>OX458323.1:5188866-6467033 GCA_949768715.1 Dascillus cervinus
ATGTGAATGTTTGAAGGTCGAACCTGAAACCTTTATGAAAGTAGGTACAATTCGCATCGCATATCGGTAATTCAATTAGACGTGTGAAGCGGTTAATCATCTCCAATCACGGATAAAATGTAAGAGATTCCTAGTGCAACCTTTCACCGCTTTTTACCGTACCTTTGGACTCATACGTGATACTGGATACTACTTTGTTACATTCCGCTACCTGTTCAACAACTTTAACCCATCTTTTCATGTGACCCATGCCCGGGGCAAATTATATGATGTTGTCGGACCCGACGAAGAAATGCGGACGTGCACGAGGTCAACTATGTGAAGTGGGGCTCTGTGGGAGGTAAGCACAGTTGTTTACAATCACCACGGGAGTATCGTCCACCGCATCGGAGAATATCTATGATGGAACTCCAAGTGCTTTCTGCTGTAAGTAGCGGCTTGGTTTCTTGGGCTGGTGATTGGATACATAAAACACTTTCCTACATCCCCAACTTTCGATACCAATAGACCCAGTTAACTTACAATTTGCACGATAATTTTAAATCGATCGTAAGTACTAACTGCTTTCTAATAATTATAATATCGGATATCGGAATTGTGCATTGATTTGAACCGTGAACGTATAGACCTAGTTTTAACCTGAGGCGCAGCTGATGATCACTGGAACTGTATCTTGTTGAGAATGGGCACAATCTAGTGGGTCACTGTGTTTGTCTTCTCTCGATGCAATTTTTGCATTATAACATTCAAATTGCAGATGCTCGAAACGAAATATCAACCGGAAAAATAGCGCCAAAAATGGACGTTTGCGAAAGGACATTCTGCAGGGGTTCCGATTTCGTCACGGTCGTTTCAATAGGATCCGAAAAAATCGATGAAAAACCAAACTTGGAATATGTGACAGTGCTGACCATAGGCGAAACGGAAAACGTTCCCAAGGAAATAGTCGAACAAGTGTTAGTTTACAGACTCCCCGGTGAACGACTTGGTTTCGGATTAAAATTCGAGGGCGGAACAAAAGCCGCCGAATTCGTGAAACGATTATTCATCCAATCATGCGCCCCCGAAAGCCCGGCGTCGCGAGTCTGCAGCTCTTGGGGGAAGCTAGAAGAAGGCGACGAAGTGTTGGAAATCGATTCGACGCCGATTAAAACCATGACCAGAATCGATTGTGTGCGTTGCCTAAAAGATTCGAATGTTGTTATTAAATTGTTAATTCGGCACAATTCTAATAAATCAAACGATGCTATCGTGGAAAGTAGTCAAGCAGGTGAATTGAAAAGTCGGTCAACTGAAGACTTACCTCTGGTTGTGAGTGCGGAGAAAAAAAGAACGGTTCCCCCGCCGCCGCCGGTTCCACCGCGAAAAATACCGCGCAAATTGCTGAAGGAACCGTCACCAGCGAGGGATGAAAACGACGCTTCTCCCGCGCCGCCGATCCGTCACAACTACCACGAGGCAAAAATTTCTCACGTGCCGATGCCTAGGAACAGTGGCAAACTGTTTCAAGCGCGCCAACCACCTCCCGAGGCTGTCCGTCACACGTATCGTAGATTGCCCGATGGAAATTTGGGCCCTCCCAGTGCCGAAGTGTACGTGGATTTATTTTCTCAAGAGTCTGTGTTTAGTTTGAGCGAATCCGACGACACCGAAAGTTCCATATCAACAATCGTGGACCGTTTCGGTTCATTTCCGACGACGTCGAATTCAAGCTTGTCGGGAAGCATACCGTCCACTCCCACCACGCGACAAAAGCATTTAGACCTACCACATGTTCTGACATGTTTGGATAACGGTGATTTTGAATTCGATAATGAGGACTATTTGTTTTCACAAGACAATCTCAAAATTAACGAAGATAAACCAATGATGATATCGCTGCAACCACCTGCGAATTTTCAAGACGCTCCTCTCAGTTACGGAAATGAAGACGTCCAATTGATGGAAGCCGCCGCAATCAGAAACGGCATTCAGAGGAGAGGCGAAGAGCCTGTGTGTCCTCCGTTTCCACCACCGCGTTCGAAAAATTTCATTGAAAAAAATAACAATTTGATGAGCAAACCTTGCCTACCACGACTGGTCGATTTCGTTCCCAAGTCGCCGGTCGATGAATGCCAATTTTACATAAACAGTTACTTGGGCACGCTTGAACTTGTGAAATTGTTTTTAGAAAATGAAAAGCGCGTCACAGGCGAATGCCGATACCCAGAAGAGGAACCGAACCGCTGTTACTTTTCAAGCGACCAGGAGTACTGCGAGGAGGCCGACTATTACAACTACAAGTGGAATTCATTGTCTCAGCTGACAACCATCGGCGAAGATGAAGAAGAAAATTCGCAGGAATTTTATCACCAGAGGTAATTTTTTTCTTACGCGAACGATTACCGACTAATGATCTTTTTGTCAGATCTTCAGGTAACCACACTCCCACCGTTGTCGTCGAAAACACTGATGCAAGCGGTTTGACCAGGCTCGCTGACGAAGAGATCGCGCGACAACGTAAGTGAACATTTTTCGTTAATTTTTTTATACTTTAATTTATATAATCGAAATTCCAACAGTTCAATTAAGAAAGTCGTTAGCATGGAAAGCAATTTTACAATTTAATTCATAATGACCTTTTCTTGAAAGAATGTCGAGGTGAGATAACTTCCATAAAAGTATCGAACCGCCACTTTATGTAGGGTGTTATAAGTTTATACCTTGTACATATAACGAAAATGCCTTTATTTAAGAAATGTCAGTTGGTAAAATTAACACTGTTACACTAAATTGCATGAAAATACCCTAAGTACGCTAAAAAAACTAATAAATTGAATAACCAGTAATTTGAGAGAGAGCCAAAATTTTATCTGAGTTTCTTGTTTCAATGTACCTTAGTAATAAAAAATTACTCATGCAATTTATGAGAATTGAGAAACTTTGCCACCGGCGGTAAAACTTATAACACCCTGTATTTACAAAATGTAATTAAACGAGGTTCATGGAAAAAGACAATTTAGTTTTTATATAAATAGTTAAGTTAAAAATTTCAAAAATAGATGACAAAAACTAACCCGAAATTTTTTTTCAAGAAACAAATTGTTAGATTTTATTAACTATTGTTTGTATATGACCGTATTTTCTTATCATGGTAAAATTGAAGGATATTATGCAGTTTCGGGGATTTATCTGCTTCCGAATTAAAAAAATTTGTTTGATTATAAAAAAATGGCTGGATTCTGACAATGAGAGGTGAATGTAAAGTTTCGGGCTGTGTTGTGTTACTGGTTTGTCTTGTAACTTTTTGGTTCAGACGGAACTGCTGCAATGCGCTGCAAACAACAACCGCGCGATCCGCGGCCAGCTGCCCTTGACTTTACGTCCACTGACCCGATGTTCGCCATTGCCTCCTCCCCGTTCACCCTGATTGTTCGTTCGCTCTACCAATAGTGACCAAACGAAAGATTTTTACAATTTCTTTAAAGTTCGTAGTGGACGTCGAACGCGCGCCTCAGTCAAAATTCGCTCTCGGAACGCGCTCGAGGTACGTGCGCGCGGCCATTCGAACTAAAACTTGTTAATGTGAATTACTCGATGGTGCTAATAGTGCAAAAATATCAATGATTCAGTTTTATTTGGGCGGGTTGTTTCTAGCTGTTTTTCTGCCAGCGCGGTTTCATCAGTTCGAACTCGCCGACGAAGAGGCTATGACATAAAATTATGTGAATCGTTTAGGTGATTTTTACATTTCTAGTTTTTATTTTGCACAATTCGCAATTTTTCCCCCTCGAAGAGATCAACTTATTGCACAACTGGCGTGTAGGAGTATCGAAACAAAGAAAGTGGCTATCGACCTGTATTATCCTTACCATTTGCGACCGGTTTGCATTTATTTTCTGCACATATTTATGCTTCGCGTTTAAAATACTTTCGGTTAATTGCTCACCCTGCGCCGTTATCTAATCTAGTTCAAACATGCCCTTATCGGAGCACTCGCTAGAATATCGATCCAATCGCCGCAACTGTGAATAACAAATTAATTGTGAGATTAAAATAATTAAACCGTTTAAATCTATTTTTGGCAGCACGTGATCCATTCGGTATTAATTGGTTACGCCGAGAAACAATTGAACCCAAACATTGGCGACATAATTTGGGCCCTTTTTCCGAATTGCAACAGAACTTGATATTTTATGTTAGGGTGGACGTGACCATGATTTAAACAAAAACATTTACATACATTCGAATGTGCAAGTCTTATTCTTATAAGGACACGGCCCACTTGCTTATAGTCGCGGTTTCTGCAGCCTTCAGATAGTCAGCCATTTGTTCGGTTCTTGGTTAAGCTGCAGCGTCCATTGTGAACGCTGTGAAAGTAGGTAACTTGCAGTGTAATGCAATTTTGAAAACATTTTTTTTAACGCGCCAACAAAACTTTTTATATAATGAAATTTGAACGCAGATGTCGAGGAAACGTGTCAAGAATTTGCTGTAGGAACACCAACTGATCCTATCGGTGAGCACAATTTTTTACCCGTTCGTATCTCAATAATTTTTTTTAGACGCGGATGCCAATATGGATACACCTCCTTCTTATTCGCGCCAGCCGCCCGATGGCGATGAATTCCCCGATTTTCAAGAAAACTCAATAACCACCAAGTCCGTTATGGACGACGTCCCGGTGAAACTGGCCCATCATCACATATCCAGGCTCCTGTGGAAACCGATCGACACCTCATCGTCACACAAAGACCGCGACCAGAGTTCTCGCAGCGTCCGCGACAAGATCGCCGCGTTCTCAAACCCTTCCTTAGAAAACTATTCGAATGCTAGTCTGAATAAAACTTACAAAAGTTCCGAAGATATATTTTACAACTCGACTGACTACGAAGACGCTCGGAAATTTAAAGTAATTAGGGTTAAAAGTTTCTCCAACGACAAGGAAATTAAAGTTCCGGTCAGGACCAGGAGCTTCCTGGAGCTGAACCACCAAAATAACGAAGAAAACAAAAATTCCGACAACGCGCCGCCCATCGAACGTCTTCACACGCGCTCGCAGAGTTTGGTCGACGTTTCCGCACCGAATTTCAGAAGCGATCGGTGGAGCCTTCTGGCCGAGCAGCGTCGAAAAGGATTGTCGAAGTTAAAAGGACTGGTGATTCCCGAACACGTAAGCGAGGCCGAAATTCAGGTGCAAGTGATGGACCTCCCGGAAATTAAAAGCTCCGTGGTGTCAGCTTCGAGCGTTCAAGTCGCCCCACAACCCGCCCTTCGCTCCCACCAACGGAACTCCTCAACGCCTTCCTTAAGCTCGCTACCGTGGAATACCAACGTTACCGGCATCCCCAAATATTCGCCCGCTTTTAAAAGGAAGAGTCTTCAAGTTTACGGGACCGAAACGAATTCGGAAGAGCAAGAGAAAAGAGTTGCCAAGCGATCGGACGATTCTCGAGTCTCCAGCAATTTGTCGCTTTGCGACGCGCCTAAATCTCTGGAAAGTATTACCTCACCCACGCGTTCCGATTACAGTTTTGAATATGTGAGCAGTTCGCCGGAGTTGAAAACCACCTACAAGCAAGAAACCGTCTTCGGGATTGTCCCGTATGAAAGTAAACAGGAGGACCTCAGACATTCCGATGATGAAAGTGATAACGATTCGGCGGTGAGCTCGAGCCAGTCGAGTTACGTGTCGCGGAATTCGCCGTCCCCGGAATTAAACCATAATTACGAGCACGAAAAATGCGACGGTTTCAACCACCGCCTGTTGAAGCCGCAAAGTGTCGAAGCGATCAACAGGAAGAATATTTTGGCGTCCGCTAAGTGTCGCAGCGGGCGCGATTTGAAAATCGGTTCGCCGCTAATACAGAGGAAATTTGAAGAGGAAGAGACGAATCAGGAAAAAAATGCGCCAAATGAGGGCGAAAAGCGACAGCTGGATGACGCGGATGACGTTACCGATCTTCAGAAATGGATAAGAAGCGAAACTAAAAACATGAAACTTGACGCTGAAAAGAAAATCGCAGCGAAAGTGATACAAGTTCCGCAAGCCAGACAGCGAGAGTCCATCATCGACGTTAAATTAAGAAAAACACCCTCTTCGACTCTCACCAATAACAAAGTGCCTACAAAAACAAACAGTTTGGTGACGAATACGAAAGCGGCCAGTGTTACAGATTTAAGAAAAAGTTTTGAAATTTTAACGGTTAGTGCCGGCACGCCGGCGAAACCCTCTTTTAATAATTTTGTCGCAGTAAATACTCCGAAAGCTGAAGTAAAAAGAAATTCCGTTATCAGTCTCGCCAAACCAGAGAACAAACTTGTGGAAAAACCACCCACTCGGGAAACTGTTGTTGAACCAGTCGCTGATGGTAAAGAAACTATTCCTCAAGAAGATATTCAAGTGGTTATTTTGCACCCGGAACTATTGGGTGGTAGTTTGGGGATTACACTGGCGGGAGGTGTTGATTATGAAACAAAAGAAATTACCGTAAGTGAATAAAGAAATTTTTCTAAATAAAGAAAATTGTTTACATCAAAAATAAGGTAATCTTAAGTTTTTTTTTTTTCATTTCTTACAAAAACGTCGTCTTGGATATCTAAAGGTTCCAATGATCCGTTTTCTCAGCTCTTCGGGCAAAATGGTCGTTCTGGATATGACGAATATAATTATGATAAGATATAAGCCAAAAAACTTTGAGAGATTATCGTACTTTTGCTGTAAAATTCATTCTCAATTCAAAAATTAAATCAAAAGAATAGTTCATTTTAAAAAAAAAGCACAATCGTTTATAAACTATGAAAGCGTAGTTAGGACATGCAAAAAATTAAAAAAGAACTTGAAATTTCAACATTTTTCTTGAAATTTCATCTTTTTAAAAAAGTTGAAATTTCATCTTTTTTAAAAAACTTGAAATTTCACCTTTTGAAAAAGTTGAAATTTCGTTTTTTTTCATCATTTAACCTTGATGGGAAGTCACTCTGGAAAGCCGTCGGTGTTTCTGCAAAATTTGCAGTCATTCATTTATCAATGGGATTAAAAAAGTTGAAATTTCAACTTTTTTTAAAAAAGGTGAAATTTCAACTTTTTTAAAAAAGGGAAAATTTTAACTTTTTTAAAAAGGTGAAATTTCAAGAAAAATTTTGA
Source organism: Dascillus cervinus (assembly GCA_949768715.1). Lineage (NCBI taxonomy): Eukaryota > Metazoa > Arthropoda > Insecta > Coleoptera > Dascillidae > Dascillus > Dascillus cervinus. The sequence continues at coordinate 5,195,993 of OX458323.1, forward strand.
AATTTCAAGTTTATTTTTTATTTTTTGCATGTCCTAACTACGCTTTCGTAATAAACACCGTATATTGATTGATTTTATTTTTAGATTCATAAAATAAGAAATGGGAGTCTGGCCCATCTTAATGGACGTTTGGAGAAAGGTGACAGAATTTTATCAATCAATGATAAAACTATGAAAGGATTAACACATGCAGAATCGGTCACCATATTAAAAGTAATTCTAAAAAATGTCTGTATAAAGGTCTCAATCAAACTAATTTTTAGGAACGTGTAGCAGAAGTCTCATTGACAGTATGCAAGTCAAAACCGAACGACATACCAAAAAATACACCACAGAAAAAGAAAACGTACGATTTTCCAATCAGTGCAGCTCAAGGTTTGTAAATGAATGTTGAAGTTGAAGTGTTTTGTTTCGATAATTCGATTTTTCACAGATAAAGGCGAAATTAAGATTAAAGATGATGTCTTAACTGAAGTACTTTTAGTCAAAGATGCAGCAGGTGTAGGTTTTAGTTTAGATGGTGGTCAGTCTTCACCACAAGGCGACGTGCCTTTAATCATTAAAAGAATTTTCAAAGGTTATTTATTGCTTACTGTCACAAGTTAACGTTAATTTGTGTAATTGCAGGTGGTGCAGCTGAAAAGTCGAATATATTAAAAGTAGGAGATATACTTATATCAATAAATGGTATAAATGTGAGTAATATGTCAAGATTTGAAACTTGGGCGTTGCTGAAAAAATTGCCAGAAGGAGATCAAATCACATTAGCCATTAGACGATAACTGCAAATGTGTACTATATCATTCTTGCCATGTGCCTAGTATAAAGCTTATTTTCTTAAAGGGTAGTTTTTATTTTAAAGAGTGTTAATCCTCGTTAAAAGTTATATTTTATATTGCAATGTTATATGTATTGAAATCAACTGTAAGTTGCATAGTCATCTATTTTGATATTAAGTATACAAATGTTAATGTAAATAAAATGTAAAATGTATATTTGAAGATGAATGTGCAAGGTAAATGATTTTTCAGACGACCCCTACTATAAATGTATACACTCAGGTCTTTTTCTATGCGGATTTGAAATTTGCGGTTTGTAATTTGAAGAAAATTTGGGGCTTCCCCGTAGTATCGGAGCCGGTGGTACTCCGGTGTAGGTAAGCAAGTCGCCAAGTTGCACTAAACTTTCGTATAAGCAGTGCGAGCGTTAAAAAAATTTAGTGAGGTTAGTGAAATTGTGCCGATTGGTAACAGGGGGTTAGGGGGCCTTTTTGAAAACGTGACATCACAAATTTTAGCAACTGATATAGCAAACTTTTCATTAATTGAAGGATTCGGTCGAAGAAGTGTTTACGTATTAATTGACAAGATTTCAGAAAAGAATTGTGACAATCCATGTCAGATGGTTAGGGTATTTTCGAAAAAGTAAAATTTTACCAACTTATAGTCAACTGATATAGCGAACTTTTTATTAATTGTATTTTCCTTTATAATTGAAAATTAGTTTGTTTCTGTGACGTGACTCACGTGTGACACGTGTGACACCTTGTGACAAGGGGCTGGGGTGGGGGTCAAATTTGCTGAGAAACTGTAGCATCGTTTTATTTGTCAGTTTCGGAACTTGTAACGAAAATAACAATATCCTTTAAAGTTGCAAGTGTCTTTTAATACAATTCAATAAATAGTTTAGCTTTTTTACCATTAAAATATTTGTTAATGCTTTCGGTGTATTAAACAATTTTTAAAAAGTAAATATAGTTAGTACATTTTTTTTAAATAAAAAAGTCAATCATTTTCTCAATTGAAACATTTTTAAAAACCAGAAATTAATCAATTTAACCCTTCAGTACTGTGACTGTAAATAGGGTATGTTATATCCTGCCCCATTCATGATGAAAAGAATATACAGTGGAACCTCGTTTTTACGTCCCCGCATTTCACGTTTTCCCGTTATTTACGTCTAATTTTTGCAGTTTCGTTTCATTGTAATGTAGGTAATACCCGGTTTTACGTTTATTTTTCTCGCAATTTACGTTGGAAATATTCAAAATGCAGTTGTATAAATTTATTAAAATTAAAAACTCCATTTATCTTAGCACATTCAATTAAATCCATGGAAATCATTGAAATGAATATGTTAGCAGTTTTTAGACACGTCTGCACTTTGATTAGGTAGACAATTTTTTATTTCATTCGATATTGATTCTCGAGAAACTGAAAGAACACGAGGGCTCACGCGTTTCGCTTGCGCGTAATTTTGATATACCATTTTGGCTACAATAATAAAAAATCGTGAATCAATTAAAAGCAGTGCCATACAATGTGATCCATGACAAAAAAAAACGCACGTACAAAAGAATTTCAAAGTACGAAAAATTTCCAGTATTGAAAGAAGCCTATATATACAAGAAATAAATTTACACCAAACTAATTTGTATGAATTTTTAAAGAAAAATTTTCCTTGCTCTTAATTTACATTTTTCCTCCATTTACATTTTTTTTGTCGGTCCCTTCAAAAATGTAAAAACGGGGTTTCACTGTATAATATTGCTCATTGGGTTCCGAAGTCGGCACAACGTTGTGCTGGTTGCCTAAAATCAAACCACAACTTCGCCACCTACAAGTTAGGTCGTGTACTTGAATAGGTCACCCTTGACCTATTTGTGTATTCTTCTTTGGTTAAATTAATTGGTCTGCATAAACATTTATTTTTAGCAGTGATCTGTCAAACTAAAGTTTTGTGAGACTTTATTATGAGCAAGATATCTGAAATTGAAATAGCTCCCTTGAGGACTTTGAATGATTTCCTATTGGAATCTGCCAGATTTCAACTTCCAGAAATCAGAGACCTAGAAAAATGGGGCAGGCGTGTTACCAGCAACTTGTTATATTATCAGTCAAATTATTTCTTGATGGCCGTAATAATTTTCCTGATAGTAAGGTAAGTTACGTAGTGTCTCCGTTAATCTTGTCAATAACAACTCTGTTAACAGTCTCATCCATCCGACTGAAATGATGTATGGATTCTTTACGTTGGCAATTTTTTTAACAATTAGTTATATTTATTTAACGAATCAACAAGTGAGCCAATTTAAGAAGAACCATCCAATAATTTCAGTATTAATTATTTTAAGCGGCGTTTATCTCACCACTTACATGATTGGGTCTCTATTGGTTTTTCTCGTTGGTATTTTGCTACCAATATCTGGTAAATATATTATTTTTGTTTTTCTGCTTTTTTAATATTACGTTTCAGCTACCTTTATTCACTCATCTTTAAGGCTGAGAAATCTGAGGAATAAAATCGCAAATCGTGTGGAAATTCTTGGACTGAAACGTACGCCGATGGGAATTTTTCTTGAAGAACTTGGCTTGGAGCAGGAAGTATATTGAGTGTCGCAGCAAATTTGAGTTTGTCATTTTCAGGTGTTTAACATTTTCCAATCGAAAATTATAATAATTGCATTATAATTATTCGTGTTTATTGCATGTGATTAAATTTGAGCACTAGTCAATAAGTTTTATATTCTTTAAGTTGTATTTGGCCTTTTTGTTATTCTACAAGATTGTGATAAGGATTGCGATCAAGGAAAATATGTTTATTACAAAATTTGTTTATTCCATGTCATTTTGTTGTTGTTTTTTTAGAAACATAAAAATCTTAAAGTCTATAATAAAAGGAACTCGTCAAGATTCATTTAAAATGGTAATAATCTGCAGCAATTCAGTCTTAACAAGGTGATTATATCTCGATAATGCCCTGACTTAGAATAATGTACAAACTTATTGCTTATGTACCATATTTCGTGGGCTACAAGACGAATAATAATAATAATAATAATAATAATAATAATAATAATCCATTCCTGATACCTTTCAGTGTAGGGTTATTCCAAGTCATTGTTTTTTTAAAACGATGTTTTATGATACATATATACATAATCTACTCCTTTATAGAGTTTACAGCATAGTAGATGTACACTACATGACAATTTAAAACAAAATCCATGCACGGTTGCTTTCAAAACTTGCCGTTTGAATTGCCAATTTCCACTTTGTACAACATTGGTCCAAAAACTTTGTATATGGACCTGGAAATTGGCAGGCAACAACTTATATGTGGTTGTGAAGCCAGTTGTAAAGCAACAGTGCATCAATTTCGCTCCAAATTGTCACGTAGTGTACATAGAGCCTGGTTTAAATGGCGCAAACAAATTCCTCTAATGACTTACTATAGTATAGCAAAGTAATAGTGGTGTAACCAGAAACTAATCGACAATGGTAATTTATTATTGCTCCCCCTATTTTAACAAAAGGACTTGTCCAAAACCAATTTTGGTTTCTGTGCAGTCCCACAATTTATGTACATCTTGTTTACCTTTCATTCAAAGATTATGGTGTTGAGATACATAATAAAAGATAAACCCATATATCTTTCAGTATATTGGGTTACCAACTAATAAATGAATCGCTCAGGAGCAGAGTGGCACAACTGAAAATTTGCCTTATTTGATTTAGGCGCATATCATATTCTACATTTGCTCCTCTTTAAATTCTTAGTGACCCAAGTGAGATTCCTTTGTTTATGACGAAATGGGACACGCTCAAAAGTTGGGCCAAGCCAAGTTATTGCCTTGACATGAATTCTTATTTCTCTTATATCTCAAAACTCGTTTATTTCACTTAGGTCCCTCTGCTCCCGATCCCCTCAAATGATAAAATCACGAAATACAATACTGTTTTATTGTGTTTTCAAATTGTAATGAATTCATTACGTTTTATTAAACTCTGTAATTTTGATTATAACAAATTATGCTAAATATATGGTAAAACAAGGTGAAGCTCTGGTCGAACTAAAGAAGCATCAGAATTAAATTTGGTAAACATGATATCTACAATGCTAATAATTTGTACTTTGATTTGAAGGCCAATTGAAATTAATTCAAATATTTGTTTGGATTATACCGACCGAAATGAGGGCTTTCCTTTCGCGTTCAGTCAAATAACTAACAAACGATGGGAAAAATTTCGTCGTCGAGAAGCTTTTAAAGAAAGCCAATAATAGATCGGTGACTTTCAAATTATAAATAGGATCGTGGATATCGATCGGATCGGGACTGTCAAGATCGTCATTATCTAATTCGGTAATGCTGGTGTTTGAAGTGTGATCAGAATTCTCATCGGCAATCTTAAAACATACCAAGTCACCATCTGATGTGTTAAATTCAACAGTGGGCTCACTCACCTCATCAGCGGTGTTGTTTCTGTTGGCTAGATTTTCTTGCTCGGCAAAATCAGACTCCATCTCTTGGGCAATCACTTGAACCAATACTTGAAAGATTCTCGGTAACGCCGGCACCTGAGTGTATTCCACAACTGTATTTATACGTGATTCTCCAGATGGTAAAACTCTCAATGCCGATTGAAGAATTGGATCACCGTTAACTTTAATATTTTCGAACCTCTTATCGCCTTTCAAAACTGCCTGCTCTAAAATTGCCGTAAATGCCATCACACTAGAAAAAATTTAATAATATTATAATAACATCATTTTATTCCACTTACGTTATGTGTTTCTCATATTTTCCAAAATAGCAATATTGTCGCGCCAACCATTTGTGTAACACGAAAGCCAAGGCACTCTCCCCCTTAGGACCGGGGATTAATGTTAAGAAATGTAGCACAGCGTCCATTTGGTGATAAAATAAATACGCAAACACTATTAAGAGACTTTCTTCAATCGATACTAAGGATGAACGTTGCATTTTACTCAAAATGGCTCTGAGAATGGGATCGATGTGCGGCGTCAAAACATTCCCGAAACAATTGAGAGCGGCTATGCAGAGGCGACCGAACGGTTTGCAAGCGGATTCTGGCGTTTGCGGATCTAAGATGTGTTTTAAAATGTCCAAGATGTAATCAGGCCCAGTTCGACCCTCATTATCACGGAAGGTGCTTATTTCCGTGTTAGATTTTGCCAGGAAACCTCTCAAACAATCAGTGCCACTCTTTAAAACAATATTGTCGTCAATTGTAAGAATGCATTTATGTGCTGCCATCAATCCTCGTTGGATAAGCGTGTGATGCAACGGCTTCGATGAATATGTTACCAATACCGTCAACAAATCAAGAGCAACGCTCTTTGAATCGGACGTTAATGATACGCCATCTATAACGGTTGTGTCCAGTATATTCAAGATAACAGGTAAAAACGACTGTTGCAAATTGGTTGCACATTCGAGATTCATACTCAATTCCTTGACAATGTTTTGACAATCGGTCATTAAAGAAGGATTTGATAGATTTTTTACAAATATCGAAATAAGAATTAGTATTAATCGGTTTTCGAAACTTGATATCACTCCACGATTCAACTAAAAAAAAAATGGAGTCATTTTAATGATTCAACTTCTACATTAGCACTTACTTCCATCAGTCTAAACAATGCATCTAATGATATGTGCAGGGCAACGCCTTCTGAATTTTCCAGGACGTACATCATGGCATTGAGTAAGGTAGAAAGAATGCTGACGTAAACAGATAAGTGATGGGTGACTTTGAACGACTCACAGTGGGCAAACACAGCTCTGCAAATTAAATAAACAAAAAAATGACGCTGGGATGCTCCTATTTTTAAATTCCTTCAAGCGATACTTACCGCACTGCTGATATTCTCAGCACGTGGTCATTGTTTTGCAAGTTTGTGACGGTGGCACTTAAATATTTCATCAAGTCGGTTGTGCTAAGTAATACTGATAACCTCCCAGCTATCCATAGTGTACGGCCTAGAAGGAACGGGCTGGGAGATGATTCCAATAAAGAAGTCCATTGAATTAGATAATCACGAATATTTAATTGCATCAGTTTGTTTTCTCTCGCCAAATTTACTATATAGTAGCTCATTGCTCCCAGGGCGTACATAACGCTCTCGAGAATGCGCCACCAGTGAGTGTCACCTTTCATTTTGTACATGTTCGCATATGCCATGTGTTTTTCTAAAGCAAAAGTAAGTGCTTGGATCACTGTGGGATTATCAAAATCATGCACGACCACCTGGAAATAAATATTTTAACACCCTGCACTTCTATGACAACCCATTTATATTTTATTATTACACTAATACCCCGGTTTACGTTGATTCGCTATAACGCTTTTTTTAAATCAATTACCGCGCAGGCGCACTATACAGTGTGTTGCGCGTAATTTTCTTGTTGTAATTTAATTTAATTTTTGAAAAATATTTTTACATAATACAAAATTAAACCAGTATTTCACTGTTAAATACTGTTTTCAACCTTATGGTATTTGTATTCTTTTTTTTATTTAAAATAGGGGAAACCGTACAATTATTGGACATCGCTAGTTATTGGACAAGCTACTTTTTCTTAACAGAAATAAAGTTTCTGTAAAAGTTAAACTTTTTTGCTACCCTTCAAAGCGACATCTATGCTATACCTATTCAATATTTTCATACTCGGTGAATATTTTACAGGTTTACAGGTGTGTCCAATAACTGTCCTTTTGTATAATAATTGTTTAAAAACATTATAATTTTGAACATAAATAAATCCTATAAAAATTAATCATACCATTATTTGGCTAATACTTTAAGGATTACATCTTGTTAATGTAATTCTCTGGAATGACCTATTATGTCAAATAAAATAATATCAAAGATAGTTATTTTCTTAAGTGTCCAATAACTATCGGGTTTACCCTACTTCATATGACAGTTTAAAAAACGTAATTGACTTCGTTTTACGGTTGATTCGCTTAACGTATGCCACGCATCAATCGCGTAAACGGGGGTATTACTGTATTTATGACAAATATACGTTGCCCCGCAGCTAGTATTTTAATTTTAATTTCTAATTAACAACTTTGATATTTAATTATAAAAAATAATTGAAAACGCTCTTTGCAATTTTAATTTGACTAGAACGAATTCTCAAACAGGGTTCACAGTAATTCTGTATTTCAAATTCCCTGACTTTTCCAGGTTTTTCCTGACCCTTTTCGAGTATTTTCCCTGACTTTTTTCTAGTAATTTGTGCTCTTGAACTAAACCGGGGAACATGTTTTCTATCTCATCTTAAACGTTTTTCCAGGTAGATAAACTAAATTTCCTGATTGTTTGATAAAATGCATGAATTCCCTGACTTTTCCCTGATATTTTGATTTACTTCTAAATTCCATGACATTTCCAGACATTTCCAGGTTTTCCAGATTGCTGTGAATCCTGTCAAAATTTGACAAGTGCAAAGGGTTAACATAACATAAGATAAGTTAAGTATTTTACGACAAAAATTAGGAGTAATAATTACCAAAAGTAAATCTCTAGCATTGACACGGACAGTCATAGTAAAACTGTCCTCCAAATCATCTTGTACAAAATCACTTTGATCCTCTCTCCAACGCATCTCCAAAGCTGGTACAACAGACATAAAAATAATAATGTAGTAAAGTAAATCTGGTAGAACGTGAATTAAAACCGGTATGGATTTTTGGTAATCAATTAAACAGTGAATCAGTTCAAAAATATTATAAACAAGATAACTAAAACCAGGAAACGAATCATCGTCATCTTCTTCGCCCTCGTCTCGCGGTTCAGAACGCATGTGGATTAACATCTGAACATATTCTTCGCCACATAGTGTTAAAATATTCCACACTGTTGGTAATGTATTTGTTATTGTTGATTCGACAACTTCAGGGACTCGATGCACCATCACGGCAAATGCTTTCAGTATTTCAGCTTTCAGGCGAAAGTCGCTGACGGCACCATATGGCAATGATAATTGATACGCAAACAATTGACAATATCTGCCTGCCACTTCAGGAACTACTCCGCGACGAATTTTCTGATCGAGAGTGTGCAATGCCAGAATCGACGTGAAAACGTGAATAACTTTGGCTCTCAGCGCAGTCGAATGTTTCTGTAAAATATCAGAAAATTATACAATTAAATTGAAATAAGTAATGTACCGGGTGTTATAAGTTTTACCACTGGTGGCAATTCGCGAATCCTTATAACAGTGAAACATCTGGTGGTAATTTTTTGCACGTTCGGAAGTCATACCAGTGTTCACGTTGCATTAGAATTGTATGCTTTTAAAGCGATAGTTATTTGAAATCTATTCAAAAAGGTCTAAAGTGAAGGTTGACAGTGCAAATTGTTGTGTCTTTGGTTGTCACACATGCTGAAAAAACGAACCACAAGCATTTTTTCACTTATTTCTGTGCTGTAGTGCAAAAGTGAAATATGTTTTCATTGAAAATGAAAATGACGGGTCTTAACTCATAAATTAAAAAAGAACAAAAATTTGTTTTTGGCATTTTTAGGCTCAACTATACAGAATGTCCCATCACTTGTGGCTACCCCCAAAATTGAGCTTGAAATGAAAGTTATTTATTTGAAACTTGGTGCACGCATGCCTCTGGTATAAGGCTAGAAATTTCCAGTTTTAAATGTTAATTGTCGGCGTTAGTTTTTGACAAAAAAATAAAAACTAATTTTTTATAAAAATAATATCTCCCAATTTTGTCAAATTTCACTTTTCAAGATCAGTATTATTAAGGCAAAGATATTCAAAGTAAAAAAAAAATTTCAAAAGCTGTAATTAGTCTGTAGCGGCGGCTGTATTATCTAGCGCCCTGCATTAATAGCCCAATGATCAAGTGCCCGGGATAAAAAATGTTTTTATAAGGAGTCAATTGACGATCGTGATAAAAATAAATGTAAAAATAAAATCACTCAAACTTGTATTTAATTTCTACAAATTGGTGACCCCGACGTAAGCTGAAAACATGTTGAACGAACAACAGCCACCGCCGCCATCAGAAGGCCGTCAAGAGCTCCCGCTTTATGTTTCACTGGATCAGACTTCAGTACAAGCGGCCCCGTTTTGCCCAACAAATCCGGACCTCTGGTTCCGCTTGTTGGAGGGCCAATTCCAATGCAAGCGGATGACGAACGACACGACCAAGTTTTGGGCAGCTCTCAATGCCATGGGAATTCAGTACGCGGCTGAAGTTGACGACATCACGCGTAGCCCCCCCGAAAATGATAAGTATTTAATCCTAAAGACTACGCTCATCCATCGTCTCACAGGATCCGCCGAATTACGGATTCGCCGATTATTGGAACGCGAAGAATTAGGTGATCGGACGCCATCGAAGTTCCTGCGACATTTAAGGACTATAGCGGATATTCAGGTTCCTGATAATGTTATTAGGTCTCTGTGGCTTCAAAGACTACCTGCAAATGTGCAGTGTATTTTAGCTGTTCAAACTAATAACACACTCGATCAACTAGCCGAGTTAGCGGACAAAATCTGCGAAGTTATGCCACAACGAACAGTCGCCTCCGTCGCCACACCGCTTTCTCACCAGCAGGTATCTGTTACACCTGTACTTGGTCAAACTGCAGGTACGACAGCTGCCGTCTCTGCTCCTGCATGTAATACCATCGACAAACTCGTGACACAAATGGAGGCGTTGACTCGTCGAATGGACGAACTACGCAGAGATCATCGTCGAGGACCATCACGTACCCGTAGTCCTAGTCGAAATCGACAAAGCAGTTCGCCTTCACCTTCTGGTTTGTGCTGGTACCACAAAGAATTTGGAACTCGTGCTAAACGCTGCCGTTCTCCGTGTAAATTTTCGGAAAACTTCAACAACCAGTAGTAAGTACGACCGAAACTGCTGGTATCTTCGCGAGTGGTCGTCTTTTCTTGACAGATGTTTCTACTAAATTAACGTTTCTTGTTGATTCTGGCGCAGACGTCAGTATTTTTCCAAAGAAACTTTGTAAATGGAATCGCGAGAAAACAGAATTTTCACTCTATGCCGCCAACGGTACAAAAATTGACACTTTTGGAACAGTAGTGCTATCCCTTGATCTCAACCTTCGTCGGAAATTTCCGTGGACATTTCTGGTTGCTTCTGTCGATAAACCAATCATAGGAATCGATTTTCTCAGTTTCTTTAATCTGCTCATCGACGCCTGATTGACGCCACAACCCGACTCACTACTTCAGGTACCCTTCCCAGCAATCTTGAAGTTGGAAGCATTAAAACAATTTCAGGAGACTCACCATATCACAGCATCATTTCCGAGTTTCCTGAAATAAGTCGACCCACCTGGCGATCCACTTCCACCAGTCACGGTGTGACGCACCACATCGAAACGACCCCTGGCCCACCGGTCACATCTCGCCCCCGTCGCCTCGCCCCAGAACGACTTTCAATTGCCCGCAAAGAGTTCGAGCACCTCTTAGCCCTCGATATCATTCGTCCTTCAAAGAGCAATTGGTCCTCCCCCCTTCACCTGGCTATTAAAAAGAACAATGAGTGGCGCCCCTGCGGAGATTACCGTTCACTAAACGTACGAACTGTGCATGATAATTATCCGATACCGCATATTGAAGATTTTGCTCAAAATTTATACGGAAAGTCAGTGTTCTCAACAATAGATCTACTTCGAGCATTTCACCAAATTCCCATTAATCCAGAGGACATTCCGAAGACAGCAATAACAACACCTTTCGGCTTGTACGAATTCGTATACATGAGTTTTGGTCTTCGAAACGCTGCACAGACTTTTCAACGATTTATCGACCATGTACTCCGCGGACTTGATTTTTGCTATTCATATATCGACGACATTTTAATCGCGTCCTCCTCGCCTGAAGAACATTCATCGCATTTAAAAATCTTGTTTAATAGGCTGAAAGAATTTGGTGTGATTATCAACCCCTCAAAATGTTGCCTGGGTCAGCCCGAGGTCCTGTTTCTTGGCCACACTGTCAATGCGACAGGATGTCACCCCCCTCAAGATCGTGTGGAAGCTATCCGCGACGCTAACGTCCCGACTACCGTCAAGCAGTTGCGTCGTTTCCTTGGAATGATAAATTTCTACAGGAGATTCATTCCCAATGCAGCATCTACGCAGGCACCACTGAACAATCTTTTGACGGGCCCAAAGTCAAAAGATAACCGCGTCATCGATTGGACTTCCACAACACGTACAGCTTTCGAAGCTGTCAAACAATCCATCATCAGTGTCGCTTTGTTGGCTCATCCTTCACCAACTGCAGTTAGATCAGTTATGGTCGACGCATCGGACTTTGCCATAGGAGCGGTGCTCCAACAATACATCGATGACGCATGGCAACCGATAGGCTTCTTTTCTCGAAAATTATCTCCCACGCAACAAAAGTACAGCGCGTACGACCGAGAATTATTAGCTGCCTACACCGCCATCAAGAAATTCCGTCATTACCTCGAAGGTCGAAAATTCACACTTTATACGGACCATAAGCCGCTGACGTTCGCTTTCCAACAAAATTTGGACAAGTGTTCACCACGTCAATTCCGGCACCTTGATCTTATTGGACAATTCACTACAGACATTCAACACGTCAGTGGCAAAGAGAATATACCGGCTGATACACTCTCGCGTCTCGAGTCCATTAGCACGAACCCTGTTAATTTTTCTGACCTTGCTGCAGTCCAAGAAACAGATGTCGAACTTCAAGATTTGGTGAATTCCAACCAAAGCTTACACTTCGTCAAGATTCACTTTCCTGAAGTCAACCGCGACGTTTTGTGTGATATCGCAACCGGTAAAGCCAGACCAATTGTACCTAATGCATTTCGCAAGAAAATTTTTGACAATCTACACGGGCTTTCACATCCTGGTGCACGAGTAACTACTAAATTGATTACATCTCGATTCGTTTGGCCTTCCATAAATAAAGATTGCAAAACCTGGTGCCGACAGTGCATTGAGTGTCAAAAGAACAAAATTTCTAGACACGTTAAATCGCCACTGTTCCCCATTCTTCCACCAAATGCTCGCTTTGAACACATTCATGTTGATCTAGTGGGCCCTTTGCCGCCGTCTAGAGGAAATTCCTACATTTTAACTTGTATCGATAGATATACAAGATGGCCAGAGGCTGTGCCCATTCCAGACATTTCCGCCGAAACCGTCGCAATTCATCTTTTGCACTGCTGGATAGCTAGATTTGGAGTACCATGTCGAATCACGACTGATCGAGGTAAGCAATTCGACTCCAACCTCTTCCAGAGTTTATCTCGACTAGCAGGCATTCAGCATCTCAAAACCACTGCGTACCATCCACAATCGAATGGGATGGTCGAACGTTACCATCGTGTGCTAAAATCTGCTCTCAAATGCCATGGTCATGCTAATTGGGTCGAATCATTACCTCTCGCTCTGCTTGGTATTCGCACTGCATTGAAAGAAGATCTTGGTACCTCAGCTGCAGAGCTCGTTTACGGTACTAGCCTTCGATTACCAACCGAACTTTTTTTATCAACTCCACCCGAATCAACATCTGAATTTGTTCTTAGACTACAAGAACATTTTTCAAAAATCCGACCAAAGCTTCCACGATTGCATACTCAATCGCCTGTTTTCGTCTGGAAATCTCTTCATACGACCTCGCACGTTTTCATTCGTCACGACGCAATACGGAAACCCCTTCAGCCTACCTACCAAGGCCCATTCCGTGTCATTACCCGAAATGAAAAAACGTTTGAAGTAGATGTCCATGGACGTACTCAGACCATCTCAATTGATCGCCTCAAGCCAGCTTTTGTTGCTGCCGATGAAGTCATCTTAAATGACACTTCCAAACCCGCTTTTCAAAAGCCGAAGCGCGTGACGTTCCAAGCGCAGCCAGAATTTTTTTAATATTCTTCCGCGCTCTCACTGGGAAGGGGGTGATGTAGCGGCGGCTGTATTATCTAGCGCCCTGCATTAATAGCCCAATGATCAAGTGCCCGGGATAAAAAATGTTTTTATAATTAGTCAATTGACGATCGTGATAAAAAATAAATGTAAAAATAAAATCACTCAAACTTGTATTTAATTTCTACAAGTCTAAAATTCCCTTATATTGGAATCTTAAGAATAAAAGTAATAATTTATGACTATAAATAGTCCTTAGTAGATATCCGCAAAGTTAAGTACGATTTAAATGTATGGCACTGTAAAATTTTCTCCGAAACTGGAAGTAGGTAACTGGTACCTCGAATGGTCTGTCCCTTTTCCATAACCGCACCGAAACATGTAATAAGTCGTCTTCGAGTTAAAAAAAATAATTCAACATTTACACTTTAAAGTATCTTCGTACTCATAATCGTAATTTATTAGAGGATTTGTAATTTACGTAAATTTTAGAAATTTCCAAGAATGTAAAAAGGCTCGTTTAGGTACGCTTCTGTTGTTCACATCGACCGACTTCCACTCGACAGTGACAAATTTTTACAATGTCATAAATTTAAATCGCACTTACCTCTGCGCAAAATACTAACGACTACTTACAGTCATAAATTATTACTTTTACTCTTGAATTTTAGACTAATTACAGTTTTTGAATTATTTATTTTTTACTTTGGATATCATAGTGATCCTGAAAAGTGAAATTTGACGAAATTGGGAAATAGTATTTTTATAAAAAATCAGTTTTTATTTTTTTTCTCGAAAACTAACGCTGACAATTAACATGTAAAACTGGAAATTTGTAGACTTATACCTCTGGGGGTGGCCACAAGTGATGGGACATCCTGTACAAACAAATTTATGGAAAAATTTCAAAAATTAAAAAAAATATATTTAGGACTTAACGGGTTAATGGGAACACCTTCAACCAATTATATGAGGGTATGTGGAAAACATTTTAATTAGGAAGACTACATTTGCAAGTTAAATGTTTTTAAATATCAGGTTATGTTATGAATGAATTAATTTTTTAGCATCAACTTTACAAAGTAATACACCTGTATTAATACACCATTTTATATAACTTTAAAAAAGTCATCACAAAAACCAAATTACAACACAGAAGCTCACGAGGTAAACACACAACAGTATGACTTCCAGCTGATTTCCAGTGGCGGCCTCAGCGATACCCGAAATCGCGAATAAGGCAAAATGTCTCACACATCACAGACCTGAATGTAAGCAAAATTAAAAAAGAAATGAACTTACATTTTCGTTCTGTAAGAACTTGAACATATGTGTGTACATTTCAGGAGCGATGAAGCAAATTTGCTGCCGACTCATGGATCGTGCGAAATCGATAAGGAATTGAATGGTCCCATTGATTAGTTGCAAACTGGTGGATTCCAGGCCAACCCTTATGATATTTACCATATCCGGCCAGTTGTGAGGGTAGTCATGCAAGGCAATAGCTGCTAAACCGGCTGAGACAGCATTCTGAATTTTTGTGTTGCTATCGTTGAGCCCCAAAGGAAACATGGTGCGAATCTTCTGCTTCAAATATTCACTAGCAACGGGATTGATATAATGTTCAGGTTGTTCAGAGGGCACCCAATGATTCATGATGTATTGTTTTAATAAAATACAGGCCATCAATCTTTCTTCGATGGCTTCTTCGCTGGACAAACTTATTTCTAGTAGATGCATTCCATACTCTATAACAGTACCCATGGTCAGAAATAAGTTAGTTATAGTAGAACAGTTTTACCTTCAGTAACTTCCAATGCTTTCTTTCGCTCTTCGGCCAAGCGACGAACATCACCATTTGGACTTAGCATACAGCTTAAGATTTCAAGAAGGGCATTTTTCAGTGCCATTTTCTGGAGTTAAACAGTGAGACAATGAATCAAACCAGACAAATTAATTTAATGAAATGGCGATATTTTGAATCGAACCCGCATTTTTAAAATAATTTTAATGTAATGTATAATGCGAACACTCGGTAAAATTCGTCCAAAACTCCGCCAACACTGGTAAATATTTGACACCGACATAATATAACGTTGGTACAGACGTATATATTTAATAGATACACAAGGTTCACTCCATGTTTTAAATTTGTTCTGCGCAAACACCCGATTTCAGCATCGCCAAAGTTGCACCCATAAACGAAGCTGACTTCTGCGCATTGATCAATTTCTTTATAAACTGGCGACAAAGATACCGCCGAGTGAAACTACCGACTCTATATAATACCGCAATCCTGATACAGTAAAACCAATTTAATAAGTTAATAAGTTCACAAAATACAGATCATTGTATACAAATCTATTTGGATAAGTATTATTATGCAATTTTCAGTAAACTTTCATTAAGACTTGACAAAAATCCATTGTCAACCTAAAATGACATTATGTCAAAATAAATTTAAAAAATCTTACCTCTATTCTTGATGATGATGACTGTTCCGTTGATATATCCATATATTCTGTTGAGTGAGCCTGTTCCACTGATATATCCATATAATCTTCAGAAGGCTCCATTATAATATAATAATAAAAATTGACTTAAATGATAAAATTTGAATAGGTTGCAAAAATGTTAAAGAATTGCATACATACTTGAAGCTATAATAGTATAGGATAATGACAAATGCAACATCAACTAATCGCATTAATTTACAAAATTTATGAGTAACTTTTAGTTTTCGAAATACATATTACGGTTTTAATTTTCAACAATGACAAGTTTATTTTTTTCAGAACTTCAGTTTTTTTATATTTATTTATTTCTATATAGGCATCCCAAGTTACTTACTCGATCGCCGTGCAACCAACCTAAATAACAGTTTCCACATAATTGAGTCTTTAATTATTAATCGATTGTCATTAGACAATGGGTGAATTCCCAGAGAACATGTTTTCCAATAGAATAGTTAAAAAACATATTTTTTTAAGATTAAAAGAGTAAACAATCTGAGACAACATGTAAAATCTAACTTTTAAACTATTAGTAATTAAATTTTTGTTTCTTTATAATTTAGCAAAATAGATTGTGATAACATATTCCATACTTCTCTTTCTTTCATTTATTCACAAACACCTCGTTCTTAAAGGTAAACTGTAAGTAACCTCAAATTTGAACTGTTAATATGATTGTATTGTAAATGGTAATTAATTAAATATTTGCATTAAGGGGATGGGGCAGTCCCTTGAAGGAGCCGTCTGGTCATTTGCAAACCGCCTAAATAGTAGGCAATACACCGTACATTGATTTTTTCTTTACGCAGAAATACGTGAAGTAAAATTATTCTAAAAATATTATATATCGAGGTAATTGCAGAAAGTATACTTTTATAGATCAATTTTTATGCGGGGAACACGATGGTGCAAGTATAAACTTAAACATAAAATTTTATTGTCACTGAAAAATTATCTTTTATTTGAGATATATGCCTAAAATTGCAAAGCAATTGCAACAGCGAAAATGTGGAAAGTAGTGAGACTATACGGGTTCTGGGACAGCCGCGAATTAAATTGATTCGCGGAGGAAAAATATTCTGTATACCAGAATGCAGTGAAGTTTAATTTTTCTAGTGTTTGTGTTTTCTTGTAACAAAAATATTTTTGTGATTATTGATATACTGTGAACATACTAGTAAATACAGATGAATTTAATGTGCAAAGTGATTTTGGTGTTAAATATAAAAATTTTGATATCTTATAGCTTTTTAAATTTTTATTTTAGTTATCAAAAAATTGATGATACGCCACTGAGCGTCTCTGCATGGTCCTTAGATGACTCTAATTTTTGGTGCCAGATCGTAACACTGATAAACACGCTGTTTGCGTCACCCTTCCATAGTCTAAGTACAGATAACCCCCGCTCAACGCGATGGATACGTTCTGAACCTGGTAGTGTTAAGGGGGCCACTTGAGAAGCAAGATTCACAAGATGGCGCCACCGTAGAAAAAGGTGTCAATTTTGTAAAATGCTTTTTTCATTAACATGCTTTTTTATATAAAAAACTAGTGGCGGATATAAAAGATAAAAAAGTGATCTAGGTATAGACATAAATTTGCCATGGAAAAAGTTGAGAAAAGTATTTATTCAAAAAGGTCAAACTTTCAATAATATTTGAATTTTTTGTTAAAAGTAAAGAAAATCTTGCTGATCACACCCTGGAAGCATTAATCATAAGTATACTCGTACATTATCTAATCGCATTTGTCAGTATTTAAGTCAAAAAGCATCGGAAACTGTGACATTTTTGAATAAATACTTTTTTCAAGTTTATCCATGCCAAATTTATGTCTATACCTAGATCATTTTTTATCTTTTATATCCACCACTAGTTTTTTATATAAAAAAGCTTGTTAATGAAAAGAGCTTTTACAAAATTGATATTTTTACTACGGTGGCGCCATCTTGTGAATCTTGCTTCTCAAGCGAAATTTTACGTTCAACGGGGGATTTATAAAAAATCATTAAAATTCTAAAAAAAAAAAAACACTTAATAAAATAAATATATATATTAATATAAAAAAATCTTATACATAACAAAATAAAAGATATAAATGTCATACAAAACATAATTATCTATAATTCATTCATTTTGTTCCACGTTGCAAAAATGAATCAAGATTCCCTTGTTTGGCCTCCCTACGTTTATTATGCAAAATTTGCAAACATGTTTTACGGCACTTTCGTAATTTTCGTTGTTTTCTTCTAATAACTCCAACAGTCTTTTTAATTTTGTCTTTTTGTTGGATACTATAGACTCAGGCAATTTTAAATCTCTTCCTACAGCTGTAAATTTACCACTACTTTCTACACTTTCTATCATTTTTAGTTTCTTTTTTAATTTCTAATTTTCTTATTCGAATTTTCACGTTGTCTTTTTTGCATTTTAAAAATCACGAAGGGATAAAAAATATGTAGTCAATTTAATTGGCATGCGTTTGACACTCCAGCTAAGATTACATACACTGACGAAGATTTGTAGCTTTACTTAAAGATCTGTAGATCTTAAAGCGTGAAGTCATAAATGAAATGTACTAAATCTCTGGGCGAAGAATACTGCAATAAAAGTGAAACTGTCGCTTAATAAAAACTTGCCGATTCTAGAACTACCAACCGTTAAAAGGGATCAGTCTTTTACACAAATTTTAAAAAAATAACAATTTGGGGTATAACGAATTCGTGTTCGCCGGGGGTGCGTTGAGCGGGGGTTACCTGTACCTGTATGTAACCGATTTTCATCTCACAGATGTCGCCACCAATACAATCAAGATTATTTGACGTTTAATGGTTAAATTGCACATTTTCCATGGTAAAGAATGATTGCTATAAAATCACCATTTTGAAACCATTTCCTTTTTAGGGCGATTCTAAAAAAATTCAGGTCGCCTTTATCCACCCAGATCTGGGCATTGGTGGAGCCGAAAGGCTCGTGCTAGATGTTGCAGTCGCTCTCAAGGAAGAAGGAAACGAAGTTTTATTCGTCGCAAATCATTTCGATAAAAACCACGCTTTTAAAGAGTTAAAGGAAGATGAATTTCTGGTCCGTGTAATCGGTGATTGGATACCTCGGCATCTATGTGGCATATTCCAAGCTTTATGCGCCTACCTGCGAATGATCTATTTAACAATAACGTATTTGCTGTTTTTTCGGCAGAAAGATAACCCAGATGTTTATTTCGTTGATCAAATACCAATGGCAGTTCCATTCATAAAATGGGCCGGTTGTAAGGTCATTTATTATTGCCACCATCCTGATTTGTTGGCCAGTCCTTCCGGTGGGTTCTTAAAAAAATTATACCGATGCCCGATCAACTGGCTTGAACTGAAAGGAACAAAAATGGCTGATGTCATATTAGTTAATAGCGAATATACAGCTTCTGTATTCCGAACCACATTCCCTAGCATTGAAAGTGATATTCACGTTCTTTACCCTGCCATTTCGTCCTCCCTTGAAACCATGATTTCAAATAAACGCCCGAAAGCAATAGATCAATTGGTTCCTGAGATAACAACAAGCTCATCGAACGTCGTATTTCTTTCCATCAATCGATTCCACCCTGCCAAGAAATTAGAATTGGCTATTGAAGCTTTATGCGACTTTCGTACAAATTCCTCCTCTGAGGAATGGCAAAATATTCATCTCATAATAGCCGGAGGCTACGATCCTCAGTCTTCAGTAAATCATTTTTACTTTAATAAGTTGGTGAAATTAACACAAACAAGGGAACTGGATAAAAAAGTGATATTTTTAAAATCTCCTTCAGATGCTTTGAAAATTGATTTGCTGTTAAGTTGTGATTGCCTTATTTATACTCCGGTGAATGAGCACTTTGGGATTGTTCCCCTCGAGGCAATGAGTGCTGCCAAACCTGTCATCGCCTGCAACAGTGGAGGACCCAGAGAAACTGTGCAAGATGGCAAGACTGGTTATTTGTGTGAACCGACTCCAGGAGGCATGGCTGAGGCAATGAAAAAGATATTTAATAAAGATATTGCCAGAAGTATGGGGATGGAAGGGAAGAAGCGATTGAACACCAATTTTTCAAATAGGAACTTTTCCAAACAAGTAAACGAAACAGTGAGAACGGCTGTAGATGTAGAATGCATTCCAATTGACAATCAACCTTAAAATTATTTAAATTTGTGTTTCTGAAAGATTTAATTATTGTATGAATGAATGATAATATATATATATATATATATATATTGGTAAATTATTATTTCATATGAATTACAATTTACACTAATACCCCGGTTTATGTTCTTTCGCGTGCGTAACCAGTACATCACGTTTGTATGACGGGTCACGGAGAAATATACGAGACAGGGTAAAATAAACATGTCATTACACACGTCTATTCACTCCGTACTAATAAATATCCTGTACCAGGTATTATAAGATGTTACATGGTGTCAGAAGAGAGATGGTTGAAGCAACAAGAAAAGATCCAGACCTGCTTAAACTAATCAAAACGATACTGAAGGACTGACCCGATGAAAAGGAAAAATTACTGGAACCAATTTTATAATAGAAGTACTACCTAGCGTACCTTACACAGTATGCGGCATTGTAAGGTGACCAACCGTCCTGCTTTAGGAAGGACAGTCCTTCTTTTGTAAGCTCTGTCCTCCTATATGTCCTCCTTTTCGATATTTGAAGACTAATCCGTAAATTAGTTGTTACCGTTGTGCAAGTCTTTAACAAAATGCTTGCCAAAGTTCATCTTTGTATGACAACATACAGGGTGATTCCGAAAGAAACGTCCCACGCTCTGACTCAGTTATTTATTGCCCGATTTAAAAAAAATATATATAAAATAAAATATAAATAACGGGTTAAACTGATTTTTTTTCCAACATAGCGAAGTTTCTACATATACAACGTATCCCAAAATTCGCGGAACAGCTCCACACTACGGTTTTAAGTAACGATAAAGGAACGCGGAATAAATATTAAAAAAATTCCAGGTTGTTCATTCCAGAAGATATCGGCCTTTTTCTAAAGGTAAATGTGGCAACACATTGAGTTCATCCTAATAATGATTAAGGTACAGGTAACCCTCGGTTTACGCCGGCTCAATTTACGCCGATTCACAATAACGCCGCTGTGCAATTCACCGTTTCACCGTGTACATAATTGGGGGTAATTCACCGATGTTAGACTGATTTTCGTTTTCGTTTTTTTCCAAAAAATGTAAGATCCGAACCTTTGAAATTTCATTTGTTTTTCTTAATATTTTTTAATAAAAACATTTCACTTTATTTTATCATAAAATACATTTTAAAAATTAAATTTATAATTGTATTTTGCATTATATTGTATTAATAAACAAAATCATTTGCCTCTTTTTTACTTATGTAGAACCTAACCCTATACATCACTGTAAATATGGGTTCACTTTGCGCCGATTCGATTTGCGCCGACTTTTGTAAGAACGGAACTGCGACGTAAACCGAGAGCTACCTGTACTTGAGTTGTCTGTTTCCACGGAAATCAGAGAGAACAATGAAATATTTTTTTATTATAACGTCACCAACAAATACGATAAAAATCAAATGTGCCACCGAGATGAAATTAAAATAATAATTTTATAATAAATGTTCAAAGTTTTGTCCGTGCTGATCTCTACACATTTCCACTCTCCAAATTATATTTCCCTGCACTTTTTCTAGTATTTCCTCATCTATCGAACGAGCTGCTTCAAATATTCGGTTAACTAAATCTGCTTTATTTAAAACTGGTGTTCTGTACACCAAATACTTAATGTGACCCCAGAAGAAAAAGTCCAAAGGGGTGAGGTCCGGAGATCTAGCTGGCCAACGGTACGGTTCACCTCGTCCTATCCACCTTTCAGAAAATTGTTCATTTAACCAGTTTCTCACTGGTGCTGCATGATGAGCGGGAGCACCATCCATTTGCAGCCACATATTATTGATTACCGCTAGTGGAAGTTCATCGACTAAATTTTGGAAGCCATTTGTCAAGTATTCTAAAAAATTGGCCCCAGCCAGTCTATTAGGTATAATGACTGGCCCGATTAACCCATTTCCGGTAATGCCTCCCCAAACATTTACACTGAATCTATGCTGGTAGTTAGCTGGTTTGAATACGTGAGGATTTTCCAAAGCATAAAAATGTGAATTTCTTTGATTGCAAAATCCATCCCGTGAAAAATTAGCTTCGTCAGTCCACAAGATTTTTCTATGAAACAGAGGATCTCTTTGTATTTGTGCTAAAAACCAATTACAAAAATTTTCACGACGTTGAAAGTCTTCAGGTACTAAAGCTTGAACTTTTCTGTAATGATAGGGGTGAAACCGCTCATCCTTAATTATTCGGCCAACCGAACTGTGTGATATGTCCAACATATTAGCGATTTCACGTGCTGATGTTGGATTGTTTTCTAATAAATTTAAAACAGCATCCTCTATTTGAGGGGTTCTTGTAGTTCTTGGACGACCCCTATCCCGATAAAAAGCACCCGTTGGTGCTACGTTTTCTGTTTCTCTTATCCTTCGGTCTAATCGTCTAAAGACATTACTACTAGGATGTCTTCTCAGAGGATACCTGTCGCGATAGACCCTAGCAGCAGCAGCATATTCGTTGTTTGAAAACATTTTAACGTGACAGGACAAATTGACAACTGTTTTTTCTAGTTACGATGACATTTATAAGCCATCTAGATTTGATGTTTTTAATGATAAAGTGGTTTAAAAGTAAATTCAGAGCAATGTTGCCATGTGTTTTTTTCACGCAAAACTGGCGTAAAATGCTTTTCTGGAAATGGTATGTTTTGAAGAGTGATCGACTACAAACTTGGTTATAGTTATTCAAAATTATTATGCAAGTGATTATAAACACCAATCTTTAAAAAATATTTTCCAGTAACCTAGTTAAACGACATCAAATGTACAAACTTTAGATATTTATATCTCCAAAATTAATAGCGATGGAATTTTTTCTATATTTTTCTCATAATACTTAGATCTTATACAGGCTGTCCCAGAACTCGCGCCCCAGAGAAAAAAGGAGAAATCCTCATCAAAAGACAAATAAAAATTCCCAAAGAAAAAAATTTGTAGCTTGAGCGGTATTCAAAATAAGAACATTTTTATTCGACAAATCAGAGCGTTGTAAGCCATCCAGGTGTAATTCCCAACATTGTTGCTAAGTGATTGGTTTTATTACGTGTTCAATAAACTGGTCGGCTATGTAACTTTTGAAAAACATCAAGATTTCGTTTGAATTCCTTCAATTATGTATTCTGCCGCGGATTATGTGGAAATGTTAATTTACGGAGAATGTGGACGAAATGCTAGAGAAGCGGCAAGGATTTATGCCCAACGCTTTCCTAACCGCAATCATCCCAATCACAAAGTGATTCTCAGTGCTATCGTACAAACCATCGAGACAGGCCACATTTTACCGATTAGGAAAGAAAATGGTAGGGCTCCCAGGATTGTACGCACTGTTGAAAACGAAGAAGCTATTTTAGATGCTTTTGAAGAAGGTATACCGAAAGCATTAGAGAAGTTGCACAGGAATTGAATATTTCGAAAACTTCTGTACATCGAGTGATTGTATTTATTTTTCGTTTCGTGATTTCTCTTAGCTATGTTGTTTCTGTTGTTATTATTATGTTATACCATTTCTCCTGTTTTTTAACATAAGTTCACGCGTTATAATAAAAGTTCTTTTCAGAACCGCCATTTGTTGTTTTCTTTAACAAACCTAAACTTGATTTAGATGATGGCGAGTGTGGCATCTTGAATGACTTCTGCCTTAACCTAACATGTTGATGTTGACACATTAGCGGGCATGTCATTCTGACATTATTTAATTGTGCCAATTTATAACCTTAGCAACCGATTTTATTCACATTAACACCTCAGAGTTCTCTTTCTGGAATTGGTGGAACTTAGATGTCTCACAACTCTCTTATGCAAGCCATTAATTGTTTTTCGTTTGCATTTTTAGAATCGTAATTGTCGTCGGCATTTGTCTGTTTTCTCTGGGGCGCGAGTTCTGGGACACCGTGTATAATCATGATCCATCGAGGTGTTCCGCGAATTTTGGGATACGTTGTATAACGAATTTTTTTAAGGTCACCGTGACGCTTTGTTATATGGAACTTCGACTGTACTTACTAATTGTAATGAACATAAAAGTTAAAAAATGCGAATGAATTGCATCAGGAGTACCAAAAACAGCAACCATAATTTATTAAAAGGCTCTACTGACAAAGAATATTATAACACTCGACCGACGATATGTTAAATTTGCAAATTTTCCAAAAAACAATTCTTTTAGACTTTAATCTTTGATCAATGCCGAAATGTAATTAGAGCAAAAGATTGTACTAATTAAGCACATGATTTTTGTTTATCTGAAATTTTCTATAAGCCTTATGGGGGTTGAAATTTATGCGAACTATCTCTTTGATAATCGTTCGCCGATATATCAATTACTCGTAGACACCCTATAATTATTCGCGCGAAATAAAATATCTTATGCTCCTTGTGTTCACGTATGATCCTGGTCCAAAGTCGAGTTTTGAAATTTAAATTTGGACTGCGTCCTTTCAAGGCACTATCATTTAGGTTGCCTATATCTACTTTTGCAGGGCGCAGTTATTTCCGTTGCCTATAAAGATTAAAGGGACCCACAAAATAGAATCAACTACAACTTCTTTTATATTAATTACGATTTATTTTAAATTTTAAAATTTCGTAAATGCTGATTTAGGTCTATTTTGCGGACTTCGTAGAAACGTAAATAGCAGGTGTCCAAAATACAAGGGTTGCTTTCAACTCAAGGACACGGCTCCTTTTGTTTCTTTGATACAAAGATTTGCCGCAATCATAAATTTCAGCGTAAAATAAACATCGCGCTGCGGCCTCTTTAAAATAATTTTCAAAAGCAGCTGCACATTTACGCCAAATTTATGAGATAACGGAATTTCTTTTGCGGCATAATTGTTCGTTATTTTCATTGGAGAAAGGGTAAACTTAGGATATATAAGCAAATACGAGCAACTGAAAAAACTCATTTGCTGAATTTTTGTGGTTGGGAATTATTTGCCGTATCCGTTGGATGCAATTTGGTATTTTCATTTCATATTGCAACCTATGGTTATGGCTAAATAATTTCTAAAAATCTTCTGTTAGTGTTTATATTCTACGTCAGTGTGAGTTTGTCATGGAAAAGATCATTTGCTGCATTTTTGTGGTTGAGAATTATTTGGCGTATCCGTTGGATGCAATTTGGTATTTTCATTTCATATTGCAACCTATGGTTATGGCTAAATAATTTCTAAAAATCTTCTGTTAGTGTTTATATTCTACGTCAGTGTGAGTTTGTCATGGAAAAGATCATTTGCTGCATTTTTGTGGTTGAGAATTATTTGGCGTATCCGTTGGATGCAATTTGGTATTTTCATTTCATATTGCAACCTATGGTTATGGCTAAATAATTTCTAAAAATCTTCTGTTAGTGTTTATATTCTACGTCAGTGTGAGTTTGTCATGGAAAAGATCATTTGCTGCATTTTTGTGGTTGAGAATTATTTGCCGTATCCGTTGGATGCAATTTGGTATTTTCATTTCATATTGCAACCTATGGTTATGGCTAAATAATTTCTAAAAATCTTCTGTTAGTGTTTATATTCTACGTCAGTGTGAGTTTGTCATGGAAAAGATCATTTGCTGCATTTTTGTGGTTGAGAATTATTTGCCGTATCCGTTGGATGCAATTTGGTATTTTCATTTCATATTGCAACCTATGGTTATGGCTAAATAATTTCTAAAAATCTTCTGTTAGTGTTTATATTCTACGTCAGTGTGAGTTTGTCATGGAAATGATCATTTGCTGCATTTTTGTGGTTGAGAATTATTTGCCGTATCCGTTGGATGCAATTTGGTATTTTCATTTCATATTGCAACCTATGGTTATGGCTAAATAATTTCTAAAAATCTTCTGTTAGTGTTTTGCAATTCTTTGTAATTTATGTCATAAGCAACTGGAATGTTAATTTGTTAAATTTTTGTGATTGAGATTATTTGGAATGTCTGCTGTGTGCAATTTGGTATTTTAACTTCATATTGTCTGCAGCATGCATGCTAAATAACTTAAAAATCTTCTATTAATGTTTATATTCTACGTAAGTTTGAATTTGTCTTTATTTTTGCAATTATTTGTAATTTATGTCATAAGCAACTGGAATTTTTCGTAATTGAAATTTATTTTGCGTGTCTGCTGAGTGCCATTTGGTAATTTAATTTCATATGACTCTCAGCACGACATACTAAATAACTTTTAACAATCTCCTATTAATATTTATATTCTACGTCAGTTTGACTTTGTCCTGGAAAAGCTCAATTGTTAAATTTTTGTGGTGTGGATTTATTTGGAGTGTCTGCTGTGTGCAATTTGGTATTTTAACTTCATATTGTCTGCAGCATGCATGCTAAATAACTTCAAAATCTTCTATTAATGTTTATGTTCTACGTAAGTTTGAATTTGTCTTTATTTTTGCAATTCTTTGCAATTTATGTCATAAGCAACTGGAAAACTCATTTGTGAAATTTTCGTGAATGAAATTTATTTTGAGTGTCTGCTGAGTGCCATTTGGTATATTTATTTCATCTGGCTCCCAGCACGACATACTAAATAACTTTTAACAATCTCCTATTAATATTTGTATTCTACGTCAGTTTGAGTTTGTCCTGGAAAAGCTCATTTGTTAAATTTTCGTTTGTTGAAATTTATTTGAAGTGTTTGTTGTGCGCAATTTGGTATTTTAATTTCAAATTGTTCGTAGCAAACATGCTAAATAACTTCAAAATCTTCTATTAATGTTTATGTTCTACGTAAGTTTGAATTTGTCTTTATTTTTGCAATTCCTTGTAATTTATGTCATAATAATAGTAGGTGTTACTGATTGTGACAACTCGATACTCGACAATTTGTCTAATTGTTGGTTTGTCGAATTCATTCACAAATTAATTATTTAAAATTTGTTTTGCGTTGGCACTAGCTCAATTTCCATTTAATCATTGTTCTAGTGTCGGCTTCAAGACTAATTTGACCATTTTCTTTGGTTATTTTTTATCGTTGAAAACTTGAGTGTTGCATTTTTCATAACCACATTATTTTTATTTTCTTGTCTGTAAAAAGGTATAAATGAAAAAATTGCTCGAAACTTTTAGACGAACCACTTTTAAAAGCAGTTGTAGTATCGAAGGTAAATTAATTGTAGAAATATTGGCCCATTACCTACGATGTAACTACTGTTTAAATAAAGTTGCTCGTCCAAAAGATCGAGGAATTTTTTCATTTATTTCTCATAATGTTTAATTATTATAAACAAATTATTTTGATTAACAGAAATGTTTTTTATCTACGCATAATAAATTCATATTATAAATAATTATGTATTTTACTGATTTCTAAATAGTTGTCCTTTTTTAGTAAAGGTTCCTAATATCGTGTAAGCAAACATTGTAAATTTAAAAATCGCGCTTATAATTTTGCAACAAAATAGGGGAGACTTGGGTTAGTCATTACATTTTTCACATGTAATTTGGACTGCCTATGTGCGTCCTTTTGACGCACTGTCATTTAGGTTGCCTATATCTACTTTTGCAGGGAGCAGTTATTTGAACTTGAATAAAGGTAAAAGAGGCCAACTAAATAGAAGCAACTTCTTGCTTATTAATTACGATTCATTTTAAACTCTAAAATTTCGTAACAAAATAGATACAATTCTTATATACTTATATCACATTAAACGGTATTGTATACTGCTGATCCAGGCCTATGTAAGAATCTGACAATAGGTACAGAAAAAAGCGATGGTTGCCTAAAATCAAGAAAATCAAATCATGGAAATTATGAAATGCTAATACCTACCAGTTCCAGGTGCTACCACGTTAAAAGATACTTTGCTCTCCCGTACAACCACAACACGTTTTAGTTCCATCAATTCGTCATGGTCTTCATTACCAATGCAAACAAACCAAGATTCATCTTTTCTCTTTGGAAATCTACACATTGCCACATTTAATTTGGAGGGTCCAAATCTTCTTAATGAAAATTCAAAATTATATTCTTTATTAGCTACCAAAGTATGGGTTTTCTTTGCTTTTGCAAAGAATATTGTCGATGACTTATCATCATCTCCAATTATTTTTAACGATAACTCAATTGATGGTAGAGTCGATATGGTTTTTAAAATGTCTTCGGTGTGGTTGGCATTGAAAACAGACATTATGGCATTTGCCAATCGGTCTCTATAATTGTAGTAGGCATTTTGCAAACCAACCAATGTATCGATTGAAGAATGGGGAAATTCTTTTTTTAATTCCCTCACAAATGATTTGATTGACATTTCCGATATGTGTGGAAGCGCCAACAACCCCGACTGACCAAGTGTTGCACCTTGAACCAACATTTGCATTAAATGGATCGTTTTTATGCAGCCGCTAAGCCATTTGCTATTTGCCGCAATGTCAATCATTGCCTAAAAAATTAAATTAATTTTAAGCAAAACTTTGCTGTTACTAACCTGCAGGATACGAATTGCTTGATCCAAAACCGATTTCAAATCTACCGTGTATTCTTGGTTGGGTAATGGCAACCTTACCAAATAAGCTTGAATAAGTAAGCTCACTTTCAGAAATGGGGAATCAAAATCTTCATTAACATAAAATACGTGTTTCAGGACTTTAGCCAACTCTCTGCAACGCAAGATTTAAAAATCGTTCCTAGTCCAGTAAAATAAGGATTCAACTTGGAAATGAAAGTGAGAAAGCTGTATTCTTGCATAAGTCTTTGTTTTGACGTTCTGAAGACTGGCTGTACAGTTTCATATAATTTCGTGTCTGCATCACAAGATATTGAAGGTCAAAAATGCATGAAATAAAAATTGTAGATAATTTTATGATCTACAAGTTATATATTTACCTTAATTGACACATGACGCATAAAAAGTGAGATAATTGCGAAAAACCGATTTTCAATATCTACTGATGCAGACACGAAATTAAATGCGACTTTTCAAGCCAGTCTTCAGAACGTCAAAACTAAGGTTTATGCAAAAGTACAACTTTCTCACTTTCATTCCGAAGTTTATCCCTTATTACACTTTATTTGACTGGACTATTCACCAAATTGTAATTTTACCTGTTAATTATATCTTCGTTGTGACGGACGGGAAAAAGGGCATATTCTTCAGCATGGCACATGTTGGTCAAAATCTCAAGAATATTATCAGTCTTTTTCATGTTCTTTCGAAAATGATTCATGGTTTTGTATGATAAATAATAATATGAAGCGAGTTGGCCGCAGAAGGTTGCTTCATAATGCGGTGGGTCTTCTTCTTCATCGACATGCACACAACCGTGCATCACTAATTCACTAATAATAGATGTGATTAAACGATTAAGGTAATCATCAACATCGTCCGGTTGAGCAGACTGTAATTTGTAAAAAGTCGGATTCTGAAGTAACCGGCGGTAAAAATAAGTCCAACTTAAGTACAATTTCAGACTGGTTTCATTTATGACCGTTCCTGCAGCGATTTCTGCATTGATATGGTCAGGTAAAGCTTGCAACAAGTTCGATTCAACAGGGAAAGGTTCGTACAAGAATTTTTTGTAAAAAGTCTTCTTGTTGTCGTGAACAAATACACAAGCCACTCCACTGGTATCGAATTGGGGACGACCGGCACGACCCATCATTTGCAGAACATCTGTAATTGGCATATCTACGTAATGCTTGATTCTGCCATCGAAATATTCGGTTCCTAAACAAAACAATTAGTTAAGTTTTAATTTGAAGGCCCAACTATTGAAATCGGTAATTATAGACCAGTCAGTCATCTTTTCGAAAATCATTATTCATTATTCATGATAAATTTCTAAAATTCATTAAAAAATACATTGGTACAGACTCATACCCAAAGTGCTACTACCGATTTCGTGGATTGCATATCAGAAGATATTGACAAAAAAAAGTATGTAGCATTTGACGTAGTAAAAATGGGTTTTAGAGGTAACAGCAACAAGCTGATCAATTACCACGCAGAAAATAATTTATTTCAATTTTTTTTTTCCTTTTAACACGAATACAGGTAGGAATGTGATACATCACTAAATTCAGAAAAAAATGCTCTTTTCAAAAATAATAAATTTGACCCACCATGCCATTTAAAAAATCTCAGATGATAGGATTTAAATACTTCTAACTATATTCCAAATTTCGAAGGGTTGTGATAAACCGTTTTGAAAATAATTAGCCGTTTCCATACTTTTTAGCAACCCTACATGTGAATAAACTATATATAAAAAATAAAAAAAATTACCTTTAATTATGACTAGATGTGCGGGAAAATTCACCCCCCATGCAAGAGTGGCAGTAGCTACCAATACTTGTATTTTTTGGTTGACAAATAATTCTTCCACGGTTTTTCTGTCGCGTTCTTGCAACCCAGCGTGATGAATACCTATCCCAAATTCCAAAAAATGTCTCAAATCTTCGTCTCTGACGTTATTTATGATCATTTGAAGGCTCTGCTCGTCACAATGCAGCCACTGTCTCGAGTCTACATCAACTGTTAGAAATGTTATCAAACTGACGGCTGTTATGCGAGTTTGTTTTCTCGACGAGCAAAATATTAAAGTGGGGCTGTTTGGTGCATGTTGTCGGATGGCTTGATAAGCTGGTCGGTTCATTGCTTCCATTCGCGGGCAGTAATGCTTGCCAGGGAAACCAGATATATGAACTTCTAACGGCACAGGGCGAACTGAAGGTTGGAAGTTGTATAAGCCCACTTCACCTACTGCGAGCCAAGATGCCAGATCCCCGGCATTTGCCATTGCTGTTGACAGGCCAATGATGCGCAATTTTCTTTTTGTGAGTTTCGATATAAAATTGATTCTAGAGACGATTACTTCAATTACAGGGCCCCGATCTTCACCAAGCAAATGAATTTCATCAATTATCATCAGACCCACCTTTTTTATGTAATCTCTCGTTTGCCAGCCACGGCTCATAACATCCCATTTTTCAGGAGTTGTAATTATAATATCAGCAGCTTTCATGGCATGTGTGCTCGGTGTTACATCACCAGTAACTTCTTCGACTTTTTTACCTAAACCTCTTCCAAAACGTTCCTTCCAATCTTCAACTCTTTCTCTTACAAGAGCTTTTAATGGAGCAATGTAGACTACTTTTAATCCGAGCTTGTCATTAAATAATCGCAACATACAAAGCTCCGCAGCGATTGTTTTACCAGAACCAGTAGGTGCTCCCAAGAGAACATTGTGATCGGTATGATATAAGCAGTGGAACATCTGAGTTTGGATTGGATTAAAATGCGAAAATGGGTATAACGATTCGTAATATGGATTATGAAGGATAGTCGTTGCAATCGGCGTCAACGGTAGCAATTTTGTGTGTCCTGTGAAACTTGCAGGTAAATGGAGATTAAGTAGTGAAATAGCATGTGTGTAAACAGCAACTGTAAAATACCAATCCTAATAAGTTCAGAAAATAAAATTGCACAATACTTACACATCCATCGATCACTGCTTACGCGAATTATATACTGTGAGGTAAGAGGTTCATGCAATGGGATTGTAAAGGTTAAATTTACAGTCTCTTTATTTAGTACTATTGCCTTGGTGATGGAGCAAGTTTCGTTATGGTAAATCATGTCAGTGTCTGGGTCTTCCACCCAAATCCAGAAATTTTCACAGCTCTTGCCATGAATCGCATCATTCCACTGAAAGTTGGGAGTAAGTGTAACTGAAACCTTAATCACACCTCTAGTAATTGGTTTAACGGCTGATTCAACTTCTAGGATTGGAAATGAATCGACACACTTCTTCAGCATATCCCCGATCTTCATATTCCTGGCAATTTCACCTAATTGCCTGGTGGTCATGTCTCGAAGCTTAAAAATATCGACTTTCTGGTCTTCTAGTATTTGGATGACTGTCCTTGGTAACATAGTAAACTGTCCCATAACGCCTTGAAAAGACCACAACTGCTGTTCAAACATCTGTGCAACAGTAAGGCACCGTCCAGAAAGAGTAGCTTTATTTTGGTGAAGCGCAATATCAAATAAGGCCCTTGCAATCCTAGTTGCACTCTACAAAATCACTTAATGACTTCATTTACGATCTGGATCAATACCAACCTGATTAATGAACTCCATATCTGACGCAAGTGACACTGATTTTATGTAACCCCGAGATAAATAAGTCTGCATTAAAATATTAACTTTACCATGGGAATTCTCCACCCCCCCAGGAACGTTGCATAGACAGTAATCGTTCAACAAGTAATCTAAATCTTCCAACTCTTCTTGGCGTACTACAATTTGTTGAAATTCAGATGCGAAACACATCATATTTAAAATGTCAGACTCGGTCATGAAACTTTCAATCATTTCCAGGAAAATCTGCATTGTATCGAAGTTGATATAAAAATAGCTGGCGCTTCGAGCGAGGTCGGTGGCCATGAGATCGCCGCTGTTCATATCATAACGTATCATACGAGCTTTATCAAGAGATTTGGCAGTATCATGAATCAATTTTAAAAGGGTTTCGCGTAAATTTGGATCGCACTAAAATATATATTATTATTATTATTCCAATGATTTTAAATAATAACCTGAAGTGTCTCGTAGGTAATTCCGTAAACTAAAGGATTAATTCGCATTCTTCTATAAAGGTAGGTGTATGTTAACCATTCCACTCCTTCTTGGATGTTTGCAACTGTACCAAGAACCACCTGCAATTATCAGATATAAAATAAGGCATAATTTGATAAAATTGTACCTCTGCATTTAAATTGTCTTGCAGTGTTGGTACGAATTTACTTTCGATAGGAACTTGATTTGTCATTGCCGATATATAGAATGAAAATTTGTCATTAGTAGTAATGATTATCCCATGACCGGATGTATCGTATTGAGGTCGACCGGCTCGTCCAAAAATTTGCATAACATCCAATATATCTATATCCGTAAAATTACTTTTTTTTGGTTCATAAAATCTGGTCCCCTTTATAATAACGGCATGAGCCGGCAAATTAACCCCCCAGGCGAGGGTGGCAGTGCAAATTAATACTTTGATAGCTCCAGCCACAAACTGTTCTTCAGTTGCAGTGCGATCACGTCGCATCATGCCTGAAAGAATTGTTTATGTTATCACCAAAACAAGGTAGACCAAGTAATTTATTTAGAACTTGCCTGCATGGTGAACACCGAGACCATATGGTAGCAACTCATCATATGATTTACTCCCTCCATTTTTGTTTTGTTCAATAAGTCTTCTTTTCGACTCCATACCATGTTTAGGTTGAAATAATAGAGATAAATTTTGTTTGGCTGCAGTTGATTTCAAGTAGTTAGCTGTGCGATATGTTTGATTTCGGGCGTGAACAAATATCATCACCTGAAAATGAAAAAATTAATTCAGTTACAAATTAGTATTCTCATTACCTGATGACCTTCACGCAAAAATTTGACACATTTCTCGAAACATATTTCATCCATGTCTGCTGCTGCCTGTGCTGGTTTGATGGCTTTGAGCCCAATAAAAGTTTGAGTTAGCGGCACCGATCTATATCGCGAATCAAAGAAAAATAAATTTTGATCTATATTGACTCTTAAAAAATCTGCCACATCCACGTAGTTCGGAACAGTGGCACTTAAACCCATAATTCTTATCATTTGCTGAGATGTTATGACTTGACGCAGTGTGCGAGTTACTACAGCTTCAATCACTGGGCCTCTATCGCTGTTTAAAATGTGAATTTCATCTAATATTAATAATTTCAAGAGGCTGGTTAACTCTGCATCAGCTGTAAAAATACTTGTGAGGTGATAATAAAGGCAGAAAGTTTAATTTACCAGTTCCCTTGCGAGTAATAACATCCCATTTTTCAGGAGTTGTCACCAAAATTTGAGTCTCCATAATTTCTTTGCGGCTTAGCTGCTTATCACCTGTCAATTCCTTTACTGTTATACCCAAACACGCCAATTTTATCCTAAAATTTTTTGTTATTTCTGCTGCCAGGGCTTTCATAGGACATACATAAACAATCTGAAAAATGTTCAATCAACAAATAGAGTGAAACTGTCCAAAACAGTCCAAGCAAATATATACAGTGTGTCCCTGAATATTCTTGTTTGTTTCTTTATTAAACAACCTTTCACAGAAATAAAAAGTTAACAATTTAATATTGTTTAGAACGCCTTGCATACTTCCTTAGAAGTTTGACCACTGTTATAGGAAACCCCATCAATTGTATAAAAATGCAAGTAAAAAATCGTTCTCAAAAAAATTTTTAATACAGAAACGGGAAAAAAATTCGGTTCCGTTTTAGCAAGTTCCACTGTATACAAATGAATCTGTTTACCTTAAACTTTTCTAAATGAACGACATTATTTTCAATGTTATTTTTAATTTCGTGCACAACTGCCATCAGGGCAATGTTGGTTTTTCCAGCTCCGGTTGGCGCACAGATTAGCATATTTTCATTGGTGTAATAAGCGGTGGGGAAAACTTCCGATTGAATGGTATTAAAGGTTTTGAGACCTTTAAATACCATTCTGCCAATATTATCCAGTGACGAAATGGACACTGATTCAGTTATTTCTAAAGGATCCAATCGTGGTCTGGCAGGTATTGTAATTTCTTCGTACAATTTGGTTTCTTCTTTGATTGCATCGTGAGGAATTTTTGCTGAATGGCCGCATATTGTAGCTTGTAATTTAATGTTTTGGTTAAGATCATGTACGTGAAGAAGATTATTGGTTAGAGCCTTTGCACTAATTTTGAGAAGAGGAACATTACTGGCCACTTCGTAATCATTTTGACTGTGGGAAAAAAAAATAATTAGAAGATAGAACAAACCAATTGCTAACTTACAGTGTATCGACTTCTGCTGTAGTTTCATCTTGTCGGAAGTACTTCTTTTTCCCTTTGTCCATTTTTTTTTCAGCTTTTCTGATCTGCTTGGACAAGACTTTCTCTTCTTCCGATTGGACTGTTACTTGAATTGTCACAGCCGGTGCTTTTAGTTTTGATTTAAGCTTAGGCAGTTCTTGTTTCTCAGTGTTAACTTTAGTTTGTACGGTATCAGGAATATCAACTATTTTATTTCTATTAATTAGTAGTTGTTCAATTAGAGTAAATGAATCAAATCCGAGCATTTCAAATAAATCGTTCTGTAATTCATCATTAGATTTTCCAGACGATAGTGATTGAAATATGGAATCATAGAATTCATTGTATGTTAATCCGAATAAATTTTCTTCATGTAGTAAGTATTGCGTTTCTAACCAGGCTGAATCTATCGGTTCGTCGGCTGAATTCCCTAAACCGCTGGGGCCTGGTTGACTAAAATTGCTTAAACCGCTAGTTCCTGGCTGATTTAAGGGTTCACTTTCTGTAGTTATTCTAACCATTTCATCAAAGAAAAAATCGGGAATTGATGGTTTTGGAAGGTCAAAAATACTGGAGATGCGTGACAACAAATCAAACCATTCATTCAATGTTGGATAATTTTCAGTTGCCTTAAGACAGTCTTGTGAGAGGAAATGTCTTAATTCAGTACCGAGCTAAAAAAATCCTTGATGAGAACAAAATATTAGTTCAAATTGATGCATACCCCAGTTAGTTCTTGCACTTTTGTAAAAGGACAACTACCAAACATAAATTTGATGTCCAGAATGCCCATGTTGTTGAATTCGTCAATATTTCCAGTTAACAAATACAATAAGGTAATAGCCACAGTATCGCTGACAGTTTTTTCACTATTAGCCTCGAGGGTTTTTTCGAGTTCCTCCAACATTTCTAGAGCTCGAGAATTCTTCTCGTGAATTAATATTGTCCTAAGACTTTCCACCTTAAATCTAAAATTTCGATTATAACTGATAATGAAAAGGGTAGAATTCAAACGGACCTTGACAAGGTAGCACGTAGAAGCTGCATTTCTGCACCGGCATTCTCACTGGAGAAGTTAAAATGAATACTAAAGCTTGCACTTCCATCAGAACTGTAAATATTCGGCTCCATTCTTCTTTAAAAACTGAAAGTGCCAGTCGTTATTATTTATTTAATAATTAAGTATTCAAATTATTCAAAATTTTAGAAAAACATTACCTCACATTGTTGAAAAGAATGAGAACATACTTTTTGTTTGAAATTGATAAATTATTTTATTGAATTTGACTCAGAATATGAAATAATTTAATTTGTTAATGTTAATCAGCTCTTACACAATTTATCACAATATTGTATCACAATTATTTACTTCAAAGAACAATTTTTTCGTTTTCCGTTCACTTCACCGATAAACTGAAATAATGCAGTACAACCGAATATCCGTACAAACAATCACAAATACATTTATTTTTCTTAACTTTGAAAATAATAATTTGGGAAGATAATTTAAGTTTTCAAAATTTGAAAATTTATCGATCAAAGTAAAGGTTGATATAAATAATACTGTGCAAGGTATTATTATATTAATACAATATAAACATTCGCCTACAGTATTAATATTTTTACAATACGGTTTTTGGGGCCCCACTGTTGGCTGGGGGCCTGGGCATTTGCCCGTTTTGTCCACTGCATTTGAACTCTGTTCTATGTTTTTTTGATATCTAAAACTACTAATCGTTCTATGTATTGCAAGTATTCAAATTATATAAAAATGTTACAATGCATAACCTCATATTGTTGCAAGGCGTTTTGTTTGCAATTAATACATTTCTTATAGCTAATGATTTACCTTCTTAAATTTGGCGCTTAGAATTTCTATAATTTATTATGGTTAATCCGTATTTACACAAATTATCACAGCTTTATCACAAATTTATTTCAAAGACGCTTTACTATTGCGTTCATGTGTCATGATGTGTCAGACTGACAGGCTGACAGAAATAACAGTAAAATCGGATATTCCTACAACGAAAACCACTAACAAATTAGTTACTTTTTCTGAAGTTTAAATTAGTTTCGTTAAGTTCGGTTTTTAGCTATAAAATAGATAAGTTTGTTTTATAAATTGCAATTTGAAAATTATATTTAAAAAACAATTTAGTGTCCTTTAACTAGAAAATACAGTTTTCAAGGCATTAAAAGTTTTACTAAAAATTGTGTTTGGAATAAAACAGTCATTATTGTGCTCCAAACGCATTTGATAGCTAAGACTGCCAATTTTACTGTTTATTTAATAAGGCAACTATTGAAGTTACTTAAAATTTTTCAAATACATAACCTCACATTCTTAAAAGGCGCGAAAACATAGTTTTCTTTAAAATTAATCAACTAATTACTATGACTTATTACAGTTAATCAGTTTTTACACAATTTATAACAATTGTAACGCAATTTTTTACTTCAAAGACGGGACAATAGTACGCCTTGCGTTGACATGACAGAGTAATAGCGGAAGTGACGTATCAGTTTATATAACCGGGTTATTTAGAATCTAAACAAAATCTGAATACATAAATATATCGTTGATCAAACTCATTACGTGCATTTTATTCGCACATAATGGCTGATTAGAAACTTTCATCTTGTGTTTGTTTTCATTGATGCTTACATAATTTTTAAATTCATATTGAAACTAAAGTCAGAATTTTTTATCCTTTAGTCGGTTTTAATAAAATTTGATTTGAGTAATTGTTTTGCGGCACAATAAGGATTGGTGTAAAATCAGTAGTAGTTCGTATCTCGAATTGAAACTACTCTTAAACAAAAAATGTTAAAACGACAATAAAAAAATGAAATGCAAATTAAATTTTATTTTGAAAGAAAATGTCATGTCGTGCCAAAGATAACGATGTTATAATTACGTCGGCGAATTTTTCTTAAATCAATTTTATGGGCTCAACTGAGCAAACGCCGGGTTTCTTGTTTTTGTGCGTGTAAATAAAATTGAAAATTCATATTGAATATAAACTTTTAAATCGGCGACCTAAATTATAGCTTTCCGAATTGAATTCGTGCGTTGCTTTCATTCCTGGTAAATTTACAAATTCTAAACTCAATAATTGCCAGAAAAAAGAGCTCGTCCTGCCGGACTCGCTGTTTTATCGAGGGTAATTTATTTCCTAGCAACTATATTTTGATTTTTACACTTAACAATCATTTTGTTGTTCTACAAAGGGTTGATTCTTTCAATTGAATTGCGATTTCATCAGTTTCGATTAGTGATACAGTAGAGTCCGGTTATAACGAACCTCAAGGTACGGTCAAAATCGGTTCGTTATATCCGAAGTTCGTTATAAGCGTTAATGATGGAATAAATGCAAAAGTGTTTTATGAGACCTTTATTGTCTAATATGCATGTGCATATGTATAAAAAATTATAGATATAAGGACTAAAAATAAGTAAAATAAGGCAAAATGCAATAAGTAATTTTATTTGAAAAAATTTGTTATTTAAATTATCCACATACGTATTTCAACGTCACTAAAATTTTCAGTAATTGAGTTCGAGGCACCATAAAATTGTACAAAATTACGAATATTGTTAATATTTTTCTTAGCTTTCTGTGTAGATAAAATCTGTAATAATTTTCAAATCGAAGTGAAACTCTGGTTTTTTATAATAATTCACATGTGCTCAAGGGGTTTATGTGTGTCCGATACGGTCACTTCTTAGATGGTCATAGAGATAATTTGAAAAGCGTAACATCCTATCAACTGTGCTTTTCTGTTGAAATATGTTCTATTTAAAGGGCATAGTAATAAATTTGTCAGAGTCGTAAACTGACGCAGTGGCGATGCTCTCACAAGTAACGCAATACAAAACACAAAACGTACAACGGGGAATTACCGACCAAGGTTATTGCGTGTTATATACAATGCAAAGTTCGTTATAGCCGATTGAAATTGTATTAACTTCAGCTTTTTCAGGTTTGCTATATCCGACAGTTCGTTATATCCGAGTTCGTTATAACCGATTAATTTTTACATTGTTATATAGGCGAAAATGTCGGGACTTGGAATAAAGTTCGTTATAACCGGTGGTTCGCTATAACCGAAGCTGTTATAACTGGATTCTACTGTATTTTAAAATTTGACGATTTTCTTTGCAGCTAAAAATCATTTTGATCTGTATGGTTAAAATTTATTTCACTGCGACTAATTTTAATGTTTAAAAAAATCGTCTTGTCTTTAAGAAATGCGTCTCCTGTATGGAAAGGGCTAAAAAATAAATTTGCTCCCAACAGGTATAGTAGCAACCCCGTGCCCATAACGCAGGCGCCTCCCTTTTTTTTGGCGGACTCACCCGCTCAGTATCCACGTTCTTGATAACGAACAGTCCGCGCGTGCATGACCTGCTTGCAACCCTTAAAATTTTTGTGTTGTTTACGAGCATGTCGAACGAAGCGTTCCTCCAATGGTAAGAAAAAATTAACTTTCTCAGCAAAGCCTTCACAGGAAGGATTCGGCGATTTTAAAGAAAGTGTAGGATTTGGTCGTTTGTTAAAATTTGTGCATTTCACACTTGCCGGTCGCACGGTTAAAGCTCAAAGCTTGCAAGTGATACGAGATAAACACACGCCCGAGAATTGGTCAATATTGTTTTTAGGTGGCATAAAGAGGACGTGTTATGGCTTGCGACAGTGCAAGGTACATCGCCGTGCAGAAAAAAATTCCTGATGATAGCTTTGCATGTACTTTTTACTTAATCAAAAACATTGCTTGGGAACGTCTGAATATTTTTAATTTAAACTGAGTCGCTGTATTTACGCTTCGTTAAGCTTGTTTGCATTTAGAAAATTATTTAACAGATTTCCTCCTCTTAAATTTTGAACAGATGGCCCCACGTAAATAGACCGTTAGTGGGGTCTTAAGCTCGTGTAATCGCGAATCGATGCGGTGCTGATATTGACTTGGAAATGCATGTCCAGGCCAACGGCCTACAAGTAATTATTTAAAATTAATGTCCCCCTTCCCCAAAGGGGACTTGCATTCGTGGAATTAGCGACTTCCACTGAATCGAATAAATGTTCACGTTATAAACTGACGAAGCGACGCTGCCGACTTATTGATTGCCACTAATCAGAGTGTATAAATGTATCATCTCACCAGTTTGGCTTTTATCCAAGTTTTGTGTTTCATCAAATCTTAACCCCATTACGGTTTTTTCCCTCTGGAAACGTATTGGCCCTCGACATAAAATCATCATCGTTTTAAATCATCTTATTTCTCTTCGCCGGCCTGTCGGCGAGTGCATCGTAAAAATGTAAAATAGTCATCGACAACCCTTTTTTTCCTTTTTCTCGCATTCTCGAGATGTTTCTGAAATACGGCATCGTTTCGGTTTCGGAAAAATTCCTGCCGCAATTTATGACCCTCAAAATTAAGTCAGTTATGACGAATTCCGAATCGCATGTGTAACGCGCCTTTTTTCATGTTGAACACGCACCGGCGGGGATGATGATGTGTACCGGGTGAATGTATATATCAAAAAAGAAATATCTCGTGTCAAGTTTTTCCAGTTCTGCTTTATTCGCGAGTCCTAAATTCTTGATATTAATTTCGGCTGCAATCCACTTTCGTTTCTTTGAACGAGATATAAATAACATTTCTTCATTTAACTGCAGGGGATGGAACAAACACACGCAGCACGCTCTTTTGACGGTTTAAAATTAAATTTCTGGAAAAATTTAATGAAGATAATAATCGGCGCTTTGCATCTCTTGGCATCTGCTTATGGTATGCGCAAAAGCTCGAAGGGATTTTTAGGTCAAAAATAATTGCCGGCGAAATCGAAAGAAGGCTTGTTTTTGACACGTTTCGACCCTCCATATATCCTGTGGCTTGAAACAAGAATTTAATTTGTGTCGAAATCATTAAATAAGATTTGTTGGCTTTTTCAGCCTGGTGATATTCAGTCTTGCACGTGCCTTGAATCGATAATATTGTTGGTCTAATAATTATTTTCAAGTATGAGCTCTTTTTTGCCGAGCAGTGTGCGATTGATTTATTCTGCATTATGCAGTTTGCGAATAAAAAGATTAGATAACATTTTAAACAAACAAAAAATTCCGAGCACACAGAATGCAGATTCAGCCTTAATTTTTGATTTATTGCCGAATTTCACTTTGCATAAACCGCTTACAAATTCAGAAATATTTTTGGAGCCGAAATGAAAATTTTGTGGAGCTTGTTATTATTCAGTTTCGCTTTCCTCCCCTTTGATAAATTTTATCGGGGATTATTGTGTATTAATACTGCTTATCCGATAAAACCTTATGTCGGAAAATTATATGCGCGCAGAAAAAAAAATCCTTGTAATCGATGTGAAACACTATTTTAGGGCGGGTTTTAAGCCCCGGCCCGAAATGGATGCAAAAGAATATCCTTAAATATAATGGAATCAAGCTTAAAAGCGGACGCCGTGTAATTTATTAATTTCGTCTCTTTAAAGCATGTTTTTTCCGATTTTTTCTTTTTAAGAGATTTTATCGTTATTTGCTTAATTTAAATAATATTGAATTTCATTTTAGATCAATCAAGCGCCAAAACGAGATAGAACGACTTCCTCTTTATCATAGTTACAATAGAGAAGCAATCAAGTCGTCTCTCGCAAATAAGGATTGGTAAACATAAAAGAAGAAAGAAAAATCCTAAAATAAAAAAAGGTTGATGTGATCACTAACGCAAACTGATGTTGCTTTTAGTTAATTAAAAAAAAAAATGCGTGAAAATGTGACATTTGATCTCGGCTGGCGGTAATGTTTTCTTTAAATTAAATGCCATTATTTAAAAAATGCGGTAAAATGT
Source organism: Dascillus cervinus (assembly GCA_949768715.1). Taxonomy (NCBI): domain Eukaryota; kingdom Metazoa; phylum Arthropoda; class Insecta; order Coleoptera; family Dascillidae; genus Dascillus; species Dascillus cervinus. Next base: position 5,238,098 of record OX458323.1, read on the forward strand.
TTTTTTAAAAGAATTAATAATTATTGCAACGAACGGGGGTCGACAAATGCCTCCTTTAATCACTTATCTATGGCTGGCTTGGGCAAGCCTTCCATTCATTTATTCGCAATTAACTTGGACTCCGATTTACGTCGACGGAAACAGTAAGTACCAAAAAAAATACTAAAATTTCAAAATATGCGTACGTATTTTGAAGGAAAATCATTTTAGGTTTCTTCATCCCAACTCTTCCTCGGCCTCCCCTCATTTTTTTTCTGGGAATTCTACCATCTCCCACTTCTTTAACAAGACCAAACCATACTAGCAACATCAAAAATAGTGCCTCTTCTTTGGTACAACTAACTAGCTGACTTTTCTCCATCTCTTTTATGTCTTATTTTACCCCCACATGTTTTTTTTCGTTTAATACCCTTCTTCTTGTTATATTATTGTCCAGCAATGTATTTATTTCTACCTTTTTGTATTCTTTCCAATCATTACTGATTCTCCAATCTTTACCTCCAGATTTGTAGAAGTGATCATTTGAATTAATTTTAGGAATAGTTAATTCAAAATGCGTATTTGGAAGTAGCACCTCGTTTCGTTCGGGAATTGTTTATGAATAATTTCAGGCCAAGTAGACCTGTGGACACATGCAGCGAAAGGTTGCTCGTGTCCGTGGAACGCCAGTGACCATCGTTGTGCTTGTTGCGTGGCCGATGGGGGTTGCCACTGTGGCAAAGACGCAGTTAACAGATGCACGCAATGCGGCCTCGAAGAACATTGCAGTTACAGTGCGTTCGCAAAGCAACAAAATAATGAAAATAATATTTAAAAAATTTCAGTGTGCAATATGACATTCGTGTCGACCGAATTGCAAAAACATTCAGGAAAAACTTTCGGACAAATAAAATCGCCTTCGCTGGAAGGGCCGAATTTTTGTTGGTACAAATTCGCGCCGGGCGCTTTCGAACGCGTGGAACTTCAAATTTACAGATTAATAAACGTAGGGAGGCACAATAATGGCAGGTGAAAATAAATGAATTGTTTTAGGCCGTCGAAGTTATGTTTCGAGTTGCAGCTGCGTCGGCGGCTACCTCCAATTAACGAACGACGCCGATTTGGCATTCAGCAAAGATTTCAATCAAATTTGCGGCAGTAATGAAAGATATTCTCCTCCGGTTGTGTTATTTTCAGACGATAACGCGCCGACCTTATTATTTCAGTAAGTTAAATTCGACCCTTTTCGATTTTGCAAATCACGATGTTCTTAGGGTTGCAGAGAAAACGCGCCGCTCCCAATTTTTGGCCTTTTTCAGCTTCACTCCGGTTAATAATTCTGAAGGATTAGGATTTCAACCGAAAGGAGGATTACGTTTACAGAATACTGGTAAATAAGGGCGAAATTATTTTTCCGGATTGAAAATTCTTCGATAGAGTGTTAAATCCAGCGAAAAGTGACGGACTGAGTCAAAGGAACGGTGGGAAATTTCCCACCGGACGCAATTGTGTCGGAAGTGTTTAATCTTTATGACGATTGAAACGGACGACTAAGCGATTGTTTTCCAGTCCATCGCTATTGGATTTTGATTTGTTCATTAACGAATCGTTTTGCAGATTGCGATTGGCTGTATCAAGACTTTTCGTGCGCCAAAGCTGGACCTTGCGTTTTGGCTAGCCCTAATTATCCAGGAATATATCCACCGAATCGTCAATGTAAATATCACATAACGACCGATTCGGAAAATACATTGGTGCATATTTCATTCAAATCATTATTGCTACCGCAAAGGTAAAATCGTCTTTTTTACGTTTCAATTTGGAATGCATAAGGAAAAAGGAAATTGAATGATGTGAATATAAAATCTATATTTACGTATGGAAATTGAGTGAAGCCATAGGCGTAACTGGCAAGGCTTTTATTTGTTTCGGGCCATATTTTTAAAGAGCGGCTTCTTGCATGACTACACCGCTGCATAAAAGCCTCCCTTAACTGAGTAAAATCAATATCCTTAAAAAGCGCACGTTTAAGGGTCGCTACAAAAGACATTTACCTTGTTCTTTTTGTTATTTTAGCCGATGCGATACAGATTATGTGTCTATTTATCACGGGTCAACGACGAACAGCCTTCTTCTTACAACGCTCTGCGGCAACCACCGCAAAACATTAGAATACTCCGGACCAAATTTACTCATTAAGTTTAGGTAATTGTTTTTTTGTTTAATTAAACGCCAAGTTAATTAAAAATAAATATTACAGTTCTGGGCTGCAAATGTCTTCTTACGATTACAATGGGTTCTTGGCGATTCTCAAGTTTTCTGAAAAAACCGTCACGACCGAGCCCTCGCTGATACTATCGCCCGGAACTTTTGAACGCGTCACCACTCCACTTCACATTTGTAAGAAACACTTTATTTTTCATCTTCATCGCATGCAAAACAAACTGCGAACGCTCAAAATAAAATTGGGAATTATAATAAATTAGAAAATAATCAACCGGAATCTCCGGAAAGCTTTTCCTGATAAAATTTTCTAAAGTGTTTTCGTCATTAGCATTTTCATCATCAAAAAATAAATTCTATTTTTTATAGGCCAAAATATTTCACAAAAGCTGCCAAAGAATTATTGCCGATCCCTTTGATTTCAAACGTACTTTTCGGAATCGACGATATGATTTTCAAGAAATAATTGGAAAAATTCATAAAAAGTTTTCTCGTTTCGATTCCTTTTAAATGTTCCTTTTAATTGGCACAGAAATAAATTCACATTTATTTACAAAAATATTGGGGAAATTCGATTTTGCAACTCCTAAAATATCAACGGTTGTTTATTACAAACTTAAAGGAATAAGAGTCATCCTTAAAGTCGAGCGGGCAGCAATATTATTCATACATCGAAATTCCAAATACATATTTCTATTCTAATGTCCTTTGCAAGAAATCGGGAAACGACTTTTGCGCCCCTAACTTCGAAAGTGTTGCAAAGTGATTCGTTAATACAGTCTTACACTGAAATCCCCATAAATCCAACTTCAAACTAACATTTCAAAAAATGTTTTAAATCCGCTACGTATACAAAAGGACGCAAAACTATCCCCGGTTAAAGTTTTTTAAATGAAAACCTTCATAAATCCAACTTTAAATTTTCTAATATCATTTCATAAAAAACTTTCAAAAGGGTTGCAAAATTTAAATTTAAATTATAAATATATGTCATCGATACTATTTCCATTAATAATACAGAAACGGTCGATTCCCCCACATAAACCGAATTATTTAATTTATTAAAATATGCGTCGACGTTAATCTATTAATTAATTTTTCCTTAAACAGCTAACGACACTACCGTATCGTCTTATGACTTAACTCGCTGTGATATTATATTTTCTGGTAATAATACGAGATCTGGACATTTTGATACAAGAGAACATGAATGGTATCCTATTTGCAGGCTGATATTTAAAGGACATGTTGCCGATGTTGTACATATCTCACTAATTAATTACCGTCTCAAGTAAACAAAAGAAAAAAATAATTAACAAGAATAAAACGAATTCTTTTAGAGCCCCGTCATGTCAGTCGGTAATCGAAATATACGATGGTTACATGGAAGACAAGAAAAATCCCCTCGAACAAATATGCAGTCCGCAAATAACACAAGTGCACGACTCTAATTACCAAAATATCGATCAAAAATCTTTTTTATCGACGGGGAATGTGATAGTCATTCTTTTACGACGACCCACCGCCCCGCTGCAAACCAACGAGGCCGAATTCATCTCCGGCGCATTTTTCTTTCATGATGGTAAACAAACTTCCTAAATTCCGAAAAATAATATTAATCCAAGCTTCGGTGAAACATTTCAAACTGAAAGGTCAACGCAGTGCTTTTCAGATTTTTTTACAGTCATGTCAGGTGTGCATTTGAACACAAATCGTCACGCAAAAAATTACAAACTGGGCTGTGACAGATTTAGCAAATTGAAAGTGCTGTGAACGGTTTCTAAATTTTTTGCCCTCCAATACTTTGCGATCAAAAAAAAATTCCTACACTGCGACAATTTTTCAGGGAAAAATTTTACACAGAAACTTGATCGATATTAGATTTGGATGTTACTGTACAAAAAATTGCATTGGAAATTTCTTAACCGAAGATTTAATCAAAAAAGCAGTTTATTGAAAAAATTATCAGTTCAAAAATTCAGATGCGTTGATTTTCAAATAGCATTTTTTTTTCTTACTGAAAACCGTTTTCTTTTTGAAACAATTGGAACATGTCTGGCAAGTTTAGTCAAACAATTGCCACCCGTTGGCGTTGAAAATAATTTGAATCGGGTCTCGGAAATTTACCCAGCGAGTAATTTGTCACGAACAAATAGGACTTAATTAATTTGATTGTAGAACAAATAAGTGGTACCATGCAACCAACAGGACTGTGTGACGTTCGATACAATGGTATCAGTAGTCCTTTGGCCGGAAAGATTGATAATCCGGGCTCTCAAAATATTTATTCGAACGTTGACGGGCCTCTGCAATGTAATCAGCAATTTATTCCTGAAGCAAATCAAAGCATAACAATCAAAATTTTGGGTTTTGACCAACTACCTCGTGAGCCGTCCTGCCTAACCCATTGCGGCGATAATGGTTGTAGATGTGTTTCGAGCAGTTCATTAAAAAACGTCGATCACTTGCTAATAATCAATAAAGAAGACTTAAAAGTGGCCTGTTTGTGCGGAGATTTTAAAGCCGATTGGCTGCCGGTGAGCGTAAGGTCGTGGAGTACCCTAACTCTAATTTATAACTTGGCCCATTACACTTGGAATAAAAAAGGATTTGGATTTTCTGCATCATATTTCTTCAACATGGATAACATATGCGGTCATCACGTCATCACCCTTCATTCAGGTAATTTAACACCAAGTCCTAATCGAATTTGATCGTTTTCACTTACCAGGCGAAATTTTCTTGAAAAACGCTACTACCCCGGAGAATTTAAATCATTTTTACGATCAAACGTGCACGTGGACGTTACACTCAAACGTGGAACGCCAATTAGAATTAGAAATAAGTTCAAAACAGAACCGCCCTTGTACTGCCTGGAACATTACAATTCATGAATATTCACCCGGCGCCAAAGATCACCATTTGGGTGATTTATTGTACACTTTTTGCTCAAGAGAATCGCAGAAAACGTATTCGTTACCTTGGAAATTAAATACCGCAATCGTTAGGTAAGATGCAAGGGAATCTGCGATAAACTTATTTATGATTGTTATTTTAGATTACGCACCTTAAGTAGGACATTGCCTCAATTTAAAATTAAGTGGAAATCGCAAGTAATACGAAGTAATACAAGATATGGTGCTCCTACTCCTGCTCCTAAAGCTATATCGTCTACAAGAATGTTGAAGCCCCACGCACTGAGCCTTCTCTGCGTAATATTTCTGTTATGTAAAACACGTTTGGCAAACGAATTTAGTGGTATGTTCCCAGTTATTGCAACGACATAGACAACGTTGCTCAATACATATAATATTAATATGATTATAAAATAGCACACTCAAAATGATGAATTTGTAAGTACACCCAACTCCTTTTTTACACGGTAGATACATTCCTCAGAAATTCGTGTAAAAAAAAGATAAGTTTCCTATAATAAAATTGGGTATACGTTCCGTGTTAACCGAAAACCGTGTAAGATGAAATAAAGAACTATAGTTTAAAAATCGTGTAAAAAAAATTTAAAATAATATTATGAGTAACTTAAACAATTTTATGATGCAGTATGTAATGCACGTGTAATGTAATGTAAATGTCATACGAAATGTGTAGGAAAGAGTTGTCGAATAAGGGGATTCCCCAGTAACTAGCAGTGCGCAGTGTTGCCTAATTTTTGATGTGTCGTAAAAACGTGAATTTATTTGACACATTGTTACCAAAGACTGCAATTTGTACATAATTATAAGACAATGACTTTGAAATCGTGTTAGACGAAATAAATTTTTCAAAAAAGGAAGACTTTTTTGAATCGCGTAACTTCAAATTCGTGTTAAATAAAAGCGTGTAAAAAAGAGTTGGGCGTACTTCAATTGAAAAGAATGAACCGTATCGGTTGAATAGATTGCAGGTGGCCCTCATTTTTCGCCAGGGGATTCTTATTTTTTTCTATCTAAAACCAATTAATACGCGAAATTTCAACTTAAATCAATTACACACATCCGGATTTATTTTTGATCTTTTTATTTTAGTTCGCCCGGTATAAGTACTAAATATGGAGTGGCGTTTTAAAATTCTTTTTAGTTTTCGGGGAAACTGTACTGCACACACATTGACTAACCAGACTCGGACATTTTTCTAAATGGTAATTTTGAATTTGAATTTGGGAGTTTGGTTTTGCATTTTTCTGAAAAACCAGGGCTGCCTATAGTTTTAATATTGTAATAATGTTTAGGCACGTTAAGGTAGTAAATTTTGTATTCAAAATTATGAGTAATAACACGAATATAGAGAAAACATGGAACTAAAGTCACATTACCATATTTTCTGAAAATCTGCTCAATTTGTGTACCATTATGGAGAAATGGTAAATGTTAATATGTAGATATATGCACCGTAGGCATATTTATTTTTGACATCGTATTAACATTATATAACCCCTGTTCCTTCAGAGAAGGCACTCTCGGCAAAGCTTGTCTATGTATCTATCTGTGATAATAAAACAATTTGAAAGTCACCTTACTAATTATTGATCTCCAATTCATTGCCTTATTCTATTAGCAGAAATTCGGGGGAATGATGGCCGCGTAAACATTTTTTATCAAAATACGAAAGATATTTCTGTCATTAATTCTTTATTCCAAATATATCCAGAAACAAATATATATATATTTTTAGACCACCCTCCACTATAAATCTATACCGGGTGTCCAAAACCACCCGTACACTCCTTATAAAATCTAGAATATTCAGGAAAATTGAAAATTTAAGGTCACTTAGTAGTATATCGACCGTGCCCTTTCGATTGGAAATATTTTTTATTTATTTCACACAAAAATTATAAATTCGAATCATAAAATAGCTGAAAATTTGAATGAAACTCTTATATTGACAGTTAAATTACATTTTTATTGGAAGCCCGACTTATTGTTATAAAATATTTTATTTTTTTTCTCCTTAATATTACTTCAATGTCAAGTTATTAGATATCATAGGATTTAGAAAAAAATCTTCTACCATAATAAATTAAAAAATGTATACATTGCCATTTGAAAAAAAAAGTTGACTGTCGCTTCACATTGTAGTTAATGTGGTAAAAAATCCAAAGTAATACGTTCTTCTAGTACTTACTCGACTTATCATTCATATTTTTTTTTCTGAAATCGGGCAATAAATAACCGAGTTAAATTGTGGGACGTTTTTTAGGAATCACCCTGTAGATCAGGGGTGGCCAACCCAAATGATCTTGCGAGCCACTTTGGAAATGCATCATAACTCCGTGGGTCACATATACAATTATATATATATATCCCCATATTAGATTTAGACCTATTATTTTTTAATACATTAGTTTTCACTACTTTGACCATTATAAAATAAATATATTTTGTAAAAGTGTGATGAATCTCGCGGGCCGGAAAAATGTTCAAGGCGGGCCGCGGGTTGGCCACCCCTGTTCTATCGATAACAGTTTTTAAATAAACACGTTAAAACAAACACACTGCAATTTGCATGGTTTTACCTAGGAAAACCGACTTTTAAGATTCAACCCTTGTTGTAATTATTTGAAAACAAGAAAATGGAAAATTTCATCACCCAAGAAATAGAAGTGATTATTTTTCTTTGAAATCCTTTTTTTTCAATCTTCTATCACAGGGGTGGCCAACCCAAATGATCTTGCGGACCACTTTGGAAAATGTTCAAGGCGAGCCGCGGGTTGGCCACCCCTGCTGTAGATAGTGAAATAATAAATCTTTAACTTAAAATCATTTTTTGGGGGTTCTAAGCTATAACTTGTGTAGCTTATATGTAAATCCTGCACTGGGCTTGAGTGGCTTATAGTCTCCCCTTCAATCTGCAATATCCCTACAGTAATATCCCGGTTTACGCGATTAATGCGTGGCAAAAAAAAAACGTACGGGGTCAATTAAGTACATATTTTAAATTTTCATATGAAGTATTTGCTAGTGAAATACTGTTTTAATTTTGTATTATGTAAAAATATTTAAAAAAAATAAATTAAGTTGTAATAAGAGCGCAAGAGCGACTGAAGAAAATGACCGCGCAGGCGCACCGTATCGTCCGCTTGCGCGCTAGTTGATTTTAAAAAAAGCGTAAACGTAAACCGGGGCAACGTAAATCGGGGTATTAGTGTATTATCAATTCAGTCCCACTACTAGATCACCACATTTCGTCTGGTTCTCATTATCCTGGTAGTTCCCATTGTCTTGGTTTCTCTTGGTTACCTAGATAATATACCTATACAGGGTGGCCACTTAGTACGTGGACGGTCCATATCTCTGTTGTTAAAAGAACCATGGAAAAATATTATATACAAAAGTTATAGGATCCGTGGAGATGCACATTCGTAAAATATTTTCTAGTATACCTAGTGTCCCAAAAAAGCGGGGCGCCAGAAAGGTACTTTTTTTTAAATGGCAACCCCAATTTTTTTTACAGAATAGAATTCAGCATAAAATTCTACGTATAGTACAGTATTTTAATGTAAGGTTCGTTGCGGTGTTGCCAAGTTATATGTAATTTACAAAAAAAATGTAGAAAAAACAATCTATCTAAAAAGTCGTTAAAAAAATCACTAGTTTAAATGTAATAAATGCGGTGTTATGCTTTTATAAACATCAGAAATGTCGGAATAATTCTGCAAAACAAAATTGGTTATAACTTATACAGGGCATTTTTTACGGCGGTGCCAATATTGAAATTTTTAAAGTAGCAAAACTTAATTTTTTTAAATGGATCACTATGTATTTTAATCCGGAATGTTATGAAGTATGTTATGCTCTATAAATTTGCAATTACAACTAATATTCTGAAATGGGCCGTTTTACCACAATTTTAGATTTTATTTGAAAATGCATTAAAATATCGCTGTTTTTTGTTGTTTTATTCTCGTGGTATGCCATGACTTAAGCAAAAACGACCATTATCAGACGTTAAAAGTGTGCTTTTAATTGCATTTCTATTACTTCGTGTTTATAATACTACTAAAATATTTCTTCCTAAAAAACAGACTAACGGAAATGGAAAACTTGCTCATTGAGTTGAATATGGAACGAGTGAAACTTATTCTTCTTGATTATTTCTTGAACTGATGTCCGACAGATTTCTAAAGTTTTGCTTAATCACGACTACCAATATGAGGATTTTCAACAATTGCTCTCATCACACGGAACTCATTTTCTTCATTGGTTATAGTTTTTGTTTTTTCATGTTTTTCATATGAAACGTTTCCAGTTCTTTCAAACCGTTCTAAAAGATTTCTGAATGACTCTTCCCTAGAATGTCTTTCCTTATTGGGATATCTTGTTTTATAAACTCTGCTAGCTAGCAAACAATTTTTATTACACTCTCCCAAAATAAAAACCATACGTACTAACTCTTCTCTTGGAAATTGCATTTTAAATAAAGAAATAGCTAAACTCACTAAATTATAAGTCGCAATAGTAACAGTAAAATTGACAAGTACCTATTTACTTTTGTTTTGTTTCCCTTATAGCATTGTTTCAAAAAAAGTTTTGATTATTTCCAGTTTAACTACGAGTGACTGTTTTTCTTACAAAAAAACTGAACATTTTTATTTAGACGTCAAATCTTTATACCTTTTCTTCAAAAATTCTTTATACGTAAAAAGTTAACGTATCGTATTTATTTCTAGTTTGTAACACGAAGTCTTGTTCATTCTTCTACGAGCAAGTTTTCCATTTCCGTTAGTCCGTTTTTTAGGAAGAAATTTTTTAATAATATTATAAACACGAAGTAATAGAAATGCAATTAAAAGCACACTTTTAACGTCTGATAATGGTCGTTTTTGCTCAAGTCATGGCATACCACGAGAATAAAACAACAAAAAACAGCGATATTTTAGTACATTTTTAAATAAAATCTAAAATTGTGGTAAAACGGCCCATTTCAGAACATTAGTTGTAATTGCAAATTTATAGAGCATAACAAACTGCATAACATTCCGGATTAAAATACATAGTGATCCATTTAAAAAAATTAAGTTTTGCTACTTTAAAAATTTCAATATTGGCACCGCCGTAAAAAATGCCCTGTATAAGTTATAACCAATTTTGTTTTGCAGAATTATTCCAACATTTCTGATGTTTATAAAAGCGTAACACCGTATTATTACATTTAAACTAGTGATTTTTTTAACCACTTTTTGGATAGGTTGTTTTTTCCACATTTTTTTTGTAAATTACATATAACTTGGCAACACCGCAACGAACCTTACATTAAAATACTGCACTATACGTAGAATTTTATGATGAATTCTATTTTGTAAAAAAAAATTGGGGTTGCCATGTAAAAAAAAAAATCCTTTTTGGTGCTCCGTTTTTTTGGTACACTCGGTATAATAGAAAATATTTTACGAATGTGCATCTCCACGGATTCTATAACTTTTGTATATAATATTTTTCCAGGTGTCTTTTAACAGCAGAGGTATGGACCGTCCACGTACTAAGTGGCCACCCTGTATAATTAAGAATTACCCGCTTATTTCGCTCACCCTTTTCCATCCCGTGCAAGTTTCTTCGCCCTCATTCAACTCTATTTATTTTTTCTAAAATCTTAATTATTTCGTTCTTCCATTTCTTCTTGCCCCCCCCCCCTCGACCCTTGTTTTAAAATTTTATTTCCGCTGTACTGTCATACATATTGGGCAGATGTCCGATCCACCTGAGGTGTCGTCTTTCTATTAATTTGTTGATTGCTTCTACGACCTTCCTCTTTTGCCGTTTTTTTCTTACGCTGTCTTCAGCCCCCTTTTGGAATTTCATCTGTTTTGTCAGTTTAGTATAGCACTATGGTTGCGTGAACTTCCCTTGCAATTGTTTCATATCTGTCAATCTTATAATTTCACGCGTACGTACAGTCTGCATCCCTACATCCTTGTTTTTTCTCGCTGATCAAGTTACAATTGAATTGAACGTCAACTAGTACCGTCAATTTTGGCAGTTAAAATTTCAAACAAAACGTACAGTGATCTCCTCGGTTTTCAATCCAAAACTAAAATGGAAGGCGACTCAAGTTCCCCAAAACACGACTTTAATGATGTGGTCGCAATGGCTGGTATAAACTTGCCAGAAGAGTCTCAAGGACTTTTAACTCCTGAAGAATTTGTGGAAACGTCAGCTGGAGAAAATTCGTTTCTAAGTATGGTACCGCTTCGCAGCAAAATTTTGGAAATATTATCGAAGCAAGGATTAGTTGAACCGGGCCCCGAAGTAATTGCTCTAATTTCACAAGCCGCACAGGGCCGCCTTGAACATATGCTTCAGAGGCTGTCAAGTATTACAGCTCATCGATTAGCAACCATCACCGATCCAAAATATGCAGTGAGCAACGATGTCAAGGGTCAATTGAAATTTTTAGCAGATTTGGATCGTGCGGAACACAGGAGACATGAAGCCGCTGAACGTGACATGGTATTTGCTGCTGCAAGGGAAGGAGCAACTTTTGAAGAACGTAGTCAAGCTAAAATAAGAAAGAAAGAATACGAAGCGAAAGAGAAGGAAATGAGACGAGTAGAGGTGGAGGAACTGCACCAAAGGCAAACCAATGAAGCGGTACTGCAAGCAATCGGTGTACGCAAGACACCGAAAGTAAACAAAGCGTTCAACCCTTTGCAGCCAGGTACAAGTGGACCTAGAGACCCATTAAGGAAACTAAAGGTGACATTGCGAGATCTTCAATTCTTGTGCGAAACTGATAAAGATCTGTGTAAAAGCACCCTTTTGTATAAATCTTATTTGATGTAATTGTTGATGTCGATGTTGTTTGATGTTATTGTTGTTAAATATCGTTCTTCCAAAGACTCTTAGGCTGTGCTATTGTTTCTTATGGTTATTTTTCAAGTTCTAAGAACTGTGATTATATTGTTAAATAAGTTGAATAAAATAGTATTGTAAACCGAGGTTTATTGTAACTGGTTTACTGACCACTTTCAGGAGCAGCCAGTGGAATGTTTACAATATTTTTGCTTATTATTCAACTCGTAATGTTCACACAGAGTTTAGCTATTGTTACAAATTTGACCAAATTGTTATAAGTCTTGTTGGAAAATATACACGCACATAAATTTGTGTAAACCATGAAAATTTAAATAAAAATATTTTCTAAAATTCTATCTTTTCTTGATAAGAAAATGTCTCACACAAACATCAGTTTGTAATTAATTTGCATCATTTGAATGCAATTATTCTATTTCGTTTTTGTTTCTTCCTATTGCCATAATTTTCATTTTGCCTACATTTATTTTCAAATTCTTTCTGCAATATTCTTATCCAGGATCTGTTAGAGCCATTTGGAGGAGAATTCAAAGGCCCATGTCAAAAGACCCTCCTGACCTTCCCTCTTCCTAGGTCTGTTCCTATCTGTTTCCCTTGATGCCAGTAATGCAAGCTCATCTGCAAAGGCACCTCCAGAAATCACTGTTGGTGTTAGTTTCCTCATTCCAACATATTTTCAGGGTTCATTGTTCAGCAATCCTTCGAACAGCTCTACCGACTTGATGTTATCCTTCTTTTCGAAGATCCTATTACCGTGGACCTGTTAGAGCCACTTGGAGGCCGAGATTAAGCAACATACGTGGTCCCCTATATAATGAATTGTGTAGGCTTCCTGAATTAAGAGGCCCCAAATAGTGTTGTTAGGAGGCCTCTGAATTAAAAGGCCCATGTCAAAAGACCCCCTCTTCCTAAGCCTGTTCTTATCTGTTTCACTGGATGCTAGTAATGCAAGCTCATCTGCAAAGGCACCTCCAGAAATCACTGCTGGTGTTAGTTTCCTCATTCCAACATGGTTTCAGGGTTCATTGTTGATCAATCCTTCGAGTAGCTCTACCGACTCCATGTTATCTTTCCTTTCGTAGATCCTATTACCGTAGACTAATTCTTCTCTTTGACTATTCCACATCTAACCTCCAGGTACCTAACTACTCTGACAAATCCTTTTGCTTGTGATTTTACTACAAGTTTTGCTCCTCACTTCTTGTTTTCTGACTTGGACACTCAGCTTCTCCTTCTACTGCTTCCTACCAAGCTCATCCAATGATTCCTCCTCTTGGAACTTCCTTTGTTGGCCCCTTTTCTACCTTCCCTTCCTCTGGACTCTAATGCCAGGTGGTATTGAAGATAGACTGTACTTATAGTTCTTTTTAACCAATACTTTTTCTATTTCATTCGACTTCAAGCATTTTCATCTCTTTAGTTAGCTTCTACTTTTGAATTGCCACATTTTGTGGGTTCTCTAGTATGTGACCTTTTCTAGAGCTTTTTCTCCTCCTATATTTGTGAATCTCGCAATTCAAAATGTCTGGAAGGACCTATACTATTTGCTCAGCCTGGAACTTGTAAAATTCCAATATCTTCTTCTTGTTTCAGACATTTATCCTTTTTGGATGTAATCCAATCAAAGATTTTTTCTTTCCTTTTGATCTCGTGCTAGCTTTCTTCACTTGGCCGGCTATCTCAACTTAGTTTTTATTAACGAAGGAGTTGAATGATTTAAAAAAAGAATACCAGAACATTACATTTATTTTTATAAGGAAATGTAACAAAATGAATTAAGACAATAAGTCACCAGTACGGGAATACAATTGATTATTAATAAGGACAACCTCATCGTAGACATATTCATATGTGAAAACGTCATTACCTTGTGCAGTCACTATTTGACGATAACATCGTATGTGTTGACGGTATAAATGATAACACAAAAGGCAATTTGTACAATACACATGCGATAAAAATCTATTGTAGAATAGCAGACAGTCTAAAGTAGGATCGCCATGTCTGCGGTACCGAGGGCTTGCATCAGAAAACAGACGTATCAAAATATCAAATATGCTTTCCTGCAAAACAATTCAGATGATACAGTAAAACGTTCATGGAACATTTCTATTCCCTCGATTATTCATGAAATAATGAAAACATCGGGGGAACTGAAATTGGAAAGCAAAACCTGACTTACTTGAGCATTTTCGCCACGGCGACGAGGCGCACGTCGATTATTACTTTGATTTGGATCCATCTGATCACAAAAATTAGTTAAATAAAGTCAAGTATTGCGAACGCCGCGTCTTGCCTTGCCTTGATGTCGGTGCGGACTACTCCACGCCAAACATGAAGATATCGCAGATGAGTTTTTGGCGGATTTTCGCTAAATCGGCAATCCGAACTACTACCAACTTATAATCCTTAAATTATGAAATTTAACCGAATTCTCAACGACTCCCTCTATTAAGAGTAATTACAACTGTCTTGGAAAACCCGGCAAATTTCAATACATTTACAAATATAAAACAATAAAAATAAAATTATGCTTAAAAACCATAACAATTAATTTTCCGAATTCAAATTCTGCCAAGCAATTTTAAATTTTTGTTAAAGCCCACATTCCCTAAGATTCACAATTTTTTTTTTGTACGTTTGGTTTCATTGTGAAAGCATAAAAAAAATCTAGATGTAATTATAACTGCCTAGGAAAACAAACAACAAATTTCAATATGTTTACTACCATAAAAATAAAAAAATTAAATTTTATTGTAAAATTAATAAAAAATAACTAACAATTAATTTTTTGAATTCTAATTCTGTCATAATAAATTTTAAATTTTTGTCAAAGCCCAGACAGTCTTGATAAGTTTGGATTCACCTTGATCAGATCTATTTTGATTGTCGAAGCCTAAAAAGAAATTTAAAGAGTAATTATAGCTATAAAACATGAAAATAAAAATAAGATTTTGATTGTAAACTATAGTAAAAAGCAGCTAACAATTAAGTTTTTGAATAGAAACAAATTTTAAATTCTTATCAAAGCCCACACTAGAGGTCTAAAAAAAAATTACAAAGTAATTATAACTGCCTTGGAAAAGAATCGTTTTCTTAGATACAATAAGCTAATAAATATTTGAATTCAAATTCTGTCAACAGATTTTAAATGTTTTGCAAAGCCAAGACAGTTTTCTTCAGATTCAGAATTCCTTTTTTTTGGTAAGTTTGTATTTGTTTGAATCAGGTCTGTTTTGATTGTCGAAGCCTAAAAAAAAATTAACAGGTAATTATAAAAATATAAAAGATACAAATAAAAATAAAAGTTTACTTAAAAACAGCAACAAAAAACAACCAACAATTAATTCTTTGAATTCAAATTTTGTGTTATAGCAGATTTTAAAGTTTTGTCAAAGCCTAGACCCGTAATTTATTTTGGGGCCTAAAAATTGAAAGTAATTATAACTGCTTTGGAAAACAATAATTTTCTAATATAAAATAAATTGATTTCAAAATTGCAATAAAAAAAAAAAAACTAGCAATTAGTCTTTAGAATTAAAATCATTGCCATAACAGATTTTAAATTTTTTCAAAGCCCAGGCAGTTTTTTTCAGATTCAGAATTCTTTTTGATAACATTGTATTCGTCTGAATCAGGTCTGTTTTGATTGTGAAGCCTAAAAAAAATTTAAAAAGTAATTATAAATATAAAACATAAAAATAAAATTCTACTTAAAAACTGACAACAACTAAAAAAATCAATAGCAATTAGTTTTTATAATTCAAATTCTCTGCCATGACAGATTTTAAATTTTTTCAAAGCCCAGGCAATTTTTCCAGATTCAGAATTCTTTTTAATAACATTGCATTGGTCTGAATCAGGTCTGTTTTGATTGTGAAGCCTAAAATCTTTTTTAAAAGTAATTATAAATATAAAACATGAAAATAAAAATAAAATTCTACTTAAAAACTGAAAACAACTAAAAAAAAACAAACTAGCAATTAGTCTTTAGAATTCAAATTCTCAGCCATGACATATTTTAAAATTTTTCAACGCCCAGACAGTTTTTTCCAGATTCAGAATTCTACTTGATAACATTGCATTCGTCTGAATCAGGTCTGTTTTGATTGTGAAGCCTAAAAAAAAATTTAAAAGTAATTATAAATATAAAACATGAAAATAAAATTCTACTTAAAAACTGAAAAAAAAAAAAAAAAAACTAGCAATTAGTCTTTAGAATTTAAATTCTCTGCCATGACATATTTTAAATTTTTTCAAAACCCAGACAGTTTTTTTCAGATTCAGAATTCTATTTGATAACATTGTATTTGTCTGAATCAGGTCTGTTTTGATTGTGAAGCCTAAAAATTTTTTAAAAGTCATTATAAATATAAAACATGAAAACAAAAATAAAATTCTACTTAAAAACTGAAAACAACTATAAAAAAAAAAACTAGCAATTAGTCTTTTTAATTCAAATTCTCTGTCATAACAGACTTTAAATTTTTATCGAAACCCAGACAGTTTGCTTCAGATTCAGAATTGGTATTTTTGGCAAGTTTAGATTCATCTGAATCAGGCTTGTTTTGATTACCAAAACCTAAAAAGCCTTCTTCAGTATCGCTAGGTTCCCCATTCTTATTTGCCAAACCCCCCCCTTGTAAACTTTGTAAAAAATCGTTAACGTTACTATACCCTTCTTGCAAGGCCCGGGGGGTAAGAATTCCAGTAGGACGTTTCCCTGCGCGAGTGCGACAAATGGAGCAGTTGCAGAGTTTCCTACAGGGTGGACACGTCCATGTCGGATCTTTCAAAACTACGGCAGCCTTCTCCCCGTAACGGTTATTTAAACATGGTCCACAGAACTGGCCCCTCACACCGATACACTTTCCGCTGCGGCAGTAAGTCTTACTGTCCAAAGTCTTCTGACGGCACTGATGACAAGAGGTGCCATTGTGCGAATAAACCTTGCTGCTGCAATTTCTTGCAACATTTGAAATGTATTCTTCAGTCACTTCGTCCACTGGCACCAATTTAGCTGGACTTTTGTTCCAATGGGACGAATTTAATTTCCTTCTGATTGGGCGAAATTCTGTTTCCTCCAACTCCTCAAGGACGTCCTTGCGACGCTTTGAAGAAGTACGCGGCTTTTCTGCATCCATTTGGTTATAATAGTTCTCAGGAGGTTTATTGGCCAAACGCCTGGACCTTTTACGTTCCTCCGGAATGGCACCGGTATACTTAAACGACGAATCTTGCTTTGTCGGCTTGGTTACTTTGGTAGGCTGCTTTGGTTTCATCTTTCTCTTCAAAGAATTTATGAAGTCAGTCAAGTCTTTAATCGCCTTTTGGGCCTCCTGTTCCTCCTCGTCATCTTCTAGAGTTGCAAACTAAGAACAGCTATGTAAAGAAAGCTCGATAATTAAGGAATGAACTTACCAAAGTATCTTCTTCCCCGATGGGTTTCTTGTGAGGTGGCTCCAGCAGCCTTTTTGGGGTGTCCTCGCGATCCATGTTTAAATGCTTCTGAAAACAAATTGTTGAATAAATTCCTGGATCTTATTACATTAAAAGAAATCGATAAGGAAATTAGTAAACAAAGTTTTGAATAACCGCTTCAAGGTTATAAATTGACGCCTATTGTGATTTAAAAAGGAACGACCCGAAATTAGACCAATTAATTTCGGGATAATTGGTAAATTACCTTGCTTAAATAAAAAATTTAAATAAACAAATTAAAACAATAACGCACATTTAAAAACATTTAGCCACCAATAACACACCGAGAACATAACCGTTTGAACTAACGCCATCTTTGTTGAAGTTGGTTGAAGCATCACCACTGCGCGCCAGATGTCGCGTTGATTTTCAAAAAATATTTTTGTGCAATTTTCTCCTTCATTCCGTTATGTGAAAGTGGCATAAATTTAGTCCTATTTTAACGTACGACGTCAAACTTGGCCCGTTTTCTAACAAGGTTGACGAAAACTAGAACATCTTAAATTTTAATTGGTGATTATGAGCCTAAAAAATAAAATTGCATCGTTTAAATATTTACTTGAGGACAAGTTTGTGTGTGCGCCTTGGGCTTGAGAGTGACCACTCAAACGCACCGTTATTAACATTGGTGTAGCTGGAAATAAACGGACGCAATAATTTTTTCTGGAATAAAAATCGGCGATCAAAATTTCTCGAGTGTGTGTGGGAATCGGTAAATTTTATTTTTTTTAATAATTGCTTAATTTATGTAGAAACGTTTTTATCATTTCCAGTTGAGCAATTATTAATTGCGGCAGTTACGCCCATGATTCTGGTCGAGTATTGTATGGGCTCATTATAATTCAGATGGAAGAAAAAGACGCAGAATAGTTTACTGTCATTTAGACTAGCGATGTCACATGTAGTGTTAACAGCAGTAGCATTATGAAAACAATATATTTGTTAACTTTTGTGTTAGAATTGTTAACACCATTTCGATTAGTGATTTCTGCTGAAGGTGAGTGACTATTTAAATAACGATTCGTTTATTTTTGTTGTTCGGAGATAGTTCAAGGAATTGTTAAAAATTAAGAAAAAAAATTTCCGCGTTATTTTTAAATTTGCATACAATCAAATATGCGGCCGAACGTTCCGAGAAATCACTTGTTTACATTTATTTAGTTACTTTGACTTACAAATCACCTTTCATTTAATCGACACCTTTTTACAAAAAAAATAAATGTTTTCAATCGCATTTTGAATTGTTAGTTGGCGACACCTGCACCGTTAAGCACACAAGGGTGAGTGGGATATGCAAAATATCCTCGGACTGTCCAGAAGTCGAGGACCAGGCAAAAGTCGGAATTAGCCCGACTATATGTGGTTTCATCCGCAACACGATTCCGATCGTGTGTTGCGAAAGTACGTATTCAGTTAATTTTGGGCCGCTTTCTGATCGGACAGTTTTCAGACACAATCGGCGATTTTTTGCAACCGAATGATAATTCATTTTTAAACGGTAATTTTCAAAATCCGGACTTGTTGGTCTTTGAGCCAGATATAGCACCGCAAACTTCGACGAGTAAAAGCGAGCAGAGTAAGTTGCTAGATTAAAGGTAACCGAAGAAAATTGCCTCCGGTTTATTGCAGAATGCGCCGAGTACAGCAAATCTATTACGGGGGTCGTGGATGCGCTTCCGCTGATTACAAATCCAGAACCCATTAGCATAAACGTAGCCAAATGTGACTATAACGGGGTACCCCTAATTGTCGGGGGAATGCCCGCTGCGGCCGGGGAATTTCCGTACATGGTACTTTTCTGCATTATTTGGGTCGTTTTACTGTATTGTTTAAATTTTACAGGTCGCCCTTGGATTTCGCGATGATAATGAAATTAAATGGAATTGCGGCGGAACTCTCGTCAGCGACCGTTTCGTAATGACAGCCGCACACTGTGCTAACACAAACGCTTTGTAAATAATTAATAATTCAACTTCAAAATCGGACATGGTTCAATTTTCTTAATTACATTCTATTTTGAAGGATTTCTTTCCAAACAATGCGAAGGATATACCCTCGAAATAGAACGTTTTGTTTATTTCATTAAAATAAATTTGAAAAATGGTACAAAGTATAATCACACACATAAAAACTGTCTACCAATAGGTGTTTTTGGTGTTTTGGACATTTTCATGTGACACGCATAGAACAACAGCTGAAATTGACCTCACACTTATGTTGAAACTGTAAAAAGACAACTGCAAAGCAGCGAAAAACAATACATCAAATGTTTATATTGAAACAGCTATGCTATGATAAAAATGGCAAAATTAAATAAAATGGGCTTTATTATAAATTTTTCTAAGTAATGATTCGATTTTAATGATTCAATTGAAAGGCGCATTTTAGATGCACTGAAATAATTCGTTCAATTAACCAATGATCCAAAGAAGTAGCATTTATTGTAATTGATTTTCCCTGGAAGGTTGTCATACAAATTATGCATATTGTGAATAACCCACTAATTAGACCTCATTTGACACAAATTAAAAAAAAAACAAGTTTGGTTAAACCCTTTTGAACACTGTTCGATTTTGTCAATAATTCCTGCAGAATAACTTATTGATGGAATCGCTTATTACAGCGGACCACCGGTGATAGTGCGGTTGGGTGATCTTGATTTATCAAGGACCGATGATGAGACGCAACATATTGATCATGAAATCTCACAAATAGTAGTCCATCCAAATTACAGACCTCCTTTGCGTTACAATGATATAGCATTAATTAAATTGAGGAACAAAGTTAATTTCAATAAATATGTACGTCCTGCTTGTTTGTGGACAGCGTTTGCCTTCCAACAAAACACAACTATCGCAACAGGATGGGGAAAAACAGATCAAGGTATTAATTTTAAACTTAAATTAATTTATTTTAAAAAAATATTTTAGTTGCGGAAGCCAGCAACAAATTATTAAAAGTCGCCTTAAGTATCATTCCAAACACAATCTGTGGTAGGACTTATCAAAAAGACAGGAGGTCTTTACCGGAAGGTATCAAATCTACCATGATGTGTGCTGGAGATCTCAGAGGTGGAAAAGATACTTGCCAGGTAATAAATAAATTAAAAAACAGATTGGGAAATGAAACCAAAATTATACAGGGCGATTCAGGAGGTCCTTTAATTGTAACAAAAGTTGGAAATCAGTGCATTTTTTATGCAATTGGGATAACTTCATTTGGAAAATTGTGCGGAGCTGCAAATTCACCGGCTGTTTACACCAGGATTTCAGAATTTGTGCCGTGGATTGAAAGAACCATATGGTAACTAAATAAATTGTCGCATTTTCAATTTATTACAAAAAAAAGAAACAAATGTAAAAATTTTTGTTGTTGTTTATATGAGCATGATATTAGGCTAAGATTTGTACAAGTTTTGCATAATTAATTAATAAATTACACACAAAAATTATCACATAATTTGCTTAATTCTAAGGAATGCAAAAAAAATCATTGACATGAATCGCTCACCTCGTCTTTGGCCCAAACTAATTTAATAATTTTGATTACGGCCACTCATCTATATCATCATCATGAATGGTATGCCACGTTAACCCATCACCAATGGGCTTGTGGCTCGAGGGCAACAGTAAGTGTCTGAACCAAGACCTCAAAAATTATCATTAAGTCCAGTACAGTCCAGTAATTCACAATTCACCTTCCCTGTATCAATCCTAAGAATATTTTCCAATTTTTTCTCTTTCCAAAATTGTAAGGATTTGTATAAATTTTCCCCAATTTAGCGAGCCTAACCGTTTCAGATTTATTTATGTGAGCCTCTATGCTAGTCTCTCCCCGGCCAATTAGTCTACTATGCCAAAGTGACAAACCTCCTAACGCCAACAGTACAGCTGCAAAATAAAATTTGTAAGAAATATTGATGAAAACAACAGAATAATACCGCAATTAATTAAAGTCATGTAAATAATAGCTCGTTTTCGCCATGGATTTATCGGTACGAAATCCTTGTTTAAATCATCTTCTATTAAAGAATTTGAATCCAAATACAAAATATCAGTCTGAAAATTGAATGTGGGTAATTTAAAAGATAATTAGTATTTCAATATTACCACTGGAACTAAGGCCCCAGTCTTATTGAATTTGACCGGATGACCCTCTAATTCTGGATCCTCGTCAGATGTAAAAATTGCATTGTGCGCCAAATCAAATCCGAATATAATTATGAATACAACTCCAACAACCATGTAAACCATGTAGAGGAAGAAGTACCTGTCGTTGTGATATCCAACACAATTATTTAACCAAGCTAAACAAGACTTAAGGAAAATGAAAAGAAGTACGAAAAAAAAAAGGGATACGGCAGTGATGGTCCATTTTAAGTATACATCTGTTGCAAACCGAACAATGGTGGGTTCTCGGTGGTTTTGGTGCAATGCATTTTTTACAAATGCTCACAGCTTCTGGTATTAATTCACCCTTAAATTAGAAGCTTTTAAGTCTCAAAGTAACAGGATTAAGGCAATTACCTGTGGTGGAAACCCGGGCAAGGTTGTAACAGCCATATAGTAATGAAAACTTATGTTAATTAACAACCAGTGCCCTATAATAAATAAAATCACGCACACGTAAGGATTTCTGTTCCACCAATAAGGAAGACCGATCCAATAGGCGATGCCAACAACAGATAAAGTGAGCGTAATAACAGCGACTACAAACAGCTGGAAAATGAAATGATAACAAAATCCAGCAATTAATACGCAATTACTTACAGGCCCAATTGCGTAAGTAAAGTTATCTATGAACCAAAACATTGGTTCCATGCAAACGTCAGCTGCATAACTGTAATCCATGAAATGATTGTATGTTAGCGATTTCATTGTGATGCGGCATTTTTGGAAAAAAATCACGAACGATTTGCTGAAAATCATTTGTTGGAGTAATTCGACATTCGCAATATTAACTTACTAAACGGATACTGGAAATTTTTGAATCTTCCAATGAACAGTGACCATTTTTGCAGTTTTTTTCAATGGATGTTATATTTACTGAAATTTAAGGCACTGTGATAGATCTCTGGATGATTTAAGTTTTTCACAGCACATTTTTAAAGCTAAATAACTCCTCTACAAGTTATCATAGAATTAGAGGTTATGAACAAACTCCCGCTACCAACTTAAAAGTGGTCCAACAGTGTACCAACTGTTGGCAAAATTTGAACGAGAGTTGGCTTTTTAAATATGTTGTGATAACAGTTTTTTGATTTTTGTAAATAAATTTCTTTGGAAAATCAATTCTGTTTGTTGATCAAATTGAAAAAATTTAATTAGTATATTTTTTGGGTTTTTTAGAAGTTTGTTTTTCTTTTATTCGCCAATTTAATTTTTTTGAAATTCTTATCGAATGAGAAAATAGAAGTATAAAATTTTAGTGACAAAGAGTCACTGCTATCTGTCTTTCTGTTTGTGGTTTTGTTTCTCAGATAAGATAATAATAGATACTGATATTAATATTCTGCCTTGTTAAATATTGCTATCGATACATTATGTTTTACCAAATGGTTTCAAACATTGATAAATAATATTTCTGCGAATTGTTAATAATAATCCTGAGGATGTTTATACAAGTATTGTGGAGCTACTTCAAGTGTCGACCCCTTTATTTCGCACATAGACCAGTCCTGGCGTTATAATATACCAACCTGCGGCTCGCGAGCCACATGCGGCTCTTTGAAGGATTATTTGTGGCTCTCGATAAATGTACCCGAGTTCCCTTTTCATTTTTGTGCTATTATATTTTAAAAAATTATTATCGTTCCGTATGTGTATGTATTTAATTGCGGCTCGCGAAAAATTTCAAATTTTGAAAAATGGTTCGGACTATCAAGGAGCTTGGCCACCCCTGTAATATACAGTAAAACTCCTCCAACCGACCACTTCTGTATCTGACCATAATTTCTAGGAACGAAAGATTTATACGGTATCAGTAATACATTGTTACCCCTTTAAAGCGACCCTCCCCTAACGCGACCGTGACCGACAATTTACGGTTAAAGCGACCACTTCTCACTTTGTGAAAATCTTTTTAATTTTTGTCTTTGTTGATTTATGAGTTCTTACTATGCGATCGGGTTTGTAAAACTTAAAATGTCAATTATACACTATAGAATTTATTAAGAACCTTTCTCCGTCATTGATAAATAATGCCCTATCTTTCGGTAATAAATTTGTTACGGTTATAAATCAGTTCTTCAACTTCGGTTCCAACTTTTTTATGCGATATTTGTGGAAATTTAAAATGGTACATACTATGAAGGCAAAAAATTTGTATCAGTTTTATGCCAGTCGTTGAGAAATCGTTGTCACTGTGTTTCTGAAATAGCTTAGAAAATGATGGCCAAACTGGGTTACCATCACGAGATTTTAAATTTGGAAGCTCGCATAAATGTTATTAAAGACAGCGAAAGAGGTTTATCGCAAAGAAAGCTAGCTTCTAAATACAAATGTGGCAAAACCCAAATTTAGGAGATTTTAAAAAATGCGAAAAAGAAATTGTCTCTAATCAAAAAATTTAAAAATTGTAAGCTAACTGTTTTAGAACAATATTTTGGTAGTAAGCCTTAAGCATGTATATCTTTATTTTTTGGTCTTGGTTATTTTTTATATCGTGAATTTTTTTTATTTGCATTATTTTTAAACATTCTATTATTTAATATTATTAATTTCTCTTGTGTGCGTCTAAATTGACGCTTTGTATTTTTATAATATAGGTGCCTTCGCGTGTCTTCATTATTGATAATAAAACGTTTTAAAGTTAATATGGTGTTTATTTTATATTAATTTGAGAAAAAGTTCTCTAAAGGGACCACTCCTCCAAAAGACAATTTTTTAAGGGAATCATGAGTGGTCGCTTTACAGGAGTTTTACTGTATAGAATTAAAGTTATTCCCAGTATATAAATTACAATAAAAAATTAGAAGTTTAATTAAAAAAATATAAAATTTTATGATTTACGGAATGAACAAATTGGTTTGTGTTTGAAAGTGTGAACCTTTTAACGTTGTTTTCAATCACGGTCGGTTGAAGCTTTTGGAGGCCTCATTAAAAATTATTTACTAATTATAAAAAGGAGTACATAGTTCAGTGACACGTAATGGATCATCATGCACATTGAATAGCAATTGGGCAATACTTTTAATAATGGCATCATTATCTACGCAGAAAAATGTGGTAAAAACCCAACTGATTTAGTCGAAAAGTTTCGCCTGCTTGCGATAACATTTGCTCGACTGTTAATAATAGTAATAAAAATAGACCAAAGACCACAAAAGATTAAAGAGCGAGTTGGGTTGCATACCAACATTTTGAAAAAGGCAACGCAATTCTTGAATTTCCTGCGAAGGTCAGGATTTCCCACCGATTAATTTTTTGTCGGCGGTGTGCATATTTACACAAACAAGTATACGACCACCGGTTCTCAAATTAAACATTTCTGAAACTTATTTGCATTTTATATAAACATGATTTTGAATTAATGAACCGAGCACCAATATTATCTTAATGGATATTTAGAATTTATTTTTCGTATTAAAATAAATTATGTTTTCCAATGACGCATCCATGAACGAGGAGCAACATCAAAACTTACTGGTCACCAGATAACAGCGAGGGCAAGTAACGCAGACGGTGTCCAGCAAGTGTTTCGTAGACATGTGGTACTTTAAATCGCTAGGTATGTCTCACAAACCTTTAATTGAACGATTTTTTGTGCGAATCGGCTAACATTTAATTGCATTGGAAGATAATTGCTCGTGCGGCCGTTTTTTCTCTTATCAAAGGTCAACAGATCGAAAACTGGTTTTGTAGTGGATGTATTTTTGTCAATTTTATTTGTGTTGTGTTAGTTGACAGTTTTTTGGTACTTAGTGATTAAAATTTTGGGGATTTCGGTGGGATTTTCCAGTTAATGTGCGTCACTGGTTTTTTTTTCTTAGTTTCTCGATTTTTATTTGAGAATAAACACTGGAAATAAACAAAATTGTTTGTGGTACTTAATGGAAAACGGTTCTTAAAATTGCTACTCCCACTACTTTACAGCGTCCACAAACAATTATTTATTTATTTATAAACGAGGCAATTTTTTACCAGCTATTTTATTTTGGCGGACCAGAGGCGCGCTCAAACGTTCATTTCTACCATTTAACTGAATTTGTACATAAAAAAAGCACTGTTTTGCAAAGGTGATCTATCCGTCTAAAGGACTATTTGGTTTCACTTGTGAAAATTAACCTCTTATACCTACATCATTTTAACTGGAATTAGAAGCTTAGGAATATAATATTTTTTAGGTTTTAAGAACAGTGAGTCGCGAATTTATGTAAATTACTGTTAAAAATATTCACGGGAATATTAAATAATTAATATTTCAATTCATATGTGGGCTAGGATTTTTAATAACAATAAAATTATTGGTTCATTTGAAATTGAGTGAAATTAATGTAATTTAAGGTAGGGTCTGCATTGGAACAAGTGTGAAATTGAAATTCAGGAGATTTGTTCCAACAAGACGGCTGTTACGCACATTTCGGCTTAGATTTCCAAATCGTTGGATTGGTAGAGATGGTGATATAAATTGGCGGATACCATAAAAGCAAAATTTACAAGCATAGCTGCTGAATGTGCTTTAATTACTTAGATACAGTTGACCAATCTAACGAATAGTTTTTATAACAGGTTGAAACAATATGGGAGGTTATTTGAATATCTATTGGTTTTTTTGAAAGAGCTTATGATAAAAACCATTGAGAGGTACAGTATTTAAATAATGTCAAAATATTGCCTGTATTCGACTTTGAGATTGGACACCCGGTATAATCAAGGATTAGCAAATTTCAACTACATTTGCTTTATAAAATAATTTACGATTGGCTCAATAATTTATATAGATCTTGCAATGATGAGAAGCTCAACGTACAGAATAAATTATTACAGGAAATGTGGTTAGAATAAAAATGAATAATCTGTAATGTAGATAATGACCCTCATGAATAGTTGATGATTATCAATGTTTAAATAGCGAATCAAACTTTCAATAGTAACTTAAATTATTAAATCAACAAAAAATTTATTAAAAAAAAAAAACACTTGATGAAATGAAGAACATTAAAACAATTTCCAGGTACCTCTACATTTGTTCATCGTCGTTTATAAACACACGACTAAAAAATGTATGCCATCACTGCATCCATCGCAAACCTGTTTTCAAGTTTGTTTTTTCGCGGTCGTTTACAAAACCGACCTTTTCTAACAAGCAAGCAGTAGCGGTACAGTCATTGTTTGCCAACTTCGCTAATTTCTATAAATTGTTTAAATCAATTTTCAAAAAAAAATAAAAAATGATTGTGGTTCATTTCAAGCTGCAATTAAAATCTTTTGATAACAAATATGTGTGTCTTTTAGTTGTGTTGGGATTAACGTGCAGGTCGTTGCTCGCCGCCGACAATTCGCAATTGTCAACTCCTGCAGGATCGGCTTTGGTAAACACTACTACAGAAACCAACTCGACAGATGAAGATTCCGAAGACTTGTATATTCCTTCCCCAGAGTGGTCAGACACGTTTGACTGGCAACTACTCAAGGTGACAAAACGACTACCAATCTTATAATTTTGAAACGTTTAATTCGCAGGCATTTTCTTCGCGTGACCACAAAAATGTCTTGATATCGCCGATAAGTTTGAAGTTGGTTTTGGCCATACTTTACGAAGGGGCAACAGGATCGACTGAAAAAGAATTCCAGACCGTTTTGCAATTCGGGGTCCAGAAACTCGAGGTTCGCGAGCGATTTATGACCATTCTCGAAGTTTTGCAGGTAATGTTTCAAATCCTGCGACGTGATTTTAATTTTTTTAATTTCAGAGAGAACGGGAAGATTACATTTTAAACATCGGGACGAGATTGTTTTTAGATTCGGACATCGTACCACAGCAACACTATGTCAGAAAGATTCGTTCCGCGTACCAAGCCAGCATTGATAAGACCAATTTCACCAATAATATTGAAGCAAGTTTTAGCATAAATTCATGGATCGACACCCTCACGAATGGCCGAATTAGAGAGATAGTAAATCCAGGTAAAGTTGATTTTTTGTAAACCCCAATTACCGTTAATTTTGCAGATGATCTTAAGGAGACTGTCCTTTTGGTTGCGAATGGAATTTATTTTCAGGGCTATTGGGCTCACAAATTTCCTAAAGATGCTACAAAAGAACGAGGTTTTTATGTGACTCCTTCCAAGATTGTGACAGTTGAGTACATGTCCCTCACCGAAAAGCTGTATTACGTCGACTCGGACACCCTCGATTCGAAAATAATACGTTTACCTTACAAGGGCAGCAAATTTGCAATGTTCATAATTTTACCAAACTCCAAGGCAGGGCTTTCGGAACTGATTAGTAAAATTAGTTTGCCGCTATTGAGGAAGCAACTTCACTTGTTGGACTTTGCAAACGTTGCGGTCACAATTCCAAAATTGAAGTTTGACTTTTCGGCACGGTATAGACAAATTTTGCAGGACGTAAGTGCACCCCGTTTATAAAAGTTTCGTTTAATGTTTGAAAAAATTTAGTTCGGCTTGCATCAAATGTTTCACGAAACGGCAAGTTTCTCCGGGATTGCCAGAGGACCGCAAGCGGCGAGAAGATTGGTTGTGAGCGACATCAAACAAAAGGCCGGTTTGGAAGTTGATGAAGGGGGTAGCACCATATGGGCGGCTACAGGTATTGTCTTCGTAACTCTTTTACCTGTTAACTGATGAAATTTGCAGACGTCGAGGTGGTTAGTAAATTTGGCGAAACTGAAGCTGATTACGTGTTTAACGCGACGCACCCCTTTTTGTTCTTCATTGAAGAACAAAATTCCGGTACGATATTATTCGTTGGAAAAGTAGAAAACCCACTCCAGTCTGAATCGGTTCCGCTTCCGCCGCGCATCAATGAAGACACTCAGAAAGACCAGCAACCCGGTGAGTTAGTTTGATTAAATAAAATTTGGGCTCTTCATGGTATTCCACTAACCGTGAGGCCGTAACCAGCGGGGGAAGCAAACCATCAACCCCGTGGTATTTAAATATTCTTATGTTCTTTTAACTAACTACTAATAAAGGTGTAGGCTCTCGTTGAACTTATTTAATTTGACATCACCTTCTTCCAATAGCTTGTAGAAAATTGGGGCTCTACTTACATGCATTTAGAAGAAATAAAACATAATTGGTGAAAATTGCGGCTATTCAGATTTACTGAAAAAAATATTGATCTTGATCAGAAAAACTTTGTGGGGAATTAATATTTTAGTGTAGGTGTAAATCGGTCGTTTTAAAAACACGCCCTGGTTTTGATGAACGTCTCTGCGGTTTCCGATCTCGTAACGATTTTACCAGGAATCGATAAATTGCTTTCTTGGAAAAATTTAGCGAAATGTGGGAATCACAGCGGTCAGTTCGATGTCCATGAACTTCGATAAGGTGACAATACTACGTTTCTTAAGATTATGTAATGTAATTTGCTTTAACAGAAGCTGGCCCGGTTCATTGAAGAAATACAAACATCGATCGAAGATAGCAAGGCAGCATGGAGTAAATTATTTTTATGTTGGTTTGGAAACACGGAGTGACGCGTTGTTGACACCTTGACGTCCCTGCTGACCAGCAACACGGGATTTCCAAGGTCGTAATTATTACTGCAACTTCTTTCAACGAAATTTTAGTTAAGTCAGTAACGCGGCGAGAGGCGTACGAAACGTAGTTAATTTATTGCACATGATAACGAGTGTCAGCAGTTCATGGGTTAAAACCTCCAGCAGCAGTTGCGTAAATTTGTTTTGGTGTTGAAAAAGAAACATGTTTCGTTTTATTTTGTGCGCTTCGTTAGGTAATAACAATATAATTTTTGGCAGTAATTTTCAAATATCAAGGCCGATTTGGTAGTTATTGTTCCACTAACCGGTTGCGGGTTTTCCTATTTTTTTTTCTAATTCGCGAAAAATGCAAATAATGCTGTAAATCATAATTGGTACAGCTTTATCATCTTATTTGTTTTAGCGATTTTAAGCAGTACGGCTCAAAAGCCAAATCCCGGTTTCCAGTTAAACCCCATATCAAATCAGGGTCCAAGCATATCAGAGAGGTTCAATTATTTCGATCTCGAACTGCTACAGGTGATTTTTCACTTCCTAACTTTTCAAATTGTAACTTCTATTTTTAGACTTTCGAAGATCATGAAAACTTTTTCATATCTCCTGCTAGCATTAAAGCTACCCTAGCTATGGTTCTTGAGGGAGCTCGAGGCAGTTGTGCCGAGCAAATAAGTCGAGTGCTCCGAATTCCTCTGAACCAACACGGCGCGAGGGAGCAGCTTCAAAGACTTTTGTATGACCTGAACGAAAAAAGAAGCGACACAATCATAAGGTACGCAAATGGGGCCTTCATCTCCAACAAGTTTAAGGTAGTGCCGGAATTTGAAAGAAATCTGAGGCAATATTACAACGCCGACATCAAATATGTGGATTTCGCTAACAACGAACTAGCCTCGACTATCATCAACAGTTGGGCGAGCAACACCACGCGAGGGTTGATCCCCGAAATCATCAGTCCAGGTCTGTTGAAATCGTTTTTCCTTTATCACAAGGGAAAGTGTTCTCTTCGCCCAAAAAATTAAAATGATATCATAATGCCCCTCACATTTGTACGTTTCTTGTCGCTTTGCAACAAGTTATCGTAAATAAATGGATCAATTCAAATATTGTGGTATTATAAAGATAAAATTACCTCAGTTTATTTTGCCTATTTTTGCTTTTAGCTAACTTTAATTCCGACGCGACCATTGTGATTGCGAATGCGATGTACTTTAAAGGAACGTGGCAAAAGCAATTCAATCCTAAATCGACGTCGGTTAAATGCTTCCAATCGTACAGAAAGGACTGCTTACACGTGGACATGATGCAAACGGTTGATACGTTTTATTACAAACACATTGACGCGCTTGATTCCCAAGCGCTGCAGCTATCCTACAACGTAAATTACTCGATTAGGAACTTGAAAGATGAATAACCGATTTAATTTCAGGACGGCGAATACGCCATGTTAGTTGTACTTCCCAGCAAGAAACACAGCATTTCTGGTTTGATTCGAGATTTGCAACACACTCCATTCAACAGTATAATTGCATCGTTGGAAGCCCAAGAAGTGACTGTAGCTCTGCCGAAGTTCGAAATCGAATATCACGCCGATATGATCGAGCAGCTAAAAAATGTAAGTTTTGGGTCAACGCGTGTCCTTATAAAAATCCTTGGGGCTTGGGAAACAATTAAAACCTTGATGCTTCGCCGATTTTTTAAATTTCATTTCATTTCACAGCTGGGAATCGACGAGATTTTTGAATCGGCGGCGAATTTGACCGGAATCATATCCAAGGATCACATCACGATTAATAACATGGTTCACAAGGCGAAGGTTGAGGTGAATGAAAAGGGAACGGTGGCGGCGGCTGCGACCGGAGTCGTCGTTATACCTCTGATGGACACAACAACTCCCAATTTCCAAGCCGATCGTCCGTTCTTGTTCTTTATTTACAGCGTTAAGACGGGAAATATATTATTCGAGGGAAAACTTGTCGAACCGCAAGAAGTAAAAGCTACACCGTCCGGAAATGCACAACAGTCGTACAGTGCAGGAAGATTTGGAGGTAGCGATCCGTACTTAAATTACCAACAGCCACAGTACAGTCCAAGCTATCAAAGACCCTCCAATAATTATCAAAGACCAACAAAATTCTGAAAATTCTGAAATTTTCGGCGAAGGCTTTATAAATATTTTTTAAATGTATCTTTTTCACCTCAAAGTGGAATTTGAAATATTGACGTTTATTTCGTACTTTTTTGTATTCCATAAATAAAACTTGGTGTTTCCAAATACGCGGGTATTATTTTAACACATACAAAATTTAATAAAACCGTTCGTTATGTGAGCTGCATTTATTTCTGCATGTATTGGAAAATGGTGGTTTCTCTTCTGCAGCGAAACTTAAAATTGAATACAATGTAAAAAAAACCCACCGCAACACGTTTTCAGCGCACCATTACTTGAAGATATGGCTTGAAATATTTGTCAAAAAGATGGAAGACGCTTCGATTGACCAATTTGGCCAAGATTTAAAGACATTCATTAAAAGCAGAATCGCATTATAATTTTAGACAACCCATAGTTTGATACGATTTAGATTTATGTAGGGTCAGTTGTTCAACAGTGAACCATCTAATTTTGTGGCCGAGTTTGTAGCTTATCTACTGGGATTTTATTTTTGCAAACTGTTTACCAGTTAAATATGATAAATAATCTTTAAGTTTGTGGTGGGCTAAATCTATGGAAAATCAAGTTTTTGAGATATAGCCGTTTTTTTCTTTTATGTACTTTGGTTCACTGTGAGACACGGGTGTGATACAGTGAACCATGGCTGTGTACACACCGAACCAGATAGATAATAGGAGTTTTAGATGGAAATAAAAAAATTTATTAGAAAAGTATAGAACAAATATTGAACCACATCCACCACTATCGTAGAGAAACTTAATAAATTTGGCGTACGACTGTTTTCTTCTTAACCACTTCCTTTCTACGCTTGCTTGCCTGTCTTGCTTCTTCAATCACATTCATTTCGGGTGTATCCATCGCAATCATGCTTTTGCCAGTTTTGCCCCACCCTGTATGCACAGTGAACCGGTAGTTCCACACCGGTAGTGCTGGACACACAAACATGGTTCACTGTGAACTACCCGGCAATTTTACAAAAACTAAATTCTAGAAAAAAAACCGTTTGATAAAGTAACTCATTTCGCTGACTAAACTGATAGAGCCTTATCCATTTATAATAGCAAACGGTAGCATAAACAATAGTTACAGAAACAAAGGTAATATGAAGATTTGAACTTACCACTTGATTTTTACTTTCGCACTCACAAAACACGTTTCTGCGGGTTTACCAACGATGCGTCATTACAGTTTATCAGTAACTACAATACAACTTTGAGGTAAGATCTAGCAAATTAAAACATATGTCGCCATAAACGTAACATTTTAAATTCGTTGAAAACGAGGGGTGGTTCACTGTTCCTGCTTGGTTCACTGTTGAACAACTGACCCTACACATTAAACTTAACATTAATGGTTTTGTTAAAACCGACTTTATGAACTTTGCTGCTGCAATGAGTGTGTTGAATTCAGCACAATTTGTGGGCAAACTTAATAAGTGCCAAAATAAATCGTCGCGAAAAAATTAGCGCAATTTCATTATCCAATTAATTACGTTCAGTTTCTGCATTTAATCTTTACTCATTTAGTTTGCAGGAAACTTTCCTTTCACAGACTTTTGTGGACCGAAACTTGAAAAATAAGTAAGGAAAAAATTTCCAGAAAAATATAATGTCGATCTCGAAGAACGTGGGCGCTATGCAAAATATAAAAGACGAACGATGTAAAAATAAATGCGCCCTGTTTTGAAATTTGCAAACAAATAATACAAAACTTAAGCTAGAGGTACCGAGTACAAATCTGCCGTGAGATTCACAATCCCGGCATATATCATCAGTTAGCGCTATCTCGAATGACAAATGGACGTTTTTCGATTCTTGCTGCCATTTCCAGAAATATGTGTTTAAAAATATCAGTTTACAGAACTGGGAATCACAATGCAGCCTTTATATTTTAACCAGTGTCGAATTCTAGGAATTTCCCATCGAAGATTCTTTCAGCAAACGCTCACAATTGTTCCAATTTGCCCTTAAAAAAAAGCAAAAAAATGCTGTTGGGTAATTTAAAATAAATGTGTGAGTAATTCATCGAAACAATGGTAGTCAATAAAATAAATTTTACAACAAATTCCATTATTTCCGCAAAGTGGAACGGATGTTGTTCGATTAAATCAGTGGATTACCACAATTGTATGTTTATTCTGTTCCACTTCGTATCTGAATCTGACAATTGACGGATCATTACAAAGGGTAATAATTATCGTTTATGAAACACAAAGGGCGTTCGCAATTCATTAACGACGCAATTAACTAAGGATTACTAGATTTCTATATAAGTAAGTACCTACCAATAACTAATCAATGGTTTGTGCAGTTACAAACGTTAATTAGTATTTTCCTAATTAATAATTTGCGACCAGGTGGGGTGTTCGTGTTGAGTGGAAAACATAGGAGCGCCGCTTACAGCACACCTTGAATTTACATGAATAGGTACATCAAATTGATTTACTATAATCAATTTGTTTTAGCGTTTTAATGGACCGTGCTTTAATGGATAAATAATTGATTGATGATTTTTTTCACGTAATTATAAGGTGAATTTGCTGAAATCATTAACATTTACTAGGATCTTACAACCGTTTGCCCTTTCACACATTGATTAAAATTTAATTTGATGTAATTAATCGCAAATTTTAACTAATTCAAATTTCTTAATTATCTAAGGCTATTAAGTTCGAATTTGAATTGGAAATGCTCGGAAAAAATCGACTCGGTAATTTCTTTCTTCGGATGAAAATGAGTCATTGAAATTCCGTCGCATTTAATAGGAAACTGAGAACGGTAAAAATGGATCTGAAATAAATTCGTTTTAATGCACGTATTTTGCGGTTCCGCGAGCTCTTATATTAAAGATGGTAACGATCAGTTTGTGCAGCAGTGGTTGTCGTTTTAATATAAATTTTTGATGAGTTCGTTTTAGTTAACTTGACGTACGCGTATATTTCCGCTTTTTGCTACAAAATCCTAGTTCGCAGTAAAATTAATAACGACGTATATAAAGTAGGATAAAACGAGATCGCCCCAGATAATCGTTCGTTTCCATTAGTGTTAAAAGATATGTTCGTTTTAAGCCCGAAAGTAATTTTAAGAAGATGCTGTATTCACAATAATCTTTTAGTATCGAAATTGACGGGTAGGTTTTCAATCTTATGCTACGACCAATCTATTAGTTTCCTTTTCTCACCTACGAAAGTTCCGGGGTTCATTTGGCGGTGAAACTTCCTCACAAATAATCCACTGCTGGCCGTTATCAGAACTCATTTGAATATTACGATGATATTTGTATACATTAACATAAAATTATTTTAGATAAAAATATACATACGAATACTAAACAAAAAAATTCATCATTAAGATGGCTTTTTCAACAAGCGGCAGAGTAAAAGAAATTTAGTTTCCCGACTTTCCGTCCATTACAGGTTTCGCCATAATTAAATATAACTCTTCAAATAAACCAAAGTCTGTGACCTCAGACAATGGCAATTTTTTTTTAACATATTATTAAACCAAAACGAGTTTTCCACTGCGAAATTAATTTAAATTAGGTGATTTACGTTCCAGCAAGTGTTGGAACTCGTGAAACGATCTTCGGTTTTATTAAACAGTTTTTGTTGTGCGTTTGATAATTTATTATATTTTATTTAACAAGAAAACTTAGCCTAATATGTGTATTAAGTAAAAATTTAGGCATTTTAATGCGTGAGCGAAGCGAGCGCGTTAATTGGACGATTAAAAATTGGTTACAATATTTTTTTGTTGAAAAATGGCAAAACGACTTATTGTCCAAGATTTGTTCGCGTGTCAAGAAGTAAAACATAAATAATCTCAGCAAAAAGAGCTCGCGGTGATTATTTTCCTTTAGCCCGGAGGCCAGTCGATGAACTCCAAATAGTCGAGAGCACATACAGGTGGCCATCATTCTTCTACATATAAGTCGCCAGATAACTGATGATGTACTTATAAGGAGAAACCCTAGCAATTGACCGCTATAACACAATCCAGTAGAACCACATCTAAACAATCGATTCATTGAACCAACAGCGGATGTGGTAGTCAGAATAAACGCACACTCGTCAGATGGTTGACACAATACAGCCACATTTACACGCAAAATAGATAAGTTGTATCAAACTGCTTCGAAATTTATTAGGGAAACGATCAAAAATGAATTGATCGACTGCAAGCTATTTTAAACATTTGCAAATCACGAGTAACGGTTTCAATTTTTGTGACGCCGAATTCCTTCCATTTCTGTTAGTTTTTTTTTTGTGCCACTTAATATGTGTCGACAAGTTTTTAAGTTCGAAAAGGAGCGATTTAAAAGTATGATGATTGATCTAATACAATAAGAAGGGCCTTATTGAAGAACGAATTTGACTGTTTGGAACAATGGTTAATTCAGTTAAGCGTACACATTAAAATCGTAAATTACCGAGGGTCTTCTGTAGGTCGCTTTGATACTATAAGAACGAAGCTAGTATATAGTAAATGAACGCGGCGTTGTTGTAACTTGATCTCCAGCACTCGAAACGTTCTGCATTATTTTGTGGTTTCACAGAGAGTGAAATTGCCAACACAAAGCTGCATATTTAAATGGATGTTCCCTAGCATTTTCATCCTCACAAAGCGAACCTACGATTCGGCGCTCATTGTCAACCCGTTGACAGTCGATAATTAACTGCCATTGTTCAGAGACAAATTTTGGAAAGACTGCTGGATATTAAATGGTCTTCTAAACTTTCGATTACATCACATGTCAGACATTCTTAACACACATCGACCTAAATTAAGTTTAAATGTGAAAATAATGAAGTTCAATTCCCACTTAGTTTTCTTTCCTTTTTGAAGCTATATTCTTGGAGGGAATTTTACAAAAAGTTATTATAAAAAGAAGAATAACTTTGTTCTTACATCAAATTAAGTTTCGTTGTCCGTTTCCAAATGACTGTTTTTATCTTGTAAAATGTCGCGTAAAGAAAAACTCGCTAACCCTAAAGCTATTAAGCACTAGAAATGCTAAAGTGCCCCTTCATTTACGAATTTTATGAAAACACTGAAATTTTCATAAAGCCTCGAATCAGAACACGGTGCATTTCGTGCGCTCCCATTCGAAAACAACGATGTTCCTGACAAACCAAGACATGGCTAAAAATCCAACTTTACTACTTCTTTGAGCTTTTGCACACTCACACTTTTTTCTTCCTTATAAGTTCGAGGTGTTTAAAACCGCAAACTTAGAAACTCTATATAAGTTTCTCTTTATTCTACCAAGATTCTGAGTTTTGAATACGAAGTGGTTAAAACTTGAGAAGTTTAATTACTGGCTCCACGCACGTTTGCATTTAGCTGTGTAATTTTCTCTAACGCAATAATCAACCGTTAATAATTTATCTCTTGCCACTTGCGCCAAATACCAACAAGATCTGTTAAGATTGCAAAATTGGAAATCGCCTAATTATCCGAATAATCAAAGACAATGCAACATAGAAATTACCTTAATTGACTAAATAACCAGTTGAAGTATTCCGATTGGCTAAACAAATTAAATTAATGCATTTTTTTTAGTTTAAACGAAAATTTAGTTGTCAGGATGAAATAAATTGCCCCAGACAAAACAGCGAGTCCGGTAGGACGAGCTGTATTTTCAGGCTATTTATTGACGCTAACTAAATTCAAGGATAAGAATTGTAAATTTATCAGTAATAAAAATTCGACAGGATAATTTTGCACATGAATTAAATTATCGAGAACAAGAATCAAAATCCGAATCACTTAAACCCTTTTTTGATTCTCAATAATTTTGACGTGAGTATACGTATCTGTGGAAATGTTGGAGCGTTTTCTTTCAAGCGTTGATCCACTAAAATATTGCTTTTAATGCGTTTTCCTTTGATGAAATGGGGGTTACCGCACGGAAGTAGATTTTCTATTATATATCTTTTCCTATTCAAAACCAGATTTAAAATATGTTCAATGTAATTTTCGAGAGTCAAAGAGTGCAATTTATTGCGAGCTAGTTTTCAATGCCTTACTGAAACTAGAATTTTCCTATCACTTTAATTTTATTACTTCCCCAGTTTTTATTAGTAACATTCACTTGAATAGGTACTTATCACCTCGACCATTTAACTTTTTCTCTCGATTCAATTTCGCCTAAGTACGCCTCCAAAATCAATTCCGATTTGATAAATAATTTTTAAAAATTATCTTCGATTCAGTCCGGAAATATTTAAATAGATTGGCTCCCCGTTGCTATCTATAACTAAGCAATTAAAACAAGCTACATAAAAAACTTGCGCGTAGATAGATCGATCTTAATTGAAAAGCAAAAATGAAAGTAGAGAAAGCTTCAAAAATGATTAAAACAGGCGCAAGTTAATATCGTTGTAATTTAAAATGAAGATCTGTCATATTGACTGATGAAATATATTTGCTGAATTATATTGTTTTCTTGAAATGGAGTGAATTTCAGTCGCATATCTACAGGGGATTCATTTTAAAAATGAACGCTTTACTGAGCCAGAATAGACAACACATTTTGAATTTATTGTTGAATTAAAAAATATTAATGACAATACGCATTGAAATTGCAATATGTGTTGCCTATTTAAGTGCGCAAGGCGTTGATTTCGTAAGATGAAGACTCTGTATGTAAAAATTTAACTCTGGTTACTAAATGATTTAATTCTGAACACGTATGGGGATTAAACTGTGCTAAGTCTTACCATGGATTAATACTGTTTGTATCGTGTTCGATCCATCCCTCCGCGAGGGAACTATCTTAAACACAATCACGTATCTTCTTGTCGCGCAATAAAACGCCGTGTTGTTTAATGCATGACTTTGATTTCTAACTTTTTTATTAGACCTCCAGTCATTGCGTTCCGGACATACAATTAATAATGTATGCAATGACGCTGTAATTTATCTTCTTCTGTGTCCAACCGAATGTAATTAAGGACATTGTATTCTAATTTACCGTATATTAACAGGTGCTACTAAATTATAATCCAATCTTTTTGACAAACGTTTTTTTCAGTTTCATGAAACGAATACTGCATATTGTGGGCAACCCTAATCTAATCTCGGACCTGAAACGGACCTTTATGGGAGCGTTAGTAGATATTCACCTAACTGGATAATATCCGTTTCAATACCGGTTAGCAATAAGGCATAAATGGAGCAAGAGAAAGAAAGATATTGCCGAATCTTATCAGGCCAAACAATCGGTTATTTTAAAAAAGCGGAGATTATCAATTATGAAGAATGGAATTTTCTGCGATGGGGTAAATTAGAATTCCTGACATATTCTCCGAATAAAAAAGGGGAAGCGGAATAAAGAAGTTCGAGGAAGCGTTTAGTCGGTGATCACACGTAAAAGTAACGAAAAGTATAAGGAACGAATGGCAGGAATGAATAAAGGCGGAGATAGTAAAAAGGGACGGTTCTGTT
The DNA here is from genome assembly GCA_949768715.1 of Dascillus cervinus. Lineage (NCBI taxonomy): Eukaryota > Metazoa > Arthropoda > Insecta > Coleoptera > Dascillidae > Dascillus > Dascillus cervinus. The sequence continues at coordinate 5,276,896 of OX458323.1, forward strand.
CGATTAAGTTCGGATTTGTCTTTAACGATGCCGGGTGAGCGTGGGCTAATGACTACATTATCAGGCCGCAAATCGTGCGCGGTTTGCATAATAAAAAACATTTGCGGTTCTGGCGGCGGTGTTCGGAGCGCCGGTAGTTCAAAACCGCTTAATGATACTCTTCTGTACAACTTTATTATTCGAATACGAGACAAGAAAAGCCGGCCAATTTCGGCACTTACTAACTTAATTTTATTTGGTTTCATTAACACCTTCTCAAAAATTTCAAACGGTACCCGGTACAAGAAAAATGGTACAGTCAAATCTGTATAAGACGGAACCGCTTGGGACTGAAAAAAAGTTCCGGCTTAGGCAGGTTGTCGGTTTATCCGGTAACCTGTCTAAGACGGAAAATGAAACTGTCTAACCGGAAAACGTATGTAATTGAAAAACACAAATTACAGGAATTCAAGATACAGTAGAGTCCGGTTATAACGAACCTCAATCGGTTCGTTATATCCGAAGTTCGTTATAAGCGTTAATGAGAAAATGAGACCTTTATTGTCTAATATACATATGCATATGTATAAAAAATTATAAATATAAGGATTAAAGTTAAGTAAAACAAAGCAAAATACAATAAGTAATTTTATTTGAAAAAATTTGTTATTTTCGACTGAACTATCGCATTATTAAAGTATAAATTGTCCACATACGTTTCAACGCCATTAAAATGTTCAATAATTGAGTTCGATTTTTCTGTCTCAGAATCTGCTTTTTGTGACTCTGAATATAATTTTTCTGATTCTGAATGTAATTTTTCCGACTCGGAATCGATTTTTCTGTCTTAGAATCTGCTTTTTCTGTCTCTGAATGTGATTTTTCCTACTCAGAATCGATTTTCTATCTCAGAATCTGCTTCTTCTGACTATGAATGTGATTTTTTCTACTCAGAATCGATTTTTCTGTCTCAGAATCTGCTTTCTCTGCCTCTGAATGTGATTTTTCCGACTCAGAATCAATTTTTCTGTCTCAGAATCTGCTTTCTCTGCCTCTGAATGTGATTTTTCCTACTCAGAATCGATTTTTCTGTCTCAGAATCTGCTTTCTCTGCCTCTGAATGTGATTTTTGCTACTCAGAAATTTTTCTGTCTCAGAATCTGCTTTTTCTGACTCTGAATGTGATTTTTCCTACTCAGAATCGATTTTTCTGTAATAATTTTAAAAGCGTAACATCCGATCAACCGATTAAACCTAACCTTACCTAACCAAACCGGGTTTATCTTTTCATGTTTCTCTTTCGGGGATATTTTAGAATTTTAACCTGTTGTGGTTATGTTGTGATTATTTACCTGTTCTAAATAAACAATTGCACTGTTAAAGAAGAGAAAAAAAAAGAGAAAAAAGCCAAACCAAGGAAAACACTTTTTTTTCTTTCTTGCTTATTGTGATTTTCTGTTGAAATATGTTTTATTTAAAGGGCATAGTAACAACTTTGTCAGAGTCGCAAAGTGACGCAGTGGCGATGCTCTCACATGTAACACAATACGAAACACAATACGTACAGCGGGGAATAACCGACCAAGGTTATTGCATGTTATTGAAATTGGATTAATTTCAGCTTTTTCAGGTTGGCTATATCCGAGAGTTCGTTATATCCGAGTTCGTTATAACCGATTAATTTTTACATTGTTATATAGAGGAAAATATCGGGATTTGGAATAAAGTTCGTTATATCCGGTAGCTTGCTATTACCGAAGCCGTTATAACCGGATTCTACTGTATATTTCATGGGTGGTCAGTTGACACGCAGTAAGTAGCCAATTGACACGCAGTATGTAAAAGGTATATCTTTAATAAAATATATAACAATTCTTAAGTTTTTTTTTTTTGACTTATGTTAGGATCCACATTTTCATAAAGGTAAAAAAACTTTCCATTTTCTTGTTTCCAAATGATTAAAACAAGGGTTGAATCTTAAAAGTCGGTTTTCCTAGGTAAAACCATGCAAATTGCAGTGCACATTTTCAAGTCAATTTTTTTTTCTTTTTTTTTTGACTTGTTAGATCTACATTTTCATAAAGATAAAAAATTCCATTTTCGTGTTTTCAAATGATTACAACAAGTTGAATCTTAAAAATCGGTTTTCCTAGGTATAACCATGAAAATTGCAGTGCAAATTTTCAGGACAATTTTTTTTTTTGACTTGTTAGGATCCACATTTTCATAAAGATTTTTTTTTTTCATTTTCTTGTTTTCAAATAATTACAACAAGGGTTGAATCTTAAAAGTCGGTGTTCCTAGGTAAAACCATTTTCATAAAGTCTGCTCAGTTTGTGGCCAGTTTCCGGCTTAAGCAGGTAACTTTACATGGAGTTTACATATACGTAATTCGGGACTGAAAAAAAGTTCCGTCATAAACAATATTCCGTCTCATCCAGGTTTGACTGTATTTTCTTCATTTTCGAGTCGTTGAAGAAGACGGCCTACAGGTCGCTTTAAATGCCCCGTATAATGGTAATTTGTGTAAGAATGAAATTTTAAATTATTTGTTGATAGCAAGTAACCTAATTATCGGCGCATGTAGTAGTTTGTTAGCACTAAATCTACATATCGCCGAGGGAGATTACGTAGATGAGTGTCGATGATATTAAATTTGATCTCAAAGCTATGCGAATTGAGTATATTGCGGAATGTTATGGAGTGACCTGGGTCGTTTCCGCTGGACTATGCCGTAATTAAACGATTTGTTCGCTGTTCCATTCGACAACCGTGTTCATTAGATCGATTAAGTTGTTGGGGCACCACGGACGGACGCGCTATATACAATTACACACGGACACGTATACGATGCAGGTGGTGCCGATGAAAGTGTGCACTGCCTAATCATCGTACTGGGGACATCTGCGGCTTACCTACTCTGTATGATTTAATTATTTGCGTATTTGCTTCGATGAGTCCGCTTGCGCCGTGATTGATGTGCTCAAATAAAAAGCTGCTACCGTGAGATCGAACTTATAATAAACTTTGAAAAGAACAACAACCTAACGGATTGTTACATTTACAGACCAATCTACAAATCTGGGTCAGAATTTGGAATCCAAACATTTTTCAATTATAATTTAATTCATGAATAGAAAATCCCGCTAGCCACGATTGTTTTGTCACTTTAACCCTTCAGTAGGCGCGTGGTTTTGATTAATTATTATTGTGTTAACAAAATATTTTGTTATTATTATTTTTTTGGTAATGCTACTTTAAAGGGGCACAATACACAAAAAATAAGTTCGTTTAATTTAAAAGTACGTTTAATTCTAAGAAAAATGGTATAAGTATTTTGTTTCTACTCGGGTTATTTAATGAGTTATAATAAATTTAAAATCGGCGCGTGACGTCACTGAGCTGAGCTGTGCCTAGCGCCTTATCTTATACATGGAAAAATTGCTCGCTTCACACGATCATTTACCTACCTTTAAACAATGTTTTCGAAATTTTGTTACGAGTATTTAGACTGTTTTTTTTTGTACTGAAGACGATAGTGCAACCAAAATTTTAATATAGTGTCTAGTTTTTTAAAAAATATATTAAATGCGATGACACGGTGCTGTCATTCGTACCATTTTTACGCGCTTCTAAAGGTTAATTCTACCGCACAGACAGAGCTCATAAAACAATTATTTTCAAGACGCCTGACCGTGGTGGAGTTTTGAATGTTTTGAATGTTTAGGTCACAATAGTATTCTAGTATTTACTGCTAAATTGGTTGGTTGCACTTATAAATTTAATTTTTAATTATGACAACTCCTTATTTATTTGAACCTGAATACACAGATGACGACGAAGTTGATGCTTTTTTTGAACCTAGTAGTGTAAACATAAATTACGAAAATCGAAGTGGAATTTGTAATTAGTGTAAATGTGGAAAATGTGTAGCTAAGCCAACAGATGAAGAGTCTATGTGTTGTCAAGAATATAATAATAGAAAACATTTAATTGGTAATAATACATGCATTACACAAAATAATTTGTTTGAAAAATTGGTTATTGACAAAGATGTTTTAAATATATCACGTCATAAACCCAACTTCCTGTAGCTTTCGAAAAATGCGACCCAATTCATATGTTTTTTTTTTGAGCCAATATGTACCTACTTTTTTTAAAACAAGGTTCTTTTGAATTTGGTAGAAAAATTTTTCTTAGAACACACGATTAGTCTAAATCACCTTATAAAAAATGTTTATTGCAAATTCTTGCATTTTGTCCTGGTTGAAATGATTGCCTTTTACAAAATTCTGACCAAAATGCAAATCGTTTCGGCGATTTTTCTCTATTAGGAAAACGATGTCCCGTTGGTTCACTGCATCCAAAAACTGGTCGGCGATGTTCTGGTGGCTACTGTTGCAAATAACTCGGAGTTATTCTGCATTTACGACTTTCAATCGCAATCAACTTTTACTGATGATAATGAGGGTTCACTGCAGGGTGCAACAAACCTCATTGCTTTTATGGACGGATCACTTATAGTATTGTAAAAGGCACAGCCATAAACGAAGAACATCTCTAGCCAAACTTTACGCACAATTAGATAAAATAGGAACGGAACGCACTGTCGGGGCGCTGTTCTTATTTAATATTTAAAAAAAAAACTAAACACCGTATTGAAATTCTGATTCTTTTATCGTCTTTGGCAAAACCATTCACACAGTCTCATATAAATTAAGCATTAAAAATATAATTTTTAGGTAGATGGATCGTTGTGCGAAGTGAGTAACTTTTCCACCTGGAGATACGGAGCTTCGGTGAGCTCGGCTCAGTGACGTCACAAGCAATTCTAAATGTCTTAATATCTTCTAAAACAATTTTTTTTTTACATTGGAATTTTACCAAATAGTTTTTAATAGTTCTGACTACAATAATTTAACATTAAATAATAATTTTTAAAAAAAGTTTTTTGTGTAATGTGCTCCTTTAATACCTTTTATAACGTGTAAAAAATATTTTTGCGTTGAAGTAAATTTATAACCGTTTAACATAAATAAAATTAGAACTCTCCAAAATGGCAACGCTTACGTAGCAGCGACGGAAAATATAAATAATAACAAACTTACAAAAAATATATGATCACTTTATTTATGAAATAAGATTTCTATAACTATAGGGTTTTCCAATAAGAGGTGTTATTTTGAATAGCCCGTTATTTCGGTAGATGTAACTTTTGGAGCTGTAATTTTTTGACATTTGACAAGTAGAAACTACGCCATTAATAAAAATGGAACGATACACGCTTCAACAACGCATTGAAATTATTAAAATTCACTATAAAAATGGTGAAAATTTGGCAGAGACGGTTCGTAAAACTCGAACATTTTTGGGTCGTCGTGAAGCACCTTGTCGGACCGCAATACAGAAATTGGTGGAAAAATTCGAGCTGTTGGGACAAGTTAGTGATGTGAAGAATAAAACCCGTGCACGTCGCTCAAGAACAGCCGAGAATATTGCTGCTGTAGCCGAAAGTGTTGAAGAAAACCCAGGTTTGTCCATTCCTCGTCGTTCTTTGGAATTAGACATTCCAAAAACGTCATTACACCGTATTTTGCATAAAGATTTGGGTCTTAAGGCTTATAAAGTTCAGTTAACACAAGAACTCAAGCCGGCCGATCATCAACAACGTCGTATCTTTGCCGATTGGGTCCTTGAAATGCATGAAAATGATCCGGAATTCCATCGAAAAATCATCTTGAGTGATGAGGCCCATTTCCACCTGGATGGCTTCGTTTTCCAATAAGAGGTGTTATTATTATTATTATTATTTTCACCATTTTTATAGTGAATTTTAATAATTTCAATGCGTTGTTGAAGCGTGTATCGTTCCATTTTTATTAATGGCGTAGTTTCTACTTGTCAAATGTCAAAAAATTACAGCTCCAAAAGTGACATCTACCGAAATAACGGGCTATTCAAAATAACACCTCTTATTGGAAAACCCTATATTACAAATAAATTTTTGTACCAAAGTTAAAGAACAAAATACCCTTACCTATAAAAAAAAGATGAAGTTACAGTAACATTTCAACCTGTATTTTCGACACAACTCACACAAATGTCTAACAAATGGTCTTTACACATCCAATTATTACATATTTTACAACATCTTCTTGTAGATTTATTCCTAACTCAACCACATTCATAACAACGGCCTAAAGGTCCTCGCCGTTCGTGAGGCACTGTCGTTGGTTGATCTTGATGGTTGACCTAACAGAATCTTTGCACGTCTTTGTAATTCGACTGGTAATTGCAGAATTTCACTTCTTTGAATTTGTCACATTATCTTTTCCAATAAAAAATTATTTCTTGATGTTCCAGCACTTTCTTCTACTTCATTATTTTCTTCTTCGTCGTCTGTATTTTCTTGTTTACCTACAGAATCGTGATCACTTGTTCTTGTAGTATCTATTTTTTTCCAATTAATATTCTTCTTCATCCAGTTCAGAAAGTTTTTCTTCTGAACTGATTTCACTCGACCACGAATTTTACAGTCAAAAATCAACAATCGCAATCTGGTGTGCAACGTACCAAACTATGGTATCAATGTCGAAATATATGTACCTCTATTTGATTTACTTTTATTTTTGTTAGGATCGAGATGAAAACTAAAATTTATGCTACAGTGCGACCTCGATAATCCGGCCAAGTTTCAATCCGGATTTAATAGTACTATGTAATTTGACCTGGGTTTTAGACGTATCCCTCAAGTAAGAAGTCTTAATTTGCTGGAACGAGCTCTACATGATATTCTCGAAGATAAAGATTGAAAGAAACGGAAATGAACCAGGAAAGGATCAAGCAAACGACAATTACAAAGTATTTAACAAAATAATATAAAATTTAATAAGTATGCTTCTGTTTTAAATAATTTTTATGTACTATTTTCTAGTTGTTTTGTATTTAATATTTCTCTTTTCAACAAAAAAACTCTCTCGCTTTAGTAATCCGAATTATTTACTTATTCGGATCACCGCGTTTGTAATTAGTCCGGATTATTGAGGTCTGACTGTATTGTAATAAAATATTGCACAGACTATCAATACAGTAAAATTTATAGCTAAGTAGACAAACAACTATCAGCTTATACGGATATTTCTGTAATTAGTGAATCAACACAATCCAAGGAAAATATACCTCCTTATCTGATTTACGTTTATTTTTGTTAAGCTTAAAATAACTTAAAATAAATACTTCAATGAAATTTCAAACAAACTAAAACAATCACGCGGTTGGGCGCGTGGATTACATATTGTAATCCAGTTGGATAAAATATGTTTTCGCCACCTAAGTGATAAGAAACAAATTGCTTGATGAAATAATCCTGTAGAATAGTCTTTTTTTAGCAAGGTACTGAAAAGATTGTTGATGTGTCATAAGCAAAACAAAAATAGCATTGAAAATGAAAACTCTGGATTACATATTTAATCCACGCACCCACTCTACGGTAAAGAAACAACAGCTCGTCCTACCGCACCCGTTGTTTTATCGGGGGCAATTTATTTCATCGTTCAAAACTGCAAATTTATCCGGATAGAATGCAATTACAAGCAATAATTTTGGCGTCATCTAAGTAACGTAAAGTTTGACAGGGAGTATTGGGGCGCCGGTATAAACTATTTTGAGGTTGAAAAGGAGCAGAGTTGAAAGAGGGGATTTCAAATACTAAATTCGAAATTAATTTAAACAGCAGGCATACGCGTGTAGTTAGTTTCCTATTATTCTAATAACCGGATTTAATATTAGAACTCTCAGTATTTACTTTTCAACAAGTGCAAGAATATAAATTATTACCGAGGACGTGATTTATTTCGTGCGTTAATGAAAAACATTTGTAATTATGCAAGCGAAACTAAAGCCGATGTAAACATGTTCACATCCGATTGATAATAAATTTACTATAAACAAGCCATTAATAATCAATCGGCAGTTGTCGATTTACATATCTGGTTGATTAAACGTAATTTTCTACCGGTGAAAAATGTAGCTACTGCGAACAAACTGCCCGAATGAAAGTTAGGATTTCGCGTTTTTTCTTCAAGAATTTCAGGAATAATATGCAGAAACTTTAAGCGACTTTTAATATTTATATCGGTTCGTAACGTAATAAATCAGGAACGAGTGGATTATAGCAAATGTCATAGTCTATGAAGTTTGAACCTTAATATTCTCATATTCATATCTATCGTCCACAAATTCTTTTCCTCGCAAAAAAATTTATTGCAGCCAATTTTCAACTTAAAATATTGCGACCATCTTCTTTAAAATCGAACTCTTATTTATTGAGATATAAAAAAATCTTTCAGAAAAAAATTACGATTGCCACGCCACAAATCTTCCGTCTCCGCCCAAAAGGCCAAAAACCTTTTCGATATGATTAATTGCTTCAAAAGCCTCGATTTGTTTTAAAAATTCGATCTATTAAGATACATTTTTCGTAATTTATTAATTTTCATTATACAGTGAGACCCAAAAACTTAGAAGTATAATGAAATATTTATAAAAAGTGGTGGTTGCAATCCAAAATATGTTTAAAAAGAATTGTGAAAAGTAATGCTTTTATAAATCTTTATTTATTACAGTTACGCCCGAACGCTGTGAAGTGCACTGATCACCGTAAATTTATTTCCGCGCAAATATTAACTTGCAGTCGTCCTGATTATGGCTACACCGGCATTAAATTGGATTTTCACATTGTACGGTAAGTTTATTCGTCCATTCGTTTCATGAATAAAAAAGTAAACGTCCAACGAAGCCCAATTTTATTATCGCGGTTTAAACAGGAAAACGAATGGCCCAGACATTGAGGGCCATACAGTTAGTCTCTTAAACCTAATTAACGAATATGTGAAACAAAACTGAAAACAGGAACGACGCTTTTCCGTTCCGCGAATCCGCGAATCCGCGATTTTAATTTAGATGGTAATGACCCGAACGAAATCTGACAGCTTTCATAGACAATATAATGTAAGAGCAATACGTGACCTCACGATTTTGCATAACGTGATATTAAAAAAATGGGACAATGTCTCTTTTATGATCTGTTATATAATCTTGCATTGTATCAGCGCGTACAAAAAATCAACGATTAATAAAACTTGTATTAACTTGTACTAATTTGGTATTAATATCGAGGGGAAACTAATGAGGTTAATGACTGTAATATTCCAAGGGTTGCAAAGGTGAATTTCAAGATGAGGAGGGTGGCAAATTTAAAGTTCAATGTTCTCGACTGGTTTTTTTACAGCCAAATCTAATTTGATCTTCGGAGATTTAGCACAATGTTCAATTGAAGTTACTCGCTTGAAAATAGAACCAAGCAATTGTTACGATTCTGTGCATCTGTATTTATTATTTCTGGCATATCAAATTAACATAGTAACAATCCGGGCAAAGAGAATTCATTACATGTAATAACATATTCTCTACTACATCCTAAGATGGTAAAGTCAACAATCATAAAAGTGGTTGAAACTCCCCTATTTTATTCCTGCTTTTAATCCGTATCTTTTAATTAGCAGCGTCATAATTGAATTTATTCGAATCACTAATTATTTCTTATTTATTTATATTTGGAAATGTTTATTATTTACTTCTGACTGCGCTCTCACGGGTTGTTATTTTTTATACAATTTAATTGGGCGAATCTCATCTAATTTTGACAATATCTCGATGTTGTCGCCCGAACATCGAATTCGACATTACCAGTATTCAGTTTGTAATAAATAAGGTTGTTAGTTTTTGAAAACTTCACTGTAAAAAATTTGGTTAATTTTACAGATGCAAATTATTAAAATTCACTGTAAAATTAAGGTAATTTTACCTAAAATTTTACCTAAAATTTTAGGAAATCAATATTTTACTAAAAAGTTGGGGTACTTTTACTAAAAATAAGTAAATGTAAATTTACAACAAACTACATTGATTTTACACGAAACCTTTGCGGCTAGAAATAATGACTGTTTACAGTCATAAAATATTACTTTTACTCTTAGTATTCCAATATAAGCGAATTACAGTTTTTAGAATTTTTGTTTTACTTTGAATATCTTTGTCTCAATCATACTGATCCTGAAAAGTGAAATTTGATGAAATTGGGAGATATTAATTTTATAAAAAATCTATTTTTTTTTTTCTCAAAAACTAACGCCGACAATTAACATTTAAAACTAGAAATTTCTAGCCTTATACCAGAGTCATATGTGTACCAAATTTCAAATAAATAACTGTCAATTAAAGCTCAATATTGGGGTGGCCACAAGTGATTGGACACCCTGTATTAATTTTGTCGTGTAAAATTCACCCAGACAATATAATGGACTATTTAAAATTGCACATCAGGGTAAATCTACCGCAGAAACCGGAGGTAGAAAAGTTGTTGTTGAAGCTTGTTACTATTTTATTTGAAAGGAAAGAAGGATCATGTAAGCCCCACGACAGGTTAAAACAATCCTGTGCAATCCAGATTTGTAATTTAATGTTGAAGTTAATTGAATTTTTTTAACTATTCTTATTTCAACAGATCACGTTTTCAGCGCTGAAACGAGTAAAATACAGAGGAAAGGTTAAAGGGTATGAAATGTTAAATAGACAATATCGATAATTGATGAGTTTTCTCGAGAAAAATCCAGAAAAAAGTTTATTTAATTTATTCATTCCAAATGAAATGCACAATTTCAGTTAGCTTTACAGAGTTGAAAGGGTTTGTGTCTTGATTTTTCAGAATATTTTATTTTGATGTAATTTTTATATTCATCAAATGTAATAAGCGTTTTATTAAGAAAACATAATTTTCAATGAGCTTTCGTATTATTCCAAAAATTAAATTTTTTGAGACACGTTTTACCTTCTTTCAAATTTTTTATTTGGGAATTACATGAAGCGTGAAGAATAAACGTTTTCTTTTTTCAATTTACTGGAATTCTTCTCGCATGCCAAACATCACCTACAAGTATATTACACACGTGCGTTTTAACCGTTTGACTAGTGTACGCATGAAATCCAATATTACGTTCCTTTCTTTTTGATTCACACGCAGAATTCCAATGTTACGAAGGATTCACGTTCTGTGCAAGTGACACGTATAAAAATTTATCGCAGACTATTATTGTTATCTAATGTTTTGCAACGACCCCTATTTTCCGTAGGGGCTGGTCGTACTCATTAGATAATTACCTAGTGCTGCATGACTAGCGCTATCGCTGACCTGGGGCTTTGGAGTTCCAATTGAATGACGCTATAAATAAGCGTAGCGGGGCTCTCTTCAAATGTGTATCTAGATAATTTAAATTCGGGATAACTTGAGGATAGGAGGGATGCTTTTTGCTAAAAATACGCCATTCGGTTTTCTCTGTTAACATCTGCGTCTGCATAATTTGTTGCAAGCCATGTCTGCATCCAAATTAGTACAGTTGTTAAACTAAATACCTTGTAATACAGGGTGGTTCATCGTATAGCATTTTTGAAATAAAATCTTTTTCTAGTAGGTAATCGAAAAATTCTGAAAAACTGCAAAATGGCCAAATTATTATTTGTTGAAAATTAAATTAAATTAAATGATAGCGATTTATTATAAAACCATTAAAGCTAAGGAATTTGTTTTCGCAAACTCATGTGCGTTATAGTGTAGATTTTCAAAAAGCCAAATTGGCATTTACATCTTAATAGTAACTGAATAAATCGTAACGTAATATTGTCTAGTGTCAGGATGGTATAAAATAAGGTGACCAAACGTACTCCTTTAGAGAGTCTTGTACTCCTTTTTTGTGAACCGTACTCTTTTTAAAAAGTACTCCTTTGCATTCTTTTGCACTCCTTTGTACTTCTAAAAATATAAAAACTTGGCATTTAACTTTGACCTTAAACCTTTAAAAAAAGAGTTTCCATTTATTATAGCAAATAAAGGAAATGATGTTTCTATGGTTAAATGTACAATCTGCAAAGGAAAATTTTCTATTGTGATTGGTGGACGAAGTGCAATAACAAGGCACATTGATACTAATAAACATAAAGAATCTCTTGATGCAGCGGCTTCAACGACTAAACTAAATACATTTTTTAAAACTGATAGTTTTGGACCAAATGAAGATTGAAATAAAAAGTATTTCAAAGAAAAATAATCACTTCTATTCTTGGTTGATGAAACTTTCCATTTTCTTGTTTTCAAATGATTACAACAAGGGTTGACACTGAAGAATCGGTTTGCCTAGGTGAAAGCATGCAACTTGCAGTGCACATTTTCATGGTTAAAAAAAAAAAGACCTGAGCATACTTTATGAAAATGTGCACTGCAATTTGCATGGTTTTACCTAGGCAAACCGACTTTTACGATTCAACTCTTGTTGTAATCATTTGAAAACAAGAAAATGGAACAAAAATTACCTTAGCAAACTTTATGAAAATGTGGATCCTAACATAAGTCGAAAAAAAAAGAAAAAAAAATTGACTTTAGCACACTTTATGAAAATGTGCACTGCAATTTGCATGGTTTTACCTAGGAAAACCGACTTTTATGATTATGATTACAACAAGGGTTGACTCTTAAGAGTCGGTTTGCCTAGGTGAAAGCATGCAACTTGCAGTGTGTTTGCTTTAACGTGTTTATACATATAATTTTTTGAATTAATGAATTTTGAAATTATTTAAAAAACATATAGTTGAATGGAGAAGACTCAGTGTTTTTATTCAAACCCAATCACCATATCCAATGAAAATTCATTTGTACTCCTTTTGTATAAAAAATAGTTGGTCACCTTTTATAAAAGCGTATGTAGTAAAAACATTTGCAAAAGGACGTTTGGCACAAAGGAACAAAAGTCAGTTCCGTACAGCTGTTATTTTGTTGGTGATTATGGCGAATCTCGCTCTTCAGCGACCATTGTCTTATAAGATATATTTTTCAAGAGAAAAGTTTGAAATACGTGCTAATTTGAAATCGACGGCTCTATCAAAATTTTAAATTTCGACAACGCATTTTTTTGTGATATTTTGAACGTAATACCCTGAAAAACAAAAAAGATTTTGAATTGGTTAGCTTTATAGCGTCCTGGCACCGTTGAAATAATTAAATTAAAAAAAATACAATGCCCATTTTATAGTAAGGGAGATTAGAAAGATGCCTTTCACGAAAATGCTATACGATGGACCACCCTGTATAAATAAATTTATAGTAGTTGATCGTGTTTATCTGAATAGTTTCTTTCATTTCCATTTAAAAATATCGCCCAACGATTTTCTTGTTTTAAAAATTGCTACTAATTTACAAGATATGTTAAATAAAACTTAAAAAAATCTCCAGTTTTACACAATTTTATTGAGACGTGATATACGATCCTCTTCCTTTCAGCTGAAAATGTTTGTCTGGCACATTTCCCAATAATTTCCTTTATCAAATCTTTTTTTTTTTGTTTTGCAAAAAAACAATGTGCATGTGCAATGAAAAATTTCCTGTTTGAATTTAAAGGAACATTATTTATACAATGTTCTACCAACATATTCCGTTTCTTGCCCGTGGCTCGACATCTATCATCACTGTATTTCCGGCCCATTGTTCCGGTCAGAGAGCGTATGTAAATACAAGTCACAGTATGTTACAACTACATAAACACACTAAATACGTTTCGTTAAATTAACCAGATAACACAGATTACTGAACGTACGCGACGGAATTAACCGCACCATCGAACTTATACGATTGTTCAAGAATATAAATTCGCAAAAATTACTTTTACGCATTTTTGTTGACTTATTTGCGGCCATAATTTTATCTCGAGCTGTTACTTATACTAAAAAATAAGACGAGTCCATACCTCCCTTATTTTTCGAAAGATTTTTGTTACCTGCAAAGAGTGAAAACGGCTACTAAGCGAATAAACCGCTCACAACTAGTATTGATAAAACGAAAACGACCAGAAGTCGAAATTCGGGTCGTGTCTGTTTTAAAACTGCTCAGAACGCGTTCTGGAAAATTCAAAACAACCACAAGCCGAAATTCAAATTCTTTTACCCTTAACTAGGTAGGTGGAAAATATTGCGTCAGTACGAAATGAATTGGTTACAAGTGATTCTTTTGTAAATAACTTAATTGTTCGTTATCTATAAATTTACTAGACCTTTACCAAGAAGAAAACAAGATGTAACAATAATCAATTCTGCGAAATAGTCATTAGTGTTAGAAAAAAAAAAGCACAATTTAAACAAAATAGTAAAAAAAAATCTATCCATGGACATTGTAGTGTGAAATGTATCAATTCCCGTTCCATCTGTAGCCCACAAATCTTCCAGGTTCTCTTTTCCACCCCTGAATGAATCAGCAATTATTAGCAAACCAATAATGGATCGAATCTCTGTTATAGTTCATTTATTAATTCGGGAAGCAGATTCAAATAGATCCCGCCAAAAGGTAGATGTGTGATTGGCTCTTGGAAAGCTTTGTTTACACTGATGAAATTATGAAAAATGGGCAGTCGCCATATTGCCGAAACAGCTGATTGTAGCTGTGTGTTTCATTAAATTAAAGAAGTTCTTATCAGAACTGAGTGGCTTCATTTGTGTGCTTTTATTTCGTTTGGCTTCATTTACATTTTTTTCCATTTTTGGTTTTATTACAAACATATTATTGTTCGCACGTGTTGTGGTTCATTTTACGAAAGTTTGTGCTGTCATTGAAATCGGGCCAGATGACGACACAACCACAACAGAAAGTTACTGTGACGACAATGAATTTGAATTATTTGATTAATAAATGCAGTGGTGTAAAGTGTGAAATTACTGAATATTGCGTGCCACACCCTTTTTGTATTCGTTCTCCTTTATTGTTTTTCAAAAAAATTGCAAAAACTAACAATACAATGAATATAAATTATTTGTATGTAATTTTCCCAACTTTTTACCAATATGTGTAATATTTGAAATACAAATGTAACATGTAACATGTAAAAAAAAAAATAATCTGTTTAACGAAATTCGCTACAACGCATTAAAAAATCGAAAATTAATAGCGCTTCGTTCTTAGTAATGTAATACTATAAAAAATATATCAATCAGCACTTTAAACTAAACTAACACTGTCAACTAACGAAAAGTATTGATAAGTTTTTATGTCACTTTATAAACATTTCAATTGTTTTTACATGCCTTTTCAGTATCAAGAACGAAACGCTATTAATTTTTGATTTTTTTTAGTGTGTCGTAATGAATATCGTTAAACAGATTAATTTTTTTTACTCTTCATTTTTGCAATGAAATTTTAAACCATATCATTTTTGTATAGAGCATGAAGAGACCTTTCAAATGAGTTATCACAAGCCCCCTCTTCCTATTTAAAATTTTGGGGATTGAATTGGGGGTTGAATAAAATTTTCACTTTACAGGATATCACGTGATAGACTAAAAATGACGTGTTTCGAGTTTTTTTTTTCAATATGTACAATAATTGAGATAATGAATTTATTCCAGTTGACTGGCGCTCCCTGTATATTAAAAAAGTACAGCCCAATTATAAAAATCAAAGTTTAACTCGTCAAACTGATGTAACAGAGATTCGATCCATTATTGGTTTGCTAATAATTGCTGGTTCATTCAGGAGTGGAAAAGAGAACTTGGAAGATTTGCGGGCTACAGATGGAACGGGAATTGATACATCTCACACTACAATGTCCATGGATAGATTTTTTTAACTATTTTGTTTAAATTGTGCCTTGTTTTTCTAACACTAATTACTATTTCGCAGAATTGATTATTGTTGCATCTTGTTTTCTTCTTGGTAAAGGTTTAGTAAATTTATAGATAACGAACAATTAAGTTATTTACAAAAGAATCACTTGTAACCAATTCATTTCTTGGGGTGCCGTGAGCACCCCACCTACGTATTGAAGCAATATTTTCCACCTACCTAGTTAAAGGTTAATGATCAAACGTTGTAATTTGTTTCGACTTTAAGTGATATCAATAACCCATGTTCAACAAGTAAAAGAAATAATCGGTGTTTACTTGTAATTTAGGAAACCGTGGCAACATGGCTTTATCTGCGCTTCTACGTATAGGGGTATCACGAATTGCTTCGTTTATACGATTACGGGGTACCATGAATTGGTTCGCTTATATCGGAACAGCACAGCGTTGTCAAATTTTTTTTAATTGTCAATTATTCTACACATTAACAAAAGTAAAAAGATGTATACAGTCTGTATCCAAAAATGCTTTTCCGAGGAACTATCAGGTCTTGGAAACCAATAAAATTTAGTTTGTTTGCAATAGGTTCTAATTTGTCAATTCACTTTTAACAATTGTTATTAAAAAGGGTTAATGTATCGAGTTCGATCATAATTGTTAATAAATGTTAATGTTAATGTTAATTAATCGTTTATAATGATAACAAACAAAAATTGCAATGTATTTTAATTTAAACTTTACCATTAATTTAAAACAATTAATTTAAACTTTGCCATTAATAAATCAATTTAATTTAAATTAATGTAAATTAAATAATTTTTCCACTTTTTTACTCAAATTTTTTTTAATACTTTATTATTAATTCGCGAAAAAAATATGTTTTAAATCAATTTAAAAATACCGCGGAACTGAAATTTTCAAGGTCTTTTCAACTCAAAAAAATTTGCACAACCAGGGAGCGCTTTCTTTCCACCCTTTGCGGTCTACCGAGTTACACGTGTTATAAAGTTAGTTAGTTATTTTTCATAAAATTCAATCAAAGTAATTATTATTGTTCCTTTAATTTAATCGGTAATGTGTTAGTCGATTGTATTAATTAATAAAACAGGTGGCATCATCGGGCTTAACTTATCGGTTATTTGTTAAGGACAATTAAAAATCGTTGGTTATTTTGATTAATTTGTGTTTTGCTGCTACATTAATCCAGTGTCTTAAGGTAAGTCTTTAATTGATTAATTAATTTGAAAGTAGTAAATACCGAATATTAAACCTAAAATCCAAGTTGAAATTTACAAAAGATGGCTGCTTTAACGGCGAGGTTGCAGTTGGCGGCATAATTGTTACAAAGGATTTTATTTTCTTGATAGCTTTGTTCGTTATCGGGAAGCGGTAGAATGTTACAGTAATGATACAGTAATTTTTAGTTAGTTTTTCGGCCCGTTTTTTTTTAAAATTTTGTTTTTCGGAACTGATTCTAAGCAAACTGTCATTGTAACAGCGAGTATTCTCTTCCGAATTTCTTATTCGCAACATTTCTAAAGTTAGCTGCTAAACCAATCGTGTAATTGATCAATTAAATTGCGAAAATAAATTGACTCCTTTTAAACTATAAGGATCTTTGTGAATTAAAAAAACGTAAAAATTCTCCAATCGGCGAATAGATGAGTCTACAGGAACGAGAATCCCAATCAGGCTACGACGAAATAGCAAATTGTACTCCTTCGAATCCAGAAACAGACAATAACAAAATGGAGGCTTCAGATGAAAGCTCTATGGAGGATTCGGATACACTCGAAATTGAATTGCACAACGACGAAATGCAGTGTTCGGAAGAAATGCAGGGTTCGAACAAAACGCAGGGTTCGGACAAAATCCAGGGTTCCGAAGAAATGCAGTGTTCAGACGAAATGCAGGATTCGGACCAAATGCAGGGTTCGGGCGAAACCGAAGTGGAGTGGGTCGACAAGAACATGGACGGTTCAAATCAAACCGAATTAGCATCTAACATCGAAACGGACAGTGTATATCAAGCAAGTTTACAAGTACAATACGACGCAATACAGAGTTTAGATCGAACAAGCTCCGACGAAAATTCTACTGAAGTAGTCAGCGACGATGAAAACAACGATATAAACCAAAAATCAGGCAATAACAGTTGTGATGATATTTCTTCTTCTCATATCGTAAAGCAGGGTGAAATAGTAGTGAACCGATATGTAGTCGCCTCCATGCTTGGAGAAGGATGTTTTGGTAGGGTTGTGAGTGCGTTCGACGTTAAGGAACAATCTCGAGTTGCTATCAAAATTGCAAGAAACATTCAATACATAAATAGAAAGGCACAAATGGAAATCAAATTACTGCAAAAAATCAAGCAATGCGATCCCAATAATGTTTGCATTAGCATAGGTTAGTGTGTCTTGAACCTCAATTTGGTTTAGTACTGATTTATTGTTTTGTTTCTTTTTTCAGTAAAATTGATAGATCATTTTATTTGGAAAGGTCATACATGTATGGTCTTCAACCGCCTTTACCAGAACCTAAGCGTAGTGTTGGGTACAACAGGTTACGAAGGTGTTTCTTTAAAAGTACTCAAACGCTTCGGCCAAAATCTTTGTAGCGCTTTAAATTTTTTAAGAAAGCCCGAATTAAAAATAATTCATTGCGATTTGAAGCTGGATAATATAGTTCTCTATGAACCTGATCATGAATCATCACCGGTAACAATAATCGATTTCGGCAATGCTTGTCGGTTAGGCCAAAACGTAAATATAACTTTTAATTTTTTTAAATGTTGGTAATGAATTATTTCCAGATGAACGCTAAAATACAAGCGCTAAGTTATAGAGCACCAGAAGTAATGTTAGGACAACAGTACGATGCAGGAGTAGACATGTGGTCTTTGGCTTGTATTCTAGTAGAAATGCATACGGGTCGGGTGTTGTTTCATGCTTGGAATGATAAACACCAATTCGGAAACTATATGGAAGTATTGGGGGAACCCCCCGAACATGTTCTAAACAATTCGCCAAAAGTTTTGAAGTTTTTCGACGTTTTTGAAGAAGAAGGAAAGTACGTAATTATTGTCTTTTTGATTTAACGCCCTGTCTTACAGTAAAGCACTCTTATTAAATTGATAAATTCATGTTTCAATCTTTTGTAATTGTTTGCCCTTTTGGCAGATATATTCCGAAGCAACCGAAAGATAGGCCATATAAACCACCCGGTAGCGGACCACTCAAGAATATATTAGGCGTTGAAACAGGGGGTCCTAGAGGCATAAGGCAAGGAGAAGAAGACCACTCTCAGTCCGACTACTTGAAATTTGAAAATCTAATTCTTCGTATGCTTGATTTTGACATTAAAACTAGGATCACTCCATGTGAAGCACTGAAACACGAGTTTTTCAATTAACTTCGTGAAGAGGCTGAAACTAAATGATCACGCAGTTTCACAAATATAATATAGAATTTAATTTAATTTGTTTTTCGTTTATTGTTTATTTTTGAATTATAATTATTTGCAAGCATACCGTTTTTCTTTTTTATTTACTTTTACTTTTTAACTCCAATGTCCACTCGAAGTTTTATAATAAGTAGCACACAGGGTGTCTCAGAATCGAATCGCCCAAGAAAAATATTTCAGGTGTAGTAATTTATGAATTACTGCTAAATAAAGTCCACCCAATCGCAGAAGAAGATAAGCAAGAGCTCTCAGAAACAGAGGAAATGAAAATCATGGACATAGGAAAACCACCAAGTAAAAAGAAAGTGGAAACAATTATTAAAGTCTTCAAGAACGGGAGAGCACCTGGTTAAAATAGGCTAAATGCCGAAGATAGGTAAGTAGATTTTAATTGACAGTAATTGCGGCTTAAGGTGATATTCTTCATTGTCTTTCTATTGGAACCAGAAAGATGATGTAAAATAAGATAGGTCCGTGCGGTGTGGTACACCGATCGCAGGGAAGTCCGGATCTTGTCAGCTCCCCGGAGTAGGCTTATTATAATGTGCGATACAGCTCGTCTACATGATGTATACACGTACTTTACAATGAAGTACCTATTATTATGTTGACGTTCATCCAAGCTTTCTGTGAGGGCTGCCCTCCTATGTTGTCGCCGAATAGATAGATAGCTTCCATCGTGCGACACAAGTAAAGTCTATTTACGGAAAATTCTAAAGAACGAAGCTCAAGGCCGATATTCCGCCACCTCGCTATTAAACATTTAAAATTTATATTCGCCAGATTATCCGAAACACCTTTCACGTACCCGTTGTTATTTACCAAACAACCGCGCGACCGAGATAATATTTTAACATCAAACATTTCAGGCCATTCGGGTGAAATTCAGATTCAATCGGAAAAATTTTTTTTGATCGTTTTCTTAATAGTGCCGATTCGGATGTTGGGTATTTTCAATTTCTACCGTCGGTAATGGAGGAAGGAAGTCATTTATAGTATCTATTTAATTTTGTTTCGGAACATTGAGTTTCTCGTACGATTTGTTTGTTATCCCGGGAAATAAAATTTTTCTTGAGACAACTTATCTTTATTTGCAGTTAAAAGTAGAACGAGTGAATAAAACCTACCATTTACAACAGAAAACAATTTAGTTTCGCCGTTTCAATTTAATTTGTGTATTTGAAAGATATCAATTTAATACATCTTCGTCAACACGGGCTCAAGAGAAAAAAGGATGTCACCGTTAATTCGGAAATCCAGACAACAAAGTTATTGTACAATCGAAACTGATTGGATTTTTCCGGTAAACCAATTCAAAGTAAATATGTGGTCTGGCAATAAAATACATTTTATAAAGTCAATTATTAGGATCAATAGTTCTAGGGATTCATGTTGTAGTAAACGACTGATTTATTCCCACCAATATCCGCGAACCAACCTTCTGACAGTAATAATGTCCATAAACGCAGTAAAGCTTCATAAAACGGACATGTTAATAAACACGTCAAAGCTTAAAAACGGGTTTTCCCTGGAAAATTACTTTTAGCCACAAGAGTGATAAAATATTTGTTGTCGGCCGTAAAATTAGTTATGAACGTAAACGCATTCTGCACATGTGTGCGACTGCTTTCGACTTGCACGACTCTGAAAGCACTTTCTTTACGACGAAACTAAACAGTTTGTATGAATTTTAATTTTGCGCCGTAAACTCTGAATGCCTCACAACTGCAACAGTAACATTAATAAGATTTATGTACACAGATCAAAAACATTTTACAAATCTATTCAGATGAAACCAAGTCTGAACGGAACGCTTTCATTAAACTTCTAAAAGTGGTGTAGTGGCTGAAAGTGGTGTCTCTACCCTATTTATTCGCTCTGCACATGTAAATTGCAAAAAACATCGTATCGTGTTTCACTTTCGGATCTGAGGATTAATATTTTATATATTTTATATCTTTGTGGCCGAAAAAAATAGTTAAACCAGGGCCGGGCACTTTATTGTGAACACTTATTTCTGAGCAACAGAATAACACAGAAACCATCCCAAATATAAGTATGCCGATGTTCAGGGACGAAAGAAACTAAAAATGAATACAGAAAAGTATCGTTTTTTAATGCGGTCGATTGTGCTTCACAAAAACTTTCATCCACAATTCATCAGTTCTTAACAAAAGTATGATATAAAAAATGTATTCGTGCCTGATCGGTTTTCAATGAAAAAATATATTGCCTTAAATTTATACCAAGAATTTATTAAACAAACATAAATTTACACATTAAATTTGATTGTGGTTTCATTGTCATTGTTTTGTCGTAAGAAATTATTGGTATCGTATTAAAAAAAGTGTGATGGGTTAAAAAAGCTAGCAGGGTACAAAAACTGGCAAATTTAGATGTATTTTCTAGAGATTGAAATTCATTTTTTCTTGTGCGATGGGTAAATTTTTTGGCCTTAATTTTATCGTGCGTTAAAGGGGATGTAGGGGCGGCTTAACCGCAACAGAATGAGCGCATTATAATCGAGCTTATTTTAAGCCATGCGGTTATAGAAAAGTGCGTTTCAGCACTTGGCGAATTATTGATGAAGCTCGTTCTTGCTCAGAAGGGTAGGGTCGGGTCAGGGCTCAGTATGGATCATTAATCATACGTGTGTTTTACTCTATCATAACGTTGCTGATACGTTTTTGAATGAGCTTCTCTCGCCGCAAATTAGTCACTTAAATATGTTATTGTTGCGTTTATTGAATATAAATTACTTTCCCGGGTATTCACGAGGAAAGTTGTTGAAAAAATTATTTATAGCTTTCAATTTTCGGGAGAAAAAATTCAAAGGGAAAATTTTGGATATGTATTAAACATACATAAACTGGTACGGTGCTTCTGAACGACCAAAGCCTTAAACATCTGCGACTTAATCCGATAAGCGCTAGCGAGAGTAAATATTACAGAGATTCTGCAAGGGGAAAAACCTCCTTTTTACGACGGTACCGCGCACGTGAAAAAAGGGCGAAATTTCGCGTTTCCGTAACTGTTGCATATGTATATGAAGTTGCAAATTTAAATTACTTTCGGTGTCACAAACATGACAAGAACGACGGACCGATCGCCCTTAGATGCATTAATCACGGACGCTGCGCTTCGGGCAGATTGGAACGGCTTATCCCAGCGATTCCGAGCTCAACTAACGAGTGTCAGAGCACACACTCCTCTCCGCAGATGCTCTTCACTGAGTAATCCCCGTGACGGATGTCGAGGCAGGGCACGATATTTATTTAAATTCCAAATATTCCCCGGCGTAGTGTTTTAGTTGGGTAAAAGCGGCGACCGAAACACCAAACAAGAACAATTCGACCATAAATATTTCAATTTCTAATTTTGAACGCACTCACAAGTCGTCAAAACTAGTTGTGTAAACATGGGCGGCGGTAATGCCTCAATTAAAATGTATATTCGGCTCATTAAGTCGGTTCATTCGAAAGATGGTAATTTTCGGCACTAATGAGTTGACCAATCACCGTTTGCCGGAAGAGTCCTCCGGAGAAAATTTGCGCTTTGTGTTTCTGCAATTACAGAATGTACTAAGCCATCTGTTAAATTGATATATCAATTACACACGCTGCCTAACAGCGTAGCTCGCTACATTCACAAAAGACTGCGGGTTAAGCCCGTTCAACCGTCCGTACAAATCCACAAATTCATGAGACTAAAAAAAAGCTCGCGACGTTAATCTGTCACCTCAGTTTTTATTTCGGGTTAAACTTTCGAGACCTCAACAGCTCCAAATGCGAGCTATTAAGAGGCGTTACTTGCTTATGCTCGGGGGTATTAACAAGTTGTGCTTGATTTGAGTTCGCCACTTTAAGACCCATTCTAGTCAATTGGCTCCGTATACACAGCGGGATATCAACTCCAGCCGCGATAACTTCTAAACTTTTGGCTTTATATACATCCTCAAACACTCCCCAATACTTCAAATAAAAATAAACCTCACTTTAGATACGCTTGCATTTTAAGTCCCTGCTCGCCACTAAACTATGTTATTTTTGTATACGAATCATTCCCCGTTTCGTGTTTGACTAAAAAACACATTAAGTCCCCCAACTTACAGGCGACGCACTTTCGCCTCATGTGAACAAATTAACAGTACCACCAAAACTAAAATAAAATATAATCACCACCGATCCCGATTTACATATTTGGTTTCCGACCGTTCAGGTTTGTTCAATCGTTAATTGGGTTCGAAACTTCCTCTAAGTGTGGTAAACATTTACTCATTTCTAAGAATACCTCGCCAATTAGGCAAAGAAGACCCTAAAGCGCCGTCCCTAAGGTTACAATTCCGTCCTAAGTTTCCCAATTGATTTGTAAATAAATTTAAATTAAAATCCCCGAGAAAAAAGATTTGATCTGGCCATTAGTGACGGAACAGCCAAAAGTGGAAATGAGTAAGGAAAACATCTCGAGAATGATTCTATTAAAAACAAATGGGTAGCGCATTTTTCTTGCACCTGAGTGTGTATATTGCAACTATAACACTGCAAAAAGATCCACGTTAAAAAGTCACGGATGAATAAACTTGCAGGCAAAATAAAAATTGCGGCGTCCACTATAAAAAGTAGCTTTGAAACGTACAACATACGATTTTTTGTTGAGAGCACGTGAAAATTTTATTTCATCAGATTGTGGGAGTCCTTAGGGACCGTTCAAGTATTACGTAAGTATCAGTAGGGGGGAGGGGGTTACGTCTTTGCTTATTTTTGATGACAATGGGGCCGGGGGGGTTCGAATGGTGATTACGTCAGCAAACAAGTGTTTTGGAGTGAGGACAGTTAAATAATTTCAAACATACAGTAGCCGCTCGGTTATATGAACTAATAGAAACCAGAGGTGTTGATAAAATCAAATTGTTCGCAGTCCGTTTTATTCGTGCTGTCCACGATTAAAGTGTATTAAAATATTGTGTTATTTGTGTTTATACTCTCTTTGCAGACAAACGTTTCGGGAATGCTTTTTTCCTGCATTTTTAGAATACCAGTAATTCGTTAAGAATTAAAAATACATATTTCTTTTATTCCAAGTTTTCTTCTGTTCTGTATATACATATGTACTATTACGGCCTCCGAAATGTACACGAGTTTTTTTAGCAACTTGATTTTTGCTTCATATCATAGGCGTCCTAAAAAAATTAGCGAAATGTCAATATTATTTTGTTTATGACAAATATTATTTCACGAAAGTCACGGGATAAAGCCAGCTTTAATCTATGGAAAAATAGGGATATTTGTGTCAGGTATCGTGCACATTTCGGTGGCCGCAATAGTACATTCACGGAAGACGAAATTTTGGGATTAAAACAGGCTATTCACATAATCGAAATTGATCTTGTTCATTCTTTGGAACGTAGTATGCTGTTCACTGTGATGAATAGTTCATATAATGGATGTTCATACAACCGAGCGCCTGCTGTACATATTTTGCAATCTATTAAAAATAAAAAAAACTTAATTTACTAGTAAAATGTTTGTTTCATAGAAAGAGACTCAAATTAATGTCAATGACACTTGTTTGAATTATCACTAGTATTTGAAAAAATAACTATAGGAAATTATATCAATGCTTACATAAGCGCATGAGGGGGGGGGGGTTAGAGCTTTGCTTATTTTTGCTGACAAGGGGGGGTGAGCGGTTACAAATAGCTAAAATTCTGCTTACGTAATACTTGAACGGCCCCTTAAATGTATTGGACATTTCTGTCAAATTTCCAAAAACCGATTGGACCAATTTTTCAGGCGAAAGCTGAAGGTTTCTGGAATGTGTCGTATAATAAACAGAATTTTTGTGCGCTTTAAAATCAGGATAGATAGCGACAATTACAGTGGAACGATGCATTTCCTTTTTCTTATCGAGTCCAATTTCCCGAATCCCAAATTCGGCACTTTGTGGTGGAATCAAATAATGTACACTTATCGATTTATTTATTCGCATACATATTTTTTGCGAGCTTTAGCAACAGTGATGTATGCGATCCCGATAAAAAACGTCGTTACATATTTACTCATGTTTGGTCTCTCGACTTTTCAGTCGCCGTGCCTTTCAGCTATGCAGGTATCGAAATTTGGATCTATCGCCGTTGACTGAACTTCCCATGTTTTTCCGTTTTATTCGATCGTTGATGAAATTGCAAGTGAGAGGTCGATTTTTATTCGCCCGAAAGTATATAAACCGGCGGAGTTGATAAATCCTTACTTTTTTCGCAGCGAAGCTCTCGGGCATTAGCATTAAACAGTACTTTAACTTTGCCAGACTTGCATCGGTTCTTCAATGCGATCACTAAATGTGCAGAAGCATCCAAAACGTGCATTAATATATCATTGCGGTAATGCCCCATTTAAGAATTCTAATTTTCTCCGAGCTATTCATATTTCATATAATCCGGTTGCGTTTCCAGACCAACTTTTTACTTGATGGGAAAGTATTGTTTTGAAATATTTAATTGCGCATTAACCAAACAAAATTGAGTATTGGGTTGAAAAAGCTTCTTTAATTAAGAGTCTCCCAAGTTTTCAGGAAACATTCATTTTGGAGACCGCACCGTATTTTCAGGGGCCGTGAAAGCCGCAATAAAATATTGCTTAATGTCGCTTATTTGTTACCAGCCGGTGTGACCGTAGCAATTAAAAAATATAAATTTTAGCAATTACATATGGAAATCTATCTTAGCTCAGCTGAGGATATGCGACATGTTAATTATGTGCCGCATCCACCCAACGGCGCGCAGCTTACAAAGATTGATGGGTGTTTGAATCAAACATTTTTTTTTCGTTTTACGACATAAGCAATTTCGGAGGAGTTTTAATATTTCAGGATACATTAACTACGGGTATTTAACATATATTCCGGAGTGATTTATTTTTAATACAGCCGAGGACTTAATTAAGCTATTAATACAATGCAGACGTTCCATTCAAGTAATGATTTGTGAAACGTTAGAAATTATTATACGTATGTTTATTGTTCTCTGAGTGGCTTAGAGAGTTTCAATTCGTCAAAATTTAATCTCCCCTTTGTTTACAGAACCTAATAACTTTAAATGGGATAGTAATGAAATTATTTTAACATATCAGACTAATATTAGTTGCCGAATTCTGCAATGCTCAGATTAAAAGTTAGGTCCGCTTTGTTTGACAACTTATTACTGACAGAGTATCTGCTAATTAGGAGCAAAACTGACATTTTGTGTGAGTATGGACGTTTGAATGACGAACGAAGCACACAAAATAGCTTTTTCTTCGAGCGCAAGAATTATAAAACAATTCAGTAAGAAAATTAAAGAAAATTCAAACTAACATTATGCCAACCGTGGTATCCTGGTTGACCTTTTCATCATTTGTAATTTGTGTGTGCTATTATGGCCCAATTAGAGTGTACACCGCCTGAAATTATTGAAATAGCGCAAACTGCTATCGAAGAATTGTTACTAAGAAAATCAGCGAGCCTCCATGAGGTCGCTTATCGGAGATTCGTTAAATGGTGCGCAGAGAAAATGTAAACAATTATTCGGCTGCAGAAAATGTGACTGTTTACTTTATGTATCCAAGGGAACAATGCCATGTTTCTCTGAAGTTCGAAGAAAACCTATTTATTATTATTTACACGTCTTTAAATACCCTCTTTGTTAAATCTCAATATTTTTTAAGGTTCAATGAAACAAAAATATTGCAAATAAAATAATAGCTCAGTCGGCAAGTATTTCAAAGACATTTATTCGAAGTAATTTAAAAGGTCTCGCCGCGATGCGATAAGAAACTAGCTCAATTGGTTCAACGGTCTATTGTTCGGCAATGATAAAGTGCGGAGGTAATAAATAGAAAGAATGTGACACATTAGTGCCTAAAGATTTGAAAACTGTAAATTTGTAACAAAATTGCCACAATAAAAATAACATTTCCGACATTAAGTGAGCGAGTGTAATAAATACGAGTCGGCGTTTGGGAAAAAAAAAAAATTTTTACGAGCAGCTGTCGAGCCAGTTTCATTTACATGAATGTGTCTATACACTTTATAAACCTCCGACAAATCCACTTTTCCAAAGGGTCAATAGCAAAACGTATACATACACTCGGGTCAAGATTTGGAACGCAAAAGACCACTTGAACATCAATATACATGCATAACGGTCGAGATTTCCTGAAATAGAATCAAAGCGATTTTCGTGCGGCTGCACTTTTTTTATTCCCGGAAGAAATGATACATAAAAATCCAATTAAAGAAAAACTGGGTTCCAACGTACAATATTGTACGCCGGTGCGTTTTTTTCTCGAAGAGAAACAGTAATGGCCCCACTTTAATATAACTTCTCCAATTCACTTTCGTTGTGAACGGTTTAAACTTCTTATTCAGATTCTGTTGTCAAAAATAGCTTTAGATAATCTTACAAGGTGAGTAAGTATTTGACGGTTTCGATTGTTTTTCCGCAAATAAATCTTAATAAAGCTGAAGAGACAATAATAAAAAAAAGAAACAAATATACATCGAGATGCCGACATAAAGCAACGTGCGAAGGAAAGCGGATGAATAATATATGGGTTTAGGATCCGGGGCCAACGGGTAAAGGATCCGGACCGACGACCAAACGGACGTAGCTAAGAATTTTGACGAGAAAGCGCAGTAACCGGACTACGAAGTGCGTACAATGTTATAAAAGGATAGCTTAGAGATTCAATGATACGTTTTGTTGAATAGTTTATATAAAGGGGATTTTCCCAGACGGGATCGACTAAATAACTCCACCTAAATCTTTGTTTCACTTTTATTTGTCAGAAAATTAATTTCCCTGCGACATCGTTTTTCTAGTCAAAACAGCAACGCACCGACACAAAAACGCCAACTGAAAAAGTTGCGATAAAATCAGCAACCGGGAATGAATGATAACTCGGGAACAACACGCCATTCGATAACACATAAACAAACTTCTCTTCCTGAGAATTTAACCGTTTTGCAACAGTTTGTTTATGTTATCTTTTTGTTAAATAACTTATTTCTTTCTCGTTTCGCATCAAAACAAGAAAAATAATCAGGTTGCGAAAGAAATACTTTTTCTGAAATAAATGGAAATCAATTTCCTATTTTATGGGGATAATTTTCATTGTTATTCCGGACTGGAAATTAAATTTTTTTATTACGAATTTAAAAAATCGAGATTTACAGACGACACTTTAATTAGATCCGAAACAATTTCTCTAAAAAAACTTTCATAAAAGGTTGAGCGGAATAAAATTTTAATTTTAAAGCGACAAAAAATTGCGTTTCTTTTTCATGCTTTTTCTGCAATACATAAAAACGTTAAGTCTAAACGAAACAAACGAAACAACAAAGCTGTGTATTTAAAACATTAGTTTAAATCCTGAAAGTGCAATATTTTATTTATCGAAGCTAATTTAACACATCTGTGTAAACAGTGCCTTAACTAAACCAACAGAGCCGTCGCCGGTTTTGCCGTAAGAACTAGTCACGGCCACTTTCACAATGAAGATTTACTCGATTTGAACGAGCAATTGCTTAATTTATTTTTCCGAAATGTACGTAAAAAACCAATTAAAATAAATCCGACTGGTTCACAAATTAGCAACGAAACTGGAAAAAGCGCGACGTCTACAATTATCTGGCAAAGGATTCGCTACAGATTTTTTGCTTGTGTGTATGTATGTGTAAATCCCACACGTAATCTTTGTGAACGTCTTTCTCGATTTGGTGATATTCCTTCAGGGATTACGTATGCGAACGAACCCAATTTTTTTCCAGCGTTAATCCTCGAAAATTCATCCTTCCAATACACGACGTCAATTCATAAAATTAATTAATTATTCGGACCGATTCGTTACGGCCGAGTACGTACCTTAATATTGCGGTTGCTGAATAAACGCAGTCAAGAGGACTATTACATCTCCTGCTAATCCTTGCACTCAGGCAAACCTCGTAAAAACCGCACCTTCGCTCTCCTTTAGTTAACACCCCCGGTTTTGTGTTTTGACTTTCCGCTGCTGAAACTCTATTTTATTTATTTTCATCACGGCCGAAACTAAGATTATTCTTTCATCAGGCGTGTAAGCAATAAAGGAAAGTTTTATGATTTGAACGACCTGAGAATTATACGCTCATTTCAAACTGTAATTGCACTGTGATTTTTTTTCGCTTTTAACGCGCGGGGGCAATTCAAGATATTAAATGGCATAACTGCCGCAACGCTTTGTAGTTAATTAGGAAAGGAATTTCACCAATTTTAGCAATTTCATCAACACTGCTGCATAAATTTCTATGCCGATACCATTTGCTCTTTGGTAAACAGAATAAAACTGCTACCGGGTTTTAATTTAACAGTTGCGCGCCGCTAATGTAAAACTATCATCGATCGAAAGCCTGAACAAGATTTAATCTAACCAGAAATTTATTCGTTTTGTCCATTTGCAACATCTAAAGAACTTGCGTACAATTTTTTCGAAAATATTGACAAATAAAAATTTCAAAATTGTTGTGTTACTTTTGCAGCTCACTGTATACAGTGTGTTTTTTTAACTGTTGCCGTAGGGAATTGCATGGTAAAAATTGTACCCCGTGTTAACTTTTGTTCTCATGAAAATATTTAAACCAATTTTGGAACAAAGTTGGAAGATTCTTTAAACTATAGAATAGATTACAATTCAATATCCTAAATTGCCGAAAAAGTTTTGAAAAAAATAATTTTGTAAAAGCGATTTCTTGCCGGTCCAACATTGTTAATGAAAATTAAATTAAATTGTGTTAATCTTGTTCTTTTTCTTTGAAATTATAATCATTTAGTACCTTTGAATAGTTATACGTTTCTGCCAATTTTGGTAAAAAAAATTAGCACCGCTTCTTGGTGTTGCAATTTGCGTTGCGAGTCATGTTGTATATACAGGTAGCCCTCGGTTTACGCCGCAGTTGCGTTCTTGCAAAAGCCGGAGCAAATCGAATCGGCGTAAAAAGAACCCATATTTACAGTGATGTATAGGGTTAGGTTCTACATAAGTGAAAAAGAAGTAAATCATTTTATTTGTTAATACAATATAATGCAAAATACATATACACCTATCCGTCGATTTACACGGACGATTGTTTTCTTATAGGCAAAACCGTATAAATCGAAAACAACGTCATTTATTTAACGTATTTTTTTTTAATAAGATACTTTGAAAAATTAAAATAACAGTTTATTCATAAAATAACAAATATACAGTGCGAACCAGTCAAATGGAATAAATTCAGTATCTCAATTATTGTGAATATTTATAAAAAATCTCGTTTATGACCTGATATCCTGCAAAGTAAAAATTTCATCCCTAACCTCAACTCCCTTCGAGTGACAGTTTCAACCCCCAAATTTATAATAGGAAGTAGGGGCTTGTGATACCTCATTTGAAAGGTCTCTTCATGCTCCATTAAAAACTGCTATGCTTTAAAATTTTATTGCAAAAAAAATTGTAAAAATGCTAGAAAAAATAATCGTTTGTCGCTAACCAGTAAATATGAAGTTAAAAAAAGTAATTTACGTGAATACGTAGGAAGTTTTATTGCGCATAAAAAACGGGGAATCACCAATATGTATAATCAAGTAAACGGAGTTTAAAAATGATTGTATAAATATGTACTCATCTGAAATATTCATTTTTACCATTTTATTTTGAATTCGTTATTTTAAAAACCGTGTAAAAGCGAAATCGTGTAAAAAAGTATCGTGTAAATCGGGGAATAGGTGTATTATAAATTTAATTTTTAAAATGTATTTTAAGATAAAATGAAGTGAAATGTTTTTATTAAAAAATATTAACAAAAACAAATGAAATTTCAAAGTTTCGAATCTCTTACATTTTTTGGAAAAAAGAATTCACAACGTCGCGGCTCAACACTGAAACGAAAATCAGTCTAACATAGGAGAAATCGGTGAATTATGTACACGGCGAAACAGTGAATTCCAAAGCGGCGTTATTGTGAATCGGCGTAAATTGAGGCGGCGTAAATCGAGGGCTACCTGTATTTTCCGCAAAAAAATATGCGCTTTGAATCGCTGAGGTGCTCTCAAATGCGGATGCTATGATCATTACTGGGCTCTCTTTGCTGCTTATTTATTATTTTCCAAGTCTTATTTTACTTCTTTAAAATTGAATCATATTAAAATAAGAAGTTTTGACGAGGAATCCGAGATACATTCCAATCCAAAATCAAATTACGACAATATTTAGCGACTAACCACTTAAATGTTTGCAAATGCATATTGCAATGCAGTTACCCGATTTCAGTGATGTAGAAACACTTGTGGAAACTTAATTAAATTTTGAAAAAGATTAACTTGTAATCATTACTGAGACATTATTTTTTACGTTTTCGACGAGTAAAACAAATGAATACAGTTATAGTTATTTAACTAACATGCGCGTTAATGAGAGCGATTAATAATCGAGACAGTTTGTTGTTGTTGAGATTATTAATCGCCGATTAACGCAAAAGTTGGTTACAATTTTTTTCCGTTGATCGAATCTTACGAAATTGAAGAAAATGTAATTTTTTCCCGTGACAAAAATTCCAATAGATATTCAAAACATTTT
The DNA here is from genome assembly GCA_949768715.1 of Dascillus cervinus. Lineage (NCBI taxonomy): Eukaryota > Metazoa > Arthropoda > Insecta > Coleoptera > Dascillidae > Dascillus > Dascillus cervinus. The sequence goes on from OX458323.1 coordinate 5,308,674, forward strand.
AAATCAATATACAACGTGTCCCGGAAATAATGTCATTAATTTTAACTCGTAGTAGAACTCCTCAAAACAAACATTTTTTCTATGTACCATTTTTTCGAAATCGCAATTTTGTTTTGGCTATTTACCTTCCCTGAAATTGACGAGCCTCCTTGATTTGATAAATCACTGACGGTGATCGTGAATATTAGTTTTTGCTGACTGCATAAAAAATTATCTTTCATTAGATATTCAAGGTATGTGCGTTTTATAATAAATAATTTTGTTACTCACTTATTTAAACCACCCGCCGCACATCTAGTCTTTGTTATTGCTACTTGTAAATGCCTGTAAAAATTATTTTGAACATACCATTTTTGGTAGTAAAACTTTGACAAGGACTCAAATTATTTCATTCATGTATTATTTTTCAATTTGCATTCCAGAACTTTACAATAACAGCAACGGTCAAATTAATAAGTTGCTGCGTAGACAGAACTAAAAAGCAGGGAATGTTTTCTTGCATTGGTTTTTTGTTCTACGCTTATCAGTGTTTAACATTCAGCGTTATTATCCATATGCGGGTAACGAAATAAGAGTCAAATCTGTCAACAATTTAAACTTGTTAATCAAAACGTTTACACCAAAAAGTTATTTAAAAAAGTTCTTGGATTTGACGAGTTCTATCACTGGTTAAAATTAATGACATTATTTCTGGGACACGTTGTATATTCAAACCAACGGTGCCATGACTTACAAAAAGTGTCAAAAGTTTGACAATCCATCTGGACTTTTTATCAATTTTATTGGCTGTACGGTTGCCAACTTCTATATAAATAGTACTACTATAAATGTTGTACTCAATTGGCGAAAACGGCCACTGCCCGAAATTTATACCCACAACGCGATGTGGATTTCACGAATTTTCCACATCGCGTTGCAGGTACATTTGATATACCCAAAACGCGTTGTGGGTAAATTAGAAAGGTCCACGATATAAAGTTTATTTAAACCATCTTCGAATTCGTTTTTAAGGTTTTCGATTGATTCACCCATTTTTAACCCTAAACCGGTCGCGTTGGTTGACTTTGTCAACCATCCAAGTATTTAGGCGGTATTGTTTGATTAGATAAAGTCTTGGGGTACTGCCGCCTTCAGTAAGTATCTTTAGTTCCTTACTGTCCAGTCAGCATTGTATCCGAGACAGTAAACTCAATAAGTGTGTTAATAGTAATATGAATGGAGTTAGAAACAGGCTGGTTGAAAAGTCAACCACGCGCCCAGAATTTTTTTTTCTATTTTATTATTGTTTAATGCATTTTGATAGTTTCTTACTTAGTGCTCATCATTTGTTTCCAAAGTTAGTGTTATTTTTTTACACAAGACTAAATGGTGTTTTATTTTTGTTTTGTTTAATTTTTCTTATGTAAGCGTGATATATTGTTGTATTCGGAATAAAAATCTCTAGCAGAATTAGTAAAAAAATGCATATATTCCAATTTGAAAAAAAATGTTGCGACGGTATAGCCTTAATGCCCTTAGGGTAATATGTGATTTTGTTATGCTATTTTGTAGTCTACTCTCAACCATTTAACTTGGTATATAGATAACTGAAAGTTTCCGATAAATAAGGAAACTATGGACTCGTCTTGTTTTTTGGAGACACTCTATATAAATGCCTTGATAGCGTTTAATATTTCTGATGCAACACTTGTCCAAAAATCTTTTAATACTCTAAATATAACAAAAAAATTGAATGAACAGTTGTTGTTTGATTAAAAGCTAGAAATTCAAATAAAAAGTTGTGGTTGACAAAGTCAACCACGCGACCGGATACGTTCCTCAATTTGATGCGACCGGTCTAGGGTTAACCCTGCAGTGGGCGCACCTATTTGAGTTACATGTTAGGGCGTGCCGCGGTACTGAGTACCGCACTTAGGATAGTACTGATTTCTACACATAAAACTCATTTTGTACAAGTATAAGTTAAAAAATGTATAGTGCAGTTAAATAATTTTTATTTTTTTTATTACAGTAACTTTTACAAGAAAAAGCAAAAACAAAAAATTAAATTGGTAAAATCCATCTTTAATCTAATACCATTAACGATTGTACAATCATACAATTTTCTTGAAATTACAAACCGTATTACTTCAAATCCGCATAAAAAGAGACCATAGTGTAATTTCGTAACTATTTTATTTAGGAATTTCATTTACATATTAGGACGCGCAGCGGTGCTCAATACCGCAATCTGGGATCCCTTCAGGGAATGACCGATTGCTACTAACAGATGAATTCAATAAAAAAAAGGGTGGAGTGGATTTTAGTGGGATAGGTCAAAGACACATACACGAGCCAACATTTATGTATGACTAGAACCGCGTGTAGAACAAATAAAAAACTTAATTTGCGGTAGTGAGTACCGCTGCGCGCCCACTGCAGGGTTAATAAAATTTCACTTAAAACTTGGAGCAACCAAGTACAAACAAGTAAACAAAACAAACAACTGTTGACTGGTAATTGAATTAAGTAATTTTATGTATTTTGGCGTTGTGGGCATTTATTATTACCCATAACACGAAAACCGTCGTGTGTCTTCGATGATAATCGTGATGTCGCGTTGTGGATCTTTCTAATTTACCCACAACGCGTTTTTGGTATATCAAATGAGGAGCTAACATTCAATAACCGACATGTCAAAAATCAATTATTTTGGTAAATCGACAAAAACTATACACAAAAAAGTAAGAGATACATTTTAATTTTGCAAAAGCAAAAATGTAGGTGATTGTTTTGTATATGATTATGGTCACTTTTGAAGTATATAGTTTTTAAATTGTACAGCCCAGAGAGAAAAAAATAGACATGTGGGTTTTTGTTTGAACTTGTTATGGACATATCGGCTTTTGAACGAAACAAGGTTGAAACTAATGAGAAGAAAGGTTTTGAACTCAGAAAAACTTTTATTAAACTTAATCATTGTTTTAACATAAGGAAGAAAATTTTGCACAATTTTTTTAAATATGAAGGCCACAGACTTCGTCTAAGCAGTTGCATTCATCTTCATCATCTTCATCATCCTCTGCTTCTTCTTCGTCATTTTCATTGTTAATTTCTGGAATTTCTTCCAGTAGTTTTCTATAAAACTCCAGTTCTGGTAGATCTTGTCGTGTATAATGTTTTTCTAGCAATTCTCTAACATCTTTTAATTTTGCAGGTTTTATTTTATTTTTGGTTTCCAATCTTCTTAATTTCAACGCGGTTTCCTTTTTCCCGTTTTTTACCAAAGGTGCCTGATTTTTGTTTTTCTCTTCAAAATGGTAAAATACGCTGGCAGTAAAATGAATAGTATTGTGTTGTCCTTTTCTAGTTTTTTCTATTTTCTTTAAGAAAATTCTTTTCTGGCTTTGCATGTCTTTGATTTTTCTGTAGATGTTCTGGAGATCTTTGATGTTGTACACATGCCAATCTTCCCCTAATTTTCTCACAACACCTACTGTTTTGTAAATTTCGTCGTATTGGTCCGCTGTAATGATAAAATTTTCTTTTTTAAACTTCTTTTCCACTCTGCCAAAAGCTCTATCTGCCGGCAAATAGCTATGTCCACGTACAGGAAAAACCATTTCTACATTCTTGATATTTTTGGGAGATTCTCGTAACAGCCAGTACGCCAGAATGTGTACGATGTGGCATTTTTTATTTTGTCCCCCACATCCATCGCAAAATAATCTGATTGTTTGAATATTTTCGTCAAAATTAGAAGAACGAAGGTATGTCAGAAGAGCTGAGCCGACTTCAACAGCACCCCGACCTGCTTTGTGCTCGGTCCAAGTGAAAAATATAGGTTGCTTTGAATCCATACCAACGCAGCAAAAAGAATAGTAACTTGTTTGCATTTTATAAAGAGCTTCTCCAATAGGGGTTTTTGGCAGTGGATGTACCTGCTGAAGGTCAAAACAGGCGGTGTGTACAGTAGGTTCTTGTTTTTTTGCTAATTTGTAGAAAGCCCTTGCTCTTAAATTGTGAAGTCGGTGTTGGGCCATCAATGTACTTTTCTTTTGTTGATCATTTGTTTGCTCAATCGAGTGTTTTAAGTTGAGGCAAGTTGAGCAAGTATCACAAGCTGGAGACTTAAATCCAATATTAAAATCTTGAACAAACACTCTCCTAAACATGGAAGGGGATGCTTGATATTGTTGTTTTCCCGTTTTGTGGCTCTTTTAACTTTTTTCCGCGAACCCATGTTTATGTCAGAAACTAGGGTATCCATGTTGCTAATTATGAGGTAATGCACACTTTAATTACCACTATCTATTACTTTTCAACAACGGTGTTTACCAAATACTGGACATGTCGTACTTTGATTGCATTTCACCAAGTGGATATCTAAATACTAGTGGACATGTTGTTTTTTGATAAAATTTGCGTACAAAAACCCGTTTGGATGTGTAGGATTTTGAATGAAACTCTTACTTTTGCAATGCTGTAACTTTGGGCATTTGCGATTTTCACTGAATCTGAGTCAACCAATCGACGCAGATGGTGGTTTTTGTTTGAATTTCATGTATAACTCAATTTCGTTGAAAATGGACATATCGGCTTTTGAATGTTAGCTCCTCAAATATACCCGCCAGGCGATGTGGAAAATTCGTGAGATTCACATCGCGTTGTGGGTATAAATTTCGGGCAGTGGCCGTTTTCGCCAATTGAGTAGTTTGGCTAAATATATTCTGCGTTTATGACTTTAAACCGCAATCAACTTTTACTGATGATAATGAGGGTTCACTGCAGGGTGGCACAAATGTGGTTGCTTTAAAAAATATTTTTGTAGATACTTCAGAACCGTACTTAAATATTTCAACTTTAGTTAAGTTCAGAACAAATAATCAAATGCAAGTCATAGAATTCATCAAGTATCTAAGTTAATCAATAACCCCACATACCTACCTAATTATTAGAAGAGGTTTAATGTTTACTCATATTTATATCTAAGCATCAAGAAATTTATAAAAATTTACCAAATACAGCCCTGGACACTTCTGCCCATGCTGATTATTACGGCTTACCTACTTTTATGGCCGGATCACTTATAGTATTTTTAAAAAGGCACAGTCATAAACGCAGAATATCTTTAGCCAAACTCTACAACATAAACATAACGTAAGTAATTAATTAAATTTGTATTTCTCATTGGTATATTTTGCATTAATTTTGTCATACATTCAAATAAAGTGCCATTTCAATTTAATGGTATATTTTTATACCTAGATGCCTAAATCATGCATTTATAAGAAATGATTCATTAAAAGTGGTCATAAATGCATGATTTCCTGTTCATTAAATTGACCCGACCCGTAAATCAACGATCACCGGAAAAATATATTGCACCACTACCAAAATAAACAATCTTAAGTAAATTTTTGAGGAAAGCTTTCAGAAATAGTGAGTACTCACTAGTGATGTTTGCCCACTCACTTAATCTGCTTCCCACCAATTTATAAATCACAAAATCGTCACTTTTTACACCCAAAGTTCAAAAAGCAACTATTCCCGTTCAAATACGAAACAGTACTTAATATTATCAATTGCATAATTGGCGCATGATTCATATTGTTGGATATAATATCCGGTAGATAATGATGTTTATCGGTCAATGTTACGTTCCCAAGATAGATAAGAAATGCAACCTGAGGATTGGTCATGTTAAACAAACGGTTCTTTGTCTAAACTTACGTTTTAATCTGGACGTCGCCAAATGGTGATAAGTTTTTTAAACGGTACCATTAAAATTCCATGCAGAACGGCGGGAGGACGGGATGGGCCGATTTAATTTTTTTACAGAAATTTGGATTTCTGTACTTTTGGCACTTTTTTGCATGTGAGTTAGGAGAAGTAAGATTCTTGACACAAACCAAATTAATGAAGTTGTTAAAAAACAAATTAATCGTAAGCAATTTTGTCCGATTTTAAAAGTAATAAAGTTTGGGGCTGTATTTTCTACCGTGGGGTGCGAGTAAATAATAGCCAACCCTATGTGATGTTGTGGTACGTCAAGCTTACTAGAATTCTCATTTCCGCTGTCCTCGACAACTTACACTTATAGTTTGTAAAGGCATCTGTAATTTAACGTTCTAAATCCTTTGCGACTTTTTCAATTTCAATCCGCCAATTATAAACAAAATTCAGATAAATCCAACTTTAATCATTGAAATGCAGTTACATTTACACCATCGAACACATATTACTGAAATTCCTAATTGCATAAAACAATAAATGGAAACCTGTAAATAATTCGGATGCAGCTTCGTTAAAATAATATGTGTTGACACGTAAACTAACATTTCGCATGTTTTTAAACCAAATCCCTTTCAACGAAAAGACAAATGATGTTGGTGGAAGAAGTAAACTTAGGGAATGCAAAACAAGGCCGTGATACCAACAACGGTTTAAATTTGTGTGACGTTGCTTAATTAGTTACCTAAATCGAAAAACTAATCAACAGGAAAATTTTTCTGGGCGAAAGTTAATCCGATATGAAAGATTAAAGTGTAACTGCAGACAAAAATAATTTCGAAGCGTTTACAACTTTTCAAAGTATCAATCTTACGCTTTATTTAATAACATTTTTCAAAGCTTAACTTTTGAGCATCACAAGCTGCAGTGATTACTTTTCCGGGTCGCTCCGGTCGATATTTAGAAGAGTCCTTAATTCGATCAGATAATCGTTTGTTTGTTCCGTTTTCGGACAAAAAAACTAAAAGGTAAATAAACGAACGGAATGCAATGTGATTTTGGGTAAGCAGGGCCTGCACCCTGGCAACAACGGATCTCCATGAGTGAAACGTTTTGGTATGCATGTAATTCGCATATTCTCAGTTCGAAATAGAGAAAATAAACATGCGTATTTAAACGAAAAGACGAGTTTAAAACGTACGTGACAGATGAAATATGGCACTTCTTATACATACAACATTGTAGATCTATCGTATCTAAAGATGGACCGATAGTAAGTTAATTTTGGCCACTTAGAAAGGCAACGGCTGTTATAACAGATTGTATCTATTAGACGAATTACAGTAGACTAATTTTGTTTTTATGAACGATTTTCTATTTTAAGCTTTAAACGGGGTTGGGTTAAACTCAATATTAATCTTAAGAATGTGCCCCGCTATTTTATTTCCCAGTGTTTATATTCACACACGAAATTTACTGCTTTCGCTTTCATCCGCCCAAAAAAGAAAACCAAGAGCGAAGGAAACTCACGCTGATATGTGCAATAAAACCGCACAGAAAACCATTAACTAATAAAACCGACTTGTTATTTAAATTCAATGATTCGAGTAGCTAAGTGGATAACATCAAAGTGGTAAAAAGAGCGTGGATAAATAATAAGGGCCAAATGAATCCGGATTCCGGACTAGTCCGGAGCGGCCGAGGATAACAAGTGATGTATCGGCGGACGCGTGACATGAATGCACCCACATTCGATTCGATGCGGAAACTGATTAAATCAATCCTTAAACATTTGAATTGTTGATACTGGAAACATTTACTTTCGGTTAAACGGTTTAACCCGAAAAAGAATCCTAAACGTTTTATAATTAGGTATTTTTCTAAACTGGTAACATTTTTGTAAAAGATGGTTTGAATAAGAAACACGAAAGGGGCGGCGTTTTCGGGGGCGAGGGGCTCGATCTTGGCAACCGAAGAAATTCTAAGCCCTGCTCGTCTTATGTTACACCAAATAATAGGTAAATCTTTCGCATGCGACACACTTAGTTGTTAGATGTTACATAAGTATGTCTCTATGTATGTAAAATGCAATACGTACGTGGTACACCAAATTACATGGCATTGTTATTCATTTCTAGTTCTGGTGCATCGCTCGCTGCTGAATAAATTCTAGCCTAACGCGACAACTTAAGCGGGCTACACACCTTCCGGTATATCGCTCCGAAGTACCTTTAAGATCGGTCGAAAACGGACGGTCTACCGGATACAGAAGCTCATTCACACGATTACTGTTTTTTTGTCAGTTCTGTGTAAAAGCGGTGTCGTCAACACACGATGCTTTAGCGGTAGTAGCATTATTATTATCTCCAGCGCCCGACTTTATGGTTGATTTCACCTTATTCAGTTTCTTCCGATAATTACTTCTCATGTTGTTTATTGTTTTTATGACAGTGTCTTTCTTTGTAGCGGGTTCAATTTGTTTCAATTTGTCGATCAACATTTTGTAAGCTGCTTCTTTTTTTAGCCGATCGTGATAAAATTTTGATTTTATTTGCCAGAGGCAGGGTTGACTTTGATAGACTTCAGTGAATCCTTCGATACACTCACGGTTACTTCTGCGATTTTCCATCGGACTTTCACTATTAACGTCGTTGATACTAACACTGTCACAGAAACTGATAAAATACGCACAGTTCGCCCTTTCCACTGTTTTCTTAAAGGTCCATTGTATCACTTTTGAAAAAGCAAAATCTGAGTGATAATGCATTATTTAGGATCTAATTACTGTTCTTCAAAGTTCCGTTAAAGGACAATATGTTTTGCGGACCTTTAAGACCACTAAAAAACTAGACGATGCGGCACGAAATATTCTGATTGAGGAAACTGTAAAGTGGTATTTGGAAAAAAATATCCGACTGACTCAAAAAATGTTTGAAGAAATTCCATCTACAGTTAAAATTACATTTCTTGATGACAAAGTAAGCCAAGTTAAGTAATAAGAATTAATGAAATTACAAAACTGTTTCATAGAGTATATATTACAAAAATCTTGGAAAGAAACCGTCAGGACGTTTATATGACCGATATCAAAACACCCTAAAAAGATTGCGCAAATTAGGACTACTTGATAAAACTTCCAGTTGGACCCCAGAAGCATCAGAACCGGACATTGCACCTTATGTTGAAATTGATACGGAACGTAGTTTTTTTGTAATTTTGGATTATGATATTTACCTGTTTGTACTGTAACTATTTTTTTTAGAAAACCAAAGTCTCCAAAATTGGCTAAAATTTCATTCCAATCCGTGGAGCGACGTTCAGGAAAAATGGCGCATTACACACCCTTTACGCAGACATTGCATATTAGATTAAAAAAATACAACTGACGGGATAGTTACAAAGTGGCCACTTTTGCAACATTCTGATGGAGCGAATCTTGTAAAAAAAAAAAACAGCTGTTACATATACGAGATTCAAATGTGCTTAATTATTTCAGATCGACATAGATTTTGATGAAATATTTCAAGAAACGAAAAATTGTTTTGTTGATAAATGGGACCAATTTCGAATAAACATTATTCCCATTCTAAATAAGAAAGTGAAGGACAATCAAAATATCAATTTATTAAAAATAATAAAATTTCCATCTACAAATAATGAAGGTATTGAATGAGTAAATATTTGTAAGTAACTACATTTTGTTAACATAGAAATTGTTATTGCAGATACATCGCTTCTCATTGCTTTGGTGATACATGCAGTGTTACCACCAACATTGAAACACATCTCTCATAGCAAAGGCAAGCAGCAACTTATAAAATCAACAATAAAGGATTCCCAAGAATCTTTTTTTTTTTGCATTGTGTGACGGTAAACGATTTTGAGAAAACAATTGAAGAGTAAGTATAAGGAAAAAGTTATACTTAGGGACTTACCTATGCAACCGGTATTAGTGGGAATAGGGAAGGAATTGGTAGCAATTCGAGATTCACATGTGCTTAATTATTTTAGATCGACATAGATGTTGATGAAATATTTCAAGAAAGGAAAAATTGTTTTGTTGATAAATGGGACCAATTTCGAATAAACATTATTCCCATTCTAAATAAGAAAGTGAAGGACAAACAAAATATCAATTTATTAAAAATAATAAAATTTCCATCTACAACTAATGAAGGTATTGAATGAGTAAATATTTGTAAGTAACTACATTTTGTTAACATAGAAATTGTTATTGCAGATACATCGCTTCTCATTGCTTTGGTGATCCATGCAGTGTTACCACCAACATTGAAACACATCACTCATAGCAAAGGCAAGCAGCAACTTATAAAATCAACAATAAAGGATTCCCAAGAATCTTTTTTTTTTGCATTGTGTGACGGTAAACGATTTTGAGAAAACAATTGAAGAGTAAGTATAAGGAAAAAGTTATACTTAGGGACTTACCTATGCAAACGGTATTAGTGGGAATAGGGAAGGAATTGGTAACAATTACCCAATTCATTGTCATTGGTCAATTAAAGTTAAAACATAGTATAGTAACACTGTGTTATTAGTCTTATTAAATGAATTTAATTACTGTCAAGAAAAAATGATTTAAGATACCCATTTTTTCACGCTTCTGACTACATCTTAGGGGCCGTTCAAGTATTACGTAAGCAAAATTTTAGCTATTTGTAACCATCCACCCCCCCTCGTCAGCAAAAATAAGTAAAGCTCTAACCCCCCCTCATGCGCTTACGTAAACAACAAAAAATCTTTTCTGCACTGTTGAAATTTAAAGGGGTTTTTTACCCACAAATATTATATATTATATGTATTACATACAGTAGCAACAAAATACAATCTAAATGCTTAGTAAAAATAAAAATTATGCCGCAATGGAGAAAAAGGAATTAAAATATTGTTACTATAGGGACTGCGAGCAAACAGAAGTGGCGCCTTCGTTCTGGCCACTGGCAAGTATTTACTTATAACCACAAAACTATGCTTCAAATGCAGCAATGAGAAACCATTTTAATGTCAACCGTGGGAGAAAGAATTCAACAAAAAATCTTTCTCACACAGTTGGCATTTAAAAGGTTTTTTACCTACACCAATCATCGTGTTATATACAGTAGCAACAATATACAATCGAAATCGATACATCGCTTCTCATTGCTTTGGTGATACATGCAGTGTTACCACCAACATTGAAACACATCTCTAATAGCAAAGGCAAGCAGCAACTTATAAAATCAACAATAAAGGATTCCCAAGAATCAATTTTTTTGCATTGTGCGACGGTAAACGATTTTGAGAAAACAATTGAAGAGTAAGTATAAGGAAAAAGTTGTACTTACGGACTTACCTATGCAACCGGTATTAGTGGGAATAGGGAAGGAATTGGTAGCAATTCGAGATTCACATGTGCTTAATTATTTTAGATCGACATAGATGTTGATGAAATATTTCAAGAAAGGAAAAATTGTTTTGTTGATAAATGGGACCAATTTCGATTAAACATTATTCCCATTCTAAATAAGAAAGTGAAGGACAAACAAAATATCAATTTATTAAAAATAATAAAATTTCCATCTACAACTAATGAAGGTATTGAATGAGTAAATATTTGTAAGTAACTACATTTTGTTAACATAGAAATTGTTATTGCAGATACATCGCTTCTCATTGCTTTGGTGATCCATGCAGTGTTACCACCAACATTGAAACACATCTCTAATAGCAAAGGCAAGCAGCAACTTATAAAATCAACAATAAAGGATTCCGAAGAATCTTTTTTTTTGCATTGTGTGACGGTAAACGATTTTGAGAAAACAATTGAAGAGTAAGTATAAGGAAAAAGTTATACTTAGGGACTTACCTATGCAACCGGTATTAGTGGGAATAGGGAAGGAATTGGTAGCAATTCGAGATTCACATGTGCTTAATTATTTTAGATCGACATAGATGTTGATGAAATATTTCAAGAAAGGAAAAATTGTTTTGTTGATAAATGGGACCAATTTCGATTAAACATTATTCTCATTCTAAATAAAAAAGTGAAGGACAAACAAAATATAAATTTATTAAAAATAATAAAATTTCCATCTACAACTAATGAAGGTATTAAATGAGTAAATATTTGTAAGTAACTACATTTTGTTAACATAGAAATTGTTATTGCAGATACATCGCTTCTCATTGCTTTGGTGATCCATGCAGTGTTACCACCAACATTGAAACACATCTCTAATAGCAAAGGCAAGCAGCAACTTATAAAATCAACAATAAAGGATTCCCAAGAATCTTTTTTTTTGCATTGTGTGACGGTAAACGATTTTGAGAAAACAATTGAAGAGTAAGTATAAGGAAAAAGTTGTACTTACGGACTTACCTATGCAACCGGTATTAGTGGGAATAGGGAAGGAATTGGTAGCAATTCGAGATTCACATGTGCTTAATTATTTTAGATCGACATAGATGTTGATGAAATATTTCAAGAAAGGAAAAATTGTTTTGTTGATAAATGGGACCAATTTCGATTAAACATTATTCCCATTCTAAATAAGAAAGTGAAGGACAAACAAAATATCAATTTATTAAAAATAATAAAATTTCCATCTACAACTAATGAAGGTATTGAATGAGTAAATATTTGTAAGTAACTACATTTTGTTAACATAGAAATTGTTATTGCAGATACATCGCTTCTCATTGCTTTGGTGATCCATGCAGTGTTACCACCAACATTGAAACACATCTCTAATAGCAAAGGCAAGCAGCAACTTATAAAATCAACAATAAAGGATTCCGAAGAATCTTTTTTTTTGCATTGTGTGACGGTAAACGATTTTGAGAAAACAATTGAAGAGTAAGTATAAGGAAAAAGTTATACTTAGGGACTTACCTATGCAACCGGTATTAGTGGGAATAGGGAAGGAATTGGTAGCAATTCGAGATTCACATGTGCTTAATTATTTTAGATCGACATAGATGTTGATGAAATATTTCAAGAAAGGAAAAATTGTTTTGTTGATAAATGGGACCAATTTCGATTAAACATTATTCTCATTCTAAATAAAAAAGTGAAGGACAAACAAAATATAAATTTATTAAAAATAATAAAATTTCCATCTACAACTAATGAAGGTATTAAATGAGTAAATATTTGTAAGTAACTACATTTTGTTAACATAGAAATTGTTATTGCAGATACATCGCTTCTCATTGCTTTGGTGATCCATGCAGTGTTACCACCAACATTGAAACACATCTCTAATAGCAAAGGCAAGCAGCAACTTATAAAATCAACAATAAAGGATACCCAAGAATCAATTTTTTGCATTGTGTGACGGTAAACGATTTTGAGAAAACAATTGAAGAGTAAGTATAAGGAAAAAGTTGTACTTACGGACTTACCTATGCAACCGGTATTAGTGGGAATAGGGAAGGAATTGGTAGCAATTCGAGATTCACATGTGCTTAATTATTTTAGATCGACATAGATGTTGATGAAATATTTCAAGAAAGGAAAAATTGTTTTGTTGATAAATGGGACCAATTTCGATTAAACATTATTCCCATTCTAAATAAGAAAGTGAAGGACAAACAAAATATCAATTTATTAAAAATAATAAAATTTCCATCTACAACTAATGAAGGTATTGAATGAGTAAATATTTGTAAGTAACTACATTTTGTTAACATAGAAATTGTTATTGCAGATACATCGCTTCTCATTGCTTTGGTGATCCATGCAGTGTTACCACCAACATTGAAACACATCTCTAATAGCAAAGGCAAGCAGCAACTTATAAAATCAACAATAAAGGATTCCCAAGAATCTTTTTTTTTGCATTGTGTGACGGTAAACGATTTTGAGAAAACAATTGAAGAGTAAGTATAAGGAAAAAGTTATACTTAGGGACTTACCTATGCAACCGGTATTAGTGGGAATAGGGAAGGAATTGGTAGCAATTCGAGATTCACATGTGCTTAATTATTTTAGATCGACATAGATGTTGATGAAATATTTCAAGAAAGGAAAAATTGTTTTGTTGATAAATGGGACCAATTTCGATTAAACATTATTCCCATTCTAAATAAGAAAGTGAAGGACAAACAAAATATCAATTTATTAAAAATAATAAAATTTCCATCTACAACTAATGAAGGTATTGAATGAGTAAATATTTGTAAGTAACTACATTTTGTTAACATAGAAATTGTTATTGCAGATACATCGCTTCTCATTGCTTTGGTGATCCATGCAGTGTTACCACCAACATTGAAACACATCTCTAATAGCAAAGGCAAGCAGCAACTTATAAAATCAACAATAAAGGATACCCAAGAATCAATTTTTTGCATTGTGTGACGGTAAACGATTTTGAGAAAACAATTGAAGAGTAAGTATAAGGAAAAAGTTGTACTTACGGACTTACCTATGCAACCGGTATTAGTGGGAATAGGGAAGGAATTGGTAGCAATTCGAGATTCACATGTGCTTAATTATTTTAGATCGACATAGATGTTGATGAAATATTTCAAGAAAGGAAAAATTGTTTTGTTGATAAATGGGACCAATTTCGATTAAACATTATTCCCATTCTAAATAAGAAAGTGAAGGACAAACAAAATATCAATTTATTAAAAATAATAAAATTTCCATCTACAACTAATGAAGGTATTGAATGAGTAAATATTTGTAAGTAACTACATTTTGTTAACATAGAAATTGTTATTGCAGATACATCGCTTCTCATTGCTTTGGTGATCCATGCAGTGTTACCACCAACATTGAAACACATCTCTAATAGCAAAGGCAAGCAGCAACTTATAAAATCAACAATAAAGGATTCCGAAGAATCTTTTTTTTTGCATTGTGTGACGGTAAACGATTTTGAGAAAACAATTGAAGAGTAAGTATAAGGAAAAAGTTATACTTAGGGACTTACCTATGCAACCGGTATTAGTGGGAATAGGGAAGGAATTGGTAGCAATTCGAGATTCACATGTGCTTAATTATTTTAGATCGACATAGATGTTGATGAAATATTTCAAGAAAGGAAAAATTGTTTTGTTGATAAATGGGACCAATTTCGATTAAACATTATTCTCATTCTAAATAAAAAAGTGAAGGACAAACAAAATATAAATTTATTAAAAATAATAAAATTTCCATCTACAACTAATGAAGGTATTAAATGAGTAAATATTTGTAAGTAACTACATTTTGTTAACATAGAAATTGTTATTGCAGATACATCGCTTCTCATTGCTTTGGTGATCCATGCAGTGTTACCACCAACATTGAAACACATCTCTAATAGCAAAGGCAAGCAGCAACTTATAAAATCAACAATAAAGGATACCCAAGAATCAATTTTTTGCATTGTGTGACGGTAAACGATTTTGAGAAAACAATTGAAGAGTAAGTATAAGGAAAAAGTTGTACTTACGGACTTACCTATGCAACCGGTATTAGTGGGAATAGGGAAGGAATTGGTAGCAATTCGAGATTCACATGTGCTTAATTATTTTAGATCGACATAGATGTTGATGAAATATTTCAAGAAAGGAAAAATTGTTTTGTTGATAAATGGGACCAATTTCGATTAAACATTATTCCCATTCTAAATAAGAAAGTGAAGGACAAACAAAATATCAATTTATTAAAAATAATAAAATTTCCATCTACAACTAATGAAGGTATTGAATGAGTAAATATTTGTAAGTAACTACATTTTGTTAACATAGAAATTGTTATTGCAGATACATCGCTTCTCATTGCTTTGGTGATCCATGCAGTGTTACCACCAACATTGAAACACATCTCTAATAGCAAAGGCAAGCAGCAACTTATAAAATCAACAATAAAGGATTCCCAAGAATCTTTTTTTTTGCATTGTGTGACGGTAAACGATTTTGAGAAAACAATTGAAGAGTAAGTATAAGGAAAAAGTTATACTTAGGGACTTACCTATGCAACCGGTATTAGTGGGAATAGGGAAGGAATTGGTAGCAATTCGAGATTCACATGTGCTTAATTATTTTAGATCGACATAGATGTTGATGAAATATTTCAAGAAAGGAAAAATTGTTTTGTTGATAAATGGGACCAATTTCTATTAAACATTATTCTCATTCTAAATAAAAAAGTGAAGGACAAACAAAATATAAATTTATTAAAAATAATAAAATTTCCATCTACAACTAATGAAGGTATTAAATGAGTAAATATTTGTAAGTAACTACATTTTGTTAACATAGAAATTGTTATTGCAGATACATCGCTTCTCATTGCTTTGGTGATCCATGCAGTGTTACCACCAACATTGAAACACATCTCTAATAGCAAAGGCAAGCAGCAACTTATAAAATCAACAATAAAGGATTCCGAAGAATCTTTTTTTTTGCATTGTGTGACGGTAAACGATTTTGAGAAAACAATTGAAGAGTAAGTATAAGGAAAAAGTTATACTTAGGGACTTACCTATGCAACCGGTATTAGTGGGAATAGGGAAGGAATTGGTAGCAATTCGAGATTCACATGTGCTTAATTATTTTAGATCGACATAGATGTTGATGAAATATTTCAAGAAAGGAAAAATTGTTTTGTTGATAAATGGGACCAATTTCGAATAAACATTATTCCCATTCTAAATAAGAAAGTGAAGGACAAACAAAATATTAATTTATTAAAAATAATAAAATTTCCATCTACAACTAATGAAGGTATTGAATGAGTAAATATTTGTAAGTAACTACATTTTGTTAACATAGAAATTGTTATTGCAGATACATCGCTTCTCATTGCTTTGGTGATACATGCAGTGTTACCACCAACATTGAAACACATCACTCATAGCAAAGGCAAGCAGCAACTTATAAAATCAACAATAAAGGATTCCCAAGAATCTTTTTTTTTTGCATTGTGTGACGGTAAACGATTTTGAGAAAACAATTGAAGAGTAAGTATAAGGAAAAAGTTATACTTAGGGACTTACCTATGCAAACGGTATTAGTGGGAATAGGGAAGGAATTGGTAACAATTACCCAATTCATTGTCATTGGTCAATTAAAGTTAAAACATAGTATAGTAACACTGTGTTATTAGTCTTATTAAATGAATTTAATTACTGTCAAGAAAAAATGATTTAAGATACCCATTTTTTCACGCTTCTGACTACATCTTAGGGGCCGTTCAAGTATTACGTAAGCAAAATTTTAGCTATTTGTAACCATCCACCCCCCCTCGTCAGCAAAAATAAGTAAAGCTCTAACCCCCCCTCATGCGCTTACGTAAACAACAAAAAATCTTTTCTGCACTGTTGAAATTTAAAGGGGTTTTTTACCCACAAATATTATATATTATATGTATTACATACAGTAGCAACAAAATACAATCTAAATGCTTAGTAAAAATAAAAATTATGCCGCAATGGAGAAAAAGGAATTAAAATATTGTTACTATAGGGACTGCGAGCAAACAGAAGTGGCGCCTTCGTTCTGGCCACTGGCAAGTATTTACTTATAACCACAAAACTATGCTTCAAATGCAGCAATGAGAAACCATTTTAATGTCAACCGTGGGAGAAAGAATTCAACAAAAAATCTTTCTCACACAGTTGGCATTTAAAAGGTTTTTTACCTACACCAATCATCGTGTTATATACAGTAGCAACAATATACAATCGAAATCGATACATCGCTTCTCATTGCTTTGGTGATACATGCAGTGTTACCACCAACATTGAAACACATCTCTAATAGCAAAGGCAAGCAGCAACTTATAAAATCAACAATAAAGGATTCCCAAGAATCAATTTTTTTGCATTGTGCGACGGTAAACGATTTTGAGAAAACAATTGAAGAGTAAGTATAAGGAAAAAGTTGTACTTACGGACTTACCTATGCAACCGGTATTAGTGGGAATAGGGAAGGAATTGGTAGCAATTCGAGATTCACATGTGCTTAATTATTTTAGATCGACATAGATGTTGATGAAATATTTCAAGAAAGGAAAAATTGTTTTGTTGATAAATGGGACCAATTTCGATTAAACATTATTCCCATTCTAAATAAGAAAGTGAAGGACAAACAAAATATCAATTTATTAAAAATAATAAAATTTCCATCTACAACTAATGAAGGTATTGAATGAGTAAATATTTGTAAGTAACTACATTTTGTTAACATAGAAATTGTTATTGCAGATACATCGCTTCTCATTGCTTTGGTGATCCATGCAGTGTTACCACCAACATTGAAACACATCTCTAATAGCAAAGGCAAGCAGCAACTTATAAAATCAACAATAAAGGATTCCGAAGAATCTTTTTTTTTGCATTGTGTGACGGTAAACGATTTTGAGAAAACAATTGAAGAGTAAGTATAAGGAAAAAGTTATACTTAGGGACTTACCTATGCAACCGGTATTAGTGGGAATAGGGAAGGAATTGGTAGCAATTCGAGATTCACATGTGCTTAATTATTTTAGATCGACATAGATGTTGATGAAATATTTCAAGAAAGGAAAAATTGTTTTGTTGATAAATGGGACCAATTTCGATTAAACATTATTCTCATTCTAAATAAAAAAGTGAAGGACAAACAAAATATAAATTTATTAAAAATAATAAAATTTCCATCTACAACTAATGAAGGTATTAAATGAGTAAATATTTGTAAGTAACTACATTTTGTTAACATAGAAATTGTTATTGCAGATACATCGCTTCTCATTGCTTTGGTGATCCATGCAGTGTTACCACCAACATTGAAACACATCTCTAATAGCAAAGGCAAGCAGCAACTTATAAAATCAACAATAAAGGATTCCCAAGAACAATTTTTTTTGCATTGTGTGACGGTAAACGATTTTGAGAAAACAATTGAAGAGTAAGTATAAGGAAAAAGTCATACTTAGGGACTTACCTATGCAACCGGTACTAGTGGGAATAGGGAAGGAATTGGTAGCAATTCGAGATTCACATGTGCTTAATTATTTTAGATCGACATAGATGTTGATGAAATATTTCAAGAAAGGAAAAATTGTTTTGTTGATAAATGGGACCAATTTCGATTAAACATTATTCCCATTCTATATAAGAAAGTGAAGGACAAACAAAATATCAATTTATTAAAAATAATAAAATTTCCATCTACAACTAATGAAGGTATTGAATGAGTAAATATTTGTAAGTAACTACATTTTGTTAACATAGAAATTGTTATTGCAGATACATCGCTTCTCATTGCTTTGGTGATCCATGCAGTGTTACCACCAACATTGAAACACATCTCTAATAGCAAAGGCAAGCAGCAACTTATAAAATCAACAATAAAGGATTCCGAAGAATCTTTTTTTTTGCATTGTGTGACGGTAAACGATTTTGAGAAAACAATTGAAGAGTAAGTATAAGGAAAAAGTTATACTTAGGGACTTACCTATGCAACCGGTATTAGTGGGAATAGGGAAGGAATTGGTAGCAATTCGAGATTCACATGTGCTTAATTATTTTAGATCGACATAGATGTTGATGAAATATTTCAAGAAAGGAAAAATTGTTTTGTTGATAAATGGGACCAATTTCGATTAAACATTATTCCCATTCTATATAAGAAAGTGAAGGACAAACAAAATATCAATTTATTAAAAATAATAAAATTTCCATCTACAACTAATGAAGGTATTGAATGAGTAAATATTTGTAAGTAACTACATTTCGTTAACATAGAAATTGTTATTGCAGATACATCGCTTCTCATTGCTTTGGTGATCCATGCAGTGTTACCACCAACATTGAAACACATCACTCATAGCAAAGGCAAGCAGCAACTTATAAAATCAACAATAAAGGATTCCCAAGAATCTTTTTTTTTTGCATTGTGTGACGGTAAACGATTTTGAGAAAACAATTGAAGAGTAAGTATAAGGAAAAAGTTATACTTAGGGACTTACCTATGCAAACGGTATTAGTGGGAATAGGGAAGGAATTGGTAACAATTACCCAATTCATTGTCATTGGTCAATTAAAGTTAAAACATAGTATAGTAACACTGTGCTATTAGTCTTATTAAATGAATTTAATTACTGTCAAGAAAAAATGATTTAAGATACCCATTTTTTCACGCTTCTGACTACATCTTAGGGGCCGTTCAAGTATTACGTAAGCAAAATTTTAGCTATTTGTAACCATCCACCCCCCCTCGTCAGCAAAAATAAGTAAAGCTCTAACCCCCCCTCATGCGCTTACGTAAACAACAAAAAATCTTTTCTGCACTGTTGAAATTTAAAGGGGTTTTTTACCCACAAATATTATATATTATATGTATTACATACAGTAGCAACAAAATACAATCTAAATGCTTAGTAAAAATAAAAATTATGCCGCAATGGAGAAAAAGGAATTAAAATATTGTTACTATAGGGACTGCGAGCAAACAGAAGTGGCGCCTTCGTTCTGGCCACTGGCAAGTATTTACTTATAACCACAAAACTATGCTTCAAATGCAGCAATGAGAAACCATTTTAATGTCAACCGTGGGAGAAAGAATTCAACAAAAAATCTTTCTCACACAGTTGGCATTTAAAAGGTTTTTTACCTACACCAATCATCGTGTTATATACAGTAGCAACAATATACAATCGAAATCGATACATCGCTTCTCATTGCTTTGGTGATACATGCAGTGTTACCACCAACATTGAAACACATCTCTAATAGCAAAGGCAAGCAGCAACTTATAAAATCAACAATAAAGGATTCCCAAGAATCAATTTTTTTGCATTGTGCGACGGTAAACGATTTTGAGAAAACAATTGAAGAGTAAGTATAAGGAAAAAGTTGTACTTACGGACTTACCTATGCAACCGGTATTAGTGGGAATAGGGAAGGAATTGGTAGCAATTCGAGATTCACATGTGCTTAATTATTTTAGATCGACATAGATGTTGATGAAATATTTCAAGAAAGGAAAAATTGTTTTGTTGATAAATGGGACCAATTTCGATTAAACATTATTCCCATTCTAAATAAGAAAGTGAAGGACAAACAAAATATCAATTTATTAAAAATAATAAAATTTCCATCTACAACTAATGAAGGTATTGAATGAGTAAATATTTGTAAGTAACTACATTTTGTTAACATAGAAATTGTTATTGCAGATACATCGCTTCTCATTGCTTTGGTGATCCATGCAGTGTTACCACCAACATTGAAACACATCTCTAATAGCAAAGGCAAGCAGCAACTTATAAAATCAACAATAAAGGATTCCGAAGAATCTTTTTTTTTTGCATTGTGTGACGGTAAACGATTTTGAGAAAACAATTGAAGAGTAAGTATAAGGAAAAAGTTATACTTAGGGACTTACCTATGCAACCGGTATTAGTGGGAATAGGGAAGGAATTGGTAGCAATTCGAGATT
Organism: Dascillus cervinus; assembly: GCA_949768715.1. Classification (NCBI taxonomy): domain Eukaryota; kingdom Metazoa; phylum Arthropoda; class Insecta; order Coleoptera; family Dascillidae; genus Dascillus; species Dascillus cervinus. The sequence continues at coordinate 5,329,809 of OX458323.1, forward strand.
CACATGTGCTTAATTATTTTAGATCGACATAGATGTTGATGAAATATTTCAAGAAAGGAAAAATTGTTTTGTTGATAAATGGGACCAATTTCGATTAAACATTATTCTCATTCTAAATAAAAAAGTGAAGGACAAACAAAATATAAATTTATTAAAAATAATAAAATTTCCATCTACAACTAATGAAGGTATTAAATGAGTAAATATTTGTAAGTAACTACATTTTGTTAACATAGAAATTGTTATTGCAGATACATCGCTTCTCATTGCTTTGGTGATCCATGCAGTGTTACCACCAACATTGAAACACATCTCTAATAGCAAAGGCAAGCAGCAACTTATAAAATCAACAATAAAGGATTCCGAAGAATCTTTTTTTTTGCATTGTGTGACGGTAAACGATTTTGAGAAAACAATTGAAGAGTAAGTATAAGGAAAAAGTTATACTTAGGGACTTACCTATGCAACCGGTATTAGTGGGAATAGGGAAGGAATTGGTAGCAATTCGAGATTCACATGTGCTTAATTATTTTAGATCGACATAGATGTTGATGAAATATTTCAAGAAAGGAAAAATTGTTTTGTTGATAAATGGGACCAATTTCGAATAAACATTATTCCCATTCTAAATAAGAAAGTGAAGGACAAACAAAATATCAATTTATTAAAAATAATAAAATTTCCATCTACAACTAATGAAGGTATTGAATGAGTAAATATTTGTAAGTAACTACATTTTGTTAACATAGAAATTGTTATTGCAGATACATCGCTTCTCATTGCTTTGGTGATACATGCAGTGTTACCACCAACATTGAAACACATCTCTAATAGCAAAGGCAAGCAGCAACTTATAAAATCAACAATAAAGGATTCCCAAGAATCATTTTGTTTTTGCATTGTGTGACGGTAAACGATTTTGAGAAAACAATTGAATAGTAAGTATAAGGAAAAAGTTATACTTAGGGACTTACCTATGCAACCGGTATTAGTGGGAATAGGGAAGGAATTGGTAGCAATTCGAGATTCACATGTGCTTAATTATTTTAGATCGACATAGATGTTGATGAAATATTTCAAGAAAGGAAAAATTGTTTTGTTGATAAATGGGACCAATTTCGAATAAACATTATTCCCATTCTAAATAAGAAAGTGAAGGACAAACAAAATATCAATTTATTAAAAATAATAAAATTTCCATCTACAACTAATGAAGGTATTGAATGAGTAAATATTTGTAAGTAACTACATTTTGTTAACATAGAAATTGTTATTGCAGATACATCGCTTCTCATTGCTTTGGTGATACATGCAGTGTTACCACCAACATTGAAACACATCTCTAATAGCAAAGGCAAGCAGCAACTTATAAAATCAACAATAAAGGATTCCCAAGAATCATTTTGTTTTTGCATTGTGTGACGGTAAACGATTTTGAGAAAACAATTGAATAGTAAGTATAAGGAAAAAGTTATACTTAGGGACTTACCTATGCAACCGGTATTAGTGGGAATAGGGAAGGAATTGGTAACAATTACCCAATTCATTGTATATTATGATGGCATAAGGTATGCCTTTTGTAACTTTGTCCCGGCATTTGATTGTCTTTTTAAGATATTTCATGTGTTAGACCTGCAGTACCCTAAAGACTCGATCAATTTTTGGCTTTTCATTCAAACGTACTTTTTTAACATAAAAGACAAAAAATTGAAAGCCAACGCAAATATTTTATGTTTGCTTCAAGACTTAAAATAGAATTATTAACAAGTGCAACAAAACACTAATTTTTATTTCGTTTTTCCACTAGAAAATGATTTTTTATTTATACCACCAATTCACACATACTTGCTGCCAAATAAACAGACTTACATACGCCCCAAGTATTATTAATACAAATAATTAATTTAAATAAGTAGTTAAATATAATTTAGTAGGTATATAAGTATTAGACTATCGATAAGTTTTATATTATAGATATGTAAATTTTTATTGGAAAAAATAATTTAAGAAAATACAATTTTTGTTTACTCAACCGATTTTTGGTTACTAGACTACCAAGTTAATAAGGTAACAACTATTTTGTTATCTAACCAATTCTTAGGTAGCCGTACTGAAAATAACTGTAAAACAACAAATTTGATCAATTACACAACTATATCGGTGGTTTGAAACTAACGGAGAACTTCGTTGTTCAAACGACCATTATTTTGTCATTTAACAAACCTGTTATGGTTGAATCAACTAAAATGGTAGATAGGCGCAAAATCATAGGGTCTTTTTAGTTGATTCTACCTATCGTTTTCTTTGAGTGTGGAGTTTTTAAACTATCCTAGCAATTTAAATAGTTAACCCCCATTCGATTTTTTCCAAAGGCCATTGAATACCACTTTCAGAAAAGTGAAATCTCGGTGATTATTTTATTCTACTAACATTGTGCTATTTCAAAAATGAACACGGTATTATACCGATAATTCTGATATAACTTCGTGTTGGTCGAAATAGTTCAATTACTTACTATTTAGCCAACAACTTATTTTCATAGGTGCCTATTTTAATTTTTCTTATTGTTAGTTCTTCATTCGTAAAATAATCTAATCAACTATCATTCAAATTTTGATATTTTTTTTATTAATTACATTACATTAATCGTACAAATTCAACAATAAAAACACTTCAGCTGCGTGTCTTATTTTTAATACATACAACCAGTTATTATAATTTAATCAATAAATTCAATTCAGTGTAGGTATGGGAGCGTATTGTTTATGTAGATTATTTAACTTTACAGATTTGCGTTGTCGAGACCTATTCAGGATTTTTTGTCTGTATTGTAAAAATGTCGTCTTTGAAAAAACGAAATTTCGGTGACAATTGATAAACGAGCAATTTAGGGGTTACTGGAGAAAGTGACTTCGGTCCCTCATAAAATGTTAAAAGGAAAGAATTAAAGATCATTCACCATGTCGTGTTTTTTAAGGGTTAATTTATTGGATGGTGACTTTCGAAAAAACTAAATCTCGATGACACAATGTCAATTGTCAATGATAAACAACTCTTTTACACAGCCTGTTCTAAGGATTCTTCATTCTAAAAATTATTTCCACAATCGGATAATCTTATTTGTACAACCCTTATCGGTTAACGTACAATAACACAATCGCATTACCCACAATTACTAAATAATCATAGTTTGCGACAGCGCTTTCCAAACATTTGCTACAAATCCTAAAAATTTAACGAGGTACTTTGGTTATTTTGTAGGATTGCTAAATATAAATAATAAATAAAATAAGCAAGTAATTCTTGAGCACTTATTCACTTTTAGCATTGATCTCTGCATAATTTAAATCTTTTATTTCATTTAATTCCTTCAGGCCTCTCTCGAATCTCAAGAGAGCGGCACAGAATCAGCAGTGAATTAAGTTTACGACCCGAGCCACAGGCGAGTGTCGTAATATTTTTCTACGAGTTGTAATTTAATAAAAAGCACGGAGACACACATACACACCGACTATATTTACAAAAGATAATAATTTTTAAGTAAATTTTGCATATTTTATTAACACGCGACTTGCAGGAGCGGCATAAATGCAGTAAAATTGCAAACCGTCACGCCAGCGGAAAACTCTGAATACATCTGGCAAAGTCATAAGGGTTGAAATAAAACTGATTGTAATAGGTGTGAACGCTCCCCTGTTAATTTCACAGTGAAATGCACTCCGTTTCGGAATCGATGGAAATGTTATGTATAGCGCCGAGTGCGGTTTTCCACAACTGGCGGTTCATCACACACAATTTTTTCGAAATAAAATCGTGAAAGTGGCCCTTTTAGAAAACAGATGCAAAGCACGAACCTGCAATGTATAAGGGGGACATCTTCGAACAGTCGTTGCGAAACAGCCAATTTTGTTTCGCCAATAAAATAAATATATTTAGTAAATTAAAGTCTGCTTCCCTGACGTAGATTTTAACCGTAACCGTAAGCTATCCTTCAACGTGACAGGCTTTTAACTTGATATACTTTGGTTTTAAAATAAGCTCGAACTTGATGCTTCCTGAATTTGCGACCGTCGATATTTTATAGCGTTAGTAATTAAAATGAAATTGATTTGCAGAAACACACTGACCGGACAATGGAAGTCCCAATACGCTGGGGCAGAGCTTGTTTATCGACCCTTTCAGAACCTGCCACACTTATATCAACCTCCCTCCGGTATTCCAATGTCCATGCTTTTCTGACCTTACGTGCTTTCTTCATTTTTATGATATACACATTATTTTTTCTCTTTTTATTATTTTATAAATTACGTTAACATCAAACCCATTAGAGTCATAGCAACGCAATTGGATAGTTTTTTTTATAAATATTATATTTTGAGTCTCTCTGTATATTGTGAATTGTGTTATGGGGTTAGGGGTACTCAGAATTTTCAAAAAATCGATTTTTTTGCATTTTCTTAAAGTATGATGTTTCAAAAATATTACCTGAAAATTTTAAGTCAATCCAAAGAATAGTTATCGAGATATACTACATTTATTGACCCTTGAAAGTGCATTGTGGATTCTTTGAAATCTATTGTTATGCATTTAATTTTCACAAATTTTATTACCAACAGTATTGCTTAAAAATAATTCTGAAAGCTTCCAAATCGGCAGAAGAATTTTTATGTGGCCCAAGAATTGACGACTCAGTGTAAGTAATTGAATAATTAGTATTTCTGAACATAAATCGAGTGGTAAATACGAGGTCGGTGGATGAAAAAAGCTTATTTTATGTATTTCGATCCGCTAAATCCGAATATCGCATTAGTTTTTCCGACATCCAGACATTCAATTGTTTGAAGGCAAAAAATATTTTTTGGGAATTAATTATTGTTTTTAAATATTTTGAGTAATTTTAAAACCAAAGTTATTCTTATCAAATTTAGCTTAAGTTAATAGTTTTTGAGTTATAAATTTTTGAAAATTGAAAAATTAAAATTTCAAAAATTTATAATTTAAAAACTATGAACTTAAGCTAAATTTCATAAGAATAACTTTCATTTTAAAATTGGCCAAAATATAAAAAACCATTTATCCACAAAAAAATATTTTTTTAACAATTGTTTATTGCCTTTAAACAATTGAATGTCAGGATTTTCGGTAAAACTAATGCGATATTTGGATTCAGCGTATCAAAATTCATAAAATAAGCTTTTCTTCATCCACTGACTTCAAAATAATACGGAATTATAATTATAATTATACCGCGCGTAGACTAAAACTTTGAATATGTTTTTCTCGAAACTATATTTTCAAAGTCGGTGACCACTGTAATTCAAAAACCACTCGACGGATTTTAATGAAATTTATACAGCTTATTTAAAACATAAAAAACTTGCCCTTAATCGAAGGATTTGTTTTTTTTTTGAAAACTTTTATTTTTTTTTAACAATAAACTAGTACTTTTTCCCTTGAAAATCCGCCTGTAAACTTTCAGAAGCCACCATTTTGGTTATTTTCAAAAAAAAAACAAAAAGCTTCGATTAAAGACTATTAACTATTAAACTATTGATTTTTTTTGTTTGATTGATTTTAGATGAACCAGTGAAATGTTCTGATGGTCACCGCAAATCACTAATTGTGGAACGAGGTCAACAGAGATGGCGATAACTTCGTCTACAAGTGGTATGTTTTTTTGAAATTTTGGTCAATTAAAGTTAAAACATAGTATAGTAACACTGTGTTATTAGTCTTATTAAATGAATTTAATTACTGTCAAGAAAAAATGATTTAAAATACCCATTTTTTCACGCTTCTGACTACATCTTAGGGGCCGTTCAAGTATTACGTAAGCAGAAGTTTAGCTATTTGTAACCATCCACCCCACCTTGTCAGCTAAAATAATCAAAGCTCTAACCCCCCATCATGCGCTTACGTAAGCATTGATATAATTTCCTATAGTTATTTTTTCAAATACTAGTAATAATTCATAAACAAGTGTCATTGACATTAATTTGAGTCTCTTTCTATGAAACAAACATTTTACTAGTAAATTAAGTTTTTTTTATTTTTAGTAGATTGCAAAATATGTACAGCAGGCGCTCGGTTGTATGAACATCCATTATGAACTATTCATTACAGTGAACAGCATACTACGTTCCAAAGAATGAACAAGATCAATTTCGATTATATAAATAACCTGTTTTAATCCCAAAATTTCGTCTTCCGTGAATGTACATATGTATATACAGAACAGAATAGTGTTCACATTATCAGAAGAAAACTTGGAACAAAAGAAATACGTATTTTTAATTCTTAACGAATTACTGGTATTCTAAAAATGCAGGAAAAAAGCATTCCCGAAACGTTTGTCTGCAAAGAGAGTATAAACACAAATAACACAATATTTTAATACACTTTAATCGTGGAAAGCACGAATAAAAAGGAAAGTGAACAATTTGATTTTATCAACACCTCTGGTTTCTATTAGTTCGTATAACCGAGCGGCTACTGTATGTTTGAAATTATTTAACTGTCCTCACTCCAAAAAACTTGTTTGCTGACGTAATCACCATTCGAACCCCCCCGGCCCCATTGTCATCAAAAATAAGCAAAGACGTACCCCCCCCCCCTCACTGATGCTTACGTAATACTTGAACGGCCCCTTGCCCCTTAAGTATCCTAAAATTTCTGTTATTATGTGTTTTGTTTTTTAAAAAATTATTTCCGACAACGTTGATAAATTACTGTGCTCTGTATGTCTTATTACTTACTTATGTGTTTGTGCGTACGTTTTATGAGGACGTTAATGAGACTCGACTGAAAAACCGCGGTCACCCGTAAAGCACACGTCAACCCAACCGCTCTTATAAAATTATCATTAAACTCTTTTTATTTTCTTAACCCGGTCGCTCAGCTATTTAAATAAAATATTACGGAAATCGTCTCCACGTGACTCTTTAATTAATCATGAAGCTGTATAGAAAGCAGACTAATTATGTCATCAACATCTCGATCCCGAAACGAACTCGTGTACGGGTCTGTTTTTACATTTTATCTTCGGAATAGTTCAACGATGAGGAAAATTCGCCGACAGCCAGACCTAAAATTCTTCGCGTTTAACACCGTCATGTCGTTTTACATAATAAAATTCCTAATTTGCGACAGGAATAAAATTCTTAGCGATTTGTGTGTTAGGAGGGTCCCGATATAAATGTAGTAAATCAGTTAGCGTCGATGTGGCTCGTTTGAACGATGGCCGGGTATGTCTGATGGTAGGTTTGTTTATTACACACACAGGCCCGGTATAATCGCGTCCTCTGACAGTTCTAAACAGTTTTTCTACACGATTCTTCGCACTGTGTGACAAAAATAATCTAAATTGTTTGCGGGTTGCACCGTTGACAAATGAATTTGGCCGACAGGAAGGCTGGGCATGATTAATGTGTGCGGCTCGTTCTCTATAAAATGGAGAGTAATTTAATTGGATGCTGCCACCTTGGAACGCGCAAGTATGTTAGATGGAGATGCGAGTTAGCACGTGTCTCTATTAGCTTCTGTTCGTGGCCGATTGATTTTAGATTCCACCTGTGTGGGGCATATACTTATCCCCCTCTAAATTTTCCCCGAAATAAAAGTAACAGTCTGTAATACAGTGGAACCCCGTTTTTACGTGCCCGCATTTCACGTTTTCCTGTTATTTACGTCTAATTTTTGCAGTCCCGTTTCATTTTAAAGCAGATAATACCCGGTTTTACGTTTATTTTTCCCGCAATTTACGTTGGAAATATTTCCTTGGGGACGAAATAATAAACAAAGCTGTCACCTTAATCATTATTAATTTATGTCGCGCAAAATTATTACCAGTCAAGGTTTGTAACACTTTAGGTATATGGTTTGTATGCAGTGTAGAAATAAGTTACATTTTTTGCGTCGGGAGGCGGAAAACCCTTGTATAGGCGCCTGTCGGTTCATCGAACAAGTAGTGTCAAATTCTTACTGACTAAAAAACCTCCTCTCTGGCTTGATGTTAGTTGGCTTAGAACAAGAAGCTTTGAATTATAGAATTCTTTACTTTTGACTCTTGAGATTGCTGTTCGTTAACGAACCGGAGACAACGCCAAGAAGGGAGCTGCGGGGTTAGGGGTAAACTAGAGAAGACTTGCAATACAGATATTTTTAAGAAGTTGAAAAAATTTGAACCAGCTATAATCTATTAACGGCTACAAACTTGTGGCAAACGATTCCACTGTTCTGAATGGCAAAAAAATGTTTTAACCACAAAACTATGCTTCAAACGCAGCAATGAGAGACCATTTTAATGTCAACTGTGGGACAAGGAAGTCAACAAATAATCTTTGTCACACTGTTGGCATTTAAAAGGTTATTTACCCACACGAATCATCGTATTACATTAAAGTAGCAACAAAATACAATCGAAATGCCTAGTAAAAATAAAAATTATGCCGCAATGGAGAAAAAGGAATTAAAATATTGTTACTATAGGGACTGCGAGCAAACAGAAGTGGGGCCTTCGTTCTGGCCACTGGCAAGTATTTACTTATAACCACAAAATTATGCTTCAAATGCAGCAATGAGAAACCATTTTAATGTCAACCGTAGGAGAAAGAATTCAACAAAAAATCTTTCTCACACAGTTGGCATTTAAAAGGTTTTTTACCTACACCAATCATCGTATTACATTAAAGTAGCAACAAAATACAATCGAAATGCCTAGTAAAAATAAAAATTATGCCGCAATGGAGAAAAAGGAATTATAATATTGTTACTATAGGGACTGCGAGCAAACAGAAGAGCCGCCTTCGTTCTGGCCACTGGCAAGTATTTACTTATAACCACAAAACTATGCTTCAAATGCAGCAATGAGAAACCATTTTAATGTCAACAGTGGCACAAGGAAGTCAACAAATAATCTTTGTCACACTGTTGGCATTTAAAAGGTTTTTTACCCACACCAATCATCGTATTACATTAAAGTAGCAACAAAATACAATCGAAATGCCTAGTAAAAATAAAAATTATGCCGCAATGGAGAAAAATTAATTAAAATATTGTTACTATAGGGACTGCAAGCAAACAGAAGTGGCGCCTTCGTTCGAGCCACTGGCAAGTATTTACTTATAAACAGTGGCACATGCCATGCTTTGCATAGGATAGTGGATATTATATTGTACTATGTGTTGTGTGCGTAATTTTTGCAAGTCAATAATTCATTTTCACTATCAATACAGTCTAAATACAGTGGATCCCCGTTTTATGTCCCCGCATTTCACGTTTTCTCGCTATTTGCGTCTAATTTTTACAGTCTTGTTTTATTTTAATGTATATAATACCCCGTTTTACGTTTATTTGTCCCGCAATTCACGTTGAAAATATTCTAAATGCATTTATTAAATTTATTAAAATTAAAAATTCCATTTATAACACATTCGATTAAATCTATGGAAATCATTGAAATGAATATCTTAGCAGTTTTTAAACACGCCTGCACTTTGCAAAGTTTTGTGATCGTGATTAGGTGAACAATGTTTTATTTCATTTGGTATTTATCTCAAAAAAGTGAAAGAACGCAAGGGCTTACGCATTTCGCTCGCGCGTAATTTTGATATATCACTTTAGCTACAATATTTAGAAATCGTAAATAAATTTCAAAAAGTGCCATACAACGTGGTCCCATGGCAAGAAAAAACGCATATACAAAAGAATTTTAAAATACGAAAAATGTATAGTATTGAAAGAAACCTTATGTTCACAAGAAATAAATTTACATCAAGCTAATTTGTATAATTTGCATTGCCCTTAATTTACGTTTTCCCTCCATTTACGATATTTTTTTTCGGTCCCTTCAAAAACGTAAAAACGGGATTTCACTGCATAATGGTTTTTATAAATCAAAGTTGCCCAATTTATCATACCGCGAGGATAATTTATGAACGGCGACGAGGAAAAACTTTCAGATTAGTAATCTTTTTCATCGGGGCTTCACATTAGGTTTTTATTAAGTGTTGAAAATATTTATTTAAGTTACTCTAATTTCCACCCAAGTTATAAATAGGAGTGTCTTTTTCGAAGTTTAAATCATCCCTGAAGCCGTTCCGCATTTATATGAATCAGTCTCTTTTTTCCCCTGAATTCTTATCAAGATTCAGAGAGAGAGCGTTTTGGTACACTTTATTTTTAAATTCGTCAGTTCGTTACCCTAATGCATATCAGAAAGATCTCGGGATGCACTATTTTTGCTTGTTTCTTTCACAAAGCACGACCCGAAACTGGTAACAAAACTGAAATTAGGTTACGTCGCCTTTCTCTTAGTTAGTTTAATTAAGTTTTGTCCGCTTTTTATTGCGATTCTTGTTCGCTTCAGTCAAAATATTTGGCTTCCTTTTAAGATAACCGCAAATTTAATTCAGACGTTTGATTTACCTTCCCCTGTTATAATTGTCTCAACTTGGAAAATTTATGCATTCACTTACTTCCCTCAAATTCGATTTTTTTAATATAATAAATCTTCATCGGGCACCAATTTTAAATACTCGGCAAATACAGTAAAATCTCTCTTAACGGACATCCCTCAATAGCGGACACCCCTGTACAACGGACAGTTTTTAATGCACGAAAATGTATTATAGGGATTATGTAGTAAAGAAACCTCTGAACAACGGACACCCGCTACAACGGACGCGGACAGTAATTTTTATACCTTACCTATAATGTTAATCGGAATTTTAGCTCTCTACAACGGACAAATAAAAAAATATTTTTACTGGAATTCACAGCTATGTTAACACATTTAGGGAAAAGACCATATCTGTCCAGATGTGACTAAGGTTTTATGGCACAGATGAACAAAACGTGCAATTCAGAGTACCGACGTTACTTACAATTGGCGACCTTACTACGATTTTTCGTTGAAGAATCCGTGGGACCCGAGACATAATTCGTAGGGATGAAATACATTTTGTCGCACATAAAATTTGTTTGTAAAGAAACACTAGTTTAGTTTATAACTTTGGTCCAGCAAAATGTCTCCACCTTGTCCAATAAGGAAATTTGTAAGTGTCGAAGAAAAAATTGAAATTATTGAGAGTGCCGAAAAGTTTAAATTTAGTGTACGACAATTAGCAGAAAAGTTTGCAGTAGGAAAAACGCAAATAGCTGAAATTTTAAAGAAAAAGGAATTCATTAGAAAAAGTTTCGCTGAAAATGGTAATTTTCGCCGTAAACGAAAATTTCCCAAAACAGAGAATGCTGCTGTAGATCAAATTGTTTTCAACTGGTTGTCTAAAGTACGAAGTAAGAATATTCCTGTTTCGGGACCACTTCTTCAAGAAAAGGCTCTAGAAGTGGCAAAAGAATTAAAGTTAGAAGCATTTAAAGCTTCAAATGGATGGCTGCAAAGATTTCGTCAACGTTGGAATATCAATTTAAAAACTATTTCTGGTGAAGCGGCACAAGTTGATATAGAAAACGTGTCAGATTGGAAAGAAAAACTGATCTCCATTGTTAGCGACCTGAAAATATTTTTAATGCAGACGAAACTGTTCTTTTCTTCAGAGCTTTGCAAAAAAAAACACTCACTTTGAAAAATGACAAATGTATTGGAGGAAAAGCTTCCAAAGAACGACTTGCTGTTTTATTTTGTAGCAGTATGGCGGGAGAGAAAGAAGAACCTCTTGTAATAGGAAAATCGAAAAATCCACACTGTTTCAAAGGAGCTCATGTTAACAAATTACCAATAGATTGGCATTTTAATAAAAAAGCTTGGATGACCAGAGAGATAATGTGCGAATGGTTAGAAAAATTTGACCGCAAAATGCAAAGACAACAGCGCAAAGTACTGGTTTTCCTTGATAACGCCACATCTCATCCGAATATGCAATTAAACAATGTGAAATTAGTATTTTTTCCTCCAAACATGATAGCCGTTTGCCAACCACTGGATCAGGGAGTTATTCGAAACTTTAAGGTAATTTACAGAAAGTTTCTAGTAAAAAAACTTTTGACGTCAATAGAAAATTCAGAAGATACACGAAATTTGGAAAAATCTATTATTATTCTAAACGCATTGATATGGGTCGTTATAGCATGGAAAAAAATTAAACCAGAAGTAATAAACAAATGTTTTCTAAAAGCTGGTTTTGGACAAAAACACGAAGAAGTTATTGAATTTGATGAAGATGACCTACCGCTCTCAAAGCTTCTAGAAAATGCCTGTAACATAAAGCTTGAAGATTATAAAAATATTGACAGTGAAGTGATTACAGAAAATCCTGATTTAAACATAAGTCAATGCGTACAGAAGTATAAGGAACAGCACAGTGAAGGTGATAGTGCTAAAAGTGAATGCGATTCTGACGACGAACTAGTTGTGCGTTCCAGTGTAAAAAATATAAATGACGCTTATGAAAAAATGAAAAACTTACAAAACTTTTTTATGTTAAGCAACCATGTAGGTGGGGAACAAAAAAGGTCCGAAGTAATTTCACATGTTGATAGAGTCATTTAAAAAAATGCTATTGTTAATAAAAAACAAACAACCATTTCTGAATACTATTTTAAATGTACGCATAGTTAATAATTTAGATGTAGTAAAAATTACTTGCAAATTAAGTACGTAGTAACACATTTAAATAAAATTTTATTGTCTTTGTATCCGTCTTATGCTGTATACCAACATACCTACAACATTTTTTTTATACACCCTCTGAACAACGGACACCTCCACAACGGACAGTTTTAGGTTTCCCATGAGTGTCCGCTATGAAGAGGTTCTACTATATCTAAATTGTGTGAAGTAAAAATCGGTATGAAGTGTTACCACTTTGCACGATTTTTTTTAAAGTGGCACAGTTGGTTCAAATTTCTTAATTGTATAATTGCTCGATTCAAATTTAAGTAAGCTAAAAACAAAAACAAGGGAGAAAGCCATCCCGTACCATAATTGAATTGCCACCGAAATCGTATTGAATGTACTTCTAAAAACGTTTAGATAGAAAATGGAAAATGGTAAAGCGTGGCTTGGAAAGGTATCTGTCGGATATCTCTAGTGATGTGTAAGAGCGGTAGGTGGTTGTGTTGGGAAAGAATGCAGGAGCTTCCCTTTGCGGTACGTTATCGCGGGCTCCGGGCGACCGCACCGATTCAAGCAAAGCTGCGATACGACGCGACAGTATTCCACATTAGCATTCATGTCGCACGTTGTTACAATCGTAAATCGGTCGTCATCTAAGGTTCAGAGGGTTGTTAGCTGGTTCTTAATTGCATTTTAAATAGCACAAACGGGAAGGCCGATTCTTTATGGCGAACCCTAACTGCGATTGATGCGAACGTTTAATTACGTTTCTAGTTACCTAATAAAAAGAGCAGGTGATGAAACTGTAGATGAGTTAATCGAAGGAAGTGTTTAAAGAGTTAATTTATTTATGTAAACGCGTCCGGAGAAAATGGGGGAGAGCGGTTATAAATAAAATTTTATTATAACTGTTAATGATAAGTCTCAAGTTAAAAATGCGCTATATTTTTTTTTATGAATTTCTAAATGGCAATTCATCACAAATTCAATTAAGCAGCAATATTTTCGGGTAGCCGCTGAAATAAAGGGAGATATTATAAATATTCATAAAGCAATTCTTAATAAGTGAAAACCTAGTTGCTTTCAAGTCGTAACGAAATGAACATTTTATTAGCGAGACGCCAAAAAATAACGCCTCAATTTGATAAATTAATGCAATAAAAATTTCGATCTCGATTATTTTGCAGTAATTGATTTTTGCCGGTTGCACCTTATTCCAGAAACGTGAAATGAAGCCGAACGCGAGTAACGTGTTTTTTAACATGTCTCCCGACTCGTAATAATGTTTGACGGTGCCATTTTTTGCACGTTCCCGTCCGTGCGTGAAATTTTCAAACATATCTTGTCGTTCCGCTGCATAAATTACCCTAAACTGGAGAATTTACTCTCCAAAGATAAACCCCTCCAAATCTTACCACTCGAAGAATTGAAACGAAAATAAAGAACAACGTAAATACAAAATTTAATTTGTCGTTTTTATTAATAACTAAATTCGAAAAATAGCAGCAAAAATTTGCGTTTCATTTTTAATACAATACTTATTCAATTTACTTTAATCCGACGTTGTTACATTCGTAGTATAATACTCATTAGTACCCGACGTTTGTTTAAACGTAGAATGAAATAATTTGAAAATGTGTAATATTTTAATTATAATTAAATTAAATTTGCTTACCTTCCAAAAATTATTTTCACATATCACATAATAAAAATTAATTCGTTCGGAAATTTTGTAAAGGGTATATTCTATAAAATGAAGTATTTAATTGCAAACATTTAAACGCCCCAAACACGTGGCTGTGACTAATCGTTAATGAACCACAAGCAATCAAAGCTTATTTCAATATGAAATAAAGCCCCTTGAACTCTGAATATGTAGCAAACACTAATATACAGTGTAATTTTCACAAAACAAAAATGTTTTTCTATTACTAACCATACAGTGTATCATTTTGATATACATTAGAACGCTGTGAAGTTTAATTTCACTACCGTTTGTTCAGTGACAAGAATTTTTTTTTTTTTTATTAACTACTGGTCAATAATGAACAAATTTACATTTTTGGTGATCCTATTACAATTTTAGAAAGAAAATACTTCTAGAACGATTTGCTATAATGGGGAGGTACAATTTAATGGCATTTTATTTATTAAAATCGTTGTTTAACTAACTTAATTAATTTTACAAACTCACCTATATTTGAATGTCAATTCTGTGAAAAGTATTTTAACAGTTCTTAGGTAAACGTTCCCTTAAATGTCAAAAGTACAAAAGGCAGGATTTTATATGTACAATCATACGATACACCATCTGCAAGTATTTCACCGTTGCGGCAAATCTTATTTTAGTTAATGTCTCTTTACTTTTAAGCAAATGAGCTACAATTTGTCGATTTTTTTGCGGTGTAAATACAATGTATACCTTCTTTATTTCTTTCTAAATGAATTTAGTGCCACCTTCTTTTATCATTTCAATTGAAATGTCATCGTAAAAATATTAGGATCTGATTAATAAGAATTATAAGAATATAAGTGTAAATAGAATTAATGTTCTTTAATTTACCTAAATCACAAAGTATCAACTGTCCCGAATCATTGCACTACCGTATTTCAAACTTTTAAGCATTTAACATTATTTTTTTTAGCAATTTTAAATTTCTTTGGTGTAAAAATATAATTGCTTAGATTTAGAATTTTTTACATTTCAGTTATACGATTCTTGAAGAAAACTAAAATATTTTTGATATTAAAAATAAATATTCATCGTCTGAACGATACACACCAATGAAATAAGAGTACATTGCTATTGTAATAGGTAATTGTACGGATTAATGCTGTTCGTATGCAGAAGCGGTTTCTTTAAAAAACTGTTGTAAATTACATATATTTGAATGATGTTTAGCAATAATAAGTTAATCCACAATGTATAAGAAAATGAGTTAAGCTGCTATACGTGAAGCAAAAATGATTCAAACCATAAAATAAAGTGTACTGTCAACTCACAAATGTAAACTGCAAGGTTGAACGAGTTAAACAATAATGAATTACCCTCTACTCGAAAATATAGTGATGTGACTTGAACCATTATAACCATAGTTTCTTTGAGTATAAGATATATTTTATTTTTGGATCCTTTGAAGGCCTAGAAATGGCCGATATTATATTATATTCCCTATAAATATAAAAAAAAAATTCTTATAACAATTGTAACATAATAAATATATTACAATACAATGTAACAAAATAACTATTTCCAACATTAACAATTATGTTCTTGTAATGTTACAATGTAACGTAGCATTCACGTACAAATAGAATGTAACCGGTACATATCCATGAAGTATATCAACAGTGATATAACAAGGACGTATAACTTGTAACATACATTTTACATAAATAAGTCATATCGTAATTATATCACTTCTTCAGCAATATTTTATGTTCTAGTGATATAGAAAGAACAAACTGATATAACTATAGAAACGTATATTTGCTATAACCATTTTGGTATCATTAATATAGCAGTGATGTTAGTAAAGTACAGTTAGCCTTCGGTTTACGCCGCAGTTGCGTTCTTGCAAAAGCCGGCGCAAATCGAATCGGCGTAAAAAGAACCCATATTTACAGTGATGTATAGGGTTAGGTTCTACATAAGTGAAAAAGAAGCAAATCATTTTATTTAATAATACAATATAATGCAAAATACATCTACACCTATCCCCCGATTGGCACGGAAGATTGGTTCCTCAAGAAACCGTGTAAAACGGAATTTTGAATTTTTATAGGCAAAACCGTGTAAATCGAAAACGTCATTTATTTAACGTATTTTTTTTTAATAAGATATTTTGAAAAATTAAAATAACAGTTCATTCATAAAATAACAAATATACAGTGCGAACCAGTCAAATGGAATAAATTCAGTATCTCAATTATTGTGCATATTTATAAAAAATCCCGTTTATGACATGATATCCTGCAAAGTAAAAATTTCATCCATAACCTCAACTCCCTTCGAGTGACAGTTTCAACCCCCAAATTTTTAAATAGGAAGTAGGTGCTTGTGATACCTCATTTGAAAGGTATCTTCATGCTCCATTAAAAACTGCTATGGTTTAAAATTTTATTGCGAAAAAAATTGTAAAAACGCTACAAAAAATAATTGTTTGTCGCTAACCAGTAAATATGAAGTTTAAAAAATTCTGATTAGTAAAAACACAATGATGGACACTTTTCTACTTGCACAAATTTACTGCAGTGATTTACGTGAATACGTAGGAAGTTTTATTGTGCATAAAAAACGGGGAATCGCCAATATGTATAACCAAGTGGACGGAGTTTAAAAATGATTGTAAAAATATGTACTCATCTGAAATATTCATTTTTACCATTTTATTTTGAATTCGTTATTTTAAAAACCGTGTAAAAGCGAAATCGTGTAAAAAAGTATCGTGTAAATCGGGGGATAGGTGTATTATAAATTTAATTTTTAAAATGTATTTTAAGATAAAATGAAGTGAAATGTTTTTATTAAAAAATATTAAGAAAAATAAATAAAATTTCAAAGTTTCGGATCTCTTACATTTTTTGGAAAAAAGAATTCACAACGTCGCGGCTCAACACTGAAACGAAAATTAGTCTAACATAGGAAGAATCGGTGAATTACCCAATTATGTACACGGCGAAACAGTGAATTCCACAGCGGCGTTATTTTGAATCGGCGTAAATTGAACCGGCGTAAATCGAGGGCTACCTGTATTATAATAATGTTCTCTAGAAGATACGTAAATGTTATATGTAAATCTAAAATGGTTTGCTGAAGAATATCAAAAAAGGTTAAAGCTTCTGGGCAAATTTTGGCTATATCTCCCAACACTAGATTGTAGTTATGACAAACGCAAGGTGTAAAAAACGCGGGGCAATCGCTTCAATCGCCTCATATCCGGTGTTGATTAGAAGCGGTGGATTTAATTGCGTATGAGAGTTTTAAATTAGGTGGCATTACGATGCAGGCATGGAGCCGTACGGTTGTTATCATTGACGCTGGGTGAGCTTAACCTGACCTCACGCGGCTTGGCCGGGCTCGCCCCGGTCAAAACGATGGATATAAACGCTTTACAATAATCTAAGACTCATTGATTTCTTACTCGTGCCAGTCTTCTCGCGAGTACCTGTCTAAACCGAGCGCCTAACCTGAGGTAAACAGTTAATCAAGAACAAGTTGTAATTATTAATTACGTTAATATATCAGGCTTAAGGTGCAATAAATGAGAGAGTGTGCGCGAGAGGGATACTGTTACACACATAATGACATATAATAAGGTTGAACTCGCATGGGGCCCGACCTATCTGACCTATCTAAGTGAGCAGAGTTTTGGCTACCAGACCCGGGCTCGCATTACGGTCATTAAGCTCCTCATATATCATATCATAACGCGACTCTGTGATAGGATTTTAGTTAGCGAACACTAACGTACTAAATGTCCATTCATTACCCATCCGTTTGCTTGTCACTTCTTAAGATAAAACTCGTAATTTGTAGTGCAATTAATGACTGAATACCATTATCCACCTTTTGAGCCGGATTTTTACCACAATTTACAACGGTTAATAATCGCGCTTGCCGAAGATCAAAGTTGGGATGGATCCCAAAGTAAACACACGGTAATTGAATAATGGACCAGGCAAAACATAACTTTCTCGAGATGTATAAAACGAAAATAAAGCTCTGTTGATATTTTCTTGATTTCACCGTTCAGATAAGTACAAATTATTTCGAGTTCCGCCTGCAAGTGTCGACTGAAACTTTTATTTTCGTAAAAGCCCAAAAGTTTTATTGTCAGAAACATCAAACGACTGCTATTTTCAGCAGTCGAAATGATTTACTTTCCGTAAACTCGAATAAGTGTGCGAACATTAATTAAAAAATACCTCACGGCAAGCTGTGTCCCCTTCTACAGTCGTTACATGAGATTTCATCTCACATTAGGGGCCGTTCAAGTATTACGTAAGCAGAATTTTAGCTATTTGTAACTCCCCCTCCCCCTTGTCAGCAAAAATAAGCAAAGCTCTAACCCCCCCCTCATGCGCTTACGTAAGCATTGATATAATTTCCTATAGTTATTTTTTCAAATATTAGTGATAATTCATAAACAAGTGTGGTTGACATTAATTTGAGTCTTTTTCTATGAAACAAACATTTTACTAGTAAATTAATTTTTTTTAAATTTTTAATAGATTGCAAAATATGTACAGCAGGCGCTCGGTTGTATGAACATCCATTATATTAACTATTCATTACAGTAAACAGCATACTACGTTCCAAAGAATGAACAAGATCAATTTCGATTATGTGAATAGCCTGTTTTGATCCAAAAATTTCGTCTTCCGGGAATGTACTATTGCGGCCACCGAAATGTGCACGATACCTGACACAAATATCCCTATTTTTACATAGATTAAAGCTGGCTTTATCCGGTGACTTTCGTGGAATAATATTTGTCATAAACAAAATAATGTTAACATTTCGCTAATTTTTTTAGGACGCCTATGATATGAAGCAAAAATCAAGTTGCTAAAAAAAATCGTGTACATTTAGGTGGCCGTAATAGACATATGTATATACAGAACAGAAAAGTGTTCACATTATCAGAAGAAAACTTGGAACAAAAGAAATATGTATTTTTAATTCTTAACAAATTACTGGTATTCTAAAAATGCAGGAAAAAAGCATTCCCGAAACGTTTGTCTGCAAAGAGAGTATAAACACAAATAACACAATATTTTAATACACTTTAATCGTGGAAAGCACGAATAAAAAAGACTGTGAACAATTTGATTTTATCAACACCTCTGGTTTTTATTAGTTCATATAACCGAGCGGCTACTGTATGTTTGAAATTATTTAACTGTCCTCACTCCAAAATACTTCTTTGCTGACGTAATCACCATTCGAATCCCCCCGGCCCCATTGTCATCAAAAATAAGCAAAGGCGTAACCCCCTCCCCCCTTACTGATGCTTACGTAATACTTGAACCGCCCCTTACCAAGAGATTTCTAATAATAATTTAAGCGACCGATTATTTATCTTATATCTTATTGGCATTTTTTAACTGAAACCTACTGTGTGAGAAAAACCCTCGCAAGTGGCCGATCGCGTTGTTTTCAGTATTACGAGTCGTTCGCGGGTTAAAGATGCAACTTTTGCAGCTACAAATCAACAGTGTCCGAAACAAGTTTTACATTTCATGGTCGCTTGGGAGTTCGTATGTATATTGGATCTAAAAAATCTATCATCCTTTGCAAAATTGCCATATCGATTGTGTATACAGCTCAAGTTTTATGAGCAAAATTTTACTGTTCAATATAATTTCCGAGCTCACTCTCAAAGGTCGTCACTTTTAAGTGTAATTACTAATATGTGACGTATCAAAGGGGTTGTTTAAATATACGCCAGTATTTATGCCGTGTTTGCCAAATTAATACCAACCAAAATACTTCTTATTACTGGCCGACAAGATAGTGTTCATCGTCAAAGAAAATAAATAAAGTTAGTTGTAAAATTCGTTTGACTCGTCGCTTTTACCTCTTTTTTATTTGCTACAATAAAGTTCAATTTCTGTGACTTGTCGCAGACAATTTTTTCCGGTGCATAAGCTCTTTTTTACACCTCGTTAGGGAATTAATTGACTGAATCTGCCTTTGCGAAAGAAACACTGTCGAAAAATATGATTTTTTTTTCAATGATCAAATTTAATATTTCAGTGATAAAAGACAACGTCGTGAATGTCGTCGTCAGAATTCATAAAGAAAAAAACACTTCAGTTTGCATATCAGAAATATTTCTTTGCTCGCATTTACGTTACATAATCTGAAAAATTCTTAAAAAACAATCGTCTGCTTAAACCAAAATTAATTTCTCAGCCAAAATTGTTGAAATTTGTAGTTCATGAAATTAAAATCAATAGTCCAAATAACGACCAATCATATTAGGAAGAAACTTTGTTAAAGGAAGTTGTTTATAATCATAAATTACCCCTCAAATATGAAATTACGTCGGAACGGTTTATTAAGTTTGTAAACAGTTTTCATATACCTCAAGATATTGTTGGCTATCTCACAAAAATTATATGAAGTAAGTAGCAGCAAAATACACTGCTCGTCAGTAAAATAAAACAACAAGAAAAACCTATAAAACTTCAAATCTTCACTGGTTGAATTCAACAACCAATTCAATCAACGATACTGTAACCAAGCAACATACCCGTGAAAAATGAAATTTCATATTATTTCCTGGGTAATATGAGTAGGTAAATTTATTAATAATTTAATTTCAGGTCGGAAAATTTATGGCATTTGTTGGTGCAATGTTGTTTGCATTTTGAAATTCTGCTTACGACTTGTTTTATCTGGGCTGCATCTGCGACACGGCACACGTTACACGAAAGTCCTTCCTTTATAAATTTCATATTTATTTTATTTTCCCTGATCTCTTTATTACATTAACCGAGATGTTATTCAGCCAACAAGAGGCGTTACATGTGCTGAATTTAATATAACTTTAATTATTTTAATGAAGTACTACATTTTTTTTCTTTAGTGCCCAACTTGTTCCACGCGCACGAAATGACGAATTGTTATTTTTGTTATCCGCACAAAAGTAAAAAATTACAAAGCCAGTTAGTTACTTTTGTGATAATACAAGTCTTATAATTACTATAGAGAACTTTAAACTGGTGCATCGTCTTGACGATAATTAATTTTCCCCAATTCTGAGACAGTTTCTTTTTATTTAAATGAGGTTGTTAGCTGTTCAAATTAAGCTTTCTATGTTAAAGGAACTATAAAAGCGTACGATGTCGGATTTTTTATTTTCTTTTATTTTATTGAGCTACAAGAATAAGATAAAATCGGGGATTGCACAATAGTTGCGACTGAATTTATCGACTAAATACTTTCGGGTAATTTCAAGTTGTGCGTACACAAAAGGCTTCTTTCCGACTTTTGTGTCTTAATTAACGTTCTCGGCGCGATTCCGTTTAAAATGTGATTCTACAAATGTACAAATTTCAAGCGCGATTTATTCATTCGCCGAAATGAGAAATTCAATATTTGTAATCGCACCTTTCGCGCACTAATGAGGGTTACATTGTGTCCTTTTTTGCGAGCGATTTTAATTTTAATTAACTTTATGATTGGGAAGTTGCAAACTTTGCGACGCGATAAACAAAAAAAAAAACATTCACTTAACTGGATTATTTGTTTCATAAAAAAATTATTTATAGAAAGAAACTTTTAACTAGCAAAACCGTGTCCCGGTAATTTTTGATTAATTAAAGAGGTGAAAAATTATTTTATGACAATTTCCAATTGACTGTTAGGGAGAACATGCACTTTGACATTTCACGTCATCAAAAGAGTTCTTTTCCCTTTACCGTACCTACTTACAAATGTAAGTTAGATTTTCATTTGGTAGAGCGTTCAAAAAAAACTTGAAAAATCTCGAGAGCCATCAATTAATAATGTTTTTATTTTTAGTTAGCGCAAGAGACACTCAACGAGTGGAAATGATCGATATACTGTATTTATGGGCTTTAGAACTTGCTCTAATTAACGTAAGCAGGAAGTAAACAATAGATTAATGTACTTATGGGAAAACATGTTTTACCCATAATTCAAAATTTAGTTTTTGCGAACCGGATAGCAGTAGATTTACGTTCAAGTTAATCAGGTTATAACAATTTCTTCTGTGCATTTAAGTATATTTTTCCATATAGCAAAACTGATGTTCTAATTGCGGTTTGGAACAAATGGCAATGCGCCAACTGATAACGCAGCGAATTTATTTTATTTCTAGGAATTTTTATAATAACGATATTTGTTTCAGTGATCGAATAAACTTCCGGGGTGTGTTAATCGACGAATTTAGTTTATTACACTATTCCACCAATTATGTTTGCTAATAACTGAAGGCCGATGACAAATTAATATTTATTTAAGCTACTTTTATTTTTGGACGGTTTCCTTATGACTAATTTTAATAATTACTTTATAAATCCTTGGAGGAATTTGCAAGAAAAATAAATAAACTGAAGGCCTGCGACTATTTCTGACACTATTGGAAACTTTTAAATCCAGCTGCGGAAAATCCGGGCCGACGCCGAAACATTACATCCCCTTTAAAAGTTCGACTGGATGTGGTGAACGATGTCCGGTATCCTACAAACGTTGCTTTTCAATTTTTATTTGAAACCTGAGCCGGTCGCCCGCTCGTAAAATTTGATCAATAAAACGGCAAAAATCTCGACCCGGAAAAAATCGTTAATATTAAAAAAAATCATTAAAAACGTACCACCTACGCCCCCTTAATTAGCATTACAAAATTAAATGCGCACGATATAATGGAAATTAAACACTTTGGTTACTTCAAAAGACCTTGCCTCAATGTAGTGGTTTCCGTTGTTGTGATTCCACAATGGATTTTATACGCGCGACGTTTTAAAGAAATTAATTCGTGATTTTTGAATGACCAACATCGGTTAATTAAATTAACCATAACTTAATTTCATTTACTTTTACAATAATGCCTGTTTTAATTTAATAAAAATATCAATACGATTGAATGAAATAAGAAATATTCGACGGATTAAAAGAAAAACAATTTATTTTAATTTCAATTGTGCGTCACAATAATTTTTTACTACCGCAAAATCCCATCCATCTTAAAAGGCATGCGAATACGATATGGGAAAATCAACAAACCGTCAATATGTTTGTCTATTTTTTCACTTTGAAACGGCAAATAAAGTGCATTTCACATCTTATATAATTCTCCATCGCTTCGGTAGTAACAGCACATCAATTCTTTTACTTGTATGAATGCGCACAATAAATTTAGAATGGATCTATTAAACGGTTTATTCAAAAAAGCGATAGTCGAGTTTTTGGCACGACTATTCTAATAATTTACCACGAGGAACCTCCGGGTCATGAAACCGTAATTGAAACAGCATCTTGTGCAAACGTCCAAAAATTAAAACGTACAGGATGAGTCAAGATAAACGGTGCCATTTTTTTAATGAAGCTGAAACGAAAATTTCCTCAAATTTTGCCGTTACATCGACAAAACTTTGCAATTAAACCGGCTAATAGTTAAATTAGTGTATAACCACAATTTACATGAATTAGGTATAGCGATCAAGTTTCAAATTGTTAGGAAATAAAATAAGCCTTGAAACTCTTTCGGGTATGCTTCGTCAGGGACTTCTGGCGGTTACATGGGTGCATCCAATGCATAGCCGGAAATTAACGTAAAACATTATCAGTGGAAGCTCTTGCCAACATCCGGAACCTTGGCCCGAAAATGATCAATAAAAACGAATACGATTATCGGAACTGCAAGAAAAATACATATTTCACGATTTAATTTAGCCCTTTTTGTTGAGCCATAATTCAATGAACATCCTATCGCGAAACACAAAAAGTGCACAACAAAGTTTATTTTCCGATTGATAATCGAATAAATGTATTATAACTTATATATCAAAGAGGTTTCTTTGTAATAACATAAAAGTTTTCGTTCGATTTTTATCCAATGGCAATCTGGGTCGCACTGTTTTTGTCTTATTTCTTTGAACAAGAATATTTTTGACCTATTGTCCGATTTTTCGTTCAACCAAACAATCTAAAAGCGTCTGAGACGACTTTTTAAATAAAATAATTTGCACCCTAAATTTTATCTGACCTAAAAACCGCGCCCGTACCTCGTAATTACGCTAATTAACTACACGTTACGTTACAAATTCGCCATAATTAACTACATAACGACGCTTATCAATCATGTTTATGAAAAGAGAACATAAACATTCGCTCGAATAATTAACTTTCGCACATATCGAGATCGCAATGCCATTGCCTAAATTTGAGTCGCTCTGTATAAAGGCATAAACTGCTGCGTAACTCAGAATACGTGACAGTTCGGCAAAGAAAACAATGAGGGTTCCTAATATACCGCACTGCAGGACAAACTCCTGTTCGAGTGTAGCGCCACTGCTTTACCTTTCCACAAAGGAATTCGTAATATAAAATTAATAAGATTTGAAAGCCAAAGCAAAAAGTTAATTAAAAATAACTTCATGGTTCTATCTGTGTCCGTTTCAAAATTGCGGAATATTAAAGACCGGGGCATTCAGAACTTTTCTGCATTGTTAATGTTTTTTTTTTCGGGGAAACTTAAAATGATCCTTATTGATCCTTTGCCCTGATCTTTTATTCTACAATTAAATTTTTAGAACTTTTTTAGTGTTAATAGAATCTTGTAAACATGTGGCGACTGTTTTTTTATTACCAAACGAATTGGTTCGTTTGGAAAAGTTGTAAGAGGACTTCCATAAACAGTAGTTAAGATTATAAAATCAGAATCCTAAAAGAAACGATAAGAAATGCTACCCGGTGATGTTTTACTTTTAGTCGCAAATAGCTAATCTTACATCTGTGTGCTTTTGAAAGGTTTTACAATTTCACAAGGAAACTACAGACTAAGGTCATCGTTTCAGTCCCATGAGAAAAAATTTAATTTCTAATAATGAAATAAATAATAATAACTAATGTATGAGCTAGTTTGTTGTATTTGGGTTGGAGGAATTGTGGTATGGAGTGCAATTAGTTTTACCGGACGTACCGAGTTACAAGTTATTAAAATGTTGAATAAAATTTGCCAATAATTAATTAACTGAGAAAAGCATCGAGCAGGATTGAGGCATTATTTTGGGATTAATTAAAAATTGTATCTAGTTAAAACAATTTATTTGCTTAACGGTTGATTAAAATTTATCATAAAATGATTTAATTAAAACGAAAATTATTGATTAATGAACTATTATTGTGAGAGGTCAAACGAAACAAAATTAAAAATAAATGAAATCTTTTCTAAAGAGGCGACGTGAATAAACAGAATGCATTAAAACGTCTATTGATCGGCAATAAAATATTTCATATTATGATAAAGAATGATTTAACAGCGTCAGATCGGCTATAAAATGTAAATGTAATAATTGTCACTTAATAATGTATGTGCATGTGATGTCTGTGAAAAATCGTTAAAATCATCAAGCTCGAAACTGTATTGGAAATAATTGAAACGTAATCAAACAGTAATAATAAGAAGCAGAACTTTTTAATCCAATTAATTACAAATTTTAATTAAACTTCATATCGAGTTAATTAAAAAATAAGCACTGTCTTTGAAAGTATTATAAGAGGGCAGATTTTAAAACATAAATAAAGACAAAACTTTTTTACTCAAGCATTTCCTTTTGATATCCACATAAGTGAATTTGCCTAAAACTTCTGTTATAAATGGCTTTATGAAGGTAAATAACAACTAAAATCGCCAAAAAAACACAAATCCGATAAAATCAGTTCTTTTCAAAATTTAAACAAAAATAATTACGTCTTGGACATTTAGTTTTCCCATTTATAACACTCCACTTCATTACATAATATTTCCAACAGTTTTATTAAACTCGACAGTTCCAACAATAACCAGAATTTAACTCTTTTGATCCGGGATTTAATGCGAGTTTTGAAAACAGTTTCGTTCGTTTTTAACTGTCTAAAACCGCTAGACGTATTTAATTCTTACCGAAACGAGCGCGTCGATTAAATACACAGAATTTACAATTGAATGACGGCGACTTTTTTGTTGGCGATTTTTTTTTAAGACTTTTTCGGTGCTTAATTACCCGATCTTTGCGACAGCAGAGAACGGGACAGGGCGATTGTTCCACTCTTAGGATTACCGAACCAGCCGTCTCCTTAATATCTAGCTCGTTCGTCCTAGTCGAGTCCCGGCGAATTTTGTTACCAAGCTCGCCCAACTCTTAATAGCAGTAAAGAGCACCCGCTAGGCAACTCCTAGGCATTATAACTAACTACCACACAAGTATAACTGCTCTAATAAATTTATAAACGCGTTTTATTTCAGCTTAAGTTTCTGATACTAACTAAGAATAGTCTCAACACTTTCAATTAATTAAATATTGAAATCTATTATTATTAATTAATTTTAGTTAATTTCATTAAACACGCCTCGTGTTTAATATTTATTACAGTGCAACCACGATAATCCGGGCTAATTAAAACCGTGGTGATCCGGATAACTGAAGCGAGACAGTTTTTTATTGAAAAGAGAAATATTTAATACAAATCAACTAGAAAATAGTACATATTGACGATTAACAGGGCTCGTTCAGGAAAATTGAGATTTCTTAAACGACAGAGACGTTTAAAAACGCAGGTCCGAATTGCCGAGTACTATTAAATCCGGATTATAAAGTATCCGGTATAACAAAGTCCGGATTATCGAGGTCGCACTGTAATGTAATGTTTAATTTCGACGTCATTAAACTAAAGTAACAACTAAATTTTTAGAAAACACTGGGTTAAAGTCACTGGACCTAACTCACATGTGTATTCATCGAATTTGCTTATTGTAAGTCTTTAAAATTGTGATCTAACCTCACATTTTGATTTCATAAAAATGTAATGATCTTGATTTTTGAATTCAGAAAGTGAGATGCCCACAAAATCAATACAATCTTTAAAGTAACTTCTAATCAATGGCCCATTTCACCTAAGTAAAATGTAAAAGAAAATTAGTATTTTTTTAGGGAATTTTGAAAATTTTTTTGGTACTGACGTTTCGACCATAATTGTTTAGCTCTTCCTTGTTTGTGTTACTTGTATGTTTATTAATTTTTTATCCATTAATATAATATATTTCAAATGAATCCAGAAATAACCAAGTTTTTTAAAAACATTCAACCATCTCTCCGCGAGCATCATGAGGTAAATATTTTTGGAAAAAGGTTTAAATTTTGCTTCGAAACTGCGATTTGACTGAAATGGCGATCTAACCTCACTTTCTGCATTTAAGTAACTGTAATGATTTTTAATTGATTTTGCGGGATTTAAAAGTTACATTTTCTGAATTCAGAAAGTGAAGTCCCCGTAAAATCAATTTTTCAATTAATTTATAATCAAAGGCTCATTTCACCTAAGTAAAAACTAAAACAGTATTTTTTTAGGCAGTTTTGAAAATTTCTTTGTACTGACTGCTTCGACCATAATTGTTTAGTTCTTCATTGTGTTTGTTACTTGTACGTTCATTATTTTTTTTATCAGTTAATATAATAATTGAAATCAATCCAGACATTACACAATTTTTGGAAAAAATTCAACCGTCCCTTCGCGAACATCACGAGGTAAATATATTTCGAAAAACGTTTAAATTTCGTTTCGAAACTGCGATTTACTGACATGGCGATCTAACCTCATTTTTTGCATTCAAGAAAATGACGACTAAATTAAATTAAAAGATACATTGTTTGAATTCAGAAAGTGAAGTTCTTGTAAAATCAAAACATCTCGAAATTAAATTCTAATCAAAGGTTCATTTTACATAAATAAAATTTAAATTTTGATAACAGTGGGTTTTTTTAGGAAGTTTTGAAAATAAACTCAGAAACGGTAAATTTTTTCGGAATGAGTTTAAATCTCGCTTCGAAATTGCGATTTAACTAACCTCACTTATTGAATTCAAGAAAATATTTTTTAAATTTCGCAAAATTAATACAAATTTTAAATGAAATTCTAATCAAGGGCCCATTTCTTACATTTGCATAGCATTTTTGATTTGAAGATTTTTTAAAACAATTTTTCTACAGATTTTTGAATCTTACTTGAGCGCCATCTGGGCGTGCCCGCTTATAAACTTTGAAGATGGGATGGTGCTCGCGGACGCATACTATTCGACAAACTTTCCTACACGCGTCTACGAAACTTCACATTTTGATTCTTCCGTGGCCTTTTGCCCTCAGTTAAAATCGTTGGAAATATTGTTAATCAGCGAGATCCCTTCAATTGCTAAAATAGCATGTTTACTGTACTTAATGTATAAATCGAAACGATGCAGCAAAAATTTTGAATGTTTGCTAAGACTTCTAAGAGATAGCTATGACTTTATTCATAATTCGATTCAATTTTGGAGGAGACGGAAGTTCATATGTTCGCAAGAGTAAGTTATTTAAAATTTTAATTGCAATTTGCATCATATACACTTTTAGGTACAGAGACTACCAAACAATGACCAATAACTATATAAGCGATAGATTGTACTTCAAAGAATTGTATAAATTCATCAAGGATGCTTCCAAATTCTTGCAGGTACACTTAATTCAACTACGGCGATTGTACCCCCTTCGTCACTTTAGGGAAGACATGGACTATGAGTTTGATAAATGTTCCATTGATTTAACCAAAGATGACAAGTTCGTAATATTGAATATGTTTGAAGAATTGAAAATAATGTTCAAAAACCTAGGCTCTAAAGTGTTATGTACGATAGGTGTAGGATTATGTACAGAGTACAGCACAAAAGATATATACCAGATTCAAACAAAATTAAATGAACCGATCGAGTACATGGTTTTGCATATTCCTCCCACAGCATTCACTTTACATACGGAATATAACACCGTTCAGCACCCGATAAAGAAATTTTCCGGCAGAATATCAGAATGTTCAAACCAGGCAGAGGAACTCGAGCAATACTCATCTTCGTTACGTTCAAGCTCACCTAGAGATCCAAAATTGGATATAGAGATTCTTCGACAACAGTACGAACTAAAGAAGAAATTTCATGAAATGAAATTTGAGACAAGGGGATTTTCGCCATTAAGATACGACACAATACCACCTGCCAAGAGACCAGCAACGCTACTAACCGAAACTACAACTATAGCTTGGGAAGATCAATTCGGCACAACTACTATGAGTGGTCATTGCACTACATTAGAAAATAAAAGTATCTCAAAGACAAGTTCTGAAGAATTAGATACTCCTCTAGATAGCCCATTAAGACACGACACGTTACTACCTGAAAAGAGAGCAGAAACTTCACTATCCGTAATTAGCGAATCGGAAGATGAATTCTACACCTTACCGACAATTTCTGAAGAGTCAGAAACAGAAACCCCTCCAGATAGCCCCCGGCCTCTGCCAAAGTCTGAAAGTGGTTCCAATACCTCAGCTGAGTCTACTCAATTCACTGCCCTCTATAAAATCTTGTATAAATGGAATGATTTATTAAGGAACCATAACCCAATACCATTGGAAAACATTGATGGGCCTCGGCACTATAACGACCATATTCAAGAGGAAGAAGGCGCAATTCCATCTCTACATTATGGCACCCGGCATGTTATGAATTCATATTTAAAGCATTTTCTAGCCAACGTGAAGACCGCACACGAAAAAGCCCAGTTGCTGCATAAGAACGTAGGTTCACATCATCAAACTAATAAATTCACTTGATTGCAATAAAAAATATTTCAGGTTCAAGTTTTGGAAAATCTGGAAACATTGGGTCCGGAAGTGACCGACCTTAGCACACATTTTGAGACGTGTCAAAACAATTTGACGACATTTATTAAGGTTGTTCGGAACCACATTGAGGACCCTATCAACACGACGCCAAGGAACGAGGAATAAAGCTCTGCAAGTCAGGTCAAAATGAATTTCATATTTTCGATAAAATTCATAAATTTAGTAATTTTACAAATAATTCCAAATTTTCAGTGTTGTAACACAAATTAATATATATTTTTATAGTTTTAATTTTTTTTTTAAATAAGAGTGGGAAAAATTTTGTTATTTGTTTACCTAAAAGGTATTAACTCAGATGTTTACAACACTCACCTTTGACGCGTAATTACAAATATTCATTCACAGGTGCAAATAATTTTAAACCTGTAAGATCTTTGGGCCACGCTGTATGGTGTAGATGTGTTGACAGAAAAACCTTGAGGCAAACTTACAATATACATTTCATATATTACGATTCTTGTAAATCAATTTATTCCGATACTCCATAAATTTACATTCCACTCAGCCCAGCCCAGCTCATAGAAAGAATGTTTCTTCTTCACTGTTTTGTAGTTCGACTTTTAATGTTTCCACTTCACAATTCAAAGTTTTTTTTTTTATCGGCGGTTCTATAAAATTTATCGTATCATTTATGAACAATTTTTGTTATTTTAGTGTTTAAATGCAATAAAAAAATATTTTAAGGCAGAAGGTGAAGTTGGAGCTTCCCTTATTTTGTAAGGCAACGAAGCAGTTAAATTCAACAGCGGTAGTTGGACCGAGGAATCACGTTAAGTCTTTTTTTTTAATTAGGTAACCTCGAGATTAGAGCATGAGGGAATCTCACGTTAGATGCCGAATAAACTTAGTTTGTGTGCGGTTTGTTGACTAAAGGAGTTTAATGAAGGGTCGTGTGACACATCATTTAGCCTTTCTTATTGCCGGTATGGGCGTACTGTTCTGATGTTATCATTTAACTGAATTTTGCTCAAAAGTTTTACTTGATTAGTTTCGGTAATAAGATTCCTTCTTATTGCCGCAAATAGCGCGGTGAAAAAATTCGTTTTTCAAACTTCTATACAATTGAAGAGTTTTTTGCGAAAACGTCACAAGTCAAAAATATTACTTCAAGGTCAAGTTATTAGATATCATTGGATTTAGAAAAACATCTTCTACCACAATAAATAAAAAAATGTATACATTGCCAGTTGAAAAAACAAGTTGACTGTCGCTTCGCATTGAAGTTAATGTGGGAAAAAATCCAAATTAATACCTTCTTGTAGTACTTACTCGACTAATTAATTATATATTTTATTTTCTAAAATCGGGCAATAAATAACTGCGTTATAGCGTGTGACGTTTTTTAGGAATCACTCTGGATGAAGTTTCATTATTAGGTGGCGTTATATTCTAAATTTTGAGAAATTTGGACTTGTGATGTTTTTGCAAAAAACAAAAACATCAGTTAACCAAAGAACCTATTAATCGACTGGATTCTACAATTTACAATGTAGGGAGTCGAGTATTTTTTATCATTGTTGCACTATTACAGAAAAAAATGATAACAAAAACAACAATCTTTAATTTTCTATATAAGTACAGTAGAGCGTCGATTATCCGAACGTCAATTATCCGAAACGTCAATCATCCGAATGACGATTTGATTTATCCGAACGTCAATCATCCGAATCGTTGTTAACTTTGCCAATACATTACATTATAATGTGATTGAAATATTATTTGTTCAATATATGTTTATATTCTATCATTTTGAGCGTTTTAGTGCTCATAAACTATGACTGTTCGGTCATCCGAATTTGCGATTATACGAACGGTAGTCGGTCCCAATTAGATCGGATAATCGACGCTCTACTGTATAATAATATGAAGATAATTGGCAGTTTTCTAATTAAATGGTACGATAAGTTATTTACCCCGACAAAAGTTACGTACTTAGTCAGAAGACATTTGATTAAAATAATCGTTCGCTTGCGTCAGCTGCGGCAATTACAATGACTCCGGTGACCAAAATCAATTTTAATAATTTGTATTTCAGAGAATTTTTAAATTTTGGCGATTAATTTAAATCGATTAAATCAGTTGGAAATGTCATTGGATTGGTATTTTTTTTGTGTTTTTTATGTGCAAGCCCAGTTGTCATAACGGTTTTTCTGACCACCTCTTGAATCCACAATAACGACATTTTGCTATATTGCTCAACATATCTTTCGTAAATGGATTTGACGTGGGAAGAATTAGAAAATAAATCTGATGAATCAAAGAATGTTTTTCTTGTCGATGCGACCATTTATCAATTCGGTAACAAACATGAGCGATTTTCGACGAGATTGATGGCACTAATATTAACACAATAATGTTATTTATTAAAAAAAAGGGTTTGTACTTTTAGATTTAATGGTGTGGGTGGTTGAATTTTCTAGCAGTTCGTGAGCGATCGCCAGCGTTCGTCGTACTCTTGTTCCAACCGTTTGTGGTACACAGAAGCAAGAGCTTGTTTAGTGATGTGCTGACTTTCGTTGGGTTGGCGGTACTTCTGCACGTGAATCGGTATTATCGTAAACATGATTACAAGATTTGTTCAATTAAAATAAAAATTGTCGCAAAGTAATCTTTTGAAGGAAAAGCTGTCGCGCCATGCATAAATCAATTTCGAAATTCTTTTGAATTTTTTTTTTGGAGTGTCGATGTCCCTTGGACGTCTTCGTTTAGTGCTATGAGTGAGTGACGCATCGCATGCGGATGCTGTGCACTAAAATGGGATCCTTTCTCATCCTTGGTACACTACTAATTAGCATCCTCACTGCAGCTGCTGATAACTTAGGTAATTTCCAAATTTGCAACAATTAATCGCCGCCGATGAAAAGGTCTGTTTATGATCCCAACAACGAAACAATTTGTCAATCGTATAATGAATGTATTGATTTTCAAAATCGGTGAAATAATAAAAATAGCTGATGTGCAATCAAACGTTCTTGATCGACTGCATTAAACAACGCGACCCAATTGTGTTAATTAATTTGTGCGAAATTGATGATGCACATAATTCATAGTCGAAACGTTATAATTTTTTAATCGGTCCTTTTTTCGTGAATAATTTTAATGGCTAATTAGAAGTTGAAACCTCCTTAAAGCTGGTGCCTTCACCACCGTTCAGAATAATTTATATACATAAATAATGATTGCGTACCTTTTGGATCATCTAACTCTAAATTATACAGTAATACCCCGGTTTACGCGATTCATGAGTGGCAAAAAAAACGGCAAGCGAATCAAACGTAAAACGGGGTCAATTACGTTTTTTAAATTATTGTTATATGAAGTATTTTAAATAAAAAAAGAATACAAATACCATAAGGTTGAAAACAGTATTAAACAGTGAAATACTGTTTTAATTTTGTATTACGTAAAAATATTTAAAAAAAATTAAATTAAATTGCAATAAGAGCGCAAGAACGACTGAAGATAATTACCGCGTACGATACAGTGCGCCTGCGCGATAATTAATATTAAAAAAGCGTTATAGCGAATCAACATAAACCGGGGTATTAGTGTACACGTCTGTTCTAGAAATCAACCAGTCGTTCCCTTGATGTATTAGCGTAAAATTCGAATTAGACCAAGTCGTACGTGCCATTTTTTGAATTTGAACATGGGGCGTGGAACTAAACTCTTTGTCCGTTCCGGTTCACTTAATTTCGTACAAATTATATTAAAATAAGAACGATATTGTTGTTTTATTATTTTATTCGTCCGCGTTGTATAATTAGTCGGTTAATGTACATCGTCAACGTGTTTGTGTATGCTTGAAATTCAAGTAATTACTGTTTCATTTTACCGGTGGAAGATGTTCTTCTGGACGACATATTCTGGTGTAAAATATAATATTTTTAATTATAAAGTTTTCGTTTCGCTCTTCAAGAGATAAAAAAAGTTAAATTAAAAAGGAACCAAAAATCGTTGAACGTTAAATCGCACGTATTAAAAATGGATAGAAGTTAATTGAAAAATGTCATAATTTTTCGTTAAAATTAATCCATTATAAACTTCGCCGAAGTTTTTTTTTTGTAATCATCGGTATTGTATCCTGAATTTCACTGCGAGCATACTTTACATTTTTAAAAAATAAAATTACATTTTTCTTACCAACAACTAATAATTCGAAAAGTTTGATTTTGTTAACTATTGTTTTCTATAGCTGTCAATTCTTATCAGGACAAATTTCCATGCAAAGTTTTAATCGAACTCGATCAATCTTGTCAAAGTTATGCACTCGATTGAGCGCATATACACCTTGAACGAAATTTGATTGAAATCGGTCAAATCTGTCAGAAGGCGACACAGCGAAGCAAATCGCGTAAAGTTGTGCAGTCTTCATTTGTTATATTTGCTGCCACACGACAGATGACTGACATCGAAATATTTTAAATTTCGAGCATAAAATTTCGGTCTAAAATATTTCTTATGTGTAATGTAAGAACGAGCAAAAGCTTCGGCAAATAAGTTTTTCTTAGTTGGCCCACATGTGACATTGTGTATTTATAGATTTTCCTTTAATGCCACTTAAGTTTTCCCTGTCTAGCCTAATAAAATGTTCGTTCAGTCCAGGTCAGTCAGTATATGCTTTAAAATTTTCTTCTATCCGATTGTCTGAAGCTAAATGCCGGCAAGTTTTTAACATAATTTATTTAATTAAATTGCAAAAGGTAAAAAATTTAATAACGTGGTAAGTTTATAAGCGTGGCTTGAGGCTCGAGCTAAAATTAAATTAAATAATAAACAGATTCTCACGTTGTGAGGGTGACAAAATTTTATTATCAATTCTTCAGTAATAAAATGAAAAATTTATTGGATTATCTGCACTTTTCTCTTTTCGTATGTTGCAGGCGGCATCAGCGTTTTAATAATACAGACTAATACACGGATTTTGTATTAAAAATGTTTTCATCCACAAATATTGGCTTGCGAATGTAATAGAAAATTTTTGTGCAATGCGGCAATAATGGAAACGTATCGACGAATGGTCTTTGTGCCTTTTTAGTATTTACTTTTATGTGAGTCGGTCAAAGAAACATCCCAAACGTTGTATTAAATAAATGGCAAGAAAACTAATTTATTGTGATACAAAAGAATGATGTATCTGCTTGTAGAGAGGGATTTAATACGAAATTAAAAAGCATTTTCAAAGTGCTATTAAACTCGTAGAAAACTTACAGAAAACATCCCTTTATTGTTGTGGTTGCTGTATAAGCGAAACATCTAACAACTTGTTTACATCTTCAGGCTTTCTACATGATCATTATTTTATCGTTTTTTCTTGTACTCGTATAAATGTGAAAATCTATTCGTAACACGCATTCCAATACAATCTGTTCTGGATGTTGCGATCTTACACCGCGAATATATCACAGAAGCGCCACCGCGAATGACAAATGGGCCGCTTTTCGATTTTCACTGGGAAATTTTCTGCAGCGCGGCCGCTATTAATAAATTAATTTAAATTGTTTTTATTCGCTTTTTCCATTACTTAAAATCTCTAAAACGTTAGTGGAAAACCGGAAACCGGTTCCGGTCTCGTTGATTCTCGACAAGCAAACTGCCACTGATTAACCTAAACTAAACAGCCCTGTTAATTGAAACTTCGTCCTTTCTTTTTCTTCTTTAATGTAATTAAAAGATACTCGAATCGGATGATTTATTCAGAAGGGGAAATTAACGATACATCGAATACCTTTTGAAGGGAAGGAAAATAAAAAACGGTATTAATATTGACATTGTACACTAAGAAATGGGACGCGCTCACTAACTTTATATCTTCCATCTTTTTCGTTCTTTAGAGATAATCTCGTTTGGATGTCGACGTTTTCTCTTCGAGGTTTAATTTTCTTAAAACATAATAACTTAGAGGGATAATTCAGGAAACATTTACGATATCGCATGGCTTTGCCCGTAATGAATTACGGTAACCTTTAGACAGGTGCGTAGCCGGAGATAAAATATTTTTGGAGAAAATGCCCCCCGCGAAACAACAAAAAATAATATAAATTCAAGTTTGCGAGCGAAAGCTCTGTCGATTTTATTCATATTTGGCGCACGATGGTAAAAGTTCATCGCGGAAAAATAAAGATTCCATGAACGTATGAAACCGGAAACGGAAATTAAACGTGTTTTCTTTTTGGTGCGTATTCTGCATATTTGATTTTTCGTAAAGAAAACAGAAAACCTCTCAAAACAAAGATTTTGTTTGAAAAACGCGACACCATGTTTCACGTCCGATTAGTGCAGAAGATTCGATTATCCGCAGAGATCGGATTGATCTAATGCAGTAACTGGTTTAGCGACAATGTTGTTTAGACAGTCGAACATAATTATTGATCGATTCATTTCTATTTTTGTAAATTAAATCATATCCGAAATCGAATTAAAAATTCCCTTGTAGCCCGCAACCAAAAAAAAGGTTTGAAATTTATGATAGAGCCGGGCGATATTTTATAATTCGTGCCCCAACTTTGTTATCTTGATAAATAGTATTTTTGTAGCAATTTTTTTCATTGGTTCTTTTGAAACAAATTTAAGCTGAAAATAAAAATTTTCGTAACGAAGTAGAACTTTGGGGTTTAGAATTTGTCCGTATCGTGTGACAGCTGGAAGCTACGCAGCGATCCCTTTTTACCGATAAGAGAAGAGTTTTACCGTCAATAATACGTAACAAGTCCCGCGTTCCGAGCATTATCGCAATTACACGGCTAATCCCAGAGTTTGAAATTTAATTGCCGCAGCGATCGAAAAGAGGAACGCATCGTTTTCAATACATTCAATCAAAAATATCTTTTATGATTATTTTGCTTTTACCAGTCCATTAATCTTTTGATCATTTTTTTGCCGTTTCCAACCCCACGGACTTGTCAACGAGCTACTCAATCATATTTTTTCATAATTTAATGCACACACTGTAGGTGCGTCGCGTGATTCGAAATCTTACAGGAATTTTAAGAAATTTTATTTATTTGTGGTTCTCGATTCAAAATAAGTTCGTTCAAGAATTTGCAACTACAGTCAAACTCCTCTATAGTGACCTTCCCCATAATGATTTTTTTTCTATAGTGATGTTTTTGTGAGGAACATGCATTTTTGAACGTTTTCCATATAAAAATATTTCTATATTATGATGTTAAGCCTCTATACAGGGTGAGTTAAATTCTACCGCCCGTGGCAAAATAGGCCTTTAAAATAATTTGTCAATTCTCATAAATTGCATGAGTAATTTTATATTATTAAGGTACATATAAACCAAGAAAAAATCTTTTTTTTAATCAAGTAAAATTTTGGCTTTTTTTCAATTACTAATTGTTCAATTTATTAGTTTTTTTGATGTACGAACGGTAAAATATTTTCACACAATTTAGTGTAATCGAAATAATTTTAGTAATTTGCGTTTTTTAAATAAAGCTATTTCCGTATTAGAAGGTATTTTTTAAATGATTTACGACATAAGTAGACTAATTTACCAGACAATGGTATTGATGTAGGGGTGCTTGAAAGATTATTTATGGCGGTCACTAAACTCAACTTAAAAATGCAGGTCTATCGGCAACTGAAAAGCTGTCTCGTCCAGTTTGATGGGTCGATCATAAACTATTGTTAGGATGGTAAACCGCATTATCTATTGTTAGAAAGTTATAAATAGAAGCATTTTTTGTGCTATATCTTAAATTTGATTTAACTCAAAAAGTAATCATTTTTTTACGAATCAAATTGCAGATATTAATGCTACGAATAATTTGACAAATTTTGAAATAAAAAACCAAACATAGAAATTTTACCCAAAACTCTTTGTTTTACTTTTTTGGCTTCAAATAAAAATATTTTGGAAAATTTGTAGCACTAATCGAAAGCGTAAACTTCAACTGATGTAACATGTAAATTGCATACTTTCCCCTCAATCTTTAATAGGTATTATGGCCTGGGCGGTAAAACTTAACTCACCCTGTATAGTGATTATTCTTTACGAAAGGTTTACCAAAATACTCGAGGAATGGAATTTTCGGTGATAGAAAACCTGAAAAATCCTTAAAAGAATTTCTTGCAAAATCTTTACTTATGCAATCAACTTTGGACAGATTTTTTCATCAATAAGTACATGTTATGTAAGTATTCAGATGAAAATTTGTATTGTTTATTAATAACTGTGTGTATTTCTATACACTTAAACAAAAAATTTTTCAAATATAATAAATTTTAATTTTTTGTTTTGAATATCAATTGGTTTTTAAAGTGACTGCGAAAATTGTAAAATTATACTTGAATTCTATATAGTGAAGTTTCTCTATAGTGATGTTTTTTCATAGCTTTTCGAACATTACTATAGAGGAGTTCGACTGTAATCTGTTTTAAAAAAATATGTTGATTGAGTTGAGGAATTTATTTATAATTTCGTGAGTGCAGTAAAGAAGCGAAGTAATAAAATTGTGAATGGAGCGTTTTGTCAGTAACAGTGGTTTCGAGTCAAATTTTTATGACAAAAAAAGCACCAAAAACGGAGCTGTTCACAAGGAACGCAACCGCTTGATGTGCAACGTAACGAAAGATGTAAACTGTAATAAAATGTTGTTACCACATCGAAACAAGCATTAAAACGCAACCCACTTACAAACGTTTATTTTATGAATCCGAAATCGTAATGCATCCCATCTTGGTGCGTGTCCGTACGTGGGACGTACGTTTTGGGTATTGCTAGAGAGAAGAGAAAATAGCTTTACAAAAGTTGCGCAATCAACCTTGATTTACACTCAAGAGTAGGTAGTTGTATAATTCTAGGCATTCTATTCATTTTTTACAAGGTTACTATTACGAAAGAATAACTGCCGGGGTAACGACTTCTTATAAAAATACATGTGCGACCGACTGGTCTTTATTACTAATTTATTTAACGGTCAAGCGCAATAGTTGACTACGGTTTACTGTTGCGTGCATGTCCATATTTTCATCCTCAAGCACAACAAATAAATTAAGATCATTCCCGTTCATTTAACCAACAGAATTATTTAACGAACGAGATTACCGCCGTTATACCGAAACCGCAATTTGCGCTTTCAACTACCCTCGTTCGTTTCAATTTTTACTACATATCGGTTAAGACAAAAACTATACGACCCTCCACCGCATCAAACATTCAATTTACTAATTAAAACGTTAATTCAAAGTTAATTCAACTAAAAGAATAAAAAAAAATTTTAAACTTCTGGAATAGTAAAAGCAACAAAAACCGTTTCCGGTTGACACATTAAACAATTCGAGATAGTCTCATCACCGTTTTTTGAATTTGATTTGGCTGCCACTGTCTTCCCGAAATAGTCGTACAGAAATAGCTTTTTGACGTACGTCAAATTCCGATGTCAAAATGACGTAGATATTTTTGATTGAGGATTTGAAAATTAAGAAAACCACGCTTACAAATTCTTTCACAAAAATTTGCAGGTACAAAAATTAAATTGTAATTTTTAATCTGATGCTGCATCAAATTCGGTGCGTGGGCTTAATGTAACGGTTAATGTTGAATACACCTCGAGATTCGATCTGAAAGTCAAGTTACGACACAAACACAAGTCAATAGATTAATTATGGTTCCAAGTGTCACTCAGGTAAATGAATGAAGTGTTCGTTAGGTAACACACAAGGAAAAATGAAAGTCGACACCTCTTTATATATTTTGGGCGAGGCGGATAATCAATTTTGTTGAGGAATTTTTTTAACAAACGTCGATTTTTTTTGAGGCGATTCCGTAAACGGAAATAGCGCAGTTACAATTTATTGTTGATTTTTTTCAGCACGATAACTAAAAGGGCGAATTGAATAGCTTTAGGACTGAAGATACATGCAAATTGTCGTATTATTCTAAACAGTGGAGAATATTCCTCTTTTTAGGAGCGCATTGATAAAATTTATTCCGAGATGGAGTCGAAAACTGAACTGCGTTATGTAGCTAATATAAAAAGTTTTTAGTTTTCGGTGTACGTAAGATCGCGATAAAAAAAAGTTTAAATGAGCCATTTATCTGATAATTTCGGGACCATTTGTTTAACCGTATAAAAGGATGCCATTTATACATTATGTTAGTGGTTACTTAGTGCAGATACCGTGGCTTTGTATCGATCACTTTTGTATTATCAGCTCGGAAACTAGTTCCGAAAATGTAGACAAGTTGAAAGTTTTCGTTGGGCTGTGAACATACACGGTCTTGTTAGGGAACACCAAATACGGCACATGATGTGCATGTTTGGTATATCGAACCTTCCGAGAAAATCCGCCCTACATGGAAATAATTTTCTACTAATAACATTCTCGATGAGCGCACGCATATTCACGATCATTCTATTTTTAACGTCTTAAAAACGTCGTTTCCACATCATCTCCGCTTCCAATATAAATTAAACCATTAGTGGAAAACAAAAAAAATTTAGTGGACCGAAATACAATGAAATACAGTAGAATCCGGTTATAACGAACCTCAAGGGACCGTCAAAATCGGTTCGTTATATCCGAAGTTCGTTATAAGCGTTAATGAGAGAATAAATGCAAGAGTGTTTTATGAGACCTTTATTGTCTAATTTACATATCAATATGTATAAAAAAATTATAAAAAAGTCCTTTGCTTTTACAACACTACCACTGATCGTTACATTATTTAATTTTTGTTGCGTAAACCACTTTTTAAGAGATTGGTCGACGTCCATCGTTTTTAGATTTTCGTAGTTTTTTAGCGTTTACATTTTTTATTTTCAAATACCGTACATAATTCTTTCTTCTTTTTCCAAATTGCTACTTACGTTCTTTTCACAGACAGATTTCGTGTTGTGCTGTTCCATCTTCTATCTCACGTATTATTTCAAATTTTCCTTTTAACGAAAAAGATTTTCTTGAAAATTTAGCCATTTGTACGATGCTGTTTAAACGCTGACTCGTATTAAACTGATTTTAAAATCGAAGTAAAACTCTGTTTATTTTTTGTAATAATTCACATGTCCTCAGGGGGTTTATGTGTGTCCGATAT
The DNA here is from genome assembly GCA_949768715.1 of Dascillus cervinus. Classification (NCBI taxonomy): domain Eukaryota; kingdom Metazoa; phylum Arthropoda; class Insecta; order Coleoptera; family Dascillidae; genus Dascillus; species Dascillus cervinus. Next base: position 5,370,873 of record OX458323.1, read on the forward strand.
GGTCACTTCTTAGAAGGTCTTAAGCGGGCTACACATGCTACGGTATACCTGTGCGGTTTGTCGCTCCGGTGCGCCTGTGCAGGTAAACCGGAACGTGTGGACGATTAAACGGTGACGATCCGGCCGCCTGCACAGGTCGCCTCAGCAAATAGATATTTTCATTCGATAAATAAAACCGTACAGGCATATCGGACCGTGTATAGGAAAGCAATCCGGTCGTCTCAGTTTTTTTAAATTTGCCGCAGACAAGGTCTCTCGCCCGCACGTCTCGTTTCTTTAAGAAATTGGTTGCACGTGTCCAAAACTGAAAAGCATTCTTTTCTTCAACATTTTATGGAGGGTCAAAGTCACTTTCTGTTTAAATTGTTTGTGTATTTTAACAACACTATTATCATTGAGATTTTGTTTTTTCAAGTCACAATAAATGAACCCTTCACAGAAATTGAAAGTCGCTTTCTCGAGTTTCTCCTAAAAAATGTGTTTATCATTGACAATTGACGTTGTGTCATCGAGATTTAGTTTATTCGAAAGTCACCCTGCAATAAATTAACCCTTAAAAAACACGACATGGTGAATGATCTTTAATTCTTTCCTTTTAACATTTTATGAGGGACCGAAATCACTTTCTCCAGTAAACCCTAAATTGCTCGTTTATCAATTGTCACCGAAATTTCGTTTTTTCAAAAGCGACATTTTTACAACACAGACAAAAATCCTCAATAGGTCTCAACAACGCAAATGTGTAAAGTTAAATAATCTACATAAACAATACGCTGCCGTACCTTCACTGAATTGAATTTATTGGTTAAATTATAATAATTAGCTGTATGTATTAAAAATACGACACGCAGCTGAAGTGATTTTATTGTTAAATTTGTACAATTGAATGTAATGTAATTAATTTAAAAAAAGTATCAAAATTTGAATGGTATTATCAGAATAATACCGTGTTCATTTTTGAAATAAAATAATCGCCGATATTTCTGAAAGTGGTATTCAATGGCCTTTGAAAAAAATCGAATGGGGGTTAACTGTTTAAATTGCTAGGGTAGTTTAAAAACTCCATTATCACTCAGATTTCACTTTTTCGAAAGTGATAGAATGGACCATTTCGGCGCAAGTCTTAACCGCTGCATCAAATTTACATGTGAATAACGCTCTCTTTCTTTCAACCAATCTTTACACCACTGTTTACGATTTATTTTGCGTGTAGGGCGCTTTTTCATAGATAATAGTAATGCTACTACCGCTAAAGCATCGTGTGTTGACGCCATCGCTTTTACACAGAACTGACAAAAAAACCGTAATCGTGTGGATGCGCTTCTGTATCCGGTAAATCGTATTCGACAGACCGGAACGACAAACCGCACAGGTATACCGTAGCATGTGTAGCCCGCTTTAGCGATAATTTGAAAACCGTAACATCCGGTCAACTGTGCTTTTCTGTTAAAATATGTTCTAATAAAAGGGCATAGTAATAAATTTGTCAGAGTCGTAAACTAATGCAGTAGCGATGCTTTCACAAGTAACGCAACACGAAAGGCACAAAACGTACAACTGGGAATTACCGACCAAGGTTATTGCCCGTTACATACAATATAAAGTTCGTTATAGCAGATTAAAATTTTACTAATTTCGACATTTTCAGGTTCGCTATATCCGATTGTTCGTTATATCCGAGTTCGTTATAACCGATTAATTTTTATATTGTTATATATTGTTATATTGTTATGTCGTTATAACCGGTGGTTCGCTATAACCGGATTCTGCTGTAGTATTCTTTACTAAAGTTTTGCTTGTGTTAAAACTGTAATACAGTCAAACCTGGATAAATCGGAACTATTTTTCTGTTTTTCGGTTCGAAACTATTGAAAAATTGTTCCCGCATGTGCAGAAAATCTTCATTACTTTTTGTAACTACAAGAAAATTATCAAAAAAAACAAATGATCCTTACGCAACTGAAGAAATTTAATAAAGCTCTGCCCGATTTTGCAATAAATGGTCATTATGAAATCATAATTGGCCATTAATATCTCGAACTTCCAAGATGGAAGCCCAAATTTACCTACTTGATCGTAATGAATAAATACCGCACGCGCGATATGTTTGAACTATTCTTTAATCGGCGAGGAGAGAATTAATATCTCGATGAATTTGAAAGTTGGCAATTTTAATTTAATTACCGCACAAGAATTGTTTAACACCAATAACCTTTATCATTTCAGGGAAGCTAAAGTTATGAGTGCAAAAACAGCGTTTCTGTATTTTTGTAATAAATCTTCGATAACAAAAAAAAACTATTCAAACGTACCTACAAAAAATTACTTTTAAAGAGTCACCACCAGTTGTTTACATAAAAGAAATTTAAGGAATTTTTTCTAATAAAGAAAAAAAAATTGCTAATTATAAAATGTTATGGTTTGCATTTATGCCCATCTGGGGCCACCCTGTATACTTCCATAGGATATATTTTAACCATTAATTTTTTAAATTCGCGGGACATATCTCCGGACAGGAATGAATGGGTTAAATATATTTAATTTTTTTTGCCGTAAGACGTCGCCGATTGCCCGGCTTAATCCGGCCAAGTTCCGCTTTAGACGACCGCATTCTTTACGAAATACGTGCGCATATTTTTCTTTTTCATTTTCATTTAAAATATTTCCGTTTTTAGTGTAACCGAGGCCTGCACATTTGTTAAAAGTAATTGGATACGAGATAATAACGGTCCAGAAACGAATGAGCGGGCGAAAAAAAGTTGTAATTGGAATCTTCATTTTTTGTTTCAGCGAAACTTATATGGAAAGTGTCGGATCTGCATTCGCGATTATTGTGATTTTCGGCTTTAGTTCGTACAATGCTAGTTCATTAACAGCTGTCAAGTAGTTGAAAGGAAAGGGGGTACTTTCTCGTCATAAACGGTAAAGAAACATCGTTAAAGTACCAAAGTGGAGTGTTGACAAGCTTTGTTCACTCCGTTCAGCCGTCAAACATTACCGACATTTCAGCGTCGCGTACATTTAAATCCCATTCGCTGTTTCCAATTTAAAGGAGCACATTACACAAAAAACTTTTTTTTTAAAATTATTATTTAATGTTAAATTATTGTAGTCAGAACTATTAAAAACTATTTGGTAAAACTCCAATGTAAAAAAAAATTGTTTTAGAAGATATTAAGACATTTAGAATTGCTTGTGACGTCACTGAGCCGAGCTCACCGAAGCTCCGTATCTCTCACGTGGAAAAGTTACTCGCTTCGCACAACGATCCATCTACCTAAAAATTATATTTTTAATGCTTAATTTATATGAGACTGTGTGACTGGTTTTGCCAAAGACGATAAAAGAATCAGAATTTCAATACGGTGCAGGTGTTTAGTTTTTGTTTTTTTAATATTAAATAAGAACAACGCCCCGACTGTGCGTTCCGTTCCTATTTTATCTAATTGTGCGTAAAGTTCGGCTAAGTTTATGACTGTGCCTTTTACAATACTATAAGTGATCCGTCCATAAAAGCAACGAGGTTTGTTGCACTCTGCAGTGAACCCTCATTATCATCAGTAAAAGTTGATTGCGATTTAAAGTCGTAAATGCAGAATAACTCCGAGTTATTTGCAACAGTAGCCACCAGAACATCGCCGACCAGTTTTTGGATGCAGTGAACCAACGGGACATCGTTTTCCTAATAGAGAAATATCGCCGAAACGATTTGCATTTTGGTCAGAATTTTGTAAAAGGCAATCATTTCAACCAGGACAAAATGCAAGAATTTGCAATAAACATTTTTTAGAAAGTGATTTAGACTAATCGTTTGTTCTAAGAAAACATTTTCTACCAAATTCAAAAGAACCTTGTTTAAAAAAAAGTAGGTACATATTGGCTCAAAAAAAAAAACATGAATTGGGTCACATTTTTCGAAAGCTACAGGAAGTTGGGTTTATGTCGTGATATATTTAAAACATCCTTGTCAATAACCAATTTTTCAAACAAATTATTTTGTGTAATGCATGTATTATTACCAATTAAATGTTTTATATTATCATATTCTTGACAACATATAGACTCTTCATCTGTTGGCATAGCTACACATTTTCCACATTTACACTAATTACAAATTCCACTTCGATTTTCGTAATTTATGTTTACACTACTAGGTTCAAAAAAAGCATCAACTTCGTCGTCATCTGTGTATTCAGGTTCAAATAAATAAGGAGTTGTCATAATTAAAAATTAAATTTATAAGTGCAACCAACCAATTTAGCAGTAAATACTAGAATACTATTGTGACCTAAACATTCAAAACATTCAAAACTCCACGACGGTCAAGCGTCTTGAAAATAATTATTTTATGAGCTCTGTCTGGGCGGTAGAAAGAACCTTTAGAAGCGCGTAAAAATGGTACGAATGACCGCGCCGTGTCATCGCATTTAATATATTTTTTTTTAAACTAGACACTATATTAAAATTTTGGTTGCGCTATCGTCTTCAGTACAAAAAAACAGTCTAAATACTCGTAACAAAATTTCGAAGACATTGTTTAAAGGTAGGTAAATGATCGTGTGAAGCGAGCAATTTTTCCATGTATAAGATAGGGCGGTACGCACAATTCGGCTGAGTGACGTCACGAGCCGATTTTAAATTTATTATAACTCATTAAATAACCTGAGTAGAAACAAAATACATATACCATTTTTCTTAGAATTAAACGAACTTATTTTTGTGTATTGTGCCCCTTTAATAACTATATGCTTGGTTAGATGTAATTGTGCTCTCTCAATAATTAGCGGTCAGGGACGGCGTTTATCTTGATTACGAATTCATTGTGGAAAATATTCATGTGATGCATTTCACGTGGACCTAATGGCCCGGCTAAGATAATTCCCAAAGGCACTCTTTGATTTTTTCCAATAAAAGCAACCAGTCAAAAATGATAATCAATCACAAAGCGGATAAACAGAAAATGTCGTCGTGTCTTTCAGCGAAAAATTCGAAACATTTGAATATTACAAAGTGATCTTTGCTGATCTCGAGTTGATGAGTTCGCATACTGAATTCCGATCTAGAAATGCATCAGATCGCATAGATATTGACGAATAGGTTGTGTGCGTTTCGATCAAACAGGGTGGAGAAGAAGGATCGGTTCCGAGCATCCGGTGGGTTCCTCTCTCAAGATGTGTTCGCCTTGATTTCAACAAACTCACGAATTGCCAATCGTAAAGTTTTACGATGGCATAGTCTGAATCGAAAAAAATTTCTGATGTTGCCATACGTCGATGACTACACGCGACCCCAATAAAAAATTCCCATTAAACTCATCACAACCGGACCTTCAAAACAATGCCAAACATTTTTCTGGCCGAACGTAAAATATTTTGAACTTCATAATTAAGCTCATAATTGAAATTTATTTAATCCTGAATTTTACTGGTTTGTGTATATTTGTGTGTTTGTTGCTACTGGGCTTCAATTACGGCGTAGATATTATTAAAAAACGTTTAACAAACACAAATTTGATGTTGATGTAACTGCGTTATGTAATGATCCTTGACTAGTATTCCTTTGAAAATATGAACTAACTTAATTAAAGCTATGAAGATCAATTCGTGGTCAACTAAATTAATTATACCACTGAAATTTACATAAAAACTGGAAAATATGAACGGTTTGGGCTAATTGAAAGGTTTTTGTTTGATTATCATTTCAATGTAATTAATTTAGTCGACTGTAACTACATTTTACTTTACGTTTACGGTTGACTTGAATTAAAAATAAAATAGCCAGGCGAGTTCATTTCTTTTATTTAGTAAAAAGAAGAATAAATGTCTCGGCAAACTATCGGTTTCACAAAACCTTTTCAATTTTTATTTCAACAGGGTACTTTTGTTAAATCAATTACTTTGTAAGGTAACTGTAATAGGATTTGGTAAATGAGTTTCAGTTTGCCGAGAGTGACTAAAGGTATAAATTAGCAATGACCTGAAATTTTTAAAATAGCGGTTCAAGTAATTTTTCAGTCGAATTCACAAATCTGAAGTTCTACAGGGTGGCTCAAAAAAATTGGTTTGGGCGATTTAGGGACGTTTCATTGCAGCAAACAATTTGATGAAAATGATATAGCCGTTGAAATGGGTTGTTTTCTTGTATGACAAATGTTTCTCTCGCATTACACGTTCTTTGTGTTGCCCTTTTTGTCTTAGATACGCATAATTGGATGAGGCACATAAATTTCCCGACAAATAATACGTACTTGAAGAACTGTTGTAATCCGAAAGTATCTGTCGCTTTATAGGGATAAACTTTAAATAACTTGTTTCTACTTGCCGTAATTGCTTATAATACTTTATAATAAGATTAGTTCTTCGTACTTCCAGTTCAGCAATATTCCGTTGTTTTGAAATTAGAATGGGACGCCGCGTTCAATTAATTTTCGTGCTTGCGTCTTCTGTTTTCCATTCAGAAGGAACCGAAATCACCCCTTCTTCTTTTATGAGGCTTCATGTCCGATAGGTGCGATTTAAAAATCTTGCGCGCACATATTTCACGGGAATTAAGAAAAAAATTTAACATTTCTTTCAACTTAATAAAGGGTCATAAAAAACCCCGCTTATTCAACCTCCGGCAACTCCATATTAATTGGTAAAGTCTGTAAAAGTTTTGAGTTTAACCGTAAGCGACGATTGTTCGAGTACATCAATCACTTGGAGAAGCTGCTAGCTACCCCGGAAAAAAAAACAAAGATGCTCACGCATCTGCGTTATTTTTACAAAAGCGTGCCGGGTTGACATCTGAAACAAGCGGGGAGATTTTATTGGATATTAAAATTTTTTGATTGAATATTGGTGGCTCAGTTTTGACAACGATTTAATAGAAAAATATTTTTCTCCGATTCGATAAGTGAAGTCGGAATCTAATGCGGCACTTCCTTTTCCCCGAGAATCAACCTCAACGTAAAATATAGCCAATAAGATTTACTTTGTGGAAGGTGAATTGAAATTCGTAAAATACAACAAAAATTCGATGAAACGGGAATTAATCATTATCGTCATTGTAGACAATGGAGAATAAGTTACTAGGCACGAGCAAACAGTTAATCATAGTGTAGGAGTTTCGGCATAATTTTCGCCCGAGTTTTGCAACTGCTGCGGATTTGGAAAGTGAACCGCATAGTTTGTTCGGTTTCCGATAAATAAAGAAAATATTAGCGCGAACGGAAACTTATTTCTGGCAGTAGAGTAAAACGCGAAAAAAAAACATCTTCCAAGATAAATAGCTTTTTGTTATACGCAGCACATCTGCTCCTATATCAAACTTTTATAACGTGAATTGCTAATACACAACACACGACTACCAGCACAAGAAAAACATTACATTTTTACACAAACTATGCCGTATACATAAGAGATTTTTAAATTGAAAGCTGTCTGGATAAAAAGGGTCGATGGAAATGCATTTAATTTCAATATTTTTCATGCGAGAAATTAATTTCAAGTAAAACAATTTAAATTTATTTTGAAAATTGATGGAAAACGCAAAAATTAATCAAAATTTACCTCATAAAAAGACCCCAATTAAATTTAACGATATATTAAAATTAATGATGTTGACAAAAGTAGTTTACGTCGTTTTGACGTTCGAAAAAAATGATTTGAAAAACCGGCCAAGCGTCGATAAATTTCAAGTGCGGATTTTTTATGAAAAGCATTACATGTTCATTCTGTAAATTCCGCCGGTGAAGCGCACATGTATGAACGGTTTAATGTAATAACTGGACATAATCGAGTAGAGCGATGAAATGTGGCGACGTCGCTTAAAACCGATTTTTTGTTTTGTTTTTATTGCTCGATTCAATTCATTTTGGATAAAATGCGGAGACGTCCGGTTATTTATTGTATCGAAACTTCGATATGTGAGATTTAGAAGAACTCATCACCGCGAAATGTATGATGTTTGTGAACTCATCAATGAAAAATGGATCATTTTTTTCCAGAAACGCAGGTTTCTTTCGTGCTTTTCAAACTTTCATTTTTTATTATTCGATAAATTATTCGTTACGAACTCCACGAATTTTCGGTTCTTCAAAAGTTGGCTAACTTACTTATTCATGTCTTCATAAATTGCGAAATTCTGCATTAAATTTTATGTATCTACGACTGATTAAGCTAAAACTAGGCATGTGAGTACTGCGAAATTATTTCACTAAATATCCGCTTTGAAGCTCCACGCTTTTCAGTTAGTAATTTAGATTAGTGCAGCTCCATATCAGCTAAAGTACAGAGAGATCAAAAATATGCTTCATAAAAAATATGGCCAATACGATACACAAATATGAAAAACTATGTAATTTAAACCAGATTTATTAATTGGAATATTAAAATAACGTGTATCCCCGTACTTTAAAGAAGAAGCTATTTATTATTTTACAAACATTTTAAATTTAAATTTCTGAAAACGACGTTAGATAAAGCGTTGTGTAAACTATTGTACACTCTCCCGCAAATTAAATGTCACACGACGTTTGGGCGCGTACAGGCCATGTTGCAAGAATGTTTGCATGGTTGTCTACAAATTATCAGGTCCATATGTTAGATTTGATATTGAGAATCAGTGTTTTGAAGTCAAAAATCAAAATAAGTAAGTGAATCAAGAGAAACAAGGAATAAACTACATAAGCTCAAATTTATTACTAAACCATATTTATTATTAATGAAAGTAATAAATCATTAATTTGTTGTTATTAAATAGATAAGAAATACACACGCATTTAATAAAATAGAATTGTAACTCATCAAAAACCTTAGTTGATATTCTTGGTGCTTTGTTTATGAATACATAGAAAATTTTCCAAATTCTTTTTTTAACAGCGTTAATCGATACTTAAGAGTCAACCCTTGTTGTAATCATTTGAAAACAAAAAATGTTACCTGAGCAAACTTTATGAAAATGTGGATTCTAACATAAGTCGAAAAAAAAAAAAAAATAAATAAATTTTAAGTCTGACTTACATGTCGATTTTTATTCTTTGTTCCATATCTTCTTTTTTCTTTGTTTGGAATGTTAATTCCTCGTCACAATTTTTATAAACACATTACACATATACACATTTAACACAAACATTTTAAAACTCTTGAAAAACTTCAAAACATTTTAAAACTATTTATTGTCATTATGTGCATTTCGCTATTTACTTTATATAAATAAATAAATAAATGAAAAAGTTTATATGGACATGTCTCGTTTTGAATGGTCACTCCTCAAATATGCACCTAATCTTACGTAGAGAAAATACAACTTGAACGTCTCCAATTTTCAATTATTTTCTTTACTTTAACGAAATAATAATAAATAAAAGTAATGTTATTAAATGATTTCTTTTTTTAATTTATTTAAATATATTTAAATGTGCTCTAAAGCGTTAAAATGTATAACTTTTATGTGAAATACACTACAACAGTACTACAGTACAGAAAATAACATAACTTCATAACACTGATCCTCAATATCAAATCTAGCATACGGATAATTTGTAGACAACCATGCAAACACCCTTGTAACATGGCCTGCAAGCGCCCGAATGTCGTTTGACATTTAATTTGCGGCAGAGTGTACCAGACGAGTTACATTGACTTTATTTCTCATTTTATACTTATTTTCTTGCCTATTGGACAACTTTTGAGCGAACAATATTTGCATTGTCAAGTTTGCACGCGCAGTAATGACAAAAGTGATGTTTGACTAATCACGATGGTTAATTCACGCTCTAAATATTATTATTTGAGCCTAGTTGTATGCACATATTAATTCCATCTTTGTTGACGCGCCCTTGCTGTTTGCCTGATGTCATGGCCGGAATTTGTTTGAAGAAAGATTTGGAGCGGCAATTAGCATTTGGCTTTTAAATCGAATTGAAAAAATGTTTTAAAAACAGCGGAGGTATTTTGTGTGGCGCGATCACAGGATTTAGCCGCGAGGTTGAAAACAAATCTGAATGCTGACAGCGAATGTTTCCATAAAACAGTATCAAACTTAGAACTTACCTACATGCAATCAGCTATGAAATTCTCAGTGGGAAATTGATGTGGGCCTCAAAGTGAGGCAATTTGCCTCCGGTACATACAAACAGAACTTGAACTTCTTAATTTGGTAAAGTTTTCTCTCGCCTATATGCAAATTCGTAATTAAGGGATTGGCCGAGGTTGCATATGCAGCCTTCAGCAATTTTTGATTATCGCCATAATTGTTAGCAAAATGGTTTCTCCCTTCCTTTTGAATCTGATTTGTCCCGTAGCTTTTCAAAGTTTATTTTTTATTCAAAAAGCGAACCGCTGTATGATAAAATTTGTTTGCATTTTTGTGTATCGCGCTTTTAATTTGATTACCTCTTTTTCGCGAATTTGTGTTTGTTTTAACCTGGTATGACAACATAACGCAGTAAGTATTGATGAATTTTGTGGCGGCACATTGTAATCAAGAGCGTTTCACTTAAATTAAATTTTTGAAGTCAAAAAATTTAGGAATTCCAATCAGAAAATTCCCAGTTACCTATCTCTCTTGTCGTTAAATTTTAAAATTTCTGCTGAATATTTTAAAACGGCCAACGTGAGGATATGCGGACGAAATGTAATTGTGCGGGCCTAACAGAAATTTGCAGATTAATTATTGCGGTATGCAGGATGATTATTGTCTTCACACGGGATTATCCCTTTGTCTCTTTTACAATGCGGTTCGTTCGCTTATTTATTTTCTTGTTATCTCGAATAATTATCGATAACCGGCCATTCTCCTGTTAATTTGGCTTTTTGGCACTTAAATTGATGGTTAAAGTAACGATACCGTGAGACCGTTTAAAAACGAACCAGAAATTGGTGAAGTTTATTCTACTACGGGTTGATCTTCTACTTTTTCCAGTACTACTTGATCTTCCTCTTACTTCGTGATTTCACTATTTTCATAATGTACACCCTTCGCAATTTCTTTTATTGCTTGATTGCGCCGCTTCTTATATTCTACTTACTTTATTACTCTTCATTTTTGTGCTTCTACTTATCGTTTAACTTGTCATAAACATTTTGTAGTTTATAATATATTATCTTTTGATGAGATCTGGTTGATTTTTCCGTTTCTTTCGTTCTGTTTCGTAGGTGGTACTTGAAATGATCTGCTACCTTCTTTCTGTTATCCTCATTATTTTTTGCCTCAACCTCCACTTTTTGTGATCTTTACATTGAACTATTTTTATCTCTGACTATTATGGCATAAGTTTTTTTCTTTTATTCTTTTACACTTCCTTTTTCTACGATTAAATCATTTCAATTTGTGAACTAGAAAATGCACATCTTCTTTTAGTCGAATCAGTGGGCATTAAAAGTCTGTGCGGTTCCGCAATTTCGGAATTGTTTAACGTTAAACATGGCACGCACGTTGGTAATTTATAGTTAATTAAGGTACATATGTTCTCATCCTTAATACGTGCGTATACACAATTAGCTTTGCGTAATCCTGTTTACTTTTCCAGATTAAATTGTGCAGCCGTGTAATTTTGTAAAAAATTAGCACCTTTTTAGGATATGCGAGTCAGATTTCCCGTTTTTAACGAATCAAACATTTCTGTTATCGATGTAGATCCGGATCGATGCTTTTTTTAGACGATCAAACAGAAACTGTAAATTATTTGTTTTGTTTTTTAAATCCGTGGGCAGAAATTTCGCGGATTAAGTAAGCTCGAAAAAAAATGGATCGGATTTGATTTACCGATTTAGTTCAAACTGGCGGAAGTGGCTTTAGTAATTCGACATTTTTCTCTCATCGCCAAATCGTACACAATGTATAAATTGTAAGTTGAATTTTTGTGAGGGACCTTAATAAAATTTCTCTTTTTTTGCCGTTAAGTTGTTTTATATGCAGCACATTTTATTCAGTACCTTTTTACGACTACTAAAATATAAAGCTACAATAAAAAAACAACTTTTTTTATTATTTTTTTTCAGAAGTGACAAAAAATCATAAACCTTTGATTAACGTTAAAAATATACAACGGAGAAATGCTTATATAATCCGCGTTTTTAATACTTTATATAAATATATTTTTTCAGCGCATCTGTTTCGCCTCCTCCGGGTTCGACGAGAATACGCTATGAGGTCAATAAAAAAATGAAGTGCAGGCTGGATTTTGATTACAACTGAAATCGCATTCTTTACCTTCACTTTATAGTCAAATTTTTCGAATACATTTTAATTTCGGATATAACGTTCACTTTATGTGACAGTAATAACGCCGTAACTTATGCTGTACAGGTCAACATTCGAAAACTGAACGGAATACTTAATTAACAATCGGTTGACGAAACGTGTTCGAGTTCCGCTAGACAAGGCGAGAACTATCAGTGGGCGCTGTCTAAAATTAAACAAATTTCGACTTGCATAAAAGGTTATAAATAGCGGTCCTATTTTCACAATTATTCGATACAACGGTAAAAGTAATTCGAGCAGCCGGGTCTAAAAATAAATTTTTGATGTTCTGAATTAATTTTAAAATTTGTTTGTTTTTGTCGCAACGGTTCCTTTCCCTACGGTTCCGCTGAGTGGCGATCCTGAAAATTGCAAACGTGTTCAGCAATAAGCGCACATGTTGTCGAACTCGGGAATTACTGCACGTGTTATGGCCTAAAAGAGATGCCCCCTAGAACAAAAATAGAAAAACTTGTTATTTAACTACACTCAGGGCGGCTTAATGGTCTTTTTTCCCTTTCACGCATTTCATTTTGCCTTTCAATACACTCCGGCGAAATTTCATCTCGAATTTATCAGCAGCGTAATCGTCATTATCTCCAGATCAATAGTATTATGAAATGAACTTGTGTTAACCGCAACAAATGGTTACAGCGCTATATTAGCAACATCATTTGTGCTCCCCATACTTCTAAAGATGTTCCGGTGCGTAGTAAAATAGATACTTTGATCTCATTGCGCTTGAGTTGCTCGATTGAACTATTTAATTACGAGAATTTATTTTTTCAGCCGCTGTTTAACCTTCATAACATTTATATATTAAAATTTGCGCATGCCTAAAGTACCGACTGGGGTACGTTTGTACCCCAGGCTCATAAAGTCAAAATACAGTAGAATCCGGTTATAACGGCTTTGGTTATAGCGAACCACCGGTTATAACGAACTTTATTCGAAGTCCCGACATTTTTCCCTATATAACAATGTAGAAATTAATCGGTTATAACGAACTGGGATATAACGAACAATTGGATATAGAGAACCTGAAAAAGCCGAAATTAGTAAAATTTTAATCGGCTATAACGAACTTTATATTGTATATAACGCGCAATAACCTTGGTCGGTAATTCCTAGTTGTACGTTTTGTGCCTTTCGTATTGCGTTACTTGTGAAAGCATCGCCACTGCGTTAGTTTACGACTCTGACAAATTTATTACTATGCCCTTTTATTAGAACATATTTTAACAGAAAAGCACAGTTGACCGGATGTTACGGTTTTCAAATTATCGCTAAGACCTTCTAAGAAGTGACCATATCGGACACACATAAACCCCTTGAGGACATGTGAATTATTACAAAAAAAAACAGTTTCACTTCGATTTTAAAATCAGTTTAATACGAGTCAGCGTTTAAACAGCATCGTACAAATGGCTAAATTTTCAAGAAAATCTTTTTCGTTAAAAGAAAAATTTGAAATAATACATGAGAGAGAAGATGGAACAGCACAACACGAAATCTGTCTGTGAAAAGAACGAAAGTAGCAATTTGGAAGAAGAAGAAAGAATTATGTGCGGTATTTGAAAATAAAAAATGTAAACGCTAAAAAACTACAAAAATCTAAAAACGATAATGTCGACCAATCTCTTAAAAAGTGGTTTACGCTACAAAGATTAAATAATGTAACGATCAGTGGTAGTATTGTAAAAACAAAGGACTTTTTTATAATTTTTTTATACATATTCATATGTATATTAGACAATAAAGGTCTCATAGAACACTCTTGCATTTATTATCTCATTAACGCTTATAACGAACTTCGGATATAACGAACCGATTTTGACGGTCCCTTGAGGTTCGTTATAACCGGATTCTACTGTATCTGACAATGTCGAAGAGGTAAAATATATACGACTGATTGTTCATGTAGATAAGACTATAATTTGAAGCTACTCTATTGGTAAGTGAGAAAAAAAGAAATTTTTGCAAACTGTGAATAAAAAATCGCGGCTGGGTTACAAATGTACCCCCGCCGGTGTTATGAAGGTTAAATATTATCAAAGCAATAATCAAGGTGTTTCTTTAAATTAATGCAGACACATGTTGTGCTCGATAAAAACCATTTACTTTATTTTCTTGGTCGTAATGATGCCATGAATTTTCGATAATTTCCAGTTCAAACAATAAAGATCAAAATTTACGGAAGCTTAGTATTTATAATCCAACACACAATCTTAATTGATAAAGTAATTAACGCGAAATTGTGTTTTCGCACTTATTTTCTTAAATTAAGCTCGGTAGTATGAACTTGCAAATATTATAAATATTCATTATCTCGTAACTCGGATAAACTGTAACGTTTAACGTTCTATCGACTCATTTGCGAGAAAAATAATTAGAAATCATTGGTTCCTACAGAAATTAGTAGATTTGTGACGTTCAATGATGTATGTCAAAACGATTTTCATAGCTTTCACCGCGACATACCAGATTTCATTACTTATACGCTATTTCCTGACGGTGGTCAGTGAAAATGACTAAACTATTGTTCTATGTCTCGTTTGTGCTTAGGGTAACCCTTACCAAAGCAATCTCGTAGAAATTGTGTTTGGATCTCAACATAACATTGATGAAAATCAGGATTTGTCGCAAGAGATGATTTGCGACATAAATCTTAATTCAGTAGCGCACGAAATATAGCTGCAAAATTGAAGTGAAGGAAAATTTCCACTATTTTTCGATTAAAAAAGTTTCAGCTGTTGAAACGGTTTGTATCGAAGTCGTATAATCTATTTTCATAAGTCACGACAGTGAAGTCATCGAATCGAAAGCGAGTCTTTTATAATCCCTGCTACCCATTTTATCAGCCTAACTTTCCTGTCAAGTGCACTTAAGTCACTCAAAAAATAATTTTTGAAAACCCGATGCTGCTGTTTTCAATGGCTTCGTGATTGTAACTGAACTGTAAATATAGCGATTTTTCATCTTTTTTTTAAATTACGGTCAAAGCAATAACACTATATGTTAATGCCCGCAGTCTGTTCGAATTGACCAGTTAACATCAAATTAAATCGTGAATTTTTTTGTTTTTGCACGCAGTTAGAAACCCTCTGGTGTGAAATTTTGCCGTGTTACTCGATTAATTTTTTGAAGTGAAAACTTCTTTAGGCGCGTTAGACGATTTTTGGATGGGGTAAATCTTACGAGTTCGCACCTAGTTACGTCACGTATTTACCGCGTCACGGAGCCACTAATTTGATTAATTTATCGACAGATCAATCCTCAAAAACAATTGTAAAGCATGTTTCTAAATGTCAGAATTTTCATAATTTACAAATTGGAGGCCCATCAACGAGAAATGTGCCATATGTTCCACCAACTCGTACTGGGGGCCTATCAACACGGAATGAACCATACATTCCAGAGTCACATTCAGATTATGATGACGAAATTCACAATGATTTCCTTCACAAGTTCAAATTAATTATGTTCCACAATTACATGAGCCAATAATAACAAATTATGAACTAAATACTCAAAATTTTTCTTATCAAAATATTATTCCACTGTTATTTCATAGTTTTAAGTCTTCACTTCTGTCGGCAGTCCCCAATAACTGCCAATTTTTTTTGTAGACTCGATTGTATCCTAATGGCCTGTCTATTATGTACGTCTTAAAACGAGCCGCTATTTTTTTGCCAGAGATTCTAATTAACTTTGCATATTTCACTTCTTTCATTGACCTTATTTATTCTTCCCCATCCAAATCCACTAATTCGAACAAATTGTTAATTCGAAGGTACCTTCTCATTGAACAGTTCGGATTAAAGAGTCTCAACTGTACTTCTAAATGTTTTGTTGAGACGAATCCAATTACGAAAATGCCTACAATTTTTTATGAAATCCAATAAATAAAATATTTGTTTTTGTTTGTATTTAAAACAGCATGTTTACGCCAATTATTTGGAAAACGTTGAAATTTTGAAGGAAAAACATGCAACGGTGCCAATTCAGCCACGCAAATTGTTGATAAGAATGTGTCGAATAAAATGTTTTTCGTTAATTTTCTTTTTTATTTTAACATTTTTATTTTTGTTTTTTGTTTGTTTGTTGGTTGTTTTGCTTTGTTTTTGTATTTAAAACAGTTTGTTTACGCCAATTAGCCGGAAAGCGACGATGAAATTTGAAAAGAAAAAATGGAACAGAGCCAATTTAAGTCGCTCAACTTATTCACTTATTGTTTATTTATTTTGTTTATTTTAACAACATTTTTGTTTTTGTTTATTGTTTTGCTTTGTTTTTGCGCCAATTAGCTGGAAGACGATGTTGAATTTTGAAGAAAAAATGAAATATACAGAATTTTTGCACAGGGCTGAAAAATGTGTTAATTTTCTTTTCCATTGTAACAAAATTTTTGTTTCGTTTAGCTAATAAATATTATATTATTATTCGGATCGATTTTGATCAGCAATGAAATAATCTTGATACATTTTAATGTAGCCCACCACCACAACAAATTAAATATCACGTATGTATGTCATAAAGGTGGCAGCGTTAATCCCTCGGTCACTATAAAAAGTAAACGCGCTAAAAAAAATTTATAAAAGAAAAAGTTACCGTAATTATCCGTAAAGCCGTTAAAAATTAATTATTATAACCCTTTGTGCCATGAGGGACGTGTTCGTTTAGTACGGCACCGTAAAAAAGGATTTGAGGATCACCAGTTAAAAATACGTAATATTCATAAAAATATACAAAAATGTAAATATTTATAGGAAAAGTTGAGGCGCTTATATAAATCTGTATTCGTGCGACAATTCCTGGGAGAGTCGGAATTTCTGGCAGCGGTCATAAATAACGTATAAATGTGGATGATACGTGTTTCAAATGTAATTCCATTTGGTGTTTTGATAGACGCTGCGCTCTGACTGATGCCACTACTAAGGAACATGTCGTTAACAATTACCCGCTGCACGCTACTCGGTAATCCTTCTTCCCTACTATTGTTTTGATGTTCTATTCAAGGGATACTTATTATTAGAGTAATTTACGCGTTTTAAACACAGCATTAATTTGTTACTTTCAAAGTTGCCTTAACTCTCCTATTCACCGTCTCTATACTAAGCTTTTACGAACGGCACGACTGCTTTTAAGAATAACAAAAACACTTTCGTTACAATCGAAATTATAAATAAATTTTGACGGAGCTTTCCCAATTTTATACTTGCAAATTTGATTAAAATCTTTTACTTTTACACCGAGTTTAAAGAAAATTATTAACTCCCCTTTCGAGTAAATATTTGATTCATTTATATTTCATTCTCGGTGGTTTGTTTATCCTGAGCATTGTGGCTTTTAATCTCTTAGTAGTTGGCTTTTGTACTAAAATCATTATCTTTTACTGCCTTTTCATTGCGATAGGAATTGTGCTTCTATTCCTCACATACGGGGTTCCTCCAAAAATCTGTTAGTCAACGCTACCAAAAGAAAGTTCCACGTCACTGCTTTCCCAAGTTGCGTTAAAACCAAATCTTTAACTGTTATTTTAATGAAATAATTAAATATGAATCTTCCTTTGCTTGGATGAATAAATGTCGATTTACACCGAAAGTTCGTTAATTGGAATCGGAACACCCGGTATAGAGGCGGCGTTTTATTGCGCCATTAAATGGCACAACTTGTACTAGCGGGAATCACATTCAATGTTTTTAGGTCAATTAGAAAATGAGATAAGAACTGCTCTATAGACCGCAGTTACCGACAAGTACGGCCAGCCGCCCGTCAATATATCACTTTTATTAATTGCTACCCAGCAATTACGTTTCGCAAATTAGAAAAAATGTTTTCGTGGAGAGCATTTTTAGTATCAACAAACATCCGTTGGTGGGGTAAAAAAAATATTCGAAACGAGTGGACAAACCTCGGGCGCCACGTCGTCACGGCGCTGAGAAATTACTCGATGGCGCCTGAGTTTCTTTTTTTTGTTTAATATCGCGATTTAAAAATAGCAAAAAATTTTGAAGGTTGCTCGTATTTTTTATTTTGGACTTTTTTATTAACGTTTCGCCAACTGTACTCGCAATACATCAATTGTCACTTTGAATCGATGCGGTTGGTTTGACCAAAAAAAAATAATTCACGAGAGCTTTCTTTTTTTTATCCACAATGAAGTAAATTTTCCTTGATAAAACAGCGAGCCCGGCAGGACGAGCATCATCCAAATTTTATGGATTAAAAATTAAATAAAAATAGCAAAATGTTTGGAGGCAGTAACCAGCAGCTTGTTTTATGTGGGTGAAGTTGTAAATTTTAATGGGTCGTAGGTTGCTTATAAGCATATTTAATTACCGGTGGATTAAGCGGATTTTTTTAATTAAAAAACTAATTCTGAGAAAAGCGCGGCAGTACCGGTTGATTAATATTTTTTTAGGATTTAATACTAATGAGTGGGCGATTTTAAAAATATGATTCATCAAATCCGATAGTTTTTATTAATGTTTTTTTTTTATGATTTCAGGTAAGATGGGAGAAGGTTCGCTCAAGTAAGAATGTTTACCATATTTTCTCAACACTTTTAACATCAAAACTTTTTTTATTGCACCGAGACGTGTTTCATGTCAAATGGATTTGTAGACAGTTATAGTGCATTTTAATTGAACGTCCAATTAAATATCACAAAGGATGTCATTGATACAGAGCGCTTAACAGAAAACATATTAGTGAAAGATAGTCGCTTATGAAAGCATCCGTTTAAAACTTGTTAAATCTCTCTCATTGTCAGTATTATTATCATTCGAATGCGGCTCACATATGTTTCGTTTAGTTTACATATACTTTGATAGGTTTTCGAACCAGTTGCCCATATAAATGCTCACTTTTGAGAAGTAGGGTCGCGGTTATTGGCAGTTATATCCTGTCGTTTGTTAAGCCCCTTTGGCGGCAGGTACGTCTTGACCTGCGTCTCGAGAACATGTGCTGCTTCGCTCTTCGCCCGGGGAAAACTTAGTTTATTTTTTCAATTATACGCTAGGGCCGTGTTATGTTTAAGTTTAACGCGCTGACCTCGTTTTTATATTATTATGTTTTCAATCTTTTTTTAACTTTTCAGCGAACAGAAAAACTTCTTCACTCACGCTCGTTATTGGAAACACTTTATAGTTATCTTGGACTGAAAATTCCTGAAAAAGTTTGCTCCAAAGCCAAAAGTTTAGCTCCAAGTGTATAAAAAGTTAATTAAAGACAACCGAGAGGATGCAGTTACTCCGATAATTTCATGAACGTATTTACAAGCCCCTTTGTTTTATTTTTTGTCGGCGAAATTTTTTATCAGAAATTTTAAAATTCTTATTCAAATTACCGTCACGTCCGACATGACCGAACTTATAGATTATGATCACAGAAGTCGGATTTCGACGTGACTTCACAGCAATACCAGTCATTTCGAGCTGGTGAAAAAAACTTTACGACCGTTTTTGTGGAAATTTAAATTTAATGTTTCGGAACAATGTAGCGAGAAAATGGTTAAAATTTAAGTTCAGCCATCATGGGGTGCACGTAACTAGTGTTGAAAGCACGATGCACCAACCGATGGCGTCGGTGCGCCGCTAATGGTGCGTTCCCTGCCGTAAAGCACACTTAATGGGAAGAAAAGCCTTCAATAAAACTGTATTCTTTGAAAGATCGCCGCGCTAAGACACAATTCTGATGGAAGTTTATTACACCTTTACCGTTTTCGTTGGCGTCCGTTTGTTTCTTTCGTTTCAAATTAAAATTTTGGCTGTAAAACGTCGAGTGGTTTATATTTAAATACGGAATTTATTTTTGAATTTACATTTACGGTTTCCATCGTAAAACCACAAATGCGCCGAGATGACTTATGTATATCTAGAGCAGGGGTGGCCAACCCAAATGATCTTGCGGGCCACTTTGGAAATGCATCATAACTCCGCGGGCCACATATAAAATTATATATCCCCATATTAGATTTAGACCCACTATAGACATTTTTTTGGAGTGAAAAATTGAAACATAATGAGTTATTGTGTATTATTTGTGTTTGTAAAAGTGTGATGAATCTCGCGGGCCAGAAACATGGTCAAGGCGGGCCACATGCGGCCCGCGGGCCGCTGGTTGGCCACCACTGATCTAGAGGTTCGATTTGAAATTTGTGAAAGGGGAAGAACTTAATCTTTAACCACTTTGGGCTGGTCGCCGGCACCGCAGCGGTTTTTGCCCGTTTCAAACCCGTTCAACACTTTATTGGAATGCAATTTACACAACAGTTTTGGCTGCGAAATTAGTCGTAATCAAAAATATAGGAAAACGAAGTAATATTTAAATATTGAATTGTAAAACTGCTATTTGTTCTTGATAAGCGAGGTTGACTGTATATACAATCCGTCTCATGAGTATTGGTATTGCGTTAAAAGTGTGGAAATCAACGGTTTGAAAAATGTTTTGCAATTACAAATTTGCTGTAAAAGTTAGTTAATAAATTGAAGAGTTATTCATGTTGCAAAGTATAGGGCAAGCTCGTTATAGTGATTTAGTATTGCTCTTATCGGTGCAATATATGGCAGACTGTCACATAGTCACTGTCGTAAATTTCAATTTCACGTGGTTATAAAGGCGACTTTTAAGGGCCGGTGCCCATTAACGCGCGTCCAACGCCTAGCGTTCTGAAGTACAGGTAGCCCTCGGTTTATGCCGCAGTTGCGTTCTTGCAAAAGCCGGCGCAAATCGAATCGGCGTAAAAAGAACCCATATTTACAGTGATGTATAGGGTTAGGTTCTACATAAGTGAAAAAGAAGCAAATCATTTTATTTATTAATACAATATAATGCAAAATACATATACACCTATCCCCCGATTTACACGGACGATTGTTTTTTTATAGGCAAAACCGTATAAATCGAAAACAACGTCATTTATTTAACGTAATTTTTTTTAATAAGATATTTTGAAAAATTAAAATAACAGTTCATTCATAAAATAACAAATATACAGTGCGAACGAGTCAAATAGAATAAATTCAGTATCTCAATTATTGGACATATTTATAAAAAATTCCGTTTATGACATGATATCCTGCAAAGTAAAAATTTTATCCTTAACATCAACTCCCTTCGAGTGACAGTTTCAACCCCCAAATTTTTAAATGTGATACCTCATTTGAAAGATCTCTTCATGCTCTATTAAAAACTGCTATGGTTTAAAATTTTATTGCGAAAAAAATTGTAAAAATGCTACAAAAAATAATTGTTTATCGCTAACCAGTAAATATGAAGTTTAAAAAATTCTGATTAGTAAAAACACAATGATGTACACTTTTCTACTGGCACAAATTTACTGCAGTAATTTACGTGAATACGTAGGAAGTTTTATTGTGCATACAAAACGGGGAATCACCAATATGTATAACCAAGTGAACGGCGTTAAAAAATAATTGTAGAAATATGTACTCATCTGAAATATTCATTTTTACCATTTTATTTTGAATTCGTTATTTTAAGAACCGTGTAAAAGCGAAATCGTGTAAAAAAGTATCGTGTAAATCGGGGGATAGATGTATTATAAATTTAATTTTTCAAATGTATTTTAAGATAAAAGTAAGTGAACTGTTTTTATTAAAAAATATTAAGAAAAACAAATAAAATTTCAAAGTTTCGGATCTCTTACATTTTTTGGAAAAAAGAATTTACAACGTCGCGGCTCAACACTGAAACGAAAATCAGTCTAACATAGGAAGAATCGGTGAATTACCCAATTATGTACACGGCGAAACAGTGAATTCCACAGCGTCGTTATTGTGAATCGGCGTAAATTGAGCCGGCGTAAATCGAGGGCTACCTGTATATACTGGGTTTTTACTTTAACATTGAACATACGATGTAAATATCGCTATCTTCAATTTAAAAAAATATATTGTCACTCAGTCAATGTTTTGCAATCAAGCATACTCTACACGTTAATTTACTTTAGGTTATTTGTTATTAAATTGTAATGGCCAGACGTTAAAACTTAAACGATTTATTTAAAATAAGTAAATGAAAATGAAAGATTTAAAATTTTCAAGTTTCATTTTTCATTTCCTTTTTCCATGTCCATTTACCATGTCTATCTGTCATTGCCGTTTTCAATTTTCCATTTCCATTCTCCATATCCATTTGCCATTTCCATTTTCAATTTTCCATTTTAATTTTCTATATCCATTTACCTTTTCTATTTCCGTTTTCAATTATTCATTTCCATTTTCAATTTCCATTTTACAAATCCATTTACCATTTCCGTTTTCCATTTTCAATTTTCCATATCCAGTTTCCAAAATTGTCACAAATAAGCTTTTCTTCGTTTTCTCAAAACTATGTTGTTTTTACAGAGCCGTTTCTTGCACCAAACGCTTCGAAAACCGCTCCGTCTGTTTTCGTTCTTATTTCGTTGAATTGATTTTCATTATTTATAAACTCTCCGTTATTTAACCCTAGACCGGTCGCATCAAATTGAGGAACGTATCCGGTCGCGTGGTTGACTTTGTCAAAGTGAATTTCTGGCTTTTAATCAAACAACAAACTGTTCATTCAATTTTTTTGTTATATTTAGAGTATTAAAAGATTTTTGGACAAGTGTTGCATCAGAAATATTAAACGCTATCAAGGCATTTATATAGAGTGTCTCCAAAAAACAAGACGAGTCCATAGTTTCCTTATTTATCGGAAAATTTCAGTTATCTATATACCAAGTGAAATGGTTGAGAGTAGACTACAAAATAGCATAACAAAATCACATATTACCCTAAGGGCATTAAGGCTATACCGTCACAACATTTTTTTTCAAATTGGAATATATGCATTTCTTTACTAATTCTGCTAGAGATTTTTATTCCGAATACAACAATATATCACAAGTATACGCTTACATAAGAAAAATTAAACAAAACAAAAATAAAACACCATTTAGTCTTGTGTAAAAAAAATAACACTAGCTTTGGAAACAAATGATGAGCACTAAGTAAGAAGCTATCAAAATGCATTAAACAATAATAAAATAGAAAAAAAAAATTCTGGGCGCGTGGTTGACTTTTCAACCAGCCTGTTTCTAACTCCTTTTATATTACTATTAACACACTTATTGAGTTTACTGTCTCGGATACAATGCTGACTGGACAGTAAGGAACTAAAGATAAGGTACTGCAGGCGGCAGTACCCCAAGGCTTTATCTAATCAAACAATACCGCCTAAATACTCGGATGGTTGACAAAGTCAACCAACGCGACCGGTTTAGGGTTAATTAATAAATTTTCAAATTTAGGTATTATTTTAAACAGGCGCGGCTTGATATAAATAGTGATGTCACGACGCCCATTATTGTTTTTGGCGCAAGGTATGCGCGATACAAGCTATTCTTCATAAAGTTTTATTTACTGAAAGTTGAAAAAAGTTTTAAATTATTTAATTTTAAATTGTACTGTCTGCGGGGGAAAAGTCCAAATTATATCTTGTAAATAAAGTGCTACTATGTAACATTGATCATACGAGACGCAAGAGATGCTTAGCTGTCGGCCATCCTGTCGATATCGTCATAAGTGTGCCCAGATCCGGTATGGTCGTTAAAATAGACCCCGGACGGTCAAGGGTTAAGATTATAGCAATACTGAGTTGTCACAAGTAGTTTGTTAGAAACGTCGGTATTAGCGGACGGTCACTGAATTACTTATCAGATTAAATTCTCAGCGGTAAATTGCCTTTCTTATGTCGAGGAAAAAAGAATAACCGGCACTGATTAATCGAAATTTATAAATCAAGGCAGAGAATGTATGCATTACGGCGGCTATTACCATTTCACATAAATATTAATACAGCGTAAGCTAATTCCCGAAAATAGGCTCACGTTTTGATGACAAAATTTCGTGCCGCAAAGAACTACGCCGTTCTTCAACCGGTAGAAATGAGTCATATACAGTGTAATAGGCCACAAAAGTATAATGTTTCGAGACCTTCTTTTTACGATTTCAATGGTGAGATACCATTTCCTTTGGTCTCTGGTGGCGTTATATTCCACTTCTTGCCGTAGTCTCATCGGTTTTTGTGAAAAGCGCATTTTACTGTGAAATTAACTGCCGTTCTGGGGAGTGTTCGTTCTTATTACTATTAGTCTTATTCGTATTCGCAGATGTGGCCTTCACTTCTTTATCGGTTCTTGGCGGGCGCTATATCGTCGGCGGAAGTGCAAGGTGCACATTACGGCGCTCCTTAACTTGGCGTGCTTTACTCGAACATTACGCCCGCCTTTGCAAACTAATAAGGCGAAAACGCCATTACTTAATACCCTTTTATCGAATAACTGAATGCTATTTACCCAGCACTCGCCGACTTTCAATCCGCTCCTCATAATTCCCGCTTTTAATTTTCAATAAGGAAAAGTTATTGCGATCATAGGTCACGAAGCTCCCAAATACATCACTTTGTTAGCTAACCACTACGAACTAGTCGATTCATCGGACGGCACGTTCTGCTCTTTTTCCTTTTTATTGATTTGAACTTTTTTTTCAAATAGGTGCCAACGACGAGCCGACCTGTAATTTGTAGGATCCCAAAAACATGCGATTTAGTCGTAAAGTTGGGAAGTTAGGAGCTAATTTATTTAAGCCACCCTCCGAGATATTACTGAAACATCGGTCAGTTTATATTATCACACAGTCCGTGTAAGAAGCTCCTTGGATTGACCCCTTGGGAGATGTTTTAAGACGGTTTGACTGTAGAGGAAAGTCGCCTAATATGGGGAGTGTTTTTTAAAAGCACTAAAAAAAATATAGGAATTAGTCGTACAGTCATGAAATTTGGTAGCAGTAACCCATTTTTCTTAAAAAAACGAAATAAGACGAAAAAAGTTAAATTTTATATAAAATGCCCTCAATGTAGTGTTAAAAAAAAATGGCACCTCCCCAAATTAGAAACCAGTGGTAGCTTAATATGGGGAGACAATAATTACTATGTCCAATCGTATTCTCATAATTATTCAGATAAGTAAATAGTCTAAACTATTTGTTTTAGATATGTATTATTAAAAAAACGAAAAAGTACAGGGTGAGTTAAGTTTTACCGCCCGTGGCAAAATAGGCCTTTAAAATAATTTGTCAATTCTCATAAATTGCATGAGTAATTTTATATTATTAAGGTACATAGAAATCAAGAAAAAATCTTTTTTTTTTAATCAAGTAAAATTTTGGCTTTTTTTCAATTACTAATTGTTCAATTTATTAGTTTTTTTGATGTACGAACAGTAAAATATTTTCACACAATTTAGTGTAATTGAAATAATTTTAGTAATTTGCGTTTATTAAATAAAGCTATTTCCGTATTAGAAGGTATTTTTTAAATGATTTACGACATAAGTAGACTAATTTACCAGACAATGGTATTGATATAGGGGTGCTTGAAAGATTATTTATGGCGGTCACTAAACTAAACTTAAGAATGCAGGCCTATCGTCAACTGAAAAGCTGTCTCGTTCAGTTTGATGGGTCGATCATAAACTATTGTTAGGATGGTAAACCGCATTATCTATTGTTAGAAAGTCATAAATAGAAGCATTTTTTGTGCTATATCTTAAATTTGATTTAACTCAAAAAGTAATCATTTTTTTACGAATCAAATTGCAGATATTAATGCTACGAATAATTTGACAAATTTAGAAATAAAAAACCAAACATAGAAATTTTACCCAAAACTCTTTGTTTTACTTTTTTGGCTTAAAAAAAAATATATTTTGGAAAATTTGTAGCACTAATCGAAAGCGTAAACTTCAACTGATGTAACATGTAAATTGCATAATTTCCCCTCAATCTTTAATAGGTATTATGGCCTGGGCGGTAAAACTTAACTCACCCTGTATGCACCCACATGTAACATTTATCGCATCGTATCCAATCTTCACCTTCAGTGTCCTCTGAAAATAGTCCCGCACAGAAGATGCATTCTGCGTCCTGCTCTTCATCAGACATTGGGTCATCATCAGAATCACCATAATCTATGTGGAATTCTTCTTCAGATGATTCATCTGAATTGTTTGTTTTTGAACGTTTGGCTAGCTTAGTAGGCTTAGTAGACTTTGCAGCTGATTTCTTCCCAAAAACTACTTTTGGTTTTGAATTTTTCTTGTGTGATTCTTCTAGTTGGTTCTTATATGGTGATCGCGTAATCAGTTCCGTCGATCCCGAACGGGTGCTCTATTTTCCGGGATTCAGCCGGGGAGGAGGGCTAATTTCAGATGGACCCACAAGTTTTTTGTTTTTGGAGTGGAAGTCGGTGGCAATTTTTGTGGATGAATTTTAGTTGAGTAGGCAACTCGCTGTTGCTGACAAGAAGATGAACCAGCTTGCTCTGTATCATGCTGCAGCTGTAATGGAAGATCTACGGAATTCTCGGACTACTTGATTTCTTGTTGCTCAGTTTCAGCCATGGTAAGAAAGTCATGAGCTCTGAATATATTACGGTTGCAGGGAAACAATACAGCCTTTTTAAAACCATTAGCTGCTATTTGAGCGGTTGCTGCTCTTTTGTAAGCATTGCCAAAAAGTTTACCAATTTGGTAGATAGTTACTACCCCCCTATCAGCATTAGCAGCATTGTTTCAAATTTATTGCGGTTTTCGAAACAAAAAATATTAGATAAACAAAATACATTAAGAACAAAATGAATGAATTCAGTAATTTAAGTAAAATCTGGATAAAAGAAGTCTGGTACGCTGAAATAACAATAATTGTTAGAACCGTTGATTTATTTCATTAAAAGTTTTTTTTTTTTTAAACGAGTGCAGTTAAAAGTTTCTTTGCATTCTTCATTAAAGTTTCTGTTAACAGTTCGTTGAATTAATAAAAGTAGATTTTAATGTAAATTTAACGTAATTTATTTTATGTTTGGAAAGGGAACTTAATCAATTTTTAATTAAACTTAAAAAACAATCGTTCGATAACTACAATAATTTAGATTTGATAAATTGTATCGTAATTAATTCCGGTGTTGTTTAAAATCGGTTATGAATGACCTAGATGAGCATTTAAATATATCCGTCCCGGAGTTTTACTTTGGGATTATTCTCCTTGTAACTTTCCGCAAAAAATTCAAATTTAGTCAATCCCCGCTTACTTAACGATTTACGGACCGGCGACATTATAAAAAATTTAACATTTTTCGATTGGGAAAAAATAACATTTTTGCACTTTTCTATCATCGCCGGTTAGTTTGCTGAAAACAAATTGAAGTCACGAACATTTCATACGCAGTTAACATGTCTGAACGAAACGAGGCCAATTTAAATACTCGTTTTAGGAATTCAGACAGTTTTCGAAAGGGTGTTGATGTCATAATCTACAATTACGATGTTCCAAACTGTAATTCAATTATCCCAATAATTTAGACATCCCCTAAAATTCACCGTTGTCATGTTAGATTTAATAAAAATCGCGATTGAAAGGAATTAAAATTTAGTTCTTCGGTAACTGGTTGAAATAAATTGCCCCACATAATACAGGTAGCCCTCGGTATACGCCTCAGTTCCGTTCTGATAAAAGCCGGCGCAAATCGAATCGGCGTAAAAAGAACCCATATTTACAGTGATGTATAGGGTTAGGTTTTACATAAGTAAAAAAGAAGCAAATCATTTTATTTATTAATACAATATAATTCAAAATACATATACACCTATCCCCCGATTTACACGGAAGATTGTTTTTTTATAGGCAAAACCGTGTAAATCGAAAACAACGTCATTTATTTAACGTAATTTTTTTTAATAAGATATTTTGAAAAATTAAAATAACAGTTCATTCATAAAATAACAAATATACAGTGCGAACCAGTCAAATGGAATAAATTCAATATCTCAATTATTGTGCATACTTATAAAAAATCCCGTTTATGACATGATATCCTGCAAAGTAAAAATTTCATCCCTAACCCCAACCCCTTCGAGTGACAGTTTCAACCCCCAAAATTTTTAAATAGGAAGCAGGAGCTTGTGATACCTCATTTGAAAGATCTCTTCATGCTCCATTAAAAACTTCTATGGTTTAAAATTTTATTGCGAAAAAAATTGTAAAAATGCTACAAAAAATAATTGTTTGTCGCTAACCAGTAAATCTGAAGTTTAAAAAATTC
Source organism: Dascillus cervinus (assembly GCA_949768715.1). NCBI lineage: Eukaryota > Metazoa > Arthropoda > Insecta > Coleoptera > Dascillidae > Dascillus > Dascillus cervinus. Next base: position 5,399,247 of record OX458323.1, read on the forward strand.
TGATTAGTAACAACACAATGATGTACACTTTTCTACTGGCACAAATTTACTGCAGTAATTTACGTGAATACGTAGGAAGTTTTATTGTGCATAAAAAACGGGAAATCACCAATATGCATAACCAAGTGAACGGAGTTCTAAAATGATTGTAGAAATATGTACTCACCTGCAATATTAATTTTTACTATTTTATTTTGAATTCGTTATTTTAAAAACCGTGTAAAAGCGAAATCGTGTAAAAAAGTATCGTGTAAATCGGGGGATAGGTGTATTATAAATTTAATTTTTAAAATGTATTTTAAGATAAAATGAAGTGAAATGTTTTTATTAAAAAATATTAACAAAAACAAATGAAATTTCAAAGTTTCGGATCTCTTACATTTTTTGGAAAAAAGAATTCACAACGTCGCGGCTCAACACTGAAACGAAAATCAGTCTAAAATAGGAAGAATCGGTGAATTACCCAATTATGTACCCGGCGAAACAGTGAATTCCACAGCGGCGTTATTGTGAATCGGCGTAAATTTAGCCGGCGTAAATCGAGGGCTAACTGTACAGCGATTTCGGCAGGACGAGTTGTTTTTTCTAAATTTTAAAATTATAAGAATGGCTTAATCGCTAAAAAAGTAGAGATTTTATTTCTCTCATTGCTGAACAGCTATAAGTATATATTTTCCTGCTTCGATACCGTTTCGAACAATAAAATCTCGTTTATTCCTTTTGATAGGCACTTCGTTTTTACGGGTTGCAGGTTCAAGCGAAGAAAATTCCTAATGGAGCCGTATCATGTGTGGCATATTACACTTCTTTTTTGGTGCCGTACATTGATTGTTTGGATGTGCGTTTGGAATTTGGCCGGTTCAATTTTTACCGACTCCTCACTATTCGGAGAAGGGCGTTAACGCTCTACTATCATATTTCACACGAATATAAGAGGGACTCCTGGGACACATGTGCAACGCCTTTAGTGTTGTTTATAATTTAGACGTTTTAAAAACCAATTTTCATCAAGCGGTTCGGGTTTGGAATTAATTATTTAAAACCGTGGAATGCCGAAAATTTTTGCCGTCTGATTAATATATTATGAAGAGGTTTCGGAACGATTAGCTCAGAGCGGCTGTTTCTCTGTAGGTTTTTTCTTATTAAACGAGTCTAAATTTTTAATAATAACGACTTCAAATTGTTTCTGGTCATTTCTTCGCGGTCTTAATCCTTTAACACAGAAGTTTATAACAATTTTTGAAAAGTTTGCGAATGAAAAATGCACGGAAAAAGGGAAACAGTGCAGCAAACGTTTATAATTTTAAATTTCCGTATTGGATGACGTTCTCGAGAGATATTTATATTTTTTGAAACAATTCTTTCTGGATCCAGTGTGTTAAACGAATGAGAATTTTGGCCTCGTGAACTTTTATTATGTTAGGCGCCCGAGTTAAATCTAAATATACCGTTTAAAACTCATAGAATACATTCCAGACTTGTGTTATATTTTTGCAAGAAGCGCGTTATATTTTATTTCACGGTTTCGAGAATCTTTCCAAAAAATTGTTTTAACTGCAAATTTATACCTATTATGCTTGTACTTCTTTAAAATATTGCGTCTTTTTTGAATATTTTTGAAGCTTGAAATAATAAGCAAAATTTGAATTAATCAATATCTACCATGTTTAAGGGCTGTTTGATTCTTTATTTGATATGTTTAGTTACGTTTGCGTTTTGAAAGCCATCCCTTGTTTTGAAAACGCAATTTATTTTAAGGGGGCGATAATTTGCAGATATGTCGGCATTTTCGTTCTTGGTTGAGCGCTGTCGTAATTTTTATTTTGCATTTTGCATTTATGAATGGGAAATGAGCTAATATCGCCGCTCCGGGAATTGCATATAATTCTTTAACCATTATCGACAAACATTCGAAGCATTATATGCAAAACCGGTAAGCCATATCAATATTTCCAGTTTATTGTGCAATGAAAGAAAAATGTTTTTTTTTTTTTGTAGGCGTTTTTCAAGGAAGTTGGGGGCAACTCATTAAATTTGCTTATCGGAAATTTTATTGCGCTTTCGAAATTATTAGATCTTTGCAGTTTAACAACTTTTTAAGTATCGGAACCGATTCAGTTATCGTCGAAGTTTCCCTTCGTAAAAGGGAATAGTTTGTACTTTATAATTAAACGATTACTCCAACTGTACCTTTACATTTTTATGTATTTATGTCCTCCTTTAATGGAGTTAATAAGAACACTCAGGTTTTATGCGTTTTTTTCGCGAGTTTCCTTCGGTAGTTTTAAGCTTCTCATAATTTTGACGCTGTAACTAAACATAATTAATTTCCTGATTTCATGGTTACGAACCCTTGCTGAAACGTTTTACTTATTTAGTTCAGACTTCACTTAGGTTGCGCCGTATGTCCCCAGAGATTTAACCGAGAATTCAGAGACCATTTACAGGAATTGGACAGAGAACTTGAAAGAAACAGAGGATGTGTTTTCGGCAGCCAATCTCGGCGGATAATTACAGTTGTGTTATTTTTCACGCGCACTTGTCTTTTCCAGGGATCATAGTGAGGTGAGCTTTTAGGTCACTATTTCTAAAAATTAGTCACTAAAGTAACTTTCTTCACTATTTTGGCGCGAAATTTTTCGACCGTCGCGTCACATTGTTCACAATTCCTTTTTAAAAGGATTACAAAAGTTTGCAAGTGAAGTAAGTGATTTTATCATTGCTCTGTATCATTTCCTTGATGGTTGGCCATTACGATTAGAAAACTTTGAGAAAATTCAGAGTGATCTAAAGTTATCTTCATACAAATTTATAACACATGTTGGTGCCAAGTGGTTAACGTTGGGTCCAGCTATCAGTCGTGTTTTAGAACAATATTCAGCAATAAAGAAATAAGTTCTGGAATTTATTCCAAAGTATTTCCAATGTAAATGTTTTTACTACAGTAGAACCTCTTCATAGCGAACACTCATGGGGAACCTAAAACTGTCCGTTGTGGAGAGGTGTCCGTTGTTCAGAGGGTGTATTAAAAAAATGTTGTAGGTATGTTGGTATACAGCATAAGACGGATACAAAAACAATAAAATTTTATTTAAATGTGTTACTTACTACGTACTTAATTTGCAAGTAATTTTTACTACATCTAAATTATTAACTATGCGTACATTTAAAATAGTATTCAGAAATGGTTGTTTGTTTTTTATTAACAATAGCATTTTTTAAAATGACACTTTCAACATGTGAAATTACTTCGGACATTTTTTGTGCCCCACTTACATCGTTGCTTAACATAAAAAAGTTTTGTAAGTTTTTCAGTTTTTCATAAGCGTCATTTATATTTTTGACACTGGAACGCACAACTAGTTCGTCGTCAGAATCGCATTCACTTTTAGCACTATCACCTTCACTGTTCTGTTTCTTATACTCCTGTACGCATTGACTTATGTTTAAATCAGGATTTTCTGTAATCACTTCACTGTCAATATTTTTATAATCTTCAAGCTTTATGTTACAGTCATTTTCTAGAAGCTTTGAGAGCGGTAGGTCATCTTCATCAAATTCAATAACTTCTTCGTGTTTTTGTCCAAAACCAGCTTTTAGAAAACATTTGTTTATTACTTCTGGTTTAATTTTTTTTCATGCTGTAACGACCCATATCAATGCGTTTAGAATAGTAATAGATTTTTCCAAATTTCGTGTATCTTCTGAATTTTCTATTGACGTCAAAAGTTTTTTTACTAGAAATTTTCTGTAAATTACCTTAAAGTTTCGAATAACTCCCTGATCCAGTGGTTGGCAAACGGCTGTCATGTTTGGAGGAAAAAATACTAATTTCACATTGTTTAATTGCATATTCGGATGAGATGTGGCGTTATCAAGGAAAAGCAGTACTTTGCGCTGTTGTCTTTGCATTTTGCGGTCAAATTTTTCTAACCATTCGCACATTATCTCTCTGGTCATCCAAGCTTTTTTATTAAAATGCCAATCTATTGGTAATTTGTTAACATGAGCTCCTTTGAAACAGTGTGGATTTTTCGATTTGCCTATTACAAGAGGTTCTTCTTTCTCTCCCGCCATACTGCTACAAAATAAAACAGTAAGTCGTTCTTTGGAAGATTTTCCTCCAATACATTTGTCATTTTTCAAAGTCAGTGTTTTTTTTTTGGCAAAGCTCTGAAGAAAAGAACAGTTTCGTCTGCATTAAAAATATTTTCAGGTCGCTAACAATGGAGATCAGTTTTTCTTTTCAATCTGACACGTTTTCTATATCAACTTGTGCCGCTTCACCAGAAATAGTTTTTAAATAGATATTCCAACGTTGACGAAATCTTTGCAGCCATCCATTTGAAGCTTTAAATGCTTCTAACTTTAATTCTTTTGCCACTTCTAGAGCCTTTTCTTGAAGAAGTGGCCCCGAAACAGGAATATTCTTACTTCGTACTTTAGACAACCAGTTGAAAACAATTTGATCTACGGCAGCATTCTCTGTTTTGGGAAATTTTCGTTTACGGCGAAAATTACCATTTTCAGCGAAACTTTTTCTAATGGATTCCTTTTTCTTTAAAATTTCAGCTATTTGCGTTTTTCCTACTGTAAACTTTTCTGCTAATTGTCGTACACTAAATTTAAACTTTCCGGCACTCTCAATAATTTCAATTTTTTCTTTGACACTTACAAATTTCCTTATTGGACAAGGTGGAGACATTTTGCTGGACCAAAGTTATAAACTAAACTAGTGTTTCTTTACAAACAAATTTTATGTGCGACAAAATGTATTTCATCCCTACGAATTATGTCTCGGGTCCCACGCATTCTTCAACAAAAAATCATAGTAAGGTCGCCCATTGTAAGTACCGTCGGTACTCTGAATTGCACGTTTTGTTGATCTGTGCCATAAAACCCTAGTCACATCTGGACAGATATGGTCTTATCCCTAAATGTGTTAACATAGCTGTGAATTTCAGTAAAAATATTTTTTTATTTGTCCGTTGTAGAGAGCTAAAATTCCGAGTAACATTATAGGTAAGGTATAAAAATTACTATCCGCGTCCGTTGTAGCGGGTGTCCGTTGTGCAGAGGTTTCTTTACTACATAATCCCTATAATACACTTTCGTGCATTAAAAACTGTCCGTTGTACAGGGGTGTCCGTTAAGAGAGATTTTACTGTATTAAAAATGTGTTAAATTTATTTTCTATATTTCAAGGTAATAAACGGCAAAAAGTTACTATTTAGTCACTTTTTTCTTCTGGTAAGTCACTAAAGTCACTATTTTTTGGCATTACAAATGCTTTGTTTATGTTTCGACATGTTTGCCACATTCCTACCGATTGATATGCTATTTTTACCTTCTCCGGAAATTGTGCCGACCAAATGTTTCCAATTGTAAAACTGTCGCTAATTAATTATAATGACGCTTCTGCATGCTAATAGCGAATTCTGGCGCAGATGCACGTAATCGTGTGTTTAATTATTGCTAAGGCACGTCAACTGAATGGAACGAAGTGAGAAAATAAAAAAACAAGCCCATCGACAGGATTAGTAGCTATATAATTAAGTTTGTAAAGTCCGGAGGGAGGTGGATGTGTTTTATAACAGATGCGTCAGTTTGAGTCGACTAAATTGCTTAATTTGCAAGAAGCATTTAAATCCCATCTCGCTGCTTGATTCTCGTTTTGCAATTAAGTTCTTCCATTGAATTCGTCGATTGACGGCATTCTTCCACCAGCATTAAATACCTTGTAACACTGTTTTTCTTTACTTACGGCTCTCTGCTAGATTCGATTTAATTGATCGACAAAATAAACGTTATTTTCACTTTATTTAGAATCGTTTAAAAATTCACTTTAAGGAATAAATTTTGTTTAGAAATTAATGGCTAAAGAATTCCCAAACGCGTTTGGTATCACGGGACGTCATATTTTCTCAACATAATAGTCTGTTTACAATGTCGAAATTTTACAGCCCATTCACACGCAGCCTTTTTCGCCACACACACACACACAGCTGTATTTGTAACGTTTTTCTATAGGCGATTTGACAAACTAATTATATAATTTAGTAACTAACAGAAGACAAATTATTGTGCTGAAGTCGTCGTTATTCTAAGCTAAGAATCGTTAGTTTTTACAATTCGACAAAGAAATTAAATAGAATTTCAAAACACCCTGTACCTTCATTTAGTTTTGTGGCAAAAATTTATCTGTTTACTGCGGTTAAATTTCTCCCTTGTCTCTCGTGGAACTTGCCGCTATGGCTTGGTAGTTAAGAAATTTTGGTAATAAACCATGTCGTGGTCATAAGCATGTAACCCACCTATGTGCGGTCATTAACAAAAAAACTGTGCGCCAAATGGCAGTGGATGTTTTTGTCTGATATTTCGGGTATATAATCCCTTCGGGGATATTAAAGATAACAAAATCTGAACGAGTGTGGAAAGAAATTGTTGTCAACATTTCCGTCTCTCCAAACTTTTTAACATTTGTCAACTAAAAAAACCCAACACAAAAACTAGTTGGGGGTTTCTAGCGTCCAAAAAATATAAATCTCCATTCATTGTGAAATTTCAGAACTTTTAAGTTGTCCGACTTTGATTAGAACAAGTAAGGACTTAATTGTTCTTAACGAGAAGAAATGGCTCTCCTTCGATTTTTTTTTGGGTCAACATCGCAAGTTTAGTTTTTAATTTGGCGATAGGGGTTAGACAATTTACTGTCGTAAGCGAAGAATTTAGTAGAGCGCGCGCGTTTTCGTACTATTAGTACCGCAGACCATTTTCCGCAACCGCAAATCACTCCGAATCTGAAACCATCAATTATTCATCCGTCTGAGTGTCTGCCCTTCGTGCTTACCCTACTATTTTGCTGGCCTACATATTTCATGCATCTCTATGTACTCCCAACAAATTCCGTTTACATCTTATTTAACCCTTTCTTACGTTCGATGTTCGGAATTTACGTAATCTTCTGGAAATAATGCATTTTCCGTGTTTCGGCGCTATTTATGGATTTTTATTTCGTCGGATATCTCCGGGCGGTTAATTGATTACAAAATTAACCTCGACGTGGTATAATTAGAAAGCAATTATTTCAGAGCGAATCCGATGGAAAATAAATTTGATTTAGTTTAATTAGGGAAGACAATCGAAAAAGTTGCATTCATTGAGTTATCTTACCCAATTGTTTATTCCTCATAAATTTACAATTCTGAAACTGAAAATTTAATAGAAAAACAGCTGGTCCTGCCGGACTCGCTGTTTTATGGGGGCGAATTTATCTCAACTAAAGCTGTCGTGCAATTACAAGTGATAACTGAATTTATTTTGAGAAAGACCTCTTCTTTCAGTTGTTTGATTTAACTATTGCAATAAAAAAAATATTACAAGAACTTGTATATTTATGGGGGTTTTGATTGCTTTCCCAGTAACTTTTGTGAGTGTGGAAATACGTGTGTTACGCATAATACGAAATCCGCTGAAAGTGCCACGTCGCAGTACCCACGTTTATGTATTATTCAGTTCAATAAGTTTTCAATCAATGTAATTTTACGTTTGCGCATCCATTTTATAGTTTTCAGTCAACAGACGTATGAACTTTCCGTCGGCATTGCAAAGTTTATACTGTGCAAACAATGATTTCAGTTAATGGCAATCAACTCTTTCTACTTTATTATTCTTTTTCGGCTTTCCTAAAAATGGATTTGAATTTGTGTCGTTCATCCGACTGGTTTTTTGTTATTTTTTTAAACTTTATTTACAAAAGGTTCTAAAACAGTTTAAAAAATTGTTCAAAATCATTGTTTTTAATTTTTAATTTGTTCTGTATTTTATACAAAATGTAAAAAAATTAATTTTTCAAATGGATATTTTATAAAGTTGATGTTTGTTGACGTTTATTCGGAAAATGTTTCGAAACGCAATTTATTTCCCAAATATCAATCACCGAAAATGTTCGTTCGGCGAAACATTAAAAAATCGTCGATGTAAGAGGAAGATTTATTAATCGTAAAGTTGACGACGATGCTGTTGATTTGAAAATTAATATAGATAAAATGCATAAATTCTTGCGCAATATTAAAATTTATATCTCCATAATGTATGGTTAGAAACTTTTCGTTTACCAACTCTCGTACCTTGCAAGTTTATGTTCTCTTATTTAAGAGATGTCAGTTTTGGAAAGTTTTCTCAGATATTTTAGTACGGTTGTCTGACTGGCAAGCATCGGGTTTGCGCCCCTAACGAAGATATTCGATTTTCATGTTACAACGTTGAAATAAAATCGGATTTAAATTAAACAAAACTTGGAAAGTTTTAAGTTTCTTCGCGTCGTTACTTGCACCATTACTCTTTGAAAATTAGTAGCACAACAGTGCACATAAGATTATTGCCCCAACTACTTCCAACTACAAGATTTAAAGCGCTCACACAGATAATATGCGAACTTATACTCCAAAGTAACTTGTGCAAAGTAACAAATTTAGATCAGCACACACCCGCACTTCGGCAATATATTATATTAAGCTTAAGTTCGAATTTCTTGTTTGTATACTATTTCACAAAACGTCGCCGGGAGGGTCAGTTCTTCAAAAGTCCGTGCTTAGATTTCATGAGGGATAAAACTAAAAGGTCAACTAGTTTTTAAAGTTTGCCACGTCCTAAACATACAAGTAACCCTCAGAGATATGCTTACCTATTAACTCCGGGTCCGAATTTTCGGGGCAAAGCAAACAGAAAATTAAATTGCCCAGAAATCGAACATAATTACGGGAAAAAATCGGGTTCTTCCGGGCGTTTGTTTTGTTCGATGCATAACAAAACTATCCCCGAACAATTTTATCGGTCCCTTTGGATCGTCGTGGCCGCGATAATTGCCCGACCTACCCTCTTTCTCCGGTCTCGACGACTCTGAAACACGTAACGGTAATGAAGTGTTCGCAGATACTTTTACACGGTTCTATCTCTTGAATATTGTTAGCGGTGGGCTTATCTGAAAATGCGATTATTTATTTTCTTTTAGGGGAAGAGAAATGAGTGCGATTTTGAATGAAGTTGCCCTAAACGTGAACTCGACAAAATCAAAATATCTACACATTTTTTCCTGCGGGAGAGATGGTTGCTTGATTTATCTCTTAAAATGTATGCAAATATTGCTCGTAACACGAAAATGTTTTTCTTTTTAAAGCATATGTTGTTGCGCGGGTTCTTTTTTCTTTTCCACTTTTCATTTTGAATATGTCATTCCTGGAAATGTATCTAATTTTCATAAGCTCAGTTATATATTTCCAGCCTGAAAGGGAATCCTTTTTAATTTACATTAATTATGTAAAACTTTAATCGTTTTGCATAATCTACCTAATGTTTGCTACTTTCAGTTGCTCGGCCGAAATTAAAAAATTTAACTTAATTACCAAGTTTTTTCAGCTCACTTTCCCCAATTAACGAAATTTAAATCAATTTAATTATGTGTGTGCGTTTCTTTTATATCCAAATATTTCAAATCCGACCGAACGAAAATAGCGCAGAGTACTACTTCTTTCACCCGCATTAAAAAGAAACGACTTGCCTTGTCGAGCAGTCCTAACTGTAACGTATCTCATAAAAACTGTTACTGCGTCTCGTCGACATGTTCAAATTCAAGTACGGAATAACTTGACTCGATGAAAGGCACTCTCAAAAACGCGCGATAATTTCAGAATTCTATAATAAATTTATTAAAAAAACCTTATTATTTTTGCAGATGGTTGATTTTTTAGAATTTGATTTAATAAATTAGTATTAATTTTGTATGGCACTGGACAAAGCGAATGCAGGATAATGAATGGTCGCTTGAAGGAAGGGTAAATCATGGAAATTGTGTACAAATAAAAGCAAAATTAGGCGACCATATCACTCACATTTTTATTTTTGTTTTCATTTTGTTCGAATTGTAATCTTTGCACTTGCATTTATCTGGAATTGTTAATTTCCATCAACATTGAGTAACGCATTTATAACGTTGTGTTTACTTGATGTCTGACCGTGTATCATCGTTAAATATTATTCAATTAATCATTTTTACTGTATAAAACGTGGAATGATTCTGTTTTGAGCAGCAATCTGTTTCACATTTCATCTCAAAATTCATTTGTTACTGATAAATAAGTTGAGAAAACCTCTAACGATTTTTTAAATCGTAACCAATTCCAAGAAATATTAAAACAACTGCTAAAAGCCTTCAAGAAAATTCCGAATCCCTCACAGATATGAGTTGCTTGTCGTTGGTAGTGTGAACAGTGTCGCTGTTCTGTTGAAAATAACCGCAGCGCAACAAATCTTGCAGTAACTTGTGCTTTAATTGTGTGGGAGTATAAAATTTAATAGAAGTTTGCAAACCCCTCGGCCGTTTATTTCTACTTGATTTTATTTTCCCTTGAGGATATCGCAACACAACATTAAACAAAACTTCTTCAGTTTTAAATTACAGAAAGAAATTTTATGTTTCTTTCATATTTCATTCTAAATATAAATTTAATTAATAACCACAGTCGAAGAATAAATGCATATTCGTATAAATTTCATGTAATAAGATAAATTTTTTTGTGGAATTTCTACGAATTAAATCGCAGTCAATTATATAGTATTTGTGGATTAGCGATATTGCTTGATTAACCAATTACAGTACCGTTAATAATCGGAATCAAACTCTAATCTAATTTCGCTCCCGAACACTTCGACTATCTAGGACCCCCGGGCATCTATTATACACAAATGCAATTATACCAAAACTAAAGACATATTCTCAGTCGAGTGGGATATACCGGGATTATTAAGAGTGGAACGTGATTGATATGTTCCAATTAACGACAGTTCCACCCTCACACCTAAGAACTATACGAGCAACTTTTTAATCGATTACTGCAAGAAACTTCCGTGATTAGCCGCAACTCGACCAAATCAAAATTTATGATGGACATTTTTTCCCAAAATAATGCAGGTCGCAATGTTAATGCTTCCGGGATACAACCGGGTGCGCGCATTCAAATTGAAACTAATTGAAATCATTACTGCGTACTTGCAGCGAACATTGCAAACTTCACACGTGTTTTGCGCGCGTGTAATCCTCATAACGAATGTTTCGATTGCGCTCTAGCTTAAAATTTGAGTGTTTCCGCCAGTCAAACGCAACATACATCATCAATTGGAACATAAAAAAATAATTTACGATTTGTTATGTTAACAGCAGCATTTTTGATGGATTTCGTTAATTTATAAATTGACACCATTAAGGAGAAAATGGGAGCTTTGTTCGCTTGTTGAATTTGCTTTTTTCATAGCGCTCAATCCTCATAAATTATTTCCATCTCCATTCGATCAGATCTCTGCGGTTACAAAATCCAGGCAATTTTTAACAGGTAAAATAAAATTTAGAAACAAATTAGAATTTGAGTTATTTTGATATAAATGTTTGGTTGTGTGCGAAGATTATTTGCAGCGGGAATGCCGTTTGAACTTTAAATCCTCGCAAAATGAAGGGCTAAAGTCGCCGAATCCAGGATTAAAAAATAAAACTATTCTTGCTGCGCGGCATTTATGTTCCGCTTCGCGTTAACGATAACGACCAAGCGAAAACATTTACAAAAAAGTTTGTCTAAGAACAAAATTGTGCAGAATGTGAGAGAATATTTCAGCGGAACGAAAGCGCTTACAAAAAAAACTGAAAATTTTCAATAATGCATCTTTAGTTTTTCATTAATTAATGATTCGATGGAATTGCGCAGAAAAAAGAAAAAATTAGCTTCTTTCTTCGAGCTTTAAAATAACAAGTTTGTTGCAAGGAAAATAATGTGAGAAATCAACGATACTTTTTTGTTCCGGTTCGGAGGAGGCATCCTACATTTGAGTAAAGGTTACGGCCGTGTTTGCCGAGCACAAGGGAGAGGTGTATTTGCCCAGCAGACTTGGCATAAGTTTATTACGAAGTCGTAACTACTAAACCGAGTTCCATTTTATTTACTGAAATCGATTTCAATAACCGAATTGTGAAAGAAGATCGCCATTTCCTCCCTTAACCGAATCGCAACTTGGAACTAGATTACATAGATATGCTTTAATCCAGTGCCCGCAAACTGGCAAACCGCAGATGCAGAACTGTTGTTTCCGATAATGTTAACCTTTTTTATTGTAAAAAGAGTCGGACATTAGCGAATATTTACAGGATTGTATTTTTTGTTATTTTAAGCTACGGTCATTTACAGTAGAATCCGGTTATAACGAACCTCAAGGGACCGTCAAAATCGGTTCGTTATATCCGAAGTTCGTTATAAGCGTTAATGAAATAATAAATGCAAGAGTGTTCTATGAGACCTTTATTGTCTAATATACATATGAATATGTATAAAAAAATTATAAAAAAGTCCTTTGTTTTTACAATACTACCACTGATCGTTACATTATTTAATCTTTGTTGCGTAAACCACTTTTTAAGAGATTGGTCGACGTTATCGTTTTTAGATTTTCGCAGTTTTTTAGCGTTTACATTTTTTATTTTCAAATACCGCACATAATTCTTTCTTCTTCTTCCAAATTGCTACTTACGTTCTTTTCACAGACAGATTTCGTGTTGTGCTGTTCCATCTTCTCTCTCACGTATTATTTCAAATTTTTCTTTTAACGAAAAAGATTTTCTTGAAAATTTAGCCATTTGTATGATGCCGTTTAAACGCTGACTCGTATTAAACTGATTTTAAAATCGAAGTGAAACTGTTTTTTTTTGTAATAATTCACATGTCCTCAAGGGGTTTATGTGTGTCCGATATGGTCACTTCTTAGAAGGTCTTAGCGATAATTTGAAAACCGTAACATTCGGTCAACTGTGCTTTTCTGTTAAAATATGTTCTAATAAAAGGGCATAGTAATAAATTAATAAAGTCGTAAACTAACGCAGTGGCGATGCTTTCACAAGTAACGCAATACGAAAGGCACAAAACGTACAACTAGGAATTACCGACCAAGGTTATTGCCCGTTATATACAATATAAAGTTTGTTATAGCCGATTAAAATTTTACTAATTTTGGCTTTTTCAGGTTCGCTATATCCGATTGTTCGTTATATCCGAGTTCGTTATAACCGATTAATTTGTACATTGTTATATAGGGAAAAATGTCGGGACTTGGAATAAAGTTCGTTATAACCGGTGGTTCGCTATAGCCGAAGCAATTATAACCGGATTCTACTGTAGTTTGTAATAAATTAACGGCGCAATCATACCAACGTGCACTTAATCACGAATTATCTGAATAAATTTAAAAGTTGTATCTTTTCTTAAAAAGTTTTTTTTGTGGTTCGGAAGCAAAAATAACGTAATTGTTTGTTGGAATCGTTGACAAATGGATTTAGTCGACAGTAAAGATCTTTTTGATTAATGTGTGAAGTTTTGAGTTCATCTTAAAATGATTAAATTGAATACATCATCTTAGCGAATACGCAGCCCTCCCCGCGAATTTTCTGGATCGCTTTCACCAACTTCGAAGAAAACGGTTATAAATAACCAACGGTTACAACGGGGACATTTTCCTTTGATTAGATCCATCAATGGAAACTTTAATTTCTATGAAGCGATTACTGTTCTCGGTGATCGAAGCAAAAATTGCGTGTAACACACTAAAAGGGTCAACAGACATGTAAATTGGGGAGGAAATAACGGACTGCTTTACCTCGAGAGCTTAGGCTTAGGAATTACGGAAAGAACTGATCGATTTTCGATCCATTTAATTCCCTCATTACAAAATCGTACGAAATTCTCGAACGTAAATAATAAGGCATCTATTTTCCCCTGATTGATCTTTTTTTTATTCTAATTTCGACGATGGAAAAAAACCCTTTTCACTTCTGTTGTTTATTTCGGGCCGATCTTAAAATTCTGATTGTGTCTGCGATATTAATAAAAAAACATGTGCTATTTTAATATGAGAGATATTAAACTACGACGGAAAAGGTATTCAAATTTCAGGCATCATCCTGAAATATCGAAAGGTCGGCAGGTGTTTTGTATTCTTTGCACAATGATAGATTCGATGAAGCGGATGCACGGTCTTTAGGTCAAGAAATCCAGGTTAAAGTGAACCCGGTATTTTACTATCTTTATTTTTTTTTTCATTGCCGGGTTACAACTTTTATTAACGATTAAACAATTTTTTTTCGGTGATTTATGCTGAGGAAGAATCGGTCCGTTTAGTGTCGTTTTCTAAAATGTGTGGCAAATAAATTGCATTCTCCAGCAAATAACTCCGGTGAAAACCGACGCGACACAACCCTTATATTGGAGCAATATTCTTTGAGATGCACGTCGAAATTGACGCAATTTTTTCGGGAATATTTCCATAATTACGCAGAAATTGTCACTAGTAATACCACTAGAGGTTAAATTATTTCCGGATTTTAATTTAACGTCGAGTGGTATTCGGTAAGAAAATTTTTGCAGCTTTTTGCAATTTAATTTATGTATTGACATATTGTCTATAAACGTCACTCAACGCTATAAATAATACGATATTTTGATTGCAAGTTTATGGGAAGCGTTGAATGGCATTTAATGTCAAATGGCATCGTTTATTCTGGTTACGTGTACATAATGTAAGTATTAGTGACAGTAATTACGACGTCAAAAAATTTCCACTAAAATTCACTCCAGGGTCCTACCCAATCGGCAAAAAAATTCCGAAAAAGTACTTGCGTTGCCTTGGTAGCGGTTCAAAAGAAAGGCTTCTGATTAGTTGAATAGGCTGATACAAAATTTTCATAATAACCATAAAATAATTTCGAATTTAAATAAAATATCTCCCTTAAGTCCTCCGGTCGTCGCTGTTTTATTTGATTTGTGACATGTGGTTGTATAAAGTGCCATTTTTGATCTCTCTGTTTGAAGAGTAAGGAATAATTTTATATTTCGGTGATATATCGATTTAATGACTTATGTCAGTGTAGGGAAGTGCGTCCGGAAAAAAAGTAATCGCCCGAAAGCTTTTACATGTATATTCCCCAATATTTTTCTGCGTTAAGAAATTCATAAAGCATCGGTTCATCTCTCTTAAAGTTTAAATGAGTTCCATAACTCCGAGACTTTGAATATATATTTTGGATAAGTATTCCGTATCCCCTTTTCTCCGTGATATTACATCAGGTACATAATACACTTGCGGTTGAAACTAAAATATGTGATAGTACTTTTATTCGTTCGACGTTTATTATCAAAGAGAGTCTAAGTTGTGACCCTCGGGTCTAAACTTCTACGTTCTTAGCTACTCATGTAAGCTACCCCTGTAATTTAGGGTCTTCAGATTTATGTACCTAGACTCATAACACAGCCCCCAAACTCTTGATGGAGTCGACTGTGATCGCTGTTGTCTTCACCCTGACTTCTCTTAGGCAATTTAATAAAAAAAATTAACTCAAAAATGGTTTGAAAAGGGAATTTTATTGTGAAAATACGTTTTACATAGTCTGCAGAAAATACACGTTGACAGATACGATGTTGACAGGCTCCGACATTTCAATTTCCAATAAAATAAATTGTGAACCCTTGGATTTGTTCGGTTTAAATATTGAACGTTTTTTTTTCTTCCGTAAAATGCACGTTTTAATTAATCAGCCAAAGTATGAAATCCTCTTACCGTTCCCTTATTTTACATCAACTTAACGCCTGCGAAATTTTTAAATTCACTCGCCTTGAGATCGACTTAGCAACTGTTGGGGAAAATTGATCGCTTTTATTATTAAATTTAAATTTTAAACGATACTCTGTCGGCGCGCATGTGGACGTCAAAAATTCTCATAAACACTTTTGGCTCACTCTCATCTGGTTTTACTGATTTTCAAAAATAAATGAAAATTGGAGAATGGAAGCCGTCAATAAAAAAAGAGAATTCCTCAGATATGACGACTTGGCTTCTATTTTACACCTCATTTGCCACATTAACTGTAATGAGGTCGACGAAAATAGACGATTTAAAAATACTTTGAATTTTTTGTTTCATTCTCATATTTTTTGCATTTACAAATTTCACAATAGCCGCAGAAGCTAATTTGATTTTAAATCATTGGCAAGTGAATACCGAATTAAAGGAGAAAAGGAGAATATTAATTTTTTATAATCATTTAAAAATTAATGGTATGTACATATTTAATACCACGCGGGCTTCTTTTGTGCTCTACTTTCCGTGCAATTTCCATATATATCTGACGACACGATCCGTCTTAAAATTCTTTTGTATCGATCTGTTTAGTAAATAAAAATAACGTAAATGGGAGAGCACACGCGTTCACGCTCAATGGATAAAGACAGGTATTCGGATTATTGCATGCATAGTTTAGTGCATTCGCTCGTCTGTTTATTATTTGACTTTTCGCGATTTCAATATTCGTTTGTCGAGTGAAAATAATATGACGGCATCAATTGTTCCGTTTCCCCTTACACGTTATAACGCGACGCACTTTTCTTTATCTCGAACGAAATTTTATTAGGGGGAAACTTGACGCATCGATTTGGAAATTTAATTAATTGCGAGAGTTTAAAATTGCTCGCGAACCGTTCTCCGATATAATAATTGTCTAAATAAAGCGTCCCGGCTAAAGTAGCCCCGATTAAGTAACAAGTTATTAGGTGCTATAAACCGTAAAAAGCACGTCGAGGCAATTACTTACACTAATATGAAGACACTTTCTTTATCTAACTTTTATCTCCGGCAATAAACTTTAATTTTTAGTTGTGTTTTTGTTTAAAAAAATTTTTATTGACATTTTAATTGCTACACCTCAATAGTTCTTTAATTTTTTTTACAATTCCATGTGGATATCTTATTTTTTCAGAGATACTTAAAGGGGCACAATACACAAAAAATAAGTTCGTTTAATTTAAAAGTACGTTTAATTCTAAGAAAGATGGCATATGTTTTTTGTTTCTACTCAGATTATTTAATGGGTTATAATTAATTTAAAATCGGCGCGTGACGTCACTGAGCCGAGCTGTGCGTAGCGGCCTATCTTATACAGGCAAAAATTGCTCACTTCACACGATCATTTACCTACCTTTAAACAATGTTTTCGAAATTTTGTTACGAGTATTTAGACTGTTTTTTTGTACTGAAGACGATAGTGCAACCAAAATTTTAATATAGTATTTAGTTTTTACAAATATATATTAAATGCGATGACACGGCGCGGTCATTCGTACCATTTTTACGCGCTTCTAAAGGTTATTTCTACCGCCCAGACAGAGCTCATAAAACAATTATTTTCAAGACGCCTGACCGTCGTGGAGTTTTGAATGTTTTGAATGTTTAGGTCACAATAATATTCTAGTATTTACTGCTAAATTGGTTGGTTGCACTTATAAATTTAATTTTTAATTATGGCAACTCCTTATTTATTTGAACCTGAATACACAGATGACGACGAAGTTGATGCTTTTTTTGAACCTAGTAGTGTAAACATAAATTACGAAAATCGAAGTGGAATTTGTAATTAGTGTAAATGTGAAAAAAGTGTGTCTATGCCAACAGATGAAGAGTCTATATGTTGTCAAGAATATGATAATATAAAACATTTAATTGGTAATAATACATGCATTACACAAAATAATTTGTTTGAAAAATTGGTTATTGACAAAGATGTTTTAAATATATCACGTCATAAACCCAACTCCTGTAGCTTTCGAAAAATGTGACCCAATTCATATGTTTTTTTTTGAGCCAATATGTACCTACTTTTTTTTAAACAAGGTTCTTTTGAATTTGGTAGAAAAAAATTTCTTAGAGCACACGATTAGTCTAAATCACTTTCTTAAAAAATGTTTATTGCAAATTCTTGCATTTTGTCCTGGTTGAAATGATTGCCTTTTACAAAATTCTGACCAAAATGCAAATCGTTTCGGCGATTTTTCTCTATTAGGAAAACGATGTCCCGTTGGTTCACTGCATCCAAAAACTGGTCGGCGATGTTCTGGTGGCTACTGTTGCAAATAACTCGGAGTTATTCTGCATTTATGACTTTAAATCGCAATCAACTTTTATTGATGATAATGAGGGTTCACTGCAGGATGCAACAAACCTCGTTGCTTTTATGGACGGATCACTTATAGTATTGTAAAAGGCACAGTCATAAACTTAGCCAAACTTTACGCACAATTAGATAAAATAGGAACGGGACGCACAGTCGGGGCGTTGTTCTTATTTAATATTAAAAAAAAAAAACTAAACGCCGTATTGAAATTCTGATTCTTTTATCGTCTTTGGCAAAACCATTCACACAGTCTCAAGCGTTAAGCGTTAAAAATATAATTTTTAGATAGATGGATCGTTGTGCGAAGCGAGTAACTTTTGCACGTGAGAGATACGGAGTTTCGGTGAGGTCGGCTCAGTGACGTCACAAGCAATTCTAAAATGTCTTAATATCTTCTAAAACAATTTTTTTTTTACATTTGAGTTTTACCAAATAGTTTTTAATATTTCTGACTACAATAATTTAACATTAAATAATAATTTTTAAAAAAAAGTTGTTTGTGTAATGTGCTCCTTTAAATGGCCCGTTGTGTGCTTTGTGGGTTGCGAATTTATACAATTTTTATAATGCGCCTACGAAGAAACGACTAAAGGTAATAAAAAGGTGAAAATTGGAAATATCAATCTGTTTTAAGTAAAATAAACAAGCGCATTTCAGGCGCGTTCCAGTTTTCTAATTTAAAATTCCTTTACCGCCCTTTTTTCGTGCCTGCATCATGGCGTAATCTAATTTTTTTGTAAAAGGCTCCGTGTCTTGGGACGATACAATTTTATTACATTTCTACAATCTTGGTAATTTCGAAACGGTTCCTATAAAAGCGTTTTTCATAAAATTCTACAGCATAATCCATTCAAAATTGATCTTTTCAATATAAAAGAGTATTCGAATTAAGAAGAGATTTAAGGGTTTTATTATTGCGAACACGTTTAAAAGACCCAATTTTAAATTCCGCAAACTTTCGATCGTGCATTTAATTTTCAGAAAACTTAAAATGCACATAACTTTGTGTGGCATTACGGACCGAAGGGAAATAAAACAATGACGCGAGAAAATGAATTTTCCGTCCCGTTTTTAAATATATGTGAGAATTGCGATAACATCACTAAATTAAAGCTCAACTCGGAACATTTTTAATAAATAAAATTGCGCAGGAACTTCCGCTTTTTCCCGATGCGAATGCATTTTTTCCTGTTCCTGTCGTTAATGAAATGCCTCGCCAAGTTTTCCAGTTTGAAAGCTCAGTTTTCCAAAAAGCTATATAGCAATTATCCGACTTGGGGTAAAATCATAAAGGCGAAATTTAGTGCGAGTTTGGGTTCAATGAGGTCGTACTGACTAATATTCGATAATAAATGGGGCCCTTAAATGTGAATTTTCGCGTCGTGTTGAGTCCGGGGCTCGCGGTTTGATCGATATTTTGCGATTTCCGTCTGACGGACACTTTAGATTTACAAGTATTCAGCACAAATTCGGACCACTCGCCTAAATTTATTCCCGGCGCGCAACATTCAATTCCGCTGAACAATGTAATCAAAATGTTATCTTAAAATGTTTATTTCTGTTTTTACTGATACTTCACCGGTAAAAAGTGGTATAAAGATAATTCATTTTTATGTATCGAAGAGACAACGACACTTTTATCGAGTGGATATGTTTTGTAACTCTGTTGCGTCTTGAGCGCGGTAACCCTTTTTCCATTTTCGAAATGATTTTACAATTTTTCCACTTAAAATAAAATTTATGACATCATTTTTAGTCACTTTAACCCGATTCTCGCAGAGAGAAATGAAGCATTAATTGAACGGTTTTTTGCTGAAAAAATATGGCTTAAATAACAAATAAATTTTTCTAAAAAAAATATATTATGATAAAACTAGTTTAGTTTGAGGGTGCGTGATATTCAGAATTTTCTGCACGCCCTTGGGTCTTTCTTAAAAAAATCAGAAAATCGCGCAATTATTTGCTCTACTTTATGACGCTATTCTGACTTTAATTTTTTTTATTTAAAGACAGGAGTTCATAAGAGCCTCTCTTCAACATGTCCATAATACGTTGCTAAAATTTGAAGTTTTTTGGTTCTCTATAACTGCCATAATTTCTAGGCAAAAATTTCTTGTAAAAGCGAATTGTAACCGAGAAATGTGAGTAATATGTAACTCTATCCTTGAATACGTGATTCTGTCTTGCAAATCGACCGTGTTGGTTATCGAATCCATCCATCTGTACGTCCGAGTACGTGCAGAACAATAATAACGAAAACTAAAAATTCGATTTCATTTGTCCGGGTGGAATCGCCTTAAAGAACGAGCTATTTTTTCAAAACTATTGGCATTACATCGACGGTATTATAAGAACTGATTTCGTGCGCTTCTACAGCGGCTTTTGAGAATACTTTCATTCTCGCGATTATGGCGGCATTCGTTCGTTAACTCTTCAGTAGGCGCCTGTTATTTTGTTACACCAGTAGGCGCGTGGATTACATATGTAACCCATTTTAATTATTTATTCTGGTGTTAAAAAAACATTTTGTTATTATTTTTTTTGAAAGTAATGATACTTTAATACCTTTTACGTGTAAAAAAAATTTTTGCCTTGAAGTAAATTTATAACCGTTTAACATAAATAAAATTAGAACTCTCCAAAATGGCAACGCTTACGTAGCAGCGACGGAAAATATAAATAACAACATACTTACAAAAAATATATGATCACTTTATTTATAAAACAAGATTGCTTACAAATAAGTTTTCGTACCACAATTAAAGAACAAAATACCCCTATCTGTAAAAAAAAAATGAATGAAGTTACAGTAACATTTCAACCTGTACTATTTTCTAGTTATTTTGTATTAAATATTTCTCTTTTCAACAAAAAAACTGTCTTGTTTTAGTAATCCGAATTACAGTAGAATCCGGTTATAAGGGCTTCGGTTATAGCAAACCACCGGTTATAACGAACTTTATTGCAAGTCCCGACATTTTCCCCTATGCAACAATGTAAAAATTAGTCGGTTCTAACGAACTCGGATATAACGAACTATCGGATATAGCGAACCTGAAAAAGCTGAAATTAATAAAATTTCAATCGTCTATAACAAACTTTCCATTGTATATAACGCGTAATAACCTTTGAATCTGATGATGACTTGTCATTAAATGAGTGGTTACAAAAATGGAAACAAAGCGAACGTGAATTTCAGCAATTGAAGAGCTCTATGCAAGAAATATCTAAGTCACTTTTCATATTCTGTGATATTTGAGATTTGATGTTTCAATGTGACCTGCAAATCACATTGTTTTGACCTTGAATAATCTTTTTTTTTACTAAAGTAAGTCTTCTTTAGTGAAAAAAGATTAGTCAAAATCAAAACAATGTGATTTCCAGATCAAACAGAAATATAAATCTCAAATATCACAGAATATGAAAAGTAACTTAGATACTTCTTACATAGAGCCCTTCAATTAGAAAATTCAAATTTTTTCGAAAACTTAAATATGAATGACAATTTATTAGTTACAACAGAATATTTGGGTACTTGTGGTAGACAAAAGTGGCCAAAAAGAAGCCAATGAGGAATGAGGATGAGCCGGAAGCACAAGCATTACAGATTTTATCTACACAGGAAGCTGTGAGAAGTATTAACAACATTCGTGATTTTTTTACAGTTTTACGGTGCGCCGAACTCAATTATTGAAAATCTTAGTGACGTTGAAACGTGTGTGGACAATTTATACTTCAGTCGAAAATAAAAAAAAATTTCAAATAAAATTACTTGTTGTATTTTGCTCTGTTTCACTTAAGTTTAGTCCTTATATTCTTAATGTTTTTATAAATATGCATATTTAAATTAGACAATGAAGGTCTCATAAAACACTCTTGCATTTATTCTTTCAATAACGCTTATAACGAACTTCGGATATAACGAACCGATTTTGACGGTTCCTTGAGGTTCGCTATAACCGGATTCTACTGTATTTACTTATTCGGATCACCGCGTTTGTAATTAGTCCGGATTATTGAGGTCTTACTGTATTGTAATAAAATATTGCGCAGACTATCAATACAGTAAAATTTATAGCCAAGTAGACAAACAACTATCGGCTTATACAGATATTTATGTTATTAGTGAATCAACACAATCGAAGGAAAATATACCTCCTTATCTGGCTTACGTTTATTTTTGTTAAGCTTAAAATAATTGTGTAGATGTCAATAGTGAAATCTCAAGCAAACTAAAATAATCACGCGGTTAGGCGCGTGGATTACATATTGTAATCCTGTTGAATAAAATATTTTTTCGCCACCTAGGTGATAAGAAACAAATTACTTGATGAAATAATCCTGTAGAATGGTCTTTTTTTAGCAAGGTACTGAAAAGATTGTTGATGTGTCGTAAGCAACACAAAAATAGCATCGAAAATAAGAACACTGGTTTACATATGTAATCCACGCGGCCACTCTAGGGTTAAGCAAATTTATAATTTAAAACATTACCAAATGACTAATTGTAAGATTAATCCTTGATTAAATGAATCCTGTCAATTTTTTTTGTTAACTTGAAATAGCATTCAATAAAAAGGTGCATTTTTGCGAATTTAATTTAGCAGTAACAGGGTCATTATAAAAAGTCATTAATATGGTCACGTTTTGTATTGTACGTGTTTTTATTTTGGGACTTTAATAATATTTTAATTCAAGTTATCTCCTGCGACGAAAATTTTCATGAATTACGTGGACTGAACAAGTTTTAAACGTTTCCAAGTGAAAGCATGTTTTATATGAAACATGAAGTTTGCGTGACCCAACTTCGAGCACAATCTAGTTTTTGAATCGTTAAAAAAGAAAACAATACCCGCCGTCAACACTTACGCATCAGTTGTTCTTCAAATGACGATCGAACGACCGCAAATGGCAATTCATTACTCGATGGGGCTTGCTTCTGTCGCCTTTTTGATTTTAAATTCGCTTTTTTCCTTTGGCCCGTTACGGACGCTATTAAACGCTTCAATCGGCAAGTGAGTATTCATAAAAAGTTCCAATATATTCGTGGTTCGCTTAAAATTTTGTTTAAAGTCCAAAACAATGATTTTGTTCACGGATTTAAAAACCAATCCATTAAGAACGAAATTTAACGCTACGAAATCAAAAACTTATTTGAAAGAAGTAATTAAATCAAATTTGCGTTTTTTGTCACGTTATTAAATTTCTAATCCAAAAAATGATGTATGCCATTTTCGGCACCAAATTTGATCCAAAATAGAGAGATAAAGGTTAAAAATTACATTTCACTTGGTTGATTTGACGTGAAATGACCTTTCTTGGACCGAATCATGTGATTGATAAGAGTTAGAGCTCCCTAGGGTACAACCAAATGATTTGTTCATTATTAGTAACGTAGCGCAGGCAAAAAATCGACTCCTTTTATCATCTTGCCGTTTTATTGAATAAAAGCTCACTCTTACTTTGGAAAAAAATAATTCAGGTTTTTATAACACGTGTGAAAATGCCCCAAATTCGTGTTCAAGTTTTTACAATGACCTGATAAGCTGAGCTTTCGGACAGTTCGCAGCGATTGAGATTTCAACGTGTCGTTTTAGATTATACAAGATCGGCTGCTGCTCCTGAAGACCCAGTTATTTTTCAATAATCTTTTTCTTTTATCTAAAGCGATTTTCTTTGCAATGTGACTCAATTTACTGATAAAAGGGGCGCAGCATCGGTAAGAAATGTATATGCAGATAAGTTAATATCGATTCCTTTCACACTTCTCTAATTTCATTAACGTACGTGCCTTTTCCTGGTTTCCTGTATTTATGACGGTTGTCTGTTTTTTTTTTTTTGTAAGCGCTACGTCGATTCCGCAACGTTATCACATAACCACTACAAATAATGATGGCCGGCCGTAACTAATCTGACGTTTATTCGGATTAATTTATAACTAGGGATGTAATAAAAGTTGGAACTAGAACTTTATCTCTCAACTCGGTTATAAAATTCGGAGTAATCCACACATAAAATTGGCAGCAGTAGATTTTTATTGAAGTTTGTAGTTGTCGTGATTTTGCAAGAAATTAATCAAAAAAAATTATACTTTCACATTTTTCTGACAAGTATAAATTGAAATCAAAACAATTATTCATTTACTTCAAATAAAATTACTTTGTAATAATAAATTTTAAAAATTAGGATTCTGGAAAAAAACGGAGAAGACAATAATAAATAAATGAAAGTAGCCTGAAATGATTTTTTTAGGTAAAATGATTTTATAATGAAAAGAAAAATATTTTTCAAAGTCAAAAGAAAACCGATAATGAATTTCATTGAAAGTATTCAGATCCAGCCTGAAATAACTTTGTTTTAATCAAAAATATAAATAATTAAATTTTTGTAAAGAACAAGGTAAATTATTTATTTACTTAAAGAAATATTTTGTAATAAAAAAAAGTCGGAAAAGAACGATAATGAGTAAATGTATGAAATACAGTAGAATCCGGTTATAACGAACCTCAAGGGACCGTCAAAATCGGTTCGTTATATCCGAAGTTCGTTATAAGCGCTATTAAAAGAATAAATGCAAGAGTGTTTTATGCGAACTTAATTGGTCTAATATAAATATGCATATGTATAAAACCATTAAGAATATATGGACTAAACTTATGTGAAACAAAGCATAATGCAACAAGTAATTTTATTTGAAAAATTTGTTATTTTTGACTGAACTGTCGCATTGTTACAGTATAAATTGTCCACACACGTTTCAACGTCACTAAGATTTTCAATAATTGAGTTCGGCACACCGTAAAACTGTAAAAAATTACGAATGTTGTTAATACTTCTCACAGCTTCCTTGTAGATAAAATCTGTAATGCTCGTGCTTCCGGCTCATCCTCATACCTCATTGGCTTCTTCGTGGCCACTTTTGTCTACCACAAATACCCAAATATTCTGTTGTAACTAATAAATTGTCATTCCTAACCTAACCTAACCTAACCAAATTTTGTTTATCTTTTCGTGTTTCTCTTTCGGGGATATTTTAGAATTTTTACACTGTTGAGGTATGTTGTCATTATGTACCTGTTCTAAATAAACAATTGCACTGTTAAAAAAGAAAAAGAAAAAAAAAGAAGAAAAAAAGAAGAAAGACAAACCAAGGAAAACACTTTTTTTCTTTCTTGCTTAAAGCGTCATATAAACATGAGAACTTATGTATTTTTTTGCGAGGAACACGATGGTGCAATTAAAAATCGATTTGCTCTAAGATTGACAGAGATATAGATCTTAAACCTAACCTAACCTGGCCAAATTTTGTTTCTCTTTCGGGGATATTTTGGAATTTTTAGACTGTTGAGGTATGTTGTCATTATTTACCTGTTCTAAATAAACAATTCATGTTTTCGAAACAATTTGAATTTTCTGATTGAAGGGCTCTATGCAAGAAGTACCTAAGTCACTTTTCATATTCTGCAATATTTGAGATTTATATTTCTGTTTGATCTGGAAATCACATTGTTTTGATTTTGACTGATCTTTTTTTACTAAAGAAGACTTACTTTAGTAAAAAAAAAGATCATTGAACATTGAAACATCGAATCTCAAATATCACAAAATATGAAAGTGACTAAGGTACTACTTGCATAGAGCCCTTCAATTGCTGAAATTCACGTTCCCTTTGTTTCTAATTTTGCAACTACTACTCATTTAATGACAAGTCATCATCAGATTCAAAGGTTATAACGCGTTATATACAGGGTGAGTTAAGTTTTACCGCCCAGACCATAAAACCTATTAAAGACTGAGGGGAAAGTATGCAATTTACATGTTACATCAGTTGAAGTTTACGCTTTCGATTAGTGCTACAAATTTTCCAAATTATTTTTATTTGAAGCCAAAAAAGTAAAACAAAGAGTTTTGGGTAAAATTTCTATGTTTGGTTTTTTATTTCTAAATTTGTCAAATTATTCGTAGCATTAATATCTGCAATTTGATTCGTAAAAAATGATTACTTTTTGAGTTAAATCAAGTTTAAGATATAGCACAAAAAATGCTTCTATTTATGACTTTCTAACAATAGATAATGCGGTTTACCATCCTAACAATAGTTTATGATCGACCCATCAAACTGGACGAGACAGCTTTTCAGTTGCCGATAGACCTGCATTCTTAAGTTGAGTTTAGTGACCGCCATAAATAATATTTTAAGCACCCCTATATCAATATCATTGTCTGGTAAATTAGTCTACTTATGTCGTAAATCATTTAAAAAATACCTTCTAATACGGAAATAGCTTTATTTAATAAACGCAAATTACTAAAATTATTTCAATTACACTAAATTGTGTGAAAATATTTTACTGTTCGTACATCAAAAAAACTAATAAATTGAACAATTAGTAATTGAAAAAAAGCCAAAATTTTACTTGATTAAAAAAAAAAGATTTTTTCTTGATTTCTATGTACCTTAATAATATAAAATTACTCATGCAATTTATGAGAATTGACAAATTATTTTAAAGGCCTATTTTGCCACGGGCGGTAAAACTTAACTCACCCTCTACAATGCAAAGTTCGTTATAGTCGATTGAAATTTTATTAATTTCGGATTTTCAGGTTCGTTATATTCGATAGTTCGTTATATCCGAGTTCATTATAACCAATTAATTTTTACATTGTTACATAGGGAAAAATGTCGGGACTTGGAATAAAGTTCGTTATAACCGGTGGTTCGCTATAACCGAAGCCATTATAACCGGATTCTACTGTATATTGTAATTAAAAGTGAAACACGATCGATTTGCAAATTTGTAAGGATTGAATTTATTTAATTTAAATAAAATATACTAAAAAGGTGGAGTGAATGTAAATTCAGGCCTAGAAGGCTTATATATAATTGAGCGGCCGTAATTTGCGAAACTGAAGTTCTTATTAAATTCAATTGGGCTAGTAAAATGGGCGTCCGCGTAAATATAAATGTGTGTGTGCAGGATGAGGGTTAAGCTTTCAGGTTTAATGCGGCACGAAAATATAAATGATATTCTTTTCAAAAATAGCTCCTATAAGAATTTAATATTAATTTCGCCCGTATTGTTCCAGAAAGTGCTTTTCGTTCCTTAGGTAGATTTACGAAGGAATTCTAACTGAAAATTCCGTCGGATATGAAGTTGTGATGGAATAAGAAATATGGTGACGACACACCGACGACAATGCTGTAAAAAAGTAGCGCTCAAATGGTATATTTTCCTCCCCTTTACGACTTTCTTTATTTGGCCGAAGAATAAATAGCCAAGTTTACACATGCTTTTAAGTGAGTGTCGCTGCATTTCCTCGCATCCAAAATTTATTGTTTCGTTAATGTCATGGAACATTTGTAATTACTGAGGAATTTCCAGAGGTGCATAAGTGTTTATTATCACAGACTCCAGGTGGTCACGTGTTTCCACTTTAAACATACATCTTTTGAAGTATTTACTCAAATGTTAACACAGACCACATGTAAGCTCTCAGAAACGGAGTCTGTTGACGAATTTTCTCCTTTAAGAATTCTTTCCGTTTCCGGATTTCACGGATAAAAATGCATTCTGTTATGAGTATTTACACGCCGCGGTTATTTCGGTTTAACGCCGTAAAATTTACGAAAAAACGAGATCAAAGAGTCCAACAGCGTAAACAATAACTCTCAAAAGTAGCCACGAAGAATTTTCTTTTTAATTTAAGAAGGAAAATTTAGTTAATAAATTTTCGGTGCAGGAGTTAACAAAGTAACTTCCCTGTTTATTAAACATCGGTAGTTATTGTTTAGTAAGTAATACGTCCACACATATCTATCCATCTAAAGTTAGTTCGTAAATTTAGCTTTTGTATTTTAGCCGAGCTCGAGTTTTGTGTATTCATCAGAAACAATGCGAATACAACTTGTCCCGCTGGTAATATTAATTGCATTAACCGTTGCGGAATTAGATAGGTATATAAGTGGACCGAAATTACAGAATGGCTTTATTCAAGCCGCACATCCTACATTTTTGGATTTTTATTCTCGAAAAAAAAATGTTTTTGAAACTCAGCGGGCAGTGATATAATGTGCCCAGTAAGCTTTACTTTTTTTGTATCGTCTGAGTTTAATCGGTGTACGAAAGACAACTTTTAAAAAGGATAATAAATCGTACCACAAAGCGAAACGCTATTGTGAAACCAAGTGTCAGAGTGACTACAATGATAGAAGAGGTTCGTTGCATGCCGGGTAAAATAACAAACTCCTGAAATATTGTTATTTTCTGAAAATTGAATGATGACTCGGTGAAAGCGTTTCTTATATAAACACTTAACTAAATTGAAGTTGTTTCTTAGAAAAATGGACATCAAGTTTGTAAGTTAAGTTCATGCACTAAATAAATGGCTGTATCGAAAACATTTCGGCAATTTTACATTTCATATTTTCCCAAATTAATATCTACACGCAACTAGTTGTAACTTTTCTGTATATTTTTGACGCACAAAAAGACTGAAATACTAGAAAACTAATTAACAATTTTAAATCATTTTATGTATTATATGTTCAAACCAGAGTGATTGCAATTTTAATGAAAATCGTGCAGCTAATTGCAAATTTGTAATTAGAACTGAATTTTAAATTTCAATGTGTATTGTAATTGCTTAAAAAACAAAACGAAAAACAAAGAAAAAGAAATCTTATCTTCTTTCTTATATTCTGATTTTATTTAAATGTTTTTGATTGTTATTTTTATAAACACTGTGGAAGATGAAATCATTTTGCTATTTTATTTGTAATTAATGGGTTGCAGTGTTACATTAAACAAACTGAAATTCATAATAGAATTTCAAAATTACAAATACTCATTTTCATGAATTAATTCACAACAGATTAAGTAATAAATGCCATTGAAATTCATATTATCGGTATTATTTATAAATAATTCGATGTGGTATTAATTGTAGTTGACTGTAAAAATGATGCTTTATATTCTGAATTGAATGAATTTTTAAACAAACATTTAGAATTTCATTGTTTTATGGGATGTATTTACAGATATTTTGACATTCACATCCCGGGTTTACCTACTATTGATTGAATTATGCAGAGTTAAATGTTTACAAAATTCCTGAAACCTGGTAACATGTTTTGTTATAGTTCTGGTTGGAAATCAAAACTAAAATATTGCCACTGTTGTGAAATTGTAGCTAAACATTTAATTATCAATCCCCCCTCCCCTCATAAGATAAAGACAGATAATAAAGACATTCATAATTTTTGTTTTTATTTGTTGTTTAGAAAATTTTTATTTGGAGATAATTATCAGCCCGATGGGCTCCTAATGAAAATCGTAAATACCAGTCGATAGGAAGTCGGTAATGGAAACTGTTCCTTGGTGATATATGAAACAGTTTTCAGTTGAAAACGCACAATCATTAATGTAAATTTACAGGCTTTTATCTGAAACTTTAGCTGTAAAAAGAATTCAAAGTTTCCAAGTAGTTCGTTCAGATATTTATTCAATGGACTGATTTCCTAGTTTGTTTATTTTCAATTCGTACGTAGAGAAAAACACACACACTCACACAATTCGCCCCGAAAGTATCTCTTGAATGATGATCAATCGAGATGTAAGTCGAAACTTTTGCTGATTTTCTATTGATAAGAAAGGATCTTTCAGAAAGGGCGTTAAGTGACTTTGTGCGACCATCACCATATAAATTCGATTCGCGCATTTTTCTTTTTCTCAGCTCGAAACACGTATGCTAAACAGGATCTTCGCGCAATTCTTCACGTCATCTGCGTAACACGCAAGGTCCTCCAACTCTTTATCGGAGATAGTATTTCACGTCGTCACCAAAATACGTGACAGTCGCTTAATATTTCAGGAAGAAATCGCACTAAACTGAAATTATGGCGTTAACGCAAATTTGACTAATTTACTCACAGTTCTGTTGGAAAATCTGTTTGTTGGAAAAATTTAAGCAAATCCCAGTATTAATTTATTTTGAAAATACTGCAGCGCAAAAGGTGAAGTCGACGCGGCGTCGCTAATGTCGCACTAGCTGATCGGTCGCTTCCCTAATATATGCGCTTTCAGAGTACTGCGCCCGGATACATGTAGCCTGTCTCACCAGGGATTTATTATACCCGTTTTACTGGCTTTTTGTTAAAATTCCCACTGCTTGTACTACAGTAGGACAAAAGCTGCACTTGTTCCATTGCGGTAACTCTGTAAGATGACATTGCACACACACACCCTTTAAAAAATCTCTGTACTAATCTAGTTTTTGTTGTTTTCATTGATGGTGGCGGTTGTGGTGGTGGTTCACGTAAATTCGGAACGGTCCTTCATAGCTCTTTTATCAGGAACCTTGAAAACGTACCAGCGCGCCGGCTGCGATGATGAAATCGTCACTTTGAGGTGTCCCCCAGGAACCAGCATTTCAATCCAACTGGCCCAATATGGAAAATCAGCTCCGTCCAAATCGCTGTGCAACGCCAAAACGACGCAAAGTTCGCTCTCTAGGATTACAAATTCCAACACCTCCTGCTTATGGCCCAACGCGTTGCAGGTCAGTATGGGCTACTTAAATTTTTTTCCCCGTTTTCAATAAAAGAATCGTGGCGGAATTTGTATCTCACATTATACGTCGAGTTTATAAAATACTTATGTCGAGACAAAACGTGGACGGGATAGGAGTAAATATATTTCGAAGGCTTAGCGTATACTTGTTTGCAGAGCAAGTGGGAGGAAGTCGCGCAAGGAACTTGGGGGAGAGTAAGTGATCATTACTATCATCTTTGTGTATTCAGTTTCAGTTGTTTAGCTACATCACCGTGACGGTATCGCAAACGATATCCTGTACGCACTTGCTTTATGATTATTTGCATTGGTTTCGAAATCGATCAGGCTTGTTATCATTTTTCGAATGGCTGATCTTTCTATTAGATATTTACTCGATTAGTTCTGCGCATGTTAAATGCTTTCATGAAATAAAACCGAAGAGTAATACAGCCGATCTGACTGACGGTACCTAGTACTCACTGTTACAGACCGTCGTAGAAGCCTGCCAGAAAAAACGTCAGTGTAAATTTCAAACCTCGCCCAAGACCTTCGGGGGAGACCCTTGTCCGGGCGTGAGAAAATACGTCGAGGTCGCCTACAAATGCAGGCCATGTAATATAAATCCCCTGAAATTTAAATAACAATTCCATGTAAAATATTTTCAGACGAATTTCGCAGTAAGGTCGCTTGCGAAAAAGAAAAAATTCAACTCAAGTGTAACCCAAATTCGAGAATCGCCATCTACAGCGCCAGTTTCGGGAGGACGGAATACGAAAGCATCCAATGTCCGCAGAAACCAGGCGTCCCGGAAGAAAGTAAGTCCAAGCGATTTTTTATTACAAAAATATAATTTCGATGAATTTAGCTTGTTTGGTCAGCTACGCCACGGAAACCGTAATGCAGCGATGCCACGGGAAACGCAGTTGCAACCTTACAGCCGATGGTGGCAGTTTCGGCACCCCTTGTCAGAAAGGCTCTCGCATGTACTTAAAAGTGGTCTACACATGTGGTAACTAACACATTTGATTTAATTAAAATTTTGAGTTTTAAACAAATGTTGTTTAGTTCCACGGAAAGTTTTGAAGGAGTCGTTCGACAATAAGGAGCAGGATGAGATCGGCATGGATCCCTATCTAACAGACGACGACGACGATTTTGAAAATTACGACGCCGGGAATGATTTCATCAGGGAATCGGCTGCCTCGCCGTCGTCCCCAAACGTCGAAACCGGCACCAAAGGTGACAACCTAACGAAAGATGCGCCATCCCCGAAGATTCCTGCCCAGGCAAAAACGAAAGGGCAGGATTCAGGTGCATACGTTTGCCGCTTATTTGTTTGCATGCGAGCGCTAAAATAGTTTTAAGTGCAGCTTTATTAACGCCGATCCCGCTCCTATCGCTTTCTAACCCTATCGGTTGAACCCGTGGTTATGGTACAGTGGGTAAGGCCGGTATCGTTTGCCAGCTGTATATATGTCTTAAAAATTAACCGCGACGCTCACCACCGCGAGCATGCTCAAAACGGCACAAGAATCGTTTCAGTCGATTTCGATCTGAATAAAATGTTTCCGTTACAGCAATCCTTCAGCCCCACACAACCCCTCGAGCCCATTTAAATCCATTTTTTCCTTCCCGCGTCCCTGCTGTGCAGCAAACCACCAAAGACATGCAGGCCGACGAAATCCCCGACCCAAACTGCACCATCACGGTTTATACTGGCGAGAAAACTAGGGTTATCGGCTTCATTTCAGAATGGATAAACGCGTATACGTTCGTTTCACGTAAGTACCAAGCTGTGTGGCCGATAGCTGCGCTCTCGCTATTGCATCCTTGGTTGCGTGCATGCAGGCCATGTTGAAATTGACGTTTAATCCTTTGATGCTTTCCAGAGAACCAAGAAAGGTTCTACCTGTACCTGATTCTGAGCATAGCCGCCGGAGTGCTGCTCTGCTTAAGTCTGCTCGTGGCCCGGCTACTCGTGCAAAGACATCGAGCCAAACGAGACGCCAAATTCCACGCGACCACCATAGCCGATCACTCGCTACCCAATGGTTTCGCCGACGATATTAGCGAAATCGACGCGGACATCGATTTAACGACGCCACTGCCCGTACCGACGGTCGCCATACACGCCCCGACATCGGTAGGCTCGGTGGCCGAAGTGGTGCGATACCCCCACGTCCACACGCACACACTCCGCAGGGTGCAAGATACGGAAGCACCGCGTAGTCTTAACAGTTCTTCAAATAACCAATACTACTACGGGTGACCCGAGTGCCCGGGACGCGGGTCGGCTGTACCAGGTTCGCCCACCGACTCAGCGTGCCCGGGCCACCGTACTTACTGCTTTTAGTGACGGACAGTCATTGTCGGTGCCGTGACAGTGAACCAGACCAAAGAATTGGACCTCTTAGACATTCGTGACATATAACCGATATTAATGTTACTCTATTATTTATATTAAATGAATCCAAATAATTTATATTGATTTTTACACTAAAATGCACAATCTGTCAAAGCAGATCTCTTCATTGTACCACGTCCTATCTATCATTCATTCATTGGTAATACGTGTAAACATTTATGTTGTTTCTATAAAGTTATGTATTTGTATAATAAATATTTAAACAACCATTCCGGTTGACATAAGTGTAAACAAAGCGACTATAGTTACCACTAATTTATAACCGAAATTAGGGGCTCCGCTGTTTTTATTTTCACAATCCAAACCATCTCCTGTTGGTTGCATCTCAAACGAACATTGACAAATGCTGTTGCGACATTGTACCCTACTACCTAATAATACGTGACATTGTTTTGCACTATTACACACTGAACCCATATCTGAAACAAAATCGATCTAGTTCTATTTGCTCTCGTTTCAGTTATACCTACATTTTTCTTCGTTGCATATGTCATCCTTTAAAACGTATCCGCCCCGACATAAACAGATCCCGTCCAAACATTCCGAATTTGCCAACACCGCCGTGCATTGCGCTTCGATGGCGCACGAGCCTCCAGGGCCTTCAGCAACTGAAAAATAAAGTTATTCTTATTACAAGTACGCTGCACGGCATGCTCTTGCATATAAAATTCTCGTTAGCTCGCAGGAGTGTTGTGCCACATCATTAAGGATAATACAATTAATTGGGTCTATCGTTCCGCAAATCCCGTTTCAAAACAGATTATTTCATGAACTTGCGGCAAGAATTTAAAGCGACCCATTTTTAAGTTGATGCAGAGGTAAAGAAACGGAAACTGCTGTAGGATTTACGATTTTTCATTTTCTGAACAAATGTTTAGAGCTTTGGGGCCAATATTGCAGCTTACAACGTCATTTACGGTTTTAAAGTACTGCATATTGGTCACGTCTTCGCGAAGATTGCATCCCATAGAAAAAATGCTGTTACCGCGCTGGTCATCTTTTAATTTTGTTGCTTTATGTAAATTTGGCAATAGCAGTCATTTATAATATTTTTTGTTGGTGGTTTAAAGGAGCACAATACACAAAAAATAAGTTTGTTTAATTTAAAAGTACGTTTAATTCTAAGAAAAATGGTATGTGTTATGCTTCTACTCAGGTTATTTGATGAGTTATAATAAATTTAAAATAGGCGCGTGACGTCACTGGTCCTTGTTCATCACAGCGACCTATCTTACACGTGTAAAAAATGCTCCCTTCACACCATCATTTATCTACCTTTAAACTATATTTTCGAAATTTTGTTAGGAGTATTTAGACTGTTTTTTTTTGTACTGAAGACGATAGTGCAACCAAAATTTTAATACAGGTAGCCCTCGGTTTACGCCACAGTTCCGTTCTTACAAAAGCCGGCGCAAATCGAATCGGCGTAAAGTGAACCCATATTTACAGTGAAGTATAGGGTTAGGTTCTACATAAGTTAAGAAGAAGCAAATAATTTTGTTTATTAATACAATATAATGCAAAATACATATACAGTCGAACTTCCATATAACGAAGCGTTACGGTGACCTTAAAGAAATTTGTTATAGAGAAACTTCGTTATATAGAAATTCATCTTGGGAAAAAATTTTCAATTTAACCCTTTCAGGTTCACAAGAATTTTTGAAGTAATACGATTTTAGGCATTAAATTGACAGGGTATCTATTTAACATAAAACAACGTACTTTCAAAATTTACGTTGGGACACATTATGTCGCAAGGTCGCAAAAGGATTAATACGCAGTTACGTAGTTATTTAATTAATTGATTAAATAAGACCACCCCAATGTTATGAAACAATATTTGAAAGACAAGGGAAAGCATGGTAATAAAATTTAAAAAATTTAATGCAGTAAAACTTTGTCGATTCCATTTTATATTGTAAATTTTTTGAACGCTTAAATTAGTGCCACTTCGTCGGCTAATCCCTCATAAAATGTTGAACCCTGGAGACATATAGGAATATTACTACAACCGAGTTTTTTCCGAAGTTACAGTGAAACAACAAAAAAGGCAGTTATAAATCTCGAAAATTTGTAAAGTTGGGGGAAAAAATTCGCTATACGGAAATTTTTACTTCGTTATAATGGGTATAAAATGCATTAAAAACGTCTCCAGGGTTCACCCAAA
This sequence comes from Dascillus cervinus, assembly GCA_949768715.1. Classification (NCBI taxonomy): domain Eukaryota; kingdom Metazoa; phylum Arthropoda; class Insecta; order Coleoptera; family Dascillidae; genus Dascillus; species Dascillus cervinus. Next base: position 5,434,427 of record OX458323.1, read on the forward strand.
AAATTCGCTATGAGAAATTCGTTAAATAGAAGTTCGTTACAGGGAAGTTTGACTGTATTATAAACTTAATTTTTAAAATGTATTTTATGATAAAGCCAAATGAAATTTTTTTATTAAAAAATATTAAGAAAAACAAATGAAATTTCAAGGTTTCGGATCTCTTGCATTTTTTGGAAAAACAAAATACCCACCGTCGCGGCTCAGTAAATACTTCAACACTGAAACGAAAATCAGTCAGGGAAAATCGGCGAATTACCCAATTTTGTACAGGGCGAAACGGTAAATTGCACAGCGGCGTTATTGTGAATCGGCGTAAATTGAGTCGGCGTAAACCTAGGGCTACCTGTATAGTGTCTAGTTTTTTTTAAAAATATTATATTCTGTGAGCTACGACCGTTTATACGCACACTTAAATAACATAGAGACGGAACGCCGTATTGAAATTTTGATTCTTTTATCGTCTTTGGCATACAATCTCAAATTAAGCATTAACAATATAATTTTTAGGTAGATAAATCATTGTGCGAAGCGAGTAGCTTTTACACGTAAAAGATATGCCGGTCACTTATGTCGAGGCCAGTGACGTCACACGGCGATTCTAAATGCCTTAATATCTTCTAAAACAATTTTTTTTACATTGGATGTTTACCAAATAGTTTTTAATAGTTCTGACTACAATAATTTAACATTAAATAATAACTTAAAAAGATTTTTTTTGTGCTCCTTTAAGAAAAATTGACAGGTTAAAAATACTACCTGATAAACAATTCAAGGTTCCGTTAGCAACAAATTCGTCTGCACAGCTGCATACACCGCCTTTGCACTCGACGTGCTCGAGATTGCAATGAGCATCATCGCGACATTCCGCTCCAATATCTAAAATTAATTCATTATCTGGTGATGTTTAAAGAAATTAATTAACATACTCGGCAAACAGGCGTTGGCGTCCAAACGAAAATTTTCCTTACAAACACATTTCCCGTCATTGGAACAAACAGAATCCGTTATGGAAATACATTCTTCGTCTGTCGTGCAACCAGTTTTACACGTATCTGGGAAAACTCGTGAAAATTAACAGGAAATTAATTTATTCATCATACCTGCATTGGGGCGACATATATAATACTCCTGGTCCAAAGTGGCAGTGCTCTCACAAACACACTGCTGGTCTTTACATTTCACTTGTGTTCCAAAGAGATAGCACCATTCATCAGAATAACAAGTTGGATTGGCCGGTGTTACAGCTTCAACAAAAATTCAATAATTATTGCACTTTCGTGTGTGCTAATTTATTTACATTTAACACAAGCGCTGTTTGCACTGTTGTAAAAAAAAGTCGGAGTACAATAACACTTCCCTTTAATGCATTTACTAAAACTGGAGATGCAATCCGCATTTACTGAACAGTCGGAACCTAATTCTAAATCGAAAAAATTAAAAAATAACTTTAATTTCATTCAACTTTACCTCTCATGCAATTCTTTTTGGCCGTATTGTAAACATACCCGCGCTTGCAAATGCATTTTTTTGTTAAAGGAGAACAAAACGTATTTGGGGGTTCACTACAATCCAAGTCCGTTTCGCACGGTTCATTGAATCCTGCAAAACGATTTTCTTTGAAGTGTGTCAATTAAACTTTTTGGGAAAGTAAACCTTTCGCAATTATATTTTCCTCATTAATTTCGTACTGAGAATTTTCGAGACGTGAAAATGTTTCAGGTTTCTCCCTACAAAAACTTTTGCTGCACACCGTGTTTTCGAATTTGCAATCCAGATCGATGGCACAACGATCGCCGATATCTAGAAATAAATTAATTAAACGCGATTAACTTGGTGAAATGAACCTCAACTGAGAGCTGCAGCGCGGCAGTCAAAATCGCTCCTTTGGTAGTAGGCGTCACTGCAAATGCACTTATTGCCCTCGCACTTCATCGCCTGCAAGTCGTACCCATTAAAGCAATCGTCATCTTCAGTGCAGGTTTCATTTAAGCCTCTTTTAATTCGACAGCGTCCTCGCAAGTATCGCCAGTCTTCCGCACAATTGCACAAGCCATTGTTACATTGGTATTTTCCCAGAAGCCAGCCACATTGTGCATCGTCCTCGCAAGACGAATTGTAACCGATTGAGACTAAAATAAAACTTTTGGGCTGATACCAAGGTAATTAATTTCATTTACCTTTTAAACAAATAGATCCGTCTGTACTAAAAGTATAGCCTTTCGGGCATTGGCAAAGAGAGTTTTCGCAATAGGAAGTTTCGGCCAGACAATCATCCTTTGTCTGGCATTCCAAAAAGCTTGATGAAACTTCTGTAAAGAAATTGTGAGTTATTGTTAGTTTTTAAGATAAGATTACGCGAACAGGTGTTCAGTGTTATTCAATTATCTCGTCGATATTTCAAGTTTGCTACTATGCCAAAATGCAAATTAATTTTTTGAGCTCATAATTACTTTTAAAAATACCTTACCTGTATATTTTAATAGACAAAAAAAGGACACCAGCACTAAATAATTCATTTTTATTAATTTAACTGTTCTTGCAACCTATTCACGAAATGTAGCAACCCAATACTGATAAGTAATAATCAAACTCAATCAAGACATGTCACTTCATCAGGTGTTATCATTACGTTTAAGTTTTATGTACAATCTCATTATCTACAATTTTAGTGATTAGATGACAATTTCTGATCAAAATTTTAGTTTTTGGTGATTTGTTACCTTTTACTTACCTTTTGCTCCGAGCTTTAATAAAGAATAAAAACAAAAATAGGTGGCCCATTTTTATTGCACCTGAGTGTATTTAAAAAAAAATGTTTTCGTTGTTTCTGTCGCTTTCCAGTCCGTACAGATTATTTTAATTTTTTAAATTGCATTTCTCTAATATTTGTAAATTCAGCAACAACAAAAATAAACTTGAAATTGCCGCCCTGCCAAAAATTACCGTTGAATGACTAAAGTCGAACGATTAAATGGTGAGCAGGGGAATTGTTTAATGTCAAACAGTTTTGGTATTACTAAAAACCCCAAGTAGTTTGAAAGGTGCCTGCACTGATAACCGTCGCGACGCGTCGTTTAACGAAATTGTAAGATTGAAAAATTTAGGTGTTTTAAATAAGTGTAATACCGTTTTGTAATTTTAGAAAGATGAATAACCGTGAAAATTCAACTATAAATTTGTCCGAAGAACATTTAGTCTACTTCGCTGCTGAACGGTCAATACCGGCGTTGGTCATCGCGAATACCATTGAACGCCTCGAAAGAAGTAGTGGTCGGCCTCTTAGGCCCTTAGCTGTTTCAATTGTAGCGGCCTTACGTGATAGTGGGGATTCATCATGGTTCAATCAATTAGTTCCACAAAAAAATTACAGCGATAATGAATTAGTTCGTCTTTTGTGTGTAAGGGATATTCCAGCTTTGGCGATAGCACAGATGATAGCATTGTCCGAAGAAGAAAACATAGCAACGCCCAGAGCCTTAGCACTGTCAGGTATAGGGGCATTAATGAGTCAGGTTTCAGCTGATGAGCTGAGTATTTTTGGGAAAAGCGATGAAGTGCCAGTAAGTTCAATTGTACCTGCTGTACCTGAAACTAGGAAGCCACCTACAGGACAAATTAATACCACTGGAACTGTACTACCGCCTACTAAAAGCGTAGTAAACAAAGCAATTGCTGGAAATCCAAAGGATAATAATGATAATGCAGAAACTGGCGATTCAACTAAGGAAGAACCAGCTACAATGGGGCCAATGCAAAGTAAATATTCAAATGACGTGGAAGCCGAAATGCACTTTTGGCATACAAGTGCTGAAGGAAGGTTCGGTGGAGGCCCAATGGGGTTCTTTAGACCAGGAATGGTTGGTCCTTTTAGTATCGAAGAGTTTTTATGTATGGACAGGCCACTTAGGCCTCTTAATGCAAATAGCAGACCAAATAGGATTGATCCCTGTCATCAATGGCCTCAGTTTGTAGTTTTATTGCTACTTGCTCTGTTAATGCCTATGGGAAATGCTGACTGTCACAGTTCAAATTATAATCAAAATACTGGCGTTATTGTGATTTCGGATTCGGATAGCGAATGTGATGAATCTGATATGCATTAAAGTATATAATTTGTTTAGGATTACCTTCTCATTTTGTATATTAAAATTTGTTACTGATAGAAAACATTTCTTGTAGAAGTGCCAAAGATATTTAATAAATAATCAAACATTCTCACTGCAATAAATTTATTTTAATCTTTTCATGGTTAACCGGTCGCCTCCGCGTGTGCACCACCGAGATAAGGTACCTGGGGGTGATGGTTGATCGGAAACTCAATTTTGAAAAGCATGCAGACTATGTGCAAGGGAGAATAGGTGCGTTTATTGCCTCAATAAGGCGGAAGTGTTGGGCCTCCTGGGACTTGGACGTCACTGCCTCTCTGGGTACAACCTATAAGGGCGCTATTATTCCTATAGTTATAGATTTTCGTACAGAAAGAAGTGTCCTACAGTCAGCAAATTTTGTACACAAGTACACAAGTACACAAAACTTCAGTTGTAATACTACACACATTTAATTCGGCAAAAGATTAATTTTTAAGATACTGATTAAAACATTGTACAGGAGGGATTAATAATTTACATAGTAATTAACCATCTTGGCAGACATAATCCACCATTTGTCTAAAATTTAATTTTGAAGAAATTGAAATGAACAAATTAAAACTTCAGTTGTAATTACACACATTTAATTTAGCAAAAGATAAATCTTTAAGATATTGATAAACTTTTACAGGAGCGATTAATAATTTACATCGTAATTAACCATCTTGGCAGACATAATCCACCATTTGTCTAAAAACCCAATGTCTATTATTCGTTCCAGAAATTTTGAGTATTGCATATGCAAGTAAGTACAAGTGCTTTCGTAATTATTACATGTATCACTGTAGTTGTCTATCCACATAATTGAAACTAACCCCAAATTCCACCTTCTTAATAAATTCCTGTTGTAACATTGTTCAATTATTCGCAAGTGAAGAACAGTTTCCTTTTTCTGCATACTGGGATGTACTAATATCAAATCGTTGGAACAACTGTAAAGATATTTTTTAAGTCAAGTATAAGATTGGTGCTTTACTTACGTTAGAAAACTGTCTCTAAATGCTTCCTCATTCGGATTGTGTTTTGCACAAAAGGTCAAAAATCCTAAAGTAGAAAATATAAAGGCTGCCTTCACTGGTTTCTCCCCCATATTCCTCCTTACTTCAATCGCTACCTCCTTGTAATCGTTAAAAACATTCTTCCAATATTTTAACCACTTTTCGGCCATTGTCCCCTTGATCTTACTCTCAAATTGTTCAGATGCATTTTTTGTTCTCTCTTTGATGCCATTATTGAAGGTTTGAACTGTTTTTATGAAATTTCTTGACGTAGTGGCAATGCGAAACATGATCCAAATGTATATGAAAAATTACTTGATTATAATCTTCCTTCTTTCAAAATGGGTTTAATTAGTTCATAATATAACAAACTGTTAAAATAATTTAAATAATGCTATAAATCAGTAACATTCTTGACATTGATATTGTATATAAAGTGAGGTTATGTATACTGTGTATTTCAAAACAAATGGGTTAATTAGGGTTGGTGGTTTTCTTGAAATTTAATTGTAAAGAAGTTATATTTCAAATGTAAAGTAGAATTTATTGTCATTTAATTTTAACTGCATGTACGTGTAATATATTTATAAAGAATTACTACAAGAAAGTTTGATTTTACAAGATCACAATGTGGCATAACCTTAAAACGGCTGACAACGATTTTCATTTGGTAAATCCGAAAAGTATCAGGAACGTCTGCATTTTAGCTCATGTAGACCACGGAAAAACCACCGTTGCAGACTTACTGCTAGCCACAAATGGATTGGTGAGTAGGCGTTCAGCAGGATTTGTGCGTTACCTCGATGATCGAAAGGACGAACAAGAACGGGGCATCACCATGAAGAGTAGCGCAGCTTCGTTACTCTGCGAACTTACATATGATGAACAAGATAAACGCTACTGCATGAATTTAATTGATACTCCTGGCCACATTGATTTTTCTACTGAAGTCGCTGCTGCTGTACGTATCTCAGAAGGAGCGCTTATTATTGTAGATATTGTTGAAGGCATTTGTGCTCAAACTAAAGACGTCATTAAACAAGCTTACGATGAAAAGGCAAAAATGATATTGGTGATTAATAAAATAGACCGACTCATCCTTGACTTGAGTAAAACTAATTTGGAAATCTTTCAAATTATATTGAGGATTATCGAAGACTGTAATGTTTTTTTGTCAGAGCTCTCCAGGCACGGTTATGACTCTGATGTAGATGGTTCTTATTTTATGCCTGAATGTGGTAACGTAATTTTCGCAAGCGCAACGGATAGATGGGGTTTTACGACTCGTCATATAGCTAAAATGTACATTGGAGTTATTAAGAATGAGACAATCGATAGTTTGAACAAGAAGTTGTGGAATTTTGATTATTACGTCGATTTGAAAATCAAAGAAATGGTTACAGGAGCCATAGAAAAAGGGAGGGTCAATGCTTTTGTGCAGTTATGCTTGGCGCCAATACACCACGTATATTCAACTATTGTGACTCGCATGGAACGTGAGAAAATAGATGAAATTGCTAGGAAATTATGTGTAAAGAATCTTGGAAGGGACATTAATCATACTGATCCTCGTGTACAGTTAAGGACTCTATTGGAAGCCTGGAACTCGTTAGCTCGTACAGTAATAGAACAATGTGAAAGAATTATTCCTTGCCCCTTGCAACTGGACGATAAGAAGATTCAACACTTACTTAATTTGGATAATTTCTGCAACAACCAGAATCTTAGGAGTCGAGCAGAAATGATTGTGCCTCATTTGAAGAACTGTTTACCAAAACCACACGTACCTGCAATAGCCTACATCTCAAAAATGTTTTCTGTCAATAAGAAAAACCTTTCGCAGAATAAACCGAAAATATTTGTTCCAAACACAAATAACCGCGATGAGATCATAGAAAAAATTCAAAATTCCCCAACTGTGGTAGTCAAGGAAGAACCAGTAGAAGTAAACAAAGATGAAACCGTTACGATAGCATTAGCGAGAGTATTCAGTGGAGTTCTTAAGGCCGGTCAGACCGTTTACTTTTTATCCCCATCATATGACCCCACTGCAATAGCATTCGCCGAGACTCCTGAAAGTTTCATAGAAAATTCCACCTTGATCCAAAGTGTAAAAATTAAAGAATTATATATTATTATAGGTAGAGAATTATTGTTAGTCGAATATGTGGGGGCAGGAACCATATGTGGTATTAGCGGCCTTGAAGAGGTGGTGCAGAGAACTGGCACTATTTCTACTACTCATGAATGTATCCCTTTCCATGAGAAGGTTTGCCTTGAACCGATCGTAAGAAATTCAATTCAACCGGTCAATCCAAGTGATCTATTAAAGTTGTGCAACGCACTGAAAGTGATAATGCAATCTGATTCATGCTTGCAAGTCTTAATGCAAGACACTGGAGATCTTGTTCTGTTAACAGCAGGCGATGTACATCTAGCAAAATGTTTGGAAGATCTGAAAACGAAATTTCCAGACATAGAAGTTACCGTTTCCAGCCCTATGGTTGCATTAAGAGAGACAATAGAGAATCCAGAAAAATCACTTGATTGTCATCATGACATGTCTAAGTGTGTTGAATGTCCAGTTTTTGGCATAACAATTGGTATCGTAGCCGTACCTTTACCCAGTAAAATTGAATGTGTGATCAAGGCTAATTACCACCTATTACAATCAATCGAAAACCATCAGGTAAAGACGGGCCGAGAACAAGGTCCAAAACCAAAAACATTCACGGGCGATCTTACCGGTCTTGCGATGAATCGTCTGCAACAACAATTGTACGTTGCTTTTAACAACGCAAAGGCCCCTTGGATGGGTATGGATAACAAGATTTGGAGTGTAGGAAAGTCAAGTGATAGTATCAACTTACTCATTAACAATGTGAAGGACTATAAGCATCGCAATATATTTACATCCCTCGATGAAAAGGACCCTCGTTCCTTTGTTGACCATTGTATAGTTAATGCGTTTAACGAATTTTGTCAAGCAGGACCCATTTGTCAAGAACCTTTAATGAATTGTGTCTTTGTAATCAAAAAATTTAAATTTGAGTCACATGATACTGTAGTCGAGGGGTTCAACGTGGAGCTAGCAGCCATGGTCAATCAAAACTTGAAATCTGCATTCAAGCTGGCCTTTCAGAAGCACCCGCAGCGGCTAATGGAGCCTCTATTCGCTACTGATATTTTAGTTAATACTAACATTTTGGGTGAGTTTTTTTAATTTAAATTAAATTTGCAATTATTTATTTGGATGGTTACATGATATTTACAATAGTAAATATAATTAACGATAAAAGTATGTGTTAAAATCTTAAAACAATACGGTAGGTGCCGCTTACTTGTACCATACTCTGGAAAATAAATAAAACCTGCTTTACTCAACTTGGACGTTTTAAATTTAGATAAAAATGATGCATAAAAAACGAAAAGTAAAATTTTATAAAACGTGTTGCTGCATTATATTTTATTATTTATTTATTATTTATTTATCATTATATTTTTTTCCCATATGAACTAATTAATAAGCGGCGTTTTACATTACCTATCGGATTAAATTAAATACAATTGAAAAAAAATTAGAAGTAATAAAATCCCATTAACCTGCCTCCATCAAATGAAAGCGTTTAAAATATCGTATCCCATATTTGAGCCATATTCAAAAATTGGCTATGTTAGATTATCATATTTTTTTAGTATTTTATTGGTTATAATTTTTGTTTTGATAGTCCAACATAGGAATAAATATTTTATTTTTATTAAATAAGTACTCAGAAAATAATCATAAATCCGTTTCATTCAAATATGGCTGCATTTAATTTTTAATTAGCACCTGAATAACCTAAGTTTATAGTAATTAAGGTACAAGTAATTAAATTAAGTCTTGTTCGAAGACCAAATCCAACTAAGCTTTTGTTCATTGCTTGGCATTAAATATTAATCATATAAGTTAACTTAAACCTAGCGGATAAAATTATTGCTTATTAATAATCACATTTCGATTTAATTAATTAATTTACTTCAATCCCAAATGGCGATTTTAGCAAATTCCTGGGCTTTGTGCCAAGGAAACGGTGGTTTTTTCATAGAGCGTGACATTCGGAGTGGACGTCCTCTCCGTTTGTTTCCCGATTGAACGCACATCATTCCGTAAACGCGTATCCCAGGGACGCTTGCGTAAGTGGGTTGATCGTGCGACATAGGTCCTTCTGTTAAAAGAAGAAAAAAAATAATTGTGTATCTAATGCATGACGTCTACTTACCTAGAATACTGGTTTCGGTACATCTACATATTACCAGGTAATGAGACTTCCCAGTGCGTATATTTTGCAAGGCAAGTAGGGACCAATCTCTTGGTGGTCGACATATCCTCATCTCGGCTGTGGGTTCACAAGTCTTCACCAACGTTAACGCACGCTGTATAACAATTTCGTTTCTAATTAGCGTGCATTATTGTGATCGTGTAAGAAACATTTCGATGAAAAATTTTGTAATTTCATGGCCAATTTACTAGCACAGCGAGAGTGCAGGCGCTAAAGATTTAAAAGATATTACTTTGAACAATAGCTACCGCCTACACCGGCTGTCAATCCCGTTTCAGATTAGATGCGTTATCTTATAAATATACACTATAACTAACGGCTTTTGTGCATGCATTCTACCAATAAATCCGCAAGGAACTAAGACGCATCTTATTTTGCTCTATTTGAAGTGGTCCGCTAACTGCACATTACTGCATACCTTCCAGCAAATCGTGCATCTATAATTCTTTCTGATTTTTTAACAAGAACAAACTATTGTGTGGTGGTGTTTAGTAGGTTTATACTTCCATTTACTTTTTTTTTGGGTTACAATCGTCACGTTTTTATACGGTATTGTTTATGTGGTGCGAAATAAATTATATTGGTGAGAGAAAAAAATTGCCCACTAAAAATAGGCCATCGTCGGATGCCTTTGCAAGTGAAAACCGGACAATAAATTTTGTTTTCTTTTCCGCACTAAATTACACAAGGAGAACATCGATTGTTAATGAAGTTTTTGCTTCCCTGGTTAGAAATCGAGATTCATAATTTTATTTATGATCTCCTAAGCGGTTGAAACTTTACAAAAAAAAATACAGTCGAACCCCGATATCTTCGTTGTCGCTCGATGGTTTTTCAACAAGATTAAAATATCACTGCGCTTTTTATACGGTTCGATTACAAAATATGGAACAATGTTCGGATAACGACTGAAAACTAAACTGCAACGATTCCTTCTTTTACTTATGTGTTATTGTCCGTTATTGAATCATTTAAAATTCACATTTTCGTTTACAAATATTTACATTATGTTTACACAGTGAAACTAAAAAAATTCGACTTATAGAGTTCCGACTGTAGTGCATAATGTTTATAAAAATGAATATTTATTATAACGTTTCATGCATTAATGCAATTTTTGAGGATAATTTATGCATTCATTTTTGTGATTATTTCTCGGCGTTGATAAGCACTTACCTTTTGTTTGTTGTCGGTCATCAACTCCGTGGTATGTTGATCATCCGAGTTAATGCTAGCGGAGCAAGGATCTCTATAACGCGAAGGACATGCACACAAAGGTTGAGTCCAATTCAAGCGGACGTAAACCGCATTACAAACCTAAAAAATGGAGTGATAAACTATTTGAATTTTTTCTTGAGATAATTACTTGTTGTATTGCACATTCCGGCAGTAAATATATGTGTTGATTGTGAGGGTAGTAGTGATATTTGGTCGGTTTCACCAATGCAGCGCTGGCTCCTGCCGGTAGTGGAAGTAGGTTCTGAAAGTCGAGTAAAATTTTTGATAAAGAAAATTTGCATTTCTCTGGTCGAATAAACTTGGATCAATAATTTCCAGTTGTGTCTATAATTCTTAGGCAATTATTCCAGCTCCGCAAGACGCCTGCCCGTTTGAATGTAATAAATACGGTATATTTTCGTTGCAAACAGATCATTTATTTATGACGCATTCAGTTCGAATTTTATGTCCGTTGTAGCGCACGGATAAGCAAATTGATTCACTAACCCCCATGGTTTTAACGGTTCCGTCTTTTTCTCTGATTCGTAATTATTTTTTCGTGAAAAATAATTCCGAGAATCGCATTTGCTGCGATTCAAAAATTAATTTAATGGGCTTTACATTTATAAGTAGTAGTCGATTTGCATAGGAAATTTAGATTCGTGTACTCACGATCTTTGGCTTCGATTTATTATATGTGCTCCGACTGATACTACTTACATATGAGCGCGTGATAAGTAAGATGCCGTACTTTTTCTACAAGCCCGAGTTATTTTCACTTTTTATGCCCCCAGCTATCCGTTGTAGTTAGTAATCAATTATTATTCGCAATTTTTTAGATCAATCGTAATAACGGATGGAGTAGTGTTATTTTCCTGAATGCAATTTAGGTACGAACAAAATAAAAGATTACGGTAAAACCGAGTTGGCTTCCCATTTTAATTGCATAGTAATTTTTAAATTTATTGTTATTGTCATTGCTCAATAAACGTTTAGGATCAACAGGTTTTTTAATAACCTGCTTTTGTAATATTCAATTTAATTGTAATATTTTAGTAATTAAAAATTAATCAGCCATGAATTTTTTTTTTTTAAAATCAATACATAATTATTTTCGAAGTTCCAAATTTCTAGCTTTGAAAAGAGTAGAGAGCCACACAATCTCGTTTTAATTTATTCAGTAGAATGCAGAAAGGCAGAGCACAGTGGTTTTCAATAACATTATTTGGAGAGTTTTTAAAGTTGTTGAAGTAAAAATTCAAAATTGTCAAAATGCGGTCGGTAATTACCATTAGAAATGCCAGATTAAAGGAAGGCATTACAATTTGTTGACAATTTTGTTCTTCTTGGTAAAGCACACACTATTACCTAATTTTCAACGCTACTTCAACCGCAACCGGAAAATGTGTAACGTTTAGCTGTATTTTCAACTTCGGATGTGTTATAAGCAAACAATTATCCATTATATTCAAACGTTTGCCGCTTAAGCGTAAAAATTATTAGAAAAAAGATAAAATGTAACAGTACGACATAAGCTCACGTGCTGTAATTACATAAAATTTTATGCAAATATGCTAATTGGATCGTAGAGCTGTTTAAATAAAGATAATTCAAAACTAACGCTTCTATAATCCGCAAGGGCATTTAAAAAATTCTGTTACTTTAATTAATTCGTTTGGAATGTTTAAAGTTTCTCAAAAAAAAAGAACAATTCAACGGAACGGGGATTATGTCGACTTTGAGTTTATTTTGTTGAGCGTGCTAATGTAATTTAAGCGTCAGTTAGGGGTAAGTGAGTCGCCCCGCTGGTTTTGATTAATTATGTTGACTTTCAGCCATGAATCTTTTTTCTATTTTGTGGTATTCACGGGATAAGTAGCATGTAAAAATGCAATTACGACCATAAACAAATAATGGGGTCTAAAAATGAATAATCGTATTTGCATCGGTGTTTGAGTCAATGCAAATACCGTTTGTAATAAATGAGATTAATGTACTTACGTACCCTACTTAAGAGAAATTACATTTTTAAACCCCCTCAGGACTGTTCTATCGTTTTGTCTTTTATCCAACTGACAAGGTATCCACCATATGTTTCGCGGGTCTTTCATACCACATAAGTAATTATAATTTTTACTTGTTTATTGTATAGGATAGTGGGTTAGTTGCGTTTAGATGCTGTTTTCTTATTATAAAAAGAAATTTATTGCCCATCGCTCAGATTTTACTGCTTCATTAAAAACTATTTTTAATTTAACCCTCCGCAATCGTGTACTGGATTGTTTGCACCTGAATTTTTACTCGGTGAATCATCATTTGTGCCAATTCAAAAAATTTGCGTGATTGTAATTTCAATTTTTTACTGTACAAAATACTTTGTGATTCATTGCACTGAATTCAAAACGATGTTTATAAAAATCATATTCAAAATACACACACCGTTGCGTCAATGCAATTTAAAAATGAGGTTTCTGCCGATTTACAATCTGAAAATGCAAAATCTGACTCATAACACTTAACTTCGATTATTTTTAATAATTTTTCGAATTGAGTGAAAACAACCACACTTTATTTATTATCAATGACTTTCATATTTATTTTTCTAATTCAAAATAAATTTACAGTTCTTAAACTCGAATTTAGTTGCCCGAAAAAACAACTCGCTGTTTTATGGGGGCAATTTATTTTATCAACTAAATTTTCGTTAAAAGCTGCAAATTTGTGTGGATAAAAAGAAAACTCTCGTGCAATTGCAAATGATATGTTTGTGGGTCCGGTGTCACTTTTACGACCTCTCAACGTACCGGCTGCGGTTTCTGGACGATTGCTTCATTCAAAATAAAGCTGCACAATCGAATGTAACCGCGTACATAATATTTTTTCGCAAAATCGTAACATACGGTCGATCAGCACGAAGGCTAGACAAATTATAATTTTTATTACCCGTACAAAACTGAAACGACTCTTCAAATACTTTCAACGATGAATTCTCACGTCGTTTGACCCCGCACTTTTAAGACAAATCGCAATTAAACTTATTATTGCGGTTCTGAACTTTTATAGTCATATAATCGGCAAATTTACGATCAGTTATAAACTTGGGAGTTTAAACGCATTTGTTCCAGTTTGATTCATATTCTCATGAATAAATTTCGGCGTTGAATTGAATCACGTAATTTCACATGAACAACTCTCAGAATTGCGAGTTTAATGTTCGCAAATTGTATGATGCTATCAGGCCAAACTTAAACTGCATATAAATATAATAAATATTTTAATCAGGGCACATTCGCGATGTTATCGAGGTTGTCAAAGTTCAAGTGGGAAAAGCTTGGGCTCTTTTTTAAATTAGCAAAATGTGGGAGGATCGTTACGTTTTTCTATTTGATGATTAACGGTGAAGTGCAGTCGTGAACACCCGATATTCGAGTAGCAAGGCCGTCCGATTTTTTTTTTAAGAACGCTGAAAATAGGACATCTGAAAACGGTATTTTTTTATTCATGCGTATTTCGTCGGAAAGATAATTGGGGTCTTGTAATTCTTCATCAGTGCGTGAACTATATCAGTTAAAGCTTAAAGGGGCACAATACACAAACAATAAGTTCGTTTAATTTAAAAGTACGTTTAATTCTAAGAAAAATGGCATATGTATTTTGTTTCTACTCAGATTATTTAATGAGTTATAATTAATTTAAAATCGGCGCGTGACGTCACTGAGCCGAGCTGCCCGTAGCGACCTATCTTATACAGGCAAAAATTACTCTCTTCACACGAACATTTACCTACCTTTAAACAATGTTTTCGAAATTTTGTTACGAGTATTTAGACTGTTTTTTTTTGTACTGAAGACGATAGTGCAACCAAAATTTTAATATAGTGTCTAGTTTTAAAAAACATATATTAAATGCGATGACACGGCGCGGTCATTCGTACCATTTTTACGCGCTTCTAAAGGTTATTTCTACCGCCCAGACAGAGCTCATAAAGCAATTATTTTCAAGACGCCTGACCGTCGTGGAGTTTTGAATGTTTTGAATGTTTAGGTCACAATAATATTCTAGTATTTACTGCTAAATTGGTTGGTTGCACTTATAAATTTAATTTTTAATTATGACAACTCCTTATTTATTTGAACCTGAATACACAGATGACGACGAAGTTGATACTTTTTTTTAACTTAGTAGTGTAAACATAAATTACGAAAATCGAAGTGGAATTTGTAATTAGTGTAAATGTGAAAAAAGTGTGTCTATGCCAACAGATGAAGAGTCTATATGTTGTCAAGAATATGATAATATAAAACATTTAATTAGTAATAATACATGCATTACACAAAATAATTTGTTTGAAAAATTAATTATTGACAAAGATGTTTTAAATATATCACGTCATAAACCCAACTTCCTGTAGCTTTCGAAAAATGTGACCCAATTCATATGTTTTTTTATTGAGCCAATATGTACCTACTTTTTTTTAAACAAGGTTCTTTTGAAAATTTTTTCTTAGAACACATGATTAGTCTAAATCACTTTCTAAAAAATGTTTATTGCAAATTCTTGCATTTTGTCCTGGTTGAAATGATTGCCTTTTACAAAATTCTGACCAAAACGCAAATCGTTTCGGCGATTTTTCTCTATTAGGAAAACTATGTCCCGTTGGTTCACTGCATCCAAAAACTGGTCGACGATGTTCTGGTGGCTACTGTTGCAAATAACTCGGAGTTATTCTGCATTTACGACTTTAAATCACAATCAACTTTTACTGATGATAATGAGGGTTCACTGCAGGGTGCAACAAACCTCGTTGCTTTTATGGACGGATCACTTATAGTATTGTAAAAGGCACAGTCATAAACTTAGCCGAACTTTACGCACAATTAGATAAAATAGGAACGGGACGCACAGTCGGGGCGTTGTTCTTATTTAATATTAAAAAAAGAAACTAAACACCGTATTGAAATTCTGATTCTTTTATCGTCTTTGGCAAAACCATTCACACAGTCTCATATAAATTAAGCATTAAAAATATAATTTTTAGGTAGATGGATCGTTGTGCGAAGCGAGTAACTTTTGCACGTGACAGATACGGAGTTTCGGTGAGGTCGGCTCAGTGACGTCACAAGCAATTCTAAAATGTCTTAATATCTTCTAAAACAATTTTTTTTTACATTTGAGTTTTACCAAATAGTTTTTAATAGTTCTGACTACAATAATTTAACGTTAAATAATAATTTTAAAAAAATAGTTTTTTGTGTAATGTGCTCCTTTAAGAGATCCAGGTTGACACTGGAAGGTTAAGGTTTTTGATGAGTTAACAACCGTCTTTATATTTTGTAGGCTCGTTGCGAAACGAGAGAGGCAATTTGTAAAAAATTTCGTTATGTGAGCTTGTTAACAGTTAACAGTAAAATACAGTTAACGTTTTCTGATAACGTTCGTATGATTTTGTGGTTTATCTCTTATTGTTTTAGACCTAGCAGATCGATATCGGTGCACGCTCTCCTGATTGTTTATCGCAATCGAAATAACTTCTCGTGATGGACTTTCATAATGGTTTTTTCATTTTTAGCTCGCTTGTTACCATCAATCTCCAGTGCGGCTAACAGCAGGACGTTTTTGAATATTTTTCTAATAAACTTTGAATAATATAACCAGCATAAAATTCATTATTTGCAATATTCTTTTCGGGTAACGTGAAATCACCATTACGATGACGAGCCAAGTAAAAATACAACCCAACATACCTGTTGTAAACCCTGCATTTGATTTTTATTGATGTAGCTTGAAAAATTCAAAATTGACCGGCAATTGCCATTAAGAAATGTCAAAATAGAATACAGGAATGCATTACATCATTTTCGAGGATCAAATAGTTTGGTGAGTTGTTAAAGTTGTGAGTAATATTTGAAATTGTTAAATAACGTATGCAATCGATAATTGCATGCCTGTTTCGATATACTTTTGATGAAGGATAAAAAATTTCATTACCTGGTGGTAATATGAAATTACGGCGTGCAACGAATAATGTGTGGAATATAGTTATTCATCGTTCAGTAAACACGTAATTACTAGCACTGATTCTTTGCAATTTTTCAAAACAAGGTTCTTCAACGTAATTTTAAAAAAAAACTGCATTTTTTTCAAAAAATTGTATTGCTAGTGTCATTATTTGAAATTATTTGTTTACTGTCTATGGTGTTACATTATAAAAAAACAAATTCAGAGGTAATTTGCTATAAATGCAGCAATTTTCTTCTATAAAATTCAAACTGGATTAATGGTTTAATTGTGTAACGCGTTAACTTGTCAATATTTTTTTAGTTCTGTTGGTAATTGCTTTGAGAAATTTTCCAACCGGATGTTGCAGCGAGATTTTAAATCACTATTACAACTTATCTGCAACATTGTAGTAGCGTCAATTTTCTTTAATTTCATCATTTACAGCAGTTTAAGATTTACCAAAGTATCTCCCTTACTTTTACGATTTCACGTTCAATTACAGTAATTTCCTTCAACGAATAAATCGCCTTCCTGCTCGCATCTCGCTTTTATTAAGTACTTTTTTCAGATTTAATATGCATCTATTTATATAGATAATGACACCTACTGTGCGTTAGTTAATTATGTGGAAGATATAAAAACCCATAAGTGAGGAAGCAATAAATTACATTTACCTTGTAATTGGACGAATTTTTGTTTACAAAAATTAAAAGCCCTGCGCAAAAAAATGTTTTTTTCGCTAATTGAAAGGAAGTCCTAAACAAATAAAAACAGGCACTAGAAAGGATGGAAATTAAACGCTTAAAAGGAAAGAAATAAAAGATTGGATACAACGCGAACGAGAAATTTATTGCTCTAAACAACCCGCAGTGCAACTATTTATAGTTTTCTCCTCCTTCGCAGTTTGTTTGCGTTGGTCCTGACAGCTGTTTTAAAAATTATTCAAAAACCATTAAAGATGATAAGTAGCGTGAAATCCAGGTATTATTTGAATTCCTAGATATAATCACGCACAGTTATTTTGTGTTCCCGTTTTAAATATTTTGAACACATTCAAAGCTAGCGAATATTCACTGTAATCCATCTGAAAATGATGGACGCGGTAACTAGTGCATAAATTGTCTCGTGTGTGTAAACGATTTGTGTTACACAGGTTAAGCATATATGTCAACTTTTTATGATCAAAAAAATGGAAAGGTAGTAACGACATTGCAAAGGTCAAGAAAGAAATGGGCGCTTTTTTTGAAAAGCATGCTCGAATTGGCCTCGTTTTTTCGAGATCAAATTATTCGAACGCCTACCTTATGTCGATAAAAAAATCATTATTTACTAAGGAAATGAAAAATCAGTAGGTATAATTTAAATGATCAACATTGCGTCATTACGAATCGATAATTTGCTTTTTGCGTGGCTCGGTTTTTAAATTTTTTTTAAATAATTTTTTTCATAAAATCATTTCGATCAAACGAATCGAAACCAAATCAGTTCCGTAACATTGCCTAGTCACGGTCTAATATACCCACCGTAGAACGGTTCTTTTTTGTTCAAAAATGTAAAAAAAATTGCACTTTAAATATTCAGTTTCTCTCAAATAGTTTTTTGTTATTGGGTTAATGAAGCGTCCTTGTGCTGTTCGAATCGGAGCAAAAAAGGGAAATTTTTGAAACGTGATAAGTTCATAATTATATCTGAAGCCTCTGAAACGACACTGCAGCACACAATGTTACCTCGGAGGGCAATTATCGTTTAAATCAGCTTTTGCAATATGAAAGACAGTTCGTGACGAAGACGTCCTTGTATTTGCGTATAATGTACTCGGTTTACCGTAGGTCAGGCACTTGCTAACTTACCGAAGATGGTGATTCTGATAGCCTATACTTACCGGCCGTCATTAATCAGATTGGTAGTAAATCTGGGTTTTTATGATGTTCGCCTGATGATTGATTAACATGTGTGTGCATTATTTAGAGCGTGTGGATTTCTTGTGGAAAATCGATGGGTAGACAATGAGATTAATTATGTGGAAATGTGTTTGAGAAAAATACATCATTTTTACCGCCGAGTTTTCTCAATCCTCCGACTTTTATTAATTAATTGCAAGGAAAAATTATGGAAATTGTCTTTAATGATTTTAATGACAGTTATTAACGGAATGTGTTTATCTAATTAACTTAAATTCGTGAACGTGTTCTGTGGCTCAAGTCAAAAGCAAATTAAATATTTGTTCATCATTATGAAACGTTTTTATGAAATAATTTGGATCCATTTCAGTCCGACTCATTAGCATCCGAAATGTAAACGGTTCATTAATAAAATTTGTGCGATTCTATTTTCGGTGAAAGGCTGTTTATTTTTTCTTTAATCAATTAGGCACGAATGAGCCGAAATATGCTTGTGTGTCGGTGGTAATGCCCGTCAACGATAAGACATACCAATAAAATAAGCAAAGCTTCCGATTGTCGGTAGATTTGTATCTGCTTTGGTTTTCACCTGTTTCTACTAACTACTACAAGTCACGATGTCCGCTTCGTTGCCTTCAACTTACTTAACTTTTTATTTCTTATTCTTGTCGTCATGTCTACTTTACTTAACGCTTCATATAAATACTGAATTTTTTTAGTTTTCTAAAAATGATGCAATTTTCAAAAATTAAATAGTAGGAGTGTGAGGTAAAACCACGTGGGAGGGAAATTTATATATAAGCTCTTTTAATTACGGCTGAGGTCAACTAACTTCAGTGCAATCAAGGTTAATATCACTATTTTCATTTTGTTCTATTTTGAATTACAACCATTTTACTTAACATATTTTCGCTTGGATGAACTTTAAGGGCAGTGATACTTAATGTTGCTTTAAATTACAGCGGGGCGATTTATTCGCGGTATTCATAGAAGCGCATCTTGAAATTAACAAGAAATGCTACTATCATGGTGAAATCAAAAAAACAATTAACATTAAATAAATATACAGAAATTAAAAATTAAATACACGAAATCTATGAGCCACGTAAATGATATTAATTCGGTTATAAACCAAATTAAGTTCAACGCATTTTTTGGTGCCGAATTGTTTTCTTGCAATAGGTATCACTAATAAACAATAAATATCTTGGTTATAAAAAATGATTTATATGGAGAAAGGTGTGATCGATGTAGCCACATTGTAGTCCATGACAGCTCAGTGGCTCTATAAATTATATTAAACAATTATTACAATCATTTAGTATGCATTCATGATGACCTCTCTGACCGTAACCGTTTATTTGCTTTTGAAAGCCAACAAATGTAATTGTGTTTAAGTGCCATTATTTTTAATTACAAAATCCGACACTTTTCTCTATTATATTTGATAATAAGCGGAAAAGATACCGTTCGGAAAAAATTAGAAAGGTATAATTTCCTACATTGAAATTATATTTGTTAGTCCTAATTTGGCGATCATGTTCTTGTCTCGCTTTTGAAAAGTACTTATCTTTGGAACAATAATTTTTTTACAGTTAACATGCCACTTGGGAAAAATTTATTGGTGATGATATCGCACGATTATATTTTTAATGATTTTTAAAACGGTACCGTTAGATAAATCCGCCATTGTCTTAGTTGAGCAAAAAATTGAATTAAGCTTCTTGACCGATATGAACATAATCAAGCGGTGAAATTTTTGCTTAATTACGGTAAACAAACTTGACACTTAGACGCCAAGTTGTTTACCTAAATTCTAGTCCGTGAAGAGCGTTAATTAATCCCAAAATAGCTCATGCAGTCGCAATTAACTTTTGATAAATAATCTCCTGAAAATTTGAAGTATGACGTGTTTGCTTTTATAATTACGTTGCGATCATTGATTTGCACGCCAACTGGATGTACACAAAAAACTTGTGACAAGGAATTGTACTTAATAACGTGTTGATATTTCTTTTTACTGCAAATAAGTAGCAGGGAACTATGCCTTTATGCCTCCGTCGCCTGACAGATGTTAATGACGCACCGATTTTTCCTGAACTGGATTTTCGTCCGGGCAAATTGGCTTAAGACTTTATTTAGATAATCACGCCGTTTTTTTTTTAGAAAAACCTCGCAATTTAAGTCGTGCAATTACGTTCTGCAGATGTGACTGTTCCCGTTCGACTGTTCACAACGATTTCCTCCATCTAATCATCACCTACCCTCGTTTAACTGTGTCAACTGTACTTTCGAGCCGCCTATTGTTGATCAAAGTAAATAATTTTTTGTGGTTCATGTTTTTAACCCACTGGCATATATTTCCCTCGCTCGAATTAACGGTCATTATCATATTAAAATGTGCACGTCTGGTGACGTTCAGGCGTGCATGACAATCAGTTGAGTTTTTGGCCGAGTGTTTACCCTCCTTAAAGTGATCATCGTTTTGTTATTGCAAGTACGTTACGCAAACGTCTCAGCGACTCATGACAAACAAAAACGTGACTTTAATATTTCGCGATGGATTTTTAAATGAAAACATTCACTCTGACCTCTTAAGGTGAACCTCAACGTGAACTTGAAAGTTTTCAGTAAAGTTCATTGCTATCGCTTAGTTTCCTGTTCTCCGGATATTTGGAAACGTTTGACGGAAACGACCTGGCGGTTTTACTTTTCTTTTTTTTGACACGTGCAATTTTTGTAATTACACGCTTCACAAAAAAGAGCCACCGGATATTGAAAGCTGATTTTTTTGCAACCATTCTCGGATACGTGTGGACATCCTTTACTACCTTTTAAACATCTTTAACGGATGCGGCCGTAAATAATCAGGCTCAAAATGATCCGTTTCCTCGATCAAACACGTTTTACGGAAATGTTTGTTTATTGTAACCGAGAGTTATTAATTACATATAATCCATTTCCCTATATACCTTTTGGTGTTATTAATTACCAATCTGAAAAAGGAAATTTATTATTATTGGCTAATTTGCGGAACAAACGTCCAGCCGTTAAGATCGTGCCTTCCAAGCGTCTGATTATGATAAATGGTTTAATAAAAACGTCCGTATCCTTTTAAATCAACGACGGGACCGCTTTTAACTAGGATTGTTTGTAATGCAGGCGATAAACCATATAGTTTTTTCGTGAATATTTAATTTTACTGTGAAAGTGAGACAGTTTTATTGCACTTTTCTCACCATTACGTCTCGTGATTTATTCATCATCTTGTAATTGTGACGCCAAAGGAATTATAATTGCGTGCTTGAACTCATTTTTTGAGCGCATTTTTCGAAACAAACTATAATTCAAACCGAAATCAGGTGAGTTACCCGCTCGAAACCGCGGGAATTCTTTGCAATTTCTAAAGAATTATTCACCAAATTATATTCAGTTTGTCATTATGTTGCGAAGTTTGACGACCCTGCGATACACAATCGCATTCACAGAAGCCAGAAACAAATATCATACTTTAAAACCGACAAAATAATTGCTGTCGAATTTTATTTTAATTCCATTTGGATCTTACATCGTTAAATTGTTGCCGGTGAATACCTATTTGCAATGACACAGAATTGTAATGTCTGCATTTCTGTGAGTTTATCTTCTTTTTTTTTTTTAAATAGAAACTACAGTAAAACCCCCCCATAGTGGACACTCAAGGGACTGGGCAAAACTGTCCACTATAGAGGGGTGTCCGTATTCGAGGGGGTCCTAATTATTTTTGTCGAAAATTTACAAAACTACTACAAATTTTAAGCAGTTTATTAAACATTATACGTAAACATGTATTATGTTTATACATATTAGAACATTTTTCTCCTCAAAATGTATTTTCAAATTTGATAATTAATACATCATTGCCTTTATTTAAAATAAACGTTTTTAATGTGTGTCTAATTCACCACAAGTTACAACAGTATTTTTTTGAAAACATGATATAAATTCTCCAAAATGCTTATCAAGTGTCCACAATAGAGGGGGAAATTCCAAGTTCGGGAAAACAACTAGTGTCCAATGTCCGTAATAGAGGGGTGTCCACATTAGAGGTGTGTTTGTATAATGTAATCTTATGGAGGAATGCCGGGACTGATAAAAAAGTGTCCGTATTAGAGGGGTGTCCACTATGAGGGGTTTTACTGTATATTTTTTTCTTGATTTTTATTGCTCTTGTAATTATCAAAATGATCAAATGAATTTATTCCATGCTTACTGTATAAAAATGCAAGCAAAGAAACCTTTTAAAAAATGAAACAGTGTCTTTTAAATCTATAAAATTAGAAACGATCTAAATTTCTGATATTTTAAAATTTTCTTTAAATTGCATAAATAGTGGATGTGTGCACTTTCCAAAACGAAAAAAGAATCGGTCGCGTCGTTTTCTGTTTTCAGTGTAATCAGAATGTCAGAATAAACCGTTGGAAGGCATTGTGATAGTATTCGACGATTATCTTGTTTGGAGAGTTTTTGAAGTTGTTGGGGGAATTTTGGGTGACGTGAGAAATTCCGAATCTGTTGCAGTAGCTACAAACCACGGACATATTAAATTACCGATTTGATCGAATCGGGTTTAACGGTTGTCTTTTTGTGACGGTCGTCGCACGAATTTTTTCTCATTAACAGTTTAATTCTTATTTAATTCAAAATTCTGACGGAAAATTACGGTTATACCGTGTAATAGCTGACGACTGACGTGCGCTACACATTCATCCGTAACTGTTCGAGGGTGTATTCTTCCAGATTTGTACGGAGCTCGCTAATTAATAAACCATCGCATCCGCGAATGAATGTTTGTAAAACCATATGGTGCATTTGCATGTCGAATTAGCGAACACATTTTCAAAGCGACCAACTTAATTAAATGGGATTTTTTCGAATTAGAAAAATGAACACAAATGTCATGTGGATGAAGGAAAAAAATTAATTCTGGCAGGTGTTTAGAAGATACGGTTTGTTGGGTGTCGCAATGTTGAAGTATTGACAAAAAATAAGTAGTACAATCAATACAATCGATATTATGACATCCGTTACCTGTCCAATTTATTTAGTCATTGAAATGGTGAGTGACATTTAGAAATGCATAAAAACTGATTTTGTGATGATATTGGTATCTGTGTTAATTCCGTTAATTATTGTTAATTACTTTTTTGTAAAAACAAAATCGAGTAGTTTCAGTGATATTTTTTACGAAAATAGACAGATTGGCATAATTTTCGGGGAAAAAAGGCGAATCGAGTTCGATTTGTTTGCGTTTCAGGGCAGTCGACGGTGTCACTAATAATTCTTATTTAAATTTTGTACGGTTTTAATATTTTCAAATACTTTTGTTGTGCACCCAAAATAAAAATGGAAAAGGTCGTTGACTCGGACATGTCCAACCGGATAAAAACGCAAACTCGCTTTTTTCAACAATATTTAAACGACAAAAAAACTTTTTGTAAAGTGCAATGCAATAAATCCGCGAATGGACCTTTAGAAATATCCGATTTGTTTCGGTTGATTAAAGCTTAATGTAAATTCTAAATATTTACTTTACATACAAATCGGATTAACGCAAAAAAGTTCAATCTAAAATTTTTCCAAACCATTTCTCACCGTTTAAAGGATTTTTTCCCCTTTTTCTCTTTTCTGGCTGAGAAAATGCGAATTTTATATTTAATTATTTCTTATACACACTTTAATTACATGCAAATAATTGAAAATAGTTGAGCCAAAGTCCTTCAATCAAATAACCACAAGAATGTTTATTGTTCATCGCTGTTTTATCTCTCATTTTGCTGGCCAAGAATCCGTGGAAATCAATTTACTTTCTTATACTGCCTCCTTTTCAGTTTTCGTTCTTTGTTGTATCTACTTTGGTTATTGAACTTTAATATGCTTTGTGTTTTCACAATCTCGTACAATATGGAATATATGTGAAAATACCTTATTTTTTCTCAATCTTCCCGAATTGTTTCTGAGGTAAACGACCTCATCTTCTCAAGAGACTTAAGTTTGAAAAAAGAAATCCAGCAAACAAAAGTTACTGTAGCTTTGACTTTATTTTTTATTACGTTTTGGGGGCCTTTTTAACTTTATGTAAATAAAATTCAGTTCACAAATGCAAATGTTTGAAATTAAAAATGACATTAACAAGGAATTCCAAACGTTGAAGTTTATCAGGGCATGTTATGACAGTCATTTATGAATATTTTAATACAAACGTTGTTGTCGTATGAATCTTAAATAACGCTATTTTTTATTTCGTAATAACTTTAAAATATTCGTAGAGAAATAAATATTTCTAATTAAAAGTAGTTCAAACTTTTTTTACAAAAGACTAACAAGTTTTTTTGTCACTTGCTGTTAACTGGGGATGTTTTTTTCTGGTTTAATTAACAAAATCGTTTTTTATCCGCTCGTGGAATTTGAAACACCACACCGAAGTTTTTCTCATAATGCAAGTAATCATTTCTATCAGATTTTCAATTGGTTTCACACAACGCTCCTTGTGTGAACCAAAGGCAAAATTTATTTTTTTGCCCACGTTTTTCGATAAAATCGTTACGAAATTATCGAGAAGACAGCTTGCATTAGACAAACAACGGTTTATACATTTTTTCCTCAAGTTGAGCTATTCATTCTGACGATCACTTTAATTTTATCTACATAGTGGGATGTTGTCTAATGTCTCGTAACAAGCTGCAGTTATTTTTTAAAACCGTTTAAATTATACAAGTATCCAACATAATTGCATGTAAATAATTTTATACGCACCTTTTTTTATTTTTGGCCTATTAAAGTGACATTGTGCGTTGCATTCTTAATTATTTTGTTTGTAACTTTTTTAAATCATCGGTGATTTAATGAAATGAGATATATTAATTCAATTATGAATCGAATTAAGTTGATTTTTTAAAATTATTATTAATGACAAATAGCCACTCTTAAGTTCTATGTGTCTATTCATGCGATAACCTTTGACAAAATAAAGCGTTCATAATGATATTTTACACAATAGAATCCCAAAGGCTGAATTCAGCTTATTAATAAGCAAAATAGGGCTTCAAGATGGTTAAAAAAAAATGCAAAGCGCCACCTCATATTTAAAGTTTGGCATTAAATATTTGTGCCCATTTCCGTTACCAAAAGTCGTTCTGAAGTTTCACAGCGTAATTACGAAACAGTATTGTGTAAATATGTTTATTTTTACCATTGGTTTTGTTAAACATTTTTTAAATGTGGGACCCAACATTGCCTCTGAAAACGCGTCAATTAAATCTTCAATCATCTTGGGACTGCACTTGATTCAATTATTTCCCATTTTTCAAGCAGTTATGAGTCGTTAACTTTGCAGAAAATAATTTTATGAGAAAATTATTTAATTAATTATTATTTGTCGCAGGAGATTAAAGTTAATTGCCCAAGCCGAAATCTCTCGTGGAATCGAATCAGACAAGTATGCCCGTTCGTGCAAACAAAACTTATGATGCAATTACTAAACAATTACTCATTGAACATCATGAACACACATAACGGGCCGGAATATTTCAAGTATTGTGAGCGCCTAATTAACAGTAACTATAAAAACCGTCGCCGATGAAATCTAATCGATTCAATTACAGCTAAGTTATTAAACAGTATTTAACTGTTGTGCCAACATGTTGCCGATTTTAACACTTAATTACAAACATTAATTTTGCTCGTGTATGCACATAGTTGAAAAGTATATGAGCAATTTAGTCTTGAGGGTAAAACACTTATTTTTTATTTGTTTAAATTTTACGGTTATTTAAAGTAAAATCAATAAATTGGTAGCGGGTGCATTGGCCTGTGGCTTCATTAAAAATAATCTTTCTGTGAAAACTAAACGAACAATCCATCTCGATAATCAATAGATGAACTTAAAGCTCTCGACAGTTTGTGTAATTGATAATTGCAAACACCTGTGCTGGCAGTTTTCAGAAATAAATAAGATGCTGCGCTATTAATTTTAACCAAAAAGAATAAATTATATTTGAAAAGGATGCGGAGATAGATACGTCATAATATGAAAATAATGTTGGGCAGGAAAAACATTCGCATTCTTGCATAACCAGGAAGAATCTTAATTTGCTTTTTCCTTTATTGTGTATGCACGCCCATCTGCATAAAAGAATGACCTTAACAACTGCAGCACACGAGCTTCATTTTAATGACATCCCCCGTTTAAAAGTATCAATATCATTACGATACAAGATCATACGATAAACCGGCCATATGAATATTAACTTTCACGTTCTCTTTAACAAACCCATTCATTAAACACCAGCCCTGTGCTTCTTCACATAATTAATGCACGTTTGCTTCGTCGGTGGTATTTCAAAATTATTTCAATTTTTTTTAATTGCAATGAAAATTTTTCGCACGCCCTATTTAGCAATCAAGATATTTACTTATTATGTATTTTAAAAACAATTTATCAACGAAGGATAATAAAACAATGATCTCGTTGTGGAACCACTTTATTTATAATTTATAATCGTATTAATTTTTTTTTTTAATATCAATTCTTGGTCTTTTATCTAAATCATTTTAATAATAATTTTCTTCGCGCCATTGGCTTTCAATTTTTAAACCGTTGGTAAGTAATAGCATAAATTAGTTGGAGGCATTAAGCCTTTTTTCGAATTTATTTCACTTTTCCATAAATAATCACGTGCAGTAATTCCTTCTTTCCATTACCGTGATGTTGAAAAGGAAAAAGAATAACATATACTTTATAATGCAGCAGTGCGATCATAATAGATTGTTTTTACGTTAATTGCAATTTAATTTAATTGAAGGGGTTTCTTGCGCTAAAGTTACTTACACTTTTGCAAGAAATTGCGCCTTTTAGTTCTAATAGAATTTTATTACAAGCTTTCCTATTTAAAAAAATTTCTTGTTGCCATCCACAAAAATTAAAAAACAAAAGAAATTTCAAATAAGTAGTGGTTAAACAAGGCTCTTTGAAGAACAAAGTGGCCGAAAGGGGTGAAATTGCAAATATTATTTTTTCTGTGCGAAATCATTTTATTATAATATTCGTAATGTAAAGCATTGTTAAAATCAGTATTTTAGTTTTTTTTTCGTTGAAGAACTCCGATCGTTTAACGGACCGTAAAAACCGATCTGAAGGAGTAAAAAAAAAATTCAGCATCGCCACTTTGTGCCCTTTTTTAAATTTTTTCCGGTCGTAAATGCCCGGGCGGATTTTTTCCTGTACAATTAATATTACAGATTAACCGTGACACACATCAAACAAGAAAGTGATTGAATGCTGCTTTTTTGCAATTTCAGTTTCAGCTTCGAATTTTCGATTTTTAAATGATCATTAATTTTACGGTCTATGGGACGTGCGCTTTTTTTCATTTCTACCTGGGGAAGTTGCAATTTTTGCAATATCGCATCATTAGGCAAAATGATCAATTAAGATTTGCGAAATCAATTACTTTTAGAACCGGTAGAAATTATTTTATGTTTTAACGTATAAGTTGGCGCAATGACCCAAGTGCAGATGAAGCGCAACGTTAACGACATCATACCCTGATATGCATCGCGGCCGTTAATGCAATTTCTAATTACACACACTCATATTGTGAAAAGATAATTTCAATCGATAAGTGAGCCTCACCTGACTGATGTTGGATGCGATATTAACTTGAGGCTTGTCGCGCCTGTTCAAGTAGAAGTCATGCACTCGATGGTTGTCCCTGGATTCCTCCGTGGTTCCGGTTACTTCCTGGGTGGTGGTCTCCAGTAGCGTCGTGGCATCTGTCGAGGTCACGGTCGGCTCCGTCGTCGACATTTTGCCCGTTTGCGTCGTTATCGGCACCGTCATCCAAGTCGTCAAGTTCGCCCTCGTTACTATCTTATCGACCGTCGTGAACGGCATCGTCGTCGCTTTGGTCTTGTCGAGCCGTTTGGTCGTCCAGGTCGTCTCACTAGATTCCTTCGTCTGATATTTGTGCCTGGTGGTCGGCATCGTGGTCGTCACGGCCACTAGGTCGCCGGCTTTGCCCTCACGAAACCATGAGTTAAGGATTTGCTGAGGTAACTTCCAAAATTGAGAGTCTACTTGTGCAGCACACACTAATAAAATTACTGGCAGGTATCGCATTTTAATAAAAAAAAATCGGACAGCAGGCCAAAGAACAGAGTTAGTTTCCGCCGTCAAGTTCAAGAGTGATCGCGCGCGTCCTTGAGCTTAAGCGCTGCCGTCGGTGGCTGATGAGGGTCTGTGCTGCTAAAGAATCTTCAAGCACTATGTACGCCTCGCAAGAAACCGAAGCAAAGTTAACCCACTTCCTAGCCAATGGTACCGTATACCGGCGCCGGTTGGCCAATGGTGTCATCCTGCAAAGCTTCCTCTGCTTTCGCATTTACATTTTTTCAACAAAAACAAAAAACGAGGAAAATTTTCAAAAATTATCTTTTCAATAGGTCCCGTTTCACAAAATCTCTTTTTTGCCTCACTCTTCTTATTATTAATTACATGTTCCACTTTATATTTTCCAGTTTCATTATTTTCTCTTCTTTTCAATTTGTTCCGATTATTTCTTGTTATTAATTTCAAAACGACAATGGTTTTAGTCAGATAAACTTCCTTTTTCAGCGTATAATTCACATTGAATTGTTATAACAATTTCAAAATTAATTTTTTTAATTTCGCAGTCTAATAACAGCTTTGAAAAATTGAAATTAGTTTTTTTTTTAAGGTGGGCATAAACAAAGCTCCCCTTTGTGAAAGTGAATTGAACTACGAACTTTGTAAAGAAGTAAAAATGTTTGTGCAAACCGGTCAGTCCGGTGGATCTTTAAATTCTACAACTTCAACATGTCATCGACACGTAATATCGGGCAATTGAAACGAAAATGAGACTTCCGGTTTAGATATTATTCAGTTCGGCACGAAGTTACGACACTACTTATAATATAAATTTAATAAATAAGGATTTTTGATCGATAAGGAGACCGTATTATAAATGTTTTTATTTTCTTTCTTGTCTGATTAAAGTCACTTCATGAAAAAAATGTACTGGTGTTTCTTGTTCAGTGCATTATATATTTTTGTTTGTAATCATTTTAATCGTTTAGCGTTTAAAATCCATTGAATTTGATTGGTTTTACAATCACTTTATTCATCTTTCGAATAAGTGCTTTTCTTTATCAGTCTCAATTTAACTTACCTAAATTCAATTTTTTATTTTATTTCATGGTAAACTTTATTATCGAGCTTACTACCATAGAGAACTGTAGATGGCTTTACAATAATTTAAAAAGGGTTGAAAGAGAAATTTTTATTTACAGTCGAACTCCTCTATAGTGATGTTCGAAAAGCCATGGAAAAATATCACTATAGAGAAACTTCACTATATAGAATTCACGTACAATTTTACAGTTTTGGCAGTCAATTTAAAAACCAATCGATATGCAAAATGAAACAAAAAATTAAGATTTATTATGCTTGAAAAAATATTTGTTTATTTAGAAATACACAGTTATTAATAAACAATACAGATTTTTATCATATGTAATTGAATACTTACATAACGTACTTATTGATGAAAAAATCTGTCCAAAGTTGATTGCAAAGCAGTATTTTTAAAAATGGAAATTCCCATAAGTAAAGAATTTGCAAGAAATTCTTCTAAGAATAATCACTATATAGAGACTTAACATCATAATATAGAGGTATTTTTATATGGAAAACGTTCAAAAATTCACGTTCCAAACAAAAACATCACTACAGAGAAAAAATCATTATAGATGAGGTCACTATAGAGGAGTTCGACTGTATTAATTTATTTTTATAATTTGAAAACATTTTTTTAATAATTACAACAGTTTTTAGTTAATCGAATTGCTTTCGAAATTAGCTTGTCCAATTTCAAACTTGGTGCCACACAATATAACCACAATTTTGCTCGATAAATCAAAGCGGAGCGTCATTATTATTAAGAAAAGGAAAGCAAAGCCGTTATCGGAGTCCAATTTATCATAACATTAAAAATGTTTTGTTTATATAGAGTCGTGATTTGTAAGACAGATAATCAATAGTAAACTATAGTTTGATAGCCACGAGCATTTTATTGCGAGTACCGTTCACAATTGGCACGTACGTGCTGAATAAATGTGGGAACAGTGAAAAATAACATTCCGCCGCGAACACATTGCATATGTTTTGTTCGGTTAATATCATTAGCCAAAACCGGGGTCTTACTGTAACTCGATTTTTTGTGAAGCGAGTGCTCTGGTATGTGCCGGCAAATGAGTTGAAATTTCCGGTATAATCAAGCAAAGCATAATTTTTAAACATCAGATATAACCGAGAATGACATACCATAATTCACAGTTGAATGATAATTTAAATCGTGCATTGTTTTATTTAATAAGAGGTAGCTAAAGAGTTTGTCCTTAATTTGCTAATAATGCCACTGGATTTTCTTACTAACGAATATATTTATTAACAAAAACAGTTTTGTTGCGCAGAGAATGTTTGAGGCTCGTTTTTATACAGAACGAGCCATTTTACATTTCATACTGACAATTATATTCTAATGATGAAAATATAAACATTTAAATATATATTAACAACTTAAATGTAAGTTTAAAAACGAAGTCTAAGTATACAATCGTTTTTCATCATTACATCTAGTGCTACTATCAACTTTTGCGTACTTATTTCTAACGATACAAAATCCACCCTTCACAGATTCGTACGAGCAAGTCTGCACGTGCACATCAATCTTAACAGTACACAGAAAAATGTCCAGCCTGCCCGTAAATCGTTCCTGTGTTTCACTGTCACGTGAACACGAGCTTTATCACGACTCAAAAATGGCGACAACTTTGTACAAAAATCGCAAAATAATTTTTGAGTCGGCTTCTATACAATTAAAAGGCTAAATAATAACTAAATATAAATATGTACATTCGTTTCATATACAGAGCATTTCGTATAAATCTGATTTTAATAAAACAAATTTTGCTTCTAAAAATAATAATCGTTTTCAGACTCATATGATTCGCCCGTTAGAACAATAATCGTTGAAATTGAGCTGAGAAAATTAGAATTAATTGAATGTTAATTTTCGTTCAGAAAATTACAAGAATTGCTTTATATTTATCAGGTACGTTTTCTCTGTTAATGGTATCAAATCAAAGTTTTTGTGGAAGAAAAATTCGCAACGTGAACTTAACATTTCTTCACGGCTTGTTAATTCCAAAATTATTGAAGTCAACGTACTAAAAAAGACAAAAAATTCGCAAATTGGATATTGTGGAAAAATAATTGCAAATCATTTTAATAAAAGCTAAACGCACGGCCATCTAGTAATCCATTTCTTAAGGCGGCAGACAGAAACCACTGTAAGTTCGAATTGCTTCTTCGATGTAACTCTTACCAGCGATAACGCCATAGTCTGTGTGATGGTGCGGGCATCGGTGCGCGTGCGGACACTGACACAACGTGTTGGTGTTCACCTCATCCAGTTCTTGGCGTTTACGAACGGTGAATAACCGGCAAGGTTCCTTTCTCTGACATCGGAGTCTCTGGAAATTCACATATAAACGACTTTAAAAAAAAAGCAATCCTTACTTACGCTCTGCGGCGAACAGGCGAACGAGTACTGAAATCCCACATGACCAGAAGCCGTGTGATAAGCTTGCCGTTTTATCAAATAAATGACCGAATTTTTCGGACAGTGGCAGTGCACGATCTGCTCGGTGAAATTATCGGGGGTTGACAACAACGTCCATGTAACGTCTCGAAAATATCTAGAAAAAAAGACAGGCAATTATTAAACTTAAACTTTCTCCTTTTAATATAGCTGACGTTTCCTTTTCCGGTTGATTTTTTTTTGTCACTTTTTACATTTACGACATTTCCTCTCATGTCATGCTTACCTGCATTTCGCCAATTTCTGAATCGATTCGCACAATTTGTACTGTCTCGTCTTGTCCGTTATTGTGTAGCCATCGTCGGGGTTTAATCCCGAGGGACATAAACGATTTCCCGGGCATTTGCACTGCCTTTCTATCCAAGGAGCTTCGTACAGGTCGATTTTACTACAAACGGCTCTTGCGTTGCAGACGGGCAGTTCAGATTCTGAATTCTGAAATTTAAAACAACAATTATTTTTCGCACTTGTTTTCCGAGGATTTAAATGTTTTGGGGGCAATTTATTTCATCAACTAAATTTACGTTAAAGTGATTATACCACTCATAGTGCTATTTTTCCCTATCCTAGCGACCGCTTAATAAATTATAATCAGCACTGGAGAAAGATTAATAAGTGATAATCCCTCGTGCTGCTCCGCAAATCTAGTGTGCCATATTGAGTAGAATATGATTAATAAGTGATAATCCCGCATGCTGCTCCACAAATCTAGTGTACCGTGCTGTCAACTGAAATGTCACAGTTACAAAAAATGGCGCATATTTCGGTGATTGTTCGTTAAACAATATTGATGAAAAGATACAAAATCATAAACCGTGTAACGCTGTAAAGCAGGGGTGACCAATCCAAATGATCTTGCGGGCCACATATAAAATTATATATCCCCATATTAGATTTAGACCTACTGTTTTTAATACATTGGTTTTCACTACTTTGACCATTATAAAATAAATATATTTTGTAAAAATGTGATGAATGTCGCGGGCCGGAAAAATGTTCAAGGCGGGCCGCGGGTTGGCCACCCCTGTTCTATCATAAACAGTTTTTTTAAAAACACATTAAAACAAACACACTGCAATTTGCATGGTTTTACCTAGGATAACCGACTCTTAAGATTCAACTCTTGTTGTAATTATTTGAAAACAAAATTTTTTACCTGAGCATACTTTATGAAAATGTAGATTCTAACATAATTCGGAAAAAAACAATTGACCTGAGCACGTTATGAATCTGTGCACTGCAATTTGCATGGTTTTACCTAGGATAACCGACTCTTAAGATTTAATCCTTGTTGTAATTATTTGAAAACGAATTTTTTTTACCTGAGCATACTTTATGAAAATGTGGATTCTAACATAAGTCGGAAAAAAAAATTGACCTGAGCACTTTATGAATATGTGCACTGCAATTTGCATGGTTTTACCTAGGATAACCGACTCTTAAGATTCAACCCTTGTTGTAATTATTTAAAAACAAAAAATTTTACTTGAGCATATTTTATGAAAATGTGGATTCTAACATAAGTCTGAAAAAGAAATTGACCCGAGCACACTTTACGAAAATGTGCACTGCAATTTGCATGGTTTTACCTAGGAAAACCGTAGGTCTAAATCTAATATGGGGATATTTGATTTAGACCTACTATTTTTTAATACATTGGTTTTCACTACTTTGACCATTATAAAATAAATATACAGTCGAACTTCTCTATAGTGACCTCCTCTATAATGATTTTTTCTCTATAACGATGTTTTTGTCAGAAACGTGCATTTTTGAACGTTTTCCATATAAAAATACCTCTATATTATGATGTTAAGCCTCTATATAGTGATTATTCTTTACGAAAGGTTTACCAAAATTCTCGAGGAACGGAATTTTCGGTAATAGAAAACCTGAAAAATCCTTAAAAGAATTTCTTGCAAAATCCTTACTTATGCAATCAACTTTGGACAGATTTTTTCATCAATAAGTACATGTTATGTAAGTGTTCACATGAAAATTTGTATTGTTTATTAATAACTGTGTGTATTTCTATATACTTAAACAAATATTTTTTCAAATACAATAAATTTTAATTTTTTGTTTTGAATATCAATTGGTTTTTAAAGTGACTGCCAAAATTGTAAAATTGTACTTGAATTCTATATAGTGAAGTTTCTCTATAGTGATGTTTTTTCATGGCTTTTCGAACATCACTATAGAGGAGTTCGACTGTATTTCTAAAAGTGTGATGAATCTCGTGGGCCGGAAAAATGTTCAAGGCGGCCCGCCGTATGCGGCCCGCGGGCCGCGGGTTGGCCACCCCTGCTGTAAAGTCTCACAAATATATTTGGGTCCAATTTACCGAGTTTTGCGACTCTCGGAATGACATTTTGTCCGAAAAAGTATTAAATTGTTCATTCGTGATATAATCAGACGAATACAATTCGTGGAATCGTGATTATTGATAATCGCATGAATTGATGCATTCAACATGTTGTCAAATAATTTCACGACTCGAAGAGTCGTGAAATTAATTTTTGACATGTTTCGTGTTCCAACTCATGCGATTATCGATAATCTCGATTTCACTTGTTGTATTATATATGATAATTCTGATGATTAGAAATAAAATATTTTTTAAAACTTTCGACATTTTTGGAAAGTATTGTAATTCTTTCATTTCCGTCGACTTTTTGGTGAATACGATACTGTTAGAAAAAAGTTAAAAGTACGGATTCCAAGCCGATGAGGTGATATATCAGCAGTTCTGAAGAGAGCAAGACCTACAGGTGTTCGTAAGGGTTCACCTTGCCGTGGGAACCAGTTTGTGGCACCCTCATTATTTGTTCCTTGGTTTCACAAATCATGCAAATGTTCGTCAAGTGGCGTACAAAAATCCAATAGGTTCAAATTCACCACAAAATTCCAAGAAGAAAATAAACCTTTCTAAAATGAACAGCTTAAACCCTGGTATTACAAATGAGCATATGGACATATCCCAAGCCTGAATTCACTTCCTTTCTATTGAAGGTATAGAATTGTGACTTGGGATCAAGGATGGCTTCCGGTGCTTCCGGTCTTTTAAGAATTTTAACTATGGTCGTTATGTAAACGTTTTTAGAATCGGTAAAAATAATTTTTACATAATTCTTTTCGTTCAGGTGTGCCCGCTGCAGCAAGATTTTTGCGTTTAATTAACTTGGCTTGTTTATTGTTTACATCCGCTTAAATATTTAATAGGCTTGATCATTAAAACACAGGTGCTTTTAATTATTTCGCAGAAAGTCGAGATTGAAAAACGATGCGGTTTTACCACGAATTTTTATGGCGTTGCCTTTTCCACCCCGAATTTTTTACCTTTCGAGATGAAAGTTGAAACGCGACTACGTGGGTGCCCGGCATGTGGGTGACACGAGACCACTATTTCAACCTTTCAAAAATTTTACTTTCCCAACCATTCGAAGGATATTTTTTTTTAAAAACACATCCAACGAACAGGCCCGAAGATAAAAACCAGTTGTCAGTGAGAGATCGATTTGAGGAACGTGCGCCGGTAATATCGATGACTTGCAGTTTTCCTCGTTAATTTTTAAATTGAAATTTATCGATCGTTGTTAATTTATTAAGAGATCTTTTTTTTCGTCCCGAACCTATTGACAGATTGACTAATAATGATAGTAAATTTCGACGGTGCGGTTTAGTAGTAATGAATATTTATAAAGTCAACTGGACGTAACAGAAATCCCAATAAAGACACGCGCACAAATATTTTTCATGTTTAAACAGATGGTACTTTTTTCTTGAAAAGGATTTCAGATGAATCAGCGTCTCTATTATCCAACGTTTGAACAAAAAATGCTTCACTTGATAATCAGATCAAAGATGCAATTTTTTGTTGAATAACGTTTTGTCCCATTCACAATTCACTGGCCGAAATTGGTTAGTCAAGAAAAAGGTTAAGAGTTCATTTTGCACGTGTTTGTGGTTTTCTGTAGAAATTTACGCTTTACCAGGTGAAATATTTTCGGCGTTGCTGAACACTTGCGAACAATGACATGGGCCGTAATCATCTTATTTTTTTAATCTGTGGGTACTTCCAACATTTTTCAAAAAATATATTTTGTCTACTTTCAATTCATCTCAAATCAAGACTCTCGACTTATAATTTTAAAAGAGGAAAAGATTTAAAAATATATAAATTGTTTTGATTTCATGTAAATTATAATTTAGAAGCATTCATATTTCTGACCGAGCTTTTAGCTTAAAATGATGAATGTGTAATATTTTCGTAATACAGTTTGAGTTAGGAAAACTACATTTGTTTTTAAATTTCGATTTCAGTCAAAGTTGTGGTAAAATTTGAATTGGGCAATTTAAGAAGTACGGTGGTTTTAATGAAACTCGATTACGGATTTGGTTATAAATGTTGTAGTTAATGTAAATTTTGTGCGATTTGATTTTATTTATTTGTGACGGCAGTTCAGCGACTTTTAAAATTTGATTTATACTAAGAGCAGAACTGGAAAATTAGTATTAAAGGATGACAAATAGCGCATTGCATCCGGTAGTCGTTTCTACGAGGCTGCGATATCAAAAATAATCATTTATTAATGTCGCGTCAAAGTCCAGCAACAAGAACAAAGAACATTCCAAGATGCTGACACATATAGATAAAAAGTGTATATACCATAAGACCACATTTCTGAACCCGGGATAGCCTAAAATCAAAGGCTACCTCGAGTTACATTCAGAAAATTGAGCGAGCGCTCTTTACATACGCCGTACGGTAATACAAGTCTTGAATGGGCAAAAAAAATTCAAAAGCGACTCAGGTGAGAAGCAAAAAAAAAGTCGTTATGTGCCAAAGAAAACACCGGATATTGATATTTGCCGATTTATTTATTGTTCCTATTAAAATAGTTTACGGTTGAAATCGAAATATGTGGCGAAATAAATGTCGAATTTAAAACGAAATTAATTTAGCTTTGACTTTCGATTGAAAGTCTTGACCTTAATTGTTGGAGGAAACCACATATTATAATCTAGGAATAAGTTATGAATTTTATTTTTGTCCGATATTCTAAAAAGGAGATTGTGTAATCAGAATTGCTTCATTGAATTTACCGAGGTTTTTTCTTGGGCGAAAAAAGGTAATAGTAATAGCGTAAATTTAGGCACGGCATAGTATTTTAATGTCATTCATGCCTATCGTTTTAAGTGCAGTAACCTAATAGGAGGTATATACGGGTATTATTTGTTAAGAAGTTGTTCGCGCCAAAACAAGCGGAAATAGGCCCGTTCCCGTTCGTTCTGCTGGAAGCTGCCCGGAGCAAAGCGCGACACTTGAAGAATACCAATTCGAGTACGTCATTCTTACACACGAATTCATTCATCCATTCACCTTCTCATTGATATTCTCAGAAGTACTTCATGCTTGGTTTATAGTAAGATTTATTACTATTCAGGCTCATGCCAAAGAAAGATGGTAAGTAACCAACCACCACCCCCACATTTCGCATCGCATCGCATCGTACCGTGGTCCTTTCCCGTTCAGTTTTTCCACGGTACTTACGTAAAAATAACAGATAAGACGCCGTATGCATATTAAACTGCTCATTTAGAGGGCGAAACGAAAAAAGCCACTTACCCCCAACTGATACAAAATTTTAAAATTCGAAACGTCCGTTAGTTTCTTTTTGTGTATCGATACGATATTGTGGTTGAGCCTGCGGTGATGCAAGTGGTGCTCGGTGTGGTGATGCTGAAACACCTCCAGGGGCAGTCTCGAACTACATATAGAAGAAATCAGCACCAAAACCAAGCCTATTTCGATGTACATTTCGCACGAGTTTTTCAAAAACCATAAAAATCAGAGAAAGCTCACGTTCGAGTCCGAATTCATGTTAAGCGAGCTTTCCTTCGCGTGGCTAAATTTAACTAATCACTCGCGATCTCATTGAATGAATTGCGTAACATGAAGTGTATTTTGAATGCTGCTTTGATCATTTCTCGAAGCGTACTACTACACACTCCAATGCTGCTCTGAAGGCATGAATGGAGCCGGATCGAGCCCCCCTCGTACCCTCTAGGCATTACCTGCACCACCTGTTAGGCGGCCAGGTGTCGTCCGGGCTACGCACGCACCCTAGAGAGGGGGTTTTTTTAATGCTTATGGGCGGACCCTTATAATTGTGGAGATTTCATTCATATTTCCTTTACTTGGACGTTCACTTTACTATGAGCAATAGAAAGTATAGTAATTTATTTAAGTCTTATGAGAACGGAAGACGTTGGTTTTCTGTCGAATTTCGCTCTTTAAATAATTTAAATGAGGCGATGGCCATTCAAACTTAAAATCACTGTTTAGATGAGCTATTTGCTGTTATGTGAACTTCCGGACTAGAGCAGATGCGGAATGCAGCTCGGCTTACTGGACAACGAATAAATCTGTCGGCCGGAAATCAGATTGCTATTAAATTTTTTTTCTTTCGACCAACTCGTTTTACTCGATCGACATCATTTTTTCCTTGAATAGTAATGAGGTCAGTTTTTTTCATTTTTGAGGATTTTTTCAACTCAAAAAATTACTAAATCCTCCAAGAAAAGGAAGTGGCCCGTTATGCAGCACACTTTAGAGCTTTTCTCGTCTTGCTGTCAATTCTGCTTCTTAGAAAATTATTAGTTAAATAACACAGTGGCGCCGGCCTTTACCATCAACAACAGGTAGAAAAAATCTGGGATGGCGATTTTACCCATTTTTAATTACTACCTCCGCGGGGTATTTTGTTTGTAGAAATGCCAAGTAAACTAATGGTAGGCGCCAATTTAATTTAGCGATAACATTTCCTGTCCCGGCTAATTGAGTTATGCTGTAGCTTGAAACGCATTTTTCGTCGAACAGTTTTATTGCGACCGAGTAATTTTAAAAAGGTTCGTTTTTGCAAGTCTGACAATAATTTATACGGATAATACTTGTAACCCGAAGGTATTTGTGTGGGTCGCTGTTTACTATATAGCCCATTGACAGGAGCCAGTCCGTGGGCGAACTCGGCGTATCGATAAAAAAATTGTTGTTTATCTCTTCGATCCTCCTACTTAACGTGCACTAATTATCGTTTGCAGAATCACTGAATAATTTTATTGCAGGAAGAGTCTACCTCGTAGTCAACCGAAGACACGGTAAGGTAGTCGAAGCCATCGGAATGGATGAAGAAGAGAAGATGTTTATGGTCAAAGCGCTGCTGCCGGTTGTCGAGAGCACCGATTTCGCCAACGAAATGCGAAAAACGACCTCGGGTCAGGCCAACCCGCACCTACGCTTTAGCCACTACGCGGTATGTATAACATTTCAAAAAGCGTCGTTATTGCGCGAACAGTAATTTCGAACCGGATAAAAAAATACTAGTTACAGCACAATTCAAGAATGTTGGCCAGTTTTTCTTGAAGTGCTCGAGGTGACGGAAGTCGCTCGCCGATGAATGAAATTTACTTGCGTGCTATCTACAAAATCGATGGATATACAGGTAGCCCTCGGTTTACGCCGGCTCAATTTACGCCGATTCACAATAACGCCACTGTGCAATTCACCGTTTCGCCGTGTACATAATTGGGTAATTCACCGATTCTCTCTGATTTTCGTTTCAGTGTTGAAGTATTTAAGTCGGGTTTATGCAGCTGTTAATTTAATTTAATGTAATGTAATGCAATGTAAAAAAAGTTTAAACCTATGCTTTTAATAGAAGTGTTTATGCAGTTTAATTTAATTTAATTTAATGTAATTTAAGGTAAAAGATGACCAACTTTTATCTTAACAAAATGTACGCATGCGCTCTGTGTCGAAAGTGAACTCAACCATGTCAGCTGTATGATCTGTCATCTGTGTCAACTTGTTTACAAGTGATTACATGCATTTTACGTTAGCTTATGTTTACTTGCATCTAGTTTTCATTTAAATTGAAATAACAAAATAAAAGATTTTCTGTTAATTGGAAATGTTTGACAGAAGTGCACGTGACAGAAGCATTAAAACACTATCCTTTGCGCATGCGTAAATAATATTAAACAATCTGCATAAACGCGTACAGTAAAATTAAATTATATTACATTACATTAAATTAAATTAAATTAAATTAAATTAACAGCTGCATAAACCCACCTTTACTGAGCCAAAAAATGCAACAGATCCGAAACTTTGAAATTTCATTTGTTTTTCTTAATATTTTTTAATAAAAACATTTCACTTTACTTTATCATAAAATACATTTTAAACATTAAGTTTATAATACAGTCAAACTTCCCTATAACGAACTTCTATTTAACGAATTTCTCTATATAGCGACTTTTTTGGTGAACCTTCACCCTGGAGATGTTTTTAATGCATCTTATACCCCTTATAACGAAGTAAAAATTTCCGTATAAC
Organism: Dascillus cervinus; assembly: GCA_949768715.1. Classification (NCBI taxonomy): domain Eukaryota; kingdom Metazoa; phylum Arthropoda; class Insecta; order Coleoptera; family Dascillidae; genus Dascillus; species Dascillus cervinus. The sequence continues at coordinate 5,475,136 of OX458323.1, forward strand.
GAATTTTTTCCCCCAACTTTACAAATTTTCGAGATTTAAAACTGTTTTTTTTTGTAGTTTCACTGTAACTTCGGAAAAACTCGGTTGTAGTAATATTCCTAGATGTATCCAGGGTTTAACATTTTATGAGGGATTAGCCGACAAAGTGGCACTAATTTAAGCGTGCAAAAATTTTACAATATTAAATGGAATCGATAAAGTTTTACTGCATCAAATTTTTTTTATTTTATTACCATACTTTTCCTTGTCTTTTAAAAAATGTTTCATAACATTGGGGTGGTCTTATTTATTCAATTAATTAAATAACTACATAACTGCATATGAATCTTTTTGCGACCTTGCGACATAATGTGTCCCAACGTAAATTTTAAAACTACGTTGTTTTATGTGAAATAGATACCCTGCCATTTTAATGCTTAAAATCGTATTACTGCAAAAATTCTTGTGAATCTGAAAGGGTTAAACTGAAAATTTTTTCCCAATATGAATTTCGATATAACGAAGTTTCTCTATAACAAATTTATTTAAGGTCACCGTAACGCTTCGTTATATGAAAGTTCGACTGTATATGTATTTTGCATTATAGTGTATTAATAAACAAAATTATTTGCTTCTTCTTCACTTATGTAGAACCTAACCCTATACATCACTGTAAATATAGGTTCACTTTACGCCGATTCGATTTGCGCAGGCTTTTGTAAGAACGAAACTGCGGCGTAAACCGAGGGCTACCTGTATTAAATAATTTATTTGATCTAATTAAAATTTTATTGAAACCTTGTACAGCACAATATTAATAATTTTAAAAATCATCGCCTCCCTGGAGTGCCACTGCCGGTTAACCAACCTTCATCGCCGCCAGATCCGGGCAATCCGCCGGTAATACAGCTCTCATCAAATAAATTGGCGCAACGTTTTTTTCCGGGAGCCCTGCCGCCGTTGAATCCGTGCGATCGTATCGGCGCTTGAATGCAATCTTCGTCAAATAAATTCTCACATCTTTTCACGGCTGCCAGGTGCACTCTGTTGAAAAAATCGGCTAGCGATTTAAAAATCCCTGGTTGGGCCGATTGTGCGACGCTGCGTTTGCCAGGGGTTCCCGGGCCGGTTAGCCACCCCTCATCGACTCCAGATCCGGGCAATCCACCGGTAATGCAGCTCTCATCAAATAAATTTGCACAACGTTTTGGACGTAGCAACCTAGCGGAGACCGCGACTGCGACGAGCAGTAATACCAAAACGCACTTCATAATGAAATTGTTGCTCGTGGGGTTAATTCAATGCATTTTATACTGAATTTTATCACAAAATTAAACAGATGGTAAATAGCGTAAGTGGTTTATTATGTTAAAACCAATAAGATAGATACAGTTTAATGAAATTTTCGGCGAGTTTTTTGTTTAATCGTGTTCATAATAACTAAGTAATAATAAATACATTGCCGGTGTTAAATAAATATTTAATTATATTCCGCTAATTAAATTAATAATACAAATAACGGCCAGATGCGCACTTATTAATTTACGTGGGAATAAAGTATTTTCGTATTTGATAACGAAGAATAAAAAATTGTTTCAGGTAATTGAAGGCGATCCCTTTTGTGACCCGGATACGTACGATGTGGACGAAGAACCCGAGTCTGAAAACAGGGCAAATAAACTCATGAAAGCGGTCCGCCGTCGTAAGGGACTTGATTTCAAAAATCAAGTCGTACTCCACGCCGAGAAACAAAGGACTTTGAATAAGAAGAAATAAACCACTTTATTTCGGCAATTTTTGATGTAATTTTCAGTTAATACGTTTGTTTTTCTATGCTGTAAAAGGAAACCCTCTCTGATAGGAGCAAATAAATTTATTTTGTTAACAGGCAATTGCAATTTTTTTAGGGATGGTTTTCGTGCCGTTCTCTAGTAGTTATTTTTTTTGAAGAGGTGGAGTGAGGAGTTATTTCTTCCCCTGTCACGGTTCGAATTCGGGTTTCGCCAACACGTCCCTTAAAATATGAAAACTGAACGGGTAAGATTTAAATTTTACTTGTTATGGCGCGATGGGGCGTATTTGGTTGTCTAACTCGAGGCGAACATTTTTATGATTTTTGCAATCCTGAAACTGGTTTGCCATCTATGTCTGCCTTCTATACTACAAGTTTGTGCGCTTAGAAATCTGCAACGTGTTGCTCCGAAATAAATCTTGCTCCTCAGGATAATTTTAAAATGCTTGCGACATCTTCAGGGCAGATTAAAAAGGAAGGCAAAGAAAATAAATGTTACCTATACATTAAAAAAAAATTATTTGAATTTTTTTTAAATTATTTTTTACATAACTAAATTTGTTTAAAAAATTTTATAATAATTTTTTTTTAGAAAAAGGTTAACAAGTTTTTTTGTGCGATTTTGTATTATTTTGAAAAGGAAATCTTCGGCCTAATGGACCGGAAAGTCGCACCGAGAGTGTTGCTAGTCCGCAATAGATGGTAAGGAATCTTTTAAAAAAATCAGGAAAACGAAAAACGTTAATGGAGTTGTTTCTGGTGTTTTGAAAGAATATTTTGAAGTCGATCATGTTTTAGTTGAAAAGAAGAACAATCAGATGGAAGTAATTTTGAAGCTTGAATAATATTTTACAGGATAACAAGTTTATGTATTCTTCCGAGCGCAGTGACGATCAAGGTCAACAGTTCTTTACATGCGTCACTTGTGCACACTGACCTACATAGACCAACAGGAGCACGCTGAAAAACATTATCAAATACAATAAAGTAATAAATTTGTGCATGAACGCAGACAGTACTTATTCTATTCAATGTCAGAGCAAGGTGATCAGGTGGATGCGTTAACCAGACCATGCGTATCGCACTTGTCGCATTTGTAAGGCACTCCTGAAAAACATTTATTTCCAATAAAAGTGGTTTTACGTGAACAAAAGAAGGAAATAAATGTTAAAATAGCATGTTGCGGTGAAAAAAGAAATTGGATTGCCATTCGTTACGTCCGATGTGCCGACTTATCGAAAAACAAAGCCAAAAATAATAAATGATTATGCTAAAATTTCAAGTTTTTTCTGCCGAAAAAATAATAAAGAGCTGAGAATAACGGAAAGCCCATTCATACAAGCGGCAAGTTTTCTTTAGTAAACTGTTTTTTCATCCTTGAATTATACTAGAAAATACCAGAATTTTTTTTTGAGTTACATAATTTTAAAGGAAAAATCAATCAAAAGATCTGCCTTCGAACGTTGTTCAGCGGCCATAAATTTTATGACAACCTCGAGCTGTTCTTGACCAGGTCCTTGTTATAGATATGATACCGCAAATTTGCGAAAACAATTGTGCGTGTACGTGGTTCTTGCGAGAAAAACAAAGTTGATATAATAAAAAAGACACGCTGTTTATTTAGGGCTCATTACATTAGACCTGAAACAACACTGGAAGACTATAATTAGAGTCATAAATTACCTAATTTTTTTACAATTAATTCATAATGATCTATTTACAATGCGTGACAGTTATGCAAAAATAACTTTATACTTATTAATAAAATACATAATATTAATATTAGCAGTTAATAATAAGAAAATGATAAATGTAGATGATGTTTGGCCACAGGCCTAATACTATCGGCCGTTTTTATATAATTCAGCTACTTAGTCAAACTCGACGTGCAATTCTCGCATTGCCCCCCAATAATATACCTCTTAAATTACGTCACTGATTAATGACAGTGACTCAGGACGGAAGCATACTACAAAAACTACGGATCAATTCCGGATCATTTTACCCTCCTCGGAGTGAGCACCAGTTTGAAGCAGTCTGGAGGAACCGCGACGCAACCGGGCGATGTTCTGATCGTGTCAGCGGCTGAGATGTCATAATTTTGTAATAAAGCTGCCAATATAAGGAAACTGAAACATTGTACCAAGCGCTGGCCAATACACGTTCTCTTACCGGTACTAAACGGAATAAAATGAGCCGGTTTTATGACTTTCTCATTGCAGGACAAGAATCTTTCGGGTTTGAACGCCAACGGATCATCCCAGTACTCCTCTCCCAAGTTCAGTTCGTAATTGTTTATAAAGACCACCGTTCCCTTGTTGACGGTGTACCCATCGATTTCTGTGTCGATCGTGGCGACGTGCGGAACTATCGGCGAAGAAGTGGTCCGCAAGATTTCCCAAAGGGTCGCTTCTGTGTACGGCATCGCAGCTTTGTCGTAGACGTTCGGACCTCTGGTGCCACCCGTTACCGTGTCTACTTCCGCTTGGATTCTTTCGGCGACCTCCGGATGCTTGACGACCGTCGCGAGCGTTACCATAACCAAATTTCCGATGGCCGAATGGCCCCCGAGGAAATCTTCCAGTTCGAAGATGATGTGTTGCCAGTTCATGTTAGGGTCCTCTTCGAGGTGTAACAGGAGCGCGTCGGTGAAGTCGCGCGGGGGGAGGTTGGAATCGAGGGTGTCTCTGTGCTCGTTGATGATCCGCGCGAGGATAAACTGCCGGATTTCGCTGGCCCAATGGGAGAGTTTTTTCATGTGGCCGGTGTACATCGGGAGCAACCACGGGAGGAAGTCAACCGCGTAGCCTTGATTTATCTCCCAGAAGATCTCGTCGAAATATCGGACGATTTGCTTGAATTCGACGTCCCGATAGTCGAATTTTGTCGTGCACATGTATTGCGTGAACATGTTCGCGCACGCGGCCAATATCATCGGTTTCAGATTGCAGGGCTGCCCTGGCGGCTCTTTCTGCAATTCGTTCAGAAGAACTGCCAATTCTTCGCAGCCGACTTTGTTGACGTGGTCGTACTGCAAAGAGGTGAACCTGGGCGAACAGTAGGCGCGAGCGATGTTGCGCCTCGTCTTGTGAAGGGAGGACCAGTCGCAGAGGGCGAGTGCTGAAACAAGCAGAAATAATTTCAGAGAGCAAAAAATATATGTAAGTTAGTCTCAAGGTCGGCCATCCTGCTTGGCACGCGTCAACCAAACCAGACTGTTTCGCAAATCCATCACCATCACCCACCGAGACGTGAGGACGCCTACATCTCGCCAGTTATGTAGTGGCGATTTTTCGAATGAAAAACCTGGTCAACAGGAAAGCGACAGTAACGGAAACGCGGCGAACGAGCGTGGGAAAGCGACCGGCGAGCAAAAAATTTCCGAATCCACCCTTCGCGAGTTACTGCAAAAGGAAAAAGCTCAACTTGTTTACGAAGTAAAGGTGTTGATCAGTTTCAGTTTCATTAGAATCCCAAGTTCAAGTTCACGGTGATCGAGTCTCATGAATGAATCAGGTGCTGTATGACATAGGATAGAAAGTAAAGCCTAAAGCACTTCCTAATTAACAAAGAGAAATTGTCATCTGGATCGTGATTAAATTGATGAAATGAATTTAGGCCGATCGGATTGAAAATTGCATGCAATGGTAAAAAGTCGATCTCCACGGCTAAAGTTTGGTGTGTCGTGAGAGAACGGCGGAGACATCAACATGCGAATGAGTTAGTAACCCGTGCGGTCAGTGAGCTGAGCGGCCCGTTGCTTCCGGGTCGAAACTCATTAGTTACTAATTAGATAATTATTCGATTCACGGTTGCTTTACATTCCCAGATGCAAAAAACGTTGTTTTCTCGATTTTTTCGATTTTTTTCAATTTTTCCGATTTTTTCGGTAAAAGATGAAAATTCCATACTTACAATTGTTGCGATTTCCGCCGAAGAGCTTGTGGAAACGCAAGAAATCGGGCCGTCCGCCGAAATCAGCGCCTCTCGTTATAAGCACTTCTTTGATTAGTTTAAAATTATTGACGACAACGCAGGGGGTTGAACCGAGACTGATGCTGAAGACGTCACCGTAACGTTTGCTGAGATTAGTGAACGCCTGGAAGGGTGTTTCGTAACCACCTAGCAAGTGGAGACTGCCGATCACGGGCCACGGCCGTGGACCCGGAGCGCTGGTCGCCGACTTCTTGGGCCGTGAGAGCCACCATACCAGAAGCACACAGAACGTGACGAGCGTAAGCATGTCCGAAGCGAGTACACTTAAACCGGTCAACTGTGAGCAGTCTGACCGCTACCCTCTATATGACGGCGAGTAGTGCTTTGACGGAGTTGGTGCGCAACCAATGACAGCTCCCCTCCCTCGCCCCACCCGGGGGTGCACAAGATCTGCAGATTGGCTTTGAGATGGCCACCCCCGCCACTGCAAAATACAAGCCACCAACTGTCTCCGTCCCGTCTGATTTTACCGCCCGCGTTATACTTAAACCGAAGGTCACCACTAATTCAATTACATGCGGCACTAAATTAAAAACTATTCCTCGACTCCCTTCGTTCGCTGCATGCAACGCAACGCACTTTTAAATGCAACGCCGCTACAAATTCATAGTATATCTTATTTGACAGATAAGCCGACATAATCAAAATTCATAATGCAGAACCTCTCTTTTCAACTCCTTACTTTTCATTTTTTAACATTCTACTTTCAATTCTTTTTAACCAATTTTTCAATTGAAATTTCATCAAAACTTTCTTTCTACAACTCCTATCACCTAACATACGATAACGACATCGATAATGGCACAATATTGTTTTGTTTCTTGGTTTTTATATAAGTAAATTTTTGAACAAAACACGATTGAAAATTAGAAAACATAAATTTTATTAATAGCCTTTTGCTTTCATATGGCATTTTGATAATCTAAAGAGCAAAAAAATCACTTGATAAGTTCTTCAAATAAATTTTAGGTTGTCGGTCACAAAGTGATTCTGCTGTACATATCATAAATTTAGTTAGATACGAGTACCTAAAATTAAATCACTGCTCATTTGTTAACAAAAATACAAAACACAACTAAAACCAACCTTGATATCTGAATCAAATTTATACGTAATAAAAGAAACACTAAAAATAAGGAAATATACGAACAAAAACGAGGAAATTGTATTCTCGAGATTACTTTGACAGAGTGACATTGGCGTTTGAACCCATCCAGAATTTAAAAAAAACATTGATTCAATAGATGAAATCATGTAAAAAAAATATTGGGATTCGAAATTTTCCGAAGTGTATCCTGGATATGAATCTGACCGAAAACAAAAAGTTCAATTATTTTGACACTGACATTGGCGTTTAAATCCGCTTGGAAACAAAAAAATGATTAAAAACCGAGAAGATCCAAAGAGTAATTTCTTCACATACCGTCAATGGCATTGACATTTAAGTATGTTTGGAAACAAAAACTTTTTTAATTAACTTTAACTTAGTTAAGTTGGAATATTGGCCGCATGCAGCTTGTAATTAACATTTTCGAGCATTTCACGCTTACTTGGTCGCTTACGTAATGAATAACAAAACCCCGGGAATTAACCAGATTTTGGGCGAATTGGTTTTAGTAGAAATCGGAATCGAAAAACTGCAGCGTCATTAAGTTCGGTTTGACTTACATATTTTTGCACCCAAGGTAGAAATTTTAATTTGCCCGGTTAGGTGTTCTACTTTGCTTTTTTCATTTAAAATAAAAATTGCAACAAATCAGCTTATTAATAACTAAACGAGCAATTAAAAACTGCTTAACGATTTTTTTTATCCAATACGTCGGCTGCGGGAGGTATAATGTTACATTCGCAACGGAACTAAATAAATCCACTTACATTTTATCAACAAGTCTAACAATTTCTTTATATCAAAAGATACCTCCGTACGTATTTTGCTTGTATTATGTAATAGTACACGTCTGGGAAAACTTGACCTTGATCTGTAGATGATATTTAGTAACACCCGTAGTTTTAATTAATAAAAACGCGCCTTAACGTAACGTAATTTTTCCGCGAAAAAATCGATCGGCAGAACGGGTTTGCGACAACCTTTTTTTCAAAAAAACAATTAAACTTCTATATATGACACCTGAAAAGTCTGGAGTATAGGCAATAAAACGGGATAATTGAAATGCACTGCCAGTTGTTGTTACCATTGACGGATGATGGTCTCTGTTTAGTGACCAAGGGCATTAGGTGGCTCACTACTTGTTCCTACTACTACAAAAACAATAACAAACCACACACTCGAATGCAGTTATGCTACGAGACCATTCCATTGTAATTTTCGTCTTGCTTAGTATGTTTCTAATTTAAGTATTTTTTTTAGCGCAATTACGTAAGCTTGTTTTAAACATTAGCACGAACTCGAAACAGATTACGGCCGACGGTGTCACTTTCATTCACGGAGACAAATGTAAACCTTTCGATCTAAGGATTTAATTAATTGCCGACGTGATTTTACTTTAAAAATAGATATAACTTTTCGTGGTCGACTAAATTTGAACTGTATTAAAACGTCGGCTCCACTTTGTACTTTGTTTTTACTTTCGTTACTTAACTACTAGTATTATCCACTTTAACGATCTACGATGTGAATCATTTGTTCTTAACGTTATGTAACTATTATTTTTTTATCTACATATACAGGGTGAGTTAAGTTTTACCGCCCGTGGCAAAATAGGCCTTTAAAATAATTTGTCAATTCTCATAAATTACATGAGTAATTTTATATTATTAAGGTACATAGAAACCAAGAAAAAATCTTTTTTTTTTAATCAAGTAAAATTATGGCTTTTTTCAATTAGGGGGGAGGAGGGTAATTGTGGACGAAGCTGGTAATAGTAGACAAACCCTTTTTTTTAATAAAAAACTACGGCCGTTATTAATAATATTTTTTGTGATATAAGTTATCGTACTTAGTCACTTATTATAACAATTTTTTTAAACTAGTTGAAGAACTATTTCTACCTAAAAAACCAAATATTTTAAAAACGTTTGTTTTTATCCACTATTACCCCCAGGGGGAAATTATAGACTCGACATATAATTCTCATCTAACGCACTGTTTTAAAATGCAGGTAATACGGGATAACTGTGAAACGTCCATTATTTATGTGTGTATTTTTTTATTTTACTTTTTTTGGAAAATCAAGTCGTAAATACCTATTTAAAATAAAAATATCATAATTCAGTCTGAAATTGGAAAAATATTTTTATAAAACGTAACATTTCTTCTTCTTTTTAATGAAATCAACACATTGCAACCTTTATGTCATTACTTAAAGATATGGAGGCCTCTAGTAACTCTAGGATTCGGTAGCAGTGCCATAATCTGTTCGCTACCTACAACTACGTCATCAGGCACTTGAGGAAAAACGAATGTGGTTTCACTTCCTTTGTAACTCCTCATGCAGCTAATTTTATACCGTCCATCAGCTATAATTTGCAGAGTTTTTGCGGCAAAAATTTTTGCAGTCTCTTTCTTCGACTTTTGGTTGTAGAGAAACTTTACCCGTACAAATTCGCCAGTTTTTATATCTTTGGCACCACTTTCAGTATCCTGGACATCCTGGTTTTTGGCAATTTCCAATTTGTGCGTTTCTTCTCTTAAAGGTTCCTTCTCGTCCCTTAAAGGTTCTTCTTCTTGCCTTAAAGGTATTTCGTCTTCGCGTAAAGGTTCTTCTTCTTCAAAGTCTTCGATTTCTAATTCACTTTCCAAGCAAACATCAACATCAGATTCCGATGAGCTAGATGATTCCTGCAGACTTTTTTTGTTCACATTTAATTTCACATTCTTTCGATTTGATGGGGAAATCCCACTAGGGCCGGGCTTTGCTTTATCTTTTACCCGTTTTCCGGCAGTTTCTTTTTCCTTGAGAATTTTTAGTGCGCTTTTTGACGTCAATATATCTCCTACCTTGTCCGATAGTCTTTTTCGTTTTTTCTGATTGCTTGCCTTTTTAGTTAAATTTTCGGTCAATTTAAGTCTTATAAAATCCTCGAAGCGATGTGCTGCAGGCTGAGTAGCTTCAGGAAGTGTGATTTGTTCATGGTTTTGCTGCTTCAACTGTGGCACTTCTTCGTTACCGTTAACGGCTTGACCTTGATCAGGGTTTCTAAATCTTTGCAACTTTACAACATCAAAGGCTTCTGAAGGAAATTTTTCAAAATTTACTGGGAAAAGACCAGTAGATCTAAATCCCGAAATTAAATGTTCGGATTTGAAGGGCCCTTCCCAAATAATCTTCAATTTGGATGAAAATTCACTATTCGGTAATAGTTGCCCAGGAAAGTCTCTGTTAAATCTTAACATTTCGTTATTCCATGCAGTTTTTATCGGCTTAAAAACACACTTATCTAGGGGCTGCATATAGTGTGTTACATTTGCTGGTAATTTTACCAGAACAACTCCATTATCAACTGCAGCTTTTGATAATGCAAAACTTGTGTGAACACCTGCTCCATCATAGATGAGAACAACTTTTTTGTTGTTCCGTTTTTCAAAGGTTTTAACAAACGGCAAAAAACTTTCAGTAAACCATTTGAGGAACAGCTCGCCTTCCATCCAACCTTTCTTTTGAGATGTATATATGGATCCTGGATAATCATGTTCGGGAATCCAATTTTGCCAAACATACTTTCCCTTAAATATAATGAACGGAGGCAGCTTGTCTCCATTCGCATTGCCGCATGCCAAAACAGTGGTGTTCTTTTTCCCAGAACCTGCTATATTTTTGGAAACACGTTTTTGTCCTTTAGGCGCAATCAGTTTTATATCTTTAGGATCATGGCAAAAACTGGTTTCATCGCAGTTGTAAACGCGATCGCTATCTAAGGGACCAATATTTTCTTTTTTGTATAAATCTTTTAAATTCTCGTACCAATTTTTGATAGTGAAAGGATCCGCACCCCGTAATCTTTGCGAACTCATAGTTTCTCCTTTACGCACAGACAGCTCTGGATGTCTTCTCATAAACCCTTCGTACCATTCTCTTCCGGGTCCGAACTCATTCCAAAGTTTTCCGCTTAATTCACAATATTCTTTCACAAGAATTAAAAGTTCTTGTTTGGTGAAGCCATAGCCGTACTTTCCACATTCGTATATGTACTTGGCTAAGGAAACTTCATCTTCTTTTGATAATTTGGTTTTCCTTCCACCTCCAATATCGATGCTATCAATATTTTGGACGTTTTTGTATTTTCCCAATGTTGACTTTGGTATATTATATCTTTCGGCAACGTTACGAAGTGTATTTCCCCGACGAACATCTTGTATTGCCATTTTTAATTCGTTAATGCCATAATTAACGCGTTTGTGTTGAGTCTTATACGTCCTCGGCATATTCTGCAACAAAATATTACCTATTTCATATGTCCATTATTACCTTCACTTTTTGTCCATTATTTCCCACAAACCTGACAATTTTGAGGGTAATAGTGGACCAGCCCTAGTGCGATGCTGGCTTTAGATAACCGTAAATCAAGGTTACCGAAACATAATATGATTTAACCAGCACCAAGAAAAAGTTTTGTTTTATTTTAATGACACTTCGTTTTTGATATATTTTAATTCATTCGATTTAAGAAACGAACTTGTATGTTAAATTCATACATAGCACTATTTTCAACAATGATTATTTTCAATAAAAATTCAACTTACCGGTTGTAGGCTTCGTTCACGTTATAGACAACACAATGAAGTATAGTTCACACCCAAACACAATATTTTCGCACGAACTTTGAAACATTTGTAAATTTTGTCTATTATTACCCCCGTCTACAATTACCCACTCCTCCCCTACTAATTTTTCAATTTATTAGTTTTTTTGATGTACGAACAGTAAAATATTTTCACACAATTTAGTGTAATCGAAATAATTTTAGTAATTTGCGTTTATTAAATAAAGCTATTTCCGTATTAGAAGGTATTTTTTAAATGATTTACGACATAAGTAGACTAATTTACCAGACAATGGTATTTATGTAGGGGTGCTTGAAAGATTATTTATGGCGGTCACTAAACTGAACTTAAGAATGCAGGTCTATCAGCAACTGAAAAGCTGTCTCGTCCAGTTTGATGGGTCGATCATAAACTATTGTTAGGATGGTAAACCGCATTATCTATTGTTAGAAAGTCATAAATAGAAGCATTTTTTGTGCTATATCTTAAATTTGATTTAGCTCAAAAAGTAATCATTTTTTTACAAATCAAATTGCAGATATTAATGCTACAAATAATTTGACAAATTTTGAAATAAAAAACCAAACACATAAATTTTACCTAAAACTCTTTGTTTTACTTTTTTGGCTTTAAATAAAAATATTTTGAAAAATTTGTAGCACTAATCGAAAGTGTAAACTTCAACTGATGTAACATGTAAATTGTAAATCTTTAATAGGTATTATGGCCGGGGCGGTAAAACTTAATTCACCCTGTACACATATATATTTACCATTTCAGACTTATGAATGAAAATGAAAGAATTTTTCTTGCCCAAATCTGTAAAACAAGATTTGAATTTTTTTCTTTGAGAAGATTAATCGATTATAAAAAACAGCTCGGCCTGTCGGACTCGCTGTTTTATCGGGGGTAATTTATTTCATCCAGTTATCAAACAACTGAATTTTCTTTCAAAATTGCAAATTTATCCGGATAAAAAGAAAGCTCTCGTGCAATTACAAGTGAGCATAAACTTAACAGAAAACTTGTATTTCCGTTAAGTAACTAAACTGAAAAAAAAATGTTTCCGTTAAACTCTTGACCTTTCATACCCTTTAAGAAAATAAACCTGCAAGATTCTTGTGTAAAAACTTTAATCGTTAAATGAATAGCGTCAAAGGTAAAAAGTTGGAAATTTGCTAATTTATTTTATCGCACTAATCGTAATCAGGTAAAATTCAAACATTCTCGTTGAAATTTTTACGATTTGCACCATTTACCGTGGCGACGTCACCGAAACAAGGATTTGAGATGAGCTTGAACATTATTTTTTTTTATAAGCTGCTATTCCGATGCATAAAAACAAGCGACTTGTGAAACTGTAAATGACACTACTGATAAAATAAGAATTTTTAGAAAGTGCAAAAAATATCCGGGATAGTGGAAGAATTATTCGAAATTCGGTTGTAAACATGCGGTTATAGTGAAAACCAGTCACTGCTCCATTTTCAAATTTCTGCTAATAAGGATAATAAAAATATTGTATCTAGAATGCGACAGGTGGTGCAACGCGAAAACTTGCTTCATATCACGTCAGAACGGATACAAAAATATTTACTCACTTCATTTCAAATTGAAATTAGTAAACGGTATCACTAATTAATAACTTTTATTAAGCAATGAAATTTCTTTGATTACGTAGAAATTCATTAATACATTTTTTTCTAAGTAGATTAAGCAAGCGAAAATGTTTTTATATTATTACATAATTTTATGATTAATCCTATTGAAAATTCCAGGACCTCGTTCCAAAAGAAAGGTTGAAAACCGATTCACCTTTAATCAAATGTGGTATTCGCTTATAAAGAATGATTTTTTTTTGCAAAACCATCCACACAAATACAACGGGAGGTATATTTGTAACACCTGTTTCCACTAACGAAGAGAACAGAGCCCTTGATATTCGCAAGTGTCATAGATTTGTGTGTTGAGATGAATAGGTCGTTCATTATTATGATTTCAAAGTATTGCGGTTTTTCAGACATTTCTTACAGATTCTATAGAGCAAACAAAATAATGGGTTGATGCTTAAATTTGTAGCCTTTTCGGTTTTCAAGGCGAGAGTGCTTTCGAAGAATACAACCATTACTATTAAAATTTATTGCCAACAACTCTGTCGTATTGAGGTCGCAATTCAAATAGAAACAATCGGGAAGATGGCATCAAGTGATTTTGCATATTAAAGCACATCTTGCAGAAATAGCTTTTCATCTTTTTTGCTTGTCGAGAAATCTTTAACAAAATTGATTAGACGATTTCTGTACCTATGTATTTTGTTTAGATAAACATGACCAACCCAATATTTAATGCAAGTTTAAAAAAATGCGCAATTCTTCCACGCAGTTGTGCTCTCTACCAATCACAACTGGAAGCCAGTCACATTTTTTAAAAAGCAAGTCCTAAGGAAAGCAAGCACGTGCATTTCAGTTGCAGTCGTATCGTCAAAAGTGAACTTCAATTTGAAAAAGTTGTTCAGTATTCGGACAGGAAGTAATGTAAATGATTACGTCTGCGATAGATTTTGAGTTTTTTCGCCTCTGATAAATAATGGAACAGGTTTTTCAGTCGCGTGCGTAAATCAAATTCTCGGAGATTGAACGTCAGTTAATCGCATCGGCCGCATACTGAATTGGTAACGTTACATCCGAACCGGCGACCAACATGGACTGGTTTCACTATAATTTCCGCGTCTTCGCTGCATCTAATTAAAGATTACAAAACTATGTGACCTAAAAAGTGAAAATTTTCCTTTCAACTCTTTACCGGGCACATACCCGGACCAACGACCCGGATCAAAACAAAAATTTATTTTTACTTATCGATCGCACCGACGACGTCAAATGTTTTTGTTAATCAGTTCGCGATTTTAAACAATGCGAACCGAGAACCTTCACCCCGCCACAAATCACGAGAATTTTTTTTCCGGAATTGTTATTCGATTATAACACCCGAATAGCTAAAAATAAATGCAAATAAAAACCTGAGGTGCTTCACTCATCAATTACGCACACATTCGATTCCGAGAAAATTTGCGACCCAAAAATATTTTCATTTCTTATTAAGGTTTAACCCTAGAACGGTCGCATCAAATTGAGGAACGTATCTGGTCGCGTGGTTGACTTTGTCAACCACAACTTTTTATTTGAATTTCTGGCTTTTAATCAAACAACAAACTGTTCATTCAATTTTTTTGTTATACAGTAGAATCCGGTTATAACGGCTCCGGTTATAGCGAACCACCGGTTATAACGAATTTTATTGCAAGTCCCGATTTTTTCCCCTATGTAACAATGTAAAAAACAATCGGTTATAACGAACTCGGATATAACGAACTATCGGATATAGCGAACCTGAAAAGCCAAAATTAATAAAATTTTAATCGGCTATAACGAACTTTGCATTGTATATAACACGTAATAACCTTTGAATCTGATGATGACTTGTCATTAAATGAGTGGTTACAAAAAGAGAAACAAAGAGAACGTGAATTTCAGCAATTAGAAAATTCAAATTTTTTCGAAAATATTTGGGTATTTGTGGTAGACAAAAGTGACCACGAAGAAGCTAATAAGGATGAGCCGGAACCACCAGCATTACATATTTTATATACACACGGAGTTGTAAGAAGTATTAACAACATTCGTAATTTTTACAGAATTATGGTGCGCCGATTATTGAAAATGTGTGGACAATTTATAATTTAAAAATGCAACAGTTCAGTCGACAATAACAATTTTTTTCAAATAAAATTACTTATTGCATTTTGCTTTGTTCCACTTAAGTTTAGTCCTTATATTTATAATGGTTTTATACATATGCATATTTATATTAGACAATAACGGTCTCGTAAATCACTCTTGCATTTATTCTTTCATTAACGCTTATAACGAACTTCGGATATAACGAACCGATTTTGACGGTCCCTTAAGGTTCGCTATAACCGGATTCTACTGTATTTAGAGTATTAAAAGATTTTTGGACAAGTTTTGCATCAGAAATATTAAACGCTATCAAGGCATTTATATAGAGTGTCTCCAAAAAACAAGACGAGTCCATAGCTGCCTTATTTATCGGAAAATTTCAGTTATCTATATACCAACCTAACCTAACCAAACTGGGTTTATCTTTTCGTGTTTGTCTTTCGGGGATATTTTAGAATTTTTACACTGTTGAGGTTATGTTGTGATTATTTGCCTGTTCTAAATAAACAATTGCACTGTTAGAAAAAAAAAAAGAAAAAAAAAAAAGAGAAAAAAGCCAAACCAAGGAAAACATTTTTTCTACTTTCTTGCTTAGAGCGTCATATAAACATGAAAACTTATGTATTTTTTGCGAGGATTACGATGGTGCAATTAAAAATCGATTTGCTCTAAGATTAACAGAGATAGAAAACTAAGTCAACAATGAAACACTAAAAGTCGACGAAATGGCTGTAGCTCCGTTAATACTGGAGCGAATCGAATGATTTTTGTTCCATCGTATTCAGCAGAAAAAGTTGTCCCCTAAACGGATCCGACCGAAGGAAAAAGCCGTAAAACGTCAGGGAAAGCCACAAAACGCGTCAAACAAAACCGAAAAACCGACCGAAAAAAGATAGATTTTTTTTTGGTCAGAGAGTCATATAAAAATGAAAACTTATGTATTTTTTTGTGAGGAACACGATGGTGCAATTAAAAATCGATTTGCTCTAAGATTGACAGAGATAGAAATTCTTAAACCTAACCTAACCAAACTGGGTTTATCTTTTCGTGTTTGTCTTTCGGGGATATTTTAGAATTTTTACACTGTTGAGGTTATGTTGTGATTATTTACCTGTTCTAAATAAACAATTGCACTGTTAAAAAAGAAGAAAAAAAAAGAGAAAAAGCCAAACCAAGGAAAACACTTTTTTTTCTTTCTTGCTTAGAGCGTCATATAAAAATCAAAACTTATGTATTTTTTGCGAGAAACACGATGGTGCAATTAAAAATTGATTTGCTCTAAGATTAAACGAGATAGAAAACTAAATCAACAATGAAACACTAAAAGTCGACGAAATGGCTGTAGCTCCGTTAATACTGGAGCGAATAGAATGATTTTTGTTCCATCGTATTCAGCAGAAACACATATTACCCTAAGGGAATTAAGGCTATACCGTCACAACATTTTTTTTCTAATTGGAATATATGCATTTCTTTACTAATTCTGCTAGAGATTTTTATTCCGAATACAACGATATATCACAAGTATACGCTTACATAAGAAAAATTAAACAAAACAAAAATAAAACACCATTTAGTCTTGTGTAAAAAAAATAACACTAGCGTTGGAAACAAATGATGAGCACTAAGTAAGAAGCCATGAAAATGTATTAAACAATAATGAAATAGAAAAAAAATTCTGGGCGCGTGGTTGACTTTTCAACCAGCCTGTTTCTAACTCTTTTTATATTACTATTAACACACTTATTGAATTTACTGTCTCGGATACAATGGTGACTGGACAGTAAGGAACTACAGATAAGGTACTGAAGGCGACAGTATCCCAAGACTTTATCTAATCAAACAATACCGCCTAAATACTCGGATGGTTGACAAAGTCAACCAACGCGACCGGTTTAGGGTTAATAAATTAATAAAATGCACTTGATAATGTTACGATATAAGTTTTATTAGTTATTATAATAATGACAGATCATATTTCTGTACCTGAATTAATTGTTTCCCCTTAAATTAATTTTTTTTTAGTGTTTAATAAGGCTCCTTGGAGAACAAAGTGGTTGAAACCGGCGAAATTGCATATATCGCCTAAATAATAAAATTAACAAGATTTACATCATTTCAGCTTAAAAACTGTAGCATAATTAAAAAATATAAATGAAGTAATGTTACATGTCAAAGAAAATATTAAAATAATTTCGGCCGATTAAATAAATCGCTTGTTGTTTATGACGAAAATAACTTTGGAAAAAAAGTTTCGTTAGCGACTGTAATTACACAATTGTTTATAACGTTTAATAATAGCGAAGCTTCGGTTGAATAATAGAATGCGATCGTCAGATTAATTAAATCGTTTCGAATTTTTTTGAGGATCGGGCGGCGAGTGGTCGGGGTTAAAAAAATCCCACGTGGGTGTTTAATTGGCGCACACCTGTTGATTTTGCTTATAAATTCGCCGATGGTTATTAGCATGCCACCGGTTGATGACTATGAAGGGAAAATTATTAATATCCGAATTAAACTGGTCTCACGGTCTGGGACCAGAATCCGACTGGTCATTTAATTTTATAGCGAAACCTATATTAAATGCCGGAATATAAGGAACAGTGTGTTACATAATCGCTCCCATTCATAAATAACAAATAAAGACGGAAATTTACAGACATTAAAATAGATAAAAGATTTTTTTTCGAAACTGTTTTTTTGTCGGACGGTTTATGAATAAACTGTCGGCTAACCAGATTTGTGTTCATTGAGTCTGTGTTTTTTTTTCCGGAATACAAAAAGCACTCTTGTAAATAGAGAATTTGTTACACGAAGTTCATTTGTTCATAATGTGATTTTTTGCGCGAGACCCACTTTTTGAATTTTTTTTGTGCTGTTAAAACCCTTTTGTAACACACCTATTAATGAATCTATGTCAATAATATAATTTTTTGTTTTTGGCATACGGATGTGGTTTCAAAGGGAAGTTTGGACCTTCTTGAGCGTCGCTTGAAACATACAGACTCATCTAATACCTCGAGCAATCAATTATGGGCATAACTAGTATTAATTTTTGCTTAGGAACATGTTTTATTTTTTTCTAATCTGAGATAGAAATTGGTCCAGGTGTTCTTATATTTATGTAAATTGTTTTAATAAATTGATGATTTGAATGCGAATTATAAATACCGACAACCTGTTCTCTGTATACAACGACGCCATTTACTATTTCCAAGTCACCATGGTTTATTGAAGATTATTAACACGTGTGTACCTCTCTTCTAATTCTATATTCTTTCGGGGTTTTCCAAGTTACCTAGAAATATTTATATTTTTACTGCGGCAGGTACAGTGCTGCCTCGATAATCCGGATTAATTAAACCAATGTCAATACTCGATATCACCACATCTTCAAAAAATTAATATCTGGAAAGTTTTAATACAGTAGAGCGTCGATTATCCGAACGTCAATTATCCGAAACGTCAATCATCCGAATGCGATTTGATTTATCCGAACGTCAATCATCCGAATCGTCGTTAACTTTGCCATTACATTACATTATAATGTGATTGAAATATTATTTGTTGTTCAATATATGTTTATATTCTATCATTTCGAGCGTTTTAGTGCTCATAAACTATGTCTGTTCGGTCATCCGAATTTTCGATTATACGAACGGTAGTCGGTCCCAATTAGTTCGGATAATCGACGCTCTACTGTAATAATATAAACGCATTTAGACTTGTTAATAATTAAGCTTGAAACAAGTTGCAAGAAAAAATGTGAAGATCAGTTTCCAACAAGATGGTTCTACCGCACATTTCGGCTCAAATGATCAATTTCTTGTTTGAACGTTTATTGTCTTTTTAAACAGTTTGCTTTTAGCATAAAATTTTTGTGAATGATTCGAATTACCAATTATCGAGGCAGCACTGTACTTAATACATTTATTGCATAAAAAAGAGAGGTTTTGTAAAAAAGGGGCAATGGCCAATCATCATCCCGAAGGTCAAGTTCAACCATTTAAACAAAAGGGGGAAAATCCATTACGCACGTAACAATTCAGGAAATTATTTATAGTTATGGTACGATAATTGCACTGTCCCCGGGATGGGTGTTACCGGGCGTTTCGTTACCGTTTCCGCGACGCTCGGAAAATTTTCCGCACCACTCCATTCGATTATGTAACGTCGATTTATTCGCGCATAAAAAATCGTTTAATTTGGCAGTTCGTTGAAGCTAACCTTCATTCACGCATCTGGAAATTTGGAACAAAAAAGCATAATAACCGGGAGAGTAATTACAATTCTTGGAAAATACCAAGTAAGGGGGTTCCTGAAAAATTTTGCCCGATTGTTAACCCGGAAAAAACCTGCTGTGCCGAAAAACAAAACCGAGAGTGATATCTGATATTTCGGGTTCATAATAATGATAATGAAATAATGACAAAAAGCGATGATTTGTTTTACTACGAAAAAGAGGACAAAAAGTGGGATATTTTGGGAAGTCTAAATATAGCCAGTTCTTGAAAATTGCGATGGTAACCGACATTTGCACTTATGTAGGTGCTGGGTAATCTAAAAAACCTGTCACGTGTCTATTTTTCCATTCAGAAATTCGTACTGTTGCAAAATGGGTAAAAAGCGCCCGCTCGGCAAAATTATGCATGAATCGATCGAAACATGGCTCGGTACGGTATGCGTGAAAATTACACCGAATTTTTTAAAAACGATGACCTGATGCATCAGCAACATGTATGGTTGTACCGAGCGTCGCAATTGTGAGCCAGACATCTTTTTCGTCTCCGGCATAAATTAAATCTCATGTACTTCCAGTTATAGTGCGCGTTTTTGGCCAAGAGTGGTCCGCCTGACCATGTACTGACTCATACTTGATCTCAGTAGACTTAATTGTATTCTACCGATTTTTTTATTGCTCAGTGTTTACGGTTGATTGACCAAATATTTCTTTGGATCGAAAGCGACGAATCCGCCTTCAGACATATCGAACTATCTCATAATATTAAGAAATGAGCACATACTGTTATAATTTTACTGCACTCGGTTATATAACAGCAAAATTTCATAAAGATCCTTTCACTCGACCGCGACCTGGAACATCTGGTTTTATTACCTTTATCGTCGAGATTTTGATCCGAACAAATTGTTTAACTTAGGACGGGCTCGGAAATTAAATGCGCGGTCCCGTTATCTAAACTATTCTGTTTATCCTTAGAAAAGGACGACTGCTAACCGGTCAAAAATAATTACAAAAAGTGTAAGTGTAAATGGCTCGAGGCGCATCGAATAGGAAATCTACACCACGGGCTTTTCTTTTTTCATTGGCCATGTGCGTTTCCAGTTAAAATTATTTCTGAAAAAAATCTGGAACAATAACAACAGTTTTGATTTTTTTGCCGACCTAACGGGACTTTAAACTTGGCTGCAGCATTTTTTTCGAATTTTATTCACAGTTTGTCCCAGCCGGAAGCATCCGCAGGAACAGAGTACTTATCTGATTAAATAGTGCTGGTCTTAATCGACAATTGTGGTCAAAAGTGCATGTAATCCGACCGTACATTTATACATACACAAGCCATCGAACGAAAAGACTAGGCATAAACATTCCTGCAAGTCATTTTACGCAGAGATATTTAACCTAATTCGCGGGTGATTGAGCGAGAGGTATTGCGATTCGCCATCTTCGTTTATTATGTGAACTTGACCGCGAGTTTCAGTGTAACACTCTCCATGACGCAAAGAACATTCTCTTGTACGGAAAGAGAGTGGGAGACACTCTCTCCTCTTCTCTTGATTTAACCCATCCGGTCCAGAGTTACGGTTTCATTCAATCAATGCCTCGAACTGTGTCCAGGGGGAAAAGGTCACGGTGCGCCGATAACCCCCGGTAAGAAAAATATCTCCTTGTCTGTCTCCGCAGGAATTGGTCCGTCTATTTTCAAAAACGTTCAAACTAAACGGGGGGAAAATCGAAATTGCAAACAACGATTAGAATTCGCTTATATATCGATTTAATTAATTTGCTTGGAAAAAGTAAAGTAGTCCAACTTTCCTTTCGTTGTTTCATGAGCCAGAAAAAGCGACTTACAGTATGCAGTGTCACTTTCATTATTTCATAACCAACGCGATTTATTTACGTTAGGTTTGTTATTGTTTTTGGATTCGATCGGTCGTTCCCGTTCGATTTTTTACCTGCAAACGCGCGAATAACGGAACGCTCTGATGTAAGTAATAAAATATATAACCAACAATTGCAACATGTGTCGCAAATGAACTGTTCCTTAAGAAAGTTATAGGCTCATTGAAAAGAAGTGATTAACAGTAAAAGAGAGTGGACGGCGAACGCCAGTTTGAACCTTAATATTGCACTTTCTTTAATTTTTTTCTTCTTCTAAATAACGTTATATAATATGTTTGTGTTTTTTTTCTCGCCGAATATCGAGAGAAGTAGGACTCGACAAATCAACAAAAACGAAACAAAAAATCAAATTAGCTCCGGCCGATTCTAGGAACACCTACTAACGGTGATTTTTTTCCAATTTGCTTCCACATCCTTTTTTTGTAATTTCTAACTCTGTTTACCGAAATCACGCGTTCCTGGAATACTGATAAATATTCAACTTTCACAACTTGCGGAAGATGATAAAAAAGCCATTCGGCTCCGCGCGTCTTAAGAAATTCGGTAAACAACCGATACGTCACGTGATTGTTTCACTTTTCTCTCCTTGCATTCCAAATCAGTTTTTCTCACTTAATCACCAATCATAAATTACCACTATCACCTTCTTCTTCATCTCTTATATTTAGCCTGTTTAATTTAATTATTTTGGTCTTTTTCCCATGGTTTGCCAATTCTTCTTCCCTTTGGGCGGTAGTATTTATTATTAACATTAATTTTGTTAAAAAATGATCAAAATTCGTTACTTAATAACTTTCTCTCTTTCGGTTTCATGGATCTTCTTCCAATCAGTTAGAGCATTGCAACATCTTGTTGAATGTTTCTTCTTCTCAATGCATTATGTATTTGTTTCGATCATTCTTCGAACTTCTTTCTGGTGACGTCCATTTTTTTTGACCAATTAGCCTTCTAGTATGTCTTTCCATGTATTATTTTGTTCCTTTTCTCGGTCGATTTACGACTGTCATTTCATTTTTGTATTGCTCCGTTAGTTGCCATATATTTTTACATAACTTGCCTCTATTATTTCCATTCTTCTTCAACCTTCAATTCCAGGTAAAAAGTTTCTTCACATTTTTTTAGTCCATCGTTAGTTTAGTAATAATCTCCATTTCTCAAATTCATCTTGCAGCTTCCTGGTCTTTTTTTGTAACTAAAATAATTATTTGAAGTTTTGATGTTAATTTCCAGGTTTAATTGAATGTTTCTAAAGAGTTAAAAAATGATCTTGTTTAGTGGGTTCTTTTGTTGTGAATGATTTGTTTTTATTGAAGGGACAAGGTAAACTAGGTTGCTTGAAAAAAATGTAAAGAAAGTGGGGCATTAGTGTAGTTTGGAACTACGCAAGGGTAGTTGGTCAATCATAAGTGATTTACTAACAATAAATGACCTGACAGGCGCATTATTCTTATTTTAGTGCCGAATATCCAAGGTTTAAAAATGATTACCGTATTATTCACAAATCACATATAACAGTTACACTTACTACAAATATGTATAGGGTTTCTAAGAAAGAAGCACAAAACTAGTGCAAGGTTAAGATGCCGGTGATTATTGGAAGGGCAATTTGTGGACTGTCAGTAATAATTGAAGGGTTTGGGGCAACAAGGCTAAATGTCACACTTTTAGCAAATTTGAGTTATCTATGCTACACATCACTGTGTGATGTTCCTCGGTCTCCTATTTTTGTGATAGCTACTTTCCCAAGAATGAAGCCACTGTCGTCCCATCGCGTTATTAATTTTGCAAAATATGCAAATATATTTGTGTACTAACAGCACAAGTCAATTAATCATGGAGGCAATCTACTCTCATGTTTCTGTCAAGAGAAAATTAGATTTTAATATTGAAAACAACAATGAATGAAGTAGTGAAAAAAATTCATCAGATGAGTCTGAACAGGTAATTTAAACTTTTTATGTGGCATGTATCGTTTTCTCAAAATATTTTATTGCAAATTTCATCGGTTATATTGCATCATTGAATGTGTAAGTATAATAATCCGATTTCACTGAATCCAAAAAAATTAGAAAATCTGGCACAACTGATTTCCTAAATTCCTTCATTGTATCACACTTATTATCAAGAAATAGGGGTTGCTATAGCTGCACCAGGAAATAACACTTAGGAGGTAACAGATAATGAACCTGAAAATTTGGACAATTTTTCAGACAATAGTGAAGATGAAAGCTAATTTGTAAAAAAACATAATGTTATTTTTTTATCAAAAAGGGTACAAGCCACAATTATTGTAATAAATATTAAAAATTAACTCGGCATAGGTAAACATACCCTCATTAGAAATTTCTTATGACATTAAATGTTATAAAAATCATCAGCCTTGTTGCCCCAAGCCCTTCAATTATTAGTTTCGGCAACACTCTTGGTTGTGATTCTGGTTCCTTTTGTCGAGTGTTAAAAATGAAAATTACTTGCGTCCTGACCGTTGTAAATGAATTTTTTCTTCCGGATAAAATTGAAAGCTGCAAGTAGAAAAAAATATGATATTTATATAGTTCATTAACACGACCAATAAACTTTTACATAATAGTACAGTAGCAGTGTGTCAAAGACACCGATTTTGCGGTCATTCGCGCGCACTGCTGTAAATATTTGTCGTCATTGAATGCGCGAATTGCTAAACAAAATCTGAACACAACAGTTGTGTAATCTGACGGGGTGACTCGGTTTCTGGTCCGTCCGAATAGCCGAGATCCGCTGAAAATGCTTACGGTCCGGGGATGTCGCAATCCGGGAGGCAAAAAATTGCCATTACAAAATAGAACGCGGATGTAGATTTGCGGAATAACCTGTATGCAGACCACGGACGTTCGAAATACATAATAATATGTAGGAAAGATAAAAAAAACAAGTACAGTTCGAGTAAACTTGGTCATTGGCACGGCATACATGTACTAGACGGTGAATTAACACCAATAACCACGATTGGAAAAAGTTTAAACAGTTAAAAATAAAAGTAGTTTGACCTTGACCTCCAAGGAACTCCTAAAAAATGTTAGATGTTATTCGGGCCACGGTGCGATGCGGTAGCACCGTTAGACTCTTTAAAATGCCAGCGTGTTTTCATTGACCTTTTACTTTGTTTACAGTTTATAGCACCATCATTGACCCAACTTTATACATAATAATGTTGCATAAATGCTACAATTTTTTTTAACGCCCAAAACTTCTCTCGGCCTCGTGATGAAAGTAACATGCGAGTCCGAGATAACTGTACTTTTCAGCGTCTCAAGAAAAAAGCTTCATAAATTGCGACGCGCCTAATACGGTACTTGTTGCACAATGTCGCGCAATCCGAAACCGTTCGTCCTTCTTTTACTTTTCTTTCGACCAAAATCTAGACGAATGTGTGAATCATTTGCTCGGAAATTTATTAGAAGTCTGTAGACTTAACGGTCGGTCCGTCCTCGTTACCAGCAAATCTGAAAAATGCCACTCTTCACTCACACTGCTAGGTTCATTTGTGAAAATGCTGTTATCTTTTTCCCGTTGCAGAAATTCCTCATCAATCGACACGAGGTAAACGGGAATTGTTTCGAATTGTTGATAAATAACACATTTTATTTACGTTGGCTTGCAACTTTCACTCTTGACAATTAGAACACTCTTTGCGACACAACACCAAATTTGATTTTGATCTCATTCCACTATTTCTTAATTTTATCATATTCCGGCGCAACATTGCGATTAAATTCGATTCAGTCTAATTTCACACATCGCATCCTGCAAAACCAGCAATAAAAGTGCGTGATTGGTTGCTTCCACGCAGGAATCCACGCTTGATCACTATATCTGTTGGTCGACCCCAGTATAGTTTTCATTAATTCACTCGACATATAGGTACAAAAAAAAACATAAAAATGATTAAATTCTAATCTCAATTTGGCCGCAATTAATTCTGTTTGTCTTCGAGTCGCAAATAAATTGTTTAGTGATCAGGAAAAGCAATAGAAAAAAATTTAATAATTGTTTTAAACCGTTTTAACCGAACCTTTTGTGAAATGAATGAACCAATGCCAATGTCAAAGTAAAATGTCAATGTCAAATTTAATGCATATTTCATTTGTGCATTCGCGATTCGTAAATTTCTACTTGAGAACCAGTTGAAGGCAATCACCTTTTTTATTTTCAAATTTGTTCAGATTCTTCTGATTAGAATCCGCACGAAATTTAAAATGAATCACGTTTGCGTACCGTAAAATTGAAGAAAAGTCAAAAAAGTAAAACTAATTTTGGATTCGAACAGCCTTTGTAGAAAAAGCGCACAAATTTCGATTCGAGTCCGTCAAATTCCGAAGATAAATCGTGAGCCCTTTTAAGAATCGGATTTGTTCTTAAATTAACGAAGCCGTTGCTTATTAGTTGTTTTGTACGAATCCCTTCCGAGAAAACCCTAATTATTAGGTTGATGCTTTTAAAAATTAATAATTAGGGTTCTTGAAGAAAAAGTATAGTTCCCATGTAATTTCTAAAATGAAAAAGTTGCCAACTTAAACCGCACCTATTGTTAAAAATAATCGATTTCCGGTTCCCTTTGGGTCCGATCCGATGAATAAAATATAGGTAACCCATATTTGCGAACGTTTCGCTTTCGCTTTCATTGTGGGCCGTTTATTTTTCGTCGGTAAAAACTGTTTTCGTCCCTTTCTCACACAATTTAAGAAATAAGATCGTTTTTAAGGTACTTTTTACAAGGACTTTCGATTTTACCTGAATTAAAGGAGCTTCGAAAAGGTATAAACATCTGCTATTGCTATAATGCACAAAAATTATTTTTGACGTAAACAAATTTCGTTCCTAAAATTTCAGTTTTTACAAAAAAAGTTGTTCGAAATCAAGGCTTTTTACTAACAGTAAATCGCTGTTTAACTGAGTATTTTATTGTACCAATAACCATAAAATTTCAAGAATTTTTATTGTTTCCATTCAAACCCACTACTCATAAATCTCATTTTTACTTAATTTCTCCAATTTTGTACACAGTTAAGAAAATTTTTTGAAAATCACTAATTTGTATTGCTTTATCTTACAATAATGTTGTGTTGGATGACTACAACAATCCTTTTGGTCAAGTATTTTAAACCAAAAAGGCTAACTTTTCAGAATGATAAGTGGTCATAAACCAAAAACAAAATTTTTACCCTCATACTCGATTCATATCCACTTTTCATCCTCATCAAATATTCTAATTCTATCTAATAGGCTGTAGAATAAACGGATAGGTATGTCTAGTTTTTACTTTAAACGATGCAGTTAAAATCTGTTTATAAGCCAATTCAGCCTAAAATGGTTCATGACCACTTTTCATTCTCACGCCTTCAATTGGCATTGAGTTATTTATAAAAAATTTCAAATTAGTTTTAGTTATTAACTGCAATTGCAATTCTTTTGTTTTCAGTCATCGACGACCTATTTGTTAAAAAAACTCTGGATCGTTCTGCAACGTTCCCAGAAAAGAAAACGAATTCGTAGAATTCAAAAAACTGAGAATTGTGTCTCAAACTTTCTCCCGAACGGCCGTACTAGCTCGCTTTAGAACTCATGGATCGAAAGTTGTTTGTGTAATTCGTTATACAGACTTGTTTACAGAGAACTATTTTGGCGTAAAAAGTAGTTGAAATTTCGAGGATAAAAGCACCAAGTGAAGCGCGACTTATTATTCACACACAACTAAAGTTCTTTTTTATAAAAATATGTAATGTAATCCCGATTGCTGGCGATAAATTTGCTGAAGTATGAAACCAAATCCAAAGAATTGCGCTTTTTCATTTAAAAATTAATAGTGCAGCAACCGTTTGAGCAATTCGTGATGTTGGTTGCATAAATTTGCTTATTATATTTACATAATGGTATAAATAAGTACAGTAATTTCGCGGCAACCACGACTTTGCCAAAGGCGGATTTTAATTATACAGTAATTTCATGAAACAATGTATTATAAACAGTTTTTGCGACACTTCCAAAATAACTGAATTTACATTTTGTCACTTGCATAATTTATGCGATTGTGAATGTTGATAACCGCTTCCGTTAACAGGGCAAGTAGAAAATCTTACAATGAAACTCCCGGTATATGTGCCGCATTCATACCCGGAAACCATCTGTTGACCTGTTGATAGATGCTTTATTGCGGATTCTGGAAAAGTGCACAGATGTGTACAATGCGCCGATTTCGTAATCGTCCACGGAAGCTATGAATATTTACATCAATCGATTTAACGGTTTTAATCAGTGATTATTTTTTAATTCCAAGTTGAAATTAGAAATCCGAGTGGTGCAATTTAAGTGCATTGCGATTTCTGCATCGTTTACCCACTTGATTTTGTACAAGACACTTTCTTCGAATTTTTAGAAATCTCATTAATTAATTAATGCACTTAATAAAAATTTTATTCGCGCTAAAGTTGATAAAAAGTAGATAGTGGCGTTTTCCACCAGAATTGCAGAACGGTGAGAATGAGACAGCAATTCTGATCGAGAGGTGGCGATACAAGTTGGTGTAATTCAAATAATCTCCACATTTTGTTTATTGGTAATTTAAAGATAAAATATCTTTGCTTTTATATTTTAATTTTTAAGATTCAGGCGATAGATAATATTCATTAATATTGTAAATATGAGATTACTAATTTATTATTTACAATACTGTATTACAAATTATTTAAAATTAATTGATATTTGGAAGTTTATAATTTTTTAGTTTTAATTCAAATTTAATTATTATAGCTAGCGATATTGTAATCAGAAAAATGGTATTTTTTCGCATTGTCCGATTGACAATGACCGTAACAAATTTCAGGAGATTGTAATCTTTATAAGAACATAAAAATGCCAGTACTTTAGGTATAAGCCAGGTAGCCAACCCCCGGTAAGAATTTTAGCTGCCCAGATAAATTTGTTCGAGCCCACTTGAATTACAGGATTACAGGAAAATTAAATCCCTGTCAAGAGGTGGCGATACAAATTGATTGGAAAATCAAAAATTTACCAACGACTTAATATCAATTAATTTTGCTGAGTTTTTCGAATTGGATCCAATTACCTCAACCTAAAAATGATTGTGATATGAAGCAAGTAAAATTAAACAATTACATCAAAAGCTTCCTTTCATAAATTCATTCAGTAATTAAATTAAAACCGACAGAATTGAGCGTAATTAACAAATCCGAAAACATGACCGTAAACAAAATTACTAATTTATCTAATCAAGTTGTTTACGTCAATTTTATGAATATTTAAGTGTCATTTGCATAAATCGATTTCATTAAAACCCAAATGTTTACAGCGGAATTGGTGCACTTTTTTGTGGCCCGACTGTGAAATTAGAAAACCGTATTAGCAACATTGCGATTCCTGCAGTATTCATGCACCTCCTGATCTTGCAGGACATCCTGATCGTTCCTTGCGCATTGTGTCGTAAAGTCAGAAATTCGCAACAAGTGTACGCATATTTCTGTCGTGAAATTGTACATTTAACTGCTCTTGTGAGTTTTAGATCATCCTAACTATTTTTTTTTTTTAATTGTTCAAGTAATTTTTTGTGGTGCGAAGACGAATTATTATAATTTATCCTATACATAAGTTCAAAATTTCTATAAATATCAATTAATAAAGTGTATTTACTATACGGTGTGCTTATGCGAGATTTTTCCAATTGTAATTTGTAATTTCCAAAATATAAATAACACTTTTCTAACAGCCATAAAAGTAAATTTTATAAAAAACTCCAGTAAAAAGTAAAAGGGACTTAAAATAAAGTAATATATTACATTATTATCATTATCATTATCATTATCATTATCATTATCATTATCATTATCATTATCATTATCATTATCATTATCATTATCATTATCATTATTATTATCATTATCATATAAAAATATTACATTATTTTAGGTCCCTTCGGTTCCTTTTTTAAGTCCGGTTAACAGAAAAACCTTATAAAAACATTTTGTGATTTTTTCTATTTAAATATTGTCTATAAAAAATGAATAGTGTTGTACCCCACGTAAGTCGTAAAAATCCAATGGGCATTCAAGAAACGGTCTGCTCAGAAAGTGGCGATCCAAGTTGGTCGATTATCCAGCGATTATTAAAATATTTTCAGCTATTGTGCAAGTATTTTCAGCGAATGCTCAGATACTTTCAGCGGCAACAGGCCAAAAAAGAAAGTAAGTAAAAAGGACACAAAAAACAAAAAGAAAAAAACAGAAAAAGTTTGTTACACCTAAACATACTTTATTATAAGGGGTTTAAAAGCATAAGAAACGTATTCGTTATACGGAAGTTGATTATAGAAGAGTTTGACTGTATTTTCAGTCAATTTTTTATAATTTAAGAAGAAGGTTATTCCGTTATGCGAATCAAACGATTTCTAATATGTTTTAGAGAAATAAATTAACAAATTTACACAAGAAAAGAAACTTTTTGTTGTGCTAAAATATAAAGTGGTTTATGACTGAATACAGCAAATAAACTGTAATAACTGCAAACAATTCAAATCCTCATGTGAAGCGCCCTTGCCTCGATTGCACAATCATAATTACCATGTAAATATGATTGGATTCAATGTCAATTGAAACACGAAGGGCCTATAAAAACGCTAGATAAAATTTACGAATGAAAAAGGCAAATAAAAAAGTTTTGAACATTATAGTGATTTATTGTAAAGTAAGAGCATAAAAAAATACAGTCATTGCAAAAATAAGCACTGTAACAATATAAAACAAAAATTGAATTCATTTAATCAGTTCTCAGTGGTTGAGAAGAAAGTGATATGTGAGTCGCTGTCAGATACGTCCTCTTTTAACTCTTCTTCAATTGTGTATAAATGTTGGTCTCGCGCGATCTTGATATATGTAGTTGGTAGATCCTTTAAGTATCGGTCAAAATCAGATTCACTGCTTTGCGTAGAGGCAGCCACACCAACGGTGCTGGTGTTGGATATAATAGAATCAAAAAGGACGGATTGTTCCTCTAAGAAGTCTTCCCAGTTGTCGATGATTCCTTCCGATGATGGAACGGTCTTTTCTGACAAAGTATCCCCCTCCTGCAAACAGTAAATATATTCATTAGATTAAATAATTAAATAAACTAGGTACCTTGCTGGTCCCCGGTTCGTTGCTGTCGTGGTGAAAAGGCCCATTGTCATCATTATCATCAAATTGATATAGTTGCGCTGGAGTAAGTCGGGATTTAATTTCCTTTTGGGCGAGTGTCTCTTTGTATGTGATGTGCACTGATATTTCGGAAGGAGAGTTTGATCTTTCGTCTTCGGTTAGATAACAGCTGATTACGTCACTTGTTGACATTGAATCTCCACATTCTGATGCAGGTGATGGAGGAATAAGGTCGGTTTGCGTGGTTACCGGCCTCGGTGATGTAACCCCCGACTGTGATTCGTTCAATAGTTCAGTAAAATGTAAACAATAATCTTCTACGGATTCTTCCAAATAATGTAAAAATAATTTCATTTCTGATAATGTTAGTTGAGAGTTGATGACGTCATCTATTATTTCATTTAATAGGGACATTCTTTCAATGGACGAAATTTCCCCAGTTGGATACTCTCTTACCGATTCCATGATTTTCTCTGTTATTGCTAAAATTATTTCAGTTAATTTGTCGACATCAACGTTGGTTTCCGAATCTAGGGTCGGATCGGGATACATCAAATCGGCAAGTTTCAGCAATTGTTCCTGCATTCGGTCAAGTATATCTCTCGCGGCGCCATTACTAGCTATTTTCTGCGGGTTTCCCCAAGGAGCCGTAAATGATGAAGCGGTGCTTCCGATATATTTTTGCTCTTCATCGTCTACAGATTTCAGGCTAATTTCGTCCAAAAGAAAGTCGGAGAGGGACTCCGTAGAACTACCACAAAGGGCTCTCGTGGAAATGCTAGCTGTATCCGGTTCGTCCGAACTAGATGGACTAATTTCTCTTCTGTGTGGAAGAACTGCACCCTTGCTTGCTCCAGAACTGCTTGCTGTAGAACTACTACAAACGGTTCTCTTTGAAGTGCTGCCTGCATCTGATTTGTTCAAACTAGATGGACTAATTTCTTTTCTGCGGTGACGGGGAACTGCGCCCTTGCTCGCTCCGGAACTGCCTGCAGCGATCTTTTTCTTTTTACCACAGTTCATATCACACTTACTGTAACAAGAAAGAAGGTACATTTTATAATTTTACTATTAATTTTAAGAATATCATGGCGTTTGATTGAGATTGATTGCATACCGATCCGAGATCTCGATTTTGATTTAAATTGTGCCTTTTTGATAAACGGAATTGCATTCCATGAATTTACAACTGCGAAAGCTCGTACACATTCAAATTCGGTTCAACGAAAAAAAATTATGACAGACTTGACAGCGGGACGTCATTAAATTCAAAAAACCTCTTCTAAAAGTCATAATTTCATTCAAATCGTTTAGTTCTACAAGCATTTTATTAAATACTCAAAACATTTCGTACATATGTTAATCCACGCGTTCCCTAAAGTTTACGCGGGGAAATTTGTGTAAACGGTTACCAAAACAAAAAAAACCGATCTTGTAATATGAAACCATTATTTACTTGAAAAGGGTAAATGGAGGGCTTAAAATGTTTAGATTGGAGCCCTGGACAACCAATAATTACAAAGAAACCGTAAGAAGTTCGTAAAATAACTTTTTTTTGCCAATGATATTCAAATTCCTGACCGAATACCCAAAGTACGATATGGCCCTACGGTTCGTGTCAATTTTATTGCCAACTTTTTTATGTAATTAAGCTCAGGTAAACAGTTAGGTCGGTCCAGAAAAGTGACAGCTTCTGTTTTAAGAAACTGTCAGTTTTTTATTGTGAAGATGTGCATTATCTTTCATGAAGATTAAATTGTGGATTCAAGCACCAAATAAACGTACCTTACATTCAGTTAAATTTTTCTGGAAGGGAATCGACGCTCAGAACCCTACACTTATTGCTTTATATGTATTGCAGGACACTTAAACAGAAATGATTTTCCAAAAATAAAAAAAAAATGATCACAATTCTATTAAGGGTTCACATTGAGAACAATGGTCATATTTGGTTGAAGTGCCTTAAATAAATTATTCAATAAGATTAATGTTGGACATAAACCATTTACCATTAACCGACTTCTTTTAATGCGCATTAAAAGGTACGAATCGATAAACGGAGCATTGATGGCGAAGATCAATCATTTCGACGAGAAATCCTGAACAAAGTTAACAGGTCGATCGAATGCATCAACTAAATTACACATAAACAGATTAAATTGTTGGGGGAATTGCGTAAGCGGAAAGTGTACGTTTAACATTAGAGGATTAGAATGCATTTGAGGTCGAAAGTTTTGCGGTTTTGCGATGTTGAGAGGGATTAGCGCTCCAAAATAAACACGGAAAGCGTAAATAACGCTGTCGAAGTGTTACTTGGAAGAAAGTTCGCCGCGAATAGCTTGTGTAAAATCGAATATCGAGTTTGGTAAACTATTTGCGATATTATAACCAAATTCCACACGTTGACCGTCCATAAATTATCAATCTTGTTCTTGATTAGTTCCTCTTCTACTTTAAAGACGCTCCAATTTCAATAAGTGATAATAATCTACTCAAATTCGATTAGATAGAATTCGTATCACACAGTCCAAGTCAATTTTCTAAATGTTGTGTGAATGGAAAACTGACGGGTTTATCGATAAAAAAATTGTACCTTTTCCATTAATCTTAATCTTCAAAGAACATTTTCCTGTTAGAATAAATTCATTGTACTTTTTCCGTTATATTGTAATATAATTTAAATTGATTGAAATTTATTGAAAATTCGTAATTAGAAAAACAACAATTGTATTAACGGCTACAACGGGTTAACGGAGAGACAGGATGCAATAAAATACCTTTGTCACAGTTACAAAAGTCAACAAGTAAGTTTATTATTTGATTTAGTTCAAACTGAATCCACACCGTTCACCGAGCTTTGTAAATTTAATTTAAATCTACAAAACTAATTATAAAGTATAAATTAGCGGTCCCTAATGGAACAATTATTGTCTTTACCGCATTGTTCTAACCGCTTTTAAGTTAATGACCGTTTAAATACGTTGATTTTTCCTTAATAATCAACGTTTTGTATTAATTTAATACTTGCAAAGTTAGGATTCATTATTAATAATAAATGGTTACTTTTTTGAAAAAAGCTGCAATTTTTAAATTTCGAAAATTGGACATTGGTCAAAGTCTACGCCATCTGCTAAATTACTTCCGAATTATGGGAGGTTAGAGATGGTATGAAATGGGGTTGGAGATGAGATAACAACTAACTTTCCAACTTTTTTAAGTGGATAAAATATTTTTAATGAATTCCTACTTTACTTCAAATACGAATCAAGAGGCTAAACGAACATACAAGTTCTCTTTTTTTGCTTGCCAGCGGATACGAATGAATTCTTGAGAAAAAATCCGGGGGTCCTGGATTCACATATTAGTACTCAAGTTCGAATTTTTTGGTAAAACAGCAAATGTTTCAATGCCAGTTATTGAAAATAGTTTCCTATCAATCTGTCTTCATCTGGTTTATTTTATTGGTATTCCAATTTTGTTTGTTTATTTATGATCGTAAAAAGTATTTTTTTAAATTGTGAATAGAAAACCATAAGTATTATTTCACACAATATTAGTGAGTGGATCGTAGAAAATATGTAAAGAAATTTTAATCTTCATGAGGTCACATGGATCAAAATTATTTACAAAGGGAGACTAAGATTGAATTATTTTTGGAGACTCCACCGATACCAGTGGGCCAATGGTGCTAAACCGCATACATAGGTAACATCCTCTAATTTTTTTGGGCGAGTGTGACACAGATTTTAACATAAAAAAATTAAAAAAAGTATAACCTTGTTTGGTTAAGGAACGGTAAATGATTTGAATAATATAAGTCGTCGACAAGACAAAGACAAAACTACTGAAAAAAATACTTATGGATATTGACAACAAGTTGGCGACACATTCAGATGGTGATGATCAATCCGCGCACCAAATAATCTACGCAATAATGAGATTGGAAGATGTGTATAGACGGCCACAGTTGTAGAGTTTGGCTAAAGATATTCTGCGTTTATGACTGTGCTTTTTACTTTACTATAAGTGATCCGGCCATAAAAGTAGGTAAGCTGTAATAATCAACATGGGCAGAAGTGCCCAGGGCTGTATTTGGTAAATTTTTATAAATTTCTTGATGCTTAGATATAAATATGAGTAAACATTAAACCTCTTCTAATAATTAGGTAGGTAAGTGGGGTTATTGATTAACTTAGATACTTGATGAATTCTATGACTTGTATTTGATTATTTGTTTTGAACTTAACTAAAGTTGAAATATTTAAGTACGGTTCTGAAGTATTTACAAAAATATTTTTGAAAGCAGCCAGATTTGTGGCACCCTGCAGTGAATCCTCATTATCATCAGTAAAAGTTGATTGCGTTTTAAAGTCATAAACGCAGAATATCTTTAGCCAAACTCTACCATGTGTATCTTTAAGAATTTCGTTAAAAAGACAAAATTAATGTTTTTTTGGTTACATGCAGTTATAAATTGAGACTTTTTATATTTGTTTTCTTTTGTGACTTAATTTATATTTTGTACTATAGAATTGTTTTATGAACGCAGTTAATATCACTGTATTTGTGTTTATTAATACAAGAGCATGTACTTATATAATATACAACAACAAAGTAATATACAATATAGTTTTATGAATATAAATTTGTAATTATATAAAATACGCCTATTCAAAGACTACAAGTAGTACAAGTACAAGTAGTAATTTTCTTATATTTAGCAAAACTTAGTTTTCTGATTTCAGTCAAAAATGCACAAAAATGAAATCAGTGTTTGTTAAACTATTAACTACCACAACAAAATTAGTTTTGTTGCTTTCAATTTAGTAGAATTTAACTGAAGATTAGTTAAATATTACCAAACAGTGTTGAGAAACTATTGACCAAATTTTGTTCGGTTATTATTTACAAAACTGTTTGCTGGGTCACTGAAAAGTTTGGTTAACTTTTAACAAACGATTTAGATATTTTTTACTCAACTGTTTGATGAGTTCAAATGTAACATACTCTACCCATAAATGAATAAATTTCGATCAAAGACAAAGAATAGAAATAAACGAATTCAGTGAGAGAAAATTTGATTCATTTCACTCAGTTAACTCGGTAGTCGCTTGAAAGAACGAACGCCTGATATTTTCCTAAATAAAACTTTTAAAATAGTGTTGCATATTCGCAAAGATCACGTTCAAATGTTGCGGACTTACACTTACTTATATGGCGAACCACCCTAAAGAA
The DNA here is from genome assembly GCA_949768715.1 of Dascillus cervinus. Taxonomy (NCBI): domain Eukaryota; kingdom Metazoa; phylum Arthropoda; class Insecta; order Coleoptera; family Dascillidae; genus Dascillus; species Dascillus cervinus. The sequence continues at coordinate 5,510,924 of OX458323.1, forward strand.
CAGTTTAACTCAACCATTCAAATAACAAACAACTCCATATAAACATGAAAACTTATGTATTTTTTTGCGATTTGCTCTAAGATTGACAGAGATAGAGATCTTAAACCTAACCTTTTTTTTTTTTTTTTTTTTTTTCTTATAGAGGTGTTGAAATTCCTTATTGGAAGACCAGGCCTAATTAATTAATTAATTTACCCGGTACTGTGGGGTTCCCCTGAATGGGTCGCTACCCACTAAACGCACCCCTTCATAGCTCCACACAGCCCAGAACGGCTCACGCATTGCTTCAGGCTGTGCTGCTCTCGATGCCAAGTGCATCCCGCCACACCGTTTTTATAAAACGTTCTCCTTTTTTGTAGACTCTAGCTCTACCTCTATAGCTCTAGCTCACGTACAAATTCGCTAAATTTTCTAAATTTTTGGAAAAAAGGAAAAAAAAGATGAAATTTTCAATCGGCCAGTCATCCTCGAGTTAGTTCCTCACATTCAATCTAGAATTTTTCAAAACAAAAAATAACAAAAAATACAAAAAATACAAAAATACAAAAAACAAATTCACTCACACATAAATTCACACAGCTCCACAAAAAAAAGCACAAACTGACACAAACAGCCCCCCAATATTCACTATAGTTCATCCGCTTTCTCCAATTCTCTCTCTAACTTTTCCTTCGCTTGTACCACTGCCGTAATGTATCCTGCTGCCGCGTTCCACTTTTCCTCCGTTTCCAACATTTCTCTGATGATGCTTCCGCTCCCTATGACGCATCCCAGCTTGGTTGTGAGAGCAGCCCTCTGTTCCTCCCATGTTTGACACTGGAACAGTGCGTGCTCTACATCATCCACGTCCCCTCCGCAGTGCTGGCAGGCGGGCGTTTCACGCTTTCCGATCCTGTGAAGGTATGATCCGAAGCAGCCGTGTCCCGTCAAAAACTGAGTGATGTGGTAGCTGTTTTCACCGTGGCTTCTTTCTACCCACTCCCGCACATCAGGGATCAGTAACCTCGTCCAGGCTCCCGTACTACTACTCTCCCACCTATCCTGCCATTCCCGCATCCTTTCCTCGTACAGTTCCTTCTCAATCTGCTGCCTTTCTTGTATTAAGCTGACCTTGCATCGTTCATAGTACGTTGCCCTTCCTTTGGCTAGTAAATCTAGAGGTGCCATGCCCGCCAGAACTCCTGCTGCAGCATCCGAGACAGTCCGGTATGCCCGAGTGACTCGCAATAATCCCGGTCTTTGAGCTTTCCTCAACATTTCCCTCACTTTGCCCCACTTCAGTGCTGTGGCCCACGTTGGTGCAGCGTATAACGCCACCGAGTTGGCGACGCTCATCAACAGCCTCCTCCTCGCGTCTCTAGGCCCCCCCGTGTGCGGCATTAGTCTGACTAACGCGTTTGTCATTGCCACCGCACGCGCCGCAGCACTTTCCACGTGTGCTATCATCTTCAGAGCCGGATCCATGATGACGCCCAGATATTTTAATTTTTTCACTACTCTCAATCTAGTTCCTCTCACCTCAATCCTTGGGGGAGCACACTGTCTTCTGCCAGACATTACAATAACTTCCGACTTCTCCGGCGCTATGTCAAGGCTGTGGTCCTGCAGCCAGTTCACTATATCCTCTAATGCACGATTAACATTTCTTTCAATGTTTTCCATGCACCTGCCTGTTCCCACTACCGCCAGGTCATCCGCAAATGCAATAAGGTTTACCCCTGGGGGCATGTTCTGCCTGAGGACTCCATCGTATACCATATTCCACACGGTCGGGCCCAGCACGGATCCCTGTGGCACCCCGCTGCTTAACCACCAGCTTTTTGACGTGCCTCCCACATCCATAATCAGTCTCCTGCGATTAAAGTAGCTCCGAAGGATGTCGACCACGTACTGAGGCATTTTCCAGTCCTCCGCGGCTTTCAGAATCTCGCTCCAGTCCAGCGAGTTAAACGCGTTTCTGATGTCGAGTGTGGCCATCAGAACGTACTCCTGCGTCCTCCACGTGCCACTTCTGGCCACCTCCGCTATCTCCTGGACTCTTGTCACCGCGTCCACCGTGGAGCGCCCCTTCCGGAACCCGTATTGTTCCTTCGCGAGGTCGCCTGCCTCAGCGATGGCTTCCTGCATTCTTCCCAAAAGAATGCGCTCCAGCAGCTTTGCCCAGGTGTTCAGCATGCATAAGGGTCTGTACGACTTCGGATCCTCCAGCGGTTTGTCACCCTTCCTCAGCAGTACCAGTCTGGCCACCTTTCCACAGTCCGGGATCTCCCTCTCTTGAAGGCATCTGTTCAGCAGGTCCCCAATGAGTTCCGGCTTCTTTCGAATGATGATCTTGATCACCTCATTGGGGATACCATCCGGCCCTGGCGCCTTTCCGGAGCTTAAGTTATTCGCAGCTGCCTGCAGCTCTTCCGCTGTTATTTCCAGCGGGGGGAGTTCCTCCGCTCCGATTCCTCTTCTACTGCCTTGTCTCATCAGCGGCCTTTTTGGAAAAAGCGTTGCTACTATTTCATCCACCCTATCCGCAAGGCCTGGGATCTCTTTGCTGAACTGAAGCTTCTTGGTGACTATTTTATACCCCAGTCCCCAGGTGTCATTATCAACGTCCTGACAAAGGTTCGCCCAGCAGTTCTTTTTGCTACGTTTAATGGCCAGAACTAAAGCCTTCTTCTTTGCCGCTGCCTCCTCCCTGAGCTCTACGTCATTCTCGTTAAGTCGTCTTCTCGCTCTCTGGTGTCGCCTTCTGGCTGCGAGGCTCTCCCTTCGCAGTCCCGCGATTTCCTCCGTCCACCAGTACATGGGTTTTCTTCCCTTGAGCCCTTTTCTTTTTGGAAGTACCTGGTCACACGCGCATGTTACCTTGTTTATGAACGCTTCTGCCTGCTCGCTCAACGTCATATCTGGCCCCTTGCCTTGTCCTCCTGACATTTCTAAATCAAGGGCACTCAGAAGCTCTTCCTCAATTTCAGGCGTGATGTTTTTGACAGACCAGCCCGTTTGTTTCGCCGTCTCCATCCGAGCCTTCGTCATTTGCAGCCTAAAACTCACGTAATTGTGGTCACTGAGCGAGTCTTCCTCGACCATGACCCGCCAGTCTTTGACTTTGACTGCCATATTTGGTGAAGCCATAGTCAGGTCAGGGGTTGACCTGTATTGGCCTCTGCGGAAAGTGGCTTCTCCCCCCCTGTTACATACGACAAGGTCTAACCTCCCGATGAGGTCTTCTATTACGCCTCCTCTCCAGTTGACCCCGTAACTGTCCCATGTGCTGGATCTAGCGTTGAAGTCCCCCGTGACGATGACACTCCCCCCCCACCTGGCTATGTCATGTTCTAGATCCGTAACGAAATCAAGATACTCCTCATGACTGGTATTCGGGGACACGTAACAGCTGTACATTCGCGCATTCCCTATTCTAACCCACACGAACCCTTTGTGTTGCGTTCCAACTTCGTCCACACTGATGCCTGCTTTCACCAAGATGGCCGCATTTCCCACTTGATCTGCGTACCAGCCCCCGGACATTATGCAGTTTTTATTTGGTTCGCTGGCCAGTATCAAGTCCATTTTTGCATCGATCGCCGTCTGAAGCATCACATCATGAGCCGCCCTGCACCTGTTCAGATTTATTTGGAGCATCCTCATTTCCGGTTTCCTAATGCCGCCTCCATATATGCCTTACACTTGTAACTGCCCACTCTATGCGGTTCTTTGCAAAGCCAGCACTGCGTTTTATTTGGACATTCCTTGTACTTATGTCCCTCTTGCGCGCACTTGTGGCAACAGTTTTGCCTATCCGGACCTATGCACGTCCTGGCAATATGTCCATACCCATAGCACTTAAAGCATCGAGTGACGTTGGGCCTGACTCGAACGCGACAGTTCGTCCAACCAATCTTCAGTTTTCCCAGCTCTACCAGCGGTTTTGCAACTCTAGCAGGCATCAAGACCACTGCCAGCATGACACCCGGTCGAACGGTTTTGAGGGTCCTTACTTTAAAGTGCTCTGGATCCGCTTTTGTCGCCTTTTCGAGAGCCAAAACCACTTCCTTTTCCTCAGTTCCTTCCTCGATGTCCCAAATTTCTACCGAAGCGACAGTGGCCAGCGTCCTTATTTGTACCTCCTCTCCTCCCAGTGCCTTCTCCAATTCTCCTTTGAGAAGCTCGCTTTTGTCACTTCCTCCCTTCACTTCAATTAAAACCTCGCCCGCTCTTGTCCTCCTGACCTTTGTGACCTCGACCCCGATTTTTCCCGGATCCAGCTTGGTCCTGGCGAGCCTCATTATCTCCGCATACGTGACATCCCCATTGCTCTTAACGACCACTGCAGAAGGCTTACTCCTGACCATCGTCCTTTTCGGAGTGGAAACCGCCTTCCTTCCTAACACCTGGGTCCACGGGACATTGTTCACGCACGTTCCAACTTCATCCTCAGTTTGGTCTACCTTCATTAACGGCGAAAACGAAAAAGAGGCTTCAGGCCGCAAGCTAACCTCACTGACTGATTTCACACACGCACTTTCTGTCTGTGAACTCATCTCCACGGTCAGCACCTTGTCTCCAAACCCTCTCATGGATATGCCAGGGGTCTTCACACTTACTTCATTCAAATCTTTTTTAATGGCCCTCCTTGTATTTTCCAGCTCATCCGCCATCTTCACAAGCACCTTCAAAGCCGCCTTAACATTCCTATGAAGATTCTTGGTCTCACGTGCCTCATTTTCAACCTCACGGAGCTTGAGAAAAAACGCTTCAATAGTTATGGGCTCCTTCTTTCCCTCCACCTTGCTGAAGGGCGAACTCCCCTTCGTAGTAGCACCACTGAAAGAAAAACTTGCAGCAGAAACCTTACAACTGCTTGTTTTCATCTTAATCAATTTTCCTTATTATAAATGTCAATGTCAGTGTCACTTCACAAATTTTGCTATAAGTTTGGAAAGTAAACTGATCAAAAAAAACAAAATATTCAAAGCACTCAAACTAGTCCAATGCAAGATGAATTAACAATCAATAATCCATGATCCCAAAAAAGCGGCCCTCCAACTTCAATTGACGAGCAAGGAAGTATTACGAATCACAAAGAAACAGCCATACACCCTTGCAAATGTCAAAACAAAACAAAAAATCAATTTGACAGAAATAACATGTCAAATATTTCAAAAAACACCTAAATCTAGCACAGGAACGAAAACATCCGGCCAAAAACGCTCACAGAATTGAACACAAACACCAACGAACAATCACTGAACACTTCCACCTTTTAAATCTTTAGAAATTTGGCAATTTCAAATTGACAAGCACGGAGCTGTATCAAACACGTCCGTTCTTAAACCTAACCTAACCTAACCTAACCTAACCAAATTTTGTTTATCTTTTCGTGTTTCTCTTTCGGGGATATTTTAGAATTTTTACACTGTTGAGGTATGTTGTCATTATTTCTTGCTTAGAGCGTCATATAAACATGAAAACTTATGTATTTTTTTGCGAGGAACACGATGGTGCAATTAAAAATCGATTTGCTCTAAGATTGAAAGAGATAGAAATCTTAAAGCTAAACTAACATAACCTAACCTATCTTAACCTGACCAAACTGGGTTTATTTTTTCGTGTTTCTCTTTCGGGGATATTTTTAGAATTTTTACACTGTTGAGGTATGTTGTCATTATTTACCTGTTCTAAATAAACAATTGCACTGTTAAAAAAAAGGTCAATCATCATTTTCGTCTGATAACCACTACATGTTCTTTGCAAAATTGGACCATATTAGCAAACGAACATGCAGTAATAGTGATCCTTTCTACACATCTGGACATATCCGGGTCAGGGGAGAGTACCTGACCGGGTCTCTTTTTACAGAACATTAGTAGTTTTTCAGTTTATTTGAATAGCTCAAACTAAAATGAACATATTGCATAAATTGTGCCATTATTGGCACTAAATAAATTTAACAAAAAAGGGTGCCTCATTGGGAGAATCCATCAAAAAGATATTCAGCCAGGCAACTCGGCCTACACAAATATAGTGAATTTATTATTATGAATATCGTCATCATCATAATATAATTAATAATGATAATAATTAGTTACTAGGTAATTCGTTTTTAGCTTTTTAGTTAGTACTAATAGGTAATGTTAGCTAGACTTTGGCTAAAGATATTCTGCGTTTATGACTGTGCCTTTTACTTTACTATAAGTGATCCGGCCATAAAAGTAGGTAAGCCGTAATAATCAGCTTGGGCAGAAGTGGCCAGGGCTGTATTTGGTAAATTTTTATAAATTTCTTGATGCTTAGATATAAATATGAGTAAACATTAAACCTCTTCTAATAATTAGGTAGGTATGTGGGGTTATTGATTAACTTAGATACTTGATGAATTCTATGACTTGTATTTGATTATTTGTTCTGAACTTAACTAAAGTTGTAATATTTAAGTACGGTTCTGAAGTATTTACAAAAATATTTTTGAAAGTAACCAGATTTGTGGCACCCTGCAGTGAACCCTCATTATCATCAGTAAAAGTTGATTGCAGTTTAAAGTCATAAACGCAGAATATCTTTAGCCAAACTCTAGCAAATAACGTACCAACTAAGCGCAAATAAATGTCGTTGGAAGCGCATGACGGGATTCAATTAATCGGAGTTTATTTATCAAACAAATTTTGAAATGGGTTCGGTGTTTGATGTGCCCCGAAAAAAAAATGAATCAACATTTAAACTGGCAATGTAGAAGTTATATAGTATTTTTTACAGTAATTTACTGTTTGAAATTTAAAGTCGAAAGGTCTTTTGTGCGAAATTTTATGCAGGCAACTAATTTGATACCATCTATTGATCGTAGCAACATAATCAGTTTGACATTAATGGATGGTTTGAATTATGGAATTTGAAGAAAAAGTTTGCGCGTCGGTTAATTGGCGGTAAAAGTTGATAAAGCACTGAAAAGTAAACACATCCGGTGATTTATAAGAGGCTGTTCTTCAATAGGTTAAGATAAATTTTCGGAAATAAAAAAGAAAAATTTTGTTATAAGTAAATAAAATAAATAAAGTCTCGTAATGAATCGGAACTACTCGCTTACAGTAAATTTATAGAAGCTTTGTGCGTACTAGTAGATACGGTTCGAGGTTATCTCGTGTGCTGGACCCAACAGGACATCATGTGCGCATTTCGAGGATCTGGTTATTATCGCGCGTGCACCGATCTGGACGCATTTAAAACGAGCAATTTTTAATTCATCAACTTGCACCCAATTTTCGCAAGTGATTTTAATGGATTAAAATTTCCGTTTGAAAATGTTCGGAGGGACCAAGAAAAAAGGTGAGTAATTTACAATCCATTCCGCCAATTTGTAGGAAGGACCCTTTGCACAAATTGGAATTAAAACAGTTGGTGCAAGTTGAATTATTGGCCACTAGAAAAATATTAAATTCCTCGGCACGTTGTTAATCTGTATTGCATAATTAGACCACAAATCATCCCCCGTTTCGTTGATTTAATCCTTTCATTAGGTTCACCGACAAAATTTACATAATTCCGTGAATTATTCTTGTTAACAATTTTTACAAAAAATAACGCATTTCTGAATGCGGAATTAATTTGTGGACGTGCACTGCATAATTGCACTCCCCAATGTATTGTCCAACCCCTACCATCAATTTCCCTAAGGCAATTTGCATAACTTTTCTTCGATGCTATGCTAATTGTCATTGTTTTTGTTGAGGCAAAAATAACTGGTAAATGGAACGACCTACATCAAAAAGGATCTAAATAAGATTGTGCCAACTATCCGCCTCGAGAAAAAAACAAATATGCCATACTACAAGTTTTATTATAACGACATTTGTATTGTATACGAGAATAAGTTAAATATTTGCCAAAGAATTGTTTGAAAAGGGTTGTAATCGTCCTTTGGGAAGCGATGCATTAAAGATTATAATGGCGACAATTACAATGTTAAGAGGATATCTTTAGTTAATGAAAGGGGCGACACATTAATTTAGTGCACCTAAAATTTTCCCATTATTAATTTAAAGGGGCGAAACGTAAAATTGGCCCCCATTTATTTTCCTAGTTTAATATAAATTAAACATCCGTTAAGATTTATTATCTCTATGTCATAATTGATTATAATGCATGTTTATATGGCAAATTGTTTTATTAGTTTCTTTAAGGCCTGTCAGTGGAGTGGTTGTATTCTGATTAATTTATAGACAGGAGCGCCGCAAACTGGTTCATCTCCACATAATAAGCCGTAAACTTTGATAATACTGTCATACAAACTCTATGAACTTTCGGCCGTAAAAAGCGCAAATTAATTTTCCTCTTCTCGTTTATTTTAAAAAATCTCTCGGAAAACTTTCAGCGATTTTAAAGTGATTATGGTGATTCAGTTCACTAGAAATATTGTTCTGGTATATAATTTGCATACAGAACTGCGTCGGTGTTTTAAATTTTTCGTATTGAAGCGATACACGAGGGTTTCAAAGGCGGCTTTTGAATATTAATTGCATTTTTGTATTTTTCGACCAAAACAATAGAAGTTCCTTCGGCAATTTTTTCTTCGGGCGTGAATCAATTAATCGCGAGTTCTGCACGAGAGGATACAATAACAATTAATAATAAAAAACCTAAATATAACGATAAAAAAGAAAAACACCGAAGGACTTTACTGAAATACATTTATCATTTATTTTCTTCTTACTTTGATCGCTTCAATCGGATTTGGATCAAGCGGACGATACATTCTACTTCAGAAAATATAATAGCCCATCAATTATCCTTTTGTTTTCCAAAAATAATGTATTTAAATGAGCTGGAATTTACGATTGGCATCCATCCATAAACGATTTCAATGAAACTAGTGCCAATAAGACTAATTTAACGTCGCCCATTTGGCAAATCACAGTCGTTGCTTGAAAGTAAGTTGTAAAATTTTTAATCTTCGATTCGATCTCGTTCCTGAGGTCCCCTAAGTAATTTTGCGTCTAACTCTTATTGACCACACGAGAGCACCAAATGGGCAGCAGGGTAAAATTAAGAGAAAATCGTTTCAGCACTTCTTTTATGTCGTTTTGTTATTTAAAAATTCGCAAACTTTTGGAAAGGAAACGAAACCGAAAAAGTTCCGACGTTTTCATGAAAAATTTCGCTTTAATCATATTTTAAGAATTTTTTAATCTCAACTTTTTACCGAAACGACATTAACTCGTATTAAAATCGTTTCCTTTATCGCCGGACTGAATGGGTAATGTTTTTCTGATGATTCCATGAATTACTTATTGATATTACGACATTTTGCCTGTAATTTTACATTATTTATTTAGGGTTTAATTAATTAGGTTTTACAGTTAACAAAAAGTATTAATACATTAATTACTGTAATTGCAGTAGTCGGAGAAAGTAAAAATAAAATTAAGTTAATATGTATTTGTAACAAGATGTGGATGATGGTGATTTATCAAAAAGTGCAATCTGCGCCAACGACTAAAGACAATTTCTAGGCGGAAAAATAATCACCCAGATAGTAAATCATAAAAACGGATTTTCTTAACAAGTGTTTTTGGAATAAACTTTGTAAACACATTAAAAAGAATAATCAAGAGTAATGCATTAATTTTGAGCCGACCGTCGTCCTAGACCGTTTTTTCAGGATCGTAAAAGCTCAATTAACAAATTGGTCTGCGGTGCACTGTCTACAAATGAGTAACAGTTATTGTTGCCTGTTTTTATTAACTGTTGAGTGTCCCACGACTTTGATTTATAAATTTCGGTAATTGCTCACGAAGCCAAACAACTTCAGGGAAAATAGAAACGTCAAAGTTTTTTTCACGAATAAGCGTGACACAAAATTTCAGACAAAAAGTTGAAATTGTCTCCTAAATATTTTATCGATATTCGTGTTTCCACAGAAGTTTATATTAATGACAATGTGTGCGTTAAAGTTGTATTATGTCACTTAAACTTGGTACGAAAAAAAAATTGTGTATATACGGCCATAAAGCTTTTGACAGTTATCATTTGTCACGAAAAGCGTTTCGTACAAAATCCGCGTCTTTCAAAAGAAAATAAATGTTGAATACAATGCAAGCTATTTTGGCTCTATATCTTTGCCGTATGCACGAATCCTTTGTATTTACGTTTTTGGACCAATTTATTTTTATTGTACATACATTGCTGAAATCGGCGATTTCCCTACATTTTCCTTTTCGCGCTTCGCACCAGCAAAAATAATTTCACTAATGCACGCGTTCTCGCCAACTTAGTTTGTGCTAGAGCTAGAGAATTGTTTTAAAGGTGTCGGAAGTGAGCCCATTGTTTCCGCTGAGTGTAAAAAATTACGAACCGAATTCCAGTCTGTTATTCCGCCGATTCGGAACTTTTCAATTCACACAAATTCACTTCCTCACAATCAGACAAATGAATAGGGCTGAAAATTTCTCTCTGTTTTGATAAAAACAATTAGAACCATTAAAAAAACAAACAAAATTCGCTCGCCTTAAGGGGGTATTCTAGTGTATAAATTTGAAAAAATCTTTTTTTTTCTTCTCATATTTTCAAAGCTTAACCTTTCAAGAATATGTCTTTAAAAGAATTTGTCAAAACTTTAATTATTTCCGGAGGTATAGCTATTTTAGTGACACGACATCCAAACCGGCTGGGCCGGAACAACACTGGGCGTAATTTTACCCGAAACTTTAAACGCGTTTTTCTCGAAACTACTTTTTTCAAGATGTTTGCCATGATTTCTCAAGTTCTACTTAACCGATTTACTTCGAATTTGGCGTGAGTCTTCTCTATATATGCCTCTATCGTACTAACTATGATTTATAACAAATTAATTTTTTTTTACTATTTTTAAAAAATTTAGAAAAGTCAAAAAAATAGTAAAAAATTTTATTATTTTTTCGGACATCCACAATTTAGCGAAAAAAAAGTTTTTTAAAGTTTTTTTTAGTTAGTACGATAGCAGCATTTATCTAGATAAATAATCTTTTTTATTTTTTTGTTTCACATCATTTGGTGGGTTGCAATCGTGGCAGACTTGGCGCGCCATTTTTTTCCAATCCCCCACTTCAACAGCTTATAACATTTTGAGTTTTCAATTTTTTCACTTTTTTTTATTTTTTATGTATTGTTAAAACATGAATAAATATCTTGTTAAAAAATGGATAGTAAAAATATTTTTTGTTTTTTATTTATAGCACGCAAAAAAACACATCAAATTCATGCCTCTAGACTAGAATACCCCCTTAAGGCTCTCGATCAGTCCATTTTTTTCCAATCCCCCACTTCAACAGCTTACAACATTTTGACTTCAACTTTTTCACTTTTTTATTTTTTATGTATTGTTAAAAAATGGATCGTAAAAATATTTTTTGTTTTTTATTTATAGCACGCAAAAAACACCTCAAATTCATGCCTCTAGACTAGAATACCCCCTTAAAACAGTTCTGCACAAAAGACAGACATACTTATTAACCATTCAACCGTTGTTTGTGTTCTCTGAGCAATGTTTAGGGGCAACGTACACGTACATACCTACTTTGGAGGAAAAATTGCGACCATAAGAGGGATAAAAGCGACGACAATAAATTATTTTGTAACGTTGTGCGATAGGAAAAAACTGCGTCAAAGATTGTTAATTGTTATCTTCCCAAAGGAGAAAAAACCGAAAGAGAACTCGTGATAATGATAATGTTGTATACGATTTTTATTGAAGAAACTACTTTTTGATAAAGTACGGTTTTTCCAATGACGGAAATAAAACAGCCCACGCGCGAATCTTTTTAGGGAAATGAAAATCACTACCCAATATAAACTTACACAAAAGAACAAGATAAGAACTAACGCACATTCACTGTTAAATAAATAATTCATGCAAGAATACCGACTGTGAATGTTCATAATTCAGCGCGAATTTTTTTAAAATATTCATCCGGTAAAAATGCTTCCCTCAGATAAATAATATTTACGCAGTTTAATTAAAATTATAACCGAAAACAGGAAATTATTTTCTTTTTCTTTTTCTTTGTTCTCCGACAAAACTCAACAGTTTGCCGCAGTGGAAATTATTTAGCAAATTTCCCTATCAATCAAATTCAAGTTTTTACGAAATTCAATTTAATTCTTTTATCTGGCAAACTAAAACGATTCAATTTTTAATTTCTTTTTTAATTTTATTTAAAAATTTATCGGCGGTCGCACCTTACAAAGTCACACGAGCGGTCGCGGTTGTACTTTTTATAACACTCTCAGAAACCATATTTTTTCTCGTGCAATTGTATTTTTAACCAATGTTAAGATGTTTTCTGATAGATACATTATTTTTACCTAAATTATTTATAAAAAAGCATTAGTACGCTCTACATAAAACTGGAAATAAATTGCAAATTAGGTAATAAAAAATAAACTCTGGAAAAGTACAGATTTATTGTGTACACATTTTTAAAATAGTTGAAAATAAAATATTTATAAAAACATATAACTATTTAGCATTAAAAATATAATTTTTAATAAATAAACATGAAATCTTAAATCAACAAAATACACAAAAAAAAAAAAACTAAAATGATACTGTTCAATTGCATAGGATTTTGCTTTATTCGTTTTCTTCGCTGCATGTTAAGCAAAGAGTTTGTTTCTTCGCATGTTGTCGGCAGATGAAACGAGAACACTGATAACACTTCATGGTGGCTGATGAGTTCTTCTTTCTTCCGCAGAGACAACAGGTTCCTTTTTTCCTTGCCGGTTCGCTAGAAGACGTCTGTGCTTCTTGCTCACGTTCTTGACGATATTGTTCCAAGAATACAAATATATCCTTCGGGAGAGATCTAATTTGAGCTCGGACTGTCAGATGTTCTTTCATTAGACACATAGCAAGATTTTTTTGAAAGATTCTTCTTCTCGGTGTATTTTCAGGATCCTTGAAGGAAATAAGAATTCTAGCATTTATTATACCCGTCAAATTTAGTAGAATATAGAACAACGCTAAAGCGTCTTGTCATCCGGGACACAGAATAGGCTGCACACATTTTGTCACATGTGTCCACCCCTCCTTTTGTTAGATTATAATTTATTATGACCTCTGGTTTATTCGTGTCTTTGTCAATTGCCTTAGTGTCATGCATCGAAGAAACTAAAGTGACTGCTTTGTTTCTTCTTGGTACATACGACACCATCATTTTATTGTCTTGAAATCCAAATTCGGAACTGCCGACTTTTCGCATTTTATTTGGTTGAAAAGATGGAGGTATTTGCGATTTGTTCTTTTTTACAGTCCCAATCATCGTTATTCCCTTCTCAAGCATACTCTCAACCAGCGGTATGTTAGTGTACCAATTGTCCGTGGTCAAATTTTTATTTGATTTTTCAATTGGAACGAAAGCCTTTTCACAATTTCAGTTGGACTGTTGTCAACTAGATAGGGGCCAGGTCGTTGCTTCCTACAGTACACTTCTAGGTTGTAGCAGTAAAAGGTTCTTGCGTCACACAAAGCAAATATCTTCAGACCATATTTGGCCGGCTTGGATGGCATGTATTGTATGAAAGCACATCTACCTCTAAAACTATGTAACATTTCATCTATTGTAACCAGTTCGTTAGTATTATAACTGTCAATACAATTTTTTACAAACGGGGCTAAAATGGTTCTGATGGCAGCAAGTTTATCTATTTTGCAACGATCGTCCCTTGTAACCAAATCATCAAACCTTATGCACCGGAGCAAAAATAAAAAACGTCTATAACTCATTACAGCCCTAATGGCTTGTATTCCGGTGCCGTCATTGATCCATATCTCTAGTACATTAGTGTGGCTACTCTTTCTTAGACCTATCAAATATAAAAGACCAAATAAAGCGAGCATTTCATATCGATTAGTAGGAGAACAATCCCTTTGCCGTTTATAATTTTCTGAAATTCCTGTAATATACATGTTAGTATATTTTAGAATATCGTCTATCATGTTCAAGTCCATTATTTGTAAAAATGCTTCAACTTCATTCCTTATATCTCGAGATTTGGGCCGTAGTCCAGGCAGCTTTTTTACGATGTTTTTACTAGGTGTTTTGAACGTACCTTTTAGCTCCTTTGTACACCAAAAAGTTTCCAGGTCCTTCCCAAATATAAATTCTTGTTCGCCAGTAACTGCTTCAATTTCGTGACCATCGTTTTTCCCTTCAATATCACTGTCATCTGAATGATTATCTGGTTCTATGTTTTCTTCACTCAGATCACCGTCACTTTCATGAAAATCAAAATTGTCATTATTTTCATCATTTTCGACATTTTCTTCATCTGAAAGCTCTTGAAGCACACGTAGAATGTCACTTAACTTTATTCTACAAGCCATAACACTAATACACTAACATATACTATAATTAAGTTTACGATGAACACGCTAATGAATTTGGAAAACCCTGTCGTCTAAAATACCTACGACTGGCCTCTGATTATAATGTTACTTGTATTTATGTCTTCCTTACGGGCTTAACATCTTAACATAAACAACAGAAATATTGTACAAGCGTAAATATCGTAAATTACCTAATAATGAAATTAGTCACAAAAAGGTTAAAACGGTAAGACCCTTATTACTATAGTATAAACATTTTTATTGTAGGAACGACGCTTGACAAACTAAAAGATATGCATTAGTGTTTATACATACTTAAGGTAACAATATACAGGTGTCCCGTAAGTCAACGTCATCCCTTGGAGGGATGTTAGGCCAGCTCAAGACTGACCAGAATATCAAATTATGTTCTTATTCTAAGATCATATTTTGTTATTCTGGCCAGTCATGAGCTGCCCTATCAGTCTTCCAAAGAATGACGTTGACTTACGGGGCATCCTGTATATTTACCATATACAAGGTGTAAACGAAATAAGTACATTAATTTTAACTGGTAATAGAACTCTTCAAGACCAACAACTTTTCCTAATAACTTTGTTTTGAAAACGTTTTTGTTTTTGAGTTAAAATTATTTTAAAATCTTGCACAATTTTGTTACACGCCACTGGAAGCAAAGTTACCTAATCAACAAGATTACCTTATGAAACGGTTACCATTAGTTGCGACTATTATTGTCGATTTTAAACAATAAACCAATAAACACAAAAAAAAAGTTTTATTTCAAATTTATTTTTAAACATTGACGCGAGAATTGCGCTAACGAAAATAAAGGAAAACGATCATAAAAATTGTTCAAAGTGTCCACCGTTGTTTTGTACACATGCTTGAAGACGCCGACGAAGTGATTCTTCTACCCTTTGTAACATGGCTCTGTTGTTACGAATCATTGCAGCAGCAAGTTCCACCCGTTCTTGCAACATTTCGATGGTATCAATTGATACAGGGTATACTAAATCCTTTATGTACCCCCACAAAAAGAAGTCGCAAGGGTTCAAGTCCGGCGTTCGGGCAGGCCAGGTTACAGGACTGCTTCGTCCTATTCAACGAGCACTTTTCGAACATGATGAGGATACAATTGCTGTTCTTTTAGTATTTTCCAAATTGTAGCATGCGATACTCCATGTGGCAGTGCTAGCCTTCTTGTGCTGAGCCCAGGTCGAACCTCGAGACTGTTCTGAACAGCCTCCTCAATGTTTGCAACTTGAGCTGGACGCTGTCGACCACGATCGTAAGCTGCAGGCTGAAAAGATCCGTGATCTCGAAGATGCTGCACCACATTTACAAATGTGCGAACATTCCGAAGACGACGGTTCGGAAATCGGTTCTTGTAAATTCTTCGAGCTAAGGCTGCATTCCCTTGGCTCTCACCATAGGTTAACACAATATCTGTCAATTCGTTATTGGTAAATCTAGACATTTTTTCAGTTTCACTTGACAGAAGTGACAAATTAATTTTCAATAATAAAAAGTCATTATTTTTCTTTGTTGGAGCATTTCATAGAAGGCTCGTCAATTTGTGGGGGGGAAAAATGATTTAAAAAAATGCGATTTCGAAAAAATGGTACATAAAAAAAGGGCTTATCTCGACGAGTTCTACTACTGGTAAAAATTAATGTACTTATTTCGTTTACACCTAGTATATACATATAAAAACTGTGGGAATTCCACAAAAATAAATCGCACATTTATAATCAGCTGAAGAGCAAAAAACTTGAAGAAGTCTCTGTTTATAATTTTTAACGCTTATGTTAATACTAACCCCTAGCTAGATATCATATTACATACGTTCAGTCAGGGTAGATTCCTAGACCGTAAACATGATTAAGATTTTTAAAAACAGATGACTGGATTTTTCCATTGTTAACCTTTGGAAGTGCTTGTCGTTCAAATTAACTTTTAAATAAAGCACTTCGTTTTCTAAATCTGAGTTATTAATTTAATTTTAAACCCATATTCCTTCAAAAACAAAATAAAAAAGGGTCGAATTTTAAGAAAAAAAGTGCTACGCCATCGGTCGCGCGTTGTATAAAGTACAACACTGTGAGACGCAACTGATTAGAATTATCTTTGAGTACTGATCGGAAGTGAGAATATGAGTGATTGTGTGTCGAGGTGATAGCGGAATAGTTAAGGAAGGAATACCTAGGTGATCTGAGCTTCTTCGAAAAGAATAAATGTCATATTTTTACAAAAAACAACCACTGTTGTACTTTTTACAACAGTGCGACCGCCGAAAGGTTAAATTACGTATCAAAATCCAAATTCAAATTTGAGAAAAACAATTTTCTTCATTTAAAACTTTACATTCTGAAAAATTTAAAGGGAAATTAAAAATTTGGTAATGATTTTCAAATTTCATTTACGAACAACCCTACTTTGGTTTGTTTTGTAAACATGAGTTTCGATAAGATATCAGCAACGTAAAAAGAAACTCTCATTATGCCTAAAGAGATCATTAAGCAGGTTAATGAGGATTGGCAATAGCCAATTTTCTGATATCTCGGCGTTTCCCAATGCGAAACTGTCAGCTTCAGGGCAAATAATTTCAAAATATGACAGTCGCTTAGAGGTGTCGTCGCTGTTAGCTAGCGATCACAAGCATCAACAGTTTTGAAGGCTTCGTGCATGCTCCCATATTTCTCTGTCAAGCTGAAATTTGTGCGAACAGTGTTTAACGATTTGAAAAAAGCAACGCAAAGCATGCATATCTTGATGAATTTTTGCCGATGTCGACTTCTTGTTAATAGTCACAAAGCGCATTTTTATTGCTCGCTGTTGTCAAAAAGCAAATTTAATATTTGATATTACCTTTTACTTCCTTGACTTAAATTGCAATAAAAAATAGCCAATAATTTTTTTAAATTCCCACTAAATTAAGATTTAAAGTACGGTAATAAATGACTCATTAAATTTTAATTTTAACCGCAGCGAAATTAATTTAAAGCGAACAGCCGTTCCCAGTCGTACCTTGAAACAGTGATTGTGGAATCATCCCGCAGAATTTTTGCAGTAATTGCGTAATCTTTACGTTTTTCGAGTTCTCTTTCTCCTCTCCATTAAGTCCATTTTACAACTATCAGCTGTTCGGAACAGTCTCTTACTCATTTATAACTTCCGCTCGACTAATTCTGATATTTCCAAGAATTAAACGATTCTTTCTGTCTGCCTTTATTTTAAAATAAACTTTCATTCTCGCCCGCAAACAAGCTGATGAATCAACGCTGTTATTAATTAAGTGACGAACGGCTTACGATCCCGATTATAATTTGATAACGTCGCCGTAAGGATTAACTGCAGATGATCAATATTTAATATATTCGAGAGCGTTACGTGCCCCGGGAGCTTATCTCGACACAATGCAGCGCTAATTCAGGATGAAGAATGAATTTGACAATTTTTTATTTTGCATTCTTATTTCTATGAAAATATCGCTGTAAAACCATTTCGAATTAGGAGCGAGAGAGAAGTAAAAGCACAGATGGGAAAGTTTCTTGCACTTTCATCAAATCTTCAGGGAGATCATTTACGCGGTTCCTGAAGAGCCAAGTTAAATTAACCCTTCACCGCATAAATGTTTTTATTTTGGAAAAAGACATTAAGGCTGTAAAAGCATTATTCGTCTTTTTTAGAAATGGTCACATAGAAGTTTTCAATCATCAAAATCCAACATTAATTTCCTTTATTGGCAAAATTTTTATGTTCACTTTGGGAAATGTAAAATTAGGGAAAGTAAATTTGGCCAAAATTAAATTTGATGAGCGACGAAAGGTATTTTCAAGAAGCTTCGTTGTTCAGAAATGTACACTAAATTCAAAGTTGCGAAAGGCTTGGAAATTTGCGCACGCTTCTTTGACGAATTAATTAATTTCAGTTGTTTAATTAATATTCCAATCTAGGTTTTTACCTTGACGTAAAGGTAGCGGAAATGCATGTCAAAAACGTAATTAACCGCTTTGTGGCGAAGAACTCGAAGACTTAAGGAGGTCGGTTGCAAAACAAGTCATTAGCAGACACAATTTTCGAATCTTGAAATAACAAGCAGCTCAAACGGAATTTTTATTTTTTAACCCGTTGAGGATCGGTCGGGGGATGTACGGGATTCGGCGTGGAGATCGGACAATGGGGCGATAAACGGGAATCAAGAATGGATTGACGAAAAGTTCTTTGATTCGGGTTGGATCGACCGCGAATATTTTCAGTCTCCTTTCGTTACTAAACCAATAGTTTATTTTCCAATTGGATCGAAAACGAATAAAGGGACGCGCAAACATAAAATTTTAATTATGCCATTTTTAATTAACATTTTATTGCAAGGCACACATCAAAGAAACGCGATTTTAATAAACAATTTAATGAAATTCCAAAATTTAGTATTTCATTGTAGAAATGTTGCAGTTATGTAAAATTTTTGTAGTATATTGTACCGTTTAATTATTTATATGAAAAAATGTTCATAAAGTCAAGTCGCTTATTGCGTTGCACGTCAAACTCAGTTTTACACGAGATATTGAAATATCAATAAATGCGTGTCGTATAGGATTCAATTATAAGTATTGCGACATAAAAGGAAGTTACGCAGTGAGAAATAAATTTAAAAAATTTCCTCCCTACAGACGGCTGTACATATTGCATTTTATATGCGAAAGCGTCCGATTGAAAATCCACCTTGTTTCGATTCAGTTTGGCTTGGAATGTCTCCTCTGTTCTGATATTATTACCAACAAAAAATTCCACTTATGCTGACAATATTTGACTATGCAAATTTAGCTCGAGTGTGCATTTAATTTAATGGTGAAAATATGCAATTTCGTAAAAAGGTCCCCATAATTTAATTGTAGGGAAATTAAATAGGGCAATTTTGTTATTTACAACCCTTGCAGTATTTGACGTCGCCGCTTGGGGCCTGCATCATTAAAACACAGCTTCACCAATATTGCTTACTACGATAATTCGAGTTTGGAAACAAATGGAGTGTGCGAGGTGATAAAACATTGTTAAAGGCGGTGGTTGTCATCCCGGAAATTTATACGAATGTGGATCTGCCTCTTCGCGACCGAAAGAAAATTCAGTACCGGCGATCAATTTTTATTTTATGACTAATTCACAACGATGACCTTACTGAATTTTAAATCTCATTTAGTAGTGATGAACTCTGATCCACCGAGGAAAAAATGAATCGATACAGCTGAATGGTTCGGATGGTACAAAGTTTCAATGGAATAGGCGCCATCAGAAAGGAGAAAAAGTTGATGTGATGGAATGGAAAGAAGAAACATTCGACTAGACTGCAAAAAGCTTTTGGGAGCGGAAGAGAATGGCAATTATTTGTTTTTTCCAAACTTAATTCCCCACATAATTGGAGGATAATGATTCCTACTTCAGTTATAAACATGGCCTCATTAAAAATGAATGGACAAAGGCGATATAAGTTAAAAACAAACTTGGAAACCGTCCGGTATAAAGTTTTCTGCAAATGTTGGAGGCGAGAAGAAACTCGCTGGAAGTTGGCTCTAATTACTGAAAATTTAATAATAAATCACAGTCGAGGTTAACCTTTTTAACGCGATCCCGACAGATTTTAGAGGGTAAATAAAAACGTGAACTTTATGTGCATCATACACGTCCGCATAAGAAGTTACGCAGCAGCAACATACGGCAATAGGCTGAAAAGTGGTAACGTTCAGTAGCGATGCGCACCGTGGTTGCGCTATCCGTTCTCGGGGGTGGATTATTAGTACACCAGCATCTCTCGGTGACGTCTTACTGCAACGACGAGTGACGCGACATCCACGCGACGTTTAATGTATTATGGGTATGACGTAATTATTAATTACCTAACTTTTTTTTTACTTCACTTCCGCCTCGCATTTTCATGCTTGATAAAAACCAGCCGCAATATTTTATTTCAAATACGTCTATTAATTCAATGAAAACAAAAACAGAAATCGCATGAAAGGGGCAGAAAGAATTTACGAGCTTTACCCGCCGGGAAGTGAATTTCATTTTAACGATATTTCCATATGACGTCCTATAATTTACAAAAAAATACGAATAATAAATGACGGCTTTTATGTCGCAGTAAAATGTACAAATTAAGGCCATTCTAAATTTCCTTGACTTACCCTTGTGTACTTCATCAATCATTTTCAAGGATCTTTTATGAAAAAAAGTTTTTGATTTATTGTGTACAGTCAATTATGTCTTGACGAATGAAAGAATGCCAAACGGGAATCGGAAATATTTGAAAATAAACAGTGGACCTACAATACGAACTAAAAAGGTCTAGACTTGTTTACGATGGGATTTTTTTTACATTTTCTGGAAAGTGTTACAACACATAATGAATAGAAAAAATGTGTCGGGTTTACAAGGCGCTCAATATCCTTTTCGCCGTCTGATTAACAAAAAGAAAAATATTACTAAGCTCATTTCAACGGTTAGCAAAAAAAAAACAAATAAACAAACCGAAATGCTCAAACTGAACAATGTCGAAAATTCTAAAGTTGTAGTAAACATTGTTAAGGGTTAACGAGCCGACGTAATTACACTTTTAATGGGGATAATTTCGATTTCTTTTGCGAATTTTACGCCTTTCGTTGAAATTTGATTTTAATTAACTTATCAGAGTCGAGTAAAACCAACTTACTTAAGTAATTATCTTCGGAGATTTATATCACTAAAATTTGAGACTTGCTGACGTTTCAAACACATTCAAGTTTGTAGGTAATTATAAAAATATTTTATTCGACTAAAACTTATATACAGGTAGCCCTCGGTTTACGCCGCAGTTCCGTTCTTACAAAAGCCGGCGCAAATCGAATCGGCGTAAAAAGAACTCATATTTACAGTGATGTATAGGCTTAGGTTCTACATGAGTAAAAAACAAGCAAATAATTTTGTTTATTAATACAATGCAAAATGCATACACACCTATCCCCCGATTTACACGGAAGATTAGTTCCTCAAAAAACCGCGTACAACGGAATTTAAAATTTTTATAGGTAAAACTGTGTAAATCTAAAACAACGTAAAATGTGCATAATTCAGTCGTTTATTTAACGTAAGTTTTTTTAATAAGATATTTTGAAAAATTAAAATAACAGTTCATTCATAAAATAACAAATATACAGTGCGAACCAGTCAAATGGAATAAATTCAGTATCTTAATTATTGTGCATATTTATAAAAAATCCCGTTTGACATGATATCCTGCAAAGTAAAAATTTCATCCCTAACCTCAACTCCCTTCGAGTGACAGTTTCAACCCCCAAATTTTTAAATAGGAAGTAGGGGCTTGTGATATCTCATTTGAAAGGTCTCTTTATACTCTATTAAAAACTGCTGTGGTTTAAAATTTTTTTACGAAAAAAATTGTAAAAATGCTACAAAAAATAATTGTTTATCTCTAACCAGTAAATATGAAGTTAAAAAATTCTGATTAGTAAAAACACAATGATGTACACTTTTCTACTGGCACAAATTTACTGCAGTAATTTACGTGAATACGTAGAAAGTTTTATTGTGCATAAAAAACGGGGAATCACCAATATGTATAACCAAGTGAACGGAGTTAAAAAATGATTGTAGAAATATGTACTCATCTGAAATATTCATTTTTACCATTTTATTTTGAATTCCTTATTTTGAAAACCGTGCAAAAGCGAAATCGTGTAAAAAAAGTATCTTGTAAATCGGGGGATAGGTGTATTATAAATTTAATTTTTATAATGTATTTTAAGATAAAATGAAGTGAAATGTTTTTATTAAAAATATTAAGAAAAACAAATGAAATTTCAAAGTTTTGGATCTCTTACATTTTTTGGAAAAAAGAATCCACAACATCGCGGCTCAACACTGAATCGAAAATCAGTCTAAGATAGGGAGAATCTGTAAATTACCTAATTATGTACACGGCGAAACGGTGAATTGCACAGCGGCGTTATTTTGAATCGGCGTAAATTGAGCCGGCGCAAATCGAGGGCTACCTGTATTTATAGCCGAAATTAAATGTATTTTACTTTTTATTTGCAGTTCAGGTCAAGTTGTGTACAAACGTTTCAACGCTTAATTTTTTTCAACATCATTCACCCAGTAAATTAATGAAAACACTTCAGGGTTGTAGTATTTCAAGATTCTGTACAATATTTGTAGTATTTATGAAATAAAACAAATATTGTTTACCTTCCGATGTGCTAATTAATTTTTCTGAGCTCCTTGTAGCCTTGCATCAATTTTCAATTATGAATAACAACAGGAGACCAATCCGTTCTGCCAGGCGTAGGACACGACGCCGACGTTGACAACTTTATTTGCATATAATAAGTCTGTCAATGAAAGATTTAAGCGCTAGACTAAAATTTTTAGCGGAAATGTTTTCTTTGGACCGCTGGAATGTAAGAAAATGATTCGAAATGATTTATTTATCTTTGCAGAAGATGACGAGGAATTCAATTTTCACATAGCTCGATACCGACCGGAAGAACTGGAAACATTGGCGTCAAAAACGAAATTCACCAGGAAAGAAATACAACTCATGTACAGAGGATTTAAACAGGTGATTTTGTTATTGTTGATAACGCATTTTTTTCAATGGACGAAAATTGTCCATTTCAGGAATGCCCAACAGGAATGGTGGACGAAGATTCATTCAAGCACATCTTCTCGCAATTCTTTCCTCAAGGCGGTAAGTGTTTATATGAAACATTTATTGCGCGTACTGATCCAATTTCGTTAATTAAGTTAATAGTGTAAGTTATGCGGCACAGTCGTGTTGGGAATTCGCTTTGTATTTCTGAACGGTTATTTATTCAAGACCAGAAAATCATTCCGAGATTACGCGGCCGACGTAACGTTTAAACATTTACACGCGAAACTTTCAGTACGAAATAATACTTTTGCATTAAGGAAAATTAACTTTTTTTCACAATCAGATTTTACAGTTTTTTCCGCGAATTTATTTTCTGGTTCTTCAATAAAATCCGGCCAGGTTTACTTTCTGATGGGTCGTTATTTTTCGCAAGACAATACCACCCTTATGACGCAATGTTATTTTAATAACCCACCTCTTTTACGTCGCGATTTCAGACCTTTCTCGAGAGGGTGTATACCACACTTGTTGAACAAAATTTATACATGAAAATTATTTTACATAAAAAATGCACATTATACGCGAGGTGGGGAGAACATCAAAACAACACGCCGGTATTAATTAAATTTTAAACACACTTGTAATTCTACAAGCGCAGAATTTCCGCGTCTGCACACAAAGTGGACGGAAAATGGGGACGGCGCAACAAATCGCAAATGCACTCTATTATAAGTCGTATTAATTAAAGGAGAATTTTGTTTCGGAAAATGGATCGAAAGCCGCGAATAATTAAAGCTTGGAAATACCTGCTTTCCAATTATGCAATTAAATTATTTTAATTAAACAAAATACTCAACAAACTGAGTAGATAAGGACGGAAACGAGCTGCCATTTAATGCCGTCTTCACGGTTACTTTTCTTGAATAAATTGCGCCAATATACTTAAACAGTGATGATTACAATAATTTATTTGGAAAGTATTCTTACCAAAGACGCTACAAACGAGATTGCAGAAAAGAGTTTACTAATCACAAATATACAAGGTGAGCCACGAATAACATCTGAACTGACGATTTTGCAGATGCAATCCAACATATGAGAGTTTCCGATTTTCAATTGAACTCTTCTTCTTGTTGAGAGAGATTAGTTAATTTAAAAAGTTTCCAAGTCTCGTGGGAATATTTTTTTGGTAAATTAAAGGGCATATTTGCTTATGAGCAGCCCCAGTATAATCGGTTTTGACTGCACGTAACTTGGTGTGTAATCGTGTCGACTTTAATGCAGGGAAGGCTTCCTATTGTGATTTATCCTACGCGTTTTAATGGAAAATCATTTAAGCGATAAGCTGTGCTAAAAGTTATCATACAATCAGATCCGATTGGAAACAAAAAGTTTTTAATTTTTTCATATTTCAGTTGCAAACTTGAAAAAATTAATCGTTTGGCAAAGTTCCACATGCTTCTAAACGGTTTTGAATTGGGCAAGCTGGAGTTTTATGTGAACGTAGCAATCCGGCCGAACTTAACTAAACTGAAATTACAGCAATTTAGCCGCAACGTTGACAGCATTGATCAATATTATTGGCAATCCAATAAATACGCTTTAATTTAAAATTAAAGGCACTACCGATGATAAATACGATCGTTTTACAACAGCATTCAAATTTATGGCCCAAAGCGTTAACTTTTAAAGTGCGAATATTTTTAAAGACTTAACAAGATATCAATTTCGCCGGAAATTTTAATAATCGGATCCACATTTAAAACAGTGTTATCTGCATAAAAGTCTTATTGGCGCCGCATTTATTAAAACTTAATCCATTTCAAATTTGACCTTATTATGAAATAAATCCATGTTAATTTTGTTCAAGTTTTTCCATTTATTTGTAGGTTCATTTAAATAAGGTGACCAAACGTACTCCTTTAGGGAGTATTGTACTCCTTTTTTGCAAACCGTACTTCTTTTAAAACGAGTACCTCAAAAGTACTCATTTGCATTCTTTTGTACTCCTTTGTACTTCTAAAAATATAAAAACTTGGCATTTAACTTTAACGTTTAACCTTTAAAAAAGAGTTTCCATTTATTATAGAAAACAAAGGAAATGATGATTCTATGGTTAAATGTACAATCTGGAAAGGAGAATTTTCTATTGCGATTGGTGGACGAAGTGCAATAACAAAGCACATTGATACTAATAAACATAAAACTTCTCTTGATGCAGCGGCTTCAACGTCTAAACTAAATACCTTTTTAAAACTAATAGTTTTGGACCAAATAAAGATTGAAATAAAAAGTATTTCAAAGAAAAATAATCACTTCTATTCTTGGTTGATGAAGTTTTCCATTTCCTTGTTTTCAAATGATTACAACAAGGGTTGACTCTTAAGAGCATGCAACTTGCAGTGCACATTTTCATGGTTTTACCTAGGAAAACCGATTTTTAAAATTCAACCCTTGTTGTAATCATTTGGAAACAAGACAATGGAATTTTTTTTAACTTTATAAAAATGTGGATCCTAACATAAGTCGAAAAAAAAAGAAAAAAAATTGACCTGAACACACTTTATCACAATGTGCACTGCAATTTGCATGGTTTTACCTAGGAAAACCGACTTTTATGATTATGGTTACAACAAGGGTTGACTCTTAAGAGTCGGTTTGACTAGGTGAAAGCATGCAACTTTCAGTCTGTTTGTTTTAACGTGTTTATACATAAAATTTTTTGAACTAATGAATTTTGAAATTATTTACAAAACATATAAATGGAGAAGACTCAGTGTTTTTATTCAAACCCAATCACCTTATCCAATGAAAATTCATTTGTACTCTTTTTGTATAAAAAATAGTTGGTCACCTTTCAGCTCTTTCAAAGAAAAATAATCACTTCTATTCTTTGGTGATGAAATTTCCCACTTTCTTGTTTTCAAATGATTACAACAAGGGTTGAATCTTAAGAATCGGTTTTCCTAGGTAAAACCATGCAAATTGCAGTACACATTTTCATCAAGTGTGCTCAGTTCAATTTTTTTTTTTTGACTTATGTTAAAATCCCCATTATCATAAAGTGTGCTCAGGGTTGAATGTTAAGAGTCGGTTTGCCTAGGTCAAAGCATGCAACTTGCAGTGCACATTTTCATGGTTTTACCTAGGAAAATCGACTTTTAAGATTCAACCCTTGTTGTAATCATTTGAAAACAAGACAATAGAAAAAAATTTGACCTTAGCAAACTTTGTGAAAATGTGGATCCTAACATAAATCGAAAAAAAAAAATTCACTGACACTTTATGAAAATGTGCACTGCAATTTGCGTGGTTTTACCCAGGAAAACCGACTTTTATACATATAATTTTTGAACTAATGAATTTTGAAATTATTTAAAAAACATATAGTTGAATGGAGAAGACTCAGTGTTTTAAGATTCAACCCTTCAACCCTTGTTGTAATCATTTGAAAACAAGAAAATGGAAAAAAAATTTACCTGAGCAAACTTTATGAAAATGTAGATCCTAACAAATCGAAAAAAAAATTGATCTGAGCACCCTTCATGAAAATTTGCACTGCAATTTGCATGTTTTACCTAGGAAAACCGACTTTTAAGATTCAATCCTTGTTGTAATCATTTGAAAACAAAATGGAAAAAATTTTTACCTGAGCAAACTTTATGAAATTGTGTATCCTAACATAAGTTAAAAATAAAAAAAAGAAAAAAGACCTGAGCACACTTTATGAAAATGTGCACTGCAATTTGCATGGTTTTACCTAGGAAAACCGACTTTTAAAATTCAACCCTTGTTGTAATCATTTGAAAACAAGAAAATGGAAAAAAAAATTACCTGAGCAAACTTTATGAAAATGTGCACTGCAATTTGCATGGTTTTACCTAGAAAAACAGAATTTTATTATTATGATTACAACAAGGGTTGACTCTTAAGAGTCGGTCTGAGTCAGAAAAAGCAGATTCTGAAACAGAAAAATCGATTCTGACTCCGAAAAATCACATTCTGAGTCAGAAAAATCGATTCTCGGCCAGAAAAATCACATTCTGACTCAGAAAAA
Source organism: Dascillus cervinus (assembly GCA_949768715.1). Taxonomy (NCBI): domain Eukaryota; kingdom Metazoa; phylum Arthropoda; class Insecta; order Coleoptera; family Dascillidae; genus Dascillus; species Dascillus cervinus. The sequence continues at coordinate 5,537,981 of OX458323.1, forward strand.
GCAGATTCTGGAAAAAAATCGATTCTGACTCCGATGCAAAATAACAACACTGTTTATACGTCCCGTTCCGTGTTTTTCCTGGAAGGAAAAACTGACGGACTCGTTATTTATTTTACCGTTCCTCCAGGCAACAACTCACATCGCCAACTACTCCCTAGGTAGGGTTGTCGTCTATATCGGAGTACAGTGGGTGTAACAAATCGAAAAATGGCCGTAGCTCCATTAATACTGGAGCAACTCAATTGATTCTTGTTCCATCGTTTCCGGCAGAAAAAGTTATCCTAGTAAGGAAAAAAAAGAAAAAAAGAAAAAAAAAGGAGAGAAAAAGCCAAACCAAGAAAAAGCTTTTTTTTCTTTCTTGCTTAGAGCGTCATATAAACATGAACACTTATGTATTTTTTTGCGAGGAACACGATGATGCAATTAAAAATCGATTTGCTCTAAGATTGACGGAGATAGAAATCTTGAACCTAAACTAACATAACCTAACCTATCTTAACCTGACCAAACTGGGTTTATCTTTTCGTGCTTCTCTTTAGGGGATATTTTTAGAGTTTTTACACTATTGAGGTTATGTTGTGATTATTTACCTGTTCTAAATAAACAATTGCACTGTTAAAATATAAAAAAAGAAAAGAAAAACATTGACCTGAGCACACCTTATGAAAATGTGCACTGCAATTTGCATGGTTTTACCTAGGAAAACCGACTTTTAAAATTCAACCCTTGTTGTAATCGTTTGAAAACAAGAAAATGGAAAAAAAAATTACCTGAGCAAACTTTATGAAAATGTGCACTGCAATTTGCATGGTTTACCTAGGAAAACCGACTTTTATGATTATGATTACAACAAGGGTTTGCCTAGGTGAAAACATGCAATTTGCTGTGGGTTTGTTTTAACGTGTTTATACACATAATTTTTGAACTAATGAATTTTGAAATTATTTAAAAAACATATAGTTGAATGGAGAATGGAGTGTTTTTATTCAAACCCAATCACCATATCCAATGAAAATTCATTTGTACTCCTTTTGTATAAAAAATAGTTGGTCACCTTAATTTAAAGCAATTTCATTTCACCAGAGTTTTATGTTATTTTAAACGGATATGTAATTAACTTCTTCAGTTCTACTACAAACAAGCATTCCTGTTATATCATCATTGTTTTCAATTACTAGGTCAATTTAAAAATTAACATCCGAAAGATAAAAATAAATCATTGTACAAAGCAACATTTCAAATTCAACCCTCTGACTGCAGATATATTTTTTTATTTAAGGGCTCTCTTTTTATCCTGATAAATTTGAAGTTTTTTACGAAAATTTGGATGAAATAAATTTGCCTCCGATAAACGGCGAGTCCGGCAGGACGAGATGTTTTTCTGGCAACTAAATTTCAGAAATTTATCAGGAATAAAAAGCTCGATGCAATCCGGTAAAATAATTTAATGAATATTGAATGAATATTTTTAATTTGTAAAAACTTGCCGGTTTGTTTAGTAGAATATTTTTATAAATAACGTTATGACCTAAATTAGTTAACGAGCAAAACAATTGAAAAAGGGCCGAGAAAATAAAAGAAATCTTCGTTGCGCAGGCACATTATACATCACAAGCGAAAGAAGTGTTTCCATAAGATCGTTACTTTGTATCAGAACAATTGCAGTTGAGTGCATCGTCAACAGCACGGTAATGAGATAATAAAATATTCTTTTGTATTTTTTATAAAACCGAAAAGTCAGAAAGGTATTTTTATTTAATGATCGGATTAAGCGAGGAACTGCGAACACATTTCAGTACATAAAACTCGACGCATTCGAGATCGAAGAACTTCTTGATTTACTTTTCGTGCTTCTCGCGGTTTTTCCGGCATCTTATTAAATTTTGAATCATATAATTAAGCGCATTTTGATAGCGAACGCCCGGAACGCCCGTGGAATTTGTAATTTAGGGGTTTTGATTCAAAAATAAAATTTCTTTGTAACATTCCGCGACAAGCACGATTGGTGCGAGTTAAAAACGATCAGATTAATGTTGTATGTAGAATACGTGCGAAGATATCGAGCGTTCCACCTGTTACATGTTTAATAATGGACAAGTAAAACACCGTGCGTGGACGCGAACACGCACACCTTATAAATCCCATTAATCCGATTTTTTCCAAAGCGCGTTAAGCAAATTTTATTAAAAAGAACGAGGGCAACATATGTCAAAATTATGGCTATCAAGATGCATTAACGTAACTTTTAATCTTCATTTAACTGGAATAGATGCAGTCACGGACATCTAAACTTTACAACAAAGGGGCCGTTCAAGTATTACGTAAGCAGAATTTTAGCTATTTGTAACCCCCCTCCTTGTCAGCAAAAATAAGCAAAGCTCTAACCCCCCCCATGCGCTTACGTAAGCATTGATATAATTTCCTATAGTTATTTTTTCAAAGATTAGTGATAATTCATAAACAAGTGTCATTGACATTAATTTGAGTCTCTTTCTATCAAGCAGACAATTTACTAGTAAATTAAGTTTTTTTAATTTTTAATAGATTGCAAAATATGTACAGCAGGCGTTCTGTTATATGAACATCCATTATATGAACTATTCATTACAGTAAACAGCATACTACGTTCCAAAGAATGAAAAAGATCAATTTCGATTATGTGAATAGTCTGTTTTAATCCCAAAATTTCGTCTTCCGTGAATGTACTATTGCGGCCACCGAAATGTGCACGATACCTGACACAAATATCCCTATTTTTCCATAGATTAAAGCTGGCTTTATCCCGTGACTTTCGTGAAATAATACTTGTCATAAACAAAATAATATTGACATTTTGCTAATTTTTTTAGGACGCCTATGATATGAAGCAAAAATCAAGTTGCTAAAAAAAATCGTGTACATTTAGGTGGCCGTAATAGACATATGTATATACAGAACAGAATAGTGTTCACATTATCAGAAGAAAACTTGGAACAAAAGAAATATGTATTTCTAATTCTTAAAGAATTATTGGTATTCTAAAAATGCACAAAAAAGCATTCCCGAAACGTTTGTCTGCAAAAAGAGTATAAACACAAATAACACAATATTTTAATACACTTTAATCGTGGAAAGCACGAATAAAAAGGACTGTGAACAATTTGATTTTATCAACACCTCTGGTTTCTATTAGTTCATATAACCGAGTGGCTACTGTACAGGGTGAGTTAAGTTTTACCGCCCCGGCCATAATACCTATTAAAGATTGAGGGGAAAGTATGCAATTTACATGTTACATCAGTTGAAGTTTACGCTTTCGATTAGTGCCACAAATTTTCCAAAATATTTTTATTTGAAGCTAAAAAAGTAAAACAAAGAGTTTTGGGTAAAATTTCTATGTTTGGTTTTTTATTTCAAAATTTGTCAAATTATTCGTAGCATTAATATCTGCAATTTGATTCGTAAAAAAATGATTACTTCTTGAGTTAAATCAAATTTAAGATATAGCACAAAAATGCTTCTATTTATGACTTTCTAACAATAGATAATGCGGTTTACCATCCTAACAATAGTTGACCGCCATAAATAATCTTTCAAGCACCCCTACATCAATACCATTGTCTGGTAAATTGGTCTACTTATGTCGTAAATCATTTAAAAAAATACCTTCTAATACGGAAATAGCTTTATTTAATAAACGCAAATTACTAAAATTATTTCAATTACACTAAATTGTGTGAAAATATTTTACTGTTCGTACATCAAAAAAACTAATAAATTGAACAATTAGTAATTGAAAAAAAGCCAAAATTTTACTTGATTAAAAAAAAAAAGATTTTTTCTTGGTTTCTATGTACCTTAATAATATAAAATTACTCATGCAATTTATGAGAATTGACAAATTATTTTAAAGGCCTATTTTGCCACGGGCGGTAAAACTTAACTCACCCTGTATGTTTGAAATTATTTAACTGTCCTCACTCCAAAACATTTCTTTGCTGACGTAATCACCATTCGAACCCCCCCGGCCCCATTGTCATCAAAAATAAGCAAAGACGTAACCCCCTCCCCCTTCTGATGCTTACGTAATACTTGAACGGCCCCAAAGCGTATCTTTGTGTAATTTTATTCTTTGTTTCAGATGCGACAAACTATGCCCATTACGTGTTCAATACGATCAAGCACAAGCAGACGGGGAAAATCAGCTTCGAGGTAAATTTCCGAAATAAAATATAAATATCCATGGCCGGGTGCTTGAATAATTTAGTCAAAAAGATTGACGACGAATTAAATTGCGAGAAACCTATATTCTAGAACCAGAATTGATTATGAACAGTTCGGTTGTAACGAGAGTGGGTACTCTCCGGTGTCAAGTGAAGCCGTTAAACTTGTACTGTGCCTTAATTGATGCAACAATTTGCAAATCAAATTAATTACATTGAATCTGTACGACGGCGAAAATAGTTTTTAACTGCGAAAATAGTTTTTAACTGTTAAAATGCTAATTTAGTCGTTGGCGTATTCGTCGTTCTTAATTAGTCTTAATTTAAATTAACTAAGAAGTCCTAATTGTGCTTTTATGTTTATTTCGCGTACTCACCAAAATAGTATACAGTGCGTTTTTTTAACAGTTGCCATAGGGAATTGCATGGTAAAAATTGTACCCCGTGTTAATTTTTGTTCTGATGAAAATATTTAAACCGTTTTCGGAACAAAGTTGGAAGATTCTTTAAACTATCGGATAGATTACAATTTAATATCCTAAACTGTCGAAAAAGTTTCGAAAAAAATATTTTGGTAAAAGAGCTTTCTTGCCACTATCATTTCTAGTAGGCTGCATTGCAGTTGACAAAGTAACAAAAGTCAGCTGACATTTCAGCCTGCTAGAAATGATAGTGGCAAGAAAACGCTTTTATAAAAATATTTTTTTCAAAACCTTTTTGACAGTTTAGGATATTGAATTGTAATTTATTCGATAGTTTAAAGAATCTTCCAACTTTGTTCCAAAAATGGTTTAAATATTTTCATCAGAACAAAAATTAATATGGGGTACAATTTATACCATACAATTCCCTGTGGCAACAGTTAAAAAAAACGCACGGTAGATTCAAAATTAAATTGTTTATTAAAGGAGCACATTACACAAAAAACTTTTTTTTAAAATGATTATTTAATGTTAAATTATTGTAGTCAGAACTATTAAAAACTATTTGGTAAAACTGCAATGTAAAAAAAAATTGTTTTAGAAGATATTAAGACATTTAGAATTGCTTGTGACGTCACTGAGCCGAGCTCACCGAAGCTCCGTATCTCTCACGTGGAAAAGTTACTCGCTTCGCACAACGATCCATCTACCTAAAAATTATATTTTTAATGCTTAATTTATATGAGACTGTGTGACTGGTTTTGCCAAAGACGATAAAAGAATCAGAATTTCAATACGGTGCAGGTGTTTAGTTTTTGTTTTTTTAATATTAAATAAGAACAACGCCCCGACTGTGCGTTCCGTTCCTATTTTATCTAATTGTGCGTAAAGTTCGGCTAAGTTTATGACTGTGCCTTTTACAATACTATAAGTGATCCGTCCATAAAAGCAACGAGGTTTGTTGCACTCTGCAGTGAACCCTCATTATCATCAGTAAAAGTTGATTGCGATTTAAAGTCGTAAATGCAGAATAACTCCGAGTTATTTGCAACAGTAGCCACCAGAACATCGCCGACCTGTTTTTGGATGCAGTGAACCAACGGGACATCGTTTTCCTAATAGAGAAAAATCACCGAAACGATTTGCATTTTGGTCAGAATTTTGTAAAAGGCAATCATTTCAACCAGGACAAAATGCAAGAATTTGCAATAAACATTTTTTAGAAAGTGATTTAGACTAATCATGTGTTCTAAGAAAAAATTTTCAAAAGAACCTTGTTTAAAAAAAAGTAGGTACATATTGGCTCAATAAAAAAACATATGAATTGGGTCACATTTTTCGAAAGCTACAGGAAGTTGGGTTTATGACGTGATATATTTAAAACATCTTTGTCAATAATTAATTTTTCAAACAAATTATTTTGTGTAATGCATGTATTATTACCAATTAAATGTTTTATATTATCATATTCTTGACAACATATAGACTCTTCATCTGTTGGTATAGACACACTTTTTTCACATTTACACTAATTACAAATTCCACTTCGATTTTCGTAATTTATGTTTACACTACTAAGTTAAAAAAAAGTATCACCTTCGTCGTCATCTGTGTATTCAGGTTCAAATAAATAAGGAGTTGTCATAATTAAAAATTAAATTTATAAGTGCAACCAACCAATTTAGTAGTAAATACTAGAATATTATTGTGACCTAAACATTCAAAACATTCAAAACTCCACGACGGTCAAGCGTCTTGAAAATAATTGTTTTATGAGCTCTGTCTGGGCGGTAGAAATAACCTTTAGAAGCGCGTAAAAATGGTACGAATGACCGCGCCGTGTCATCGCATTTAATATATTTTTTTTAAAACTAGACACTATATTAAAATTTTGGTTGCACTATCGTCTTCAGTACAAAAAAACAGTCTAAATACTCGTAACAAAATTTCGAAAACATTGTTTAAAGGTAGGTAAATGATCGTGGAAGCGAGCAATTTTTCCATGTATAAGATAAGGCGCTACGCACAACTCGGCTCAGTGACGTCACGAGCCGATTTTAAATTTATTATAACTCATTAAATAACCTGAGTAGAAACAAAATACATATACCATTTTTCTTAGAATTAAACGTACTTTTAAATTAAATAAACTTATTTTTTGTGTATTGTGCCCCTTTAAGCACTGAAAATAGCCCTTCAGACAAATTGGATTCTTTTTTAATTTTTATTAACAACAGCAATGTAATTTTAAATTGTTGCCCAATCTAACCCCAACAACTTCAGAAACTTATCAAACAATTTGTTTACTTTTAGTGGTTTGTGTTAATATAATTTTTTTCTTGTATATCTTTGAATTAATTTTCTGTAATAAAAAAACTTGAACTTTAACCACTTTTCCAAACTATTCCAACATAATGAAAAAGTCAAACATTTGTTTTCATCATTTAAATTTGTAAATATTTGTCAAACATAAAAGACAGATTCGATCCTTCAAGGCACACATCAACATATATTTCGCAACGGATTTAGATTGCGTAGGTCAGTTCCCGGGCCAGCCCTTTTGGGCATAACGACACGACCGTTGATTAAGCTTCGCCGTTAAACTTGCGCCGGTTGTAAAGTGGAATTTATCGGAAGCGTTTGGTCGCGATTCTTACAAAGAAATCGCCGCACTCGAGCGGATTCGCACCCCTCTTTAAGTTCATTCAAATGTTTGGAAACTTTTTTCCGGCAATAAATTTGCAGAAAAAACTTGCGTGCGTACTGTTGGACGAGTTACCTTAATTCTTTTCTTGGGCCCAGTTGTGGGAATGTTAGCGTTGACGCCGGGTCAGACGGAGGTAATATTGATTCCTTCTATTAATAGCAAAGGGTGCGCTTGGCGAGTTTCATTTTATCTTGCTGTTTATAGCATTTTCGCAATAATTTGCTATTTTTAAAACATAAATCGTAATGAAAGCGACACCGAAATCTAACCGCGATATTTACGGCTTCCCATATTACATACGTGTGCATATTAAATTCGTGTTTTGTTTATTAATAAATATTTACACACTATTATCCATAAATCATCCACTTGACGCAAATGGGGATCTATTGTAATTCGCCGCCCATGCCGCTTTGGGGTATTTCGATTAATTAAATTTAATTATAACGTGCGATCGAACAAATTAAAAACGACGTCTCAATTAAAATCGATCCAAATTGATAGATTTCTTACACAAAATTAAATCGCCACAGGTGTTCATAACGACCATTTCGTGTGTCGGTAAATATTCAGAAGCAGTTAGCGTGTCTGCGCTGCAACAGGTCCTGAAACTTTATCCGATCTTAATTTTTTCGCCGGATTTTCACTCCGACATTTAAATTCGACAAATTAAGCCAATTATAGTGATACGCACTAATTGCTACTAGAAAACGTGCAGGATGTCACTGAAGTACAGGGAATTTCGGAAAGATTTAATGCAAATTAAGTTAATTAACTGACTCGAGTCAAAGCGCCATCCCGGATCTTTTCTGTTACATCAAGCTTACCTTATATATTAATAACAACACCATAAAATATTTATTACCTTTTCCCTTACGTAGACAAGTTTTAAATTCCACTTTAAGCCGATCTGACACTATAAAAAAAAATCGAAACTGTAAAGAGTTGCACTTTAGCATGCAATTATATGCAGAAATTGGTGGGAGGCCAATTAAATAAGTTGATAATAACACTTATCAAGTTCGTTTCGCTGAAGACTTGTTTTTTATGACCGTCTGTGTTGATGTTCAGATTTCAACATTAAAACGCATATTTTCACTGAAAAAAGCAGTAAATAAAACTACAAATGTAAAAATTTATACCACAAATTGTATTAAAAATACGACTAGTTACAAATTGTATCATTTTTTTCTTAACAATTGTAGTAACTAGGTTGTAGCTACATTTGCAATAATTATTGTTATTTTCACTACAACATTTGTGGCATATAATACTAACGTGTATAGCGAGACTTTCGACAAATATTATAGTAAAGTGTATTACGCAGTCATTGCAAAATTTACAGAAATAAAGAGTGATGTGTTTGAAATGTTTGCAGCAAAAATTAAAAAATTTGTACTAAAAATTACTATTTTTAAAATTTTTTATTATTATTGCTGTTACTTTTACTACAGGTTTTGTAGCATAATTTGCAAGAATTAGTAGGCTTCTGCGCCTAATTAATGTATGAATCACATTTTGCTACTTTTTTTTTTTTTTTTGTAAAATGAACCAGGAAAAATGAAACGCAAGAATTAAGTATCACAGGATGTCTGTTATATATTTTAAACAATAAAACATACAAATATAAGTATAAAACTACCCTAGTAGCAAAGAAATATTTTTAAAATATTTTTTTTTGAATATTTAAAAAATATTATTATAACAGATTTGTTTATATTTTAAAAATATTTTTAAAAAACGTTTAAAAATAAATTATTTTTTTCCCAAGAAATAATTGCCAAAATCTACATCAATCTAAAAACAAAAAAACAAAATGTTTACATTGTACCACGGATATATTATTATAAAAATTTACCAATATAGACCAGTTTGAATGTTTCAATAATGACATTTCGTCTATAAACAAAAAGTCGTGGTGCCATTCCATTTTATGCAGATTTCCTTTCCGCAAATCCACGTACTTCGGGCACACTTGTATTTTGTTAAATTCTTACAAAGAACTTTACATCCGCTAAAAAGTAAAATTTGTTATAAGATAGATATAACACTAAATGTAGAAAAGATAATCAAAATTTTTTTTTACCTTTCTCGTTACTATAATTTCTCTTATCGAAGCAACTGGTTCGCATGTTCCTTTCTTGTAGTATCTTTTTGTTCCGACGGAAATAAACTAAAAAACAATTTGTTTAATAGCTATTACACTGAAAAAACTTTTGAAAAAATCATTCGGTAAGGTAAAGTGTGGGAAAAATTAAAATTACAACAAATTTACTTACATGCGAATTTATCACACACAGAATCAGAAAATCCCCATTATTTCAGTATCATTTTTAGAAATGGTCTTTGAAACTGATTATTTTGTTGATCGACATTTAATATTGCAATAAATTAACATCTTCATCTGAGCACATTAAACCACTTGTAATATTTCCCATTTCTTCATAATTAAACATTCACTAATTATTTAAGGTACTAAAACTTACTTTACATTAAAAATATAGAAAATGCACACCGTAATATGTTTTTACTTACTGCAAGCCGAATTAGGTCTGATGGTTGGAGGTAACTTTTAAGAAATTCTAAAGTAATTTGTCTATTGTCAGTAAAGCTTTAAAAAATGTCGGTCATAAACCAATTGGCAACATTCCTTTTATTGTATCCTCGTAGCTGGACCTAACGGTCCCTCCAAATAACATCAGTAAGGTCATCATAAAAAGAACCCCTATTTTTTCTAATTTTTGGCCAAACAGTTTTCGCTTGTTTAATATTGGAATTAATTCCTTTCTACGGTAGTCTTGACGAAATCATCCATAGCTCACACAAAATCACAAGCCACAAAACAAATAATTATTAATAAACTCGAAGCTCGATTATCGTTAAAAAATGCAACTGTGAGATCACAGCATCCGCGAATCCGTTTGTACCCGCTCGATAACTTTCAATAAATTCATTCGGCAAGCACGTGCCAACAATTATGAATTTGTATTAGCCAGAAATTTTGGAAAAATATTCAATAATTCTCATGACGTTAATTCATTTATTTTGTGGTAAAACTCACTCAAAATATAACGTAAGTTGCAACAATCTTATAGCAAATATTAAAACAAATGTGTTACCATAATTGTTTGGAAAAAGTAATAAACTTTGTAGATAAGATTGCTACAAAGTTTTAACTACAAATGTTTTAAAAATTGTATTACAATTTTAAGTAACAAATGCTCTCTTTGTAGCAAAAATTGTTACAAAATCTGTGCTACATTATTGTAGTAATTTGTAACATGCGATTTTTTTCAGTGGTCATTCTTTTCCTTTTCTAAACTCAACCCTGGCATAAACCTGCTAATTTATAATAACTTTGAGGAATACACAAACACCTAAAACGGTTTTTTCAAAACGATGAAATTATTTTAAAAAATGACCCACTTTCACAGCTCTGAATCCAACATTTTTGATAATGAACTGATTAAGCCATATTTACGAGGACGATTTCTAAAAAATTACGATTCGAGTGGTCACGATGAATGCCTGTTTTATCATTAAATTTTACGGAACTTGCTTCTCACTTATTCGTAGCTAATTAATTTCTGAAATTAATATTGAAGCATGTTTTCGGCGCGAGATTTTCAATTTCGTGATGGAAGATTTAATTCCAGGACTTTTTGAGTATATTATCTAAAGTCTCGAGGGGAAGCACGCAAGAAAAATTGCAATGGATATTCGGTTTGTACGATCTTGATGGGGACGGCCTGATAACAAAAGCAGAAATGTTAGATGTGGTCTCGAGCATTTATGAAATGCTCGGGCGATCAACGAAACCCACAGTGAGCGATTCCTCCGCGAAGGACCACGTTGAGAAAATATTTCACGTGAGTTATTTAATGGGGCTAATTAATAATATTTCAGAGGGCCTCAATTATATCGGTTTTTAATCGTAGCAAATAGACACGAATCAGGACGGCGTCGTCACCATCGAGGAACTCGTAGAGTGGTGTTCGAGAGACGAGCACATATTAAAATCCTTGGATACTTTGGATACTGTATTGTGATCTATTGTCTCTAGGGTTTTCCTTAAATCGCTCATTTTATTGCTCAGTTTCATGAGAATTTTCTTTCGACAAGTTGTATGTGGTAAATATCGTAACGTTCAGATTTAAATGTGAAAAATAATAATAATACAGTGGAACCCCGTTTTTACGTCCCCGTATTTCACGTTTTCCCGTTATTTGCGTGTAATTCTTGCAGTCCCGTTTTATTTTAATGCTGATAATACCCCGTTTTACGTTTATTTTTTTCGCAGTTTACGATGGAAATATTCAAAATGCAATTATTAAAGTTATTAAAATTTAAAATTCCTTAGCAGATTTTACTAAATTCATGGAAATCATTGAAATGAATATGTTAGCAGTTTTTAGACACGCCTGCACTTTGCAAAGTTTTGTGATCGTGATTAGGTGGACAATTGTTTATTTCATTCGGTATTGATTTTCGAAAAAGTGAAATAACACGTGGGCTCACGAGTTTTGCTCATTTTGATATACCACTTTGGCTACAATATTAAAAAATTGTGAATCAATTAAAAAAAGTGCCATATAATGTGGTCCCATGGCAAGAAAAACGCATGTACAAAAGAATTTCAAAGTACGAAGAATTTATAGTATTGAAAGAAACCTTAAGAAATAAACTTACACCAAACTAATATGTATGATTTTTTAAAGAAAAATTTTTACATTTACATTTTACTTTTTTTTTTGTCCGTCCCTTCAAAAACGTAAAAACGGGATTTCATTGTAATTTGTAAATATATTTGTTGTCCTTTTCGACTTATTGCCTTGGATATAAATTATTCTCTTACATTTGTAAAGTATGTGAAATTTCAAAATGTAAAATATTTTTGAAAATAAGTGACGTTAACCCAAACATGATCTCATATTATGCTAACGATGCTCATCTCAAGTATTACTACGTTATTTTACTAACTCCTAATTAACTATGTTTGTGGCAAATAGATGGTGTGAAAAAAAATTTACTGGATCGATGTGAAAAAAGTTATGGATCTATGTACAAAAAAAAATTAATGGATCGATGTAAAAAAAAATTAATGGATCGATGTAAAAAAAATTAATGGATTGATGTAAAATCAAATAAGTATTACGTGTGTTCTGATCGGTTAGAAAGTTTACCATTTTGCAAGAATGTTGCAAACGATATATTGGTGGCACTAATCTTTAACGAAGGAAATTTTTTGAAACACCCTTTATAACACGAAAGTGTGTACATAAATGTATTTATTATTAATAGCTCAGCCATCTTTCTATGAAAATGTGGATATTTGTATGTTATTAATTAATGAATAAATATTGCAACATTTTTGTGTTTTATTTTTGTTGCAAAAATAACCTTTTACTAGAAACGGTAAAAAAAATAAACCTCCACTTTCCCTAAAATGAATTGACATGAATGTATGCGCAGACTTTCCCATCGACACACTTGCTTCTATAGGTATGACATTCTAATCTTTTTTTGATAATAAAGAGGCTACCAATTTATATAAAATGCCCAATTTTTCAAGCAAGGAATTACCATGATTATTATCGAAAGTAATCTTGATCCTGACCTTAAACGAAACGACCGGAAATACCATAAAATTACGTTTCGAATCGATAGTGACAAAAACCGTTTCATTATACTAGAAATCCTTTAAAGCAACTACTCGTGAACGATAATTACGTTACCATCAAACCGTGAACGGTTTCATTGTGAGCATCGTCACGACGCTATTTTTACGATAAGTTCTTTTAAATTATTGCAATTATCCTTTTAAAGTGAAACGACGTCACCATTATTAAAAAGCAATTCTGCATTCTTTGCTTTTCATTTAATTTCGCTCCAGTCTTAATTACCCCGATTTTAATAAATTTTGTAATTAACGGATTTCAACCTTGGCGACCCTAGTTATCCAGAGAAAAAGGACGCGTTTCGAATGCCATCTGTTTTGGTTTAGAAAGTAAAATGAATGGTCCCATAAATAAAAATTTAATCAATAAATACAGTGCGGATCATTTATAACGGTTAATGAGTAAACTAAACAATACCAGCATCGTGGTTTTTATCATTAATAATAATAGTGCTGCACTTTCTATAAATTGAGTAAGGCATTATACAGATACCGTGCATACCGAGTGATATAAATTACCTGAAGGAAATGGGCTCGATAAATACACAGAGTCGACGTCTAACGAAATATATCTCTTACCTCCCACGGTGCGTTATCAAGTTCGAAATTTATTATCAGAAAAAATTAATTTGGTTTGTATTTATTGCGGGTCATAGTTTTTGAACTTTCACTTTTCTTCAGAGTTTTCAAACTCCCTGTAGAAGTTTTAGTGATAGCGGAAACATAACAAGCTTTATGTGGGACATCTCCAACGTTTTGTAGCCTAGAATATAAAGATGTGCAACCGTTCTCTCTCGCTCAGTTATTCCCTAACCGAGTGTTTGTAAACTTATCAGTGATCTCCTTCAGAATTATGGGATTTTACGTTGTTATTGTTTCGGTGAGTATTAAAATCATCTTAACTTAAATGGAAAAATAATCTTGGGCCCATTTAACGTGAAATAAAATATAAAAACTTTTCACGGATTGTTTGGCAAGTTTCTTACGGTCCATAAACACCGTACTAAATTGTAATAAAAAATCGTAATAGATTCAATAAAAAACATTTTCTAAAAGGCTTTATTAATTTTTCAGTTTTGTATTATTTCATGGATAAACGCAGTCGCCGGTAATCATGAATTTCTTATTCAAAGTACTTCCCTGAGAGTAAAACGCGAACCACCGGTCTATCGACCTTTTCCACATTCATACTCCCCCCCTAGAAGACGACCGAAACCTATTTATGGACCTCCAAAACCCGTTTACGGGCCACCCAAACCAAAGTATGGCCCTCCGAAACCAAAATACGGACCTCCGAAATTCGCTTCTCCGCCGATAAAACCTTTCCAGGGATACGGCACGCCGTCTTTTAATTATGGAAATCCAAGCCCGAATTTTAGAGCACCTTCAATCACTTATGGAGCACCATCGCCAAGTTACGGAGCACCGCCTTCGACTTATGGGGGCCCATCTTTTAGTCATGGGCCACCTTCTTCAACTTACGGAGCGCCTTCTTTTGGGGCACCATCTTCCAATTATGGAGCACCTTCTTTTGGAGCACCATCTTCTAATTATGGGGCGCCTTCTTTCAATTATGGATCTCAACCGGCGTTGAATTACGGTGCACCTTCGTTTGATTCCAGTCATTACAACCGTGCACCGCCTGCTACCAATTACGGAACACCTGTTGGTGGATATGACTTGCCACCGTCCCATGGGTCGCCGCCGTTAAGTTACATCCCTTCAGCAAGCTATGGGACCCCCAATGCGGTCACTTCTTATGGGACTCCGGTGAATCATTACGAACCCCCGCACGGAAGTTATAACGGCGATACGTACGGCGCTCCGACTAAAGTGTCTGAAAAATATGTTTCGCCGATTTCAGGAAAGAAACAACCAATTTCCTTAAAAACATCAGATTCGACCGGGGAGAAAAAGAAAATTCATGAATTATTCGAACCGGATTTGAAGACGTTAACAACTTTTGGAAGCAATCTCTCGCCCAAGTTTACCCATCAGGACCAAAACCGGCCCTCGAATCACAATTACGACGATGAAAATTTCGACGAAAATAGTAACGTAAGTGTTGATGAAATTCATAACCAAATACATTACTCGGGGGAAGCGAATTTACACTTTGGACCCCAACCAGACGCATCCGATGACGACGTTTTGAAATATTACAACAAAACATTCGGACTTAGAACGCGTCCCACGAATGATAAATTATTTTAAATTCCATTTTTCTTTATTTAATTTAATTTAATTGTATTTTCTAGTCTTCGTCAGTTTTGTTATGTATTGTTTTAATTTCATTTTTTCCTAAATAAATTTACCAAAGGAATTAATTCTTTATGTTTATTGCGTGCACCAACAGGTAAATGTAATTAGATATATGAATCGTACTTGTAGACCAATACTTTGATGATGCCGCGAATTTTTTAATTTCATGTTATTCGTTTTCTAAATAAAATTACCAAAGAAATGAATTTTGTTTTTTCATTTTCTGAAACCATTCCCGATTTAAAGTTTAAGTAAAAACTGCATAGTGCTTAATAATGCAAGAACATTTTTATGTGCCTGTTATGTAATATGTGATTAAATTTTGGTCGAAATCGGATCCGCTGTAAAAAAAAATCAATGAAATTGTGCAACATATTTTATCACCATTTCAGGGAACTGAAGTCAATTCTCAATTAAATAAATTCAAACTTCTAAATGTCAAAAGTATGCAACATGTATATTAATATATATTTGAACAAAATTAACAAAAACCAAAGAAGTGTTGTGGAAAAAACGGGATTAAGATAAGTCATTTTAATGAGGTAATTAATGTTGTTACTTTGAAAATGCCAGATTTATTTTTAAACGACGCAAATTAGTTATTTTGAGGGTAAAGAAATATCTGAACCCTAACAAAAGTCGCTTAGCTGCTTTTCAACCAAGTAATTGGTTCAAGAAACAACTGTGAATGCGGTTCTTAATGGCTCGTTATGTATTTTTTCGTTCCCTAAATAAAGTTACCAAAGGAATAGATTTTGTTTTTGATTTCATGCAGCAAAAAATGTAATTAGACGTATGAATCGTACTTTTAGGGGAGACCTAATTCCCTTAATGGCCTGTTATGTATCTTTTCAATTTTATGTTATTCGTTTCCTAAATATAATTACCAAAAGAATTAACTTGGTTTTTTATTTCGTGCATCAACAAATGTAATTAGACATTGAATCTTACTTTAGGCCAATGATGAAGTAAACCTAATGCGCATAATGGCTCGTTATGTATTTTTTAATTAATTGTTTTCGTTTCTTAAATAAAATTACTAAACAATGAATGTTGTTTTTTATTACGTGCATCAACAAACGCAATTCTACCGATACTGTGACGGAATAGACCTAATGCCCTTAATGGTTGTTATGCATTTGTATAATTAAATGTTTCTAATTCCTAAATAAAATTACCAAACAATGAATTTTGTTTTTTACTTCATGCATCAACAAATCTAATTATACATCTGAATTGTACTTTAGACAAATAATGTTATGTATTTTGCACTTTCATATATTTCGTTTCCTTCGAGGAAATGATCGGATTAATCAAGTAAATAACTAATTATTGATAATTAAAGACTGTTGATTAACATTGACACTTAATATTTACAGTATTTACACAAGTTCTTATTCTAACAACATAAAATATAATTTTGAATGGAAATTGATTGGAGGAGTAGAGATTTAAATTTGATATATGACACATGTGTTGAAGGGTGTGTTTTTTCGGTAGGGTAAATTCTTAGAAAGTCTTAGCAATCATTTTGAGTCATCCGCTCAAGCACGTCAATTATGTTCGATTTTTTAAAGGGAGTAATAAATTTGTCAGAGTTGCAAGTCAGTGGGAGGTCATGACAAAACAATGAATTTTGTTTTTTATTTTGTGCACCAATAAAAAATTTGACATATTATGAAACGTTCTCATGCGTTTGAAGAACGATATAAAATTTGTTTAAACCGCGATTAAAAAATGCCTTGAAACGGATTTGGTGTTAAAACATTAAAAGGATTTTCAAACTAACTACGCTTTTTTGTTATATGTATGTGACAAAAGCGTAAACACGCTTACAAAATATGTTTTTACAAAAATGTATTCATTCTCTACAATTGAAAAAAGGTATTGTGTGTATTAGCGTGGGAAGCCGTAACAGGAATATTCAATCAACTATCCTACAACACAAATAAAACATATTTCCAACTTTGATTATAAAAAAATCAACCTTTTCAGTAATTTTTGTGACTGATTCTGATAGAGCGGTGAAAGAATCTTTCCCTAGGGAAGAACTGAGAGCCAATGTAGATCAGCTTAACGCGTTACAATTCTGCAAGAAGTTTTGTTGTTTACCGTAATTTATTCTTATGCCTTATGCCTTGGTGAATTAAAAATCGAACAATGCAATAAAAATAAAAAACAAATGATTCACATAAAGCAAGATTTTTATTTTTCGTTTAATGTTTCTACATTTTTATAAGCTATTTGTTTTCTGCCTGTGGTGGTGCTGTTGAAGAGGGTCTACCAGCATGAAGCGGGTCGGCATTTGCATAGACTAAAATAAATGAAGACTTTCATTGAGAATGTTTAAAATTTAGACTTACCAAAGTAAATTGCGGCAACAACCAAGAACACCTCTTGAACATTTTTTTGGTTCAGTATTTTTGAAACTGATGTGATGGACCCGGAATTTTCTTTAAGGCTTGTCGCACTAGTTTTTAGATTTCGTAGATGTGGAATAAGAATTGAACATTTCCTTTACTTATTTATTAATAATTAAACATATGTACTAACTAAAATACAGAATATAATTGTTTCGAGATTAATCAACGAATTGCGTAGAATTGAATGAATGAATATATTGAATATTGAATATTGAATGACTCGTTTTTACGTGTTGTCTTATTTATAACATATCCTTAATCAAATAAATTAATACTCAATGGTCAGACAGTAAATACAACATTATCAATATCTTACGCAAAGGTTGAATGGAAATTTAATAGATGAATGATGGCATGATTCATTTTTACAACAAAGGAAAATAAAATTAAATCAATTAAAATATAGTAAAGAATTGTAACATAAAATGTAAAAAGGATTATAGGTATGAAGGAGGTACATTACACTGATTCCAATATCCTTCACGACCCCTTATAGGTATACAGTTTAAACAATGTCAGTTCGTTTTGCACTAAATTTACAATTAAACTAAATCCTTAATATTTTACCATGCAACTATTAAATGACCTTACACAATAGCTACAAGCATACGCAATAGAAAAATTATTAAAAAAATGATTAAAAATTCTTTAACATGAATCTTAGAGCAAGTTATCAATCTCTACTAGATGCAATCTGCGCAAAACGGCTTATCAATTTTTTGCGCGTCTTCAGTGCTCTCCTCTTTAATCTTTATGAACCGCAGGAGTGTTCGTTTCATTCTTATCTTCTTATTCAATCTCCGACAATCTCGCATTTACTATCTTTTACACATTTCTTGTCGATGAGACTCTTTTTATGTTTAGAAGTATTTTTTTCATAATTACTTTCGTTATGAAATGATATCTAATATCAGAGCAACTTGGAAAGTAATATAAATATAGGTAATACAAAATACGGATAATTAGCGCAGTTTTTTCTTGTCTACCTGATTGTTAAATTTTAAAAAAATGATGTGACCGAAATTTTTTATACAGTGAAAGTCGTTTATAGCGTCGTCGCATATAACAAAAAGTCGCTTATAACGGCAAAAATTTTAAGTTTTGGTTGGTCTCCCATATAAATCCATATACAAATAGACTGTCTTTATAACGTCATCGATTATAGCATCCAAGTAGCAGAGTTCACGTGCAATTTGAATGTTTAAGGTCCGGATATAACATCCGGCGACGCGAAAACGTCAACAACGTAATGGTTATTTGACCTTTTTAAACTTACATATTTGTTTTATCTTGCTAACAGCTGTCAACCGGGAAAATGTGCGTTTACCGACAAAATATATTTTTTTAAGTTTATACATGAAAATACAATATTTCTGATGAATTCTTATCTTATTTCATACATGATATGCCATTAAACGTAACTGTTCGCCTGATATGATTTTTTAATCTCGAAATTCTGTTAAAAGGCCGCCAACCGGTGCGATCACCCTACACTCAACCAAAAAGTGGCGTAAATACAATTAAAAAGTTTATTGTCTCAAACAATAAATTCGTTAAAATCGGTCCAACGTATAAATTCATTGTCACAATGAATATTCTTTATAGGTTAATACATGCGTTGATTGACCAATGTAAGTTACATTGGATTTATGAATTTAGTTAATTGATTTTCTTTCTCAGGTTAATAATGCCATACATTGTGGTAATGTAAACCGTTGATTGACTCAATGTACCACGTACATTGACTCAATGTACTACGTACATTGAAATTATGTAAGGCTAACATTGGTTTTATGATTCATACATTATCTTAATGTACATTATACATTAAATCAGTGTAGGCTATACATTGTGGTAATGTACAACGTTAACTGACACAATGTAATTAATTCGTACTATCAATGTATCGTGTACATTGATGATATGAATATCATACATTGTCTTAATGAATAGATCGCCAATAGTAGGATAGGTACATATACAGTGCATTTTTTAGGTAAATTTTGGAATCTCAAACATACCTTAATTTGTCAGTTATGAAAAAAAAATAAAAAAAGGACTTAAAAATATTTTTTTTCACAAAGGTAAAAAGTGATAATTACGAGGGATTTAAAAATTACTTGTTTTCAAAGAAAAAATAGCTTTTTGGCATAACTGACAAATTAAGGTATGTTTGAGATTCCAAAATGTACCTACGTCAAGTTTTAGCTATATACTTCTATTGGAACAGGGCCTAAAACGGGGTTGAAAATTAAAGATGGAAATCCTTATGGTGCGTCTTAAAAAAATGCACTGTAAGTAGGTACTATTATTTATTATGGTTCGTACTTTCGTACTTGGATTGGATATTAAATTATTTTTTAGACTGGTTGATAATATTTCGATTTTTTTCATATTGATGCATAAACTTTTCAACTTTTGTAGATTAATAAGGGGAAATATTATGTATGTATTTATTTCATATAAACATATCATTTTTAATATTTTTGGGTATAAAAGTTAGAGATGTCTTCTGTTTACTGTATGGACATCTTCAATAGCGAACATATTCGGTTTAAATATGATAATAAATTTAAAAATTAGCAAAGTTTTGCATAGTAAACTTTTTTTCTAATTTTTATTATAATATAACATAATCTACGAATATTTTGCTTGAAAATACAAGCTTGAATATAAAAATTGTAAAGAAGAGAATTGGAAAATAGGTACCTACGTATGCAATGAAACAATATATTGATACTAAATTATTGCTTTATTAGTTGTATCTACGTAACATATTTAAAATATTGTTATAAATTTTATTTGTGTAATACAAATTACTAAAGAAAGTTTATCCTAAATCACTTTCTTTCTGAAGTGAATTAGATTTTAACAAATATTCAGAGAAAATGTAAACTTTAGAATATGAATTTTGTGATTTTAATTTATAAAAAAATGTTTCAATAAAATTCCAAAACATTTGGGACTTTTTCGGGAAATCTAAATTAAAAATATAAAATATTTTAACGCAAATATCTACAGCTCGCAGGAAATGATTAAAACTAAAGCGGATTCCATCGAAATAGACGAATATTTCTTTTAGGGATAGAACATCTTCACCTACAGCTAATATAAAAGGTTGAATCGCCTGTTTTTGTTTACCCAAAAACTCTAGATGATCCTCTACTTCTTGTGCACATTTACCTATGTACACGAATGATTCCTGTGAATCTTTAATCGTGAACCTCGTGGTGACTTTCTTGCCCAGTGCTTCATCTTTTTTGACAATTTTGTTCGTTGGTACAAAATATCCATGGAGAGACCATAGTATTGCCGCATCACGATTGCCTAAAATTTATTTTATTTTATTAATTTATTTGAATCTCCATGAAATACTCAATATTTTTATTATTATTAACTAATTATTTGTTACAGTACAGTAAAATTGTGACACTTACTTTCACCGAGGTCATTATCGCGTTTCATTCTTTCTAAAATACTTCGTATATTTTTGTCTTTAACGTGGCCTTCTACACACAAAAACGAAACAATCATTTCATGATATGATTGCCAATTCTTCAATAGACTGTCAGCTTTGTCATAATAAGCATTGAAGTCCATCTCAATCTAAAAAAAAATGATTAGCATACGTAGGTAAATTTGCACTCGCGGTTAAATAAAATATTTATTATACCTACTTATAACTTATAAGAAACATACCAGACGAAAACCTGATGGGTACTTGTAAAATGGCCATTTTTCTAGGATAGCTGTAGTAGAGCCTAACGTTTGAAGGTCCCTGAAACGATATTGCTTACATCCTTTCCATATGCTGTCAAATACTTCTGAAGAAAGATTGTCAAATTGCAAAGATCTATACATGTCTTCTGCATCGTTTTCTGGCACTAAAAGTAAACCATTTAAACATTTTGAATTTACTTATATCTCAAAATGTATTTCTGTTGTCTATTTCACATTCAAAGATTCAAGAAGCGTAACCGAGGATCAAATCGTGTTCAAAGTACCGTTACTCAAAGAAATACCCTAAATAAAAAAACGTTTACCTGGAATTTTGTCTTGCCTGGATTTTCTTTGTTGGTCAGATTTTTGATCGGTCTTCGATAACAAATGTTTTGACACTGCTGTTTTGAATGAAGATTTCAAATTACAGCATTTGTTGTAAATTTTCCCCCTTTTGCATGTTCTATAAAATTCCTGTAAATACAAATAATTTGTATATTTTTACCTGATAATTAGGTATAACTACTATGAAAGATTAATTTTATATCCAGTTTTCCAAAAAAGTAGGAACATTCTCCTATTTAGACAACTAATCAGTTAAAAATTATATGCTCTTTTGGCCTACCCTGTATAATATCTTATTAAATTTAATTATTTCTAATTTTCTGAAAACGTATTGTTTAAATATTTCTTGCAAATTTGCTTTAAAACTTATTTTAAACAATAAAGTTTTTCAAAAAGGAAGAATGTGCTTACTTTTTTGGCCCACCCTGTTGTATATATAAAAATATGAATATTAAAAGTAAAACAAAGGCTAAGTTTAGCGAACACTACGGCCATTTTGAGATATATATAATTATAGAATTAGATTTTCGTCAAATTTGACGGGTACTGAGACCGCATATAAAGGGTTTTCCAATAAGAGGTGTTATTTTGAATAGCCCGTTATTTCGGTAGATGTAACTTTTGGAGCTGTAATTTTTTGACATTTGACAAGTAGAAACTACGCCATTAATAAAAATGGAACGATACACGCTTCAACAACGCATTGAAATTATTAAAATTCACTATAAAAATGGTGAAAAGTTGGCAGAGACGGTTCGTAAAACTCGAACATTTTTGGGTCGTCGTGAAGCACCTTGTCGGACCGCAATACAGAAATTGGTGGAAAAATTCGAGCTGTTGGGACAAGTTAGTGATGTGAAGAATAAAACCCGACCGATTTTGCTTGTTGACGAAGCCATCCAGGTGGAAATGGGCCTCATCACTCAAGATAATTTTTCGATGGAATTCCGGATCATTTTCATGCATTTCAAGGACCCAATCGGCAAAGATACGACGTTGTTGATGATCGGCCGGCTTGAGTTCTTGTGTTAACTGAACTTTATAAGCCTTAAGACCCAAATCTTTATGCAAAATACGGTGTAATGACGTTTTTGGAATGTCTAATTCCAAAGAACGACGAGGAATGGACAAACCTGGGTTTTCTTCAACACTTTCGGCTACAGCAGCAATATTCTCGGCTGTTCTTGAGCGACGTGCACGGGTTTTATTCTTCACATCACTAACTTGTCCCAACAGCTCGAATTTTTCCACCAATTTCTGTATTGCGGTCCGACAAGGTGCTTCACGACGACCCAAAAATGTTCGAGTTTTACGAACCGTCTCTGCCAAATTTTCACCATTTTTATAGTGAATTTTAATAATTTCAATGCGTTGTTGAAGCGCGTATCGTTCCATTTTTATTAATGGCGTAGTTTCTACTTGTCAAATGTCAAAAAATTACAGCTCCAAAAGTTACATCTACCGAAATAACGGGCTATTCAAAATAACACCTCTTATTGGAAAACCCTTTACTATAGTGTTCGGTAAACGTGGATAATAAGCTTACCAGTTTTTCAGTTGGGAATCTTTCCAAAATTTCTTTTTCTATGCGATAGCTGGTGGCTAAAGTCATTTGAACATTCTTTTCTTCAAATGCCTGAGCAACAGCATTAATTAGTAAATATCTTTGTTCATCAGTGAATTTTGAAAATTTATTATAATACTCTGTCAGCATTACTCCCCTTGAGCTTTCATTTAAAATATTTGCCAGTTCAATCGTATTGCTCTTATCAGAAGTAGAAGCCCGTGATTGGTACGGAGTATATCTTAGAAGTGACGATGTGGAGCTTGTACTTATTGGTGAATGTGGAGATGGAAGATTATCATGATTGAGTATGTCATTGGGATTTTTTACATTTTGATAAGGAGCAGGATATGGGCACTCTAGAGGTATACCATTTGAATATCTCCAATTCTCTAAAGTATGCTCAAATAGTATTTGAGTACCCATGTCAAATTTTCTTAACAGCTTCTCAATGTGATGACGTTTTATTATTTTTAGTATATTAAGATATACATTTTCAACTAGAAAAATAAATACATTTTGAGTTGCCGACTGCACTTTTATTTTAATCATAGTTTAGATATTTTGCATTGTTTATGTTTAGTTTTTGATTTCAAACTTATAGCGTTCTTTGCAGTAGCAAAAGTGCTCTAGTGTAAAGTATTTTTTATAGCTAAGTAAAACTTTTTTTTTCAATGTTTTGACATATGATAGACAGCTAGATAATTGTCACTTAAGCAAAAAGCAATATAAAATAAATGTATGTATTCAAACTTACCAACTAAGTGTTCAAATATTGACTCCAGATTCCAACTTTTAAGTAAAGTCAGTAATTCCTGCTTATCAGACTCAATGGTTTTATTAGGCAAAGAGTTCAAACTAGTCACATTATCTTGAAATGAAGAATCTATGGCATAAATCATTTGGGGAATAGATCCTTCATTGGTATTAATGGATAAAGGTCCAATATTAGAAAACCCGGTGCTGATGTTTTGGGAATCTGAATAAAGTACCTGATTATTCTGGTTATTATTGTTGGGTACAACGACGTTGTACATATCCACATTGTTGAGGTTGAAAATCCATATAATTACTGTTTGATGCGCTTATGACGTTGTTTGTTGAATCATCTTGACTTTGGCCATTTACAATTTTATGTATTGATGAGCTTAAATAATTCTGAGTATGGTCTTGTCTATTTGAATTATGTCCACTGCATGAGCTTTCCATTTTATCTGGATATAATTATAGCATATACAACGTATCTAGGAATATAGTTTTTTATGAATTTGAACTGATTATGAAAGTCCAAAACATAAATAATTTAAACTAATGAATTTTAAAAAATATCTAAATTTTTTTATTTCAAAATTAAATTTATTATTTTCATTTTTATTTCCTAATATTATTATATGCCATTATAAACACGTATAAACAAAATGTTGTTACGGTGCTGTCTACGAATCATTAATTAATTTTGAGAAATTTTTCAGATTCTAAAAGGCCGTTTTGTTTACTTTTTGTTACAAGAATCTCATAGAAATCCGTCGATTATGTTTTATAACTACAGCTGTTTGACAATGATGCTTAAAATTAGATTTCCTTGATTTTGTTGACGAGCATTAGTTTTGATCTAAATTTATTGAATTATTTTGAAATACTCTTTCAATCTTAACATCATTCTACCCCTAGCAGTGTTTATTAAAGTTAAAGGAGGTCCGATGATTTCACTCGATGAAATTATTGAAAATGTACCAAGAGCTTTAGATTTTTTACACAAAAAACATATCATATTAAAATAGAAATCATATGCCAGAAAGAAACAAATAGAATTATTACCACTCAAACTTTTTAACGCGTTTTACAATCCGTTCTTAAAAATCCTGTAAATGGAAAAAAATAATGCTGAAGTTTAATCTTGACGTCCAAAGAGAAACTTCAAAACTTAAGGCATGTAATATCTTGTTAAGCATAAATTATTATAAAAAGTGTAAAGGTTACTTACCAATTAAGTAGAACTACTACTGTACATATCCATTTAATTCATAAGCAGTAATCCACTAAATACCAAATTCACTGAGTCACTGACATAGAAAATAGGTAACCGTTTTCAAAAAGTACTCTAAATTTTTACCTTCAACCGTCTCGAGTCGAATGCCGTTAAAATTTAGAGTAAAGGATCGCACAGACCGATGCGATATATTCGGAATGCTTGTGATAGCGAAAATTTCGGGTCTGCTTCGACAGCAAAATTCGCATGACTCAACGAACGCACGTATTTGGTACATTGGCACAATGTTTCTATACATTGACTTATAAACTTTAACATTGATATTATGAATATTAGTTATTGATTCTGTTTATAGGATTAATACATAATTTGATCAATATTATGAAAAAGTACATCAGCTCAATCAAATTTTTCATTGTTACAATTACTAACTGCAACAATTTTTAATAAACGAGATTCATAATATTAATAAAAATAGTAATCAACCAATGAATAAGACATTTAAGATTATTCATAATATCAATGAAAAGTTCATTGTGCCAATGTATTTGGGGTCAATCAACGGCGTTTATTAATATTATGAACGGATTTTTTTGAGTGTATCACGTTTAAAAAGAATTTCTCTTTACTTATAACTTTACACATAAAATATCGCCTCGGTTTCAGTAAAAATGCATAAATTCTGGAATCATCTGGGGTGTATCTGCTTCCTTTCATCGTACAGCAGCAAACTCAGTCATTGTCAGTTTTCTTTATTCAATTTCGGTTTACTTTTTAAGTAAATACGCAAAAACAAATATTGGTTATATAAAACCACCTTTTAAATTAAAATGTCTAAATTACGAACTAAACTATGCACTATTTGGGTAACAATTTTTTTTAAAAGATTTTAATTTAAAATGTAGTTGTGAAAAAAGGTACGTTTAGAAATTAATATTTGAAAGAAAACCGTGCAGTTGAAATTATAATTAGAGCTTTCCAACATTTAATCTGCCTGATTAAGAAATGTTCAAACTGAGACGAGGGTCTCGATGGCCCATATTTCGCGAATAACGGGGAATGACAAAACAAGTGACGTTGACTGTGGTCAAGGCCAATTTGCGATTTCCATCTTCAGAATTAATTCAACTTGCAACGACAGTACAACCTAAATTTAGTTAACCCTAGACCGGTCGCATCAAATTGAGGAACGTATCCGGTCGCGTGGTTGACTTTGTCAACCACAACTTTTTATTTGGATTTCTGGCTTTTAATCAAACAACAAACTGTTCATTCAATTTTTTTGTTATATTTAGAGTATTAAAAGATTTTTGGACAAGTTTTGCATCGGAAATATTAAACGCTATGAAGGTATTTACATAGAGTGTCCCCAAAAAACAAGACAAGTCCATAGCTCCCTTATTTATCGGAAAATTTCAGTTATCTATATACCAAGTTAAATGGTTGAGAGTAGACTACAAAATAGCATAACAAAATCACATATTACCCTAAGGGCATTAAGGCTATAAAGTCACAACATTTTTTTTCTAATTGGAATATATGCATTTCTTTACTAATTCTGCTAGAGATTTTTATTCCGAATACAACAATATATCACAAGTATACGCTTACATAAGAAAAATTAAACAAAACAAAAATAAAACACCATTTAGTCTTGTGTAAAAAAATAACACTAGCTTTGGAAACAAATGATGAGCACTAAGTAAGAAACTATCAAAATGTATTAAACAATAATAAAATAGAAAAAAAAATTTCTGGGCGCGTGGTTGACTTTTCAACCAGCCTGTTTCTAACTCCTTTTATATTACTATTCACACACTTATTGAGTTTACTGTCTCGGATACAATGCTGACTGGACAGTAAGGAACTAAAGATAAGGTACTGAAGGCGGCAGTACCCCGAGACTTTATCTAATTAAACAATACCGCCTAAATACTCGGATGGTTGACAAAGTCAACCAACGCGACCGGTTTAGGGTTAATAAAGGACTTGCGTACAAAAAGTTTCTTTTCAAACAATCCATCAAGATTACTGAACGACTAAAATTCAATGATTTTCATTCCCATTTGACCAAATTTTCGTGCCAAATTAAACAACTTTCAAACAATTTATCAAGATTTTGATTCAAATTAATTAATTACATTTGGGTCTGTTTTTATGCGGTACAGAAAACCGCATAAATAAAATTCGCATAAAAAAGACATATGGTAAAAATAGGGATAGGTTTCATAATTTTTTAAAACTGTATAAAAAGCAACAAATTAAAAAATAAACGAAAATCGCATAAGAAAAAATCAGATCAATAACAATGACTAAACAACATCAGGTAAATTGATTCGAGAATCTGAAAGTTTATATAAAACTTAAAATAGATTCGTTTTAAAATTTTATTTTCAATTGTTTTGGAAAAAATTAACTTTCATTAGAACTGTTGTCAACATCTGTCAATACCCGACAACTTTTGTGAACTGATGAGAAATCACTTTCAACACTTGAATTAGGGTGAACTTCAAGTTCGTTTTGTGTGAATGTTTCTCCTATGACACTATAATGAGTGATTAAACTTTGGGATGACTTTACCAATCGTTTGTGCACTTCGCGATATCCAGCAATGCAATTCTTGAGCTCCCTTTGGAATTTGAAGACTCGTTCCAAATTTGTGTCATTGGCCAGAAAGTGAATTTCCAATTCACTACAAAGTTGAAGTCCTTCTTGAACTACGTTTGGAGTAAGGGGATCAAGTGCTTCTTCCACTTCACTATCTCCTTCTAGATATTTGACTGTATGTGAAGTTACACCAATAATACTTATTATCGTCGTTTATAGCTTTATCCACAAGCAAAGTATCAAAGCCTTCTCCGCCATTTCATGTGCCAAATTCACACAAAAAGAGACCCGAGTGTAATTAATTATTTAATTTGACCAATTTTTTAAATTTCCCCCGCATTTTTTAAACGCTAAAACCGTTATCGCCTCCAAGCGGTTAACGAGCAAATTAAAAGTTCTTTGTGTTGTCTGGTAGCATCCGAAAGGCGGCTCTAAATCTGCAGACCATAGTGCTCATGCGTGTGCTTTCGTCCGTTTTTGCAGATGGTTGGGGTTGGATGTGTTTTCGTTGTAACAGTTAGTAACTGTTGTAAATTAGTTTTTAATTGTCATTAATTTCGGTGATAAGTATCAGTAGTGTAATTTCGAACGTGTACATTAACTAATCTTCACCCATGAACAGTTTCGCATCTTAGTGTAATAATTTATTTGAGGTGTTCTTCAACGGTCAAAATGGCGGAATGGAATAACATTTCCGCTGTGAGATTTCGTTTTTGTTCGAAGTAAGTAGCTCATACAAGATATATTTCTTTCAGTTCGATCATAAAACATCTGGCAGCTTGGTTTTTCAAAGCTGTTAAAAATTTATTTGAAAATAAATGACGGTTACATGTTTTTGTTGCAGGTATCTGATACATAAGACATGCCCCCGTAAGGGAGCCTGTCCTTACAGGCACGCTAACGATGAAGACATTATCCTCTACCGCAGTCCATCCGAAGATCTAGATTTTGTATTAGGACACTATAAACTAGGCTCGCGACATTCGGTAGTGTTGCCGCAATCTGAGTTTGCACCACGTAGGCCTTGTTTTTACTATGCTCGTGGCGGTTGTCTGCATGGTCCGCGCTGTCGTTTTGTGCACCAGCAACCTGTAGATCGCTCCGAGAGGATCAATCACCGCAACAATAATCGCAATAGGTACAGATCAAATTCACCTCAATTAAATACAATAACTAACAAATCAATTTTTCCAGCGGGGCTGACCTTCCTTCCACATCCACCCAGGATATCGAGACGCCGTGCATGAAGTGGAAAGAAGGATTTTTACAACCTAAACCTAAGTAAGTCAATTGAATGTTTCTCTTCTCCTCTCGCCATTTGCTTAAGAAGGGTGGCCATTTTCCTGGAACAACTGAAATTGTCGGGAAATTTAAAAAAGTCGGGAACAATCACAAACCATCTTTGAAGGGGCCTCAGGGATATGTCAGGAAATTTAGAAGTAAGTCAAAATGTCGGGAATATCAGAGAAATTATGTATTTTATCAAAAAATTGAAGAGTTTATTTTATGGGCCTGGAATTATTTTCGAGAGTTTGCTTCTCATCCTAGCATTATCTGACTACATAGAAATAGAAAGATCTCTCAGTGGATTTTGTTATGTTAATTCTTACAATATACAGTGTGTCCATGGATGGTATTGCACGCTCTTGTAAACCTTATCTGTCATTTGGCAACAAAAAATCATTCTTGACAAAAAGTTCTGCTTATTTTGGGAAATCATAAACAGTTGTCAAATTTATATTGAAATTAGAAAGTACGAAATCGGTCTTAAACAAAGTGCCCTTATTTTTCATTTTTGAAAAAGTTGTTTCTTATTGTAACAAAAGCTTAAATTAAATAACAAAAATACATTTACACTTAAAATAACATTTTATTTATGTCAAGAACTATTCAATGTGAAAACCTTTTAGAGTTGTTTTCTAAATTCCTCATAAACAGATGATATATCTTCATTTATGGTGGTAACAGCTTCCACGATTTTTTGTTTAACAAATCAGTGTTGTCATCTAATTAATTTTCATATACTTCTTGTTTTAAATATCCCTATAAGAAATAAGTTATTGGCACAAAGCAAGAAATTCAATTTTTTCTGTCGAGTGAATAATCTTTGTTTTTGGACAGATTGTGTCTTTTAAAAAGTTACACATTTAATTTTTGTTCCCCTAAAACCGGTTCGGATAACTGGAGTTCTACTGTATCTAAGTTTCTAGATGTTTTCCTTAAAACAACTTCCTTGATATGCTGTTCTTGACTTATAGTTCCCAAGATAAGCAGAACAATTGAAACTATCCTATATAACTTGAAATGAAAATTTTGACTGGCATAGTTAAAGGCAGAAATTACTATAAAAAGATTGGGGAGAATACTAGAAGACTATCATGGAAACCTTGAAAAGTCGGGAAATTTGAAAATACAGAATTGCTGTGAACCCTGATTGAAATTGACCTATCAAAATGTTATTGCGTTGCTTTGTTTTACATGTTTATTATTTGTTTGCAGAAATGAGGAACCCCAAGCCGCACGCACACCCGCACCCGCATCAGCGGCGCACTGGACACTGAACACTGAACAGTGGGTCAATGCGCCTGAATTTGTGCCTAAAGATCGTCAGGTCCTGAAGACTTACGCTGCAGTTGTCACTACCAACAACATACCCGAAGAGGTTTTCACCAAGAAGCGACTCTGCCCATATGCCGAACGAGATGGCATTTGTAACATTCCAGATGGTAAGTGTCTATTTCTGCATGGAAACATCTGCGACCTTTGCGGAGCAGCTGCTCTGCACCCATACAGTGAAGAGCAAAGGAAAAAGCACATTCAGGAATGTATTAAACAGCATGAACGCGATATGGAACTGTCGTTCGCTGTGGCCCGCTCAAAAGGCAAAACTTGTGGCATTTGCTTTGAAGTGATAACTGAGAAATCAACAGGCGAACAGCGATTTGGCATCCTTCCAAACTGCAACCACTGTTTCTGCTTGACCTGCATCCGCAAGTGGAGGCAAGCCAAACAATTCGAAAACAAAATAATCAGAGCTTGTCCTGAATGCAGGGTAACATCTGATTTCGTATGCCCAAGTTTGTATTGGGTAGAAACAAAGGAAGATAAAGAGAAGCTAATCGATAATTATAAGAACGTTCTTGCGAAAAAAGACTGTAAGTACTTTAAGAAAGGAAGAGGTAAATGCCCATTCGGGAATAAGTGCTTCTATCTCCACGCTTTCCCCGACGGTACTAAAACTGATGTCGGTCCGCCTCCGCGTCGGCAGCGCCGTCAAAACTTTGATGGTGAAATCGATGTGCTACAAGTAAGTCCCACCCATGCAGTATGTAACATTTACTTACGTTTGTTTATTTCAGCAAATTATCCTTTGGGACTTCCTGGATGAGCGAGAAAACAGATGGTTGTACTCATTAGCCGATGATTTGGATGACTTGGTCGCGTTTTTCTCTGACTCAGACGAATCTGAGTGGTCAGATTATGAATTCTACATAGATTAGTCATTACTTATGATGCCTCAGTTCATGTTTAGATGACTGGAGGATTTTTTAAGTTTCATTTCGTTAAATCATATACAGTTGTGTGAAAAACTATGTTCTAATGGTTTGGGTTGGTAAATTAGAAATTGTTTTTAAAGTTAAAGTTATGAAGGTGATTAGATTCAGTAAGTTAGTAGCTATGTTTAAGTAACGATTGTCATTTATCCCAAAAGGCATCATATTCTTACTAACCATAGCAAAGCATGCTGAAGGCAATATTGTTAATACACGACTAATTAGATTTCATTGTTAGCTGTCGTAACATTTTCTCTACCTTACCCCTGAACGATTCACGTCTGTTATAATTTATAAAATGAAGCCACTGACTGGCAAGATTTTTAATTGGTTCATTTTTACAAATTGCAACCATTGTATTTTATTTGCATATATTCGAATTAAGATTTTATTTTGGCAGATAGTAGTTGCAAACTGGAGCGTTTTATGTATTGACACATTCATTTTATTTTCAATTGTAAAATATGATGTAGATAAAAGTCATATTACCGACTTGCACAAGTTGATAGGGTCCAATTTTTTCACTACCATGAATTGAGATTTGTTATTGGCATAAATTTGTTGTTCCAGGTGGCGACTACCGTCTTGCAGGAGATTGGAGTTAGTTAAAATATTTGTTCGGTTGACACAGTAGAGGCTGCAGATATTTTTTTAAGGCCAGTTTGTCCTCCCGAACCCTTGAAACACTGCATTTAAGTTCTGAATTTGAAATATATTTGCGCTATAATTGTAACTATGTACTAAATGTATTGTATATAATTGTTATTTACCATAATTTCTTGAATGAAGAGATTTGCTTTAAATTGTTACTGCTGCTATGGCTTCTTTACTCATAGCAAAAATGAACAATACAATATTCTAACAGAAAACAACGTAATACTTGTAAAAATCAAAAGACCTACTTTTAATTTAATCCGGACTATTATTAAATAAGAACAAGTACATAAAGCTATTCTTTGTGTTTATTTAACAAACATTTTCGTAATTGTACTTATTCAAAATTAATAGTGCCCAAAATAAATATATTGAAAGTATAAACAATTATTGTAGAAGACCGATAAAAATATAGATTTGTTTGGAATTATAATTAGATTTTATTTTATAAACAATTCATTCGCACAAAACAGGCAATTCAGTTTGGGTCGCTTTATTGGCTGTCGCCTTTCTTCTCAAATTATATTGCGGCCGTAACTCGCGAATTGTCTTCCTGCAGCGAATTTCGTTCAATTTAATCCGTTTCGCATCTGTGACTTCTACCAAATCATCTTCTGATCTGCACCGCTTTTTAATTGAACCTAATTTGCTCGAACTGGATAATCCCTGAACCATGCTTCTCACAATATTGGTGACTGATGACCAAATGGTCGCTGGTTTTTGATCAAAATTTGAAATACTTTCTGCAAAATAAACACAAATTAATGAATCCAAAATAATTACAATCCTCCATATAAGAATAGCTATTGTCATTGGCTGATTGACTGACACATTAATTTCACAAACATCAAAAATCAATTGTTACAGATTAGGACAGGTAACAACCGTATAAGATAAACACAGAGAAAGGTTCGATATTTAAGGTAGAATCATCCCTTTTAGGATTTGAGCTGTGTGTCTTACAGAGTCGTACATCAGTTAAATACCCGGCTAGTTACCCATAGTTTGAATGGCCAAATCTTCACTTTCTGTGATATCCTCAGTGCAAGCCGATTCCAACATTAAAGAAGTTTCCAATTCATTAATAGCATTTTGATGGAGGGATATATTTATTTCACATTCATCAAAGCTAATAGTAACTTCTGCTTTTGAGGAATTGAAGTTGTTTATTGCTGTTTCCCATTCGGTTTCATCGTGTGTTATCAATTTGTTTTCTTCCTTAATATCTTCAGTTCTTTTATTCGTCTCATAAACCGGGGAGTCTAATTTAACTAAAGCAGAAAAATTATACTTAAATAAACAATTTTCGTCCTTACCTAGTGAAGTTGATTTCATGCAACTCTTGCTGCCGTCGAGTTTTTTAATATCAGTTAAAGAAGACTCGCAGAAAGTTACTCTACGTTTTAGTAATGGTTCTGTTCGTTTCTGGTCGTCTAGAGTCAAAGGGGTGTTCTTTTCAGCAATTTTCAGCTTCTCTGGATTGTCGACTGGAGTAATGACTTCCTGAATTTTATCCAGAGATGTTGCTTCGTCATTTCTTTGCATTGGGGTGCTTGTGGTTATTGAATTTATCGTCTTCAAGTTGGTGAAGTATTTGTTGCTGGAAGTTATGATGCTTTTATGAAATGATATAATTGGAGGGGATTCAAACTCGTAATCTGAAACCATCTCCGGGGTGGCATGTTCGAAATTTTGTCTCTCATTATTTATTGGATTTTGGATGTGTAACAGCAGTTTGTTGGCAGAGCTGAAAGAAAGCTTGCAAGTTAAGCAGCATAGTGGCCAATGTTTACTTTGTATGTGATTGAGAATGTAAGGCGTGGGATTTTTTAAAACGGCTTGCCCATGCAGACAAATGTTACATTCTGGTTCAATGTGGTGGTGGTTCCTTTCGTGTTTGGATCTGCATTTAACACAACAAAAGACCTTTCTGCAAACGTGACAGCGATTCTAAAAATTGTTTATAAAATTTTTTGAAATTCTTGAATGATCTTAATACCGCCTTGAAATCATCCATTCTGGAAATAAAAAAATAGTAAAATTTTGAAAAATAACTACGAATTCTATTTTGACTACTTACTTCTATTGCCGACTATTGGCTGGCCATGTTTGTTTGGTAAACAAAAGATCAAACAGTCTGATCCTTATCGGAATTTCGTTGACGTCGTTATCGTTTTGATAATGAATTAAG
Organism: Dascillus cervinus; assembly: GCA_949768715.1. Taxonomy (NCBI): domain Eukaryota; kingdom Metazoa; phylum Arthropoda; class Insecta; order Coleoptera; family Dascillidae; genus Dascillus; species Dascillus cervinus. The sequence continues at coordinate 5,572,299 of OX458323.1, forward strand.
GCATAAAAAAAGGCAAAATTAATACAAAAAGTGGCAAAATGAGTGGGGCGGTGTACGGAGGAGGTTTGTATTCTTTAAAAACGACACAAAGTGTTTACTTTTTTTTTAACCTAGACGAAGTTGGGGCCCTCGTTCTTGACATCGGACATAACACTGTAAGAGCTGGATATGGAGGTGAAGACAGTCCGAAATTAGATATACCTTCCACTATTGGAGTCTGGACCGATCCACAAGCCGATGTTAACGAACTGCAATACAAATACAACATCGGACTGCTCGCAATACACGTCAAACGTTCACATATGGAACTGACAAGTTTTTTGAAAGAAGGAATGGTCGAAAATTGGGACATGTTTGAGAATATGGTCGACTTCATTTATCACCAGGCATTAAGAGCAGTACCTCACGATCATCCGGTGTTAATAACAGAACCGCCGGTAGGTCCTAACTAGTAAATTTAGACAGTCGTGCTTGTATGTTTGTTATTTAGTGGATCACTAGTCCTAAACGAGAACAAATGGCTGAGTTGATGTTCGAAAAATACAAAGTCCCGGCGTTATATTTGGGGAAAAATGCAGCTCTGGCCGCTTTCGCAAACGGGCGCCCCACATGCCTTGTTGTTGACAGCGGAGCCACTCACACTTCAGCAGTGCCAATACACGATGGGTATGTTACTTCATCAATAAAACATTGAACCTTTAAGTATTCGCGGCTGTTTAAAATTTTATCCATAAGGTTCAAGAACTCGTCATTCTAGGTATTCCTCAATTGAAGGGCTCTATGCAAGAAGTACCTAAGTCACTTTTCCTATTCTGTGACATTTGATCTAGAAAACACATTATTTTGATTTTGACTGATCTTTTTCTAGTAAAAATTACTTATTTATTTTAGTAAAAATAGATCATTCAAAATCAAAACAATGTGATTTCCAAACCTGAAAATATGAAAAAGTGACGTAGGTACTTTTTGCATAGAGCCCTTCAATTAGACTACACTAATACCCCAGTTTACGTTGATTTGCTATAACGCTTTTTTTTAATTTACTGCGCAGGCGGACGATACAGTGCGCCTGCGCGGTAATTTTCTCTTGTGCTCTTATTGCAATTTAATTTAACTTTTTTTAAATATTTTTACATAATACAAAATTAAAACAGTATTTCACTGTTAAATACTGTTTTTAACCTTATGGTATTTGTATTTTTTTTAATTTAAAGTACTTCATATGACAATTTTACGTTTGATTCACTTAACGTTTTTTTTTTGCCACGCATTAATCGCGTAAACCGGGGTATTACTGTATTCACTTGATACTGACTAACTTAACTTTGATAATTTTTCACACGAAATCATATAGCAATTAATTATTTCCGGCAGTCCACTTTATGGGGCCTGAGAAACTCTTAGTTACGTTACTTAAAATTTTCTAAACTTCAGTGACATAAAGTTGCTACTTTTTGTAAAATATTAACATATACACTATGCGTCTTCAAACTTTAGAACGAGTCCAGTTGGTAAATTCGAACTAAATTGAGGGTTGATTGAACTATTCATTGGTAAAAAATTGATTTTTAAACATTCAAAGATGACGTTACAGGCATTATCAACTCATTTTGAAGATATACATTTCAATTCTTTCGTTTTTGAAAACAAATTTTCAGTTATCTGCTGTCTAGTTAGGTATAAGCGTTTTTCTCTACAGTAGTATCCATAACGCATGCGAAACCATAAATACGAAAGGAATCGGTTTGCGTCGCGCATGCGCAATGGATATCAATGGTGATTGAAACTCTTGTAACTCGATAATAGATAATTGAATTTTTATTTTTCAAAAACAGGTCGATAGAGAATTGAAATACCTTTATATTGAGGTGGAAACGAATCGTTTTCGGATATATGTTTATAGGAACTTTTTTTCTTCTTTCTGTCCAACGAATGTGTTCCTGCAATATTTCACAATATTAAAGAATAACCCTGTATATGCCACAAATAAGAACTTCCTTGCGATTACTGATTTTATTCCGAGTTATGTGGAACTGACATTTAATTAAAGTTTCTAAATTGTCAACAATACTTTAAATATTTAAGATAATCTGTAAAAACAATCATGTTTTTCGTCTAGAAACTAACTGCAACGCAAGTACTTATGTACATAAGAATAGTGTAAGTACTTAAGGGTTAATAAATTCACTTACAATTCCAGATTTGTGTTAACCCAGGCTGTAGTCAAGTCTCCTGTGGGAGGTGATTATATTAGCATGCAATGTCGCAATTACCTAGAGGAAAAAGGACTTGATATAATTCCTCCTTATTTAGTGGCCAGTAAAGAAGTAACTAAACCGGATGAAGCACCCAATTGGAAACCTCGCTTAGCTCTACCAAAAGTTACAGATTCCTGGCACAATTATATGATTAAAGTAAATTACCATCTTTGTTACATGCCCATTCTAATCTATTAATTTTAGGAGGTAATGCAAGATTTCCAGGCGTCCGTTCTGCAAGTATCAGATAATTTATATGACGAAGAAGTTGTGAAGACTATGCCTGCCGTTCATTACGAATTTCCAAATGGCTTCCACAAAGATTATAATGTTGAACGCTTCAAAATTCCCGAACCCTTGTTCAATCCAACGACAGGGTCTAAATCTGGCATTCAGCCCATACTTGGCGTTGGGCCGCTGGTTACAACTAGTGTCGGAATGTGTGATATTGACGTTAGACCGGTAAGCACTAATCAATAACTAAAACGAATTTAATTACTTAATTTAATAAGGCCATGTACGGGAATGTTGTGGTCACCGGCGGCAATTCCAATCTTCAAGGATTTACTGAAAGATTGAATCGAGATTTGGCTGCAAAAACTCCGCCCGTAAGTTGATTATTTAAAATGTGCGATGTGTGATATTGTGTTGTTTAGAGTATGAGGCTTAAAGTAATTAGTGCACCTGGCGCGATGGAGAGAAAATTTGGTGCTTGGATCGGCGGATCAATTTTGAGCTCTCTCGGCTCATTTCAGCAATTGTGGGTGTCGAGGCAGGAATACGATGAAGGTGGAAAGGCTGTTGTACAATCAAAATGCTTGTAACTTTCTAGTCGTTTTACTCTGCTTATATTTTTTATGCTTTGGTGCTTTTTATTTTTCACTCAAGTATGCAGCTACTATACAGTATTATACATGAAGGTTTTTTATGAATGTATGTATTTTTTTATGAATCTTATTTTAGTTACTCATTCCTTTTAAGAATTGTGATATTTACTTAAAATTAGCTCAGCAATAATATGTTTTTATAAAGTGTTCCTATAACTGTGTTCATTTTGTTGTAAGTTATAAATTCCAGAAGGCTGAAAACTAGTAGTGTAATATTCATATAGGAAATTTGTACTGTATGCGTCGAAATGTTAGTAAAAAATGTTTTTTGCTCACCAATAAATCTTTAGTCATTTAGGAGGATTGTTCAGTAAGTGTTGAATACATCAAAAGTCAATGTAATCAAGTAAATTTAATCGAGCATTACAATGTACCGTCAATAAAAGAAGACATCTTATTTAGTTTACATTTAAGACTTGCCAGTAGGTATTTAATTTTGTGATGTATTTATGCAATGAATGTGCCAAAATATTTCTTTTTGAATAAATAACTTCTATATAAACTGTTGTTAAGTCAAACGTTCTGGTTTAGGCAGGTCACAAATGCTATTATGAGCTAGAATCGCAAAAACACCAGCAAGTGTAATACCAATTGTGTCCGCGAAACTGACCGTTCCCATTGAAAATCTCTTTTCTTTTTCAGATACCTAAAAAATTTAATTAAAATAAAATTAATAATTATTAAATACAACATACCTCTGTCGATATTTTGTAAAACGTATTTACATAAGCAGCCCCCCCAAGTAATCCCTCCCACAATGTAAAAACTACCATGATCCAAAAACTGGGCATGTAATAAAATATAACTTCTGTTGTGTATACAATAACATTGAGAAACTGCAATTAAAGTGAGAATAAATTGAATTTAATTTAATATCACAAACCTGCAGCACTGCCATCAACCATATTTTCTTGACATGAAATATATTTACTGATGATCTCGAAATAAATACCCCGACTTGGTAGCATACTTGTAGCCATCTGTACTGTCCACTGTGGTCAATGCCCATGTTTTCAAAATTGATTAATTCGAACTAAAAGTTTGAAAACTGGAGTATTTTGAAAAGAATTAAATAGTCGTTAGCAGGCAATTGGATAAATTTACCATTCCTTGATTTATGAAGTATTCAAGTAAGTAAACCAAACCCAGTGGAATCATGTATTGTAAAAGTCTCGGTAGCACTTTTATTTTTTCCTTGAACGTTAATTTATGACTTGTTACTGGATTTTCCTCGTTTATTTCATCAGAAATTGGACCAGGATTTACAGGTCTCGTGAGTATTCCCCAAAACCTGAGATAGAAATTTTTATTTACAGTAAAATAACTGATGCCACCTTACGCTACTGCCATCATGATTGGAATTATTAACATAATGAGCAATGCATTGCGAAGCCCTAAAGTATTTAGGCCAGCGTAAGATAGGGCTCCTACGACACCTGCCCCACCAGTACCGGAAGACCATGTCGAAACTACATCCCTATAATTAAGCCATTATTTTCCAAGTTATAATTTTTATTTTCTAGTTCATACTTATCATAATAAGAACTATATTGCAAAAAAGTGACTTCTCCAAGTCCGGAAGACAATGATGTCACAACAACCCCCAATATGGACATCCATGGAGCATTGCTGAAAGCTACAAATAAAAATCCACCTGCGGCTAAAATTATAGCTACTGCTACCCGTACACTAAAAATTGAGTCTTAGGAGTGTCAATTTCGAATTGAAATAACTTACTGTACAAGAAACGGTAAAAACGGTGCCACCAATTTTATGAAAAGACTGGGTAAAATATCAGCAATTAATATGGCACCAGTTGATATGTAATTACATTGCCTGTCTGGATTGCCAGTGATATTTCTAGAAGTTTGCGTTCCCTGTATAATAAATTTAAATTTTAAAACTACGCAAAATAAACGTACAGTGAAGGCTCGAGTGAACGTTCATCGATTAATTAGGGCCACAAAAAAATTTCTTACATTATCATCAGTTTGGGAGTGAAGAATATCGTTTGCGGCGCTTAACATTACAACATATCCATAATTGTTACACAGACCTAGGATCCAATAAGCTACAAATGCCCTCCAGGGTTTTTGTCTCACTGCTTCGCTGCAACATGACCGGCAACAACTCCAAAAACCAGAACTTTCTGTGTTATTCAAAGGAGTCTCTTCTGATAAATGAGATTTTGCTGACGGAGGATCCATTTCTAGAATTAGATGATATTATAATGACTGAACAATCGATAGTTGATGTTTAATGTTTCACTTGTTTCATGACTAAGTGTTACTATTAAATTTTTAATCGAAAATCGATCGCGGCATGCTTTGGGACGCCGATTAATATTTAATACTCACTTCTATTGTTTCAATTTTAACTAAACCGTATAATCTACAAAATCACTGCTTAAAATAATTATACTTATATATACTTATATATACTTATATCTACTAACTTTTGCCAGTTATTTTTTAAGCGGGTTAACGTTCAAGTTTTCGACAATAAAATGCCGATAAACCGATACAGTAAGAGATACTGCCACTTAACTTGTTTGCAATAAATAAAAATTTACTCGTCATACGTCACCACCTGCTTCAGCAAAAAAAAGATGCACGTGATGCTCTTAATTTAATCGAATCACGTTTGCACTTCACGGGTCTGTCCCGCACCGTCTTTTGCCCAAATCTGAGTACCCCTTCAGAATTATGCTCATCCATGTACCCAAATCCTTTCAAATCTCCAACACGAAAATTAACATAAATTCGGACTGTTTATACATTCATTCTTATCGTATGGATTACTTATTTACCTTACAAAATTTTTAGTACCCAATCAAACAATGCGCTTCCGAAGAAAAGCTTGCTTATGCTTCAGCATTTTTTCAATGGAATTGTATTATTGCCATACGTACCTTCAGCAGCAGCCGTAAGTAGGTGATTCAGCCGTATCATATCAAGTTGCAAATTGTCAACATTAAAATTCAGTATGCAAATCGAGTAATGCAATTGCTGAAATCGCACACCGACTTATAAATTATTAATTTACTGCACTAAAAACGGAGAAGCAAATCACTCAGAACATTTGTTTATATATATATACATATATATACTGCGTCTTGCAATTAACAAATAGAACGGTGACGTAAATAACGAAATTATTGTTCAAAAATAAATTTATGCCTTAACAATCCACAATTTATGGTTTCAGATGTTCAAAGTTGTAGTTATTGCAAATTACAAACTGACAAATTGTGTGCAATACAGAATCTTACACTAAATGTAATTATGATTTACCATGGCTGTTCAAAAAATACCTCTCAAAGAAACAAGTTCAATGATTCTTTCAAAAATTTTAATTTGCTTTAATTTAAAAATTATCTCTACCTAAGTCTGTGAAAAACAATTCAGAATTTACAGAAAGTTTTAGAATAAAAATGATTACATTTTGATGTGGATTCACTGAGCTGTGACATCTACCTTAAACACTCAGGTGCATATTTTTTAATTTTTTTTATAATAGAATCACTGTTGCAAAATTTCGAATAAAAATCAGGCTGTAGAAAAAAATAGCATATGATACTTATCATCACAAATGAAATTTAAAGATAATGTAAGAATATAAGAAAATTTTTGCAAAATGAACTTAACAAAGATAATGAAAGCAAATTTCACTTGAATAGATGTTGAAATAAGTGTGATTTTAATATCAGAATAAAAAACTTGTGCATTGATTTTAACACGCTATGAGATAGTGGGTTATTATCGCCAAATTTCAACTTGTTTCTCAAAGTGAAATAAAAAATTAATATCAACCTAAGTGAGAACTTTCGTGACAGTCACGATTGCATTTCATGCACATAAAGTTCTCACTATTGCATTTTAATGGATTTTTTTCGTACTGGAAATCAATTAGTACACATTTAAAATTTATATTTTGTTATGTCATTCAGACTTGACTTTTCCATTAAACTGCAAATGAATCAAATTTTAATGCACCGTTATCATTGACGCATACTCAACTCTGTTTATGAATGCATTTTTGTTGAAGTTGATATGATAAAGAAATTTAAAAATGGATCAATAATATAATTACGATTCTGTGTCAGAAACCACGAATTCAGAGAATGAAGGTTTTTATTCGTATTTTCTCTAACTAATTTTTTGTAAATTCCCTTTGCAGAGGATACTCCATCCTAAGGGTTTGAAAGTTTCAACTTTCGTTTCAGTAGATAGGTATATTCAATTTCGAGACCGGATGCTTTATGAATAAGTATGTATTTCAAATTCATTTTGTTGATTAGTTAAGTTTCCATATTACGAATACAGTAAACTTTTGATAATTGAATTAGGAAAAGTTTGTCTTAACGAGAAATAAAACTTAAATTTACAATAAAAAACTATTAATTTAATTTTTATTTTTCTGAAAATATCGAGTTAACTGTATGTTAATTGTTAAAATCCTTGACCGTTTTAATATAATAAAAAAATCTAAATCTAAGATAAACAATAATAAGTGACGATAAGGAAGTAATGAGCTGGCTCATTTAAAACTGATTATTTTGTAATCATCTTGAAAAAAATCACTTCAGAAGTTTTGATAAGAGCGGAATCCCTTTGTTAAAAGAGGTTTGCTTATACACTGAAATATTTATAGTAAAAATTGAATTGAAAAAATCACAGTTATAAACTTGATTATGTATAACTTGTTCAAGTCTATTTATACGTGCACTTCTATTAAACTTACGATTCAAATACAATCATCGATATGTTAATTGATAAAATCCTTGACCGAATTAATTTAATTAAAAAAAATATAAATTTCGCGTTTGAAATGAGTTGATTCATTTTAAGCTGGTTCCCTTGTAAGTGATAAAATTCCAAACCCCCCACTGGAGCGATATCACACAATAACATTAAACACCAAGCAATTAATCATAAGTTTTGATAAAAAATGTGAAGACATACTATTTTTCACCAAACATGCGCGTTTAGCTTCCAATCAGCAAACAAGTATTCACCAACACAAAAAGACAATTGTTTTTAACTCGACAGTATTTATGGAATGGAATTCAAACACATCCACGTTTCCAACTGCACTGTAAAAAGCAATAACAAATGTTATCGTAACCAAACCTTTTTTTGTTTTAATTAACACCGACCGTGAGAATTCAACCTTCGAATCTACATAAACACTATTTGAGGTTCATCAGAAGTATTTTTTCAGTTTTCGACTGTCGGTTTTAGTCAATTAAAAAAACAATTCAACCCGCTGATGCACCACGTGTTTTCGCTCCGGTCGGTAACTTATAAACTAAAAATAACACTCGTTCTTGTTGCACGCAGCGGCAACGTTAGCATGCAAGAAGCGTTTCCAAAAATTACCTGCCAAAATGGTAAATAAGGGTCGTAATTTCACAGGTATAATTCCGACAGCGAGGTGTCGGTATTTATGACCTCTCTATCAGGTGACAACAAAAACAGCCTCAATAGTTTACCGAATTTGTCGGCTGATTTTCCTGAAAATTAGGCACTCAAAAAGTCTGCTTTTTAATGTGGTACACTCGTGCCGTTTGTATTGCATAATTCGAGGTGCTGATTTCTTGTTTTCAAAATAAACAATTTTTTAACAATGGGTTTATAAACATTTTTTTTTACTTAACAATACTTTTCATTAACGCCTTGTGTGTGCGAAATGAGTCCTTTTAAGAGCGTTTCGAAATTGATTTTAATATTTTCTCTGATGGGGTTGAATTGGGCTTACATGGATTACGGGTCGAGTAAGAGGCTTTCTTTTATTTAACAGGAAAATTGCGTTTATTAATTCCAGCATGCACTCCCGGAATGGAATGGACGACGGGGGTGTGCGGCCAAAAATGCAAATGCCTATTAAGAGGGATTACGCACTGCACGCCGATTCCTTGTGTCGTCGTGAAACATTCGGAAAATGGGAAAGTTAATGTGAAGGAAATCGCTGGGCCTTCCGGGTCCGTGCGTGACATAACCGATTTCGTTGATAAACGAGATTTGTTTGGTGGATCAGGTAATAAAAGGTTTTTCCAACCCCCATTAATGAATCAGTTTTGCAACGAAAAAAGCAGGTTTTATGTAGTTAAATGAATAAAACCGACAAAAGGAATCATTGCAACGATTTTTTCTTCAGTAGAATAAATTTAATTTGAAAATTGTCCATATTACAATGATTTCGAAAGTTACTGAAATTGCCGTTAAAAGAAATGGTATACATTTTGAAAGTAAAGAGGGATTTTGATATTAGGGGGTCCAGATTTTTTAAACAGTTAGAGAGGGTCCGTACAGAAATTAAATTGTCAGTTTATTCAAGCCTCATTGAAATTTTGGTTGTAAAAATATTGCAAGGTAATTATTTTTGTTTTAGAATTGCATAGAAAATTTAACAATTACAGAATCTAGTGGTACTAACTGGTTCAATAAAAACGGAAACAATTAAATGTTATCAAGAAATAATACTAATTGTTTTAATATCTTTCTCTACATAAGTAAATGTAATTACTGCATTGTGTAGACTGAAAAATAAAGTATTGCAACAATTTATTGTGATTTTAATCTCAACCGCTGTCACAATGCAGCCGATTCTGTCAAGTAAGTATAACACGTTAACTGTTTTATTTGATGTGTCCTATGCATATTTGAATTAGTTTCGTCAAAATTGACGGGCCGGGTAGCACTAAAGCATGTACGCGTCAAAAGCTTTCAATTAACCAAATTTTAATTAACATTAGCCGACCAGTTCCGCGACAATTTGATATTTATAGCGAAATGAAAAAAAATGTTTGCCTTTCGCTCAACAGGTACGCCACCCTCTCTTTGCTAAGTATTGAATCGGCGTTTTTAAGCCGAAAACCGGGGATTTGTGAAATTTAAAAATATAGGTCAATAAAAATAAAGAAGCTCACACAGACATCAACCGTTAGTCTGCGATGGTTGCAGCATCATCGCGTATCAAAAGGGTGTGCTAGGGGTAGAGCAGCGCGTCTCAGATTCCATTATGCTACCCCATTCACAAAACATCCCCAAATATCCCATTCGACCCGGTTTTTTATGCCGTAGATGTATGTTTAAAACAAGCATGAGAGGGGTGAGGGCCCAGGTGCGAGTGCATTCGCTACACGAGCTAACAAAGATCGCAATCAGCTATAATGGGTTACGCGAATGTGACGGTGCGACCGGGTGTCGCGCTAATCCAGTCACACCTGTCCATATCCTAGTTATTCGCCCTTGATCTGTCAATGTTAGAATTTCTCCGACTGCGAGAATACCCCTACATCCAGCGTTAAAATCACCTTCCGGAATTTAAAAAAAACGGCTCACCTTAAAACATCTCCAAACGCACGGTCGTACCAGTACCAGTACGACCCCTCTCGAATTTCACTTTCACGCAAAACGGTTCCCTTTTAAAAAAAAACCGGGACCTAGCAATCAAATTCAAAATTCACTTTTTTGACGTTGCGTCAAAAATCGTTTGGTCAAATCGGCCGTTGTGATTTTTTTATGCTGGGGATTTTTATACATTTATGCGCGGCTCCCTAAACCCTTAACCATCCACGGGGGTTATGTGTAACTATCGGGATGAATTGTTCTCACATACGAACGGTTTTTATGTTCCGAACTGTTCAATGCAGGGCTAAGATGATTTGTGCCTTTTCATTTTTTGGTTATCAATCAAATTCGAAGTTCTAACAATTTTTAATTCCGGAAATGATTCTTGAATAGAAAAACAATTTAATTTCAGTTGAAGATAAAGATTATTCAGTCAATTTTCCTGTTTTTTTTTTCAAATAAATTATTTAAGTGGCTGCACTTAAATGATGAGTGAAACGATTAAAGTGAAAGGGTCAATTCGTTCCCTATCAAATGCATTGTGTTAAAATATTCAAAAACGTCCTTTTGGTAATTCATTTTGGAATTGTTTATCAAACACAAAAAAAACTTTTTTATAACACAAAACGTATTAACAAGGAACAATAATTGAAATTTTAATGCTCTACCGATTTAAAAATTTATTTTATCCTTGCTTTTTAATTACTCATTTTAAATATTAAAATCATTTATGAATTCAACACAAAAGAAAAGATTTAAACGTTATGCTTGTTATCTTTAATTATATTTAACACAATGTATTTTAATAAAATGTTTTTATGATTTTATTATCGAACCATTTCAATTCTAGTATTCAATTTTTAACGTTTTTAAAAAATATTTTCATTGTTCTTGGTTTTAATATTTAATTTTGACGTTGGTAATTTATGATTGAAACTACTTATGCATTGAAAGGAAATTATTATGTATGTAATTATTATCAGCTTGGTATAATTATAAGTAAATTGTTTTATTTTTTATTTGAGTTTTGATTTTCAAATAAAATAGACTTTGAGCCGATTGAACTTCTTATTATACATTTCTGAACATAAAATTATTAAAGCAGATATTGTTTTGTAGATAAACAATTTATTACAACGAATTACTAATTGACGTTTGACTTAGTCATTTACCAAAACAAAATAATTTAAAATTCATTTACGTGGAAGTATTAAACAAACTGATTCAAGCTTCAAGCAGCCAATGTTTAAACAAACTATTATGAAATTGACACATTTTCTACCAGATAATTACCTACTATACAGGGTGACCTACAAAAAGGGGGGAAAATTAAACAAGTAACAATCTTTTTCATCTAATTTTGCGTAGTTTTCGACAATTGATCAACTTTTACGCACTATAATTTTAAAATCGGACCAAAAAAAGGTATTGTATTTTATTCGCAATTTTTTTATTCAGTTTTCTCCTTTTTCGTAGATCACATTCCTTGTGTAGGTATTTTAAAATTTTAAATGAGAATTTAAAATAGGTTCCCATTTTGGTTTCATTAACATAGGTTGAGGCTAAATGATTACTTCAAATTGTGGTTATATTAAATTTCAAATAAGCAATACAATAATTGGAGATTTAAAAAAGTGTATCAAGAAGGGTAGAATCGCTAATCCAGCCATTGTCAGACCTACCCCTACCTTTTAAACCGGGTGCCTTCAGTAAAAAGTTTCAAAAGGAACGTACTGAAATAAAAATAACATGTCAGTCCTGTTGTGAGTGCAGGTAAATGTTTTGGCACCGGATAATTTAATAATTAATATTTAAATACGAGCTCCATTTTGGCGTAGGCGATCGTAGGCGGGGCCTTTGCAGTCAAATGGGGGGTAGAACCAGTCACAAAGGGTGCCGACCCTGTTCAAAAAGGCCACAGCCATCCTACCATTCGAGCAGATCATTCAGTTGCTGCTTGAGCTTCACATCCTTTCCAGAACGGATGTCACATCACGTGTGCCGATACTTCAGTGAACTACCCAATTCGAATTTAAAACTTACCCTTATCAATTTGAATCACACGCGATTAAATCGAGTGACTTTTTATTTTAGTGCACCAGTTTTAATTGGTTGTGTTTTTGTGCGTTTCATTTTAAAATTTATTTTTTGAATTTAAATTTCGAGTTTAAATTTTCAGTCGCGTGGGGTGGCAACCACCCTATAACCTAAAAATTTTGAACAAGCGATCCGACACAGAGATGCAATTTATATGTAAAATTATCTCAGTACGCAACCGAAACTGATCCGTATTTGCAATTACAATTATTACTTGTTAAGGTATTTGTACATAATGTTTTTTTTTATCATTTAGACCGTCAGATATTTCGCACTTTTTATATTGTACGCTAAATGAAACGAATTTCAACAATTTAATTTGGTTTTGTTGAAATTAAATTTGGTCCACAAAATCTAACAACCAAAGATTCAAATTTCTGACTTTCCGAATTCTATTTTAGTTATTTTAATTACCACTCGATTTTATTTGTAATCATTAGCTTAAATTGCGATTATTTTAATTATTTTTCCTGAGAAATATTATATTGTTGCATTGTTCGCACCTTCCAGAAATTTTCTAAAATCCTCACTTCTTATCTTCGAAATTATCACTCCAAAGAATTATTTGGTGTTTGTACTATTATAACTATTTGCTTCTGGCAATTTTCACCTCATGAAAATTGTGAATGTTGATCATAACCAAATAAAACGAAGCAACTTTTGCTAAATATGTGCTTATTGCCAACAAAAACTTTGAATTACTATTTTGTGCTGAATTTTTAACTAATCAATTGTAATTTTCTGATTGTAGCAATCTTCTGAGTTATTTTTAGTAAGAACTGGCGTTGCAGCAAGAAAACACAACTTCTAATCACAAAAAATTGAAAGCCAGGCTTTTTGGAGACTCGACAAAAATTATAAAAGCTTGCAGGCCAAAACGGAGAATGATTTCGTTTCTATTAAAATTCTGAAGTCAAATTTTAAGCGATAACTTTCAATAAAGAATCTGGAATGAAATAATTCTATTTTGTGAAACCTTTCTTCACTTTTGTTGTCTGCAAGCGATTGTTTTGTACAAATTCCTAAACTTTCTCATAACAGCTTGCTCGAAAATGTAGAAATTTTTATTGATAGAAATTTCTGGATTGTTTTTAACTCAGAATTCGGATCAACATATTTATAACTCCTTCTCCGGAATTTGTATTAATGTAAACTTTATAATTTCGTACAAAAAGATCTTCATTAGACTTGAAATGATGTTGTTATCAGGTTTGAATTCAAAACGTCTTTCGTGAGATAGGAACAGTTATTGCATTAAATCAAATTGGTTATTGTTAACGTGTCATAAATTTTCTTGTAACAACACATATTTATTCAAAAAAAAAAAAAAACTTTGAATCTTTATTATTTATTTTATTAACTGAAAATTGCATTTTTGTACAAATTTCAAAATGAAAATTACATTTTGTATGCGATAATAGTTTTTGTTCTAAATTTTATGAATCGAGAGATGAAATTTTTGTTAACTGCAAAGTTTTTACAGATGATTTTAATCATAATTTGATGCTTACAGGGAGCAAGAGGCAAATTCTGGTGGCTCATCACAAGAAAGTGGAAAAACAATGAAATGGCTAAAATTCAATTTTATACTCGAAGTTTTCATGGTTTTGTGGAAGAAAAATCTGTATTTAAAGCCGAAAATAGCTACAATTAAAGTCGACTCGGTTAATTATTAATTAAACACGAAATGCAGAAGCTATGTAGAGGTCGAGTTGCATTTTAAAATAATAGAATAGCCGATGAGGCACTAACTGTGATTGACACCGAGCATTAGCACTAATAGATTTTTAAACAGGTCTCGCTAGCGTTGACAGTCTGTGCATTTGAATTTTGCATAAGTTGTCCAACCGTAGTTAGACAGGTGATAACGGTCGTCCTTGTAAATTCGCGAAGCACCTTACATTATTTATATGAAACAGTGAATATTTATCATGGCACGTCTAGCTGACGTATATGACAACAATTTTCGATTTTAACTCTTTAAATCAATTTCCTCAACAATTATAACAAATAAAACAATAAAGGAACTTCAATCAGCAATCAAGTGAGGAACATTTTTTTCGATTAACATTCAATTTGTTTGCAGTGATTTAATTTCTTGAGCTCTTAAACAAGAACTTAGTTCAATGCGGTTTTGATTGTTGCTCAGAAAGCCGTGTATTCACTAGGCTTTCTAGTAATAATCAGTACCAAGCTAGAATAAATCTCTACGAGGACTTTTTTCAACCAGTGACCCGAAACTGACCACAGTTATTGCACCACAAAACGAACAATCGAACTCAAACACAACACAATACCAGAAAAGAAACAAGATTTTGGAATTTTCAAGAAGAAATAATATGCGAACAAGTGAAAAAGAAATCAAGCTTGATTTAGAAGAAAGAAATCGTATTACGTCTGACATTTTTAAATTAAAGTATCAAATCTCACCTTACAAATTGTTTAATCATTGACAAATGGTTTTTATAATCCAAAGTTATTTCCGAAATTAAGTGAACTTGAAAACCAGTTGATAATGATGTTGTTTTGTTATGAATTGTATTGTGAATTCGTTTGCTGTCATGTTAAATAAAAAGGAATAACATTTGTTTGGGTATATTAATAGCGACATTACATTTTATTGTTTCTTGAGATAAAATTTTTATGTCGAACTTAAAATTATTATAGGTATGAAATTAACAAGTTGCTATGATAGTTTTTTGTGTGTGCATCAGTTTTTATTCATTTGTAAAATATAAAGTTTCAATAGAGGTTTTTTATGTTAAGAATTGAGTGATATCGCATCTAAAGGGAAGATTTCCTTCGGATAACAAAACATCAACATTTTAAAGATCTGCTAAGAAAAATAAAACGTTTCAATCTTCGGAGTTTTTCTCTAATCGGGAATAAATAAAAGAAAAAAAAGTTTGAAATAATATTTAAAAATTTTTTGGAATACATTTAGATTTTCCGCGCTTTCTATATCACAAGGAATTAACGTTCGGCCATATTGTTCATCTGTCATTGAATTCAGTTTATGCTGTGCACACAGTTTTTGACGTTTAAACGCGTTATTATCAACGAATAATGATAAATACAAGTCTGACGTATGCTTTAATAACCTTGTATTGATACATGGACACGTGTACTTCAAAATAAGTAGTAAAACTTCGTAATTATAATGCAATATATTAAATTACTACCTTTAGTTTGGTTGTTAATCCTAACCCTAAATTCAGTTACAGTGTTTTGTAATTCTAAAAATCATGTGCATCAAACCATGTTCGCACCGTGCAGAGCTTGTAAGACTTTTGTTGAAGCTTTCAGAAGGGTAATACATTTGTTGGTATTTTCAAATAGTTTGGCTAGTCTGTTTAGGAGATGGAGAAAACGAAAAAAGGCAAATTCGAAGGAGGAGACGCTGCTTGGGAGGAAGAAAAATTAGGAAGTTATGCCAATAGCGAAATCAGACTGGTTGAAATACAAGAAAACGTCTGTTCGGATGTTGAAGACGGTAAAGATCAATGCTACTCGATGCATGAAAAGTACGATTCAGTATTAGAAGAATGGTGGTTTAATTATCAAAATGAAAAGCCTGATTTGTATCAATATTTCTGTATTGACATGACAAAGCAGTGCTGCCCGGAGATGCATTTTGGCACAAATTGCACACCTTGTCCAGGTTTTCCCGACAATGTTTGCAGTAATAATGGAAAATGTAAGGGAGCGGGGACTCGCAAAGGAAGTGGGAAGTGCAGTTGTGATCCGGGATATGATGGACCCATGTGTGAGACTTGTGCCACATCTTATTATGAAGCTTACCAAGATGACAAAAAATTATTGTGTTCAAAATGCCATTCTTCTTGTAATGGAGCTTGTACCAAAGCAGGACCAGCTGGTAATTATTATTTGTTTTGTTGTTTGAGTTAATTTTTTTGAATTTCAGGTTGCGAGAAATGTGTGAGTGGTTGGTTGATGAATAGTGAGCAAGGATGTACGGACATAAATGAATGCGTTATTAATAAGGATTCTTGTAGTCCTCTCCAATTTTGTGTGAACACTGAAGGTTCACATAAATGTTTAGACTGTGATCCATCATGTGTAGGGTGCACAGGAGACGGGCCAGATATGTGCATAAGTTGTGCCAATGGTTTTACCTTTGTTAATAATGTTTGTGTTGGTAAGGAAAAAAATTAATTTTGTTGCAAACATTATGAGTTTGTTTTAGATTCAGAACAAGAACAGAGGAAAATGCATATGTGGATTACAAGATACCTGACATATTTAGGCCTCTGTATTGCCACCTGCATTATTTTACAACGTAATGTTGCTTTGGCTGCAATAATAGGGCTTGCAGTGGGCATATATATTTCAGTATCGGAATATATGCTGAACACCTATCCGACTCCAAACACAACAGACCTTCTAGAAAACCTACAGCAATCCATGAATTAGAATTTTTAATTAGCTAGATCTTTTTGTAATAATTTATTACCAAACCCCTACCAATGATACAATATGTAAATAAATTTTAATTCCCGTGGGTATTCTGTATTTTTTTAAATTAGTTTTAAATGGGTGCTAGAATGAGATTGGTGCAAATTCATGCTTGATTTTGCTAGTTTATGCTGCTTGCAATTTCGTGATAGGACAAAATTAAAGTCTGGTAGGAATATTTATTATCGTAAATGTTTTTAGGTTTTTAATGGACTCTAATTGGGTGCAATTTAGTTGGTGTTTGTGCGGAAATTTTTATTATGTCTTATTATTGCATTAGTCGCGCAGTTAAAATTATTCTCCAATTAGGAAATTTGCTGATAAGCAAAATCTTAAATCTCTCGGAGGAAAGCGAACGCAGGCGCATTATTGAAGCAGATAAAAAGAGATTACAGTCAAACCTGGATAAGCCGGAATCATGTTTATGACGGAACTTTTTTTCAGTCCCGAATTACGTATATGTAAACTCTATGTAAAGTTACCTGCCGGAAACGGAAAGTGTTTTGACGTCCCCTGCACGGTACTGCACTGGCTAAGCCGAAAACAATGTCGAAGTAATACTTAAGGCTGGGATATTTTCTTCGAAAGGGGATCAGGCGTACTCTGTCGCTCACGTGCGTCAATATAGGGAAAACATATGATTACTTTGATATGATATGATATACTTTGTTAAATGTCAAATCAATTGTGAGCGTTAATATTAACGCCGAATTTTAAGTCAGTACTAATTTATTTCATAACAAATTCGATCGAGAATAACCTTATGCCGGAGAATAGAAAATTTGCTTTGTGATAAAAAAACGGCGCTCAAAAATATTCTATACTTTTTGAGAACCCGGCGACCAAATTTGGTACATTTTAGGAATAAAAGACATTATAAATTTATAGTAAAAATTTAATTTCATCCTCAAAAATAGTTTTGTAGTTTGCAGAAAAAAAAATACAAAATGGTGCAAGTTAATTAAATTCTGGTAGACCTTTGGGATTTAATTCACTGAATAAAAACTATTTTGTTCTTTGGAAAGTACTATATCATTTTGAAATAAGAGAATGTTGATGAATAATTATTACAAAGAAATAGACAAATGTAACTATTGATAAAAATTCTGACATGGTGTAAACTTGGGTAACGGCGCATTAGTTGTTTTACCTAACTTCTAAGAAAATGATAAGTTATCAATTATAATGTAATGAAAATAAAGAGAAATAGTAAAAAAATATAGCAATACTAAAAAATTACGAAAAAAATGAAAAATTAATAAAAACTAAAAAAATTAAAATTAAAAAACTTATTGGTATAATAATACTTCTTGAATAATCTCTTTCTAAATTCAATTATATATAAAAACATAACAATACAAATAAACAATAATTCCTAAAAAGTGTGAACATAAAATAAACAACTATAAATTATAGAAAGTAAAAAACAAAATAGCATATAAGGAATAGGACATTATTCGTATTTTTGCAGACAATTAATTATTAATAATGAAGTTACCGCATTATTGTAACTAGTAACAAATTTATAGCAGACTAGCTGAAATGCCCGGGTTTGCTCGGTGTACAAAATTTGGTGGCTGTAGGACACTTCTTTCTATGCAAAAATCTGTTTGGGCGATAGTCCCCCCCCCCCCTACTAAGATGCAGTTGTGTACAAAATTTGATGGCTGTAGAACACTTTTTTCTACGCAAAAATCTATTTGGGCGATTCCTCCCCCCAATAAGATTTACTTCTGTTCAAAATTTGATGGCTGTAGGACATTTTTTCTATGCAAAAATATGCTTGGGTGATAAGCCCCCCCCCCCAAGATGTACTTGTGTACAAAATTTGGTAGCTGCAGGACACTATGCGAAAATATGGTTCGGTGATACCCCCCTCACTAAGGTGCACTTGGGTACAAAATTTGGTGGCTTAAGGACACTTCTTTTTATGCCAAACTACGTTTGAGCCCCCCCCCGCGACTAAGATGCACTTGTGTACAAAATTTGTTGGTTGTAGGACACTTCTTTCTATGCGAAAATAAGTTTCACTGATCCCCCCCGTGCGAGTTTTGTTTGGACCCCCCCGATCGGCATTAAATTAAGTCCCCCTACTAAGATGCACTTGTGTACAAAATTTGGTGACGTTAGAACACTTCCCCCCCCCGATCGGCACCAAACTTCACAGGAACACTCTCCAGGTTATGTTAGAGTATTCCTGAAAATTTTATCAAAATCGGTTCAGCGGTTTCCGAGTCTATAAGCTACATCCAATTTTATATATATAGATTATCAACTAAAAAACTTTCATAATTGGTGAGGTGGAGTCTCAGAGACTCCGACTTCTAAAAAAAGGGTTTTACACTCAAAACGTCACTCTGTCGACTGTAGCACAATAAATAAAACGCACTTTGGGGAAGGTATATAAAAGGTCACGGGCGACAAATAAACAAATCGAAAGTAATGACGGTTTTAAAATTTCCAGGAGTCTCCCTGACTCCACCTCACCGGTTACGGGTTAAAAATCCAATTTATAAAATATTTATTAATAAATAATGAAGGGTTTATAGTAAATATTTTCCGCATATTATGCGTTATTATTAATATGCTAATTTAATTGTTAACTGAAATTCATTAGTAAAAAACAACGTATATTAAAATGATATAAATACACTAAGATCGTTTAACGCTTCCTCGTTTAACGCTGATTCGATATAAGGCGGCTTGCTTGAAGTCTAAAAAAACATTTACGCTGATTCAAATTATCTTGGCATTTCGTTGATACTACGATCATTTCTTGAACATTCAGCAAAAGATGGCAATTTATCGTAGCGCTGTACTTCCCCTAAATCTATGTTTGTTTGGTGCGTTTATTTTCGCGTATCCTGTTCATTAGCAGCGAAACAAATTCCAACGTTATTCATTTATGTCCTGTAATCCTCGACAATATTGTTTAAGAAAATCAATAAAAATTCTATTTTTTCATTAAAGATAAATCCGTATAATTATTTAGATTATTCGGAATGAATAAGTGTAATAATAAAACAAAAATTACACAAAAAATTGTAGCTGCTGACGCGAGTGGAAAACGGTGAACGTCAAGTCGACCTTGAAACCGCTTTGACCCGGTAGAGCTGGCGCCATACGTCTCGGAGACAATTTTTTTTGTAAACCCTGAATAACATTTTAAATTTTAAAAAATTTGGCTGATTCCTCGGGTAGCTGCCTCATTTGGTCAGAGTTATCGTCAGTCTTTTGTATGATAGGGACGTGTGCAGACATATTGTTTTTGTTTTTTGCATCGATAAAATCTGTGGGACCCGACGTCATTTTTTCAGTTTTCCTTGCAAAATTTTTTTAATTTATTTTCATCTCTAAACTTATTTTGGAAAGAAAGTCGAATGATAATTTTTTTTTAGAGGTGTTACAAAACAGTGACAATTTTCAATGTTGAGTTTAATAAAAACAATGTTATATTATATCTAGTTATGTTTTATTGTAGAGAAAGGATGCAGTTTCCAATATATAAAGTTAGATTTAACATAAAATAATGTTTTTCAATAATAATTAAACTATAAAAACTCTCGGTCTTTGAGACGGGTGCTAGTCACGATTAATATTTATTTCGCGTCAGCTCTGGGAGGTTAAATATGCCCGTTTCTACTATATGAACCATTTTAGAAATAAAATTTGTATTCCCCTTTCCTTATTTACTATGTGTTAAAATGACCTCGTTTAACGCTGTTTCGTTTAGCGCTTTGACGTCTAGGAACGCATCCTAAGCGTTAAACGAGGTCTTAATGTAATTAATAAATCTTGCTTGTATTATTATTTACTATTATTAAACGTATATTTAATGTTAACAAATATTTATTTGATTTTAATATAGGGTGATTGCCCCAGTAATGGACGCCCAAGAGATAATCTTAAATTCAAAAATTCTCAAAAACTATGGCATTTTATTGAGACAAGTATGAAATATACCAAAGTGTAGTAAATTTTATGTGCTTTCTTTTAGTGTACTTTAGAGTTTATTACTTCTATTCTTCTCAAGAATCTCATTTCCATACTTCTTTTTTGTGCTGTTGTCTAAAACTCGCACGCATATTATGTCAGTGTCGATTTTACAATTGTTTTAACTGTTTCTGTTTTTATTTGTTTTGGTATTTATTTTTTACCTAAAAAGTTGCTTTTTATGCTACTGTACAGATGCGCCGAGTTTTGCCTCCACCCCGAAAATCGAAATTGCTAATTATGTGTACCCAAACTAATGAGGCTTCTTACTGCGAAATTTTATTTATTTTTAATAATTTCCTCCAAAAGGCTTCAAGTTTGAAAATTTGCTTCTATATTCAGTTATTAATTTGCACCTTTCTATGTTTTCTTCCTTTGTGAGCGTATTTCCATTTTTATCTTTTACATTCTTTAACATATTCGTTTTTGACTTTCTCATTCGTTTAAGCGCGCTGTAGAACAATTTTTGGTTTTCATTAAATGTTTTCGTTAGTTTATTTCCAAATCCATGTTTTGTCCTTACTATCTTTTATCATTTTCTCAACTTCTATTCATTTTTGTTTATATTTATCATAGGTTCTTGTGATCTATTCATTAGGTATCTTTTCCATACTTGTTTTTAATCTTTTACCATTTTTCTATCTCTCCTTATTATACACAGTCGTTCATAAAGTTGGAAATTAAAAAAAAAAGAACATTTGGATGGAATATTGTGATGATGACGGAAATGTTTATTTATTTTAGTATATACAGTCAGATCCTCCTACCAATAAAAGTTTATCGTCACTTATCACACAATTACTTCAATTTCAAGAAGATAATTTGGGCAAAAATGTCCAAAAACCTCCTATGACTCGAATCCCTGTAAGTTTACATTTTGTTTTTAAGTTTTTATTTTTTATTTTATATACCGGTAATTATTTCAATTAGGTAAAGTATTTTATGGATTTTAAACCTGGTGGAGCATTATGTCACATTTTAGCGACCGCATATCGCTTTAAAAACGAACAGGGATGGAGAAAATTTGATATGCAAATCGGAAAGGTAGAATTGTTTTATTAGCAGCAGTATTTCGTTTAACAATGTCGTTGATAACGTAAATTTCAGAGTCCCGCACGTTTAGAAAGATTAATAGAAATGTATCAAGCTATAGAAAAATTTTTAGTTCAAAATAAGTTTGATACGATTCCAGTAATTTATGTAAAGTCTGAAGTAGATAAAAATTTAGCTCTTAAATTAAAAGAAATTATAAGAAAAAGAAATGGACAAATAGTAGAAACTGAAGAGGGAGCGACACATATTCTTTATCCCCACTGTGACCCTCTTGAAGAGGAATATGCCCGACCAGGTTTGCGTAAAGATAGAATGATTATGATTATGATTATTGATATTATGTTCCTGATTCTTATGGGTACACGTAGAAAGAACGTTAGAAGCGCACGCCGGCGATGCTCTGTCCCCTCGCAACGGTCCCTGGAGGGTCTCCTCTATTTGGGTATTGGATTCCGACCAGTACAACGAATGGGTGACTGAGGAGGACTACGAAGTCGACGAGAGCGGTCGCAAGAAAGTTCACAGATTGCGTATGTCCGTTGAAGATTTAATGAATCCTTCGGCCGATCCCGACAGGAACAAGTAAGTCCCAATGAAATCGTTTTAAATCACTTAAAAAGATACTTCCCCATTTTGAACATGCATTTTTTTCATGACATTCGTTCAAATTTGATAAAAGTAACAGTCAATAACCAAAAAAATAGGGATCGGAAACTTTGTCCGCTAAATCGAGGGTTTCCCGAGTTTATACAAAATTTTCCACTATCTTATTTATCAACAGAGTCGGTGTTTTAATTTATTTTTCTTCTTACACAGGAAAAAGCAGAAGCGAAAACGGTCCCCGTCTCCTCTTCAAAAAGCGGGCAAAAGAAAAAGTGGAAGGAGACCTGCCGTTGGAAAGAAACAAAGACCCGATGAAATGGAAGCTGAAGATTTGACCAAGGATATGGAGGAACCGCCTCCTGAGCCCAATATTGTGGAAGTTAATCAGAATTTAGCTGGACAAACGGGCAAAAAGGATCATGAACTGCAACCGTGAAAGGCGGTTCGGTTACAGATCTGGACGAAACAGAAGATAGAGGAGATGACTCACAAACTGGAAAAAATAGTGACAGTAACAATCAAGATGATGGGCAAGAGGATAATGTCACCGAACAGACTCATCATATCATGATTCCATCATACTCGGCTTGGTTCGATTATAATTCCATACATGAAATAGAGAAAAGGGCACTACCAGAATTCTTCAACAGTAGAAACAAATCCAAAACTCCAGAAATTTATTTGGCGTACAGAAATTTCATGATTGATACGTACAGATTAAATCCGACTGAGTACATCGCAAGCACTGCTTGTCGGAGGAATTTAGCAGGTGATGTGTGTGCCATTATGAGGGTTCATGCTTTTCTTGAGCAATGGGGTCTAATTAATTACCAGGTAGATGCAGATTCCAGACCAACTCCTATGGGTCCTCCTCCTACCTCACATTTTCATATACTTTCAGATACTCCTTCTGGTTTACAACCTGTTAATCCTCCGAAAACTCCTCAGCCTAGTGCAGCAAAGACGTTGCTGGATCTGGACCGTGGTCAAGACGTTAAGAAATTGGAGCTGATGGATAATAATTCACATTTTGGTTTGAAATTGGATCAGTATGCTAAGAAACCAGCTGCTTTGAGAAATAAGACAGCAGCTTCATTGTCACGCGACTGGACTGAACAAGAAACCTTGATGTTGTTGGAAGGTTTAGAAATGTTCAAAGATGACTGGAACAAAGTGTGTGAACATGTTGGATCACGCACACAAGATGAATGCATTCTACATTTTTGGAGGTTGCCAATTGAAGATCCATATCTGGAGGATCCAGAGGCTGGTGGAGCTTTGGGCCCTCTGGTGTATCAGCCCATTTCATTCAGTAAGGCAGGAAATCCAATCATGTCAACGGTAGCGTTTTTGGCATCAATTGTTGACCCTCGCGTTGCCGCAGCTGCTGCTAAATCGGCAATGAATGAACTCGCCAGTATTAAGGATGAAGTTCCTGGCGCCATAATGGATGCACATCTTAAGAATGTTGAAGCATCCTCAACCGATGGTAAATTTGATCCGGCTGCCGGTCTAGCATTGACCGGAATCGCCGGAACTGTTCCAGAAAAGGAAGAGGATGACAAAATTAAAAAAGAAAATGAGATCAAAGAAGAGGACAAATCGGATTCAGAACAAAAGAAAAGTGTGGAAAGTCTAGAGGAGAAATTTGATGAAAAGCCTCCTGTCCAAGCTGATCTCCCGGATGAGAAGGAGGAAAAAATGGAAACTGTTGACATAAAATCGGAGAAATTGATAATTGATTCCATTTGGAACAGTTGAAAGCAGCAGAATTTAGAGCCAGGCAGTAGGCACATCAAAGATTACAAGATGAACAAGGGCAGTGGGCTGCTCAACAGTCGGTGATTCCACACGCTACCCCAAATCCTGAAGGAGGGCCGAATGTCGCTCCTACGCCATCATCACCACAAGCCGCTGCTGTGGCATCTCCTGCACCTCCTCATCATCATATATGAGAATTCAGTTATAAAAATCGTATATTCATTACTAATTAATTTTTTTGTAGTGTTCGTTTTCATCGGCAAATCCATATAGTAATTGTAGTTCCCGTAATGTAGTACCTGTGATACTTTTGTTTAACCCTGCTTGGGGATGATCTCACAACAGTACAATTTTTTTAGATATCAATATGATCGTGATCGAATAAATTATTTACTTCTATGGATGTACGTATGTATGTGATTTTCAATATTTTTAATTTGCAAAAATTATTTATTTATTCCATTTATAGCAGAGTCAATGAAGCCTAAAAATCATCGAATCTTCGAAATTCTCAGAAACAGTACCGATTTTAATAAAACTTTTTTTAAAATATTGTTTTGGACAAAGATCTTGGAAAATATTGAATAATTATTTGTGAAATAGCAAATATTATTAACTTATATGTTATGCAAACTTGTTCTCAAACAAAAATAGAAACAAATAACGCGTTAAAAATTTCTGACCAGTAAAATGATTGCGTTTTGAACAATTCTGGATAATCGCGACGATATACCGCGCTAAAAATTATTGATAAATATTTTACAACATTTCTTGTTTTTTGATAAATAATGTAATTATTTGTTTTCACTAAATCGTACAAAAAATCACTTTTTATTGAATATCACTGGAAATAAAAATGAATTATTCATATAAATAAATTATAATTCTTTAAGCAATATAAATAATTAAGTCCGTCTGTCGGAATGTTTCTGACAATTCCGAAGTCAAAAGCTTTATTGACTGGGCTATTAGTATTAGGGCCTAAATTACAAAAATAACTGCATAGTTTAATTAATATTTAAGCAGTTTATTTTCAAATGTGTAAACAAAACAAAAATTCTGGGAAACCTAAAAATAATAAAAATAATCAAATGAACAAATAAAAAAGAAATTCCTTAATATAATAACTAAAAGTAAACCAGAAATAAGATTATCAATCCATAGACGTTGAAACGCAATATTTAAATACTTCTCTTACAAAAAAATCAAACATTCTCTTAATATTTACGATATAACGACCTAACCTTTAGCTTGCAAATTCACTATCTGCTATACTCTGCCTCCAGGTAGCATGAAAAGGTATTTTTAAAATCTTAACATGTATCTTAGGAAACATTTCTTGCAAATACACCAATGGGACTACTGCAAGATGGAGGCCTGTATCATCACTTTCGTCAGACGGATCTATCATTAGAACAGCAATTAGATCACCGGAAAGCCAAGGGAATTCTATTTTCGGGCCTTCCGCGTTTTTCGCGTCTTTCTGTAATTGTTTTTCAACCATAATAAACATATGTCTTGTAACACGGAGGAACTCTAATGTAAATCCCCACACTAAATGTGTTAAGGTGTTTTCCAGATTAAAAGCACTATCTAAAACCATGAGATTCTCTAAGGCGTTATGTGAACCGTAAGTTGGAATTATCAGTAGTTTTTTAATATTTTTACAGGCACCTAATGCTGTATCGAATCCCGTTTTTATGTCGAAATTAACCAACTCCAATTGTTCCAATTTTGGCATATTCTTAACTGCAGCAAGAATTTCAAAGGTATTGCAGTTTCCTTTCCCTCCTTCTAATCGTAATTTTTCCAAATTCTTCAAACGATCCAATATGTCTGTTCCAAATGTTCTGGGGAAATCAGTGCACTCTCCCAAATCGAGGGATTTTAAATATTTTAAATCGGCAATCACGCCAATATTCAGGTTGTGTAACAATTTGATCGACGTTAAAGACAGGCATTTCAGCTGTTTTAGATCTGAAAGCGCAGTCAAGTCAGATGTAAGAGTAAAACCATCTGAAGATTTCAAATATAATTCCTGCAAGTTTTTCAGATGCATAAACGGAGTAAGGCTCATAGCGTCGCACGTGATATAATTAGCATTGATCACTTCAAGTTTTGGATTCGATAACGCCAACTGTTCAACGACAATTGCGGGACATTGACATAATTCAATTTTTTTCAATGAATTAACTTTTTGCATTGCTGTTGAAAACTGGGGCCACATATCAACCTCGTTTGTTGGGAGTATCATCTTGCGAAGGTCTAAGTGGGTAGTGCCGTGATGTTCTAAAGCATCACTCAAACCATCAACATCGCGTATTTGGAAATTTTCTACGCGGACGGTGCGCCAGAGTTTAGAATCACTTGCAATACGACGCCACATCGTGCAAACAGAGCTTGCACGCAGTAAATCTGGGACCTTCAGATATTGGAATACGTAACGAAGGGTGTTGTAATTGAACGATAGATACTGCATATACTCTGTGGAAACTGGCGCGGGGGTTTCTTGTTCTACAATTTTATCATTTTCAACTACAGTTGATCTTGGTTCGTGCAAGCAAATTAACACTAAATTAACATTAACGTAACATTAACCTAAAAGCTGTAAGCTGTAATTTCACTAGTCGTTCATGCGGCTATTTAAGAATTTGAAGTACATTAACATTAGTTTACAATTGATTGGTCCAGTTTCAACTTTTCCCTTAATCTGCATTTTCAAATTCATTGACTTTTCAAGGTTTTCCATGACCCCTTTCCAGTATTTTTCCTGACCTTTTTCTAGTAATTTGTGCCTTTAACTAAACCAGACAAAATTTTCAGTTCAAGTTATATAGGATAGTTTTAATTGTTCTAGTGATGTGCAAAACATAGTATATCTATACAAGATGTTCACGGATGGGGAGGCGCACTCTTGTAAACTTTCTTATCTACCATTTGGCGAGAAAGTCATTTCTGATAAAAAGTTCCGCTTATATTGGGAAATCATAAACAGTTGTCAAATTTCTAATAAAATGTACGGGGCGTTCTAGAAATTAGAAAGTACGAAATCGACCTTAAGCAAAGTACCCTTATTTTTCATTTTTGTGAAAAATATTATTTTACAAAGTTGTTTCAAAATGTAACAAAAGCTTAGATGCAAATTTTGGGTTGACAGTGAGTTAAAAGTGTCATTTTATTTATGTGAATAAGTCATACCATGAAAGTTGTTTTAAGGAAAACATAAAAAATTTTAGATATTAGCAAATCTGTTATTCAGAGCATTTTGGCGAACAATAAATTCAAACCAAACCACAATTTATCGATTCTTTGCTGGAAACGTTTTGTTCAGGGGACGAGTAATCTTTTACAACTCCAGGCACTGGGCTCCGGAAAATCATAATTTTCTAATTGTAATATTAATAGTCAAAAATTAAAAACAAACATGTTTGGTGCGACATGCTACATCACAAAATAATAGGTCTTTATTTTTTGGATGGAAACCTGGATCAAAATTCTTATTTAGAAATTTTATATGATTTCGTTCTGGCTGAACTGGACGATGAAAATTTAGAGTTCAGAAGAAAGTAGTATATTATGATATGAGTTTAATAAGAAGCATTTTGTCGCACGCAGGGGTAAAAGAGTGCGACAAAATGCCTTATAAACGAGATTTCATACACTATTTTTTCTACCTTGCTTTTTTTTAAGCAAAAACATGAAATTTCAAAATCTAGGGAATTTCGCGGCATTTGGCAAATACACATTAACCTCTTGTTGTAAACATTAACAGTGTCTTTAGTCACAAAGTTTGCTATTCCTTTCCTCTAGAAATGTAGTCATAATTTGTTATAAACAAAATCTTATTCTCGCAAATACCTGCACTCCTAGCTTTTAACAGCTTTTTAACAGTTTTTCTCCTATAGCTGAAATGTGTTCACCTTCAATCTTCTAAATCGTTTTGTGAAAAATAGATGCAAGTTTATGTACAAAATACATTAATATCTCAGATATTTCATTATTGAAAAACGATTCCAGAATTTAGGACATTGTAACCCCAAGTAGGTCCAGAACACATTCAAATATTTCTCATATTTATTTTTTATAAATGTATCTCAATACAAAAAAGATCATATAGCCATAATATTCCTCGAAGTAAACAGTCCGTGAAATTGTTTGAAGCGTCTGTTTACAAACAATTATAAAAAATACAGTAGGTAATATAACAATCGCATTGACTGATTGTGAGCTCACCGTCCTTATCGTCACAGACCATAATATAAATAATATTTATCAAGAAGTTTGATGAGTTACGAGCATAGGAAAAAGGGGGATAAGAACTGCTTCTTGGCATGATTAAAAATTAGTTTGCAATCTGTTACGGGATTAACTATAGCAGGCAAGCATTTTGATAAAGACTTGCACTACGGTAACAACTAATTTACAGATTAGTCTTCAAATATCGAAAAGGAGGACACTTTTCGAGGGAGAACACGCCTTACAAACGAAGGACTGTTCTCCCTAAAGGAGGACGGTTGGCCACCTTACTATAACTCTTACCTAAACATTTCGTATGACAATTATATTGCATCACGCGTGCATTACACACTGCATCATAAAATTGTTTAAGTTACTCACAATATTCAATCAATTGAACAGATTTCTTTTTTTTAAATTTGCATTACTTATTTTCACCTACGTATGTATTTTAAGTTTTATTACTCATTTACACATTTATTGTACTATAATTATCATTGATAGATAAGCATATCACCTTAGTTTCCAACATTTTTTTACACGGTTTTTGAGTTAAATATAGTTCTTTATTTCATCTTACACGGTTTTTGGATAATACGGAACGTATCCCCAATTTTACTATAGGAAACGCATCTTTTTACACGTTTTTTTACACGAACTTCTGAGGAACGTATCTACCGTGTAAAAAAAGAGTTCGGTGTATATCATATGTTTGGGAGGAATTTTAAAAAAGACTGGTCACTACAGAGATACCTTTTTATCAAAATGTTTATGATTTTAACTTAAAAAGACGACAGAATAGCTTGCATGAACGGCCGTTAACGCGCCTTCACAGAAATGCTTCGTGTCGCCGGCAACAGTTGGTTGGTCAATCAGAACACGAACTCAATTTCAAAATCTACTGTCACCAGAACTTGAAACATGCTCAACTTTTATGGCGACAAGGCGACAACCGGGCGACAATGTATCTTTGTCTTCCTTTAAATATCGTGTCATTGCATTGCGTTCTGTGAACGGCAGAAAAAATTGCAGCAAATTTCTGAGCTATCGCTAGCGACACGACACAGTTCTGTGAAGCCCCTTTAGTTAATGTTAATGTTGATGTTACCTTAACGCTAGTTTAATGTTAATTTGCTTGCATTGCTTTCTTACCATCGTTATCGTCATTTAAATTTGGCGTCGATTCTTCCGGCGTCTCAGACACTTTTTTCGGTTCTAACAGAACGATTTCATCAATTATCTTTTGCGTGTCTTCCATTATTCATATGTACTTTAAATCAGCACTAAAAACGTTTGTGTTAACAATTTATATTCGTTGGTCTTGTTAAATAATCTCACTAAGTTGATGAAAGCACCACTGCAACTAATATTTTCAAGTAAATTTGAGGTTAATGGCAATCGTGTGGTTCTTTACTTATTGTTAGATGGCGCCGCGCGGGGATTTTGATTGTATGGAAGCCTGTATATTCAGTTATTAATTTGGATCTTTCTATGTTTTCTTCCTTTGTGAGCGTATTTCCATTTTTATCTTTTACATTCTTTAACGGTCTTGGACCGAACCATCGGCTCAATGTGATTTAAATGGAAAACGGCATCACTCGTTTTAGCCACATTTTCAAGATTTGAAGAATAGGTTGCTATTGCATTTTATAAGAGTGATCGGTTCGCACGGATCTATCGGATAATTTTTTTGATGGTGTCTCGATTAAGCTAGTTATTAATTAAAATGTAAAAAAATTTCAAAACTTGAACCCCTCATAAAGCCTCCAAATATTTAAAATTTTGGTTTCAAATTTATATGAGCTTATTGCTGACACTTACACGCATACTTTTTATTCGGATCGTTTTTCTTCAAATATTATAGTTTGCTCATAATTTAATTAAAATCGTTTGAGCTCATTTTGCACAGAGCGCATTTTTTCATAGCTCGGGGCTAAACTGTCAACAAGATATATGGCACTAACAAAGACACTGAGTGGCCTTTGTTAGGGCCTTATTGCCTGCCATAAAGTTTATCTTAAACGAGTGAAGTGGAAAATATTTATTTTTGAGATCTTTTGCAAATGATTTTAGTTTCGATAATTTACTTATTGTGTTGTCACGAATTTATTGACAACATAAAAATCTTATTTTATCGAAAATAATAATGAAATAAAATATGATTTTATATAAATAATTGTACCCAATTTATAATAATGCACGTCAATGTTTAAATGAATGATTAAATTCCATAATAATTGAAAGGGTTAGAATAAAAAGGGTACAAGTAAAATTTACATTTTTTGAATATATTGAAGCTTGAAGTTATGTAACTATAAAACAGTCCAGACTTTTTTTAATAACATCTCATTTCATATTAGTTAATTAACCCGCTAAGTACCAACTTAATTTTTTTTTGAGAATTTTGAAATTTTTTCATAAATTTGTTTTAAACATATTTACTTGAGCCTAAAAATGTAAATGCTTGTTGCATAATATACTATTATGATGATCTTATAAAGCATTTGAGTGTGCCAAATACGGGAAAAAAATACATTTCCATGGTGACCCATATTTGTCACAGGGGGCGGTAAGGGGTTAAAATGTCTGATGTGAATTAAGAAATCCCGTTTAGTGATGTTCGAAAAGCCACGAAAAAACACCACTATAGAGAAACTTAATTACTATATAGAATTCACGTATAATTTTACAGTTTTAGCAGTCACTTTAAAAACCAATCGATATTGAATATTACGAATCAAAAAATTAAGATTCAGTACGTTTGAAAAAATATTTGTTCATTTAGATATACACGCAGTTATTAATAAAAAAAAAACACAATTGTTCATCATATGTAATTGAATAGTTACATTGTATGTACTTATTGTTGAAAAAAATTGTCCAAAGTTTATTGCACAGCAGTAGGTACTTTTAAAAATGGAAATTCCCAGAAATAAGGAATTTGCAAGAAATTCTTCTAAGGATTAATAAATCGACAATCAGAAAATTAAGATGGTTGGATTTGATCGTTTTAGGAGCTCAAGGCCTATTTAAAAATTGATTTCCACGATGTGCTGCTTTCGTGAATATTAAGTTTGTACATTCCCCAGGTAGCAAGACTCGTCACTATTACGTCGAAATGACGTGATATGACGTCAAAATGACGTGATATCACATCAAAAGTCATCAGGACACCAAAAATCGACGACTTAATGACGTCCGGGAAAGACGTTTTAATAACGTCCAAATATGACGTCAGATTGTCGTCTTTATTAGGTGATTAGTTCACTTATATTTTACGACATTTAGCTTTTTGAATGAAGTCAAAAGAAAATTGTCAGGAAACAATATGTTGTTTGCGAATTATCAATCGAAAGTACACTCAAGATATTTGTAATTATTGTACTGTACTGCATAATTTAATATTACATTATGTTTACATCGTGTTATAATATTGATAAAAAGTAAAAGAAAGAAAAATGTTAGTGTGATTATGAAAATTCAATAAATTCAGAAATTCGTTAAATTATAATGCAATTTCTTTTAGCAGACTTTGGTAAAATAGGACAATTTCTTTAGCGGTGTCCTACAAAAGGGCGGCGTTCTTTGTAAAAAGGCCGCCCAACCATCATGTCGCCTAACGTTATTATTTATGACTATATTTTGTGGTCCATTTCTCTAACGAACTTTAGTACAGATGTTTAAAAATCATTCATTCCGTAACCTTCTTCGAGACAAGACCTCACTAAAGTGTAAAACAACGCGTTAGAATCTTCCAATAAATTTTCTGATAAAAACAAATACGGACTTTGAAATTGTAGAGGAATATTTGAATTCGGAGGAGAATCGTAATAACTTGGTAACTATTTTAAAGTAATGACTTAATTTTTTCAAATGTTTATTAACTATTTTATATTTTAGGCTACCTACTTTAGTTCATTAGGTGGTACTGGAACTACGGCACAAGTGAATCAAATTCTCCGATTTTTGATTACCAACAGCTTAGCCAGTCACTATAACTTTTCCGGACAAAGGAATAGGAAAGAAGCATTTGGAAAAACTAATTTAAAGTCTGTGATCATCCGTAAGTTAATCTAAGGTGACAATTGTTTTTTAGTGTTGGTATGAAATTTTTGTTTTAGTTGCCTTACAAATTCAATCTCCTGCTGCAACCAAAATCGATGGTGAAAATGCAATAAATATTTTAAGTTTAAGATTTCATGACTGAGTTTTGTATTTCAAATATTTCTTAAATATATTACTATTAAAAATACATCTAGTTTTATTTCGTATGAGGACGAAACGATTTGAAGACGTCTGATGTAAGATGTTAAATTAACGTCTAAGGGCTCGATTTCAAGACATAGTTGCGACAGTGCAAATCGGTTACTATGGTAATGGCGCATAAAAATTTCCAACAATGTAGCATCTTAATTTCTAGTTATACGCCATTACCGTGGTAACCGATTTGCCCAGTCGCAACTCTGACTTAAAATCAGGCCCTAGAACATTTTGACTTCTGAAAAATGACGTGAAATACACGTCACAAACATGACGTCAAATACACGTCACATACAGGACGTGAAAAATACGTTACAAACATGACGTCAAATACACGGCACAAGTATGACGTGAAATACACGTCACAAACATGACGTCATTGGTTTGAGACATTAGGAAGTCATTATCACGTCATATTCACGTCATTTAAGGACGTCATCACGTCACTCGATGACCAAATAATCACGTCTTTTTCACGTGTCGTTGCTACCTGGGTCAGAACATTTTGTCGATAAATATTCATTTATCAGCTCGAATGAACGTATTATAAAAATAAAATTTTAATTTTATTCACATTTGGCAAAGTGACGGAACTGCCAACAAAGCGATACACTGCATTCTTTACGAACGGTCAAAATTCCAGTATACAATACCAGGCAATCGACTGGGTGCCTTTAAATTTTTCAACAACGAATTTGTAATACATTTGGCAGACAGATTCCAAGTACATAGGTATTCTACCTAGTTTTCTGTTTTGGGATTGGTTAACATTTCTTAGACGACGTAGATAAAATATGCAAAATTTGAAAAATTGTTTATTATAACTTTAACGTCTTCTGAAGTTTGTTTTTATGCGATTTTCGTTTATTTTTTAATTTGTTGCTTTGGTTTTATGCGGTTTTAGAAAACCTATTTCTATTTTTATCAATGTATTCTTTTATGCAATTTTTTTATACGGTTTTCTGTGGAAGTTATCTACTGCACAAAAAGATACCTGGGTGTATACACCGCGGTGGAGAAGTATTATCATAACCTTCGGGCGCTACATCCTTCGGTGCTGCGCACGTCTTAGGATCTAAACGCAGCTCTAAATGTATAATAAAGGCGACGCTTGACTTTCGCACATAATTGGTTCCTAAATATGTATGCGAATGTTGAATGTTCGAGAGTAGAGAGCTATAAAAAAATATCAAAAATTGTATTTTAAAATATTTATTTATCAATAATAATACTAATTTTTTTACATTTTTATACCATTGTTTCCTGTATTTTTTTATAATTATTTGTCTGTTATAAATTCTTGTTAGCTTCTTTTATTTTTGTGTAACTGTTTTTATTAATGTCTTTTATTCAAATTATTTGTGCGTTGAATAAAGAAAATAACTGAGACTTGATAATTGTTTCCTTTTTTTTCACTGTTCGTATCTATGAAACAAATTTTATCTAAGTACTACATATTATAGCCGAATCAATAAAGCTTTTGATTTCAGAATTTCCAGAGACAGGTCGAATTTGGATGAATTAATTTATACGGATTAATTCATTTCTATTTATAATTTATTTATTAAAATTAGTTACGATAATTTTTCCAACAGTTCATTATAGAGTGAGCGACTACAATATGGAACAAATTAATTAAAATTGAAACAATTGTTTAAAAGAAAAATCATCGAACCCGTACATTTTAATTTAATAAAAATACACGGTTTATATAAAATCTAATTTCAAATCATCATTTGTTTTCTAGTAACGACTTCGTCGGCATTTTATTTTAACACATTAGTGTCGGGTATTCCTAGTCTGCACATTAAATTTTTCTATCTTCCATAAGTAAATTAGAAAACATAAATTTTATTAACAGCAATAGCTTTTAAAAACTCCTTTACTAAGCAAATAAAATTGTTAAACTAAAAGACGAGCAAACATTGAAAACGTGTTTTGTTCAAAAAGATAAGATACATTCGACCAAAAAAATTGTCACGTGTAAATCAACCGTTGAAAATAAACCTTTAGGTAAGAACATGTTGTGCGCTTCCTGTCTAGTTTTGCGATTTGCCGAAATTGGCATCTTTGAATGTTTGCTCCTATTTCAGTTTTAAAGTAAATAATATTTCACAGCCGGCACAGCAGGCACTCAAAGCTGTTTCATTGTTAAACACAGGCCTATTATATTGTGATGCCTTGGTTATAAACAAGTTTAAGGTGTTGCCTATATTAAGTGTTACGCTAAAGCAATTTATCTTTATGAGTTTGGCTGAAACTCTTCAAGCGCCAGGACCCTTAACATATTCGTTTTTGACTTTCTCATTCGTTTAAGCGCGCCGTAGAACAATTTTTGGTTTTCATTAAATGTTTTCGTTAGTTTATTTCCAAATCCATGTTTTGTCCTTACTATCTTTTATCATTTTCTCAACTTCTATTCATTTTTGTTTATTTTTATCATAGGTTCTTGTGATCTATTCATTAGGTATCTTTTCCATACTTGTTTTTAATCTTTTACCATTTTTCTATCTCTCCTTATTATACACAGTCGTTCATAAAGTTGGAAATTAAAAAAAAAAAAACATTTGCATGGAATATTGTGATGATGACGGAAATGTTTGTTTATTTTAGTATATATGTCGTAGTTGGATCATAGAATACGTCGCAATACGAAGCCACTAGCCGCTTCGCAAAGTAGATCTGTTCTATAGAGCCACTGGTTAACGTTTAGGCGGATTGTACTACCGCTTCGTACAATTTGTTCCTAATTTTACCACTCGTGGCTCTGTCCTACAACAACAACAATGGCGTCGCACGTCGACACAGTGTCAATGCAAATGCAAAGTTTTAAATTAATATTTGAACAACTGAAAAATTTGTATGATTCCCATCACGGGAAAGTAAAAAAACCGTGGACGAATCAACGGGTTTTCGAGGTTATTTCTCATCTCAACATTACCCAGCAATGCATTGCATCTGGATTTCGGCGAACTAGTATACAGTATTATTGGGGCACAAAGTTCGATTTAATGAATATTTTCAATGAAGATTACTTGATTATAAAAAAAAATCTCCTGATGATCCTACTATACGTGTGATACCTACGGAACAGTACTTTGACTTCTTATTGGAAATTCATAAAGAAACTGGACATGGCGGTGGTGATAAAATGGTGTATAATATAAAAGACAGAGTGTACATCCAACGAAAAGCAATTGAAATACTTGTTGCCTTATGTCCAACTTGTGAAAAGAAGCGGAATTATCCAAAGAAAGGTATCGTTACAAAGCCAATTATTTCAAAAGATTTTAACCGTCGAGGTTAAGTTGACTTAATGGATTTTCAGTCAGCGCCAGACGGTGATTACAATTGGTTATTAAATTATCAAGACCATGCCACCAAATATCTTCAGCTTCGACCACTCCGAACAAAGCAGGCGTCTTAGTTACTAGAAATTTTATGGCATTTGGTGCACCACTAATTTTGCAGAGTGACAATGGCCGTGAGTTTAATGCAAAAATTATAGAGGAAATTGTGAAAATGTGGCCGGCATGCAAGATTATACACGGAAGCCCTCGACACCCGCAAACTCAAGATAGCATGGAGCGAAGTAACCAGATGGGATGTCCACTTTTTCCAAAAATGAAATTTTGATGTATATTGATTAAAGTATGTCCCATCTACACATTACAGAGTAAAATTACAACAACACCCAAGATATCAAGTCACTAATTTGCATTTTACATTTTAACTTTTATTTTTTAGACATACGTCGAACAGAAACCCCTTCATCTTTAGTTATGTTCGGACATTTTATTGAACCTCCTACAAAAAAGAAGCAATCAATTAATGCCCTGAATCAACTACTGCTACTTACTTTAAGATTTTGTGCCAGTGCTGCTTTCAATGAGGAAAGAGCTGCAAAAAATTGGCATTATATAACTTGGTTTCGCGGAGTTTTTGGGATTATCGTTTCCACTCGGTCACCCGGTGAACTAATTACTGAATTGTTTGAATTGATTGAAATACCAGTTAAAACAGTTGAAATTCACAAATTATTGGTTATCTAATCAAACATTACGTAAATACACAACTGTTGCAACCAGAATTTCGTGCCAACTGACACCACAAAATCACGTCGTTAGTCGCCGAATTATTACGAGTGACTTATTTAACGTTGTCGTCGTTCCGGCTAAACGTTAAACGAGTGGCTTCACAGAACAGATCTATGTTGCGAAGCGTCTAGTGGCTTCGTATTTTGACGTATTCTATGATCCGGCTGCGACATATACAGTCAGATCCTCCTACCAATAAAAGTTTATCGTCACTTATCACACAATTACTTCAATTTCAAGAAGATAATTTGGGCAAAAATGTCCAAAAACCTCCTTCGAATCCCTGTAAGTTTACATTTTGTTTTTAAATTTTTATTTTATATACCGGTAATTATTTCAATTAGGTAAAGTATTTTATGGATTTTAAACCTGGTGGAGCATTATGTCACATTTTAGCGACCGCATATCGCTTTAAAAACGAACAGGGATGAAGAAAATTTGATATGCAAATCGGAAAGGTAGAATTGTTGATAACGTAAATTTCAGAGTCCCGCACGTTTAGAAAGATTAATAGAAATGTATCAAGCTATAGAAAAATTTTTAGTTCAAAATAAGTTTTATACGATTCCAGTAATTTATGTAAAGTCTGAAGTAGATAAAAATTTAGCTCTTAAATTAAAAGAAATTATAAGAAAAAGAAATGGACAAATAGTAGAAACTGAAGAGGGAGCGACACATATTCTTTATCCCCACTATGACCCTCTTGAAGAGGAATATGCCCGACCAGGTTTGCGTAAAGATAGAATGATTATGATTATGATTATTGATATTATGTTCCTGATTCTTATGGGTACACATAGAAGGAACGTTAGAAGCGCACGCCGGCGATACTCTGTCCCCTCGCAACGGTCCCTGGAGGGTCTCCTCTATTTGGGTATTGGATTCCGACCAGTACAACGAATGGGTGACTGAGGAGGACTACGAAGTCGACGAGAGCGGTCGCAAGGAAGTTCACAGATTGCGTATGTCCGTTGAAGATTTAATGAATCCTTTGGCCGATCCCGACAGGAACAAGTAAGTCCCAATGAAATCGTTTTAAATCACTTAAAAAGATACTTCGCCATTTTGGGCATGCATTTTTTTCATGACATTCATTAAAATTTGTTAAAAGTAACAGTCAATAACCAAAAAAATAGGGATTCGAAATTTTGTCCGCTAAATCGAGGGTTTCCCGAGTTTATACAAAATTTTCCACTATCTTATTTATCAACAGAGTCGGCGTTTTAATTTATTTTTCTTCTTACACAGGAAAAAGCAGAAGCGAAAACGGTCTCCGTCTCCTCTCCAAAAAGCGGGCAAAAGAAAAAGTGGAAGGAGCCCTGCCGTTGGAAAGAAACAAAGACCCGATGAAATGGAAGCTGAAGATTTGACCAAGGATATGGAGGAACCGCCTCCTGAGCCCAATATTGTGGAAGTTAATCAGAATTTAGCTGGACAAACGGGCAAAAAGGATCATGAACTGCAACCGCTGAAAGGCGGTTCGGTTACAGATCTGGACGAAACAGAAGATAGAGGAGATGACTCACAAACTGGAAAAAATAGTGACAGTAACAATCAAGATGATGGGCAAGAGGATAATGTCACCGAACAGACTCATCATATCATGATTCCATCATACTCGGCTTGGTTCGATTATAATTCCATACATGAAATAGAGAAAAGGGCACTACCAGAATTCTTCAACAGTAGAAACAAATCCAAAACTCCAGAAATTTATTTGGCATACAGAAATTTCATGATTGATACGTACAGACTAAATCCGACTGAGTACATTACAAGCACTCCTTTTCGGAGGAATTTAGCAAGTGATGTGTGTGCCATTATGAAAAATCTATAGTATATTTCTTTGAGACGTAGAGCAATATTTTAAAAGATAATCTGTTTATTACCAATTGTTAGTGGAGTTCTAGATTTATGTTTAGAATTAGAAATAAGGCGTCAGT
Source organism: Dascillus cervinus (assembly GCA_949768715.1). Taxonomy (NCBI): domain Eukaryota; kingdom Metazoa; phylum Arthropoda; class Insecta; order Coleoptera; family Dascillidae; genus Dascillus; species Dascillus cervinus. The sequence goes on from OX458323.1 coordinate 5,611,318, forward strand.
TTTGGTATAACTGTGCTTCTTCTAGTGTAATTAGTTGCATAGTTCGGATTCCAATACGAAGTTATTTTAATGCTATTAGTGCCCTTTCACAATGATGTTAATGTTAGGATGGTAATGCTAACGTGATGTTAATGTTACATCCAAAACAGTACAAAATCATTTCAATGTTCACAATGATGTTAATATGGCAGTTGATCGCTGAAAATGTAAATCTTAATGAAAAATGTTCGTTTAGAGTCAATGACGAAAAAAAAAAAACTAGAAATACTTTATTCAAACATAACATTATTTTTGATGTCAACAAAAAAGCACACGCTATTCATATAAAGCAATGCTATGAAATTGATAAAGTAGTTTCATATCCATCATTATATAAGTTACATGATTATTTTTTCACTTTGGGAAAATTATCATAAGAAATGAAAGTTTCAATAGCTGCAAAAACTTTAAGTAGTCATGTAGAGTTTGGCTAAAGATATTCTGCGTTTATGACTGTGCCTTTTACAATACTATAAGTGATCCGGCCATAAAAGTAGGTAAACCGTAATAATCAACATGGGCAGAAGTAGCCAGGGCGGTATTTGGTAAATTTTTATAAATTTCTTGATGCTTAGATATAAATATGAGTAAACATTAAACCCCTTCTAATAATTAGGTAGGTATGTGGGGTTATTGATTAACTTAGATACTTGATGAATTCTATGACTTGTATTGGATTATTTGTTCTGAACTTAACTTAAGTTGAAATAGTTAAGTACGGTTCTGAAGTATCTACAAAAATATTTTTTAAAGCAATCAGATTTGTGGCACCCTGCAGTGAACCCTCATTATCATCAGTAAAAGTTGATTGCGGTTTAAAGTCATAAACGCAGAATATCTTTAGCCAAACTCTAGCAGCTTCTATAAATATCATGTGCGGTTGTGAAAAATTGTCCGCAGAAGCATTGAACACTTCTGAATTTATGGAAATAATTGATCAATTGTTTGATAGTCTCGATTGCTTCTCTACTTCTGCAAAAGTAGCGAAACCATTAAAATGTTGTGTCAGTAAAGAAACTGGTCACGTTACATTTTGGCAAAACATGTATGTTTTTTTTGTAGAACAACGCGGTGCATGATAAAACTGCAAAAATAAATTTGAAAAAATTCTTTACAAAGTTAAAAGTCGCTTACAAGCCTGATGAAACAGAAAATAGAGCACAAATACCGATCTCAATGGAAGTCCAAGAAAATGTCAGTTTGCTACCCACTTCCTCAATAAAAATACGTAAACAAAGAGGTGGAAAGTCTCAAGTTTCAGCAGCTACACCTTCAACCAGCTCAGAAACATCATCATCATCAGAGGAGGAGTCTTCATATCATCCTGAATCTTCTGATTCTTAGTAAGTTCATTTCACCTAATAAACTGTATTTACTTCTAAATTAGCTTTTTTCCTTTCAAACCCAGTTTTCAATATAAGCTAAAAAGTGGTTGTAGAAGGAAAAATGGTACGTTTCGGACATAATTATTTTTCATTGAATTTTGTGGCATGGTAGCTAGTCACTTGTCTGTCTGATATTACATGGAATGACCCAATTTTAGAAAATAATTTTTAATTTTTTAGGTCCGCTGATAAGAAATTTGAGTCTAGTCTGAAAATGGAGCCCAATTTTATGCAACCTTGTTCAGATCTCTGGATCACTTCTTGTAATTCTTTGTATCACAACTATTTTCTTGGTACAAAGAGTAGATTGGAAATTCGATTTTAAATAAATAAATAAATGATTATGTAACTGCGCAAGTGCAACAAATATAACTTTGCATCTTCACTGGCATTATATTTCTGTATTTTTCATTTTAGACCAACTCCCCAGGGAAAATCGAAACGAAAAAAGACAAATGTGTAACACAAATAAATTTAATATGTAGTGTGTATAGTGTGTATAATCACCAATAAAACGCTTGATACAATCATTGAAGCTTTTAATGAATTTAATGATCTTTTTCCCAATATGGAAGTAATTATTTCAACGACTTACGTTTCAATTGTTCCTATTCCACATCTTCCTTTTTCTGTTTTTTCGGGATGTTCATTCCTCGTCGCTTTAATAATTTAAATTTAATTAAATTAATTAATTTCTTAACTTTCAATTTTAAGTTACACTTACACGTAGTGTACAGCCGTCTTAATTGCACGGCTTAAAATACAAAAAATTAATAGGATATGGAGAAAGCAGTGTGTAAAATAAAACGAAAAATACCAAGCTATACGGTACAAATTTTTATGTGAAAAAATTTGAATGTAGAAACCATATCTTCAATATTCTGTAACATTTAAGTGATTCTGTTAAAATTGTACAGATTATAGTATTAACCCGTAACCAGTGAGGTGGAGTCAGGAAGACTCCTGGAAATTTTAAAACCGTCATTAATTAACTTGCACCATTTTGTATTTTTTTTTCTGCAAACTACAAAACTATTTTTGAAGATGAAATTAAATTTTTACTATAAATTTATAATGTCTTTTATTCGTAAAATGTACCAAATTTGGTTCAATACACGATTTCGACTTTCAATATTTGACATTAAAAAAGGAGTCTGTGTGACTCCAGCTCACCCGTTATGTGACAAAAGTTCCACCTCACCAGTTACGGGTTAAATACCGATCACCACCGATCAACATAAAATTTAAAAAAAAATTTTTTACAGCGTTCTAACCGTGTCTGGAATTAAAAAACACTATAACATCAATGAATAACCATTACTACCATTTGTACCAGTGGTACCAGTATCAGTAATGTATTTATAATTTCATATAAATTATCATTTAAAAGCATTGTGCATAGTTATTTTATTTATTCTAGTTATTACTTATGTTATGTTAGTTTACTTTGTTGTTATATAAATGTCTTGATAATTAAATTCAGGTTCATCTTAATTAATGTAAAGTTAAAAAATATGCCACATACAGTAGAGCGTCGATTATCCGAACTAATTGGGACCGACTACCATTCGTATAATCAAAAATTCGGATGACCGAACAGTCATAGTTTATGAGCACTAAAACGCTCAAAATGATAGAATATAAACATATATTGAACAACAAATAATATTTCAATCACATTATAATGTAATGTAATGACAAAGTTAATGACGATTCGGATGATTGACGTTCGGATAAATCAAATCGTCATTCGGATGATTGACGTTTCGGATAATTGACGTTCGGATAATCGACGCTCTACTGTATATATATATATTAATTTTATGTTAGATTAAGTTAGTAGGTTAAGTTAGGTTAAGTGTTTATTCTGTTCAAATTGTGGTTGTCGTTTTCAGGGGGGGGGGGGGGGGGAGAATTGTTACACCCACTGTACCCCCATGCTGTACTAGTTGGCGATGTGCCTGGGAGAGCGAAAAATAAACAAGTCCGTCAGTTTTCCTTCCAGGAAAAAGCGGAACAGAACGTTAAAACAGTATTTTATTATTACATTGATTGTCCTGTGACAAACTGGCCATGCACATTCCGTATAGAAATTTTACATCGCCCACAAGTTTACGTTCGAATTTTAAGATTCCATTTGCGAAAATTTGCATTAGATTAGAAATTGAACTTGAAAAAACTACACAATAGCCGCAGAATTATTTTGCATTGGTGGGTTATGTTTCCCAATCTAGAACTTTTCATCAAAATCACACGAGTTTTAAAATTGGATTTTATTACTAAACGGGGAGTACCTACATTTTTCCAAAATAACAATAAAAATAACTCAAAAGTGGTAACAGCTGATGAATATAAAAAATAGTTTATCCAAATTTGTTTACAACCACGCCCAATTAAATTCATAATTAATAGTCTTCTGTTTTATTTATTTATTTTGCAGTTTGGATGTACGAATTCCGGATAAAAATTGGACACTCCAGGTCTCCTGGCACATATGGTGCTATTTTTAGAAGGGCCATTTTCTACTGGTACCGTTCTGCATCCAAACTGATAATAAGGTGGACAGGGACAATTGCTGCTATGTTCTGTCTGATTACTGGTGCATTCTCCATTGACGAAATAGTAGACGTCGGGCAACTTTTCAGTCGTCGTTCTTCTTGAAGCAACTTGATGCAGTACAGTTATTGAAATCAAAATGCCATTCACCAATGATAATTTCATTTTATTAGATTTCTGGTACCCGGTTTTTATAACTAGTGTTATGAAGCAATTTATCGACTATGAAATATAAATTTTAATTAATTGAGCATAAAACAACATTGGAAAATTGATTGCCATTAAAATAAAATTTTATTTGAATTTTGTGCAGTATGTTTGTTTTTAATAACATAGATGGCAGGCTAAAGTTACGCCGGTAAAATAGATACCAAGAATGGAAGTTTGCTGTCAATTCATAAAATAATATAATTGCATTTAGTTCGAAGCAGAATGGTAATCAATTTTAGCTTAGAAATCTTCGAAATTAATTTAAATAATTTCAGGGGACGGTAATAAAAGACATTAAACTGAAGCCCGATTGTATACAACATTTTCTCATGGATAAACATATAAACTTCATTAAAGAATACGGGAAATTAGAAGACAATTACGTACAGTTTACAAAATACCACAAAATCCTTTTTTAAAATATATTTGTTGTTAGGAATATGCAATGACAGATTATTTGCGAATGTCTGGTATTTATTGGGGCCTCACTGCTTTGGACTTGATGAATCAGTCTCGACAGATTCCTCAAAATGAAGTGATTGAATTTATTAAGAGTTGCCAAGATCCAGAAACTGGAGGAATTAGCGCTTGCATTGATCATGACCCGCATTTACTTTACACATTAAGTGCCGTACAGGTAAAACTATTTACAACGATTGTAAACATTGCATCCAATTTTTGTAGATTCTATGTTTGTATGACAAACTCGATGTAATTAATACAGATGGTGTAGTTAATTACGTAGCTTCCCTTCAACAACCAGATGGAAGTTTTACTGGAGATCAGTGGGGAGAAGTTGATACTCGTTTTTCATTTTGTGCTGTCGCTACTTTATCCCTCTTGGTAAAATCTCCATATTCATCAACATTCAATTACCTGATTAATTTTTAGAAAAGACTGGATGCAATTAAAATTGATAAAGCTTTAGCGTTTGTTGAATCCTGCAAAAATTTCGACGGTGGTTTCGGTTCCCGACCTTTATCAGAGAGCCATGCCGGTTTAGTGTACTGTTGCATTGGATTCTTATCGATTATTGGTCGATTAGATATAGTGGATCGTGATACATTAGCTTGGTGGTTATGCGAGAGGCAGCTCCCGTCCGGTGGACTGAACGGAAGGCCAGAAAAATTACCTGATGTTTGTTATTCTTGGTGGGTCTTATCATCATTGACGATTTTGGGAAGGTTACATTGGATTGATGCCCGAGCACTGGAAACTTTCATCTTAGCATGTCAGGACAGTGAAAGCGGAGGCTTTAGCGATCGGCCTGGAGATATGCCCGACCCATATCACACGCTTTTTGGAATTTCTGCTTTATCTTTGTTAAGCAACACACAAGTTAAAAAAATCAATCCCACTTACTGCATGCCGCAAGAGGTAATTGATCGTATGAAATTAAATGTACAAATATTAAAATAATTATTTTCTAATTAATCAATGTACAATGTTATAATATGAATAATAATAATGACCAACTAATAGAAATAAATTGCAGTTTTTGTGATTTACTTGGACTTGAAGGTTGGAGCAGATTTTCTAGGTGGTGCTTGTCTTTGTCTGGAGAGAAATGACTGCCCCTGTCCCGTACTTAAGATTGCCAATCGTTCATCGAGTGCTTCTCTGTGGCACGCCATGCTCAATCTGTAAAATGCACTAGTCATTAGGTTCTCCTCCATTTCCTTACAAGTGGCACGTTGTAAACTCTCAATATTCCCATTGGTTTTTAGCTCCATATTCATGGCCATCTCTCGAGCCTTTTCCAGATTCCTGTTGTACTTAGCTGTCATAGTTTGCAGCTCATTCTCCTTCCCTGCCAAAGCCTCTTGAAGCATTGCAGCTTTTTGCTTGTACTCCTTGAAACTATTCCCCACCGTAGCTTCTTCGTGAAACTTCTGCTGCTCCTCCAACTGGGTTTCGAAACTCAATATTTTTTGATTTGCTAGTCTCAACTGCTCGGTTAATTTCTCCTGACGACTAACAGCATCCTCAAGCTGCAGCTGTTTCATAACTGCATCCTGACCTGAGTTTCTCAACGTGTTGTTCTCCTGTTCGAGGTGTCTTAAACGCGCCTTCATCTCAGTTGGAGTTAATTCTTGTGAAACAGCAGCTCCACTCTGCCTACGCTGTTGATCCAGCTTTAACTCGTCATTTTCTTCCCTCAAACGGTCACATTCCTGTGACAGCCTCTCTTTCTCACTTTGCAGTGCCACAAGTTTGGAATCTAAATTTTTATTCTGAAATGTGATTCGATCCAATTTTTGCGATTCCTCATCTAATTTTTGTTGCAATTCAGCAGCTTGCTTCTTGTAAATGTCGTACTGATTCTTCCAAACCGTCGCTTTCTTCAACTCTTCCTCGTATTTCAAATTTTGCTGGTAATATTCGACATTTTTATCTTCGAGAATTTTAAACTGCTTCTTCATATCAGTGAATTCTTCCAATTTTTTTGTGAGTGACAGAACTGTGTTCTCCAATCTCTGCACTTTAACAGCCGACTCGGACAGGGCATCGAGTTCATCTTTCAATCGAGACACCGTTTCAGCCTGAACTTGTAACTCGGCATTTTTTTCTTGAAGCATTGTAATTTGTTTGCCTTGCTCAATAGTCTTGGCACGGAAATCATCACGGGCTGTTTCCAATTTGAACAGCTCATCCTTCAATATGTCCATCTGTCTTCTGGTTACCGGATGTCTGAATGCATCGGCTGTTTCGAAAACGTTTAACTGGCCTAGCAAATTTTCTCGTTCGGTTATTAAATTTTGCTTTTCGTCTGTCAAATTGTTGACTTGAGTTTCTAACTTCTGACATTTTTCTTGTAAGGATTTCTTATCGTTATTGACTGAATCCAATTCTTTCATCAAACCAACATAACGGTCATCTAAACTGATAATACCAAGTCCAGAACGTCCCTGGCCTATGGTAACGTCATCCAGCTGTTGAATGGCCAACATAATGCACCGTTGAACCGATACCTCCATACTCATAATATGAGTTATATATTCTTTCCTTTCACAATTGACCGCACATCCTGTGAATTAAAGACAAATTAATACAGTGCTAATGTAATTAACATGAATACCTAAAATAAGCCTAAGGAACTTTCCCAATTGAATTAGATCACCGGATTCGCCAATTTTAGTCACGTCAGGTTTCCCAACGTCCAAGACTTGGATGTTCAAGACCTCCTGGTAATATTCCAGAACGGCTTGGATGATTTTCTTCAAGTTACTCACTTTCAGCCGCCAGTTCGACCCAACATCGAACTTTATTTTCGGCTGGATTACAATGAAATGTTGTGGCGATATTTCTGTCAGCAACTTTAACATGGCGCCTCCATCGCTGATTTCTCCAATGTTCTTGCTGCCATTCGGAAGCAAACTTTGCAACCACTTGATCAGACTCTGACACACTTCTTCGGAAGGTTCCATTGTGAGTTAGCAAATGGATCGCTCAAGAGGAATTCTTGTGGAACGCTACCACATTCCGATGCACCCACTTAACTTTTATCTTCAATGATACATGTAAGCTCTAAATCAGTTCATTAATTTACACAGTTTTCTTTCAACTTCACAAATTACAGCTGTAAAATAATCTCTCTTATCGTCGTCGTGCAGCGCCATCTCCAAATTTGTGCACAATTCAATTTAATTTGAGTAAATTTGAAATTGAAAACAGCAATTAACTTCTTCTAAATTGTGTAGTGGATGCCTTAGTCGTATGGGTCGTATCTTTGAACAAAACTCAAGGCCCTGCTTTATATTTCTATAAATCTTTTTGTAAAGCAATAGTTATTTGGGTCACTAGTTCAGAAAATGATATTTTGCGAGTGTGTGTGGTATTGCGTAGCCGAGGTGAAGCACAACACGAGCACTCGCAATACATTTTTTTGGAAGTGTAATCCACAAAACTCTTTATGCCGACAAATTTAAAAGTAAAAAATTATTATTAATTAATTCAACCAAAGTAACTGGAGATTTAATTTTTTGTGGTTGGTATCCACCTGTCACTGAATATTTGATTTTCAAATTAAAAATAATTAATTTATTACTGCAAAACGAGTGATGGAAACGCCAGCTCATATAAAAGAGGCAGCTGAAACAGTAATAAATAATTTAATACCTGCAAAATCTGCAACTCGTTATTGGAAGGCTTACGAGGAAGTCAAGAAATGGTGTGATCATAACAGTACAAATAATATTTACAATGAGTATGTTCTATTTGCTTATTTTGATGAGAAATAAGAAAAAACAATTCTGCAACTTTATGGTCCATATTTTCTATGTTGAAATCAACGCTCAATATTAAAGACAATATTAACATTGAAACTTATTCAAAACTAATCGCTTTTTTGACATTTACAAAACTAAGAATCAATACTGCTAATCCACTGTCTAGTGAATTTTTAACAAATGTCACTTTTGTAAATACTAGGTCGAGAATTTAATGTTGAATCCTGCAAAACCGTCGATAATGGCTGAAGGCATCCACAGGTTCCATGAACAACCAACTTGTTTCTTACTCACAAAGAACCGCTTCCCGTAATTAACTACATATTTTATTATCAAATTTAATAAAGGAAACTAACTTTTACAGAAAAATTTTTTGATAAACAATTGTTAAACAAGAAAAACAGGGCCGTCTAGGTGTCTTGGGAACGCAACTGAATCCTGGACTTGATCCTGGATGAAGACGTTCCGTGGGTGGTTTCCGAACGTCTCGATCGGGAGCGATGATCCTCAGATATCTTGCTGGTGTTTGGCCGTGAGCGGCGCCTATGGGTTTTTGGCGAATTCCTCGAGCGGGAACAACTTTGAGTACTTTCGTGGCTACTACTACAACTTGCTTCATCTATTTGCTTCTTTTTACCAACTTTTTCTTCAACCAAATTAATTTTGCGATTGCCTAACACGGAGTGATTGAGTTTTTTGATGGCATTCATCATGCCTGATATAGTAGCGAATTCCACAATTCCTTGGTTGGGGCGCTGCCAGGGGCGCTGCTTATGGGCGTCTGCATAAGTCACCTCGCCTGCTTTGCGCATGAAATCTTTCAGATCTTGCCAGGTAACCTGTCTGGAGAGGTTCTCGACGATCAAGCGATAATTGGTTCTGGTCGGGGGGCCGTAGCGATCGAGAGCGCGTTGGTTGTTGTAGATTGACGACTGGTCGTGGGCCCGTTGGACAACTACCCGCTTCCCTTGAATCTTTCTATCGTTTAATTCACGAATCGCATTCTCGGAGTCGCGTTGACGGTCGAATTCGACGAAACCATAGCCGTTTTTTATCTGAATGTTGGAGATAATGCCATAGCCCTTAAAGAAGTATTTTAGGTCCTCAGTGGTGACGCCGTATGGCAACCCTCCTACGAAAACACGAGTTCTTGCCATTCTGTAAACAAAATTAGGTTTAGATGTCGGTTTGACAATGAGCCAATTCTGAAAGATACGGCTAAGGTTGCCAACCGTTCGGGATTTTCCTGAAATTGAAGTGGTTTCTCGCTGGAAATTGTAACATTACGCATAAATGTTTCAGTTTTGAGCAATACATTCCGGAAAACTTGGCAACCCTTAATACAACACGTTTTGATATTTCAGTTGCAAATTTTGTGCTGGTTATTTTACCTACCCTTAATGACAGTATTAAAGCGAATTGCAGAAATTTATTTACTTACTATTTGAGACGATAATACAGTGCACTACACAATAACACTTTGATTGATTTTTGGAATTTTTTTTTTTTTGGTCAGATAGTTCTGCGTTTTTACAATTTCTGTAGTGTCTTTTTGAGGTTAGATAAAATGTAAAAGTGTTTCTGTTGAGTTTCAAGGACAACCGAATTTGAACCAATCAATGAAAGGTTGCTTTTGCGAACGCCATTGTGTATTTCTTCGTTGTACTGTGAAGTTGTGTGTTTAGTGATTTGATGAAAATGTCTTTACAAAATCAAATAATAAATTTTCAAGTGGAATTTGGCGAAGTAAGTGTCTTGTTTCATATAAGCTGCATGTGAATCTTATTAGCCTCGTTCGTGGAGCAGTTTGAACTCGTTGGTTAGGGACATGCGTAGTTCATTTTTAACGCTCGAAAAACGCCTCTGCGGATCTTCAAAACAAATTGCGCATGTCGCTGACAAGTTTGAACTGTTCCTCTACGAACAATTCTATAGCAATTTAGTTAAAATTAAAAAATACGGCTGCGAAAGTAAAAAACTTGTAATTTGGAAGCGCCATCTTCCGGAAGGTAAAATGTTTGAAATTTGCACCAAATTCAAATTAATATGAAATCAGTTAAATGAATTTACGATTGAAAATGCTATTTTTTCGGGTAGTTCGCATTTGCAAGATGAATTAGTAATACTAAATCAATTTTTCGAAATTTTTGTCCTTGTAAAACGGCGTGGAACTTAGTGGCATGGGTAATTCGTTTTCAGTGTTCCAAATACGCCTCTACGCACGCTAAAAAACGAATTGCACATGTGAGGCTTGTAGGATCAAAACATGAAATCTCCACTCTTCATTGTTTTTGACAAATCGCAAAAAACTGCTACTATATTTCTGTTTGCCGTACAAATTCAAATAAATGATCAGTAGACAGCATTGAATCAATGTTATCAATAAAACATAATGCATTGCAAATGCGAATAGTATTTATAATGTAATTAACATAAACATTATGGAGATTGCATCGTTTGATCCTAACCATTGGATTTTACTACTTTTGATCCTAACAACTTTGGAAATTGCAGGTTTTCTTAAGACTTTTTCCTTTACTATTACCATATTATTATTTTCTTGAGGGTAGACAGCAAATAAAAACTTTTTTTAAAAATTGCACTTTAATCCCAATATGCAAAATAAAAAAAAGTTAAAACAGAAATTTACAAAAAAAAGAAAACATTTTCTCAAGCATATTTATGAAGACATAAAGATAAAAAAACATGCGTAGTTACTAAGTTTATTAATACAAAAAGTTTAAATAAATAGGTAATATTTTATACAGTCACATTAGGTTCTTCTTCCATTCGGACACAATGACCATCTACTGCATTATCATTTTCTTCATCATTCACATTTTCAGTTCTTTCGTTGCAAATTAGCCTAGAATAATATTGTAAATCTTGGTCGTTCCTCCAATGAGCACCATAATGTTTTATTAACAAATTTTGCACATCTTTTAATTTAGCGAGCTTGACTGCACACCCTTCTGGAAGTACTTCAGGATTAACCATACTAACAGTGTGATTTTTCTTAGTTACAGTCTTGTAAGCACCAAGATAAGTTTTGCAATGACATTCTCCTCTTATCAGTACGTTTGTTTTATATCTTTTCGCCTTTGCAAAAGGAAAGTGCCAAGAACCAGGGAGTTTAAAGTGCTGTGCTGTTTCCTGTTTCCAATTTAAAACATTGCATTCGCCACCTACTTGTATTACAGTTGCGGACTGCTTGAAAATATCAATATACAAATCTGGCTTGACAATTACTTCAATATTTTTAATCCGCTTTTCAATATTGGCAAACACCCTGTCTGGTGGAAGAAAACTGTGTCCAACAACGGGGAACACTAATTCTATCTGTTTAATGTGTTGAGGTGCTTTTTTAGTTAACCAAGCAGAACACATGCATATTAACGTCGAATTTTTATTTTGTCCTCCGCATCCATCTGCCACTAACCGGACAATTTTAACATGATCATTAAATCTTGTGTTTACTAGGCGATGATAAACAGCGCTTGCTATTAAATTGGAATCTTTTGGAAATTGGTCTTCAGTCCAAGAGTAGGTAAAAACGTTCTCTGTTGTAAGTGGCTGATTTGAGGTACCTTGCACTATAGTGAAATTATGCATGTATAGCTGTCTGCTATAACACACAGACTGATCTGGTAATTTTGGAAGAGTTTGATTTTTTTAGCAATCGAATGAAAATGTACATATATGTTCCTTCTCTTCTTTTAGTAAAGAGTAAAATGCTTTAGCTTTAAGTTTGTGTATTTGCTGTTCCATCATGATGTTTAGTTTCTCAGCTGATTCGGCCTTTTTAATCCTTTCTTTCAATTCACAACATGTTGAACACACGTCGGTTTGTGGTGTTTTAAAACTTAAATTGAATTTACGGTTGAAAACAAATCGAAACAACCACTTTTTAATCGACTGATTTCCCTCAATTTGAATGAACATTCTATAAAGCTTGTTGATGTTAAGCTCGGATGGAAGATACATTCTGGCAGACACCTTATTTCGACAGTAGTGCGATTCACTACATTTCAAAGTTTTTATATGAGCAATTATCGCATCTACTTTTTGAGCATTTCTTAAAGTCTTATGGTCACCACCGCGCCTTTCCATAGGGGAAGCGTGTGTTTCATAAAATTGCTTTACAACATTGTGTATCCTTGTTCTCGAGATATGAAGAATTGTTTCGAAACTTTTTTGGCATACAGGGACTAGTCGCTTATTGCTATTATTGGGGACAAAACATTTTACCTGGAACTGTTTGGCAGTTTTAATGCCACTTTTTAGCCGACGTCTCTGAATAGGAACAGCTTGTGTGTATTTTATTATTAAAGTATCTTGGCTGGTTTTAATATTGGATGAATAAAACGATGAGTGAAATTTTTGTATATCTTTCATAGTCAAGCTTTTGCATTGGAAAGCTCCTTTACAGGTAGGATATACAGGCATTTCTTTTGCTGTATACCTGACATATCGAAAAAAATATCAGTTACCAGGGAGTACACAGTCTTCACTATATACATTTTTTTGGTAATAAACAAATTATAATTTATTCAGACACAAAACAAATCATGTCTTTAAAATAAGAATTTTACGTACCTTGTTGCCTTCAAGATATTACGTTTCCACTTGGTAGGTTGTGCAATTCTTTTTCTTGCTTTAGTAGGCGTCACTACAATAGGGTTAGTTGTATAAAGTTTAATTATATAAGATTGAACTTGAAACTAATTAGAAACACTATATTCAAGAATCAAAATAACGAAACACGTATATAAGCCTGTTTAACGTAAAAACTAAGGTTAGGTCCAATGAACGCTTCTCATTGGCTGCATGGAGATTGCATTCTTTGATATGGAACGACTATTGGAGATTGCATGTTTTGAACCGAACGCACATTTTTGTTAAGCAATTTCTCAGGAATTAACTGGTTTTGATACTAACTCCATAAACCTAAGGAAGGGAACGTTTCTTGACAATCTATCTCAACTTTTAACTCAATTTTAGCAAAAAATGGAGATTGCATGTTTTGATCCTACACGCCTCATGTGGCTGACAAGTTGAAACCATTCAAACTGCTTTACGAGTTAAAATTGCAAAATATGGCTATGAAAGTAAGAACTCTTCTAATTTTGAAGCGCCATCTTTCGGAAGATAAAATGTTTAAAATTTGCGCGAAATTCAAATTGATTTTAGTAAATTTGCATTTGTAATTTGTTCTGAATTAGCTAAAAAGATTTCAGGCGGAATTTAATGAAGTGAAGGTCTAATTTTATAAGAATTATTACATTCTATTTACATTCTTTAGACGATTGAGCAGCACGTCGATTTATTTGTGAACTCCAATGTTCTTTTGGATGACGATAGAAATGTCTTCTTACCTAGATGGGCCCAGTTCCAAGCAGCAAAGCAACGCATCAATCAAGCTTATCTGGTTTACGGTCTATACTGTATTTCACTCTTAGGTGCCCTCTCAACAGCTAGATATGGGCCAAGTTTATATACAATAACTACTAGCTTAGTGCCGGCCACGTGTGGAGTAGGGCTACAAATGATGAAAATACATAAACACAACAGATATAAAAATAATGCGAAAAGCCTTATGACCAACTTAAAAAAACTTATTGAAATAAACTTTGCGGCGAATGATCTAATTACAAGGAATAGGTATGTAGATGCTTTTCACACCCTGTATAAAAATTACTTAATTAAATTAATTCTTTAGGGCGCACCGAAACATATTTGTAAATTATGTTTTGTGCAGCTACAAGGATCTTTTGGAAATATCTGAAGTACTATTCGCCGGAATTAAAAGAACATCTGAGCTTGTTGTTTTGCAGAACACCGGCCAACAAGCCATAACTTATGATAGTAACGCATTCAAAAATGTCAATATGGAAAACGTAGAAACCCTACTGAACAACCATTTAGTAAGAGATACCAAATAGTGTTAATCAATTAATAATTTCCCATTTAGGAATTGATGAAAATCACATCGGCGTTGATCTCGAGTTTCTTAGTAACGTTGGGACTATCATTTTCTACTAATCTGTGGACAAGTATAAATGGGGACCTGGGTACAATTTTTGAGTCAATAATTCCGGAGGTGTTGGCAGTAGTATCGCCAATAGTTGCCGAATTGGAAAAACAATTGGACAATCTACGCTTGATGCTGTTCCACGCAGAAAATAATAATGACACAGGAACAAACCTTAATGATGAACCTTTACATTTACAGACGGAACGATCATTAATTGCCCAAACCTTTGAAGTTGTAAGTTAAGCGGTTATTCAATGAAATTTAGTTACCATTTATTTTTAGTTTCACATAGACAGAGAGGACGTTTTAGTAAAACCAATCCACCTATCGGTATCTACATTCCATAACGTAAGTTAATAAAACGATTTTGATCAATTTGTCATGATTTGTGCTCCAGGATTACATACCACCTGAAGTAAAAGTAGCAGTGCCACTGGAAGAAATTCCACAAATTGAACCCCCCCAACAAGAAGAACCTTTGCTACAATTGAGAAAAGATATTAATGAACTTCAAAGCACTCTCAGAACCATATACGAAGCTGAAGTGGAAGCAAAGAATAGTCCGGAGCGAATTTGGGCAATTTCTGAGCGACCTGCTACAACCCCAATGGAAAGTCCTTCGGTATTGGAGTTACATGAGACCTTAAAAAGGGCAAAGTCATTTCAAGAAAGAAAAACTATAATACCAGAAAGAATACTACCTGACCTAACACCAAGACAACAAGCAATCCTTAATTTTCAGAGCAATGACGGAACCAGGCCATTACCTGCTGAAGTAAAACCTAGTGAACACACAATGCCGACAACTTTCGTGAATAGACATTTGTATAAAGTGGATGAACTTCAATCGACCAGAGAACCTTCCACCGAGGAACATTGCTATTATGCTGGAACCCTATCCGTAAGTTCGATCGAGACGCCAAGGTAAACTCAATGAAATTTGTTCTTATAGATTCCTAATGCGGAATACAAAGACGAATATCGAATCCCTTCTTTTGAAGAACTAATACTTTCGAGGGGCCGGAAAACACAAAGAGCAATGCCGAGTCAACCTGCACTTACACGTGCAAATTATTGTGGCGTAACTATAAAAAATAGGCCTCGGACCTCCTCATCTGTTTCTACTTCGACGTCATACACGTCAGATTTTGCGTCTTCAGTGGAGACATCAGATTTTGCATCTGCGTTGATGGTATCCGAAGTAAAGTCATCACATTTAATATCCAGCTCAACGTCAACGATGCCAATATCTGAATCCTCGTCAAATTTCGTCATGTCAGATTTTAGTGATTCGTCGCCAGAGTCATCCGACCCAGCGATTTTTGACGTAAGTTTTTAATTAAACCCCCCTAACCACAAGACATAGCACCGATGTTGCGACTTATTCTCGGCCATTTGAGAGACATCAACGATATCATTCTAATATCGTTGGGTTGTTTTCAACATCGTTGTGATGTTTTTGTGTTACAAACAGTTGTGACAAAAATGTTTTACAGCCTACTGTCCCTCAATTAAAATATCCCGAGGAATATGCAAGTTCGGAATGTAATAGTTATGAACGCGCAGACACAGAAAGTTTTCAAAGCACAATTGATACAGATACTTCATTACCGATAGCGGAACCTAGAAAAGTGTTCAAACCAACAGCTACCCCACGTTCATGGTGGGAACCTTTTCAAATGGGTCAACACTCTTTAGACTCTCCAGGTCGAAATTATGCGAACATACCACAAACAACGTTGCCTTTAACCCGCTCAGGTCGTTCATCCCTGCCCATTCGTACAGGCCCGTTAAGACGTTCAACTCCCCTTTCACACACGATGCCATTGTTTTACTCACCCCCACAACCTTGCAGACTGGTAAGTAAATGTTTTCAATTGAGACAACAAATTTTTTAATATTTATTTTGTTCACAGAGCCGTCAACAACAGTTCGTTAGGTCTGTGAGCGTCATTACCCGGTATATGGAAAGTCGTCGGAGGCGATATAATGCTGAAACAAGCTGCACCGACTCCGAGATGGATATTGACGAGTCTTAATTTATTTGTTATTCTGTATTCAAAATTTGTGTATTACAATAGTATTTGCGCTATCGAATGTACTTCTCTATAGCCAATTAAATAATTTTTGCCATTATTTTGTGTGCTCCAAATTTGCATGTCAATATTTTTCATTCGTAGGGTTATCAACTGAACTCCAACTTTAACCCTTTCAAAATATTGATTGTTATCATTAACATCAAGCGACGATTTTACAACAAATACTTAATGAAACTTATCATCGAATTTGTTTTTTTCATAAAAAAACGTGGGTTTCGCTAATTTCTGATTACTCGTAGGCGGTACAATTAAAGTGACTTAATTTAATATAATTAAATTAATGTTTTTAAAAAATCGGAAGTTTGGAACAATTTGAAATCGTCATTGTACACCTTTTAACCAAGTTCTTATTGAGGCCTTTTCTTGTTAAATTGCACAATTAAATATAAACGTTTTTCAGAAATAATTTGTGACAAGTGTGAACTATGAACTGGCCTTTAATCTACAAATGACCCTTGCTAGTGTACAAACTAGTGTCATATCAGTAATAATGCTCTTGCAGCAAACATCGTATTGTTAAGTGTTAATTTAACTTTTTTAACGTGTTCACGTCTTCAGAAAGTTTGTAAACGTTCCTAAAGTTAGGCCATGAAGGGTTTAGCTCTTGTCATTTTACTTTGGGAATTGCGTATGTAGAAAAGTTTGAAGTAAACAAATTTATTATTGTATTCGATTGCAGAATATGTTTTCTCAAGCACGCCACAATGTTCAAGATACTGCAAAGGTTTGCAAAAAAAAATACTTTTTACTGCTCGCTAAAAAAGCAGCGCAATTTAACATTAACATTGAAATATATCAAAATTTCTTATCCTCCAGGATGCGCTGCCTTTTTGGCCGAATAGTGTATCAGTTGTTAAATTTCAGACTATCAGAACTCTGGCTTCCAAGTCGGAAGTAAATATGTTTACAAATATTTTGGTAAATTACATACCTCAATCAATAGCGGGTATGAAAAAAATAAAGAAAGCGACGTCCAATTCGAAACTGATGTAGAAATTGGCATCTTATCCAATTGCGATTTTGTTTTAAAGGTAAATTACAAATTGTAAATTTTCCTTAAATTGAAGTGTCAATTTCATCAGCTGTCGAATGTTAATTGCGCCGAAAATTTTGGAAAATTATCCGAGAAAAAGAAATTTGAAACTGGTTTAGCTGAACGTCCCCTGCATTTTTCTTTTGAAGACGGCCGGATTGACACCCTTTGCCCGCCTGAGGGCGAATCTGAAGAAATTTTGAATATCAAGAGGGCAATTTTGTCTTCTTTCCAAAACAACGTGCCCGTTTTACAAAAAAATTCCATCATGTATGAGGTAATAAGGGACGTGCTACAGATTAAAATAATTTCAATTAATAATTTCTCAGAGTGACGTTTCAGGAAATTGCGAGACTCGCTACAAAGTTTTAGAAAATTCACGGGATGGGTATGTGATCGAAAAAAATAAAAACCTCAACACCTGCTCGCAAAGGGCGCAAAATAATTTTTCGTGGCAATCGATTTCGTCTTCGAAAAATGTACCCCTGCTAAGGTAGGTAACCATAATTTCAAGTTTTGTTCCTCAATTTGAATAATCCATATAGGAGTACGCAGAATTGCATCCAGAAGTTTAATAACACCAAAACGTTATTAAATAGCGTTTGCACGGAAAAACACGTTTTACAACCGTTTTCTAACGGCGACAGTGGAGCTATGACTTCGTCAGAACAAATTTTGCACTTAATTGGCTCATTACCGATCGATTCTTTGTTTGAGTGTAAGCTTCCAATTTATTATGCTTTCAATAAATATTTTCTTTTAGTGCCAAACAATATCAGAAGAACCTCGTTATTGTTTCAACATGTTCGGGCACAAAAAATAAGAAGAATCGATGTAACCCAACTATTGGAAAAATTAGATAAAACAACCATCGATCAAGTGGAATATGGCACGCCCAAAGTTTTTTCTCAGCTGATTTTTGAATTGCGTGGGGCTACATACAACCAACTAATTGATATCTTTAGGTCCACTAAAACTTCCTTTAAAAAAAGGTGTTGTATTTATTATTTATTATTGTCAATATCAATGATACTTTTGATAAGACAAACGCTCACACATTTTTACTGGTTTTTATTGATTCAGGAAGTTTTTGCTTAATGCAATGGCGTTAATTACAACCGTTGACTCAATTAAAGTTATGCAAAAATTACATTCCGAGGGAGAAATTGATGATGCCCAATTGACTTCGTGGATAGGTTCGATTATGTTCACCGACAATCCATCCCTGGCGTTAATTGGAACATTAAATGTAAGTAACAAATTTATTGAATAAAATTAAAGGTTTTCTTTCAGTCTTTACAAGCGTTGGAACCAATTAGACCAACATTAGTCCTTTCATTATCCAGTTTAATATTTCGATATTGTAAAACGGATGACAGTTGTTTGATGAAAATCGAAATTAAAGATGCCCTTAGAATGATTGAAGAACCTTTAGTATCTGGTTGTGTGCCCAAGTCGACACATGACTCCGAAATTTTATTTAGTTTGAAAGGAATTGGAAATGCCGGAGTTACCACTTCTCTGGATTTACTTAAAACCTGTTATTTGGTGAGTTTTTAATTTTAAAAATTAAAAAGTCAAAATTAATTTTGTAGAATTCAGAAATTTCAATGGAAATACGTCTAGCATCAATAGCTGCTCATCACAGGATGAATTGCTTTCAAAATGAAAACCTGGAGAACCTTCTGGAACTGTTTTCTGATCATCACCAAAATACTGAAATTCGCATCGCTGCTTACCTGGCTGTTATGCATTGCGTCGATTACACAATATTCGCCAGTGTTAAAGAAGTCCTGCATAAAGAAGAAACGAATCAAGGTTAGATTTAATTTCTTTCAACTTTCATTAAAAAATGCAAATTACAGTCGGCTCGTTCGTTTGGACGCATTTAACAAATTTACAAGAAACTTCAGCGACTTGGAAACAAAACGCGCGTGCCCTCATCGAAAATGAATTTCTCAAAAACAAATTCAACACCGACGTCAGGAAATATTCGCGCAATTATGAAATTTCCAAATTTTTTGATTCTCTTAACATTGGCGGAACGGTTGAGAGCAACGTTATTTTTACACCTGATTCCTATCTTCCAAAATCGGCGGTTTTGAATTTCACAGTTAATTTGTTTGGAGAAATGGTTAATATTTTGGAAATCGGCGGAAGAATGGAAGGATTCGAACAAACGACAGAAAATTTGTTCGGTCCTAACGAATTTGAGAAAAAAACAGAGCCTGATAATAACTTGGCGATGACACGCTACAAATCGGAGAGAAAACACCCTTCGGGGTCGTTTTACGCAAAAATTTTTGGAAACGAATATTTGCACTTCAGTTTTAAAAATTTGCAAACCGATTTAAATTCGCAAAATTTTTTAAAAACGATTTTAAAACTAATCAGGGAACAGGAAATTGAATATTCGAAATCGTTCAAGTTTTTAGAAGCAAATCAAGAAATCCCAACACTTTTGGGATTTCCGCTCAAATTGGCCATCAGCGGGACCAGCATCGTAGGATTGACGGTTAAAGGAAGATTAGACCTGGAAAGTGTTCGGAATCACAAAATTGAGGGAAAATTTTATCCGAGCATTGCAGTTGAAATTGTTGGGGAAATGAACGCGAACATTATTGGGAACGGGGTCGGTATTAAATTGATTAATACCATGAACTCGAACGGGCACGTAGACGGCCACGTTTGCGTCAAAAATGGTAAAATTTTTGATTTAAAAATTAACGTTCCAAAAGAACAAATTGATGTGATCAAAATTCAGTCTCAAATTTTTCGCGTGCGCGGAAATTACGAAATTCCACTTGAGGACATCACCGACGATGGTGTAAACACTGAAATTTGCACCGGGACTTTTTTCAGCAAAATCACAGGCCTTCAGTTATGCCACCACGTTCAATACATAAACGCTTCAGTTTTACCGAACGCGCCTTATTTCCCATTGACGGGAACTTTCCGTTATTCAATGGGAATTAAAAAAACGGATCATTTTGACGATTATCGATTAATTTTACATTTGCACGACCGTTTCGTTTATAACATGTCTTTCTTTTTCGACACTAAAAATTCGCTGATCAACCGGAAAATAAATGCAACGTTTTATTTTGATCGAAAACAATTATCTATGAGCGCCCGATTGGACTCGCCGTTGATAAATTTGGAAATAAACAGCAGGATTATTAACGAAAAGAATAATAGGAATTTTTCCCTGCAAGCTTTGCACAATCACAAAGAATTAATTTCGTTGGCAATGTTTTTGAAAAATGTTGAAGAAAATTGGGCGTACGGAGCAAAATTAAATTACAGGCAAAAGCAATTGGCGAAATTATCAGGGACGGTTAACTACATCGAAAAGGCCCGTTCTGAAGCCCTGCTGAAAATCGAAGGTGTCGGATATGAACCGATTATAGTCACCAGTGACATCAGCCACCATGCAAATAAATATGAAATTGCCGCTCTAGTGAAATGTAAAATTTTGAATAGCAAAGTTGAATTAGTTGTAGAAAAAACAAAAAGAACGTTTTTAGTAACAGCAAAATCGGTTTACAATTTTCAAGACGACAACGAAGAGAATTTGTATTTTGAATTTAAGACTCTTCATTATCGAAGTGGAAGTTTTGTAAATAATGACTTGCACGTTAATTTTGAATCTTCACAGAAACCCTTATATAACACCCTCATCCATTTCAACAGCCAGAGAAATAATTTCAACATTGAAAATTCAGCTCTAATTACTTTATTTAAAACTACTTGGAAATTTCATCAACTATTTAAATCAGAAAGGCCCAATGTAACCCTCGAATGTTCAATAACATGTCCTGTTAAACAAATTAATTACAGTCTAAATTTAATTCAGAATTCGTCCAAACTGAATTATGATCTTAATGGATCCCTTCAAATTGGCAATAAAAGTTTCGAATTTTTATGGAAGTACAATGTTGGGAAAAATAATCGCCTTTTGGATATTTTGATTGGGTACCCAAAACACAAATTGAGCTTTATCGGAAATTTGGATCACCACAAACAAAATGAATACAATCTGAGCTTTACAGGTCTTCATGAAACTGACGAAAGAAAAACTATTTTAATTTTCATAAAAGGAAATTATTTAAATTTTACAACCCCTCACTTTCAGAATCATACCGTTGAGGGTGTAATTACAATTCCCGAAATCGGTGGAATTCTAAACGTGAATTCAACTCTTCATTCATCAAATGATTTGTTATTCAACAAAATCAATCTAAAAATTGGAAAAGATTTCTACACTTCTGATGTGATTTGGAGGGTCGGAAATTTCTCCGGAATTTTGAAAAAAAATGAAAACGAGCTTTTTGTATTGAACGTATTGAAAATAACGGGCGAAATCGATTTCACGATCGGGCTGAACGTTTATCAATATTTCGAATTAAGCTCCAAATTTATGATGGCCGAAAAAAAATTCAGGGTGATGTTTTTCTGGGATAAAAACAACGATTCAGGGAAGAAGATTTTATTTGTTTTGGAGAAGCACGACAGGGATGGTTTGTACCTGGCCGAGCTTGAATACCCCGACCAGAGAATCGTGGCTTCTTTAAATTTGCTGTAAGTATTATTGTTATCTATTGAGTTTTAACTTGCAGAACTTTCACACGCAAGCAAGGTCACCTTTTCATTCATGAAAAATTAAAAATAACATTACACTATAATATTGACTGTACAGGGTGTCCCATCACTTGTGGCCACCCTCAAAATTGAGCTTTAATTGAAAGCTATGTATTTGAAATTTGGTGCACGTATGACTCTGGTATAAGGCTAGAAATTTCCGGTTTTAAATGTTAATTGTCGGCGTTAGTTTTCGAGAAAAAAAATAAAAACTGATTTTTTATAAAAATACTATTTCCCAATTTCGTCAAATTTCACTATTCAGGATCAGTATTATTGAGACAAAGATGTTCAAAGTACAAAAAAAATCCAAAAGCTGTAATTGGCTTAAAATTCCCTTATATTCGAATCTTAACAGTAAATGTAATGATTTATGGCCATACCGATCCTCAAGAGTCTCTCCGCAAACTCAAGTACTATTTAAAATTTAAGGCATTGTAAAAATTTGTCAGTGTCGCGTAAAAGCGGAGCGAAGTCAACATCAGTAGCGTACCTAAATCGAACCTTTTTACATTCTTGTAGATTTATAAAATTTTTGCAATTCTTTTAATAAATTACGATTATGAGAACGAACATGATTTAAAGTATGGATGTTGAATTATTTTTTTTAAGTCGAAGAGGACTTATTACATTTTGAATTAATGTTTGAGTTCAAAGATGAACGCGAAAGATGTTGAATAACGGAAATTTAAAGGGAAAAAAATAACGACAGTGAATCCCACGGTCACGCATGAAGTCAATCAAGCTGCAGTTTTAAATCTCGCCGATAATAATCCCCAATTAAGCAGAGCACGTCAGAGCACAAAAACAAAAGACGATCGTAAAGTTATAAATATCAAAAAGATGCAGTTTTAAATACTAAAGTTGACGGGTCCAAGGATTTTCTGTGACAACCCTTCTAAAATGTTGTAAGGTATTTATCCGTTACTTTACGAAAACACTGTATAATGTGTATAGGTACTCCCATATCCTATACACTCACTCACATAAGTATCCGTACCCTAGCAAATTGCTGATTTTATGCTATAAAAACTGAAAAACTTAATTTTTTTTTCAATAAATTCATTTACTTACATGAGCAATGAAATAAAAGAACAAAAAAGAAACAATTTCATTGAAAATACCTGAAAAACAGCATAAAGTCCACTTATTTGTAAAAAGGCACTCTCACATAAGTATACGTACGTTACTTAACGGACAGATGTTCTGTTAAATTTTTGCTGAGTACGACAAAAAATTAGCAGTATTTACATTTACTAATCAGTTTTCTGAGCGTGAAGTCGAACATTTTTGAGAAGCAATAGTAATACCTGCAAATAAAATGCCAAAGTCGAAAGAAATTGCAATACAAGTGCGTGAAATTGCTGTTGACTTAAAAAACCGCGGGAAATCGCTGAAAGAAATTGCTGAAACATTGAGTTTACCAAAATCTACTGTTCAAACGATTGTAAAAAATTTTAATGAGACCGGTAGCATTGAAAATAAAGAAAGATCGGGTCGCCCTTCGAAGCTCACCGAGAGAATGCAGAGGCATATTATACGATCAATAACAGAAGATCCCAAGCAGAGTGCTGTGAAATTGACTAAAGACATTGGAAATGATCATGGAGTGGCCGTTAATCCAGAAACTGTCCGACGATGCTTGAAAAAGAACAGTATCAATTGCAGAACAGCAAGAAAGAAGCCGTTTCTGAGGGAAGTGAATAAGGCAAAACGTTTGGCATATGCACAAAAGTACCACAACATCCATTTGCAGGATCCGAATTACTGGGAACGTGTAATTTTTACCGACGAATGCAAATTCAACGTTTTTAGTCACGATGGCCGTACAAAAGTGTGGCGAAAACGCAATAAAGCACTTGATCCCAAAAATGTAGTTCCCACTGTCAAACACGGAGGTGGATCGGTAATGGTGTGGGGCGCCATGTCTGCAAATGGTGTTGGAAATTTAAGGTTCATAGAAGGTATTATGGATAAATACATGTATTTAGACATATTAAAAGACAGCTACCTGCCAAGCATTGAAAAACTGAACCTCACAGGCAAGGCGATACTATTACAAGACAATGATCCCAAGCATACCTCCTGTTTGATAAGAGAATGGTTGTTGTATAATGTGCGATCTAAGCTAGAACATCCACCGCAGTCCCCAGACCTCAATGTTATCGAACATTTGTGGGACCATCTCAAACAGCAAGTCCGGAAACGCCGCGTCACATCAGTGTCAAGTCTGAAGACCGTTTTACTGGAAGAATGGAATAAAATAACTCTGGAAACAACTCGAAAATTGGCTCATTCCATGCCTTCTCGACTATCAGCAGTTATACAAGCAAATGGAGGTCATACAAATTATTAAACATTGTGTACTTTATGTTTTTAAAGAACCGTACGTATACTTATGTGAGAGTGACTTTTTACAAATAAGTGGACTTTATGCTGTTTTTCAGGTATTTTCAATGAAATCGTTTCTTTTTTGTTCTTTTATTTCATTACTCATGTAAGTAAATGAATTTATTGAAAAAAAAATTAAGTTTTTCAGTTTTTATAGCATAAAATCAGCAATTTGCTAGGGTACGGATACTTATGTGAGTGAGTGTACATGTAAAATAATAACAAATTATTGTGAATTATTTTTATCATAAATGTATCTCATTTCACGTAAACAAGATTTACTTACTTGAATTTTTGGCAAACTTTTTTCATGCGATTTTTCGAACTTTTTCTAGGATCACATAGTTTTTTTTTATGTCCAGAATATTTATTAGTAGGCATTTTTCACAAAATTTTTCACTAGGATGTTTTGAACAGACACTGATCGTTCGAGACGATAATTTTAATTTTGAACAATTTCACTTCAAAATCACTTTCAAGATGTAAAATTGAGCGATCGGTTAAATTCGCGACAACCTCGTCAAGAATTGCATTCAGTAGATCGACAGGTGGTGTTTACATTACGTCTTTAAGCTATCACCAAAGAGGAAACAATAAATTTAAAATTAACATGAAAGGCGCCTTTGTTACTTATTGCAGGGATCGGAGTCGGTCACTATTTTAAGCAAATATACATATTTTTATAAAAAGCACCTAAAATACATACACAACAATATTTATTTCGGGCACCTAAAAACAACACCTTACCAGTTTTTTGTCCGATAATAACACCAACCCCAGATGAAGCATTGTAATTAACTCGGTAACTCCTTTTGCTCCAAGCGCCATCTGCGATCACACTTATTACGGTTATGCCATCTGAATCCACGTTTCCTTCTTCAATTGCAAGTTTTGCTTCTTCTTTCCCAGCCTTTTCGATTATTTCCCATGCCGTATCATGAACAAACTGTGAAACTGTTTTTTCGGTTGCAGTGAACAAATGAGGTCCCATACATGGAATATCACATGTAGAAACTACTTCTCGTAGTTGGGAATAGCCGCCTCCAGTAGAAATAATCCCCAATACTGCTGCTTTATTGATATCCATAGTATTTGGATCATCGTCCGAAAATATAAATTTTTCAGATTTGCACATATCACACACAATAGTAAATTTGCTTTGTAGTCCAATTCTTTGTTCTTTCGTTATATTTAAATGTTCATTAGAACAAGAGAAAAGTTGATTATCTCTAAAAGTGATGATTTGCTTAAAAAATCTTTCAATATTCACTATTCTTCGGCCACTAATATCGTTATTGTCACGCGCACTGCCACTAGTTTTTGCTACATTTTCCACATTTATTTCATCGGTAAAACTATTACGGGGTAATTGTACATTATTGTCCATCCCAGGCGAAGCCAAGGTGCTGCTTGTTGATGCTCGTTCAACAATTGGATTGGACAAAGTTTTTATCTTGTTGCGAATTTTTTTCAATTTTTGTCTTTGGGATTTACGTTTAGCTCCAACAGTTAATCGAGGCATTGTCGAGAGAACTTAATGGTAATCACAATAGTTACCTACTCGTAAATGGTGAACCAATTAAATAAAAATTATTTACCTAAAGTACCCTTTAGCAATGTAATAGAAACGTAACACAAGATCACACTTTGTTTTTTTTTTAAAAACACTTTTATTTGTATAAAAACAATTTCTCGGTATTTCAAGTTATTAATAACTTTACTCCACTGAAAGTCAATGAGCGACTGATACAAAAAAGCACAACCAAAGATTTCCTTAAACAAATCTGGATTTTACAGTGTACGTTCTCCGAAATTGGCGCGCCACTTTGCATCCGGTACATCTGGCATGTTACTCTGCGATAATTTTATTATTATGTTTTTAAACGCCTGAAATTTAGGCAATGTGTATTTAAAAACATAAGTTCATGTTATCCATATTACGTCAAAACGACTCATCTGAGTGATGTGCAAAAAATTTATATTTAATGGTTAAATATGCTTGAAAGACAAACGTAGCGCCTTAAAATACATGATAAACATAAGGCATTTTTTAAACATTATTATTAAATAGAATTTTTTTATAGAAACATGTTTTCTTGATCTCGGAACTTCAATTCATCTTTAATTAACAAATTACTGTTTACTTCACTCGATTATATACAATGGTTACTGCACAATATTTCCTACACGAAACGCTTACAAACTTACTGCAGCATTACGCCCTTAAAGCTCAATTTTGGGGGTGGCCACAAGTGATGGGACACCCTGTATTTATGTCACAATTAAAATTTGAATCACTCCTCGGAATTAAGCAATTAACCTTTATAGGCCGTCTCAATTGTCCGCTAATATCACTTGGGGGTTGGCAGCATCCAGGAAAATTTATTTAACAATCGGGAACAAGCTTTACGATATTGGAGGTATTTGGTACGGAGCCCTGGAAACGCCTTTTGGGTATCTAGAAAAGCAAGAATTTAAACTCAGCTATTACGTGCTTCCAGGAAATTGCGAATTAAAGGTAAAAATTCGATCAAAATAATATCGATTACGAGCTCAATTTTTTAGAGTGATCTATCGTGGCGCAACCACGAAATTAATTTAATCGTATCAGGTTCGAAGTCGCGTTCGCATTTATCTGGCTATCTGCAATTAAATACAACGTTGCCAGAAATTTCCAAAATTAATTTCGCTGCAAGCCACACTCGCGAAAATTACGATTCCGGCACCAAAACCAAAAACGATGCAGTCCTAGAATTTAACGACCATAAGATCATAGCAGAATTTTTGCAACGATCCGAAGGGATGAACGTAACGTCAAGTTTTCACCTGGAATCAACCCTAATTGACGAACCGGTAACAGGGTTGCTGGTCGTAAACACCAGCAACGACGTGAATGTTTTCACGAGTTTTGTTAATTGGGGCGAAAAAACAATCACTGTCGATTGTAACGTAGAATTAACCAAATCGTTCGTAGTAATTACAAGTCCTTTTGAAAATTTGGAAAGGAGCGAATTTAATTACACAGTAGTAGGGGATGCAGGCAAGTTACTTGTGGATATCCGATTGAATTTTTTGAGGCAAATTAATTCGATTTTTTTGGAGTGGAATGTGGAAAACCATGTAATGGCGGTTAACTTCGACATCGTTTCGCCGATTACCGGAATTTACAAGCTCCTCTTCAGGCACAGCTTGCTGTTTGGGCGTTTAAACGAAGCTTTAACCATAGTGCAAGGGTTGCCCTATAATGAAATTTTAGTGCTGAATTTATCCGGAAGTTTGTTGCCCTTGTTAAATACGAACGTAACGGCCACTGCTAAATTATTGAGTCATTGCGTAAACTTGACCATAATCAATAATCCACGCCCAATTAAGTCCCTAATCAAAATAAATTGGAACGATGAATACATAATCAGTACTGTAACTGGAACATTGATTGATAATAGGGTTAGAGATCTGCGATGGAATGTTAATTCGAATTTAAAGGTAGTGAAAATTCGATATCGCCAAAACAACATTTCGCACGTGACTTCCATTAATGTGGACAACAATTACAAATTGGAACACACTTTAATTTTAACGCAACCGTACAAATCGATTGAAAATAAGGTAACGTTACAGACCCCTTTACATTCCGCAAGTTTACATTATTTACATAAATTAACCCCCGGGCATTTTAATTTGTTGTTGCACGCTCGATCAAATAAAAATGAAGGTAGATTCAGGGCTTCTTACGATCTCTTCGAAGATTCAATCGTCGATGGTGCAATGATGGAACTGACCACTCCGTGGTATCATCCAATTGCGTTTAATTTCACCACGAACAGGGAAAATGGTAACTCGTGGAAACCAAAATTTTGGCTGGAATATGCCAATCAAAATATTTCCGTCAATTCGTCAATCACTTTTGGAGTAAAAGGTTTCGTTGTGTTAACAGCTCAGATTCTTAAAATTCCTCCTGTTAACCTTGCGGCCAGTTACGACTTCTCGCAGTCAAAAAAAATTAAAATTTTGATTAAAGGCAGCAATTTTGAGATTAACGCAACCTCGCTGTTACTTTTCGAAATTAACAGAACGTCGCTCTCGTTTAATTCAATTTTTAATAATGGAAGCGTTTCTAGAGATTTACTACGAATTGGTTTCGATTACAATTTTTCGAAAACGTTACAAAACGTTGACAGTGAACTTGTGTTTTTAAATGAACTTATTGGTTCGATCCTTTTCGCAAATAATTCGACAGGATTCAATTTCGCGTCAGAGATCAAATTCTGGAAAAATAATCGCATTAGAATCGCAGGGATGGGAAGTTCCAATTTCGGGACGATTATAGTAGAAGGGACGAAAAAAAACCTAACGCTTCTTTACGAGTATGAGAAGAGGCCAGACAAGTTTCACGTGCTAGGAAATATGAATTATGGTCAATCTAGATTTGGTGGACACTTGACCTACGGAAAAAACATTTCCTTCGGACTGATTCTGCCCTCGCGAATTGTAAATTTCGACAGCGAATATTTTGTGAACAAAACGAACGAATTTCATCACGCCCGTTTTGCTTGGAATGATAAAGATTCGATGGCTGTTAAAATAATTAGGGTTAATTTGACCAACGATGATAAGGTGCAGCAAGGGTCGTTGTTATCGATTAATTTACCGTTTGTGGCTGCTGAAATTTGGTATGATTTTAAGGCTTATTTCACCGACACTCTCAACATTCACACCAATTTTGGATTTGTTTGGAATGATGGCAAATGGATTTTAAAAAACGTTATCTTGCCAGGACAATTGGAATCACGTTTGTCAAGTTCGGTTTTAAAGCACGATATTATCCTTAAAACGAACGTTTCCTACCTCAATAGCATCCCGTCGTATTTGACGGTTTCAGTAAAATATTCTTCGATTGAAGATGATCTAATCGAGTTCGGAATTTATTACAATGAAACGTACGCTGAAATGCACGTAATTGAAAGGAGGGTTCTAATTAGGCATCCTTCGTCAAAAATTGATTATTTATTGAAATTCAGCACTTTAAGGACTTCAGAGGTTACTAACGCAACAGTGGTTTTGTATTATATGGATTATCAAAGGGAAGCTTTTGAGGAGATAAAAGCTTCATTAAAATTGGGCCATAAAAAGTTTCAATTACTTGGTTTAATTGAAACCAATAAAAACAGTTTACAAGTCTCTGGTAATTTGTTATCGACGCATTTGCCAGGGGTATCGTTGACTGTTAAAATGAACGATAAGGATCCAATTTCCATTAAAATCATATACAATTTAAAAATCGCGGAACCTTCGTTCGATTTGTTAGTAAGCAATGGCGATAGAAAGTACAATTGGTACGCTGGTATGCCATCGACTAGAGAAATATCAGCGAGAATGACTCATCAAACGTACGGCAAAGAAATCATTGATGGTTTGTTTATAATGAAGTTGAACACGTCTCAACTTCTTTGGGTGAAATTGCGGTGGAACAAGAATTCATTTCCTTATTTCCAAAAACTTTTATCCGAGGAATACACCGACATAAGGTATGTGATCGAGGCGATGATCCAAGAGACAATAAATGCCATTCACGACGATTTTGGAAAACGATTGGTAAATGATATCACGGAGATAAAGCAAAACTTTTCCAAATATTTCAAACAGGAAATAAAATTCACAATTAATCGGTACGAAACAATTGTCAACTCTTCAATCGCAGCTTACCGCAAAAACGCATTTTACTTGAGGACTGTTACGGCATTACTTCAAATGTAAGTGAAAAATGAAATAGCCACTAGCAAAAATTTGATTAATAAATTTAGGATGAACAGTTTATTAATT
Organism: Dascillus cervinus; assembly: GCA_949768715.1. Lineage (NCBI taxonomy): Eukaryota > Metazoa > Arthropoda > Insecta > Coleoptera > Dascillidae > Dascillus > Dascillus cervinus. Next base: position 5,641,755 of record OX458323.1, read on the forward strand.
CTCATTTTTTAGCCCAGAGTTGGACGTCTTTAAAAATATATACTTGGTCCTATTTGAATTTGTTGAAATTCTCTACGAGGCAATAACAAATATAATTGTGGAAACTTGCTCAGCAATGAAATACAAATTGGAGATTATTAGTAGCCAAATAGAAAATTTCATAAAACAATTTAAAGACATAAAAAATATTAAAGCTAAAGTGCATCACGTTTTAAAAATTGGGATTAACAACGCACGTCAGACTTTGAAAAATATGAAAGAGGACATGATTGTTTCTGTTAGTAATTTCGAAAATTACGTTGAAAACGTCAAGAACCGGTGTGAGGAACTATTTGAACCGTATTTGTCACTGTTGGATGAATTTATCGTTTACGTGGAACAAAGACTAGCCATCATTCAAATCGCAGTTTTAGGTAAGAAAATTGTTTTTCTAACGATTTTTGTTACTGTATTTTCGCCTTAGACACTTTGGATACGATTCAGCACTACATTTTAAACTTGCGCGAAACTCGAGAAATTTTAAAAGCTTACGCTTGCTACTTAAATTGGTTGGAAGAGTTTCACATCTCGAAAATCTTAGACCCCATTGGGGATGTGATCGAAATGATTTTGGAAACCGTAATTGAGGACGTCAATAAAATAATTAGCGACTACAGACCGTACATCGACGCCTTAATCGAGGCCCTTTTTGGAAATTACAAGGAATTTAACAAAGTTTCTCCCATAAAAGAATTGCGTGAGAATTTAAATAACATCTACCAACGCACTGTTTGGATCTGGAATTATTACCAAATGGCGGAGGTTTTGAAAAATCACACTCAACAGGTGTTTAGCGAATTCGATGAGTTTTTAGAATTTTTTGTAATTGAGGCTGATAGTAACGGAACTGATTTTGAATACATGATAGAACAGACTGACTACGTCTTCAGGCCTGATTTGGGGTGGATCGAAATAAATCAACCGCTTCCGGTGGAATGGGTGGCTTTCGATCAAATTCCCGCTTTTGAACAACATCCGATTTACGAAAATCTTTACAAAAAATCAGAATACCTTTTCGAACTGCACAAGTACCAATATGATATAGTAAACGCGATTCAGTCGCACCTGAAAGATATAATTTCATTGTCGATTATGCCCCCGACTAATAATATCGCAATGCTTATTGGCGGTTTACATTACGTTACTTTTAACAAGAAACAATACAGTTTCATCGGGGACTGCAGTTATGTATTAGCTGGTGATTTTATGAAGCAATCGTTTTCAGTCGTTGCAAACTATGGAAAAAACGACAAATTTACGAATTTGATTTCGATAGGTCTGTTAAGTGACCAACGTTACGTGGAAATATTTCAAAATTTTACAATCAAACTGAATGGCCAGGAGGTTGATTTGCCTTTGATAGCCGGATCGTTTGTGGTGACTTTGGAAGGGATGAATATTATTGCTGAATATCCCGGAAAAGTCAAAATTGCGTGCAATAATTATTACAATTACTGCGCGATTGAATTGTCCGGATGGTATTTCGGAAGGACTGGAGGTTTATTGGGGACACTCGACAATGAACAACGCACCGATATAAGTCTGCCAGGTGGAAATGTTACCAAAAATATTGTCGAATTCGCTCGTAGCTGGGAAGTGAAGAAATGTGACGGCATCGATCATTCCGGTGACAGAAAAAGAAAAATATTGTCGCCTTTGGTTGATAATTTACTGAACAGTCTTTGCGGAGTTTTCTTCAACAACAGCCATTCTCCGGTCTCTTCGTGTTTCCTTGCGGTCAACCCGAAACCGTTCTATGATATGTGCACTTTCGATATGAAAACCACCAACCCAACAGTTTGCACTTCAGTCGCCGCTTACAAGGTTTTCTGCGACCGGGCTAACATCCCTGTAAACATACCACCAATGTGCAGTAAGTAATTTCGAATTAATTTTTCCTTTCTCAAAAAAAAAAACAAATTCTAGTACGTTGCCCTAACACCAACTTACGAATTGATTCGGAAGAAGAAATTTTTGATGGCAACAACCCCAATACCGTAGATGTCGTCTTCATAACCCAATTGGGGTGTTTTAATCAAAGTTCCAACATCGTCTCTTTATCTCGTGAAATTGATCTGGCGCTTTTGAGGAAAGGTTTCACGAAAAATCGATTCGCGCTGGTTGGATACGGGGGAAAAATTTTCAAGAAACCTCACATATACTCAATCAACGGTGAAATATGGAACGAAGCAATTCCAATCACCAAAATTTGGCACAACGAAAAATCTCTCGAAGAAGTATCAGCAATAAACGCGATCAAATATGCGTCTGAATTAAATTTCAGGTCAGGAGTGACAAAAATTTTTATTTTATTGCACTGCAATGCTTGCCCCCAAATTGAGGACTTAAATGCCGTTTATAACATGCTGACCGTGAGAGACATCACATTGCACACCTTCAAACCTCGACCATTCAATCAAGAAGGGTACATCGGGATTAGCGTTGATGACATCTTAATTGCGAAGGGAAAGCACGTCGAAGATATTTTCGTTGGAGAAGCTCACAATGAAAAGGTAAATGGGTCGCAAAAGGTTTTCCAATTCGATTCATCCAATTTATTTTAGATCATAGCCGATTTAAATGATAGCTGCGGGGTGTTGGCTTTGACCACGAGCGGCAGCATCGCGAATACGGAATATTTGAAAAATTATGCAAATATGAGCGTCCCATGGGCTAAATTTGTCAGCAAGAATGTCAAAACGAGTCCTTGTCAACGATGCAAATGCGTAAATAGTGAGGACGGGACTGGAAAATTAGAATGTTCCAGATGTTTAACACCAGAAGTCAAACAGTTACTAAAGGTGATTTTAAATCTAGGTGTCCACGCACCTTAAATGTAATTCTTTTTTAGGAATATGAATCTAATTTAATGGAATTTCGAGACTCGAAATAAAAATAGATGTAAGTAATTTTATATCGAACAATTTAGGCCTTCTTTTAGTTTTCAACCTCTATTTCTCACAGCCTTTTCAGTCTTCCTGTTTGAGGTTTTTTTGCTTGCATTATGTCGATCGGCCTTTTCTTTTTGGCCATCTTTCTTTTTAGGGTTCTATTTTTCAGGTTTCTGGTAATGAATGAAATAATTCCCATTCCTTTCCATCAGTTCTTATTTTATTCCATAATTAATAATTATGTTCTTTTATGATTTATAAAGGTATAATGTAACATAACAAACCGTAAAATATCCGAGTCAGTAAATTCTTTTTTTTTTCGCTTTCTTGTGAATCTTGAATTTTTTCCGTTATGTTGTATACATTGGCACGTTGTGTCGATGTAATTAATAAGAAGTACAAAGACTAGCTAATATATTATGCTGTACCTGCCCAGGGGGTCGATTCTCGAACTCGTTTGAATATTTTCCCATGGGAGTACTTCCACTGAAATATTTTCGTAGATAAACAAGAGAGTCGTATTCTCGAAAGTTGTGGGAACAGTTTTCAATAGAATAGATTAGTCTTTGATAGATTCACATGAATTTACCGAACTAGACCATCAGACCTTCACGTTTAAAATTTAAATATGGCGTACCCGTTGCAAAATTTTCGGAAAAACTCAAAATTTTATCAAAATTTCATGTGGCAATAATAAAAAATGTTCTAAAACGCTGCACGAAACAAATTTACTTACCGAAGATAACTATTTAATGCAAGTTAAAGAGAAAATATACTGTCAAATATAGAACAGTCACTTCTGTCGCCATGCGACAAACGTAATTCCCACGTTGGTAAATACTATTCCACTGGGAACGATCATGTGAATATTTTGTGGTGGAAACATTCCAACAACTCAATTCGAGAATACGGGTTTCGCATTCTTGTGGGAAAATACGTCACTTTCCTATAGGAATACAATTTCATCAACTTCGAGAATCGACCCTCAGTTAAAACAATCGTTGTTATCATTTTTAAGAATTATATTTCGACGTTCCGGATAAAACGGATATCAAATACAAACGGTGAAATTAAAAAAAGTTTTTGTACCGAATAATACGGAGTTCCTAATAACCGGGTTCCGTATAATCGAGAGTCTACTGTATTGCTTCGTTGTTTAGGTAATTTTTAATGAAATTTGTAATTTATATTAATAAATTGAATTGAAATGATTTTTTTCTTTTTTTTATCAAGTTTTTGAATGAATTTGAATGGTGACCGTTTTCCCGGGCTGTCAATATTACGTAAGAGTCGCGCGTACGTCAATAAACATTTTGAAATAAACACATGATAAAGCGCCAAGAAATCTGACTAAACTGATTATACAATGAATGCATAAACAAACTTCGTTAATCAGTCACAGACATAATAGTTAATGTGATAGTTCGTTGCGCGAGAAATGGACCAATAAATTCATTTAGAATACAATAAAATTGGCACAATTTTTTTAATTTAAATGATAACGTGTCGTATATTTCCGTTATGCATAGGGTACGACGTTTACCAAAACGTGAACAAAATTCAAGTGCGACAGTGGTGTGGCAAACTGAAACAAGTAGTCTGTCAAAAGAGGTTATCAGTGATGGCAGAAACTGCAAAAACCAATTGGAACATGTTCAAATTCACCGATTACGACTGTCTAGGATTCGATTTGGACAACACGATCTGTCGGTATAAAATTGGTGCCATGGTGAAGTTAGAATACGAAACCATCGCCAAGTTTTTAGTAGAAAAAAAGGGATATCCAGACAAACACCTGCTGAGACCTATAGATGATAACGTTGATTTTATGTTAAAGGGGCTAATTTTAGATGTGAACAACGGAAATGTGCTTCGAATCGATCCAGATGGTCATATCCTGCATGGAAGTCACGGCACGAAAGAATTAACCAGACAAGAGTTGTGCAAGTATTACGGCCCCACTTGCAGGTGGCAGATGACAGATTTATTTACCAGAGACCCTCTGCACACATGGAACGGGCCCTGTTCGGAAAAAATGCGAACTTGTTTGGATTATTTCGACATGCCTGCCGGATTGGTATTTGCTCGTGCTGTTGATGCACTCGATGAAGCACACGGTGACGCACTGAACTCGTACTCAATCTGGCCAGACATTTTAGACGCCCTGACTGATATGTTCCATAAGCAGCATTTTCAAATGAGCAAAGGTGGCTATTTTCCGAGATTAAAAGAAGACCCAGATACTTACATTCACAAATGTACAGATCAATTGATCAATTGGTTTAAAATGCTTAGGGCTCAAAACAAAATATTATTCTTAGTGACAGGATCGAATGTTGATTTTGCATCACATACAGCTGAAAATTCAATGGGGCCTAAATGGAGGGAATTGTTCGACATAGTGGTGTGTTTCGCAAAGAAGCCGGGCTTTTTTACGCTCGACAGGAAATTCATGGGCTTAAACGGCTTCGAAGAGACCGGTCCGGTTGAAGAAAGTGAACTGGAAAGATTTGGAATCTACACTTACGGGAATTGGATTGGACTGTACAGTTTTTTAAAAAAGGTGACCGAAAAGGACAGTCCAAAAATTGTTTACATCGGTGATAACTTAATACAAGATGTTTACGCACCGTCAGTCCACACACATTGCGATGCTGTTGCGATATGCGAAGAGTTGCAAGCTGAAGGGGTATTCGGCCACGAACGTTTCCACAGTGACCATCACTTTCTCACATCTACCACTTGGGGGTCTTACTTTTCCCATGGAGACGGAGAGACGCTGACCATTTGGAGGGATATTATGCGTAAGCATGCCAAGATATGCATTCCTAGTTTAGAGTATGTTGCAGCGAAATCTTTCAATCATGAATACCCACTTGAAATTGATTAAATACAGTAAACCCTCAATACAAAGGCGATAAATTTAAATTAATGCTTAAACATTTTCATTTTATGAGAAAAATTGGCCTGTTAAATTGAGGAGATATTTTTTATTATTCGACTAGTTAATTGAATGTTACTTAACAAAAAATATTGTAAGACTGTTACTTGTATTAAATATTTATTTTGTTAGTTTGTTTTAGAAATATAGTAGAACCTCGGTAAAACGTGCTAATAACTGGTTGATGTAGTGCCGGTTAACTAATATGCACGGTTTACTAAAATAACATTTAAAACGCAATAACATGTTTTATATAACTTATAAATTTTTACTTACTATTTGAAATAGTCAGTAAAACAAGTCTGTTTTTTGTTTTTAATCATGGAGGACCACTTTCCGCGTTTTTAATTAATTCCGCTTTTTTTCGAGCGTTAATATTTTACGTTGAGTTCCTGGCATGATGATAGTTAGTGAGGAACTACAAATAAAATAAAGAAGCAAGTTGCAATGTTTTTAAATGCATATGTCAATTCCAAGAAAAGCGTCTGGAAATTATTCCACCCATATCGCACGTTTTACCGAGGTTATACTGTATAAGTTACTTGTTTCCTACTTAATAACCGCCTGCGTCACCGAATTTGATAATCATTGGCACTATATAAAGGGACGTATTGGCCTGTTAAATTGAGGAGATACTTTTTATTATCGACTATAGTTAATTGAATGTTTTTAACAAAAAAATGTTGTAAGGCTGTTACCTGTATTAAATATTTGTTATTTTGTTGGTTCGTTTCAGAAATATAAGTTAATTTTTTCCATATTTATTTAATAACCGCCTACGTCACCGCATTTGATAATTATTGGCGCAACATAAAGGGACGTTAAGTGCATAAGTACATCCGCTCCGTGATTCGAGGGGAACACCAATGACATCATCCTCATCTTCACCTTGACTTTTGTGTCTTTGTAATTGCCAGCGTAACCGGCTGAAATAGCTTTTCGTGCGGTGCAAATTTATAAACAAATCGTAATCGACATTTTTTATTAGAATAAGAAATAAACAACAAAAAAAACTTTAATGTTCCCCATTATTCAACGATTTGTCGGTTGTATTCACCAAAGCTCCGGTGGTAATTTTTGTTAAATTTCCTTCCGAAGTTTCTACCCCCGGAGTTTCTATTTCCGGAAAGAGGCTGCTGCTACTTTCAAGCATTGTTTTGCAATTCGGCATGTCTTCCACCAAACATTTAATTAGGTCGTAAAGGGCTTTCTGCCTGTCTTTGTAAAGATTTTGAGATGTTTTCGTTTCATTTTCTGATTCAGGCCACGGATTAAGGCGTTGGAAAAGGGCCAAATAAGGTTCAGCTGTTAGGAAAGTCGGCCAAGAATTTTGATTCCAAGTTCTATAACTCTCGGGTCTTAAATACACCTGGGGGTTGCCTGAAAGTGGATAGGAATATAAGAGAAAATTAAAAAAATACCTTACACAAAGACAACTGTAAAGATGCGAGAAAAAATACCGCCAGCAACATTGTCGGAATAATTTAGAGAGCCAAACTGGCTTCCTTTATATATTAAAAAAATGAAAAATAATTTGAATTTAATGACATTGATTTCTTTATCATGTTTGGATGAGAGCAATGTCCTAACTTTTTTTTTAATGAATACGGATGGATTTGGCCTCGACCCATTTGCGAAGCAAATTTGAAAGGGAACCGATGTATCATCTCATCCAAACAATACCAAAGGTTAATTAAAATAAATAAATATTAACCAGTTTCAAAAACTGTCGGAATATATCGGTTTATGTCGTTTTCTCGAAATTTACCTGTATAAGATGCTCGCCCGTATGCAAAATGATCCAAGTTTTTGATTTCATTAACAAGATGAGGAAGTGCATGTTGGCTTTTTTTCTGATTAGTTCTGCGGCTGCCGGAATGGCTGGATACGCAGGTTTGTATATTATAAAATCAATAATTACGCAGATAATTACTAATTGGAGGAAAAATCAAACAACCTTGTGGCTAATTACTTAAACCGTTTAGATATAATGTGCTAAGCTGGTTGAAGTGCGCAGCCTAAAGTTTCCAGCTTAATTAGTTGAACGTTTTAGGAAGTGGATCTTCATCGGGAAATTACGTTGGGTCAGAAGGCGGCGGTTATGGTTACGCCGGCAGTTTCGGGGGACAATATCCCCAAAATTTCCCGAACGTCCCCCAATTTCCCGCATTCCCGAATTTCGATTTTAACAGTTTACTTTCACAATATTTCGACAATCTCAGAAAGTACCATCAAGAATTTGTGACGAAGTAATAATTTCATTTCAGTTTGTGTTGTTGTTGAATGTATTTTGTTTTGTGTAGTGTGAATCAAGGGCAGCAAGGTTATTCCGGGTACGGTTATCCTGGAGGATTTAGTGGATACGGAAGTCCGGGATACGGCGGCGCAGCTTCTTCTGCATCGTTCGGACCGCAGGGCGTCCACCAAACCGCCGGCGTTTATCCAGAAAACCCGGTTTGATTTTTTCTAGCTTGAACAGCTTTTTTCTGATTTTTTGATATTTAGAACAATCCAAACGTAAACACGAGATTTGGCCAAGCGCCTTCAGGAGACGGTTCTTATGGCGTGTTCGTGTCCAGTCAGAGCGCTACTTCAGATGTTGACGGCAAACCGGTTAATTTCCATCAAGCATCTACAACGGTTAACGATAATGGTAAAGTCACCACTTACACAGTTCGCAATCCTTAATTATTTTTTTTGGTAAAGTTACGCAATAAAGTACTTCTATATGTTTATTAATTTTGTTTTAATACAATTTAATTCAACGATCCAATTTTATCATCAATACGCGATGGTTGGCCAAAATGTGGCGTTGATCCTTGAGGATGGCATGTGCACGTTAACGGTCCCGCCTGAGGAACCTGATGCATATTGTACGGTTGATGAACCAACCATTCCAAAGGCCTCCACGTCGGTTTTGAAATTCTTTTAAATTCGACAGGATTGAAATTTCCGGCCCTTCTGTTAAGCCACGTCATCTGTGGAGGTGGAACTTCCCCAAAATAATGATTGTGAAATGTGGGCTCGAAATACGGTACTTGCACCTCAAGACTGTTTGTAATAATTTTTGGCCTATTCTCGTTATCAAACGATTTTGATTGAAATATGAATTGCGGACTGTCTAATTGAACAAAACCGTCATCGATTCTTCTTTGGGAATCAGCAGTGTTTGTGGAAACGTCAAAACCGATATTGCTAGAGGGGATTGAAGTGGTGGTTCCTCCATATCCTACAATTACCGGTATATCGGGCGTATCACCAACAACTTCATTGTGGGTTTTTGTTTGATCAATATTTGCGACAACGTGAACGTGCACGTCTGTTATGATGCCATTGGTATCGTTTTCTTTGTGAGTTGAACCACATTGTCCCGATAAGCAAACCACCCCAATATTTTCAATATCGTCGTTATTTATTTTGCTAACTTGTTGAGAAGTGGAAATTATCCCGTGATTACTGGAAGTTCCAAAATCCAATTTTGGGGAAATCCTCGAAGATTGCACTGAAAAGCAAATTTATACGAACAGAAACAAAACAATTTAAATACCTGAATTGAATGCAAGCAACAGCATCAGTACTAAATTCATTTTTTAACGTCTTAATGGGAATAGATCTTATTAAATACTGAGAGGAACACTTGCATGCAGACGCTTAGCGTGACAAAACAAGGGCAAAAAAATATCAAAGATTTCGCAATTTTAAGATGTTATTCTCAAGGTTATGGAAATAGATAATTATCTCGATTTTAATTGGCATATTAACATTTTTTTGCTGCGTTTAAACAGGTAAATTCTTCGAAATAAATCAACCATGTATTTAAAAGGCTAAAAACAAGGTTTCTTTTGTGTAAGGTGTTGGGAAATATGTAATAAATAAGAATTTTAGTCACACATTTATTTGTTGCTACTTTCCTAGTAAGTACAAAAAATCATAATTTCCAAAATGCTGAGATACAATAAATATTAAGTATGTTATACAGTAACCCCTCATTAATACGAAATCCAAGGGAACGGAAAATTCCGAGTTCGTGCAAACAGAGTAGCAAGTTCTTGCTTATATTTTTTGTTGTTTGATGTTTTTATGGGAAAATAAATCAAATGAAACAAGTCGAATAGTGTGAAATACAAAAATAATTTAGTTTTTAAAGTTATTGGCTGTTGAGACCTCTAAGCGAGCATTACACGGTCAATGAGGAATGGCAGTTTGAATAAAAAATCAAACTGCCATTCCCGACTTCAATCACGATGGCCTTATACTTATCAGTCAAACTGACAATCTGAATAAAGTGCTTTTAGCTGGTAACTCATCAAGTGCACCGTCAAGACCTATACTAACATATTCGTCCTCCAACAAGACTGATGGTTGCCACTGTCAGACACATCTTAACTCCCTGTGATTGAAGCTCGGATTTCAAAATATCTGGAAATCCGTCAGTCCATCAATATTGACCTTAAACTTTGGTCTGAATGTCATTCCAAATGACCGTGTAAGGCTCCCATTAGATTGTGGAGGAGCCATTCTAAATTCTACAAAACGTATTTAATGGTTCACGGAAATAAGCTACTGACTTTGACTTGTTTCATTTTTCTACTTATCTAAGGCTTGTTTCACAAATGCTGACACCTAAATAATGAGCACACTGTTAGACCCTAAATTTACTCATTATTCAGGGTTCACAGTAATTCTGTATTTTCAAATTCCCAGACTTTTCCAGGTTTTCCCTGACTCTTTTCTAGTAATTTGTGCTCTTAACTAAACTGGTCAAATATTTTTCTATCTCGTCTTAAACGTTTTTCCAGGCATATAAACTAATTTCCCTGATTTTTTGATAAAATGCATGAATTTCTCGACTTTTCCCTGATATTTTGATTTATTTCTAAATTCTCTGACATTTCCAGATTGCTGTGAACCCTCTCTAATCAGTGGTTGTAAGTGTAGGTGTTAGTATGCAAGTAGGACAGTAAAACACGTGTTTGTACTAAATAAAATTATCAGCTGAGGTTCCAAAATTTTTGTTCAAAGTTCGTTTTAACGAGAATTCATGTTAACAAGCGGTTACTGTAGTTGTAAATGTTTCACAATGACAGCTATTCCTTTATTTATTCATAATTATATAACATCTCGTATCATAAGTTATAATATAGGGTTTTCCAATAAGAGGTGTTATTTTGAATAGCCCGTTATTTCGGTAGATGTAACTTTTGGAGCTGTAATTTTTTGACATTTGACAAGTAGAAACTACGCCATTAATAAAAATGGAACGATACACGCTTCAACAACGCATTGAAATTATTAAAATTCACTATAAAAATGGTGAAAATTTGGCAGAGACGGTTCGTAAAACTCGAACATTTTTGGGTCGTCGTGAAGCACCTTGTCGGACCGCAATACAGAAATTGGTGGAAAAATTCGAGCTGTTGGGACAAGTTAGTGATGTGAAGAATAAAACCCGGCCGATTTTGCTTGTTGACGAAGCCATCCAGGTGGAAATGGGCCTCATCACTCAAGATGATTTTTCGATGGAATTCCGGATCATTTTCATGCATTTCAAGGACCCAATCGGCAAAGATACGACGTTGTTGATGATCGGCCGGCTTGAGTTCTTGTGTTAACTGAACTTTATAAGCCTTAAGACCCAAATCTTTATGCAAAATACGGTGTAATGACGTTTTTGGAATGTCTAATTCCAAAGAACGACGAGGAATGGACAAACCTGGGTTTTCTTCAACACTTTCGGCTACAGCAGCAATATTCTCGGCTGTTCTTGAGCGACGTGCACGGGTTTTATTCTTCACATCACTAACTTGTCCCAACAGCTCGAATTTTTCCACCAATTTCTGTATTGCGGTCCGACAAGGTGCTTCACGACGACCCAAAAATGTTCGAGTTTTACGAACCGTCTCTGCCAAATTTTCACCATTTTTATAGTGAATTTTAATAATTTCAATGCGTTGTTGAAGCGTGTATCGTTCCATTTTTATTAATGGCGTAGTTTCTACTTGTCAAATGTCAAAAAATTACAGCTCCAAAAGTTACATCTACCGAAATAACGGGCTATTCAAAATAACACCTCTTATTGGAAAACCCTTTATAACAATTTAATATTGTTAATAACAAAAATACAAGTTTGGTAAAACTTGATAAAAACACTGGGGTTATATCACTGGGATTTTCAGACAGAAATTTAAAGAACAAATTCAAACTTTACCATAAGCATTCTTGTTAATACACACTCACCCTACTCACATAAATTAGGACATAAAAATACTTATCGTGGAATGTTCTTAAAATAAACGTTTTTCATAGGAAAACAATCCATGTACGTTGCCTTCAAGTTGAGCTGAATGAGAACGTCTTTCGAATCTCAACTCACCAGAATACATCATATTCCTAAATTAACTTTAAAAATTATCTGAACAATCACTTTTTCTTGCATACCTTAATTCAAACAAAGATTTAGCGCCAATGTCTTGACATGAATGTTTTAAACCACACTGCAGGTATGGAACGAATCTAAGCACTGATCCTTTATCCACAATTGAGCCACTGACACCCTGGGCAACCTTCATTTTATCCATTTCACTGTAAAACGAAACTTAAAATAAAGACAAGTAATAAAAAATTCTTACTTATGAAAATATCTGTCCATGGCAGAGCCCTGTGCGTCTTTTCTGTCCATTGCTTCTATGCTGCCCATTCCTCTGTATTTTTTTAATCTAACCCCGTCTGCAAAAAAATATTCTCCAGGTGCTTCAGATGTACCAGCCAATAATGATCCCATCATAACTGTAAATAGTTGCTTAATTTAAGTAATCGGGGTCACAGTAATTCTGTATTTTAAAATTCCCTGACTCTTTTCGAGTATTTTCCCAGAGTTCATAGTAATTCTATATTTTTAAATTTTCCGACTTTCCAGGTTTTCCCTGATTCTTTAGAGTATTTTCCCTGACCGTTTTCTAGTAATTTGTGCTCTTAACTAAACCGGTCAAAATTTTTTCTATCTCGTCTTAAACGTTTTTCCAGGCACAGAAACTAAATTCCCTGATATTTTGATTTATTTTTAAATTCCCTCACATTTCCAGGTTTTCCAGGTTGCTGTGAACCCTGTTTCCCTGACCTTTTTCTAGTAATTTGTGCTCTTAACTAAACCAGTCAAAAAAATTTTTATCTCCTCTTAAACGTTTTTCCAGGTGCAGAAACTAAATTCCCTGATATTTTGATTTATTTTTAAATTCCCTCACATTTCCAGGTTTTCCAGGTTGCTGTGAACCCTGTTTCCCTGACCTTTTTCTAGTAATTTGTGCTCTTAACTAAACCAGTCAAAAAAATTTTTATCTCGTCTTAAACGTTTTTCCAGGTGCAGAAACTAAATTCCCTGATATTTTGATTTATTTCTAAATTCCCTGACATTTCCAGGTTTTCCAGATTGCTATGAAACCTGGTAATGATGGTTAATATTATACCTGTGGAGGCTCCCAACGAAAGGGCCTTCATTATGTGTCCAATTGATTGTATACCGCCGTCAGCAATTACAGGTACACCAAATCTCTTAGCGTATTCTGATACTTTATAGACGGCAGTTGCTTGCGGTCGTCCCACTGCCATTACTTCTTGCGTTATACAAATACTTCCACTGCCCATTCCCACCCTTAGACCATCCACTCCAGCGTCTATGAGATTTTTGGCTTGTTTTACAGTAACAACTACAATGCAAACAACCTTATATTAGTATTTTGACCGCATTACTGATACTGACCGTTTCCACCAATAACTTGCATATTAGGGTAGGTTTTCTTGATATATTTAATCATTTCAATCTGATAAATCGAGTTGCCTTGTGATGAATCCTAAACAAAACAGCTTTTGACAAAAAATAATAAAATATTAAGTATCTTACTAAAACAACCACATCAACACCGGCTTGAGCCAACAGAGTTAATCTCGATTTATCGTCCTCTCTTGTGCCTATGGCTGCACCGGCTATCAGTTGCTTGTTGTCATCTTTTGAAGCAATAGGGTAACTACGTGATTTTTTTAGATCGGTACGGGCTATCAACGCAATTAAGTTTCCCTGAACGTTCACTATGGGCAGTTTACCTTTTTTACTTTTTTCCAGTATAGAATTCGCATCGGTCAAAGTGACCCCAGCTTGCGCGGTCACTAGATTCTCTAAATTAGTCATTACCTAAAATATTAAATTAGTTCGAGTTTGCGGAATATTTGATCATTACATTTTCTAATTTTAGGTTTAGTTTATCACTAACTTCCAAGAAATCGATATCACGTGAAGTTACAATTCCTACAAGTTTACCTCCTAATTTTCCATTTTCAGTAATTGGTATACCACAGAATCCATGTTCCTTTTTCACTTTCAAAACATCAGCAACTGTATTACCCGGACAGAGAACGACCGGATCGTGAATGAAACCATGCTTGTATTTTTTCACCTTATGTACCTCGTTCGCTTGAAACTCTGGCGAGCAGTTATGATGAATGATACCAATACCTCCACAAAGCTACAATCACATAAATAATATAATAAATCTAAAATATCTGAATTACACTTACAGCCATGGCAATTGCCATTTCTGACTCTGTGACCGTATCCATTGGAGATGAGACAAGTGGCGCTTTTAAATAAATACGTTTTGTAAGATGAGAAGTTAAATCCTACAAAATGTCAGATTTTGATTGGAGAAAAATTGAAATTTAAGATTAGGTATTTACCACTTCTTCAGCAGAAAAATTTATATAACCAGGCAACAAGATAAAATCACTGCAACACAAAATAAATAATTGAACAAGTTAAATGATTAAAAAAAATGCACTAATTACTTGTATGTTAGCCCACTTCCTGATGATATGAGTTCTTCTGCACTGAGACCATCATTTGGGAAATTATTTCCAAAACTGGAACCGTCTCCGACCACATAATCAGCCATCTGTTATGAAAACTCGATTATTCGTCGATAAAATACTCAAAAACAAATTCTAACTTTTCTATGAAAATCAACAAAGTACACGTGTTCAAGTGTGACACTTTTCCAATTTCGCCGAAATTTATGGAATCTCGTCGAAAATTACTGCGTCCGGATCAAACTTATTCGCACAAGTAAATATTAAATTCTCAAAATCAGTTTTTACTTGAATTAATTGTTACTTATTGACTTGGGAATCACATGGGATGAAATTTACTAATTGTTGTGGCACCACTGCATTCCAGGACGGCGCAATTTTTGAGGGAATACGACCGGTTTCAAAAACCACAAATTTGAACTATAAAATTGTAATTTTAATTGCGCGACTGGAAGTTTAATTAAAAAATAGTTTATTGGTGGCAAGGCCTTTTTACAGGAGTTGTGTACAAAACGGTTCAGATTAAATACTGTGAAGTTTATAGGATAAAAAGTTAAGGGATTACACCACCTTGTGATTTTCAGAAAATCAATTGTTCTGTTTTTGGGTAGATTTATTGTTTATACTTTGAAGAATATTTTAAGTGAAAATTTAAATTATTTTCGGAATTCTAGCAATTTGAAGTGAGTGCAGCAGAGTGCACCCGCATCTCGGTACAGTGGTACCTCGGATAACGATTTCGTTCGTTAACCGAAACAATTTTTCCCATTGAAACTAATGCAAATCCAATGAATCCGTTCGCTCGCCCAGAAACATTGTTTTTTGACTTTTTATGGATTTATATATGACAAAAATACGAAATAAAATGGGTTTATAAAGATGTAAAGATTCTAAAAATCGAGTCTCACCAATTTGTGATTTTATGGAGGACCATTTATTTATTTTCTTTATAACATTAGCATTTAATGTTCGTGTTGCGTACCAAACTAAAAACTGATTTTATAAGGATTCCTTTAAACGGGCGTAATTCCCTTAAGAAGCAGTTTTCACATATCATCACCCTAATTATCAAACCTCGAAACTCCACTTTTGGTCAAAAATGAGATATTGGTGTCATCTGTTAGAGAAAAAAATTAATTACAATAATATAAAATTACTTTATTTTATAGTCATTAAATGACTTTGGAGAACTACAAAAAAATTGAAATGATAGCTACTTGCCCTGAATCTTTTGTGATGTTTTTCGTGTTTCCTGTAAATTTTGCGATTTTGGAGTTACGAGGTTTGATAATTAGGGTGACAATATGTTTATATGAACTTTTTGTTTCAAAATTTAAAGTTCTATCGCACATTTAATTTTTATGGATACAAAACGGAACATCTGTATATTTAAAAGCTGCGTTAATAAAAAAAATTATATTTATATCTATTTTTTAAAGCGCCAAGGTGGTGTAAGCCCTTAATGAAATGTAATAATTATAACCTTTATTTACGTACTCATAGAAACAAATGTTTACATTAAGAATAATATACGTATCATAAAATATTCAATTATTAATATACTATGTACATTGAATGAAATGAGGTCAGATCATGTCACGAACACATTCTGTATCCAGTTCTTGTATCAGGCAACGCATAAAAGCCATTTCCTTGCGGGCATTGTCAAATATAGTACGAGGATCACTAGCTGTGCAACGCAGACAGTTAGGTGCAAATACCATTGCCAAATTGGAAGCATCCATTTTAGTATGTTGCACTACCTCTGGTTTATCAAAAGTCTGTAGAAACCGCACTAAATAACACAAAACTAAACGGTGTAATGTGGGCAAACGCATCACTAAATCGCAGGCCCTACGACCCGTCATAGGTTCAGCTATGCATTCAGGGTAAAGGGTATCTGGTATCAAGGGTTCATACAATTCACGCAACCACAACTTTAACAAATTAGCCGGCACGTGCGCGTCGCTTGGTTCACTAAGCTCCCAACGGTCCATTTGTGTTTTCAAGCGGCCCACTTCATCCACATCGGCCGAGACTCTGAAGATTCCTTCAGTGCTCAATCCGTGCAAGCGTAAAATCTGCTGGGATAATTCCACTTGAGGCCACGGAAGACGTCGGTGCGGCCAGCGACTGGTTTGCAGCTGCATCACTTCCCTCAAAGTATTTCCAAATAGACTAGCTTGAAAAATTTGTATCCTTGCAGCCTCCACGTCATCAGCTTGGGGGCGCCGTGCGTTCTTTTTACCGGCGACCCCGATTCTCTCTAATCTTTGGCAAGCAACTGTGGCATAATGACTGACCTGAACGTGGATGGGCCATCGAGCCACATCAGGAAAACACCTCGTTAACGCTGGATCCCTATGTCGATTCAAATAGCCTAATAAAGCAGGTTGAAAAATTGGGCTGGGAGGAACAAACGCCAAAGCGATGGTGAGCAGCTCCCATCCACGAAGCAGCGACTCCCTGCGCGGGTTTTCTGTCGTCTGTCTGCACAACTGAACAAACAGTTCATCGCGCAAAACAGCTTGGACATGGGCAACACCGAGTATCTCAACTATCAAGGAATTGAACGAAACGCCAGGTCTCGCTTTACGATCTCCCATGTACATTTGGACTTGCCGAAACATTTCTAGGGCTTGCCTAGCAACGGGTTTACTAGAAGCCAGTAAAGGTCTGGTCAGTCCTCTAGAAGACCAACTTAACAGTTCACGAACACTAACTTTACGCCGAAATATTCCTCTGCCACTGAGATTTAAATTATCTGCTGCAAATTTCTCCATATCAGCTTCACGTTCGGGCTGAAGTGGAGGCTCTGGTATTGGTTTAAGAACCGGCATGGGATTGTATTCACGCGGAAGTTCTGTAGTTGCAGTAGGAAGATTCAAGTATTCAACAGGATGCATACGGTGCGGCAAATAACTGCTACTTTCTGACTGATCGGAATCTTCATTGTCAGGCTCGTGACCTGTCAGGGATTCACTGCCACTATCAGAGTGCTCGCTCTCTGAATCCCTGCTGTTATTCAAAAGAAAATGTTCCAAGGGAAGCAGATGAGAATCATGCCAGTTTGAGTATAGCGGTGCTTCCGGCCCACGTTGGCTGAAGCTGCTGCTGCGACATAAATCGCTAGATTTACGACGCAGCTGCGGCGTACTAGCTGATAAGCTGAGAGCTTGATTTCGATTGGGCAATTCGCCTGTTTGTGTGCCCTGATGACTAGTCACTGTTGGTCTGCAATCTGTGTTGTGCTTTAATGTTTGCAATTTGGCCAATGGTATGATGTCACAGTTGTTTGGTTTGTGCCAGACGGTACGTTGAGATGTGGCATTGTAGTAATAAAAGCGAGCAGTGTTGGAATCGAATAATTCCCACCACTGATTGGAGTTTGTTCTTTTGACAGGCACACCTTCGGGGGGGTCCCACACACACTCTCCCGTTGTAAGGTTAGCATACATGCGCTCCCTTGTTTTGGGCTCGATGATTTCAACCCATTCAACCCTAAAATAAGGTTTCATTATGCAACCTTTTAATAATATTGATTTAATGTACCTGTATGTATTAGAAGCCATTTTTTATCATGTCTTCTGTCCTCCTGCAGCTGTCATATTGATATGAACGTGATATTTATATCTGTATTCATTATAAATGTCACTAACTTCGTAAAAACACGTTAAAATATTGACCTATTATTTTATAATGTAGGCAACTGCACGTACGATGTATCGCCATTTTAAATACATGTTGCTGGACAAAGTTTCGTGCACCAAATACTTCTATCACTTTATTATTAGTAAATTTAAGGGCTGAAATAAAATATACTCCTCCCAACGAAAGTCAATAAAACATAAACAGTTTGGTAGTACTCAACAAGCCGAATTCATTGGCATGCAATTTATTAACCTGAGATGCTGAGAAAGTTGGTAAAAAATTAATTAAAATAACCCTCACTAATTGCCATAAGCACCATTTTTGACAACAGACAACTGCAGACTCGGCACCACAGAATCAGAACCGAATCTCTTTCTCGGCACCTTTGATCTTCAAACGAGCGCAGCGGCCATGTTCTCCGGCTGAAAGTAAATTTCTTTTTGCTACACTTTTACTTTTCATATTTTTGTATTTACAATAAAGAAAATAAAGAGATAAACAAAACTTTGCGCTCTGATTTTATTCA
This sequence comes from Dascillus cervinus, assembly GCA_949768715.1. Classification (NCBI taxonomy): domain Eukaryota; kingdom Metazoa; phylum Arthropoda; class Insecta; order Coleoptera; family Dascillidae; genus Dascillus; species Dascillus cervinus. The sequence continues at coordinate 5,660,659 of OX458323.1, forward strand.
TTTTGAATATCTGAAAAATACAGTTCAATAATACTACATATAAATAGTTTTAAATAATAAATTATGAGGCACAATAATACTAGCTGCAATTTTATTGTCTTAGACGAAATATGAGATGTATTCATGCGGCATGACACCTCTTCGTGGATAAAAGGTATGATTTACAGAATAATTCAACAGGTTTGTTATATTTGAGGTGTATATATCAGCAAATCTAAATAATCGCCTTGAAAAATATGTTGGATTGTGATAAGTCCGAAATACACTGCCAAATTGTTCATTAAAAACACACTTGATATCGTTTCTGCAAACAATTTAAATTAATATTTTAGGTATAGTGGCCGGGATTTGTAAAAGTTTTGCGTGGGTGTGCGCGGTGACTGACTTTCGCCGGACGAGTTCATATGTTGAATATTAGGGGTGTTTCGCCACTTATTTGAAGTTAGTTATTTGAATGTGCTATGTTGTTGTGTGTATCGGATGGCAATATTTCTTGTAAATAAAGTAATAAAGTAACCATATTTGCGTTTAGTGTCTTACATTGTTACAGAATATTTAAAAAAAGATGAAGCAAAAGTGTGGATTTTTTGTAGATTTACTTTTGGCAAGGGGGGTCAAATTGTAGACAATGTTATCAATTTCACGAAAACTGAAAATTTCAAACGTTGTAATCAGTCTTCGATACCATTGCAGAACTTTAAGCAACGAAGCAAGGCTGCCACAGGAATATCAGAAGGATCATATAACCGTATCCTAAAAGAGTCTAAAATTGTGGAGTCTGGTGCATCAACATTGTTTTCTACATTAAGAAAAAAGTGGCCAAAAAATCGATATAAGATAGACTTTTTGTTTTTTGTTCCTTAAAATGGATTTGTTAAAAATGGCTTGCTACTATCTGGGTGCAAGTCAGAAAATTACCACGACAATATGAATTGGCCAAATTTAAAAAAAATGGCTGGAAATCCAATTAATTCCTAATTTGGCACCAAACTCGGTTCTAGTGGTCGGCAATGCGTCCTACCATAATATAAGAGTCACGTGATTCCACCATGAACACAAGAAAGGGAGACATGATAAGTTGGTCCAAAAAACGTAATATTGAAGTTAACAAAGTAGAAAAAACATTTTCCTTTAAACCACCCCTATGTGACGCTACTGGATCATTTCGTTCGCGCAAAACTCCTTTACATATCCCGGCCACCATACAACATTTCTCTATTCTATCAACCCATTAGAATGCAATCATAACGCCTTCAAGTATGTTGGGTTGTCTGGAATTAACTAAAACACTTACCGTAATGCATCTCGTTCTTGCATCCATTTGGCTAATACTTGCTGTTCTCCAACATCTTCACAATCTTGGTGATCTTCAATTAACTGAGTTAGCATTTGCAACCAATTTGCATTTTGCTTAAACTCTTTTTGATTTAATGTATCTATTTCATGCTGCAATGGATATTTATGAAAGAGGAAAAATAATTGCACAATCTTACAGTTAATTCATTTATTATGGCACCTGTTCTCCATCCATGTTCCAACGTTACATCTGCCAAATCACTGTAAGGATGGTCACCAAAATATAATACTTGATGACCCCTCCATCCAGTCATATCTTGTAACTGCTTAACGGTTCCCTAAAAAATTTAAATATTAAAAAAAAACATGTTGAATATTAATAATACCTCGTAATAAATAACTCCTTTTTCTAATTTAGCGACCCTATCCCACACATGTGCACCACTGTGTTCATCATAAACTCGAATCGGACGCGATCTATCAGTAAAAAACTTTGGCTTTCGTGCTTGAACTATTATCACATCGAAATAATCTTTCCAGTCAGTCCCAACCAACATTTCCATACCTTTATTCCTGGAAAAATGTTATACAAACTGAATTGTCGTAACATCACCAACTTACACAAATCTAAAAGGGCTGTTTGTGACCAAAAATAATTTTTTACCGGCAGCTTTGAGTCGGTCAAAATATACTGGTAACTCTTTGTTGTGGTGTATGTACTCTGGCACATTTTGCTCGACAATTTTGTGCATCACCGGATGTGAATTTTTCACCGAATCCTATAAACTGAAAGGAGTTAGGCTCCTTCCATAAATGATGTCACAGGTTTAGAGGGGGGGGGGGGGGATTGCGACAGTCTGTTACAGGAGAGGGGCTTCTTTTGTTAAAAGTGACATCACAAAGGGTATTTTCAAATATAAAAGAAAATAATTTTACTTGTGATGCACGTGGGGGAAGGGATGTTTGGCACAGTGTGACACCTTGTGACATGGGGGTGGGGTGGGGATCAAATTTGATGAAAAACCTGTGACATCATTTATGGAAGCCGCAATTGAATGGACGTGTTTACCTTAACATCTCTGAACAAAATCTCAGGATGGTAATCGACAGAATTTCGTTCAAAATAATCGGTTACGTTGCAAAGCAGCCCCATCTCAGGGACGGAAAAGAGATCAGCCAGTTGGACCATTTTTGGGTTGCTATCCTGCAATAATTTCAAAATGTAAAAGTTGATTAAATAGCAAGTTCTATATATACCTGAGAACATCTAAGATTTGGCTCAACATATGCTATTGGAATTATTCTATTTTTGTATATTTGTAATACTTCATCTGTTGACAGTGGGTTAAGGCCTCGGTACACAGATCCCAATTGAATTTGCAAAAAGGAGTCTAATTTCAATAATATCCCCTTCTGTACATCATAGTGCAGACCTCGTACGGCAAATCCTGGTTTGTATTCTAAATTACCTATTTCCTTTGGGTACTGCAAAATGACAGTAATAAATTGACAATGAAAATGGGCTATTATACCTTGTATTGTTCGATGAGCGTTTGTCTGGCTAAGTTATATAACAAATAATCCATTGAAGGTTTATAGCATGCAAGAGTGTAATCATAATCGAAACCGTACACTTTAACTTCTTTCAAATCGAGCTCATTACAGGCAAAAACGGCTTGCACCTTTACATCTTTTGGAAGCTTCTTGGCTGAAATAATTTTAATTGATTAATTGAGGTTATGGTGCCAAAAACGCAACAACAAACAGCTTGTGACTTTTGTTGCACAGACAATTACTCACATCTGCATTTCACTTTTATCCGTCTGTATGCTTCTTCTAAGCGGTTTACGGGATGGACTGGCTGCACAAAACTTAGCTGCCGACATTTCTGGCCAATTTCTGTGAATCTTTGGTTTACTTTAATTACCTTACATAGCAACATAACGCTGCTATTAGCTATGTGTCTCAATCGAACTGAACGCAGTCGCGCACTTATCGCACTGACAGCAGATTGAGAAGGGCTGATGCTGCCAAAATACTGTATCCCCCTATTCCATTACTTTCAATTACTATAACACGCGCCCTAAACATACGAAGAATCTTTCAGACGAAAATCGGTATACCATTTTGCCCAAACGGACTTCTTCAACATTCTGTGAATTTTCGGGAGTGATTACATATTCTATTTAAAATTTATTAGCTATAATAATACATTTATAGGGCTTTACTGAAAAAAAGTTATTAAATAACAGTTCCTTCAAAGCACGCATATAGTCCACCCAAATTACAAGCAAAATGTTGATTTTTCTCTGCAAATTTAAGTTTCAGAACTCCACACTTTGGACCAAGATCATATCAACGTAAGGAGCATGCGATGTTGACGTACCGACGAACGATCGTCAACGAGTTAGTTCGTATAAATTCCAAGAGATGCCGCACCACGGCCTAAAGGAGTACATAGCGTTGTAAACTCAAATGCTCCACCTAATCATGCCTTCCTAGTATTAAATCTTAAAATTTCCGAGTAACTTTGAAATTAACGCTAACTTATTTATTATTTTATTATTTCAATACCCATATCACTTGCAGATTTTTTTTATCAAAACAAAAATCATGTGTTTAATTAGTACAATCTCTTCTTCTTACATTTCGATTTTGATCAAATCTAAAAGGCTTGTTTTTTGAAAAAAATTTACAAATTAAACATATTCCAAAGACCAACCGACCTACAAAAAAATTCATCCAAACAAATTTTTTTCAAAAATCAAAAGGGCCATATAAAATTTAATCTGAACAAAAATCTTGTGCTTAATTAGTACAATCTTTAGATGTAATTACATTTCGATTTTGATAGTGGCACTACACAGAAGAGCGACAAAGGGTGTGGGTTTTAGACGTTCTGACTACAGTAAACCCTCGATAAGACGAACTCGCTTAACCCGAACAGACACTGTGGGCCCGGCTGATTTCTTATCTTTTCTTATGGAATGTCGCTCGGTTAACGCGAATTCTCGTTAACACGAACTACGAACTAAATTTTACAACCTTGAGGTTAAAAAATCCTTTTAAGATGAACAAATCAGTGGTGGAGAGAAACATAATATCTATTTTCAGTCGTCAGTGACGCTTTAACTACGCAGTGTTTGACGTTTGGACCCGAATATCTGGGTCAGCGAGACACTACCTGAAAGTGTCCCTTTTTTCAAAAACCACACAGCTTCAATAGAAACATTATCAGTTCAGTTTTACAAGGTAAACACACATAACACAAGATCGTAACATCAATAATTGGCTGCCAGCAAACTGGAGTGTGCTGACAGCCAATCACAGATCTACATTTTAGCGTGATCTGTTTGAATCTTCTCAAATTAAAAAATACAGTATTGCTAGAATTTTAACGAATTTTTCGAAAATAATAAAGGAGAACGAATACAAAAATGGTGTGGAACACAATAGTCACTAATTTCACACTTTACACCACTAAATTTATTAATCAAATAATTCAAGTTCATAGAGAAATAAAATTACGGTAATTCAATAGTAAACAACGTTCCTTTTTTTATAACTGATTGATCAAAATTCAAAAACAATAAAAAGAAGCTCCTCAAATTGGGCGGGTGGTTTTCCAGGCCATCTGTAGTGAAATCCGGATTACCCCTCGCTTCCGTAACCGATCAGGAACCGTAATGGCAGACCGATTATAGTTTCTAGTAAAGATATAGTACTTGGTATATATTATCTGACTTTACAAGAACCTAAGGAAGATAATTTACCATCTTTTGGTGCTTTTTGTGAAGTTGGGCATTCTTTGAGTAACGGTACTTTATTCGTTCTAGTATAAAGTATAGGATGGAGTATATGAACAGCAGCGGTGAAACTCACTATAAAACTGTTTGTACAACTCCTGGCCGTTTAATATTATGGCAAATTTTTCCTAAGCTTGAGAATTTAGGCTTCGATCTAAGCCATGCGCAGCACACTTAATTAAGGGCGACGCTCCTTAACCTTTGGGAACTAACCTAGCTTTATAAAACATGAAGTCGAACATCGGTCTCATAGACCAATTGGAAAAATTACAGCCGCCTTTTGGAAAATCACTTGGTTTAAATTTTATTTCATAAATATAAAGTGTTTGGGTAATTTAACCAAGTTTGTGTGTTCATAGAGCTTTTATTATAAAAAATATAAAATTATCAAAAATTAAAAATTTAGTGAAACGTAAAATATTAGAAAATTAAAAAATACGACATAATTACTTTCCTTTATTATAAAATAGGACGCAAACGAAACTTAACATTTTGTTAAATAAATATAAAAGAAACAAATTGTCCCAATATTTCGGAGGAACTGAAACTTTGCAGTCCAAATTACTGTTCTTCTTGGAGAACACATGTCTGGCATATCGGTACTAAATGCTCCAAGCACATAAATTTTGGGCATTTCTGGCATTTGTATTTCGATTTTCTATTTTTCTTGCTGCAGCAATAATAACATCTTCCATAGATTGAGGTTTTCGGATTAGGATCAGAAATGTTATAAATTTCTTGAATACGTAATTTAATAGTTTTGGAAACGCCGGTACTAGTAACTCGATTTTTAATATGCTCCTCAACTAGCTGGTGTCTAAGAAGTTCTAAAAATTTTCTTCTTAGAATTTTTTCTTCCGGGCTATTATGTTTATATACAGTGCTTTCGTAAAGTATGGAATAAATTCGATAAAACATTTTAGAAGAATTTTCACAAAAAATCCTCGGACCGGTCAACTTTAGTTTTTAAAATTGCATCTTTTTTAATATTTATAATTTTTACGATCGTCTTTTGTTTTCGCACTATGACGTCATCATCAATTTTTTTAAATAGCACCCCATACTTTTGATCGCGAATTTGGATGCAGCACATTTTTCTGAGTAGGAATATGTCAAATTCGTATGACCTTGAAGAGGAAAGTTTTCGAAATAATCAGTCCTAAAGTTTCGAAAATGTATGGTAAATTTATTAGAGTCAAAAAGTGTTTTCTGTACTTCCTCACCAGTGCAGGCAGCCATTTTTTATATACTGATGGAAAAGTGAAAATATTACACCTAACGAAACAGCATAGAATTTATTTCAACAGCTGAATAATTATAACTAAACTAGCAGCAACGCAATGAGTTGATAAAATATTGTTTAGTTGCAAGAAGCATTTCCAAGGATAATCTCGAATAAAATAATATATTAATGCTAGCAAAGCACCGTTGATTAAGGTAAATATAGAGTTACAGACGAACTTAGCCAATTATATAACTAATAGACTAACATCGGTCTGTGAGACCGAAAGCGTTTATAACTTAAGAACTGTTCAACGCTCAACTCTGACAACTTGAGGGTAACTGACTCTATTTGAGATTTAAAGGTATTGAGGACGGCAGAAATTTGCCTCAACTAGGGAAAAAATGCTTGGCAAAAATCGTAAATGTCGGTCTCTGAGACCGTATTGTTAGCTCCGGAAGGTTAAGGACGAAGGACCGGGCCCACCGGGGCGCTATCAGTGGCGCTAACTGTATAGTTATGTTATTGTTATTATTTTTCTTAACATGATACATTAAGTATGTATGTAATCAATCGTATATGACAAACTTTGTTACTATGAACATACAATATTCTTATTCCTTCGAATTCGTCTTATCGAGGCTTTACTGTAATCACATTTTATACTATCTGTGAATTATTCCCTTCTAATTGTGTTTTAACGTGTGTGTTAACGTTAAATTAAAAGTAAGTAGTAGATATTTGTTTAAATATCATACTATTATAGTAGAAATTGGGGAAATTTCACGTTTAAAGTTGGGTTAATAGCGGTTAAAGCACAAATGATGTAATTTTTAGATGAAATCTTATTACAATACTGGATTTAATTTACACGTCGAAGTAGTCTTTTAATCACGACGTAATGAATTTGTTTTGATTTTTGGTAAACGTTATAAATTATTTTTTTGAAGGTTGCCATTTGGCCGTCTAGCGCTTGTATCTAGAAGCACGAACATAGCGTTCTCAGTATTTTCATTTTATATTGTCTGTGAATTATTTCCTTGTAATTGTTTTAACGTGTGTGTTAACGTTAATTAAAAGTAAGTAGTAGGTATTTGTTTAAATATAATACTATTTTAGTAGAAGTTGGGGAATTTTCCCGTTTAAGGTTAGATTTATGGGGGTTAAAGCACAAACGATGTAATTTTTAAATGAAATCTTATAATACTATAATACTGGATTTAATTCACACGTCGAAGTAGTCTTTTAATCACGATGTAATAAATTTGTTTTGATTTTTGGTGAGTTATAATATTTTTTTTTTAAGGTTGGCACCTGTAGCCATCTTCCATCTAGAACCGCGTAGATGCGCGTAATGGTGCGGGCGTTTTCTCAGTGCTTTCATTTTACTTATATTATCTGTGAATTATTTCCTCGTAATTGTTTTTACGTGTGTGTTAACGTTAAATTACACGTAAGTACTATTATTTTATTACAGTTTTGGTCATGGTAGAAGTTGGGGAAATTTGCCGTTTAAGGTTAGGTTTATGGCGGTTACAAGAGATCTTATTAAAATACTGGATTTAATTTACACGTCGAACTAGTCTTTTAATCACGATGTGTAACGAATTTGTAGTCACAGAATAGAAATCCTTACAGAAGGGACACTTCTGTCGGTTCCTTTGATGTCTAGGCTTAACTTTTTGTGACCTCGAAATTCCAGTCCCTTTGAATCAGAGTAGCGGATGCGCAAATGTTCAATTTGTTGTAGTGTTGGTTTTTGGTGACCGTTATTATATTTTTTAAGGTTATCTGTATTGCGGGGGTCGTAGTCGGTCACAATTTGAAGTAAATGTCCATGTTTTTATAAAAAGCGCTTAAAATACATATTTTGAGAATATTTTACATTAAACACAAAGATTTGGCCAAATTACTTTTAAGAAAAAAGAAGTTAGTTATATTCATTCTACTGCTGTTAAAGTACGAGCGAAATAACCGTGGTTATTGCATGTTTTGACTACGGGGTAAATTGATAAAAATCCGTGCCGCCAATGCTTTGTAGAATTGCCGCCGAACGTAAATAATAATTTCCGGTGCCATTAAGAATTTTGCGAACTTTGTAGGAGTCACGGAATCATAATATATTACAATGATTTAATTGTAATTTATTAGACGGCCACACCGACGGATTTTAAGGCGATTTCACCCGGAGAAATGAAACCGAATTTTTAGTTTTCGTTATTATTGTTCAGCACGTACTCAGACGTATAGATGACGTGGATTCACAACGATCGGTAGAAGGTCGCGTTGTACTACGCGCGCTTATCACTATGTTTACCTTAGTGTTCATAAATAATATCCGATGATATTCTCTACTGTTCGTTCGACACAATATTTTCATAAGTAATATCACAAGAGAGTGAGAATAAATTGAAAATAATTCGACAGATTTTCGAAAACTTGTTGCCACGGGCCCTACGGGCTCTCGTGTCTATTCCATGGCAACAAGTTTTAAAAAATAACTGGAGAATTATTTTCTAATTAATTCGCACTCTTGAGTGGTATTCGGAAGATTATTTTTTAACGTTTAAATAAAAAATACAGCATAAAAATACAGTTTAATTCATTATAAACTAAAATCAAACTGGCGACAGATGTCAAAACTAGAAAATGTGCTGTCAAGTAACATAAACAAAATACTATAAATTATGCTCGCGGTAATTTTCTACAGTAGAAAATTCTCACTATAATAATGTAGTGATTGGACAGAATTAAACACGTGTGCCCAAATACTGCTAAACGGTTGGTGAAAGAAATCATTAAAAAATAATCAACTAGATAATCAACAGTAATATCACAAGTGCATGAAAATAGCCGATTAAATTTTGACGTTTCTGTCAAAATGTTTTGCCTAGAAATATGTCGAGCAAATTTGCCACGTAACAAAATCTCGAGTGCGCAGCACGAGGGATTTTGGGTGGAAAATTTACGAGAAATATTTCTTTATGGCAAAACGTTGCGACAAAAACGTAAAAATTTAATCAGGCTATTTTCATGCACGCGGGGTATTCGGCATGATTATTTCCTGATTATTAATCTGAATAAATAGATTTACAACAAATTATTTATTTGCTTGTGGAAGAATCTTCGATAATGATTGCAAAAAAAAATTCAGAAGCAATTAAACGTCAAAATTTAATCGGGTAAATTTGGACACATTTGAGACATCAAAATTTAATCGGGTAAATTTTGACACGTTTGAAACGTCAAAATTTAATCGCTATAAAACTGAGGAAAACCATTGCGACTGGGACTTTTTATGTGCATGAAGGAAATAATCCAAGAATGTTCATGTTTTATATGTAATCCTTTGCCTGCAGTTTTAGAAGCTCAGCGAGATAATGATTGTAATAAAAATTATGCAACGGTTTTTGCATCTTATCTTTAAAAAATCGTTCATCCCGAAAAATCTTTTCAAAGAGCAAGCCTTTTGGTGTCCATAATATAAAGTAACAATATTCCCGTCGAGTGATGTGTAATTGTCCTTGAACTTGATAAAAATAATTGTCACTGCACAATAAGTAAATCACTACAATTCAGTCAGCGTCATGACTTTCACTTGAAATGTTCCTCAACCCCGTAGGGTCGTAGGTCAACAAATAGTAATATGTACTAAGAAATAAACGTAAAACGCAACCACGTCTTAAATAAATATTTTTGGTCTATACAACTTCAAAAGAAATTTATTGGTCTTAAAAATGTAAAACAGACTCTTTTGATTACGACTAACTGCAAAAGATTAAAGCAATGCACAAATTTGGACCAATGTAAGACTTTCGCTAAACATTCAAATTCTCTGAAAGCGATAAGGAAAAAATAAATACTCGATAACCAACACGGTTGATTCGCCAGAGAGATCAAGTATACAAGGATAGCGTTACACATTGCTCCGTTAAAATTCGCTTTACAAGAAAGTTTTGCCTAGAAATTATGGCAGTTCTAGCGAACCAAAAAATTTCAAATTTTAGCAACGTATTATGGACATGTTGAAGAAAGGTTCGTTCGAAATCCTGTCTTTAAATAAAAAAAATTAAAGTCAGAATAGCGTAATAAAGTAGAACAAATAATTTCGGGATTTTCTGATTTTTTTTCTGAATGTCACCTACCCTCAAACTAAACTAGTTTTATCATAATATATTTTTTTTAGAAAAATTTATTTGTAATTTAAGCCATATTTCTTCAGCAAAGAACCGTTCAATTAATGCTTCATTTCTCTCGGCGAGAATCGCCTTAAGACTGGGATTTATGAGACAGAAAATGGTCTTGTATATCTTTCTTTCTTTAACGTATAGGTGTTGCCTACGTGAGTATTTTTTTATTGGCCATCTATGTCCAGCTAGCTACACTAATATAAAATCGGTTTTGCCGCCAATAACATGGTATCACATATATTTGCCTGTACCAGACCTACGTAGGGAAAAAGTATTTCTGCAAATAAACAAATCTATTGTCAGTAACACCACAGAATAAAGATACAAGATACAAGATACCAGTGAAGTTGAAGGAAGTTGATGCACTGACTTTGTGCTTGAAAAATAGTGGACACGCGTGCCGAATCGGGTATAGTACAGGGTGAGTTAAGTTTTACCGCCCAGGCCATAATACCTATTAAAGATTGAGGGGAAAGTATGCAATTTACATGTTACATCAGTTGAAGTTTACGGTTTCGATTAGTGCTACAAATTTTCCAAAATATTTTTATTTGAAGCCAAAAAAGTAAAACAAAGAGTTTTGGGTAAAATTTCTATGTTTGATTTTTTATTTCAAAATTTGTCAAATTATTCGTAGCATTAATATCTGCAATTTGATTCGTAAAAAAAAATTGGCAGTTATTGGGGACTGCCGATAGAAGTGAAGACTTAAAACTATGAAATAACAGTGGAATAATATTTTGATAAGGAAAATTTTGAGTATTTAGTTCATAATTTGTTATTATTGACTCATGTAATTGTGGAACATAATTAATTTGAACTTGTGAAGGAATATCATTGTGAATTTCATCATCATAATCTGAATGTGACTCTGGAATGTATGGTTCATTCCGTGTTGATAGGCCCCCAGTACGAGTATGGGCCTCCAATTTGAAAATTATGAAAATTCTGACATTTAGAAACATGCTTTACAATTGTTTTTGAGGATTGATCTGTCGATAAATTAATCAAATTAGTGGTGGTAACCGCGTGACGTAACTAGGGACGAACTCGTAAGTTTTATCCCATCCAAAAATCGTCTAACGCGCCTAAAGAAGTTTTCACTTCAAAAATGATTACTTTTTGAGTTAAATCAAATTTAAGATATAGCACAAAAAATGCTTCTATTTATGACTTTCTAACAATAGATAATGCGGTTTACCATCCTAACAATAGTTTATGATCGACCCATCAAACTGGACGAGACAGCTTTTCAGTTGCCGATAGACCTGCATTCTTAAGTTCAGTTTAGTGACCGCCATAAATAATATTTCAAGCACCCCTACATAAATACCATTGTCTGGTAAATTAGTCTACTTATGTCGTAAATCATTTAAAAAATACCTTCTAATACGGAAATAGCTTTATTTAATAAACGCAAATTACTAAAATTATTTCAATTACACTAAATTGTGTGAAAATATTTTACCGTTCGTACATCAAAAAAACTAATAAATTGAACATTTAGTAATTGAAAAAAGTCAAAATTTTACTTGATTAAAAAAAAAGATTTTTTCTTGGTTTATATGTACCGTTACGGCCACCGAAATGTGCACGATTTTTTTTAGCAACTTGATTTTTGCTTCATATCATAGGCGTCCTAAAAAAATCGGTCAAATGTTAATATTATTTTGTTTATGACAAATATTATTTCACGAAAGTCACTGGATAAAGCCAGCTTTAATCTATGCAAAAATAGGGAAATTTGTATCAGGTATCGTGCACATTTCGGTGGCCGTAATAGTACCTTAATAATATAAAATTACTCATGCAATTTATGAGAATTGACAAATTATTTTAAAGGCCTATTTTGCCACGGGCGGTAAAACTTAACTCACCCTGTACATCGTGATACCGCCTGTGAATTTTCCGAAGAATAACCACGAGACGAATGCGGTCGCAAAACGACAGCCTATCGTTTACGAATAAATGGTGCTGGCTGAAACACAATTATTTACGAACCTAAATATTAACAACACTAAATTTGTTGTTTTGGTTTTATGCGGTTTTAGGAAAGTATGTCTTTTTATCGGTTTTCTGTGGAACGTATCTACCGCATAAAAAAAGACCTGAGTGTACTTGAAAATATGTAATTTCTAACTTATACTTGAAAAAAAAATGTAATTTCTGATCAATTTTTATGTATAAAGAGACTTTATAAACAAAACTGTAAAATTACTCAAATTTTTTAATAATTGCATATTAGTTTTAAAATAAAAGTACATTTCTTATACCCGTCTTATAATTGTCGAACCTCGTAATGCTTTACATGCTGTAACAAGATCCAGTATTTTTTTAAATTTTTCCTTCCTTTTGAATAGATACTTAGAATTTTTTGACAAATTTAATTTTATTTGCTATATACAGACCATGTAAATATGAGTTAGTTCCACTCTCTAATCTGTTATGGCACAGGAAATGATTGGTGAAAACTTGAGATTACTTACGTTATTTACGTTGGGCGGCAATAATTACAAAAGGCTTGATTAATATAAAGCTCGGCGCCACAGTCATAACATGACTCTCTCTAAAGAATGTTCCCGCTTTGTTAATTTGCACGGTGTTTGAACAGTGACATCTGTTTAAAAATAGTTACACAAATGCACAATTTACTGCATTGCTTTCATTTTATTTGACACAAAAAAAGGTTTGACTTTTTACAAAGTAATTTTCTCAAAAAGTATAGAATATTTTTGAGTGCCGTTTTTTTTATCACAAAGCAAATTTTCTATTCTCCGGGATGAGTTATTCTGGATCGAATTTGTTACGAAATAAATTAGTATTGACTTAAAACAAGAGTTCATATTAACGTTCACAATTCATTTGATATTTAACAAGGTGTATCTACGTAAATCATTTTCATATCGGACTGACAACAACTTACGACGTATAGTCAAGTGTGTAGATTGAGAATAATTGTAAATTTGTCCAAAATATTCATTAATTATTTAAAAAATTGCCATAAAATATTCGTATGTTTTCCCTATATTGACGCACGTGAGCGACAGAGTACGCCTGATCCCTTTTCTAAGAAAATATCGCAGCCTTAAAGCCCTTCAACCGTTTCGGTTTTGCTGCATGTCGAAACTGCGGACTATTTTACATCTGTTTGGGTCTGAGATTGCGATTGTTTTGAGGTTGTGTTTGAATCCGATTAATTATTTCTTTCTCGAAAACAAAGATAAACACGCGCGGGCAGTATTAAATTTGGGAACATCTGGTACACCCGGCTTCAGTGAAAATGTCACCCCAATAAAAAAAGAGAGGTTCCTTTACTAACCACAGTTTGAAGGCTGTCGTAAATTACCGACACTAGCCATTCCGAATTTCTACCTACTTTCTCAACATCGTTTGTAAAGCGTTTGAACAATTGAGGAGCTTAAATTCAAAAAGAATATTATCCAAAAATTTCACTTGTGTGCTAGAGCAGTCCCGCAGTAGTAATTTTCAATTTTTGTTAAAAGTACAATATGTATTCTGAAACTGAATCGAGTAGTTCCTAGCATGTATTTATTTTTTACGACTTATTAGTAGTATTTAGTATTATTATCATTGAAAAATCTTTGTTTTTTTCAATAAATTAAAAATGGATATTATTTCTTTTGAATTTAAGCTCCTCAATTATTAGTTCTTCAATAGATTGGCTATCTCATCGAAGATCAATTTATTAACGAAATATTTGCATTATTTTAATTTATTGTAAAAGACCGACGTCGTTGCTCTAAAAAACGCTAAATAAACACTTTGTAACCCATCAGTTCAAAATTAACTATCGTTATTGTTTTAGCTTGATTTAGGGCCGGTATTTGATTCACCGAAAAGTCTTAGATAGCTATCTTTGGAATTAGTGAGTGAGCAATAATTGTTGCAGTTAGAGCAACGATTGTTATTAACCATCGGTTAAATCTAGCGGCACATTGAAATATCGGAGCTCAATGGCATTTTAATAATATTGTGAATACTTCCATGGTGATTTGATATGGATGACATGATAAATCGATTGAAGAAAGGATGAACTGAAATTTTTATAAATACATTTGTGATTATTTCATCTTATTAAAAAAAAAGGAAATATTTTTTGTATTTATATTCTGCGAAGTAGCACAAATTATTGGACTATACGTGCTTAAGCAATAAAACCACACGTGATTCTATACCATTAAGTACTGTTTTAGTAATGGTCGGTTCCATAATCAATTTAAAGTAAATTTTAAGTTAAAGTCATCTAATTAATATGCTAACTGATTATAGTAACAATACTTTAAAGCCACCTTTAGTTAAAGGACCATTTGGTGTTCGCTTACGAAACCGGCCCTAATAACGGTCAATGTTCTTTGTTAAATACGGATCCCCAGAAAAATTTCGCATTCTACAATGGACTAATATTAAATTTAAAAAAATACTTTGGTCAACTTGAATGCTAATAGCAAAATAGTATACTACTAACTTATATAATAAATATGTGATAGGGTGACCTTGCCAGTGAATGAACACTTTGCATTTCGGTTGTCACATTTGCGTTCACAGAATTATTTTCTCCGTCCCCAATATCACTTTTGTTGCTAATAACTTGTTGTATCGATAGATATTTTGTTAGAGCACAAGATTATTGCATCATTTGGAAGACTCGCTACAAATCAATTTATTAAAAGACATTTAAATACAAGACGTACTAAATACCCAGTGAATGAACACCAAAACCAAGTGAATGAACAGCGACGTCCAGTAAATGAACACCCAATGTGGATGACAATAAATTAACTTCAAACGTATTTGTAGTAAATTAAAATTTGTTTCTTTGTTATAAAATAATATATAAATATTGGGAATATTATACAGACCGTCTCCAAAAAGAAACACGAGTCCATAACTCCCTTATTTAGCTAATAAATTAACATACCCAATGTGGATGACAATCAATTAACTTTAAACGTATTTATAGTAAAAAATATTTTTCCTTATTATAAAATAACTAGTAGAAAACCTCAACCCTAAAACGGTCTGGCAGTATTTATTGTGTATTTATGCATTTTATTTATCTATTTTATTTATTATTTATCTACCATTTTATTTATATACATTTGCATTGCAATATAATGTATTTTGCTTTACTTACCTTTAAGCTCCGTAAGTTGACGATATAAAAGATATAATTAGTCAATTTTTGACACTCAGCTTCGTCGCCTACTCTGATCCGTTCAAAAAAATTTGCGAAATAGACCACCATCGGGAATTATATTTAGAGATATACATATATTGTGTATATTATATAAAACAAACTTTAGATAAAGTAATAAAAGCTACCTAGCAACAACTGGCGCAAATATATGAGGAGCTTAAATTCAAAAAGAATAATATCCATTTTTAACTTATTGGAGAAAGCAAAGATTTTTCAATAGCAGCAATACTGAAAATCATAAAAAACAAATACATGCAAGGAACTACTCCATTGAATTTCAGGAGATAATAGTGATTTTAACAGAAATTGGAAATTACCAATGGCGGACTTCTTGCAAAATAGAATTGGATAAAACTCTTTTTGAACTAAAAACCAGGATAAAACTTTATTTGAATAGAAATTGAACCAAGAAAAAGTGTTGGTATAGGTAAATTGTGGAGCGACTATAGATTACAAAATTAAACTTTGTTAAAAATCATTAAAAAATGTAGGAAATAAGCCAAAATAGTTGTTGATTACAAAAAAAAATATTAAGTCTTCTATATTCACACACCTCCATCCCGTTGTCTTTTCCTACTTCCCTGACTACTCACACTCAAAACTTCAAATTCTATTTTTAACCGTAGAATACTAACGTTACTGGAATTAATAGTTTACTGTCAAGCAAAATTTGACCATGGCCGATATTGCTGATATTACGATTTACAGATAAGACCTATGAGTTCCTGCTCATTTTGCTTTTATTTATTATTTTTTTATTTTATTATTTATTTATTTATTTCAAACATCGCATTTAATATTGTTAGTTAAGTTCGTCGATGCTGATACCTAAATTTGAACGTGCAGATGTTTAATTTTGTTGAAATAAATATGGCTTCAAAGCTTTTCGAAAAAATTCAGACCATTTACTGAAGATAGATGACTCTATTGAAGCAAGTAAAAAATTGTTTGATGGTCACTGGTTTACAGCTAGTCAATAGCTTCTTATCTGTAATTCAATACGATTTAAAACATAAAAACTAAAGTCGCTTAGTGTATGTAAGCAAATCGTCAAATTGACGATCGTTAGTATTCTATGGTTAATATGGACAATCAGCGATTTTAGTTGACATATTTTGAATGTTATTGAGATAAGAAGCTGTTAACTCGCTGGAAATCAGTAAGCATCAAATAATTTTGTACTTCCTTCAATAGTCACCTATTTTTAAGAAATGGTCTGAATTTTTATCGAAAAGGTTTGAAGCCAAATTCAAACATCTGTACGTTCAAATTTATCTATTAACATCGACAAATGTAACTCTAATAATTAAATGTAATGTTAGGAATGTTTACTACTACTATTTCGGATTTATAATATAAATAAATAAATTCAAAATCAGCAGAAACTCCCAGCTCTTATCTTCAAACCATAGTTCGACAATCGAATAATGTATATTGAACAAAAGTAGTTCATTCACTGGTTAAGAACTGGTAAGGTAAGAACCAGTAAATGAACATCTGTTCATTCACTGGAATTATCAATTTTGGCATCCAGTATATGAACACTTCGAAATAACAGAAATTCAAAATGTTATCTTAACGTATTTTACTATTTTCTACTCCAGGAACACTTTACTACCATAAAAATATAAAAAAAGCAAAATTAAGTTAATAAAAGTACTCCAAAATTATGTTCAAAGATACCATGAAATAGGACCTGCCTCTACATTTGACTACAACTCGCAACCAACTGTTGATTTGAGCAATGTCTTTTTTTGGAATAGACTGATAAGAAAAAAACGATAATTGGATCATATCTGTAGAGACCTAATGGAACTATTTCGTGCTCAAGATAGTTCGAAAATGCTCAATTGTTCTTAATAATTCAGTTTATTTGAGCAGTGTTCATTTACTGGGTGGTGTTCATTCACTGGACGGTTCACCCTAGGAGGTGCTTCCTAAAAAGACGTCGCAAACTGTGACTTTGTTATGTATTGTCCGAGAAGTGTTAATTTTAATTTTTTTAGTATCAAATTAAGTTGGGTATCCACTAAAAGCAATTCAGAACACATTGGGTTATTTTCATTTATTTATCATGCAAACAATAACTATAAATCTATCATTTTACGCTGTTATTTTGAACGTTGAAATTGTAGTCCGGAGCAGCTTTTGTTTTAACGGCAAATGCTTAAAGATTAGAAGTTAATTTTATTAAACAATATATTTGGAAGCGGAGCAAATCGAATAATTTATTAATTTTTAATATTATGTACCTACTATATGATTACAATTTTGAATTCAAATTGAATTTTTGCCAAACTGACCATCATAAAGTTATGTATGTAATAATTATCGATTTAACTGTGGTCTCACACTAAACAGCAATTTTTGTTTTAGTCTTTATTTAGCTGTTTGAGACGAATACAATCAAGTACAAGGTTTGTGTAACAAAAAAAAACAATTTTGTTTAAACGGAAACTTATTTATAATAAGAAATGTGTCAAAACAACCTAAAGTTTGGCATATCTTCTTATAAAAAATATTGAAGCAAAATAAAAATAACGTTATTATTGTAACTAACGAAATACTGTTTGGAAATATTGCGTCTTACAAATAATGTACACACCAATTCTATACGTTGTACATACAAACAATAAAATTTATGCCAATCGTTTGTACAGGGTGTCCCATCACTTGTGGCCACCCCTAAAATTGAGCTTTAATTGAAAACTATGTATTTGAAATTTGGTGCACGTATGACTCTGGTATAAGGTTAGAAATTTCCGGTATTAAATGTTAATTTTTTTTAAAAATAAAAACTGATTTTTTTATAAAAATACTATCTCCCAATTTCGTCAAATTTCACTTTTCAGGATCAGTATTATTGAGACAAAGATGTCCAAAGTAAAAAAAAAATCCAAAAGCTGTAATTAGCCTAAAATTCCTTTATATTCGAATATTAACAGTAAATGTAATGTTTTTTGGCCGTAACGATCCTCAACAATCTGTCGGTTGCCCATCGAATGCAGTGTAATAATTCTATGTAATGTAAATACAGTCAGCGTTTTTAGTGATATAACTTACACGACTTCGCGCTATTAGTTTTTGATTTTTTACTTTGAACAGATTAATATTTTTTTTACTGTTAATTTTTGCAGTAGATTTTTAAACCACAGCAATTTGGAATAGAGCATGAAGAGCGAGGGAGGTATTACAAACCTATTTATAAATTTGGGGGTTGCAACTGTCACCCGAAGGGGGCTGAGGTTTTGTCTTTGCGGGATATCATGTCATAAACTAAAAATTCCGTGTTTCGGATTTTTTTATAAATATGCACAATAATTGAGATACTGAATTTATTCCATTTGCCTGTTCCGCACTGTACGTATTTTAGTTCAATAATTTATTGATTTAATTTATTGAACGCTCGAAGATGCATGTACAACTTGTTACTTATGTACTATATTATACATACTTATTATTTTATGCTAGAATTTATTTTTGTTTCTTTTGTTATTAAACTATTACTAAAAAATTGAAAATTTTGTGTGAAATCTGGTTAAGAGGGGCAGCCGCTTAATAGGGATAAAATGCTATTTTCCGATGTGTCCCCATTAACCGGAATCGACTGTATTGTAATACTGTGATGATATTACAAAAACTTTTAAAAAATGGGTGACCCGTTGTTCTTGCACTTGAGTGTATAATCTTGAATGTTTTAGTGCCACATCAGGAACTTTATTTTCACTTAAAATATTCATTTTCAGAAACCAAGTGGAAACTATTGAATTTCGAACGAGTCATTACAAATATTACCTGCAATCTTTACTTGCTCAATTTTATGGTACAACGTATTGATAAAGAATGAATATTTTCTAAGAAAATATAATATTCATTTTGTTTGGCTTTTCTTTATATATTTTTTTAAACGCATAATGCTTTTGTAACTTTCCGATTTTAAATTTAACATGGCATGCAATCTTACGGAAACAATTTTCGCGCGTCGCTCTAACGTCCTCACAATCCATTCGCCACCTGGTGGATTTCATTCGAGGTCGTTCGTTAAAAAGAATAAACCTGCACTTTCAAAGTCTTCTCTAGTCAATCATATAGAGCGCGCTTTACACCTTGACAGTAGAATTTGGAAAATTCAAGAATTAAAATGAAGTTTGAAATTTGTAAAGTTAAGAATAATAACCAAGCGACCAAGCTTTTATTTACTGACTTTAATATTTACAATACACTAATACCCCGGTTTACAACAATGTACGTTGATACGCTATAACGCTGTATCGCGCGCCTGCGCGGAAGTTGTTTTTTAAAAAGCGCTGTAATATAAATTCTTTAATAAATACTAATAGCCGAGATCAACCTTTCTTCAACAAAAATAATGTCATAAATTGTAAAGACAGTGCCCGTTTGTAACAAATATTCGTAAATATTTAAACTGATATACATCAAATAAAATTACTTTAAAAATAATTAGACATTTTTCTGTTTATAAACTAAGTATAACAAAAATGGCACGAAAAAAAGCATACTGATGTAGTACTAATTACTCTAAATGTGTGTAAAATTTCAACTAATTTTAATGGTTTAGAAAAATGGTATACATATCTGCTGTACCAGCGTCATAAATGCATGAAAACGATAAAAAAATAGGCGGCCAAATTGCCGCTCACGCGATGGGAAGTGTGAATTTGGTAGACGCGAGCGGATGAAGGTAATGCGTTCACAAACATTTTTATTACAGTACAGGAAGCACCCTACAACACGGTATCGCTCTAACACGATCATATGTATAACCGTCCGTTTTTGTACTAACTCTGTGCCTCATATAACACGGTTTCACATAACATGACATTTTCTGGGAACCTACCTATCTACCGTGCTGTGAGACAGCAACTGCGACTGAACATTTTTTTCATTTGATAAACGTAACTTAACAGTTTTAGACCGTTTATTACGTTTATTCTTATTCGTGTATGTTTTTTTACTTCCCATTGCAATATCAATTTGAAATAACACGAAAATGATGAAATGATTGAAAATCGCAGCAACCATCAGAAGGAAATTGCAACTCGAGAAACCAAATACCCCCTCGACCCTCCCAGAAATTATATAAATATACAGTGGAACCCCGTTTTTACGTCCCCGCATTTCACGTTTTCCCGTTATTTACGTCTAATTTTTGCAGTCCCGTTTCATTTGAATGTAGATAATACCCGGTTTTACGTTTATTTTTCCCGCAATTTACGTTGGAAATATTTAAAATGCAGTTATTAAATTTATTAAAATTAAAAATTCCATTTATTTTAGCACATTCGATTAAGTTTATGGAAATCATTGAAATGAATATGTTAGCAGTTTTTAGACACGTCTAAACTTTGCAAGGTTTTGTGATCGTGATTAGGTTGACAATTTTTTATTTCATTCGGTATTGATTCTCGAAAAAATGAAAGAACACGTGAGCTCACGCGTTTCGCTCGCGCTTAATCTTGATATACCTACCACTTTGGCTGCAATAATGAAAAATCGTGAATCAATTAAAAAAAGTGCCATACAATGTCGTCCCATGGCAAAAAAACGCATGCACAAAAGAATTTCAAAGTACGAAGAAATTATAGTATTGCAAGGTACCTATAAACACAAGAAATAAATTTACACCAAACTAATTTGTATGATTTTTTAAAGAAAATTTTTCATTGCTTTTAATTTACGTTTTTCCTCCATTTACGTTTTTTTTTGTCGGTCCTTTCAAAAACGTAAAAACGGGGTTTCACTGTACTCGTTTTGTTAGATTTGCTATTCTCAGACCATCTATGAAGCGGAAGAATGATTACACTTTCTTAGTTTGGAAACATTTGGACGGGGGGGGGTAAAATTTTTAAACCCCCACTCTTAAAACCACTTTTAAGTAACAAAGATGGATGCGCAGCAGCTTCCGAGTCTCCACTGCAACCCTAAAGTTCGCTGTTGTGTTAATTCATGTACCTGATATTGTTAGCATCTAATCGTTAGTGCCGTGAAATAAATTGTTCATTTGAGAGCTTTTATTTGGAAACGCACTTTGACCTACCACAACGTGTTACACGAAAACCAAACGGCAAATTCGTCATATTGGTATGTTATAAAAATTAATATGTTTTCCATGAAATTGAATGCATGTAAATACGCGATGAAATAGATTTTTTGGAGATAAATTGAAAACTTAACGAACATTCGGACATTCGGGTGTGGCCTGATTTTCGGCGGTTGATCCTGTTTAGTGGAATTACTTTCTGAAGGTTGGCAGTTTTGTCCTAATGTCAACCGGCTATCTTTTTAACAACAACGGTTTGCTTTTTTACAACTTTCGTTTTTGATTTAAAATTGTGTCTATTCAAAGTAAGTTCCTTAAAAGTGTTTAAAGACTACCAAACATTGGAAAGCAGATACGCGCAAGAAGCTGGGTGTCTTCAATGGCCAAGGTTTTTGAGCATTGACTTCATTAACATTATCTACCAGTTTGAAGTTTTTATTGAGTTGTTTTTTTAGAAAAATGATTGGAGATGACATTGTTCTGTCCTTGTAAAAATCGTTAAATCGTTGTTTAATTTATTTTGGAAGACTTTGGTAAAATAGAGCAGCTGCTCCACGCGATATCAAACAAAGAACGGCTTTGATCGAAGAATGCCGCCAAACGTAAGTTATTGTTATATTTTGTTTTTCGTTGCTCTAACGAACTTTAGCGCACATTTTAAAAATCATTCATTCTGTAACTATCTTTGAAGCAAGACCTCACCGATTTGTTGAACAACTTGTAAAAGAAACAATCTTATTTAAATATCATCCACATTTTATTTACAACTAAGCATAATATCAGTTAATCGCTATTAATTTATCGTGATTTATCAATAACCACTTCAAGTGTGCTCACGCAAAAACATAGTTCTTCGAGCCGGACGGTACATAAATAACTAGTGATTAACATTTTAAACGACAGTGAAACAATCTGTAATCGTATCAAGTGAAGTATCGCAAAATCATCCATCGACCACAGACACCAGTAAAGCAACAGTCGGATCAACAAGTCAACGGACAATCATAGCGGCTATCAGAGACGTGCATCCACCTACTCGATTACTGGGATACATCTCGCCCCGAATTCTTCATAAAGGTAAGTAAGCTAGTATAATCTCCAGTTTACTTCAAGTGTTAACCCTATCATATTCACGGTTGATTCTATTTACAAAAACAAGGTTAAAATGGCGCTCACAAATAAAGAAGTCGTTACTTTGGTACATTCGCGCGGTATTATCAAAGGAAACCTGACGCGAAGAATAAATACCCTTAGAGCCAATCAGCGCCGTGTGGTAGGGCGATTGCGCGAGGCACCGGATAGGGCGGCAAATAACTCGGGGTGGCATTTCGGCTTATTATTTTAACAATAATCGCGGAGTGAAATATTTTAATTGTCTTATGCTCCAACTTTTACCTAAATAGTTTCAGAAATGAATAGGGGAGACCGGGGCTAGTTGTTACAGGGGCAAGTTGTCACAGTCGTCATAACAGCCATGATAAACACTTTGACTGTACGTTTGGCCAGTCTAGATAACAATTACAGGTATCTTGATTATCCTACAAAATTTGACTATGATTACCTAGATAGCACCCAAATAATTCTTGATGTTTGATAGTAGTACAGGTAGCCCTCGGTTTACGCCGATTCACAATAACGCCGCTGTGCAATTCACCGTTTTGCCGTGTACATAATTGGGTAATTCACCGATTCTCCCTGATTTTCGTTTCAGTGTTGAAGTATTTACTGAGTCAAAAAATGCAACAGATCCGAAACTTTGAAATTTCATTTGTTTTTCTTAATATTTTTTAATAAAAATATTTCACTTTACTTTATCATAAAATACATTTTAAAAATTAAGTCTATAATACAGTCAAACTTCCCTATAACGAACTTCTATTTAACGAATTTCTCTATATAGCGAATTTTTTTGGTAAACCTTCACCCTGGAGACGTTTTTAATGCATTTTATACCCCTTACAAAGTAGTAAAAATTTCCGTATAACAAATTTTGCCCCCCAACTTTACAAATTTTCCAGATTTAGAACTGTTCTTTTTTGTGTTTCACTGTAACTTCGGAAAAAGCTCTGTTGTAGTAATATTCCTAGATGTATCCAGGGTTCAACATTTTATGAGGGATTAGCCGACGAAGTAAGTGGCACTAATTTAAGCGTGTAAGAATTTTACAATATTAAATAAAATGGACTAAGTTTTACTGCATCAAAAAAAAATTATTTTATTACCATACTTTCCCTTGTCTTTTAAAAACTGTTTCATAACATTGGGGTGGTCTCATTTATTCAATTAATTAAATAACTACGTAACTGCATATTAATCCTTTTGCGACCTTGCGACATAATTTGTCCCAACGTAAATTTTGAAAGTACGTTGTTTTATGTTAAATAGATACCCTGTCATTTTAATGCCTAAAATCGTATTACTTCAAAAATTCTTGTGAACCTGAAAGGGCTAAACTGAAATTTTTTTCCCAAGATGAATTTCTATATAACGAAGTTTCTCTATAACAAATTTTCTTAAGGTCACCGTAACGCTTCGTTATATGGAAGTTTGACTGTATATGTATTTGGCATTATATTGTATTAATAAACAAAATTATTTGGTTCTTCTTCACTTATGTAGAACCTGCGCCGATTCGATTTGCGCCGGCTTTTGTAAGAACGGAAGTGCGGGGTAAACCGAGGGCTACCTGTATAAATCAACTTTATTGCTGTCATTTTTTATGAAAGCCTTATCTTTTAGCTACAAACAGGCCCGGCTCTAGGGGGGCTGGCGCCCCGATGCTTTGTATCTTATGCTTCATAGGTTAAGCCGGCCCTGGCTACAAATTAATGTAAAAATTATAATGTTGGTTTTTAAAGTTAAAAAATAAATAATCTGGTTTTCATCTCTAAAGTTGGCTTGGGGCTAGTTGTCACACTGTTTTTGGGGCAAGTTGTCACAGTGGCAATTTGCGTCGGTGTGTAATAAACAATATCAAAGATATTTCTGTACCATTTCAGATGGTTAGAATATACAAAAGAAAAACAAATCGGTCTATTCCACCTACAGCTGTTTTAATCATGGCTGCACAAGAAGTTTGGATCAGAGATCCGCCTCTTTCAATTAGAAAGGCGGCAGAAAAGAATATGGTGTTTACTACAGGACCTTGGCCAAATTTTGTTTTGATTAGTTTTTAATATATTTCTTTTTCCACAATAGAATAAAATATAAATTTTACTCACTAACACTTTCTTTTGGCCTGTGACAGCTTACCCCATATATTGCGACGTTATGCCCCACCTCGGGGTATGTTGTCGCATTTTACATGCAGACAGAAAATATTTTCTTGCACATACGTCACTAAATATAACAAAACCAACCGTTCGTAATATAAATCACGACACAATCTCCTTATTTATAAATCTTTAATTAAAAGCTTATCCCCTTAAATATTAAATATTCAAATCAATAAGAAAGAAATTCCATTTGAATTTAAATAAAAGATTTAAATTATTTTCCTAAAAAAACAGATATCATAAGAAACGAATAACTTTTCACTTCTAAGTAACTATTTTAAATGTTTATTTCACAACAAAATAAATAATTATTTAACTCTTCAGAATTCTGGAAAATTATCTTAAATAAACACTTTTTAATAAACCTTGATACACGAGGTACAATAAATAAAATCTTCTTTTTCAAACTTAAATTTTCAAATATTTCAAAATTCTACCACTATACTAATAAACTGTAATAAAAATAATTTTTTAAAAATTCAGACCAAAACATGTCAATGTTAAACGAGAATAAAAGGCAAATATAAATTCTGTGACAATTAGCCCCTGTATCCCTAATCTCACAGGGCGCCAAAATTCGGGTCCGTGTAGTTGACACCTGATGTGGAGGTGCAGAAGGTTTTCTAAACATTGAGCTGACAATTTTGACATGATTTAGCTCTAAGTTCCATACAATATGGTTTACGACAAGAGAGACACGCAAAATTTGTTTTTCTGTCTTTCCCCTTTCACAGAAACTGCATCTAATTTTTGTTGGGAGAGTATTCTGAATATTTTTCTCTTCGAGATTATCAACCCCTAATATTTCCAATCTTGTCCGTTCCAAGATGCTTTAGAAGAATACGACGATTGTATTTTCTTTGATTTTTCCAGTCCGGATAATGGATAATGTTAAGTTTGCCTATATTTTCATTTACATCGTTGTCATGGTGCATTGTAGAGAGGAGAATAACAATTTTGTTCTTTTTTGGAGTGTACAAAACAAGCGTTTTATAC
The DNA here is from genome assembly GCA_949768715.1 of Dascillus cervinus. NCBI lineage: Eukaryota > Metazoa > Arthropoda > Insecta > Coleoptera > Dascillidae > Dascillus > Dascillus cervinus. The sequence continues at coordinate 5,686,723 of OX458323.1, forward strand.
CTTGCAATTGATGAATCAACGGATTTTGTTATCTGTTTGCAAAATGCAGAATCGAAGGATTCAACGTAACGCAAATAAGAAACAACTAAAAAAAATATTAATCAAGCCATAATCACACAGTATCTTTGGGAAAATTCTAACAATTATTTTTAATAAAATATAGAAAGTAAAACGTAAAATCTATTTTTTTAATTGAAATTGTTTTCTAGAATCCTTAATTGGCAGTTTACGAGGATACTGTGGGTTTATTATTTCCTGCATCAAACATTTAAAATAAAATTCTATTAGCTGTGGCTCCATTTTTTCATTAAAAAAATCATCATCTCGAAAAATCTGAAAATTACAAAATAAAATTTTTAAAAAAATGGACCTATACGCAGATACTACTCACATTTTCAGATTCAAGGCCTAAAGGTGTCCAGATTATGAAAATGCAATATCGTTTTTTTGTTACACGTAACTGACCCTGTACCTGATAGTAATAATTGCTGTTCCTTTTCAGTTAAATTTGATTATTACATATAACTGCAAAAACCGCACTCTTGAATTTTTATTTTATTTCGATCTTCGAAACAAATGATGGCAATCCTTTCGTGTTCTTTGCCTCAAGATGTAGCAAAATTACCTTTAAATGTACTGTACAAAAGCGATTTTTTGAAACGTATGTCCGCTCATAACAGGGATATCACAGTTAGCAAAAATTTCCTGCATTTGGGAATAACTATTCCCTGTTGATATAGTTCCCAAAACAATTGCTTCATTAATGTCGATAGTTGAAGTATTTTTATCGGTTGTTATCTTTTTAATTTCTTGGCATAGTTGACATTTTATGGTAAAATTGCTAATAAATCCTTGTCTATTTTCATTAATAATTTTCAAATTTTCGTTTCGGCATTGAAACAAATCCAAATGAGGAAAGTTGATTACATCATTAAAAAAATTCCATATACAGTCAACCCTCCTATAACGCGGTGAGTGCGTACCGCGTTATTTGGAAACCGCGCTAAAAGAAACTCGGATTTAACCGTACAAACCAAGCTAATTTGTAGCGCGTTCAATGGAAACCGTCTACCGCGTTGTATGGAAACCGTGCTATAAGAAACTCAGAATTAGTACAAATCACATCATTCGTACCGCGTTATATGGAGACCAATAAATACAAAAGACAAGATAAATTATAAATTATTTTTATTGAATTGAAGAGTTCATATAAGGAAATGATAAAAAAATGAAACAAAAACTAAACTAAAAAACTGTTTTCCAACAAAAACAAGAAAGACTTTTGTAAATGGGCAAAATGTCTTCCTCACTTGGTTCATCTTCACATTGGTTTTCGATTGTAGCTTTTTTTCCTAACTCCACTAAAACCTCTCTATAGGGAGCTAAGCAATTTCTTAACTCTCTTTTCAACTTTGCGCTGCGCACCGTTGAATGATCAGTTTGAATGAATTGAAGTTCTAATTCTTTAGCCAAATTTAGCCCTTTTTTCACATCTTGTAAATCGAGATTTGGCACCCATTCGTTTTCCTTATTTTCGTTTACCAATGCATTTGAGGTGGGTGCATCAATTAATTCCATCAGTTCTTCCTCTTATAAAGTTTCTTCCCCGAGTACTAGTTCTCTTACATCCTGATGGTTTACTGCAAATTCTTCATCGCTTAAACGAGAAGCAATGTTTACTATTTCTGTAACTGGGAGTGAAATTGTAGAATCATCTTGTATTGCTTGAACCATTTGAGGTAAAAGAGGTTTCCAACACGCATTAAGCGTTGATGGTTTAATTTCCGCGCAAGCCGATGACACGGTTCTAATACAATCTAAAATAGAAAATTCTCTACACACTTAAGTAAGAGTTTTATTTTCACTATTTTCTAATCTGTCGAAAATGGTTTGGAAAAGTTGGCGTGTGTAGTACATTTTTAAAGTTTGAATGACTCCTTGGTCCAAAGGTTGTATTAATGACGTGCAGTTAGGAGGAAGGAAGACAATTTTCACATTTGTATGATCCAGTTCTATATCCGGCTAAAACCATTCATTGGGTGCACGAAAAGAACTGATGGGACGTTGTTGAGGGCTGTCGCAATTTCAGCTCCGCGTTATATGGAAACCGCGTTCGGAGAGTACCGCGTTATAGGAGGGTTGACTGTACATAGCTTTCAATTAAAGCTCAATTTTGGGGGTGGCTACAAGTGATGGGACACCCTGTATATGCAGAAATCAATAATGAAAAGTAAAATGTAAAGCATGGTTTAGTATTATTTATCTTATTTTTCAGTTTGCAGACAAATAAAAGTACCTGAACCTGCTATTTCGGGTAGAAGGATAGTGAATACAGTCAACCCTCCTATAACGCGGTACTCTCCGAACGCGGTTTCCATATAACGCGGAGCTGAAATTGCGACAGCCCTCCTATAACGCGGTACTCTTACAGCGCGGTTTCCGTTCAACAACGTCCCATCAGTTCTTTCCGTGCACCCAATGAATGGTTTTAATCGGATATAGAACTGGATCATACAAATGTGAAAATTGTCTTCCTTCCTCCTAACTGCACGTCATTAATACAACCTTTGGACCAAGGAGTCATTCAAACTTTAAAAATGTACTACACACGCCAACTTTTCCAAACCATTTTCGACAGATTAGAAAATAGTGAAAATAAAACTCTTACTTAAGTGTGTAGGGAATTTTCTATTTTAGATTGTATTAGAACCGTGTCATCGGCTTGCGCGGAAATTAAACCATCAACGCTTAATGCGTGTTGGAAACCTCTTTTACCTCAAATGGTTCAAGCAATACAAGATGATTCTACAATTTCACTCCCAGTTACAGAAATAGTAAACATTGCTTCTCGTTTAAGCGATGAAGAATTTGCAGTAAACCATCAGGATGTAAGAGAACTAGTACTCGGGGAAGAAACTTTATAAGAGGAAGAACTGATGGAATTAATTGATGCACCCACCTCAAATGCATTGGTAAACGAAAATAAGGAAAACGAATGGGTGCCAAATCTCGATTTACAAGATGTGAAAAAAGGGCTAAATTTGGCTAAAGAATTAGAACTTCAATTCATTCAAACTGATCATTCAACGGTGCGCAGCGCAAAGTTTAAAAGAGAGTTAAGAAATTGCTTAGCTCCCTATAGAGAGGTTTTAGTGGAGTTAGGAAAAAAAGCTACAATCGAAAACCAATGTGAAGATGAACCAAGTGAGGAAGACATTTTGCCCATTTACAAAAGTCTTTCTTGTTTTTGTTGGAAAACAGTTTTTTAGTTTAGTTTTTGTTTCATTTTTTTATCATTTCCTTATATGAACTCTTCAATTCAATAAAAATAATTTATAATTTATCTTGTCTTTTGTATTTATTGGTCTCCATATAACGCGGTACGAATGATGTGATTTGTACTAATTCTGAGTTTCTTATAGCACGGTTTCCATACAACGCGGTAGACGGTTTCCATAGAACGCGCTACAAATTAGCCTGGTTTGTACGGTTAAATCCGAGTTTCTTTTAGCGCGGTTTCCATATAACGCGGTACGCACTCACCGCGTTATAGGAGGGTTGAGTGTATTTGAAATTTGGTGCACGTATGACTCTGGTATAAGGCTAGAAATTTCCGGTTTTAAATGTTAATTGTCGGCGTTAGTTTTCGAGAAAAAAAATAAAAACTGATTTTTTATAAAAATACTATCTCCCAATTTCGTCAAATTTCACTTTTCAGCATCAGTATTATTCAGACAAAGATGTCCAAAGTAAAAGAAAAAATCCAAAAGCTGTAATTAGCCTAAAATTCCCTTATATTCGAATATTAACAGTAAATGTAATGATTTATGGCCGTTACGATCCTCAAGAATTGTCCGCAAACTCAAGTACGATTTAAATTTATGGCATTGTAAAAATTTGTCAATGTCTCGTGGAAGCCGAGCGAAGTGGACGTCAGTAGCGTACCTAAATCGAACCTTTTTACATTCTTGTAGATTTCTAAAATTTTTGTAAGTCCTCCAATAAATTACGATTATGAGAACGAACATGATTTAAAGTCTGGATGTTGAATTATTTTTTTTAAGTCGAAGAAGACTTATTACATTTTGAATTAATGTTTGAGTTCAAAGATGAACGCGAAAGATGTTGAATAACGGAAATTTAAAGGGAAAAAAATAACGACAGTGAATCCCACGGTCACGCATGAAGTCAATCAAGCTGCAGTTTTAAATCTCGCCGATAATAATCCCCAATTAAGCAGAGCACGTCAGAGCACAAAAACAAAAGACGATCGTAAAGTTATAAATATCAAAAAGATGCAGTTTTAAATACTAAAGTTGACGGGTCCAAGGATTTTCTGTGACTACCCTTCTAAAATGTTGTAAGGTATTTATCCGTTACTTTACGAAAACACTGTATAATGTGTATAGGTACTCCCATATCCTATACATGTAAAATAATAACAAATTATTGTGAATTATTTTTATCATAAATGTATCTCATTTCACGTAAACAAGATTTACTTACTTGAATTTTTGGCGAACTTTTTTCATGCGATTTTTCGAACCTTTTCTAGGATCACATAGTTTTTTTTTATGTCCAGAATATTTATTAGTAGGCATTTTTCACAAAATTTTTCACTAGGATGTTTTGAACAGACACTGATCGTTCGAGACGATAATTTTAATTTTGAACAATTCACTTCAAAATCACTTTCAAGATGTAAAATTGAGCGATCGGTTAAATTCGCGACAACCTCGTCAAAAATTGCATTCAGTAGATCGACAGGTGGTGTTTACAATACGTCTTTATGCTATCACTAAAGAGGAAACAATAAATTTAAAATTAACATGAAAGGCGCCTTTGTTACTTATTGCAGGGATCGGAGTCGGTCACTATTTTAAGCAAATATACATATTTTTATAAAAAGCACCTAAAATACATATTTTAAGAATATTGTACATAAAGTACATATATTTAACCAAATTACTTTTAAGTAGAAAGAAACAGTGAACGTCAACAAAGATAGTTATATTCATGCTGCTGCTTTTAAAGTGAGAGCGAAATAAACGTGGGTATACTATAGTATGTTTTGACTTCGGCCGAAGTTGATAAAATGCAGCTTTGTAATTAATTATTGCCGCCGAACGTAAATAAAGTTTTCACCAATCATTTCCTGTGCCATTAAGATTAGAGAGTCTTTTGTGGTATTGTTTTATCTGCCAAAAAAATGTGTAGCCTATATGTGCTTGTGAGTGTTGAATTTACACAGAGTGACCGTCGAAGACAAAATCAATTCGCACACAACCTAGATCGTTTCAATGTGTAAATAAGTTCAAAGTGAATTAAAATCTTAATCCTAAAAACTGGTGTCCTTTTCGGTGTTTTAGTAAACTCTAATAAAAACAGCGACAAACGATTCCGGGTCCATTACACTCGTATAGTTTTATACAGCGTGAGTGTATACGAAACCATTGGTTACAATTTCGTGAAATATGGGGCCTTGTAAATTTAAAGACGATTGGCTAAAACAGAACGATGTACACGGGCAATTAATTTCTTCGTGGGCCAAAAAAATACGACGAAAAAAACTTATTTTGTAATGTTTGTGTAAAAAAAATTAATATTACGCGTGGAATTAGTGCCATTAAATCAACATGCTGCGGGTGATAAACATTTAAAACAATATAAACAAAAATCCGAACCCAATCAATTACGGTTGGAAAGTAGGGGCAGTGTTGAATCTGTTGATTCAAACAGTGCTACTGTTTTAACCTTATGTAATTCAAAACAACATGCAATAAAAGCTGAATTGCTCTGGACAATGCGTATTGTTACTAAAAACCAATCTGTAGAATCTTGTCAAGGAATTAAAGAAGTTCTTCAGGCAACATTTCCGCAGTGTGAATGGTTAAATGAATTTAGCTTATCACAAAAAAAAAATGTCTTACCTAGTAACAGACGCTTTGGCATCTTACTTTAAAAAGCAATTAATGGAGGATGTGAAAGGTAATTGATTTTTAAAAAATTTAATTTTGGTAAGAGAATGGTTTCTTGTTATTTTAGGCTATTATTCATTACTGTATGATAAAGTAATAAATAAAGGAGGAAATAAAGAATTACAAATTAAAATACGTTTCTGGTGTGAATCGACAAATATTGTAGTTGTACGACATTTACAAACATTTTTTATCGAACATGCTACGGCAGATGATTTATTTAGTAAAATAAATATTGCAATGGATAATGGTTCATTGTCTAAGAGCAAAATTATAATGCTCGGTTGTGACGGTCCAAACGTGAACAAGAAAGTGTTACGAATGATGAACAATGAAATCATACTGATTCGGCAAAATGGTTTAATAGATATTGGAACATGTTGTATACATACTCTCCATAATGCCTTTCTAAAGGGTTTGCAAACATTCGGCAGTTCGGTTGCAGACTTACTGGTGTCTATCAAACAGTTTTTTAAAAATAATCCATCTCGTTGGTGTGATTATGAGATTATTCAGACAAGATTAAAAATTGCGAGACATCGTTTCATCAGATTAATTGAACAGTGGCCGGTTCTTTTGGAGTATTTTTTAAAATATGTGCCCACTAGATGCACTGGTATTGCAAAAACCAATACTTACAAAACCATTGCAGCAATACTAAAAAAGTCAACAATCAAATTGGAAGTTTTATTTGCGATTAGCAGTGCGTCCTGTTTTGTTAAATTCACTGGTACTTTTCAACGTGACGAACCTTTGGTGCATGTTTTGTACAGTGAAATAAAATTACTATTACATACGTTGATTTTGAGATTTTGTAAACGTGATGTGTTAAAATTAATTAAGGCGGTCCGCTCACTACCTCAATCAGTTTTTCTCAAATGCTGACTTTATTTTTAAAAATTTTTAAACAATTTTTTTTTAAAATTCTTAAAAAAATACAAGACATTACGATATACATCTTTTTTTTCGAAAATATGTGTAGCAAAAGAATAAAAAATGAAATTAGAATAATATCGAAAAATTAACGATATTCGTATCATTTAAAACATATTCTAATTACGTCCTTGAAAGAATTAAAAAAATATTTTCAAAATTAAGCCTATGAAATTGGAAATAATATCAACCTGTAACAAATATTTTCGGGGAAAATTTAAAGTGAAACATGGTACAGTTGCGGCTAGAGGCGGTGCTTCGCCAAATTATCTGTAGTGTTTCGCGTACGAAATTTATCAGTTCCGAGAACTAAACATAAATAAAGATAAGTATTTTACGATGCCGAAATACTATTCAGATGAGATTTTACTACCGTTTGTTCAGTGACAAGTAAATCATTCTTTTTTATTAATAATGAACAAATTTACATTTTTTGGTGACTGTTACAATTGAGTGGTTCAATGTTGAAGTGGACCAAGTCCATGATACCTAAATTTGACTTAAAGACGTTAAAAGTTGTTTGTTAATAATCAATTCTAGTGTGCTTTTTATAATTTTTCATGGGTGGGGAACTTTTTAATTTAATTTAATTGGTAGCATCATTGTTTTTGCTGAAAAATTTTTTTTGTTGTCTTTCCTACTATAGTGGCTTTGGTATGAAGGAAAAAATTTAATGTGTGCAATGATAGAGTCGTTTATTTTGTTTGTTGAAATATTTTTACCGCGATAATCCGTTACAGCAAATACCCTAACTAAGTTGCAGCACTCCTAAAAAAAACTTCTTACAGACGTTTATGTTGCCTTTCTTTACAAGTACAGTGTATTGAAACGTTGAGGACTTTTCTTTCCCTGACCCGTCTCTCGGCCGTTTCCTTGTAACTTCCGACTTTTTAACCAAGCCACGCAGAAATATGTTTTGTTTGGTAAAATCGGCTAGTTTCCAAAACGATTTAAAAAAAATTGTTAAATACTCGGGATTCATTTTCTCTGGGTATTTTTTGAGGCATTTACAGTCAAAATAAATGTTTAAAAGTTTTTCTGGGACTATTTTATTTTTTGACTTATTAGACTTGCCACTGTTTCTTAAAAATTTTCTCTTCGGGACCTTTTCCGACCACGTTGGCTTTCCTCGGAATTTTGTGGCATCTCATTCATTGCTGCAACTGCATGGAGTCCACGATTGGCTTGTACAAGTTGAATAAGAGGTACATCATCCTCAGAATCTGCTACTGCCATAATAATTCATATGTGAAATCAAGTAATAATTGATTTACAACGTTTGCTACGTTAGCTTACCGTTTTCCATACTAAGATAAAATATAATTCGAACACAATGGTACTTTTTCGGTCCTGTAATGACAATATTTGGAGTTGGTTCACTTTCGCACTGAACGTTTTGAGAAATAATTCACAGCTAAAATGCATTACTTCCACCTATTAGTACAAAAAAGAGTTATGTACTTGGTCCATTACAGCACTGAAAAGTATCGGTTTTAGGCAATCTTTTGGACGGTTCAACTAAAAAATCGTGATTTTGGGCTTGGTCCACTTCAGCTTTGAACCACTCAATTTTAGAAAGAAAATACTTTTAGAACGATTTGCTATAATGGGAAGGTACAATTTAAGGGATTAAATGGTAAAAGTACAAAAGGTGGGATTTTATATGTATAATCATATAATACACCAGCTCCAAATATTTCACCTTCGCGGAAAATCTTATTTTCGTTAACGTCTCTTTACTTTTAAGTAAATGATCCACAATCATTCCTGCACCGATGGTATAGTGTTCCATTGTTCTTATGATTTTTAAGACATATTCGCATTGTGTCTACGAAGAATACTGTAATACTGTCATTACGCAGGACTGCTATTTCTGTATAGACCGACCGGTCCTTCAAGATAATCTTAATGGTATAATCACAACTATTGCAGGGCCGTAAAAGCCATCTCCAAAATGCAACACTATACAGGTAACCCCCGCTCAACGCGCCCCCGGCGAACGCGAATTCGTTATACCGCGAATTGTTATTTTTTTAAATTTGTGTAAAAGGCTGATCCCTTTTAACGGTGGGCAGTTCTAGAATCGGTAGATATTTATTATATGACCTTCCTACAGTTTCACTTTTATTACAGTATTCTTCGTCCAGACATTTAGTGCGTTTCATTTATGACTTCACGCTTTAAGCAGTGTACACAATGAAAATTTGCTTACCTGCAGATCTTTAAGTAAAGTTACACAATAAATTTAGAATTTACAGGTACGCACTGCTCCTTGTGATAATAAACAGATTTTAAACCCAAGAATACTGTCATTACTGTTATTTCTGTATAAACCGACCGGTCCTTCAAGATGATCTTAATGGTATAATCAGAACTGTATTGGCCCAAATGTTTTTCTCAATGCCACAATTTCTATACGTATTTATTCTGTATTTTATGAAATTGAAAAAAATGCCAAATGATGTGATAAGAAACTTCGCTTAACGCTATCAGGTCCAGAACGTATCCTTCGCGTTGAGCGGGGGTTACCTGTATCTACAAATACGAACCATCGTATTCGTACTATAAGGTTAAAACTTCGCAGAACAGATTGTCCGGATTGAGAATTCCCCCTTAATGACATTATTTTAACAATCGACAAGTTCCTGCTAAAGGAGCTTTCATTATTTACTTTTTGTGTTACTTACCGCAGTTTCTTCGTCCATTCATTACAAATCAGCTGTTTTCACGGCTAAAAATATTTATATCATGATTTCCAAGAAATTATTTGTGTAAATTCAAGGTTATCGTTTGAGACATATATTTACAATTCTTTGAACCAATAACGCACAAGGAGTACCCATAAATTAGATTACTTAAATGGTACAATGTAATATCTATCTTTCATCTTTTCTCAGCGCCTGCGGCGTCTGCATACACTTCCAAAACGTATGTCTTTGAATAAAAATCTGTAGAATAAACGGCCCGCCTGCTTCAAATCTTTGTTTATTCGAACTGAGAATTCCCTCTTAAGTCAAGAGCAACATCTGAAGTATTCATAGTAAATAATTTTATACCTTTGGATGATATAGATTTAGGTGGTGAAATGTTACACGAAATTCACATATTGAAAATATCCCCACAAGATGTATTAATATTTAAAAATAATGTCAGAAACCGGTTTACGGTCAATTCGTACCCGGCGATTCGTACCCGACGATTCGTCCCCGGTGATTCGTCCCTGGGCAATTCGTACCCGGGATAATTCGTCCCCGGACAATTTGTCCCCAGCGAGCTGTATTTTTAAGAATGTATTTGCAAATATTTAACAACCATTTTGATTTATTGTAATGGAAACCTTTACATATGTGCACCTTGTAAAAAAATATAGATAAGTGAAAATAATCGCACGTGTGTAATTAAATAGTACAATTATGATGTTAGTGATAAAATGCACATATATTGATGCCGGGAAACCATCGCGTGTTACTATATGCATATTATTTTGAGTTAACGCATTATTTTTCATTTTTAGACTGATTCTGAGTGGAATAAAAATAATGTAAATAATAATGTTTATAATCTCTATGTAATCAAATTTGTTACATAGATGTTTTTGCATATTTTTGATAATATTCATTAATGATGTTCATATCTATGAAAATGAACTTGTTATACATCATTTTAAGCAGAATTAAAAGCTGTCAGAAATAAAACGTTTCTTTTTTTAGTTTAAAAAATTTTAACAACGCAAGTGGAGTTATTGTTTCAAGTAACAAGTGACTTGTAATATTTAATACCAACCTACATTACTTTACGAAAACAGTTCATTGCTATAAGTTTTATGTCCGATCAAATAATGCAACACCTTGGAAATTACGATAAATTTATTCTATAATTTGTACAAATTAATTTTTGGTAACAATAAGAATTAAAAAAAATAAAACTGCTTAAAATGATGTATAACAAGTTCATTTTCAAAATACTTTCAAAATACCGGGTGAGGTTGCAATTTCTATTTAACACTAGAACGCTATCGCCATTGGAGTTAATAGGTTGGTGCCAAGGAATATTCGGCTTTAATCAATATTGATTATATTGCGGTTTACAGATAAGAGTTGTGAATTTCTGTTGATTTTGCATTTATTTATTTATATTATACATCCGAAACAGTGATAGCAAAAATTTCAAACGCCGCATTTAAACCGCCAGAGCTGACGCGAAATACATTTTATTCGCGGCTAGTGCGCTGTTTGATAGGCACTGGTTTATAGCGCGTTATCAGTTATTTATAACTAACTTAATACGTTTCAAAATATATCAACTAAACTCACTTATTGAATGTAAGCAAGGTATAAACTTTACGTATCGATAATTCTCCAGTGTTAATTTAACTTGTACATACATTGTACATACGTATAGTCGTTGAACTCTTTACAACGATGGAAAAACAGATATAAACATCATTAATGAATATTATCAAAAATATGCAAAAACATCTATGTAACAAATTTGATTACATAGAGATTATAAACATTATTATTTACATTATTTTTATTCTACTCAGAGTCAGTCTAAAAATGAAAAATAACGTGTTAACTCAAAATAATATGCATATAGTAACACGCGATGGTTTCTCGGCATCAATATATGTGCATTTTATCACTAACATCATAATTGTACTATTTAATTACACACGTGCGATTATTTCCACTTATCTATATTTTTTTACAAGGTGCACATATGTAAAGGTTTTCAATACAAGAAATCAAAATGCTTGTTAAATATTTGCAAATGCATTCTTAAAAATACAGCTTGATGGGGACAAATTGTCCGGGGACGAATTATCCGGGGTACGAATTGCCCGGGGACGAATCGCCGGGTACGAATCGCCGGGTACGAATCGCCGGGACGAATTGACCGCATCCCTAGAAACCATTATGTAGCAGCATGCACCCATATAATGAAGACAATTCCGGTTGTTAATGCAACTTTCATAAAATATTTAAGATGTCTAGATCCTAGACGGGTACAGCATGAAAAAAGTTTAAGTGAAGTAGGAAAAATTGCTGAAAAGCTTCCCATTGATATTCCTATATCTGCAATACAAGATGAGTGGAGATTGCTTCAACTTGAAAAAATAACGTACCAACAAAACGAACGGATTAATGAATATTGGAGCAAAATTTTTAAAACAACACGAGCCAATGGAGAATCGAAATATCCAACAATTTCTATTGTAAAGGGTTTTCCAATAAGAGGTGTTATTTTGAATAGCCCGTTATTTCGGTAGATGTAACTTTTGGAGCTGTAATTTTTTGACATTTGACAAGTAGAAACTACGCCATTAATAAAAATGGAACGATACACGCTTCAACAACGCATTGAAATTATTAAAATTCACTATAAAAATGGTGAAAATTTGGCAGAGACGGTTCGTAAAACTCGAACATTTTTGGGTCGTCGTGAAGCACCTTGTCGGACCGCAATACAGAAATTGGTGGAAAAATTCGAGCTGTTGGGACAAGTTAGTGATGTGAAGAATAAAACCCGTGCACGTCGCTCAAGAACAGCCGAGAATATTGCTGCTGTAGCCGAAAGTGTTGAAGAAAACCCAGGTTTGTCCATTCCTCGTCGTTCTTTGGAATTAGACATTCCAAAAACGTCATTACACCGTATTTTGCATAAAGATTTGGGTCTTAAGGCTTATAAAGTTCAGTTAACACAAGAACTCAAGCCGGCCGATTTTGCTTGTTGACGAAGCCATCCAGGTGGAAATGGGCCTCATCAATCAAGATGATTTTTCGATGGAATTCCGGATCATTTTCATGCATTTCAAGGACCCAATCGGCAAAGATACGACGTTGTTGATGATTGGCCGGCTTGAGTTCTTGTGTTAACTGAACTTTATAAGCCTTAAGACCCAAATCTTTATGCAAAATACGGTGTAATGACGTTTTTGGAATGTCTAATTCCAAAGAACGACGAGGAATGGACAAACCTGGGTTTTCTTCAACACTTTCGGCTACAGCAGCAATATTCTCGGCTGTTCTTGAGCGACGTGCGCGGGTTTTATTCTTCACATCACTAACTTGTCCCAACAGCTCGAATTTTTCCACCAATTTCTGTATTGCGGTCCGACAAGGTGCTTCACGACGACCCAAAAATGTTCAAGTTTTACGAACCGTCTCTGCCAAATTTTCACCATTTTTATAGTGAATTTTAATAATTTCAATGCGTTGTTGAAGCGTGTATCGTTCCATTTTTATTAATGGCGTAGTTTCTACTTGTCAAATGTCAAAAAATTACAGCTCCAAAAGTTACATCTACCGAAATAACGGGCTATTCAAAATAACACCTCTTATTGGAAAACCCTTTAGTAAAGGCTAGTTTAAGTTTATCTCATGGTAATGCTTCGGTGGAACGGGGTTTCTCTCTTTCAGGACATATTATCACCAAAGAAAGAGTTCAAATGGGAGAAAGATTGATCGACTCATTGTTAACTATTCCGGATACATTGGCTGCGAAATATGATAATAAAGTAGAATTAGTGTTAATAACTCCGAAATTATTAGCACTAGCTAAAGGTGCACACAGTCAATATAAGCATTACATGGAAAAACTAAACGAAGAAAAAGAAAAGAAACTATTGAATGATTTAAATAAAGCGAAGCAGCAACAAAAGGAAAAACTACGTCTTGAGCAGTGTGATTCTGAAAGAAAAACAATTCGTAAATTAGAGAGTGATTTAAAAGAAGTAGAGAAACAGGAAAATTGTAAAAATGCAGCAGCAGATAAACTTTTAAAAGAAGGAACCGAAAAGTTAAGACATGCCATAAAAATTAACGATCTTGTGGGTGCAAATGTAGCTGAAGGCATTATAGGCGCAGCACAAACTATGAGAAATGAGGAAGTAGTTTACAAGAACCAAGCCAAGGAGTTGCAAAATAAGATCAATAAAAGAAAATCAGATATGATATCAACATTTTTTTCAAAGATGCCTAAATAATATTTTTTGAGAAATTCGAGTGTAGACCACACCAATTTATTTAGTTCTTAATTTTAATTTTAACTGTTCTGTAAACGGTCGTTTAACTTTTGCTAACTAAATAACAATATGCAATTAAAATGTTTTGTTTTAAAAGCTTATACCCATGTAGTATGTAACCTATGTCCCTACCTACAATAAAAATGTTTTGAACTGTTGGTGAAACCTTTAATTTATTATGAAATAACTCCTTAAAAGGTACATATTTTTGAAATTTTTAGTCACTATTTACATATATTTCATGTCTCGCGGCACTCCGATTCCTGTTATTGAAAAATGCGTTTTTGCAGTGTAGTCTGTTTTCATCAAAATAATTTATGCGTCTCTGGTTAGTCGCACTCATTTTACGCCTGATAAATAGGCAATAGTATCATATTATTTCTTAAAACATCGGTTACTGGGTCATATGCCATTAATTCATTTTTAAGTCAATTACATTTTTTTTTACAATTTTGGCTTTAAAAGAGATGTGTCTAGGGGGGGACGGGCCTAAACATTTATTAATATTCAAGATTAATTCATTCTAAAATAAAATACTTGACCGTATTTGATGCAATATTTAACATGCTTTTTTAAATTTTTTAATTGTGTTTTTAGATTTGCGATATCTTTAATATTAAAGCAGATATCTTGATATCAGTAAAAAAACATTTCAAAGCAACACATTCCTGAAAATCAAAGAAACTGCACGTTAATTTTATTGTGTTGATATGATTAAGTTGTTTTTTGCATTTTCCTTTATATTGTTAACTAACAATGTTCCAAGAAGACGAAAATGAAGATGACAAGTCTTCAAGACATCATTTTAAGAGGTGGGTTTTAACTGGTATGAAGAAGTATAATTCATGTTTATTTGAAGTTTCAAGCGACATGAATGTACATCTTCCTACGAGTAAAAAAACATTTCATTGCAACACATTCCTGAAATGAGAAGAAACTGCACGTTAATTTTATTGTGTTGATATGATTAAGTTGTTTTTTGCATTTTTCTTTATATTGTTAACTAACAATGTTCCAAGAAGACAAAAATGAAGATGACAAGTCTTCAAGACATCATTTTAAGAGGTGGGTTTTAACTGGTATGAAGAAGTATAATTCATGTTTATTTGAAGTTTCAAGCGACATGAATGTACATCTTCCTACGAGTAAAAAAACATTTCATTGCAACACATTCCTGAAATGAGAAGAAACTGCACGTTAATTTTATTGTGTTGATATGATTAAGTTGTTTTTTGCATTTTTCTTTATATTGTTAACTAACAATGTTCCAAGAAGACAAAAATGAAGATGACAAGTCTTCAAGACATCATTTTAAGAGGTGGGTTTTAACTGGTATGAAGAAGTATAATTCATGTTTATTTGAAGTTTCAAGCGACATGAATGTACATCTTCCTACGAGTAAAAAAACATTTCATTGCAACACATTCCTGAAATGAGAAGAAACTGCACGTTAATTTTATTGTGTTGATATGATTAAGTTGTTTTTTGCATTTTTCTTTATATTGTTAACTAACAATGTTCCAAGAAGACAAAAATGAAGATGACAACTCTTCAAGACATCATTTTAAGGGGTGGGTTTTAACTGGTATGAAGAAGTATAATTCATGTTTATTTGAAGTTTCAAGCGACATGAATGTACATCTTCCTACGAGTAAAAAAACATTTCATTGCAACACATTCCTGAAATGAGAAGAAACTGCACGTTAATTTTATTGTGTTGATATGATTAAGTTGTTTTTTGCATTTTTCTTTATATTGTTAACTAACAATGTTCCAAGAAGACAAAAATGAAGATGACAAGTCTTCAAGACATCATTTTAAGAGGTGGGTTTTAACTGGTATGAAGAAGTATAATTCATGTTTATTTGAAGTTTCAAGCGACATGAATGTACATCTTCCTACGAGTAAAAAAACATTTCATTGCAACACATTCCTGAAATGAGAAGAAACTGCACGTTAATTTTATTGTGTTGATATGATTAAGTTGTTTTTTGCATTTTTCTTTATATTGTTAACTAACAATGTTCCAAGAAGACAAAAATGAAGATGACAACTCTTCAAGACATCATTTTAAGGGGTGGGTTTTAACTGGTATGAAGAAGTATAATTCATGTTTATTTGAAGTTTCAAGCGACATGAATGTACATCTTCCTACGAGTAAAAAAACATTTCATTGCAACACATTCCTGAAATGAGAAGAAACTGCACGTTAATTTTATTGTGTTGATATGATTAAGTTGTTTTTTGCATTTTTCTTTATATTGTTAACTAACAATGTTCCAAGAAGACAAAAATGAAGATGACAAGTCTTCAAGACATCATTTTAAGAGGTGGGTTTTAACTGGTATGAAGAAGTATAATTCATGTTTATTTGAAGTTTCAAGCGACATGAATGTACATCTTCCTACGAGTAAAAAAACATTTCATTGCAACACATTCCTGAAATGAGAAGAAACTGCACGTTAATTTTATTGTGTTGATATGATTAAGTTGTTTTTTGCATTTTTCTTTATATTGTTAACTAACAATGTTCCAAGAAGACAAAAATGAAGATGACAACTCTTCAAGACATCATTTTAAGGGGTGGGTTTTAACTGGTATGAAGAAGTATAATTCATGTTTATTTGAAGTTTCAAGCGACATGAATGTACATCTTCCTACGAGTAAAAAAACATTTCATTGCAACACATTCCTGAAATGAGAAGAAACTGCACGTTAATTTTATTGTGTTGATATGATTAAGTTGTTTTTTGCATTTTTCTTTATATTGTTAACTAACAATGTTCCAAGAAGACAAAAATGAAGATGACAAGTCTTCAAGACATCATTTTAAGAGGTGGGTTTTAACTGGTATGAAGAAGCATAATTCATGTTTATTTGAAGTTTCAAGCGACATGAATGTACATCTTCCTACGAGTAAAAAAACATTTCATTGCAACACATTCCTGAAATGAGAAGAAACTGCACGTTAATTTTATTGTGTTGATATGATTAAGTTGTTTTTTGCATTTTTCTTTATATTGTTAACTAACAATGTTCCAAGAAGACAAAAATGAAGATGACAACTCTTCAAGACATTATTTTTAGAGGTGGGTTTTAACTGGTATGATGAGGTGTTGAATTGAGGTGTCAACCGACATGATTGCACATCTTCATGCCAGTAAAAAAAACATTTCGAAGCAACACATTCCTGAAATGAGAAGAAACTGCACGTCAATTTTATTGTGTTGATATGATTATGTTGGTGGGCTTTAACTGGTATGAAAAGGCATATTTCATATTTAATTGAAGTCTCAACAAACATGTATCTATGCATATCAGTAAAAAAACATTTCCATACAACACACATCTGGGACGAGAAGTGATTGGATGATAATTTTAATTTTTTGATTGTTAAGGATCCCCTACTATGTTACTTTATCCAGTTTGAACTACTTTAATTTAAATTTTTGATTAAGTGAAATTTCGGATTAATGGGCAGGTTTCTTTTCTTCCGGTTTAGGTGGTATTGCAGCCTCCAATTGTGGTTAGTCATATTATTAACATTTAAGTTTCAGATTTACTCTTGAGTCATGCTGAACATGTGATTATCTCAGCAATGGACAGTTACCTCAATACTAAGTTTCAGATTGTACTGTGATAATTGTCCATCGTTGATGTAAGCCACATCCCATCTTAGAGAACAAAGAAATGAAGACCATATGCCTTGGAAACATTATTTTAGGGGTTAAGTATTGCACTGGTATGAAGAGTAACATGTTTACTGAGCCTTGCGCTAAACCTGAAAGTTTCATCACATTTGAGAAGACGGAAACATGCCAATGTAATGGACGCAAAGTTTGGAAATGTTTCTAATACTACGAGTGCGACCAAAATTTTATGTTTAAGACGAGGCTGAGTCGACATGTGCCTCTTCATATCAGTAAAAAACCATTTCAATACAAGACATCTCTGGAAATCAATCTACCCTTAAGTTATTGTTTTGTTTGTAATTTTGTAGATATGTATTTATATAATTTTAATTTTGTAATTATTAAGGATCCTAGACTATGTTATTTTATCCAGTTTTAATTACTTTAATTTAAATTATTGATTAAATAAGAAAATTCGGATTAATGAGCAGGTTTTTTTCTTCCGGTTTCGATGGTATTGCAGCTTCCAATTGTGGTTAGTCATACATTACGTATTAATTAACATTTAAGTTTCAGATTTACTCTTCAGCCATGCTGAACATGTGATTATCTCAGCAACGGGCAGTTACCTCAATACTAAGTTTCAGAAGGTATTGTAGTAATTGCCCATTGTTGATGTAAGCCATATCCCATCTTAGAGAACAAAGAAATAAAGACCATATGCCTTGGAAACAATATTTTAGTGGTTAAGTTTTGCACTGGTATGAAGAGTAACATGTTTACTGAGCCTTGCGCTAAACCTGAAAGTTTCATCACATTTGAGAAGACGGAAACATGCCAATGTAATGCACGCAAAGTTTGGAAATGTTTCTAATACTACGAGTGCGACCAAAATTTTATGTTTAAGACGAGGCTGAGTCGACATGTGCCTCTTCATATCAGTAAAAAACCATTTCAATACAAGACATCTCTGGAAATCAATCTACCCTTAAGTTATTGTTTTGTTTGTAATTTTGTAGATATGTATTTATATAATTTTAATTTTGTAATTAATAAGGATCCTAGACTATGTTATTTTATCCAGTTTTAACTACTTTAATTTAAATTTTTGATTAAATAAGAAATTTCGGATTAATGAGCAGGTTTTTTTCTTCCGGTTTCGGTGGTATTGCAGTCTTTAATTGTGGTTACTCATATTATTACATTACGTACTAACATTTAAGTTTCAGATTTACTCTTCAGCCATGCTGAACATGTGATTATCTCAGCAATGGACAGTTACCTCAATACTAAGTTTCAGAAGGTATTGTGGTAGTTGCCTATTGTTGATGTAAGCCACATCCCATCTTAGAGAACAAAGAAATGAAGACCATATGCCTTGGAAACATTATTTTAGGGGTTAAGTTTTGCACTGGTATGAAGAGTAACATGTTTACTGAGCCTTGCGCTAAACCTGAAAGTTTCATCACATTTGAGAAGACGGAAACATGCCAAGGCAATGCACGCAAAGTTTGAAACTGTTTGTAATACTACGAGTGCGACCAAAATTTTATGTTTAATACAAGGCTGAGTCGACATGTGCCTCTTCATATCAGTAAAAAACCATTTCAATACAAGACATCTCTGGAAATCAATCTACCCTTAAGTTATTGTTTTGTTTGTAATTTTGTAGATATGTATTTATATAATTTTAATTTTGTAATTATTAAGGATCCTAGACTATGTTATTTTATCCAGTTTTAACTACTTTAATTTAAATTTTTGATTAAATAAGAAATTTCGGATTAATGAGCAGGTTTTTTTTTCTTCCGGTTTCGGTGGTATTGCAGTCTTTAATTGTGGTTACTCATATTATTACATTAAGTATTAATTAACATTTAAATTTCAGATTTACTCTTCAGCCATGCTGAACATGTGATTATCTCAGCAATGGACAGTTACCTCAATACTAAGTTTCAGAAGGTATTGTGGTAGTTGCCTATTGTTGATGTAAGCCACATCCCATCTTAGAGAACAAAGAAATAAAGACCATATGCCTTGGAAACAATATTTTAGTGGTTAAGTTTTGCACTGGTATGAAGAGTAACATGTTTACTGAGCCTTGCGCTAAACCTGAAAGTTTCATCACATTTGAGAAGACGGAAACATGCCAATGTAATGCACGCAAAGTTTGGAAATGTTTCTAATACTACGAGTGCGACCAAAATTTTATGTTTAAGACGAGGCTGAGTCGACATGTGCCTCTTCATATCAGTAAAAAACCATTTCAATACAAGACATCTCTGGAAATCAATCTACCCTTAAGTTATTGTTTTGTTTGTAATTTTGTAGATATGTATTTATATAATTTTAATTTTGTAATTATTAAGGATCCTAGACTATGTTATTTTATCCAGTTTTAATTACTTTAATTTAAATTATTGATTAAATAAGAAAATTCGGATTAATGAGCAGGTTTTTTTCTTCCGGTTTCGATGGTATTGCAGCTTCCAATTGTGGTTAGTCATACATTACGTATTCATTAACATTTAAGTTTCAGATTTACTCTTCAGCCATGCTGAACATGTGATTATCTCAGCAATGGGCAGTTACCTCAATACTAAGTTTCAGAAGGTATTGTAGTAATTGCCCATTGTTGATGTAAGCCATATCCCATCTTAGAGAACAAAGAAATGAAGACCATATGCCTTGGAAACATTATTTTAGGGGTTAAGTTTTGCACTGGTATGAAGAGTAACATGTTTACTGAGCCTTGCGCTAAACCTGAAAGTTTCATCACATTTGAGAAGACGGAAACATGCCAAGGCAATGCACGCAAAGTTTGAAACTGTTTGTAATACTACGAGTGCGACCAAAATTTTATGTTTAAGACGAGGCTGAGTCGACATGTGCCTCTTCATATCAGTAAAAAACCATTTCAATACAAGACATCTCTGGAAATCAATCTACCCTTAAGTTATTGTTTTGTTTGTAATTTTGTAGATATGTATTTATATAATTTTAATTTTGTAATTATTAAGGATCCTAGACTATGTTATTTTATCCAGTTTTAATTACTTTAATTTAAATTATTGATTAAATAAGAAAATTCGGATTAATGAGCAGGTTTTTTTCTTCCGGTTTCGATGGTATTGCAGCTTCCAATTGTGGTTAGTCATACATTACGTATTCATTAACATTTAAGTTTCAGATTTACTCTTCAGCCATGCTGAACATGTGATTATCTCAGCAATGGGCAGTTACCTCAATACTAAGTTTCAGAAGGTATTGTAGTAATTGCCCATTGTTGATGTAAGCCATATCCCATCTTAGAGAACAAAGAAATGAAGACCATATGCCTTGGAAACATTATTTTAGGGGTTAAGTTTTGCACTGGTATGAAGAGTAACATGTTTACTGAGCCTTGCGCTAAACCTGAAAGTTTCATCACATTTGAGAAGACGGAAACATGCCAATGTAATGCACGCAAAGTTTGGAAATGTTTCTAATACTACGAGTGCGACCAAAATTTTATGTTTAAGACGAGGCTGAGTCGACATGTGCCTCTTCATATCAGTAAAAAACCATTTCAATACAAGACATCTCTGGAAATCAATCTACCCTTAAGTTATTGTTTTGTTTGTAATTTTGTAGATATGTATTTATATAATTTTAATTTTGTAATTAATAAGGATCCTAGACTATGTTATTTTATCCAGTTTTAACTACTTTAATTTAAATTTTTGATTAAATAAGAAATTTCGGATTAATGAGCAGGTTTTTTTCTTCCGGTTTCGGTGGTATTGCAGTCTTTAATTGTGGTTACTCATATTATTACATTACGTACTAACATTTAAGTTTCAGATTTACTCTTCAGCCATGCTGAACATGTGATTATCTCAGCAATGGACAGTTACCTCAATACTAAGTTTCAGAAGGTATTGTGGTAGTTGCCTATTGTTGATGTAAGCCACATCCCATCTTAGAGAACAAAGAAATGAAGACCATATGCCTTGGAAACATTATTTTAGGGGTTAAGTTTTGCACTGGTATGAAGAGTAACATGTTTACTGAGCCTTGCGCTAAACCTGAAAGTTTCATCACATTTGAGAAGACGGAAACATGCCAAGGCAATGCACGCAAAGTTTGAAACTGTTTGTAATACTACGAGTGCGACCAAAATTTTATGTTTAATACAAGGCTGAGTCGACATGTGCCTCTTCATATCAGTAAAAAACCATTTCAATACAAGACATCTCTGGAAATCAATCTACCCTTAAGTTATTGTTTTGTTTGTAATTTTGTAGATATGTATTTATATAATTTTAATTTTGTAATTATTAAGGATCCTAGACTATGTTATTTTATCCAGTTTTAACTACTTTAATTTAAATTTTTGATTAAATAAGAAATTTCGGATTAATGAGCAGGTTTTTTTTTCTTCCGGTTTCGGTGGTATTGCAGTCTTTAATTGTGGTTACTCATATTATTACATTAAGTATTAATTAACATTTAAATTTCAGATTTACTCTTCAGCCATGCTGAACATGTGATTATCTCAGCAATGGACAGTTACCTCAATACTAAGTTTCAGAAGGTATTGTGGTAGTTGCCTATTGTTGATGTAAGCCACATCCCATCTTAGAGAACAAAGAAATAAAGACCATATGCCTTGGAAACAATATTTTAGTGGTTAAGTTTTGCACTGGTATGAAGAGTAACATGTTTACTGAGCCTTGCGCTAAACCTGAAAGTTTCATCACATTTGAGAAGACGGAAACATGCCAATGTAATGCACGCAAAGTTTGGAAATGTTTCTAATACTACGAGTGCGACCAAAATTTTATGTTTAAGACGAGGCTGAGTCGACATGTGCCTCTTCATATCAGTAAAAAACCATTTCAATACAAGACATCTCTGGAAATCAATCTACCCTTAAGTTATTGTTTTGTTTGTAATTTTGTAGATATGTATTTATATAATTTTAATTTTGTAATTATTAAGGATCCTAGACTATGTTATTTTATCCAGTTTTAATTACTTTAATTTAAATTATTGATTAAATAAGAAAATTCGGATTAATGAGCAGGTTTTTTTCTTCCGGTTTCGATGGTATTGCAGCTTCCAATTGTGGTTAGTCATACATTACGTATTCATTAACATTTAAGTTTCAGATTTACTCTTCAGCCATGCTGAACATGTGATTATCTCAGCAATGGGCAGTTACCTCAATACTAAGTTTCAGAAGGTATTGTAGTAATTGCCCATTGTTGATGTAAGCCATATCCCATCTTAGAGAACAAAGAAATGAAGACCATATGCCTTGGAAACATTATTTTAGGGGTTAAGTTTTGCACTGGTATGAAGAGTAACATGTTTACTGAGCCTTGCGCTAAACCTGAAAGTTTCATCACATTTGAGAAGACGGAAACATGCCAAGGCAATGCACGCAAAGTTTGAAACTGTTTGTAATACTACGAGTGCGACCAAAATTTTATGTTTAAGACGAGGCTGAGTCGACATGTGCCTCTTCATATCAGTAAAAAACCATTTCAATACAAGACATCTCTGGAAATCAATCTACCCTTAAGTTACTGTTTTGTTTGTAATTTTGTAGATATGTATTTATATAATTTTAATTTTGTAATTAATAAGGATCCTAGACTATGTTATTTTATCCAGTTTTAACTACTTTAATTTAAATTTTTGATTAAATAAGAAATTTCGGATTAATGAGCAGGTTTTTTTCTTCCGGTTTCGGTGGTATTGCAGTCTTTAATTGTGGTTACTCATATTATTACATTACGTACTAACATTTAAGTTTCAGATTTACTCTTCAGCCATGCTGAACATGTGATTATCTCAGCAATGGACAGTTACCTCAATACTAAGTTTCAGAAGGTATTGTGGTAGTTGCCTATTGTTGATGTAAGCCACATCCCATCTTAGAGAACAAAGAAATGAAGACCATATGCCTTGGAAACATTATTTTAGGGGTTAAGTTTTGCACTGGTATGAAGAGTAACATGTTTACTGAGCCTTGCGCTAAACCTGAAAGTTTCATCACATTTGAGAAGACGGAAACATGCCAAGGCAATGCACGCAAAGTTTGAAACTGTTTGTAATACTACGAGTGCGACCAAAATTTTATGTTTAAGACGAGGCTGAGTCGACATGTGCCTCTTCATATCAGTAAAAAACCATTTCAATACAAGACATCTCTGGAAATCAATCTACCCTTAAGTTATTGTTTTGTTTGTAATTTTGTAGATATGTATTTATATAATTTTAATTTTGTAATTAATAAGGATCCTAGACTATGTTATTTTATCCAGTTTTAACTACTTTAATTTAAATTTTTGATTAAATAAGAAATTTCGGATTAATGAGCAGGTTTTTTTCTTCCGGTTTCGGTGGTATTGCAGTCTTTAATTGTGGTTACTCATATTATTACATTACGTACTAACATTTAAGTTTCAGATTTACTCTTCAGCCATGCTGAACATGTGATTATCTCAGCAATGGACAGTTACCTCAATACTAAGTTTCAGAAGGTATTGTGGTAGTTGCCTATTGTTGATGTAAGCCACATCCCATCTTAGAGAACAAAGAAATGAAGACCATATGCCTTGGAAACATTATTTTAGGGGTTAAGTTTTGCACTGGTATGAAGAGTAACATGTTTACTGAGCCTTGCGCTAAACCTGAAAGTTTCATCACATTTGAGAAGACGGAAACATGCCAAGGCAATGCACGCAAAGTTTGAAACTGTTTGTAATACTACGAGTGCGACCAAAATTTTATGTTTAATACAAGGCTGAGTCGACATGTGCCTCTTCATATCAGTAAAAAACCATTTCAATACAAGACATCTCTGGAAATCAATCTACCCTTAAGTTATTGTTTTGTTTGTAATTTTGTAGATATGTATTTATATAATTTTAATTTTGTAATTATTAAGGATCCTAGACTATGTTATTTTATCCAGTTTTAACTACTTTAATTTAAATTTTTGATTAAATAAGAAATTTCGGATTAATGAGCAGGTTTTTTTTTCTTCCGGTTTCGGTGGTATTGCAGTCTTTAATTGTGGTTACTCATATTATTACATTAAGTATTAATTAACATTTAAATTTCAGATTTACTCTTCAGCCATGCTGAACATGTGATTATCTCAGCAATGGACAGTTACCTCAATACTAAGTTTCAGAAGGTATTGTGGTAGTTGCCTATTGTTGATGTAAGCCACATCCCATCTTAGAGAACAAAGAAATAAAGACCATATGCCTTGGAAACAATATTTTAGTGGTTAAGTTTTGCACTGGTATGAAGAGTAACATGTTTACTGAGCCTTGCGCTAAACCTGAAAGTTTCATCACATTTGAGAAGACGGAAACATGCCAATGTAATGCACGCAAAGTTTGGAAATGTTTCTAATACTACGAGTGCGACCAAAATTTTATGTTTAAGACGAGGCTGAGTCGACATGTGCCTCTTCATATCAGTAAAAAACCATTTCAATACAAGACATCTCTGGAAATCAATCTACCCTTAAGTTATTGTTTTGTTTGTAATTTTGTAGATATGTATTTATATAATTTTAATTTTGTAATTATTAAGGATCCTAGACTATGTTATTTTATCCAGTTTTAATTACTTTAATTTAAATTATTGATTAAATAAGAAAATTCGGATTAATGAGCAGGTTTTTTTCTTCCGGTTTCGATGGTATTGCAGCTTCCAATTGTGGTTAGTCATACATTACGTATTCATTAACATTTAAGTTTCAGATTTACTCTTCAGCCATGCTGAACATGTGATTATCTCAGCAATGGGCAGTTACCTCAATACTAAGTTTCAGAAGGTATTGTAGTAATTGCCCATTGTTGATGTAAGCCATATCCCATCTTAGAGAACAAAGAAATGAAGACCATATGCCTTGGAAACATTATTTTAGGGGTTAAGTTTTGCACTGGTATGAAGAGTAACATGTTTACTGAGCCTTGCGCTAAACCTGAAAGTTTCATCACATTTGAGAAGACGGAAACATGCCAATGTAATGCACGCAAAGTTTGGAAATGTTTCTAATACTACGAGTGCGACCAAAATTTTATGTTTAAGACGAGGCTGAGTCGACATGTGCCTCTTCATATCAGTAAAAAACCATTTCAATACAAGACATCTCTGGAAATCAATCTACCCTTAAGTTATTGTTTTGTTTGTAATTTTGTAGATATGTATTTATATAATTTTAATTTTGTAATTAATAAGGATCCTAGACTATGTTATTTTATCCAGTTTTAACTACTTTAATTTAAATTTTTGATTAAATAAGAAATTTCGGATTAATGAGCAGGTTTTTTTCTTCCGGTTTCGGTGGTATTGCAGTCTTTAATTGTGGTTACTCATATTATTACATTACGTACTAACATTTAAGTTTCAGATTTACTCTTCAGCCATGCTGAACATGTGATTATCTCAGCAATGGACAGTTACCTCAATACTAAGTTTCAGAAGGTATTGTGGTAGTTGCCTATTGTTGATGTAAGCCACATCCCATCTTAGAGAACAAAGAAATGAAGACCATATGCCTTGGAAACATTATTTTAGGGGTTAAGTTTTGCACTGGTATGAAGAGTAACATGTTTACTGAGCCTTGCGCTAAACCTGAAAGTTTCATCACATTTGAGAAGACGGAAACATGCCAAGGCAATGCACGCAAAGTTTGAAACTGTTTGTAATACTACGAGTGCGACCAAAATTTTATGTTTAATACAAGGCTGAGTCGACATGTGCCTCTTCATATCAGTAAAAAACCATTTCAATACAAGACATCTCTGGAAATCAATCTACCCTTAAGTTATTGTTTTGTTTGTAATTTTGTAGATATGTATTTATATAATTTTAATTTTGTAATTATTAAGGATCCTAGACTATGTTATTTTATCCAGTTTTAACTACTTTAATTTAAATTTTTGATTAAATAAGAAATTTCGGATTAATGAGCAGGTTTTTTTTTCTTCCGGTTTCGGTGGTATTGCAGTCTTTAATTGTGGTTACTCATATTATTACATTAAGTATTAATTAACATTTAAATTTCAGATTTACTCTTCAGCCATGCTGAACATGTGATTATCTCAGCAATGGACAGTTACCTCAATACTAAGTTTCAGAAGGTATTGTGGTAGTTGCCTATTGTTGATGTAAGCCACATCCCATCTTAGAGAACAAAGAAATAAAGACCATATGCCTTGGAAACAATATTTTAGTGGTTAAGTTTTGCACTGGTATGAAGAGTAACATGTTTACTGAGCCTTGCGCTAAACCTGAAAGTTTCATCACATTTGAGAAGACGGAAACATGCCAATGTAATGCACGCAAAGTTTGGAAATGTTTCTAATACTACGAGTGCGACCAAAATTTTATGTTTAAGACGAGGCTGAGTCGACATGTGCCTCTTCATATCAGTAAAAAACCATTTCAATACAAGACATCTCTGGAAATCAATCTACCCTTAAGTTATTGTTTTGTTTGTAATTTTGTAGATATGTATTTATATAATTTTAATTTTGTAATTATTAAGGATCCTAGACTATGTTATTTTATCCAGTTTTAATTACTTTAATTTAAATTATTGATTAAATAAGAAAATTCGGATTAATGAGCAGGTTTTTTTCTTCCGGTTTCGATGGTATTGCAGCTTCCAATTGTGGTTAGTCATACATTACGTATTCATTAACATTTAAGTTTCAGATTTACTCTTCAGCCATGCTGAACATGTGATTATCTCAGCAATGGGCAGTTACCTCAATACTAAGTTTCAGAAGGTATTGTAGTAATTGCCCATTGTTGATGTAAGCCATATCCCATCTTAGAGAACAAAGAAATGAAGACCATATGCCTTGGAAACATTATTTTAGGGGTTAAGTTTTGCACTGGTATGAAGAGTAACATGTTTACTGAGCCTTGCGCTAAACCTGAAAGTTTCATCACATTTGAGAAGACGGAAACATGCCAAGGCAATGCACGCAAAGTTTGAAACTGTTTGTAATACTACGAGTGCGACCAAAATTTTATGTTTAAGACGAGGCTGAGTCGACATGTGCCTCTTCATATCAGTAAAAAACCATTTCAATACAAGACATCTCTGGAAATCAATCTACCCTTAAGTTATTGTTTTGTTTGTAATTTTGTAGATATGTATTTATATAATTTTAATTTTGTAATTATTAAGGATCCTAGACTATGTTATTTTATCCAGTTTTAATTACTTTAATTTAAATTATTGATTAAATAAGAAAATTCGGATTAATGAGCAGGTTTTTTTCTTCCGGTTTCGATGGTATTGCAGCTTCCAATTGTGGTTAGTCATACATTACGTATTCATTAACATTTAAGTTTCAGATTTACTCTTCAGCCATGCTGAACATGTGATTATCTCAGCAATGGGCAGTTACCTCAATACTAAGTTTCAGAAGGTATTGTAGTAATTGCCCATTGTTGATGTAAGCCATATCCCATCTTAGAGAACAAAGAAATGAAGACCATATGCCTTGGAAACATTATTTTAGGGGTTAAGTTTTGCACTGGTATGAAGAGTAACATGTTTACTGAGCCTTGCGCTAAACCTGAAAGTTTCATCACATTTGAGAAGACGGAAACATGCCAAGGCAATGCACGCAAAGTTTGAAACTGTTTGTAATACTACGAGTGCGACCAAAATTTTATGTTTAAGACGAGGCTGAGTCGACATGTGCCTCTTCATATCAGTAAAAAACCATTTCAATACAAGACATCTCTGGAAATCAATCTACCCTTAAGTTATTGTTTTGTTTGTAATTTTGTAGATATGTATTTATATAATTTTAATTTTGTAATTAATAAGGATCCTAGACTATGTTATTTTATCCAGTTTTAACTACTTTAATTTAAATTTTTGATTAAATAAGAAATTTCGGATTAATGAGCAGGTTTTTTTTTCTTCCGGTTTCGGTGGTATTGCAGTCTTTAATTGTGGTTACTCATATTATTACATTAAGTATTAATTAACATTTAAATTTCAGATTTACTCTTCAGCCATGCTGAACATGTGATTATCTCAGCAATGGACAGTTACCTCAATACTAAGTTTCAGAAGGTATTGTGGTAGTTGCCTATTGTTGATGTAAGCCACATCCCATCTTAGAGAACAAAGAAATAAAGACCATATGCCTTGGAAACAATATTTTAGTGGTTAAGTTTTGCACTGGTATGAAGAGTAACATGTTTACTGAGCCTTGCGCTAAACCTGAAAGTTTCATCACATTTGAGAAGACGGAAACATGCCAATGTAATGCACGCAAAGTTTGGAAATGTTTCTAATACTACGAGTGCGACCAAAATTTTATGTTTAAGACGAGGCTGAGTCGACATGTGCCTCTTCATATCAGTAAAAAACCATTTCAATACAAGACATCTCTGGAAATCAATCTACCCTTAAGTTATTGTTTTGTTTGTAATTTTGTAGATATGTATTTATATAATTTTAATTTTGTAATTATTAAGGATCCTAGACTATGTTATTTTATCCAGTTTTAATTACTTTAATTTAAATTATTGATTAAATAAGAAAATTCGGATTAATGAGCAGGTTTTTTTCTTCCGGTTTCGATGGTATTGCAGCTTCCAACTGTGGTTAGTCATACATTACGTATTCATTAACATTTAAGTTTCAGATTTACTCTTCAGCCATGCTGAACATGTGATTATCTCAGCAATGGGCAGTTACCTCAATACTAAGTTTCAGAAGGTATTGTAGTAATTGCCCATTGTTGATGTAAGCCATATCCCATCTTAGAGAACAAAGAAATGAAGACCATATGCCTTGGAAACATTATTTTAGGGGTTAAGTTTTGCACTGGTATGAAGAGTAACATGTTTACTGAGCCTTGCGCTAAACCTGAAAGTTTCATCACATTTGAGAAGACGGAAACATGCCAAGGCAATGCACGCAAAGTTTGAAACTGTTTGTAATACTACGAGTGCGACCAAAATTTTATGTTTAATACAAGGCTGAGTCGACATGTGCCTCTTCATATCAGTAAAAAACCATTTCAATACAAGACATCTCTGGAAATCAATCTACCCTTAAGTTATTGTTTTGTTTGTAATTTTGTAGATATGTATTTATATAATTTTAATTTTGTAATTATTAAGGATCCTAGACTATGTTATTTTATCCAGTTTTAACTACTTTAATTTAAATTTTTGATTAAATAAGAAATTTCGGATTAATGAGCAGGTTTTTTTTTCTTCCGGTTTCGGTGGTATTGCAGTCTTTAATTGTGGTTACTCATATTATTACATTAAGTATTAATTAACATTTAAATTTCAGATTTACTCTTCAGCCATGCTGAACATGTGATTATCTCAGCAATGGACAGTTACCTCAATACTAAGTTTCAGAAGGTATTGTGGTAGTTGCCTATTGTTGATGTAAGCCACATCCCATCTTAGAGAACAAAGAAATAAAGACCATATGCCTTGGAAACAATATTTTAGTGGTTAAGTTTTGCACTGGTATGAAGAGTAACATGTTTACTGAGCCTTGCGCTAAACCTGAAAGTTTCATCACATTTGAGAAGACGGAAACATGCCAATGTAATGCACGCAAAGTTTGGAAATGTTTCTAATACTACGAGTGCGACCAAAATTTTATGTTTAAGACGAGGCTGAGTCGACATGTGCCTCTTCATATCAGTAAAAAACCATTTCAATACAAGACATCTCTGGAAATCAATCTACCCTTAAGTTATTGTTTTGTTTGTAATTTTGTAGATATGTATTTATATAATTTTAATTTTGTAATTATTAAGGATCCTAGACTATGTTATTTTATCCAGTTTTAATTACTTTAATTTAAATTATTGATTAAATAAGAAAATTCGGATTAATGAGCAGGTTTTTTTCTTCCGGTTTCGATGGTATTGCAGCTTCCAATTGTGGTTAGTCATACATTACGTATTCATTAACATTTAAGTTTCAGATTTACTCTTCAGCCATGCTGAACATGTGATTATCTCAGCAATGGGCAGTTACCTCAATACTAAGTTTCAGAAGGTATTGTAGTAATTGCCCATTGTTGATGTAAGCCATATCCCATCTTAGAGAACAAAGAAATGAAGACCATATGCCTTGGAAACATTATTTTAGGGGTTAAGTTTTGCACTGGTATGAAGAGTAACATGTTTACTGAGCCTTGCGCTAAACCTGAAAGTTTCATCACATTTGAGAAGACGGAAACATGCCAAGGCAATGCACGCAAAGTTTGAAACTGTTTGTAATACTACGAGTGCGACCAAAATTTTATGTTTAAGACGAGGCTGAGTCGACATGTGCCTCTTCATATCAGTAAAAAACCATTTCAATACAAGACATCTCTGGAAATCAATCTACCCTTAAGTTACTGTTTTGTTTGTAATTTTGTAGATATGTATTTATATAATTTTAATTTTGTAATTAATAAGGATCCTAGACTATGTTATTTTATCCAGTTTTAACTACTTTAATTTAAATTTTTGATTAAATAAGAAATTTCGGATTAATGAGCAGGTTTTTTTTTCTTCCGGTTTCGGTGGTATTGCAGTCTTTAATTGTGGTTACTCATATTATTACATTACGTACTAACATTTAAGTTTCAGATTTACTCTTCAGCCATGCTGAACATGTGATTATCTCAGCAATGGACAGTTACCTCAATACTAAGTTTCAGAAGGTATTGTGGTAGTTGCCTATTGTTGATGTAAGCCACATCCCATCTTAGAGAACAAAGAAATGAAGACCATATGCCTTGGAAACATTATTTTAGGGGTTAAGTTTTGCACTGGTATGAAGAGTAACATGTTTACTGAGCCTTGCGCTAAACCTGAAAGTTTCATCACATTTGAGAAGACGGAAACATGCCAAGGCAATGCACGCAAAGTTTGAAACTGTTTGTAATACTACGAGTGCGACCAAAATTTTATGTTTAAGACGAGGCTGAGTCGACATGTGCCTCTTCATATCAGTAAAAAACCATTTCAATACAAGACATCTCTGGAAATCAATCTACCCTTAAGTTATTGTTTTGTTTGTAATTTTGTAGATATGTATTTATATAATTTTAATTTTGTAATTAATAAGGATCCTAGACTATGTTATTTTATCCAGTTTTAACTACTTTAATTTAAATTTTTGATTAAATAAGAAATTTCGGATTAATGAGCAGGTTTTTTTCTTCCGGTTTCGGTGGTATTGCAGTCTTTAATTGTGGTTACTCATATTATTACATTACGTACTAACATTTAAGTTTCAGATTTACTCTTCAGCCATGCTGAACATGTGATTATCTCAGCAATGGGCAGTTACCTCAATACTAAGTTTCAGAAGGTATTGTAGTAATTGCCCATTGTTGATGTAAGCCATATCCCATCTTAGAGAACAAAGAAATGAAGACCATATGCCTTGGAAACATTATTTTAGGGGTTAAGTTTTGCACTGGTATGAAGAGTAACATGTTTACTGAGCCTTGCGCTAAACCTGAAAGTTTCATCACATTTGAGAAGACGGAAACATGCCAAGGCAATGCACGCAAAGTTTGAAACTGTTTGTAATACTACGAGTGCGACCAAAATTTTATGTTTAAGACGAGGCTGAGTCGACATGTGCCTCTTCATATCAGTAAAAAACCATTTCAATACAAGACATCTCTGGAAATCAATCTACCCTTAAGTTATTGTTTTGTTTGTAATTTTGTAGATATGTATTTATATAATTTTAATTTTGTAATTATTAAGGATCCTAGACTATGTTATTTTATCCAGTTTTAATTACTTTAATTTAAATTATTGATTAAATAAGAAAATTCGGATTAATGAGCAGGTTTTTTTCTTCCGGTTTCGATGGTATTGCAGCTTCCAATTGTGGTTAGTCATACATTACGTATTCATTAACATTTAAGTTTCAGATTTACTCTTCAGCCATGCTGAACATGTGATTATCTCAGCAATGGACAGTTACCTCAATACTAAGTTTCAGAAGGTATTGTGGTAGTTGCCCATTGTTGATGTAAGCCATATCCCATCTTAGAGAACAAAGAAATGAAGACCATATGCCTTGGAAACATTATTTTAGGGGTTAAGTTTTGCACTGGTATGAAGAGTAACATGTTTACTGAGCCTTGCGCTAAACCTGAAAGTTTCATCACATTTGAGAAGACGGAAACATGCCAATGTAATGCACGCAAAGTTTGGAAATGTTTCTAATACTACGAGTGCGACCAAAATTTTATGTTTAAGACGAGGCTGAGTCGACATGTGCCTCTTCATATCAGTAAAAAACCATTTCAATACAAGACATCTCTGGAAATCAATCTACCCTTAAGTTATTGTTTTGTTTGTAATTTTGTAGATATGTATTTATATAATTTTAATTTTGTAATTAATAAGGATCCTAGACTATGTTATTTTATCCAGTTTTAACTACTTTAATTTAAATTTTTGATTAAATAAGAAATTTCGGATTAATGAGCAGGTTTTTTTCTTCCGGTTTCGGTGGTATTGCAGTCTTTAATTGTGGTTACTCATATTATTACATTACGTACTAACATTTAAGTTTCAGATTTACTCTTCAGCCATGCTGAACATGTGATTATCTCAGCAATGGACAGTTACCTCAATACTAAGTTTCAGAAGGTATTGTGGTAGTTGCCTATTGTTGATGTAAGCCACATCCCATCTTAGAGAACAAAGAAATGAAGACCATATGCCTTGGAAACATTATTTTAGGGGTTAAGTTTTGCACTGGTATGAAGAGTAACATGTTTACTGAGCCTTGCGCTAAACCTGAAAGTTTCATCACATTTGAGAAGACGGAAACATGCCAAGGCAATGCACGCAAAGTTTGAAACTGTTTGTAATACTACGAGTGCGACCAAAATTTTATGTTTAATACAAGGCTGAGTCGACATGTGCCTCTTCATATCAGTAAAAAACCATTTCAATACAAGACATCTCTGGAAATCAATCTACCCTTAAGTTATTGTTTTGTTTGTAATTTTGTAGATATGTATTTATATAATTTTAATTTTGTAATTATTAAGGATCCTAGACTATGTTATTTTATCCAGTTTTAACTACTTTAATTTAAATTTTTGATTAAATAAGAAATTTCGGATTAATGAGCAGGTTTTTTTTTCTTCCGGTTTCGGTGGTATTGCAGTCTTTAATTGTGGTTACTCATATTATTACATTAAGTATTAATTAACATTTAAATTTCAGATTTACTCTTCAGCCATGCTGAACATGTGATTATCTCAGCAATGGACAGTTACCTCAATACTAAGTTTCAGAAGGTATTGTGGTAGTTGCCTATTGTTGATGTAAGCCACATCCCATCTTAGAGAACAAAGAAATAAAGACCATATGCCTTGGAAACAATATTTTAGTGGTTAAGTTTTGCACTGGTATGAAGAGTAACATGTTTACTGAGCCTTGCGCTAAACCTGAAAGTTTCATCACATTTGAGAAGACGGAAACATGCCAATGTAATGCACGCAAAGTTTGGAAATGTTTCTAATACTACGAGTGCGACCAAAATTTTATGTTTAAGACGAGGCTGAGTCGACATGTGCCTCTTCATATCAGTAAAAAACCATTTCAATACAAGACATCTCTGGAAATCAATCTACCCTTAAGTTATTGTTTTGTTTGTAATTTTGTAGATATGTATTTATATAATTTTAATTTTGTAATTATTAAGGATCCTAGACTATGTTATTTTATCCAGTTTTAATTACTTTAATTTAAATTATTGATTAAATAAGAAAATTCGGATTAATGAGCAGGTTTTTTTCTTCCGGTTTCGATGGTATTGCAGCTTCCAATTGTGGTTAGTCATACATTACGTATTCATTAACATTTAAGTTTCAGATTTACTCTTCAGCCATGCTGAACATGTGATTATCTCAGCAATGGGCAGTTACCTCAATACTAAGTTTCAGAAGGTATTGTAGTAATTGCCCATTGTTGATGTAAGCCATATCCCATCTTAGAGAACAAAGAAATGAAGACCATATGCCTTGGAAACATTATTTTAGGGGTTAAGTTTTGCACTGGTATGAAGAGTAACATGTTTACTGAGCCTTGCGCTAAACCTGAAAGTTTCATCACATTTGAGAAGACGGAAACATGCCAAGGCAATGCACGCAAAGTTTGAAACTGTTTGTAATACTACGAGTGCGACCAAAATTTTATGTTTAAGACGAGGCTGAGTCGACATGTGCCTCTTCATATCAGTAAAAAACCATTTCAATACAAGACATCTCTGGAAATCAATCTACCCTTAAGTTATTGTTTTGTTTGTAATTTTGTAGATATGTATTTATATAATTTTAATTTTGTAATTATTAAGGATCCTAGACTATGTTATTTTATCCAGTTTTAATTACTTTAATTTAAATTATTGATTAAATAAGAAAATTCGGATTAATGAGCAGGTTTTTTTCTTCCGGTTTCGATGGTATTGCAGCTTCCAATTGTGGTTAGTCATACATTACGTATTCATTAACATTTAAGTTTCAGATTTACTCTTCAGCCATGCTGAACATGTGATTATCTCAGCAATGGGCAGTTACCTCAATACTAAGTTTCAGAAGGTATTGTAGTAATTGCCCATTGTTGATGTAAGCCATATCCCATCTTAGAGAACAAAGAAATGAAGACCATATGCCTTGGAAACATTATTTTAGGGGTTAAGTTTTGCACTGGTATGAAGAGTAACATGTTTACTGAGCCTTGCGCTAAACCTGAAAGTTTCATCACATTTGAGAAGACGGAAACATGCCAATGTAATGCACGCAAAGTTTGGAAATGTTTCTAATACTACGAGTGCGACCAAAATTTTATGTTTAAGACGAGGCTGAGTCGACATGTGCCTCTTCATATCAGTAAAAAACCATTTCAATACAAGACATCTCTGGAAATCAATCTACCCTTAAGTTATTGTTTTGTTTGTAATTTTGTAGATATGTATTTATATAATTTTAATTTTGTAATTAATAAGGATCCTAGACTATGTTATTTTATCCAGTTTTAACTACTTTAATTTAAATTTTTGATTAAATAAGAAATTTCGGATTAATGAGCAGGTTTTTTTCTTCCGGTTTCGGTGGTATTGCAGTCTTTAATTGTGGTTACTCATATTATTACATTACGTACTAACATTTAAGTTTCAGATTTACTCTTCAGCCATGCTGAACATGTGATTATCTCAGCAATGGACAGTTACCTCAATACTAAGTTTCAGAAGGTATTGTGGTAGTTGCCTATTGTTGATGTAAGCCACATCCCATCTTAGAGAACAAAGAAATGAAGACCATATGCCTTGGAAACATTATTTTAGGGGTTAAGTTTTGCACTGGTATGAAGAGTAACATGTTTACTGAGCCTTGCGCTAAACCTGAAAGTTTCATCACATTTGAGAAGACGGAAACATGCCAAGGCAATGCACGCAAAGTTTGAAACTGTTTGTAATACTACGAGTGCGACCAAAATTTTATGTTTAATACAAGGCTGAGTCGACATGTGCCTCTTCATATCAGTAAAAAACCATTTCAATACAAGACATCTCTGGAAATCAATCTACCCTTAAGTTATTGTTTTGTTTGTAATTTTGTAGATATGTATTTATATAATTTTAATTTTGTAATTATTAAGGATCCTAGACTATGTTATTTTATCCAGTTTTAACTACTTTAATTTAAATTTTTGATTAAATAAGAAATTTCGGATTAATGAGCAGGTTTTTTTTTCTTCCGGTTTCGGTGGTATTGCAGTCTTTAATTGTGGTTACTCATATTATTACATTAAGTATTAATTAACATTTAAATTTCAGATTTACTCTTCAGCCATGCTGAACATGTGATTATCTCAGCAATGGACAGTTACCTCAATACTAAGTTTCAGAAGGTATTGTGGTAGTTGCCTATTGTTGATGTAAGCCACATCCCATCTTAGAGAACAAAGAAATAAAGACCATATGCCTTGGAAACAATATTTTAGTGGTTAAGTTTTGCACTGGTATGAAGAGTAACATGTTTACTGAGCCTTGCGCTAAACCTGAAAGTTTCATCACATTTGAGAAGACGGAAACATGCCAATGTAATGCACGCAAAGTTTGGAAATGTTTCTAATACTACGAGTGCGACCAAAATTTTATGTTTAAGACGAGGCTGAGTCGACATGTGCCTCTTCATATCAGTAAAAAACCATTTCAATACAAGACATCTCTGGAAATCAATCTACCCTTAAGTTATTGTTTTGTTTGTAATTTTGTAGATATGTATTTATATAATTTTAATTTTGTAATTATTAAGGATCCTAGACTATGTTATTTTATCCAGTTTTAATTACTTTAATTTAAATTATTGATTAAATAAGAAAATTCGGATTAATGAGCAGGTTTTTTTCTTCCGGTTTCGATGGTATTGCAGCTTCCAATTGTGGTTAGTCATACATTACGTATTCATTAACATTTAAGTTTCAGATTTACTCTTCAGCCATGCTGAACATGTGATTATCTCAGCAATGGACAGTTACCTCAATACTAAGTTTCAGAAGGTATTGTGGTAGTTGCCTATTGTTGATGTAAGCCACATCCCATCTTAGAGAACAAAGAAATGAAGACCATATGCCTTGGAAACATTATTTTAGGGGTTAAGTTTTGCACTGGTATGAAGAGTAACATGTTTACTGAGCCTTGCGCTAAACCTGAAAGTTTCATCACATTTGAGAAGACGGAAACATGCCAAGGCAATGCACGCAAAGTTTGAAACTGTTTGTAATACTACGAGTGCGACCAAAATTTTATGTTTAATACAAGGCTGAGTCGACATGTGCCTCTTCATATCAGTAAAAAACCATTTCAATACAAGACATCTCTGGAAATCAATCTACCCTTAAGTTATTGTTTTGTTTGTAATTTTGTAGATATGTATTTATATAATTTTAATTTTGTAATTATTAAGGATCCTAGACTATGTTATTTTATCCAGTTTTAACTACTTTAATTTAAATTTTTGATTAAATAAGAAATTTCGGATTAATGAGCAGGTTTTTTTTTCTTCCGGTTTCGGTGGTATTGCAGTCTTTAATTGTGGTTACTCATATTATTACATTAAGTATTAATTAACATTTAAATTTCAGATTTACTCTTCAGCCATGCTGAACATGTGATTATCTCAGCAATGGACAGTTACCTCAATACTAAGTTTCAGAAGGTATTGTGGTAGTTGCCTATTGTTGATGTAAGCCACATCCCATCTTAGAGAACAAAGAAATAAAGACCATATGCCTTGGAAACAATATTTTAGTGGTTAAGTTTTGCACTGGTATGAAGAGTAACATGTTTACTGAGCCTTGCGCTAAACCTGAAAGTTTCATCACATTTGAGAAGACGGAAACATGCCAATGTAATGCACGCAAAGTTTGGAAATGTTTCTAATACTACGAGTGCGACCAAAATTTTATGTTTAAGACGAGGCTGAGTCGACATGTGCCTCTTCATATCAGTAAAAAACCATTTCAATACAAGACATCTCTGGAAATCAATCTACCCTTAAGTTATTGTTTTGTTTGTAATTTTGTAGATATGTATTTATATAATTTTAATTTTGTAATTATTAAGGATCCTAGACTATGTTATTTTATCCAGTTTTAATTACTTTAATTTAAATTATTGATTAAATAAGAAAAT
This sequence comes from Dascillus cervinus, assembly GCA_949768715.1. Lineage (NCBI taxonomy): Eukaryota > Metazoa > Arthropoda > Insecta > Coleoptera > Dascillidae > Dascillus > Dascillus cervinus. The sequence goes on from OX458323.1 coordinate 5,725,041, forward strand.
TCGGATTAATGAGCAGGTTTTTTTCTTCCGGTTTCGATGGTATTGCAGCTTCCAATTGTGGTTAGTCATACATTACGTATTCATTAACATTTAAGTTTCAGATTTACTCTTCAGCCATGCTGAACATGTGATTATCTCAGCAATGGGCAGTTACCTCAATACTAAGTTTCAGAAGGTATTGTAGTAATTGCCCATTGTTGATGTAAGCCATATCCCATCTTAGAGAACAAAGAAATGAAGACCATATGCCTTGGAAACATTATTTTAGGGGTTAAGTTTTGCACTGGTATGAAGAGTAACATGTTTACTGAGCCTTGCGCTAAACCTGAAAGTTTCATCACATTTGAGAAGACGGAAACATGCCAAGGCAATGCACGCAAAGTTTGAAACTGTTTGTAATACTACGAGTGCGACCAAAATTTTATGTTTAAGACGAGGCTGAGTCGACATGTGCCTCTTCATATCAGTAAAAAACCATTTCAATACAAGACATCTCTGGAAATCAATCTACCCTTAAGTTATTGTTTTGTTTGTAATTTTGTAGATATGTATTTATATAATTTTAATTTTGTAATTATTAAGGATCCTAGACTATGTTATTTTATCCAGTTTTAATTACTTTAATTTAAATTATTGATTAAATAAGAAAATTCGGATTAATGAGCAGGTTTTTTTCTTCCGGTTTCGATGGTATTGCAGCTTCCAATTGTGGTTAGTCATACATTACGTATTCATTAACATTTAAGTTTCAGATTTACTCTTCAGCCATGCTGAACATGTGATTATCTCAGCAATGGGCAGTTACCTCAATACTAAGTTTCAGAAGGTATTGTAGTAATTGCCCATTGTTGATGTAAGCCATATCCCATCTTAGAGAACAAAGAAATGAAGACCATATGCCTTGGAAACATTATTTTAGGGGTTAAGTTTTGCACTGGTATGAAGAGTAACATGTTTACTGAGCCTTGCGCTAAACCTGAAAGTTTCATCACATTTGAGAAGACGGAAACATGCCAATGTAATGCACGCAAAGTTTGGAAATGTTTCTAATACTACGAGTGCGACCAAAATTTTATGTTTAAGACGAGGCTGAGTCGACATGTGCCTCTTCATATCAGTAAAAAACCATTTCAATACAAGACATCTCTGGAAATCAATCTACCCTTAAGTTATTGTTTTGTTTGTAATTTTGTAGATATGTATTTATATAATTTTAATTTTGTAATTAATAAGGATCCTAGACTATGTTATTTTATCCAGTTTTAACTACTTTAATTTAAATTTTTGATTAAATAAGAAATTTCGGATTAATGAGCAGGTTTTTTTCTTCCGGTTTCGGTGGTATTGCAGTCTTTAATTGTGGTTACTCATATTATTACATTACGTACTAACATTTAAGTTTCAGATTTACTCTTCAGCCATGCTGAACATGTGATTATCTCAGCAATGGACAGTTACCTCAATACTAAGTTTCAGAAGGTATTGTGGTAGTTGCCTATTGTTGATGTAAGCCACATCCCATCTTAGAGAACAAAGAAATGAAGACCATATGCCTTGGAAACATTATTTTAGGGGTTAAGTTTTGCACTGGTATGAAGAGTAACATGTTTACTGAGCCTTGCGCTAAACCTGAAAGTTTCATCACATTTGAGAAGACGGAAACATGCCAAGGCAATGCACGCAAAGTTTGAAACTGTTTGTAATACTACGAGTGCGACCAAAATTTTATGTTTAAGACGAGGCTGAGTCGACATGTGCCTCTTCATATCAGTAAAAAACCATTTCAATACAAGACATCTCTGGAAATCAATCTACCCTTAAGTTATTGTTTTGTTTGTAATTTTGTAGATATGTATTTATATAATTTTAATTTTGTAATTAATAAGGATCCTAGACTATGTTATTTTATCCAGTTTTAACTACTTTAATTTAAATTTTTGATTAAATAAGAAATTTCGGATTAATGAGCAGGTTTTTTTTTTCCGGTTTCGGTGGTATTGCAGTCTTTAATTGTGGTTACTCATATTATTACATTACGTACTAACATTTAAGTTTCAGATTTACTCTTCAGCCATGCTGAACATGTGATTATCTCAGCAATGGACAGTTACCTCAATACTAAGTTTCAGAAGGTATTGTGGTAGTTGCCTATTGTTGATGTAAGCCACATCCCATCTTAGAGAACAAAGAAATGAAGACCATATGCCTTGGAAACATTATTTTAGGGGTTAAGTTTTGCACTGGTATGAAGAGTAACATGTTTACTGAGCCTTGCGCTAAACCTGAAAGTTTCATCACATTTGAGAAGACGGAAACATGCCAAGGCAATGCACGCAAAGTTTGAAACTGTTTGTAATACTACGAGTGCGACCAAAATTTTATGTTTAATACAAGGCTGAGTCGACATGTGCCTCTTCATATCAGTAAAAAACCATTTCAATACAAGACATCTCTGGAAATCAATCTACCCTTAAGTTATTGTTTTGTTTGTAATTTTGTAGATATGTATTTATATAATTTTAATTTTGTAATTATTAAGGATCCTAGACTATGTTATTTTATCCAGTTTTAACTACTTTAATTTAAATTTTTGATTAAATAAGAAATTTCGGATTAATGAGCAGGTTTTTTTTTCTTCCGGTTTCGGTGGTATTGCAGTCTTTAATTGTGGTTACTCATATTATTACATTAAGTATTAATTAACATTTAAATTTCAGATTTACTCTTCAGCCATGCTGAACATGTGATTATCTCAGCAATGGACAGTTACCTCAATACTAAGTTTCAGAAGGTATTGTGGTAGTTGCCTATTGTTGATGTAAGCCACATCCCATCTTAGAGAACAAAGAAATAAAGACCATATGCCTTGGAAACAATATTTTAGTGGTTAAGTTTTGCACTGGTATGAAGAGTAACATGTTTACTGAGCCTTGCGCTAAACCTGAAAGTTTCATCACATTTGAGAAGACGGAAACATGCCAATGTAATGCACGCAAAGTTTGGAAATGTTTCTAATACTACGAGTGCGACCAAAATTTTATGTTTAAGACGAGGCTGAGTCGACATGTGCCTCTTCATATCAGTAAAAAACCATTTCAATACAAGACATCTCTGGAAATCAATCTACCCTTAAGTTATTGTTTTGTTTGTAATTTTGTAGATATGTATTTATATAATTTTAATTTTGTAATTATTAAGGATCCTAGACTATGTTATTTTATCCAGTTTTAATTACTTTAATTTAAATTATTGATTAAATAAGAAAATTCGGATTAATGAGCAGGTTTTTTTCTTCCGGTTTCGATGGTATTGCAGCTTCCAATTGTGGTTAGTCATACATTACGTATTCATTAACATTTAAGTTTCAGATTTACTCTTCAGCCATGCTGAACATGTGATTATCTCAGCAATGGACAGTTACCTCAATACTAAGTTTCAGAAGGTATTGTGGTAGTTGCCTATTGTTGATGTAAGCCACATCCCATCTTAGAGAACAAAGAAATGAAGACCATATGCCTTGGAAACATTATTTTAGGGGTTAAGTTTTGCACTGGTATGAAGAGTAACATGTTTACTGAGCCTTGCGCTAAACCTGAAAGTTTCATCACATTTGAGAAGACGGAAACATGCCAAGGCAATGCACGCAAAGTTTGAAACTGTTTGTAATACTACGAGTGCGACCAAAATTTTATGTTTAATACAAGGCTGAGTCGACATGTGCCTCTTCATATCAGTAAAAAACCATTTCAATACAAGACATCTCTGGAAATCAATCTACCCTTAAGTTATTGTTTTGTTTGTAATTTTGTAGATATGTATTTATATAATTTTAATTTTGTAATTATTAAGGATCCTAGACTATGTTATTTTATCCAGTTTTAACTACTTTAATTTAAATTTTTGATTAAATAAGAAATTTCGGATTAATGAGCAGGTTTTTTTTTCTTCCGGTTTCGGTGGTATTGCAGTCTTTAATTGTGGTTACTCATATTATTACATTAAGTATTAATTAACATTTAAATTTCAGATTTACTCTTCAGCCATGCTGAACATGTGATTATCTCAGCAATGGACAGTTACCTCAATACTAAGTTTCAGAAGGTATTGTGGTAGTTGCCTATTGTTGATGTAAGCCACATCCCATCTTAGAGAACAAAGAAATAAAGACCATATGCCTTGGAAACAATATTTTAGTGGTTAAGTTTTGCACTGGTATGAAGAGTAACATGTTTACTGAGCCTTGCGCTAAACCTGAAAGTTTCATCACATTTGAGAAGACGGAAACATGCCAATGTAATGCACGCAAAGTTTGGAAATGTTTCTAATACTACGAGTGCGACCAAAATTTTATGTTTAAGACGAGGCTGAGTCGACATGTGCCTCTTCATATCAGTAAAAAACCATTTCAATACAAGACATCTCTGGAAATCAATCTACCCTTAAGTTATTGTTTTGTTTGTAATTTTGTAGATATGTATTTATATAATTTTAATTTTGTAATTATTAAGGATCCTAGACTATGTTATTTTATCCAGTTTTAATTACTTTAATTTAAATTATTGATTAAATAAGAAAATTCGGATTAATGAGCAGGTTTTTTTCTTCCGGTTTCGATGGTATTGCAGCTTCCAATTGTGGTTAGTCATACATTACGTATTCATTAACATTTAAGTTTCAGATTTACTCTTCAGCCATGCTGAACATGTGATTATCTCAGCAATGGGCAGTTACCTCAATACTAAGTTTCAGAAGGTATTGTAGTAATTGCCCATTGTTGATGTAAGCCATATCCCATCTTAGAGAACAAAGAAATGAAGACCATATGCCTTGGAAACATTATTTTAGGGGTTAAGTTTTGCACTGGTATGAAGAGTAACATGTTTACTGAGCCTTGCGCTAAACCTGAAAGTTTCATCACATTTGAGAAGACGGAAACATGCCAAGGCAATGCACGCAAAGTTTGAAACTGTTTGTAATACTACGAGTGCGACCAAAATTTTATGTTTAAGACGAGGCTGAGTCGACATGTGCCTCTTCATATCAGTAAAAAACCATTTCAATACAAGACATCTCTGGAAATCAATCTACCCTTAAGTTATTGTTTTGTTTGTAATTTTGTAGATATGTATTTATATAATTTTAATTTTGTAATTATTAAGGATCCTAGACTATGTTATTTTATCCAGTTTTAATTACTTTAATTTAAATTATTGATTAAATAAGAAAATTCGGATTAATGAGCAGGTTTTTTTCTTCCGGTTTCGATGGTATTGCAGCTTCCAATTGTGGTTAGTCATACATTACGTATTCATTAACATTTAAGTTTCAGATTTACTCTTCAGCCATGCTGAACATGTGATTATCTCAGCAATGGGCAGTTACCTCAATACTAAGTTTCAGAAGGTATTGTAGTAATTGCCCATTGTTGATGTAAGCCATATCCCATCTTAGAGAACAAAGAAATGAAGACCATATGCCTTGGAAACATTATTTTAGGGGTTAAGTTTTGCACTGGTATGAAGAGTAACATGTTTACTGAGCCTTGCGCTAAACCTGAAAGTTTCATCACATTTGAGAAGACGGAAACATGCCAATGTAATGCACGCAAAGTTTGGAAATGTTTCTAATACTACGAGTGCGACCAAAATTTTATGTTTAAGACGAGGCTGAGTCGACATGTGCCTCTTCATATCAGTAAAAAACCATTTCAATACAAGACATCTCTGGAAATCAATCTACCCTTAAGTTATTGTTTTGTTTGTAATTTTGTAGATATGTATTTATATAATTTTAATTTTGTAATTAATAAGGATCCTAGACTATGTTATTTTATCCAGTTTTAACTACTTTAATTTAAATTTTTGATTAAATAAGAAATTTCGGATTAATGAGCAGGTTTTTTTCTTCCGGTTTCGGTGGTATTGCAGTCTTTAATTGTGGTTACTCATATTATTACATTACGTACTAACATTTAAGTTTCAGATTTACTCTTCAGCCATGCTGAACATGTGATTATCTCAGCAATGGACAGTTACCTCAATACTAAGTTTCAGAAGGTATTGTGGTAGTTGCCTATTGTTGATGTAAGCCACATCCCATCTTAGAGAACAAAGAAATGAAGACCATATGCCTTGGAAACATTATTTTAGGGGTTAAGTTTTGCACTGGTATGAAGAGTAACATGTTTACTGAGCCTTGCGCTAAACCTGAAAGTTTCATCACATTTGAGAAGACGGAAACATGCCAAGGCAATGCACGCAAAGTTTGAAACTGTTTGTAATACTACGAGTGCGACCAAAATTTTATGTTTAAGACGAGGCTGAGTCGACATGTGCCTCTTCATATCAGTAAAAAACCATTTCAATACAAGACATCTCTGGAAATCAATCTACCCTTAAGTTATTGTTTTGTTTGTAATTTTGTAGATATGTATTTATATAATTTTAATTTTGTAATTAATAAGGATCCTAGACTATGTTATTTTATCCAGTTTTAACTACTTTAATTTAAATTTTTGATTAAATAAGAAATTTCGGATTAATGAGCAGGTTTTTTTTTTCCGGTTTCGGTGGTATTGCAGTCTTTAATTGTGGTTACTCATATTATTACATTACGTACTAACATTTAAGTTTCAGATTTACTCTTCAGCCATGCTGAACATGTGATTATCTCAGCAATGGACAGTTACCTCAATACTAAGTTTCAGAAGGTATTGTGGTAGTTGCCTATTGTTGATGTAAGCCACATCCCATCTTAGAGAACAAAGAAATGAAGACCATATGCCTTGGAAACATTATTTTAGGGGTTAAGTTTTGCACTGGTATGAAGAGTAACATGTTTACTGAGCCTTGCGCTAAACCTGAAAGTTTCATCACATTTGAGAAGACGGAAACATGCCAAGGCAATGCACGCAAAGTTTGAAACTGTTTGTAATACTACGAGTGCGACCAAAATTTTATGTTTAATACAAGGCTGAGTCGACATGTGCCTCTTCATATCAGTAAAAAACCATTTCAATACAAGACATCTCTGGAAATCAATCTACCCTTAAGTTATTGTTTTGTTTGTAATTTTGTAGATATGTATTTATATAATTTTAATTTTGTAATTATTAAGGATCCTAGACTATGTTATTTTATCCAGTTTTAACTACTTTAATTTAAATTTTTGATTAAATAAGAAATTTCGGATTAATGAGCAGGTTTTTTTTTCTTCCGGTTTCGGTGGTATTGCAGTCTTTAATTGTGGTTACTCATATTATTACATTAAGTATTAATTAACATTTAAATTTCAGATTTACTCTTCAGCCATGCTGAACATGTGATTATCTCAGCAATGGACAGTTACCTCAATACTAAGTTTCAGAAGGTATTGTGGTAGTTGCCTATTGTTGATGTAAGCCACATCCCATCTTAGAGAACAAAGAAATAAAGACCATATGCCTTGGAAACAATATTTTAGTGGTTAAGTTTTGCACTGGTATGAAGAGTAACATGTTTACTGAGCCTTGCGCTAAACCTGAAAGTTTCATCACATTTGAGAAGACGGAAACATGCCAATGTAATGCACGCAAAGTTTGGAAATGTTTCTAATACTACGAGTGCGACCAAAATTTTATGTTTAAGACGAGGCTGAGTCGACATGTGCCTCTTCATATCAGTAAAAAACCATTTCAATACAAGACATCTCTGGAAATCAATCTACCCTTAAGTTATTGTTTTGTTTGTAATTTTGTAGATATGTATTTATATAATTTTAATTTTGTAATTATTAAGGATCCTAGACTATGTTATTTTATCCAGTTTTAATTACTTTAATTTAAATTATTGATTAAATAAGAAAATTCGGATTAATGAGCAGGTTTTTTTCTTCCGGTTTCGATGGTATTGCAGCTTCCAATTGTGGTTAGTCATACATTACGTATTCATTAACATTTAAGTTTCAGATTTACTCTTCAGCCATGCTGAACATGTGATTATCTCAGCAATGGGCAGTTACCTCAATACTAAGTTTCAGAAGGTATTGTAGTAATTGCCCATTGTTGATGTAAGCCATATCCCATCTTAGAGAACAAAGAAATGAAGACCATATGCCTTGGAAACATTATTTTAGGGGTTAAGTTTTGCACTGGTATGAAGAGTAACATGTTTACTGAGCCTTGCGCTAAACCTGAAAGTTTCATCACATTTGAGAAGACGGAAACATGCCAATGTAATGCACGCAAAGTTTGGAAATGTTTCTAATACTACGAGTGCGACCAAAATTTTATGTTTAAGACGAGGCTGAGTCGACATGTGCCTCTTCATATCAGTAAAAAACCATTTCAATACAAGACATCTCTGGAAATCAATCTACCCTTAAGTTATTGTTTTGTTTGTAATTTTGTAGATATGTATTTATATAATTTTAATTTTGTAATTAATAAGGATCCTAGACTATGTTATTTTATCCAGTTTTAACTACTTTAATTTAAATTTTTGATTAAATAAGAAATTTCGGATTAATGAGCAGGTTTTTTTCTTCCGGTTTCGGTGGTATTGCAGTCTTTAATTGTGGTTACTCATATTATTACATTACGTACTAACATTTAAGTTTCAGATTTACTCTTCAGCCATGCTGAACATGTGATTATCTCAGCAATGGACAGTTACCTCAATACTAAGTTTCAGAAGGTATTGTGGTAGTTGCCTATTGTTGATGTAAGCCACATCCCATCTTAGAGAACAAAGAAATGAAGACCATATGCCTTGGAAACATTATTTTAGGGGTTAAGTTTTGCACTGGTATGAAGAGTAACATATTTACTGAGCCTTGCGCTAAACCTGAAAGTTTCATCACATTTGAGAAGACGGAAACATGCCAAGGCAATGCACGCAAAGTTTGAAACTGTTTGTAATACTACGAGTGCGACCAAAATTTTATGTTTAATACAAGGCTGAGTCGACATGTGCCTCTTCATATCAGTAAAAAACCATTTCAATACAAGACATCTCTGGAAATCAATCTACCCTTAAGTTATTGTTTTGTTTGTAATTTTGTAGATATGTATTTATATAATTTTAATTTTGTAATTATTAAGGATCCTAGACTATGTTATTTTATCCAGTTTTAACTACTTTAATTTAAATTTTTGATTAAATAAGAAATTTCGGATTAATGAGCAGGTTTTTTTTTCTTCCGGTTTCGGTGGTATTGCAGTCTTTAATTGTGGTTACTCATATTATTACATTAAGTATTAATTAACATTTAAATTTCAGATTTACTCTTCAGCCATGCTGAACATGTGATTATCTCAGCAATGGACAGTTACCTCAATACTAAGTTTCAGAAGGTATTGTGGTAGTTGCCTATTGTTGATGTAAGCCACATCCCATCTTAGAGAACAAAGAAATAAAGACCATATGCCTTGGAAACAATATTTTAGTGGTTAAGTTTTGCACTGGTATGAAGAGTAACATGTTTACTGAGCCTTGCGCTAAACCTGAAAGTTTCATCACATTTGAGAAGACGGAAACATGCCAATGTAATGCACGCAAAGTTTGGAAATGTTTCTAATACTACGAGTGCGACCAAAATTTTATGTTTAAGACGAGGCTGAGTCGACATGTGCCTCTTCATATCAGTAAAAAACCATTTCAATACAAGACATCTCTGGAAATCAATCTACCCTTAAGTTATTGTTTTGTTTGTAATTTTGTAGATATGTATTTATATAATTTTAATTTTGTAATTAATAAGGATCCTAGACTATGTTATTTTATCCAGTTTTAACTACTTTAATTTAAATTTTTGATTAAATAAGAAATTTCGGATTAATGAGCAGGTTTTTTTTTCTTCCGGTTTCGGTGGTATTGCAGTCTTTAATTGTGGTTACTCATATTATTACATTAAGTATTAATTAACATTTAAATTTCAGATTTACTCTTCAGCCATGCTGAACATGTGATTATCTCAGCAATGGACAGTTACCTCAATACTAAGTTTCAGAAGGTATTGTGGTAGTTGCCTATTGTTGATGTAAGCCACATCCCATCTTAGAGAACAAAGAAATGAAGACCATATGCCTTGGAAACATTATTTTAGGGGTTAAGTTTTGCACTGGTATGAAGAGTAACATGTTTACTGAGCCTTGCGCTAAACCTGAAAGTTTCATCACATTTGAGAAGACGGAAACATGCCAAGGCAATGCACGCAAAGTTTGAAACTGTTTGTAATACTACGAGTGCGACCAAAATTTTATGTTTAATACAAGGCTGAGTCGACATGTGCCTCTTCATATCAGTAAAAAACCATTTCAATACAAGACATCTCTGGAAATCAATCTACCCTTAAGTTATTGTTTTGTTTGTAATTTTGTAGATATGTATTTATATAATTTTAATTTTGTAATTATTAAGGATCCTAGACTATGTTATTTTATCCAGTTTTAACTACTTTAATTTAAATTTTTGATTAAATAAGAAATTTCGGATTAATGAGCAGGTTTTTTTTTCTTCCGGTTTCGGTGGTATTGCAGTCTTTAATTGTGGTTACTCATATTATTACATTAAGTATTAATTAACATTTAAATTTCAGATTTACTCTTCAGCCATGCTGAACATGTGATTATCTCAGCAATGGACAGTTACCTCAATACTAAGTTTCAGAAGGTATTGTGGTAGTTGCCTATTGTTGATGTAAGCCACATCCCATCTTAGAGAACAAAGAAATAAAGACCATATGCCTTGGAAACAATATTTTAGTGGTTAAGTTTTGCACTGGTATGAAGAGTAACATGTTTACTGAGCCTTGCGCTAAACCTGAAAGTTTCATCACATTTGAGAAGACGGAAACATGCCAATGTAATGCACGCAAAGTTTGGAAATGTTTCTAATACTACGAGTGCGACCAAAATTTTATGTTTAAGACGAGGCTGAGTCGACATGTGCCTCTTCATATCAGTAAAAAACCATTTCAATACAAGACATCTCTGGAAATCAATCTACCCTTAAGTTATTGTTTTGTTTGTAATTTTGTAGATATGTATTTATATAATTTTAATTTTGTAATTATTAAGGATCCTAGACTATGTTATTTTATCCAGTTTTAATTACTTTAATTTAAATTATTGATTAAATAAGAAAATTCGGATTAATGAGCAGGTTTTTTTCTTCCGGTTTCGATGGTATTGCAGCTTCCAATTGTGGTTAGTCATACATTACGTATTCATTAACATTTAAGTTTCAGATTTACTCTTCAGCCATGCTGAACATGTGATTATCTCAGCAATGGGCAGTTACCTCAATACTAAGTTTCAGAAGGTATTGTAGTAATTGCCCATTGTTGATGTAAGCCATATCCCATCTTAGAGAACAAAGAAATGAAGACCATATGCCTTGGAAACATTATTTTAGGGGTTAAGTTTTGCACTGGTATGAAGAGTAACATGTTTACTGAGCCTTGCGCTAAACCTGAAAGTTTCATCACATTTGAGAAGACGGAAACATGCCAAGGCAATGCACGCAAAGTTTGAAACTGTTTGTAATACTACGAGTGCGACCAAAATTTTATGTTTAAGACGAGGCTGAGTCGACATGTGCCTCTTCATATCAGTAAAAAACCATTTCAATACAAGACATCTCTGGAAATCAATCTACCCTTAAGTTATTGTTTTGTTTGTAATTTTGTAGATATGTATTTATATAATTTTAATTTTGTAATTATTAAGGATCCTAGACTATGTTATTTTATCCAGTTTTAATTACTTTAATTTAAATTATTGATTAAATAAGAAAATTCGGATTAATGAGCAGGTTTTTTTCTTCCGGTTTCGATGGTATTGCAGCTTCCAATTGTGGTTAGTCATACATTACGTATTCATTAACATTTAAGTTTCAGATTTACTCTTCAGCCATGCTGAACATGTGATTATCTCAGCAATGGGCAGTTACCTCAATACTAAGTTTCAGAAGGTATTGTAGTAATTGCCCATTGTTGATGTAAGCCATATCCCATCTTAGAGAACAAAGAAATGAAGACCATATGCCTTGGAAACATTATTTTAGGGGTTAAGTTTTGCACTGGTATGAAGAGTAACATGTTTACTGAGCCTTGCGCTAAACCTGAAAGTTTCATCACATTTGAGAAGACGGAAACATGCCAATGTAATGCACGCAAAGTTTGGAAATGTTTCTAATACTACGAGTGCGACCAAAATTTTATGTTTAAGACGAGGCTGAGTCGACATGTGCCTCTTCATATCAGTAAAAAACCATTTCAATACAAGACATCTCTGGAAATCAATCTACCCTTAAGTTATTGTTTTGTTTGTAATTTTGTAGATATGTATTTATATAATTTTAATTTTGTAATTAATAAGGATCCTAGACTATGTTATTTTATCCAGTTTTAACTACTTTAATTTAAATTTTTGATTAAATAAGAAATTTCGGATTAATGAGCAGGTTTTTTTCTTCCGGTTTCGGTGGTATTGCAGTCTTTAATTGTGGTTACTCATATTATTACATTACGTACTAACATTTAAGTTTCAGATTTACTCTTCAGCCATGCTGAACATGTGATTATCTCAGCAATGGACAGTTACCTCAATACTAAGTTTCAGAAGGTATTGTGGTAGTTGCCTATTGTTGATGTAAGCCACATCCCATCTTAGAGAACAAAGAAATGAAGACCATATGCCTTGGAAACATTATTTTAGGGGTTAAGTTTTGCACTGGTATGAAGAGTAACATGTTTACTGAGCCTTGCGCTAAACCTGAAAGTTTCATCACATTTGAGAAGACGGAAACATGCCAAGGCAATGCACGCAAAGTTTGAAACTGTTTGTAATACTACGAGTGCGACCAAAATTTTATGTTTAAGACGAGGCTGAGTCGACATGTGCCTCTTCATATCAGTAAAAAACCATTTCAATACAAGACATCTCTGGAAATCAATCTACCCTTAAGTTATTGTTTTGTTTGTAATTTTGTAGATATGTATTTATATAATTTTAATTTTGTAATTATTAAGGATCCTAGACTATGTTATTTTATCCAGTTTTAACTACTTTAATTTAAAGTTTTGATTAAATAAGAAATTTCGGATTAATGAGCAGGTTTTTTTTTCTTCCGGTTTCGGTGGTATTGCAGTCTTTAATTGTGGTTACTCATATTATTACATTAAGTATTAATTAACATTTAAATTTCAGATTTACTCTTCAGCCATGCTGAACATGTGATTATCTCAGCAATGGACAGTTACCTCAATACTAAGTTTCAGAAGGTATTGTGGTAGTTGCCTATTGTTGATGTAAGCCACATCCCATCTTAGAGAACAAAGAAATAAAGACCATATGCCTTGGAAACAATATTTTAGTGGTTAAGTTTTGCACTGGTATGAAGAGTAACATGTTTACTGAGCCTTGCGCTAAACCTGAAAGTTTCATCACATTTGAGAAGACGGAAACATGCCAATGTAATGCACGCAAAGTTTGGAAATGTTTCTAATACTACGAGTGCGACCAAAATTTTATGTTTAAGACGAGGCTGAGTCGACATGTGCCTCTTCATATCAGTAAAAAACCATTTCAATACAAGACATCTCTGGAAATCAATCTACCCTTAAGTTATTGTTTTGTTTGTAATTTTGTAGATATGTATTTATATAATTTTAATTTTGTAATTAATAAGGATCCTAGACTATGTTATTTTATCCAGTTTTAACTACTTTAATTTAAATTTTTGATTAAATAAGAAATTTCGGATTAATGAGCAGGTTTTTTTCTTCCGGTTTCGGTGGTATTGCAGTCTTTAATTGTGGTTACTCATATTATTACATTACGTACTAACATTTAAGTTTCAGATTTACTCTTCAGCCATGCTGAACATGTGATTATCTCAGCAATGGACAGTTACCTCAATACTAAGTTTCAGAAGGTATTGTGGTAGTTGCCTATTGTTGATGTAAGCCACATCCCATCTTAGAGAACAAAGAAATGAAGACCATATGCCTTGGAAACATTATTTTAGGGGTTAAGTTTTGCACTGGTATGAAGAGTAACATGTTTACTGAGCCTTGCGCTAAACCTGAAAGTTTCATCACATTTGAGAAGACGGAAACATGCCAAGGCAATGCACGCAAAGTTTGAAACTGTTTGTAATACTACGAGTGCGACCAAAATTTTATGTTTAATACAAGGCTGAGTCGACATGTGCCTCTTCATATCAGTAAAAAACCATTTCAATACAAGACATCTCTGGAAATCAATCTACCCTTAAGTTATTGTTTTGTTTGTAATTTTGTAGATATGTATTTATATAATTTTAATTTTGTAATTAATAAGGATCCTAGACTATGTTATTTTATCCAGTTTTAACTACTTTAATTTAAATTTTTGATTAAATAAGAAATTTCGGATTAATGAGCAGGTTTTTTTTTCTTCCGGTTTCGGTGGTATTGCAGTCTTTAATTGTGGTTACTCATATTATTACATTAAGTATTAATTAACATTTAAATTTCAGATTTACTCTTCAGCCATGCTGAACATGTGATTATCTCAGCAATGGACAGTTACCTCAATACTAAGTTTCAGAAGGTATTGTGGTAGTTGCCTATTGTTGATGTAAGCCACATCCCATCTTAGAGAACAAAGAAATAAAGACCATATGCCTTGGAAACAATATTTTAGTGGTTAAGTTTTGCACTGGTATGAAGAGTAACATGTTTACTGAGCCTTGCGCTAAACCTGAAAGTTTCATCACATTTGAGAAGACGGAAACATGCCAATGTAATGCACGCAAAGTTTGGAAATGTTTCTAATACTACGAGTGCGACCAAAATTTTATGTTTAAGACGAGGCTGAGTCGACATGTGCCTCTTCATATCAGTAAAAAACCATTTCAATACAAGACATCTCTGGAAATCAATCTACCCTTAAGTTATTGTTTTGTTTGTAATTTTGTAGATATGTATTTATATAATTTTAATTTTGTAATTATTAAGGATCCTAGACTATGTTATTTTATCCAGTTTTAATTACTTTAATTTAAATTATTGATTAAATAAGAAAATTCGGATTAATGAGCAGGTTTTTTTCTTCCGGTTTCGATGGTATTGCAGCTTCCAATTGTGGTTAGTCATACATTACGTATTCATTAACATTTAAGTTTCAGATTTACTCTTCAGCCATGCTGAACATGTGATTATCTCAGCAATGGGCAGTTACCTCAATACTAAGTTTCAGAAGGTATTGTAGTAATTGCCCATTGTTGATGTAAGCCATATCCCATCTTAGAGAACAAAGAAATGAAGACCATATGCCTTGGAAACATTATTTTAGGGGTTAAGTTTTGCACTGGTATGAAGAGTAACATGTTTACTGAGCCTTGCGCTAAACCTGAAAGTTTCATCACATTTGAGAAGACGGAAACATGCCAAGGCAATGCACGCAAAGTTTGAAACTGTTTGTAATACTACGAGTGCGACCAAAATTTTATGTTTAAGACGAGGCTGAGTCGACATGTGCCTCTTCATATCAGTAAAAAACCATTTCAATACAAGACATCTCTGGAAATCAATCTACCCTTAAGTTATTGTTTTGTTTGTAATTTTGTAGATATGTATTTATATAATTTTAATTTTGTAATTATTAAGGATCCTAGACTATGTTATTTTAT
Organism: Dascillus cervinus; assembly: GCA_949768715.1. Taxonomy (NCBI): domain Eukaryota; kingdom Metazoa; phylum Arthropoda; class Insecta; order Coleoptera; family Dascillidae; genus Dascillus; species Dascillus cervinus. The sequence continues at coordinate 5,740,697 of OX458323.1, forward strand.
CCAGTTTTAATTACTTTAATTTAAATTATTGATTAAATAAGAAAATTCGGATTAATGAGCAGGTTTTTTTCTTCCGGTTTCGATGGTATTGCAGCTTCCAATTGTGGTTAGTCATACATTACGTATTCATTAACATTTAAGTTTCAGATTTACTCTTCAGCCATGCTGAACATGTGATTATCTCAGCAATGGGCAGTTACCTCAATACTAAGTTTCAGAAGGTATTGTAGTAATTGCCCATTGTTGATGTAAGCCATATCCCATCTTAGAGAACAAAGAAATGAAGACCATATGCCTTGGAAACATTATTTTAGGGGTTAAGTTTTGCACTGGTATGAAGAGTAACATGTTTACTGAGCCTTGCGCTAAACCTGAAAGTTTCATCACATTTGAGAAGACGGAAACATGCCAAGGCAATGCACGCAAAGTTTGAAACTGTTTGTAATACTACGAGTGCGACCAAAATTTTATGTTTAAGACGAGGCTGAGTCGACATGTGCCTCTTCATATCAGTAAAAAACCATTTCAATACAAGACATCTCTGGAAATCAATCTACCCTTAAGTTATTGTTTTGTTTGTAATTTTGTAGATATGTATTTATATAATTTTAATTTTGTAATTAATAAGGATCCTAGACTATGTTATTTTATCCAGTTTTAACTACTTTAATTTAAATTTTTGATTAAATAAGAAATTTCGGATTAATGAGCAGGTTTTTTTTTTCCGGTTTCGGTGGTATTGCAGTCTTTAATTGTGGTTACTCATATTATTACATTACGTACTAACATTTAAGTTTCAGATTTACTCTTCAGCCATGCTGAACATGTGATTATCTCAGCAATGGACAGTTACCTCAATACTAAGTTTCAGAAGGTATTGTGGTAGTTGCCTATTGTTGATGTAAGCCACATCCCATCTTAGAGAACAAAGAAATGAAGACCATATGCCTTGGAAACATTATTTTAGGGGTTAAGTTTTGCACTGGTATGAAGAGTAACATGTTTACTGAGCCTTGCGCTAAACCTGAAAGTTTCATCACATTTGAGAAGACGGAAACATGCCAAGGCAATGCACGCAAAGTTTGAAACTGTTTGTAATACTACGAGTGCGACCAAAATTTTATGTTTAATACAAGGCTGAGTCGACATGTGCCTCTTCATATCAGTAAAAAACCATTTCAATACAAGACATCTCTGGAAATCAATCTACCCTTAAGTTATTGTTTTGTTTGTAATTTTGTAGATATGTATTTATATAATTTTAATTTTGTAATTATTAAGGATCCTAGACTATGTTATTTTATCCAGTTTTAACTACTTTAATTTAAATTTTTGATTAAATAAGAAATTTCGGATTAATGAGCAGGTTTTTTTTTCTTCCGGTTTCGGTGGTATTGCAGTCTTTAATTGTGGTTACTCATATTATTACATTAAGTATTAATTAACATTTAAATTTCAGATTTACTCTTCAGCCATGCTGAACATGTGATTATCTCAGCAATGGACAGTTACCTCAATACTAAGTTTCAGAAGGTATTGTGGTAGTTGCCTATTGTTGATGTAAGCCACATCCCATCTTAGAGAACAAAGAAATAAAGACCATATGCCTTGGAAACAATATTTTAGTGGTTAAGTTTTGCACTGGTATGAAGAGTAACATGTTTACTGAGCCTTGCGCTAAACCTGAAAGTTTCATCACATTTGAGAAGACGGAAACATGCCAATGTAATGCACGCAAAGTTTGGAAATGTTTCTAATACTACGAGTGCGACCAAAATTTTATGTTTAAGACGAGGCTGAGTCGACATGTGCCTCTTCATATCAGTAAAAAACCATTTCAATACAAGACATCTCTGGAAATCAATCTACCCTTAAGTTATTGTTTTGTTTGTAATTTTGTAGATATGTATTTATATAATTTTAATTTTGTAATTATTAAGGATCCTAGACTATGTTATTTTATCCAGTTTTAATTACTTTAATTTAAATTATTGATTAAATAAGAAAATTCGGATTAATGAGCAGGTTTTTTCTTCCGGTTTCGATGGTATTGCAGCTTCCAATTGTGGTTAGTCATACATTACGTATTCATTAACATTTAAGTTTCAGATTTACTCTTCAGCCATGCTGAACATGTGATTATCTCAGCAATGGGCAGTTACCTCAATACTAAGTTTCAGAAGGTATTGTAGTAATTGCCCATTGTTGATGTAAGCCATATCCCATCTTAGAGAACAAAGAAATGAAGACCATATGCCTTGGAAACATTATTTTAGGGGTTAAGTTTTGCACTGGTATGAAGAGTAACATGTTTACTGAGCCTTGCGCTAAACCTGAAAGTTTCATCACATTTGAGAAGACGGAAACATGCCAAGGCAATGCACGCAAAGTTTGAAACTGTTTGTAATACTACGAGTGCGACCAAAATTTTATGTTTAAGACGAGGCTGAGTCGACATGTGCCTCTTCATATCAGTAAAAAACCATTTCAATACAAGACATATCTGGAAATCAATCTACCCTTAAGTTATTGTTTTGTTTGTAATTTTGTAGATATGTATTTATATAATTTTAATTTTGTAATTAATAAGGATCCTAGACTATGTTATTTTATCCAGTTTTAACTACTTTAATTTAAATTTTTGATTAAATAAGAAATTTCGGATTAATGAGCAGGTTTTTTTTTTCCGGTTTCGGTGGTATTGCAGTCTTTAATTGTGGTTACTCATATTATTACATTACGTACTAACATTTAAGTTTCAGATTTACTCTTCAGCCATGCTGAACATGTGATTATCTCAGCAATGGACAGTTACCTCAATACTAAGTTTCAGAAGGTATTGTGGTAGTTGCCTATTGTTGATGTAAGCCACATCCCATCTTAGAGAACAAAGAAATGAAGACCATATGCCTTGGAAACATTATTTTAGGGGTTAAGTTTTGCACTGGTATGAAGAGTAACATGTTTACTGAGCCTTGCGCTAAACCTGAAAGTTTCATCACATTTGAGAAGACGGAAACATGCCAAGGCAATGCACGCAAAGTTTGAAACTGTTTGTAATACTACGAGTGCGACCAAAATTTTATGTTTAATACAAGGCTGAGTCGACATGTGCCTCTTCATATCAGTAAAAAACCATTTCAATACAAGACATCTCTGGAAATCAATCTACCCTTAAGTTATTGTTTTGTTTGTAATTTTGTAGATATGTATTTATATAATTTTAATTTTGTAATTATTAAGGATCCTAGACTATGTTATTTTATCCAGTTTTAACTACTTTAATTTAAATTTTTGATTAAATAAGAAATTTCGGATTAATGAGCAGGTTTTTTTTTCTTCCGGTTTCGGTGGTATTGCAGTCTTTAATTGTGGTTACTCATATTATTACATTAAGTATTAATTAACATTTAAATTTCAGATTTACTCTTCAGCCATGCTGAACATGTGATTATCTCAGCAATGGACAGTTACCTCAATACTAAGTTTCAGAAGGTATTGTGGTAGTTGCCTATTGTTGATGTAAGCCACATCCCATCTTAGAGAACAAAGAAATAAAGACCATATGCCTTGGAAACAATATTTTAGTGGTTAAGTTTTGCACTGGTATGAAGAGTAACATGTTTACTGAGCCTTGCGCTAAACCTGAAAGTTTCATCACATTTGAGAAGACGGAAACATGCCAATGTAATGCACGCAAAGTTTGGAAATGTTTCTAATACTACGAGTGCGACCAAAATTTTATGTTTAAGACGAGGCTGAGTCGACATGTGCCTCTTCATATCAGTAAAAAACCATTTCAATACAAGACATCTCTGGAAATCAATCTACCCTTAAGTTATTGTTTTGTTTGTAATTTTGTAGATATGTATTTATATAATTTTAATTTTGTAATTATTAAGGATCCTAGACTATGTTATTTTATCCAGTTTTAATTACTTTAATTTAAATTATTGATTAAATAAGAAAATTCGGATTAATGAGCAGGTTTTTTTCTTCCGGTTTCGATGGTATTGCAGCTTCCAATTGTGGTTAGTCATACATTACGTATTCATTAACATTTAAGTTTCAGATTTACTCTTCAGCCATGCTGAACATGTGATTATCTCAGCAATGGGCAGTTACCTCAATACTAAGTTTCAGAAGGTATTGTAGTAATTGCCCATTGTTGATGTAAGCCATATCCCATCTTAGAGAACAAAGAAATGAAGACCATATGCCTTGGAAACATTATTTTAGGGGTTAAGTTTTGCACTGGTATGAAGAGTAACATGTTTACTGAGCCTTGCGCTAAACCTGAAAGTTTCATCACATTTGAGAAGACGGAAACATGCCAAGGCAATGCACGCAAAGTTTGAAACTGTTTGTAATACTACGAGTGCGACCAAAATTTTATGTTTAATACAAGGCTGAGTCGACATGTGCCTCTTCATATCAGTAAAAAACCATTTCAATACAAGACATCTCTGGAAATCAATCTACCCTTAAGTTATTGTTTTGTTTGTAATTTTGTAGATATGTATTTATATAATTTTAATTTTGTAATTATTAAGGATCCTAGACTATGTTATTTTATCCAGTTTTAACTACTTTAATTTAAATTTTTGATTAAATAAGAAATTTCGGATTAATGAGCAGGTTTTTTTTTCTTCCGGTTTCGGTGGTATTGCAGTCTTTAATTGTGGTTACTCATATTATTACATTAAGTATTAATTAACATTTAAATTTCAGATTTACTCTTCAGCCATGCTGAACATGTGATTATCTCAGCAATGGACAGTTACCTCAATACTAGGTTTCAGAAGGTATTATGGTAGTTGCCTATTGTTGATGTAAACCACATCCCATCTTAGAGAACAAAGAAATAAAGACCATATGCCTTGGAAACATTATTTTAGGGGTTAAGTTTTGCACTGGTATGAAGAGTAACATGTTTACTGAGCCTTGCGCTAAACCTGAAAGTTTCATCACATTTGAGAAGACGGAAACATGCCAATGTAATGCACGCAAAGTTTGAAACTGTTTGTAATACTACGAGTGCGACCAAAATTTTATGTTTAATACAAGGCTGAGTCGACATGTGCCTCTTCATATCAGTAAAAAACCATTTCAATACAAGACATCTCTGGAAATCAATCTACCCTTAAGTTATTGTTTTGTTTGTAATTTTGTAGATATGTATTTATATAATTTTAATTTTGTAATTATTAAGGATCCTAGACTATGTTATTTTATCCAGTTTTAACTACTTTAATTTAAATTTTTGATTAAATAAGAAATTTCGGATTAATGAGCAGGTTTTTTTCTTCCGGTTTCGGTGGTATTGCAGTCTTTAATTGTGGTTACTCATATTATTACATTACGTACTAACATTTAAGTTTCAGATTTACTCTTCAGCCATGCTGAACATGTGATTATCTCAGCAATGGACAGTTACCTCAATACTAAGTTTCAGAAGGTATTGTGGTAGTTGCCTATTGTTGATGTAAGCCACATCCCATCTTAGAGAACAAAGAAATGAAGACCATATGCCTTGGAAACATTATTTTAGGGGTTAAGTTTTGCACTGGTATGAAGAGTAACATATTTACTGAGCCTTGCGCTAAACCTGAAAGTTTCATCACATTTGAGAAGACGGAAACATGCCAAGGCAATGCACGCAAAGTTTGAAACTGTTTGTAATACTACGAGTGCGACCAAAATTTTATGTTTAATACAAGGCTGAGTCGACATGTGCCTCTTCATATCAGTAAAAAACCATTTCAATACAAGACATCTCTGGAAATCAATCTACCCTTAAGTTATTGTTTTGTTTGTAATTTTGTAGATATGTATTTATATAATTTTAATTTTGTAATTATTAAGGATCCTAGACTATGTTATTTTATCCAGTTTTAACTACTTTAATTTAAATTTTTGATTAAATAAGAAATTTCGGATTAATGAGCAGGTTTTTTTTTCTTCCGGTTTCGGTGGTATTGCAGTCTTTAATTGTGGTTACTCATATTATTACATTAAGTATTAATTAACATTTAAATTTCAGATTTACTCTTCAGCCATGCTGAACATGTGATTATCTCAGCAATGGACAGTTACCTCAATACTAAGTTTCAGAAGGTATTGTGGTAGTTGCCTATTGTTGATGTAAGCCACATCCCATCTTAGAGAACAAAGAAATAAAGACCATATGCCTTGGAAACAATATTTTAGTGGTTAAGTTTTGCACTGGTATGAAGAGTAACATGTTTACTGAGCCTTGCGCTAAACCTGAAAGTTTCATCACATTTGAGAAGACGGAAACATGCCAATGTAATGCACGCAAAGTTTGGAAATGTTTCTAATACTACGAGTGCGACCAAAATTTTATGTTTAAGACGAGGCTGAGTCGACATGTGCCTCTTCATATCAGTAAAAAACCATTTCAATACAAGACATCTCTGGAAATCAATCTACCCTTAAGTTATTGTTTTGTTTGTAATTTTGTAGATATGTATTTATATAATTTTAATTTTGTAATTAATAAGGATCCTAGACTATGTTATTTTATCCAGTTTTAACTACTTTAATTTAAATTTTTGATTAAATAAGAAATTTCGGATTAATGAGCAGGTTTTTTTCTTCCGGTTTCGGTGGTATTGCAGTCTTTAATTGTGGTTACTCATATTATTACATTACGTACTAACATTTAAGTTTCAGATTTACTCTTCAGCCATGCTGAACATGTGATTATCTCAGCAATGGACAGTTACCTCAATACTAAGTTTCAGAAGGTATTGTGGTAGTTGCCTATTGTTGATGTAAGCCACATCCCATCTTAGAGAACAAAGAAATGAAGACCATATGCCTTGGAAACATTATTTTAGGGGTTAAGTTTTGCACTGGTATGAAGAGTAACATGTTTACTGAGCCTTGCGCTAAACCTGAAAGTTTCATCACATTTGAGAAGACGGAAACATGCCAAGGCAATGCACGCAAAGTTTGAAACTGTTTGTAATACTACGAGTGCGACCAAAATTTTATGTTTAAGACGAGGCTGAGTCGACATGTGCCTCTTCATATCAGTAAAAAACCATTTCAATACAAGACATCTCTGGAAATCAATCTACCCTTAAGTTATTGTTTTGTTTGTAATTTTGTAGATATGTATTTATATAATTTTAATTTTGTAATTAATAAGGATCCTAGACTATGTTATTTTATCCAGTTTTAACTACTTTAATTTAAATTTTTGATTAAATAAGAAATTTCGGATTAATGAGCAGGTTTTTTTTTTCCGGTTTCGGTGGTATTGCAGTCTTTAATTGTGGTTACTCATATTATTACATTACGTACTAACATTTAAGTTTCAGATTTACTCTTCAGCCATGCTGAACATGTGATTATCTCAGCAATGGACAGTTACCTCAATACTAAGTTTCAGAAGGTATTGTGGTAGTTGCCTATTGTTGATGTAAGCCACATCCCATCTTAGAGAACAAAGAAATGAAGACCATATGCCTTGGAAACATTATTTTAGGGGTTAAGTTTTGCACTGGTATGAAGAGTAACATGTTTACTGAGCCTTGCGCTAAACCTGAAAGTTTCATCACATTTGAGAAGACGGAAACATGCCAAGGCAATGCACGCAAAGTTTGAAACTGTTTGTAATACTACGAGTGCGACCAAAATTTTATGTTTAATACAAGGCTGAGTCGACATGTGCCTCTTCATATCAGTAAAAAACCATTTCAATACAAGACATCTCTGGAAATCAATCTACCCTTAAGTTATTGTTTTGTTTGTAATTTTGTAGATATGTATTTATATAATTTTAATTTTGTAATTATTAAGGATCCTAGACTATGTTATTTTATCCAGTTTTAACTACTTTAATTTAAATTTTTGATTAAATAAGAAATTTCGGATTAATGAGCAGGTTTTTTTTTCTTCCGGTTTCGGTGGTATTGCAGTCTTTAATTGTGGTTACTCATATTATTACATTAAGTATTAATTAACATTTAAATTTCAGATTTACTCTTCAGCCATGCTGAACATGTGATTATCTCAGCAATGGACAGTTACCTCAATACTAAGTTTCAGAAGGTATTGTGGTAGTTGCCTATTGTTGATGTAAGCCACATCCCATCTTAGAGAACAAAGAAATAAAGACCATATGCCTTGGAAACAATATTTTAGTGGTTAAGTTTTGCACTGGTATGAAGAGTAACATGTTTACTGAGCCTTGCGCTAAACCTGAAAGTTTCATCACATTTGAGAAGACGGAAACATGCCAATGTAATGCACGCAAAGTTTGGAAATGTTTCTAATACTACGAGTGCGACCAAAATTTTATGTTTAAGACGAGGCTGAGTCGACATGTGCCTCTTCATATCAGTAAAAAACCATTTCAATACAAGACATCTCTGGAAATCAATCTACCCTTAAGTTATTGTTTTGTTTGTAATTTTGTAGATATGTATTTATATAATTTTAATTTTGTAATTATTAAGGATCCTAGACTATGTTATTTTATCCAGTTTTAATTACTTTAATTTAAATTATTGATTAAATAAGAAAATTCGGATTAATGAGCAGGTTTTTTTCTTCCGGTTTCGATGGTATTGCAGCTTCCAATTGTGGTTAGTCATACATTACGTATTCATTAACATTTAAGTTTCAGATTTACTCTTCAGCCATGCTGAACATGTGATTATCTCAGCAATGGGCAGTTACCTCAATACTAAGTTTCAGAAGGTATTGTAGTAATTGCCCATTGTTGATGTAAGCCATATCCCATCTTAGAGAACAAAGAAATGAAGACCATATGCCTTGGAAACATTATTTTAGGGGTTAAGTTTTGCACTGGTATGAAGAGTAACATGTTTACTGAGCCTTGCGCTAAACCTGAAAGTTTCATCACATTTGAGAAGACGGAAACATGCCAAGGCAATGCACGCAAAGTTTGAAACTGTTTGTAATACTACGAGTGCGACCAAAATTTTATGTTTAATACAAGGCTGAGTCGACATGTGCCTCTTCATATCAGTAAAAAACCATTTCAATACAAGACATCTCTGGAAATCAATCTACCCTTAAGTTATTGTTTTGTTTGTAATTTTGTAGATATGTATTTATATAATTTTAATTTTGTAATTATTAAGGATCCTAGACTATGTTATTTTATCCAGTTTTAACTACTTTAATTTAAATTTTTGATTAAATAAGAAATTTCGGATTAATGAGCAGGTTTTTTTTTCTTCCGGTTTCGGTGGTATTGCAGTCTTTAATTGTGGTTACTCATATTATTACATTAAGTATTAATTAACATTTAAATTTCAGATTTACTCTTCAGCCATGCTGAACATGTGATTATCTCAGCAATGGACAGTTACCTCAATACTAAGTTTCAGAAGGTATTGTGGTAGTTGCCTATTGTTGATGTAAGCCACATCCCATCTTAGAGAACAAAGAAATAAAGACCATATGCCTTGGAAACATTATTTTAGGGGTTAAGTTTTGCACTGGTATGAAGAGTAACATGTTTACTGAGCCTTGCGCTAAACCTGAAAGTTTCATCACATTTGAGAAGACGGAAACATGCCAATGTAATGCACGCAAAGTTTGGAAATGTTTCTAATACTACGAGTGCGACCAAAATTTTATGTTTAAGACGAGGCTGAGTCGACATGTGCCTCTTCATATCAGTAAAAAACCATTTCAATACAAGACATCTCTGGAAATCAATCTACCCTTAAGTTATTGTTTTGTTTGTAATTTTGTAGATATGTATTTATATAATTTTAATTTTGTAATTAATAAGGATCCTAGACTATGTTATTTTATCCAGTTTTAACTACTTTAATTTAAATTTTTGATTAAATAAGAAATTTCGGATTAATGAGCAGGTTTTTTTTTCTTCCGGTTTCGGTGGTATTGCAGTCTTTAATTGTGGTTACTCATATTATTACATTAAGTATTAATTAACATTTAAATTTCAGATTTACTCTTCAGCCATGCTGAACATGTGATTATCTCAGCAATGGACAGTTACCTCAATACTAAGTTTCAGAAGGTATTGTGGTAGTTGCCTATTGTTGATGTAAGCCATATCCCATCTTAGAGAACAAAGAAATGAAGACCATATGCCTTGGAAACATTATTTTAGGGGTTAAGTTTTGCACTGGTATGAAGAGTAACATGTTTACTGAGCCTTGCGCTAAACCTGAAAGTTTCATCACATTTGAGAAGACGGAAACATGCCAATGTAATGCACGCAAAGTTTGGAAATGTTTCTAATACTACGAGTGCGACCAAAATTTTATGTTTAAGACGAGGCTGAGTCGACATGTGCCTCTTCATATCAGTAAAAAACCATTTCAATACAAGACATCTCTGGAAATCAATCTACCCTTAAGTTATTGTTTTGTTTGTAATTTTGTAGATATGTATTTATATAATTTTAATTTTGTAATTAATAAGGATCCTAGACTATGTTATTTTATCCAGTTTTAACTACTTTAATTTAAATTTTTGATTAAATAAGAAATTTCGGATTAATGAGCAGGTTTTTTTTTCTTCCGGTTTCGGTGGTATTGCAGTCTTTAATTGTGGTTACTCATATTATTACATTAAGTATTAATTAACATTTAAATTTCAGATTTACTCTTCAGCCATGCTGAACATGTGATTATCTCAGCAATGGACAGTTACCTCAATACTAAGTTTCAGAAGGTATTGTGGTAGTTGCCTATTGTTGATGTAAGCCACATCCCATCTTAGAGAACAAAGAAATGAAGACCATATGCCTTGGAAACATTATTTTAGGGGTTAAGTTTTGCACTGGTATGAAGAGTAACATGTTTACTGAGCCTTGCGCTAAACCTGAAAGTTTCATCACATTTGAGAAGACGGAAACATGCCAAGGCAATGCACGCAAAGTTTGAAACTGTTTGTAATACTACGAGTGCGACCAAAATTTTATGTTTAATACAAGGCTGAGTCGACATGTGCCTCTTCATATCAGTAAAAAACCATTTCAATACAAGACATCTCTGGAAATCAATCTACCCTTAAGTTATTGTTTTGTTTGTAATTTTGTAGATATGTATTTATATAATTTTAATTTTGTAATTATTAAGGATCCTAGACTATGTTATTTTATCCAGTTTTAACTACTTTAATTTAAATTTTTGATTAAATAAGAAATTTCGGATTAATGAGCAGGTTTTTTTTTCTTCCGGTTTCGGTGGTATTGCAGTCTTTAATTGTGGTTACTCATATTATTACATTAAGTATTAATTAACATTTAAATTTCAGATTTACTCTTCAGCCATGCTGAACATGTGATTATCTCAGCAATGGACAGTTACCTCAATACTAAGTTTCAGAAGGTATTGTGGTAGTTGCCTATTGTTGATGTAAGCCACATCCCATCTTAGAGAACAAAGAAATAAAGACCATATGCCTTGGAAACAATATTTTAGTGGTTAAGTTTTGCACTGGTATGAAGAGTAACATGTTTACTGAGCCTTGCGCTAAACCTGAAAGTTTCATCACATTTGAGAAGACGGAAACATGCCAATGTAATGCACGCAAAGTTTGGAAATGTTTCTAATACTACGAGTGCGACCAAAATTTTATGTTTAAGACGAGGCTGAGTCGACATGTGCCTCTTCATATCAGTAAAAAACCATTTCAATACAAGACATCTCTGGAAATCAATCTACCCTTAAGTTATTGTTTTGTTTGTAATTTTGTAGATATGTATTTATATAATTTTAATTTTGTAATTATTAAGGATCCTAGACTATGTTATTTTATCCAGTTTTAATTACTTTAATTTAAATTATTGATTAAATAAGAAAATTCGGATTAATGAGCAGGTTTTTTTCTTCCGGTTTCGATGGTATTGCAGCTTCCAATTGTGGTTAGTCATACATTACGTATTCATTAACATTTAAGTTTCAGATTTACTCTTCAGCCATGCTGAACATGTGATTATCTCAGCAATGGGCAGTTACCTCAATACTAAGTTTCAGAAGGTATTGTAGTAATTGCCCATTGTTGATGTAAGCCATATCCCATCTTAGAGAACAAAGAAATGAAGACCATATGCCTTGGAAACATTATTTTAGGGGTTAAGTTTTGCACTGGTATGAAGAGTAACATGTTTACTGAGCCTTGCGCTAAACCTGAAAGTTTCATCACATTTGAGAAGACGGAAACATGCCAAGGCAATGCACGCAAAGTTTGAAACTGTTTGTAATACTACGAGTGCGACCAAAATTTTATGTTTAATACAAGGCTGAGTCGACATGTGCCTCTTCATATCAGTAAAAAACCATTTCAATACAAGACATCTCTGGAAATCAATCTACCCTTAAGTTATTGTTTTGTTTGTAATTTTGTAGATATGTATTTATATAATTTTAATTTTGTAATTATTAAGGATCCTAGACTATGTTATTTTATCCAGTTTTAACTACTTTAATTTAAATTTTTGATTAAATAAGAAATTTCGGATTAATGAGCAGGTTTTTTTTTCTTCCGGTTTCGGTGGTATTGCAGTCTTTAATTGTGGTTACTCATATTATTACATTAAGTATTAATTAACATTTAAATTTCAGATTTACTCTTCAGCCATGCTGAACATGTGATTATCTCAGCAATGGACAGTTACCTCAATACTAAGTTTCAGAAGGTATTGTGGTAGTTGCCTATTGTTGATGTAAGCCACATCCCATCTTAGAGAACAAAGAAATAAAGACCATATGCCTTGGAAACATTATTTTAGGGGTTAAGTTTTGCACTGGTATGAAGAGTAACATGTTTACTGAGCCTTGCGCTAAACCTGAAAGTTTCATCACATTTGAGAAGACGGAAACATGCCAATGTAATGCACGCAAAGTTTGGAAATGTTTCTAATACTACGAGTGCGACCAAAATTTTATGTTTAAGACGAGGCTGAGTCGACATGTGCCTCTTCATATCAGTAAAAAACCATTTCAATACAAGACATCTCTGGAAATCAATCTACCCTTAAGTTATTGTTTTGTTTGTAATTTTATAGATATGTATTTATATAATTTTAATTTTGTAATTAATAAGGATCCTAGACTATGTTATTTTATCCAGTTTTAACTACTTTAATTTAAATTTTTGATTAAATAAGAAATTTCGGATTAATGAGCAGGTTTTTTTCTTCCGGTTTCGGTGGTATTGCAGTCTTTAATTGTGGTTACTCATATTATTACATTACGTACTAACATTTAAGTTTCAGATTTACTCTTCAGCCATGCTGAACATGTGATTATCTCAGCAATGGACAGTTACCTCAATACTAAGTTTCAGAAGGTATTGTGGTAGTTGCCTATTGTTGATGTAAGCCACATCCCATCTTAGAGAACAAAGAAATGAAGACCATATGCCTTGGAAACATTATTTTAGGGGTTAATTTTTGCACTGGTATGAAGAGTAACATGTTTACTGAGCCTTGCGCTAAACCTGAAAGTTTCATCACATTTGAGAAGACGGAAACATGCCAATGTAATGCACGCAAAGTTTGGAAATGTTTCTAATACTACGAGTGCGACCAAAATTTTATGTTTAAGACGAGGCTGAGTCGACATGTGCCTCTTCATATCAGTAAAAAACCATTTCAATACAAGACATCTCTGGAAATCAATCTACCCTTAAGTTATTGTTTTGTTTGTAATTTTGTAGATATGTATTTATATAATTTTAATTTTGTAATTAATAAGGATCCTAGACTATGTTATTTTATCCAGTTTTAACTACTTTAATTTAAATTTTTGATTAAATAAGAAATTTCGGATTAATGAGCAGGTTTTTTTCTTCCGGTTTCGGTGGTATTGCAGTCTTTAATTGTGGTTACTCATATTATTACATTACGTACTAACATTTAAGTTTCAGATTTACTCTTCAGCCATGCTGAACATGTGATTATCTCAGCAATGGACAGTTACCTCAATACTAAGTTTCAGAAGGTATTGTGGTAGTTGCCTATTGTTGATGTAAGCCACATCCCATCTTAGAGAACAAAGAAATGAAGACCATATGCCTTGGAAACATTATTTTAGGGGTTAAGTTTTGCACTGGTATGAAGAGTAACATGTTTACTGAGCCTTGCGCTGAACCTGAAAGTTTCATCACATTTGAGAAGACGGAAACATGCCAAGGCAATGCACGCAAAGTTTGAAACTGTTTGTAATACTACGAGTGCGACCAAAATTTTATGTTTAATACAAGGCTGAGTCGACATGTGCCTCTTCATATCAGTAAAAAACCATTTCAATACAAGACATCTCTGGAAATCAATCTACCCTTAAGTTATTGTTTTGTTTGTAATTTTGTAGATATGTATTTATATAATTTTAATTTTGTAATTATTAAGGATCCTAGGCTATGTTATTTTATCCAGTTTTAACTACTTTAATTTAAATTTTTGATTAAATAAGAAATTTCGGATTAATGAGCAGGTTTTTTTTTCTTCCGGTTTCGGTGGTATTGCAGTCTTTAATTGTGGTTACTCATATTATTACATTAAGTATTAATTAACATTTAAATTTCAGATTTACTCTTCAGCCATGCTGAACATGTGATTATCTCAGCAATGGACAGTTACCTCAATACTAGGTTTCAGAAGGTATTATGGTAGTTGCCTATTGTTGATGTAAACCACATCCCATCTTAGAGAACAAAGAAATAAAGACCATATGCCTTGGAAACATTATTTTAGGGGTTAAGTTTTGCACTGGTATGAAGAGTAACATGTTTACTGAGCCTTGCGCTAAACCTGAAAGTTTCATCACATTTGAGAAGACGGAAACATGCCAATGTAATGCACGCAAAGTTTGGAAATGTTTCTAATACTACGAGTGCGACCAAAATTTTATGTTTAAGACGAGGCTGAGTCGACATGTGCCTCTTCATATCAGTAAAAAACCATTTCAATACAAGACATCTCTGGAAATCAATCTACCCTTAAGTTATTGTTTTGTTTGTAATTTTGTAGATATGTATTTATATAATTTTAATTTTGTAATTATTAAGGATCCTAGACTATGTTATTTTATCCAGTTTTAATTACTTTAATTTAAATTATTGATTAAATAAGAAAATTCGGATTAATGAGCAGGTTTTTTTCTTCCGGTTTCGATGGTATTGCAGCTTCCAATTGTGGTTAGTCATACATTACGTATTAATTAACATTTAAGTTTCAGATTTACTCTTCAGCCATGCTGAACATGTGATTATCTCAGCAACGGGCAGTTACCTCAATACTAAGTTTCAGAAGGTATTGTAGTAATTGCCCATTGTTGATGTAAGCCATATCCCATCTTAGAGAACAAAGAAATGAAGACCATATGCCTTGGAAACATTATTTTAGGGGTTAAGTTTTGCACTGGTATGAAGAGTAACATGTTTACTGAGCCTTGCGCTAAACCTGAAAGTTTCATCACATTTGAGAAGACGGAAACATGCCAAGGCAATGCACGCAAAGTTTGAAACTGTTTGTAATACTACGAGTGCGACCAAAATTTTATGTTTAATACGAGGCTGAGTCAACATGTGCCTCTTCATATCAGTAAAAAACCATTTCAATACAAGACATCTCTGGAAATCAATCTACCCTTAAGTTATTGTTTTGTTTGTAATTTTGTAGATATGTATTTATAAAATTTTAATTTTGTAATTATTAAGGATCCTAGACTATGTTATTTTATCCAGTTTTAATTACTTTAATTTAAATTATTGATTAAATAAGAAAATTCGGATTAATGAGCAGGTTTTTTTCTTCCGGTTTCGATGGTATTGCAGCTTCCAATTGTGGTTAGTCATACATTACGTATTAATTAACATTTAAGTTTCAGATTTACTCTTCAGCCATGCTGAACATGTGATTATCTCAGCAACGGGCAGTTACCTCAATACTAAGTTTCAGAAGGTATTGTAGTAATTGCCCATTGTTGATGTAAGCCATATCCCATCTTAGAGAACAATTAAATGAAGACCATATGCCTTGGAAACATTATTTTAGGGGTTAAGTTTTGCACTGGTATGAAGAGTAACATGTTTACTGAGCCTTGCGCTAAACCTGAAAGTTTCATCACATTTGAGAAGACGGAAACATGCCAATGTAATGCACGCAAAGTTTGGAAATGTTTCTAATACTACGAGTGCGACCAAAATTTTATGTTTAAGACGAGGCTGAGTCGACATGTGCCTCTTCATATCAGTAAAAAACCATTTCAATACAAGACATCTCTGGAAATCAATCTACCCTTAAGTTATTGTTTTGTTTGTAATTTTGTAGATATGTATTTATATAATTTTAATTTTGTAATTAATAAGGATCCTAGACTATGTTATTTTATCCAGTTTTAACTACTTCAATTTAAATTTTTGATTAAATAAGAAATTTCGGATTAATGAGCAGGTTTTTTTCTTCCGGTTTCGGTGGTATTGCAGTCTTTAATTGTGGTTACTCATATTATTACATTACCTATTAAGATTTAAGTTTCAGATTTACTCTTCAGCCATGCTGAACATGTGATTATCCCAGCAATGGACAGTTACCTCAATACTAAGTTTCAGAAGGTATTGTGGTAGTTGCCTATTGTTGATGTAAGCCACATCCCATCTTAGAGAACAAAGAAATAAAGACCATATGCCTTGGAAACAATATTTTAGTGGTTAAGTTTTGCACTGGTATGAAGAGTAACATGTTTACTGAGCCTTGCGCTAAACCTGAAAGTTTCATCACATTTGAGAAGACGGAAACATGCCAAGGCAATGCACGCAAAGTTTGAAAATGTTTGTAATACTACGAGTGCGACCAAAATTTTATGTTTAATACGAGGCTGAGTCGACATGTGCCTCTTCATATCAGTAAAAAACCATTTCAATACAAGACATCTCTGGACATCAATCTACCCTTAAGTTATTGCTTTGTTTGTAATTTTGTAGATATATTTAATATTGTAAATCTTTTAGCATTAAAATTTTTCGGTCAACTTTTCCAATTTTTTTTCCCTAAAACCTTATTTGGACTGTTACGAACATTTTTTTAACAGAGCTGGCCAAATCGGTCCAGGCGTTCTCACGTGATGCTCTTACCAAGGAACAGCATTAATTTTTATTTATATAGATTTATTGTATACTGTGGATATTTCACATGTGAAAAAAAAAATTAAACAAATAATAACCGCTCGTATCTGCAAGGCCTTTCTTTTTTGCGACTATGGTCGCCAAGATGCACTTAAGTCTGTTTTGTGGACGCAAGCGTCATCACTGATATACTGGTTGTAACGCTAGTGACGTTAACTGTTCTTGTGATGTACTTGTGATGCACTTGCCGTAAAATAAAAGATTCCCCTTAAATACAAGGGCGTGTCCAAGTTTTTTGTCTAATACCGGCATTTTATTTTCATTGCCGAGTCACAATTAATTTTTATTAATAATGTGACAAACGTCCTTTACTTCGAAGGCGACCACTGATCACAACTAAAAATAAATTAAACTTCGTTTACGATGAAATTATGTTAGACAATCGCAATTAAGAAATAAAAGCTCAACCTAAAAGCCTACTCTATTCAATTTTATAACAGATTTATTAGTTTAAATAAACGCTCTGCATTTGATTTAAAGGTTTATTTTCGTAGGGTGTTTAATTTCTCTAATGACGTTAATAACATTCGGTGTGTTCTCCTAACCTACTAATGTGAAACAGATGTATTTGGTTACGAATCCTCCGCTTCACAAATAAAAGTCCTCTCATCTTGCAAACGACTAACATCGATGTCTAAATAATGGTCTACTTATTCTATACAGGTTGTTCCGAAATGGTTACGAAACTGAAATTGTGGCATCATGAGTAGCATTTACGGGGGTGTTTCGTATGAAACTTTCCGATTCGAATAATGGCCTCTCGCAACTGAGATATAGTTGTCATTATTGGAGATGGGTTTTACGACCCTGCAATAGTGATTATCCGTGTTTACCTACCACACTTAAATGACACCAAACGGCACGCGTCTGTGTCGTACTACCGCAGTTCAGGGCAGTTCTCGGGATAAAATTTTATTACAGTTCAACACACTGACAATTTCAGAAAGCATGGAATTATTTTTGTTTACTAATTTCCGTTTGCATTAATTAAAATTAAAATATGCAAGAATATCTCGTTTCTTCAACATAAAAGGTGAAATAGAATATCGTTGTAACCTCAAATCAGATTATCTTTAAATACAGACAAAATCTCCTATAACGAACTTTTATTAACGAATTTCTCTATAAAACAATTTTTTTTGAGAACCTTTACAACGAAGTAAAAATTTCCGTATAACAAAATTTTTCCCTCAACTTTGCAGATTTTTAAGATTTAAAACATTTTCTTTTTGTTGTTTTACTGTAATTTTGGAAAAAACCTCGGTTGTAGTAATATTGGCAGATGTGTCCACGGTTCACCACTTTATGAGGGATTAACCGACGAAGTAAGGGACACCAATTTAAGGGTGCAAATATTTTACCGACCAACCGACAAAGTTTTATTGCGTCGCAAAATTTTTATTCTACTTTTTTTATTTTTCCTTATCTCTTAAAAATTGTTTTTTAACACTGGGGTGGTCTTAAAGGAAAAAATATGATAGTTTTCATTAAACAGTTAAATAAACATTACTGTTCAAAATGTCGAAGCACAGTCGAAATTCTCTGAATGTCGTACGGAGATTACTGTTAATCGAAGATATTATTAAAGGCGGAAAGAAAAAGGACGTTGTTTTATGTTAAATAGATACCTAGTCATTTTAATGCCTAAAATCGTAATACTTCATAAATTCCTGTGGACCTGAAAGGGTTAAACTGAAATTTGTTTTCCAACATGAATTTCTATATAACGAATTTTTTAAGGTCACCGTGGCGCTTTGTTATATAGAAGTTTGACTGTATCAAACTTTCGAATTGCACAATTTCTGAATTTTACAGAATACAGAATAAATGCAAAATGTGACTATGGGAAAAACATTTGGGCCAATACAATTCTGATTAGACCACTAAAATTATTCCGAAGAACCGTTCCCTCTATACAGAAATGGCAATACTTACGTAACGACACTATTCTTCGTAGACACAATGCGTTCATGTCATACTATCCATCTGAAAAAGTCGGCACTATGAAATCAAGTGGCAACTGTCTATTTCCATAATGTAATGGCAGCTAATAATAGATCTACCTTTTGGCGCGATATTTTTGAATCACTCCTCAGAATTAAAAAATGAGTTTTAATTTACAGAAAGTTACACACACATTTTTTCTATTGTTCAGATAAATACCAATTATTTGATTACCTGAACTTGCAAGCCAGGTCGGGTTTTCATTCATTACAAATTGAAAATAACATAATAACATAAAAATGAATGTAAATTAAAATTGATAACATTAGTTAATGCATCGGTTTATGGTGCAAACGTGTCCTCAACACTATCACACCACTTGTAAAGTTATTCTTATGTTTTCTTATAAATCTTAATTTATTTAAAAATTATGGTCAGTGAAGTGGACCGCATCGTAGTGTTACGGTTAATACGACGTATAGGTAACGTAAAATGAGTAAACATTCTCATCAATTAAAAGAGCATAAATTTGGTGACAAAACCTGTGCGCGTATCTGGAGCACGTGAAGCGATTGATTACGTATCGATGTATGCAGTTTAATTTTTTAAAGTCAATTTAACACAAATTTTAAAATACAATAGAATAAGGTGACCAAACGTACTCCTTTAGGGAGTTTTGTACTCCTTTTTTTTGTGAACCGTACTCCTTTTAAAACCAGTATTCTGTTTTTATTTTGTATTATGTAAAAATATTGAAAGGGCGACTGAAGAAAATTACCGCGCAGGCGCACTGTATCGTGTGCCTGCGCGATAATTGATTTTAAAAAAGCGTTATAATAAGGTGACCAAACGTACTCCTTTAGAGAGTTTTGTACTCCTTTTTTGTGAACCGTACTCATTTTAAAACGAGTACTCCAAAAGTACTCCTTTGCATTCTTTTGTACTCCTTTGTACTTCTAAAAATATAGAAACTTGGCATTTAACTTTAACCTTTAACCTTTAAAAAAGAGTTTCCATTTATTATAGAAAACAAAGGAAATGATGATTCTATGGTTAAATGTACAATCTGCAAAGAAGAATTTTCTATTGCAATTGTTGGACGAAGTGCAATAACAAAGCACATTGATACTAATAAACATAAAACATATCTTGATGCAGCGGCTTCAACGTTTAAACTAAATACATTTTTTAAAACTGATAGTTTTGAACCAAATGAAGATTGAAATAAAAAGTATTTCAAAGAAAAATAATCACTTCTATTCTTGGTTAATAAAGTTTTCCATTTTCTTGTTTTCAAATGATTACAACAAGGGTTGATTCTTAAGGGTCGGTTTGCCTAGATGAAAGCATGCAACTTGCAGTGCACATTTTCATGGTTTTACCTAGGAAAACCGACTTTTAAGATTCAACAACAAAAAAACAAAAAAAAACAAGAAAATAGAAAAAAAAATTACCTTAACAAACTTTATGAAAATGTGGATTCTAACAAAAGTAAAAAAAAAAAGAACTGAGCACACTTTATGAAAATGTGCACTGCAATTTGCATGGTTTTACCTAGTCAAACCGACTTTTACGATTCAACCCTTGTAATCATTTGAAAACAAGAAAATGGAAAAAAAATTAACTTAGCAAACTTTATGAAAATATGGATCCTAACATAACTCGAAAAAATAAATGGAAAAAAAAATTACCTGAGCACACTTTATGAAAATGTGCACTGCAATTTGCATGGTTTTACCTAGGCAAACTGACTGTTAAGGTTCAACCCTTGTTGTAATCATTTGAAAACAAGAAAATGAAAAAAAAAATTACCTTTGCATACTTTATGAAAATGTAGATCCTAACATAAGTCAAAAAAAAAAAAGGACATGAGCACACTTTATGAAAATGTGCACTGCAATTTGCATGGTTTTACCTTGGAAAATCGACTTTTATGATTATGATTACAACAAGGGTTGACTCTTAAGAGTCGGTTTGCCTAGGTGAAAGCATGCAACTTGCAGTGTGTTTGCTTTAACGTGTTTATACATATAATTTTTTGAATTTTGAAATTATTTAAAAAACATATAGTTGAATGGAGAAGACTCGGTGTTTTTATTCAAATCCAATCACCATTTTCAATGAAAATTCATTTGTACTCCTTTTGTATAAAAAATAGTTGGTCACCTTACTATAAGTAAATCATAAAGCTGCGTTACGTTTTACCTTGACCGCTATTTAACACCCGACTGACGATGAGTCTGGTGTAAGCGGCTACGAAGTTCTTAACATACGACCTACTTCCGGAATTAATGATGATTTTGCTATTAGTTACCCGCGTCTACCCGCGTCTAATTGTAAGTATAACATTTTGATAAACACGGTCGAACGACAGTGGGACCAATGTCAAAGGCCGACCCACTTCACCTTATTCTTCGGAGAAAGTTTACTCAGCTACACTAGCATAATGAAACATTCTTTTTCGCTTTTATCCAATATAAATAAATTCACTTTGGCGAACTTTTCAAAAAAGGTCGCCTCTTACTGGTAACGTTCCGAACATAATCCGGGCGACTTTATTAATTAGTTTTTTTATGGACTAATAAGTCATTCGAAAGTGAACTACACAGTTTCTGAACCGGAACTCCGACTTCTACCAAAAGGAATGCACTCACTAGAAACTTCAATCTAACAATATCCGCGCAGTTCTGAATTCAGATCTCTTATCGCAAAAATTAAAGAAAATTATTTTCAAAAATGGGTGTAGTTGAAACCTAGTTAGTAGAAGAATTGAAAGGGCGCACAGCCCATGAATGAAAAAAGCGTTGGATATAAAATAGAACTTGTTTCAATTTACGCCGACAACTCCTCGTTGCAGTGGAGCACGGAAGCAGCTAATGTGCGGTGGAGAAATCTAGGTTAAGTCCGTCGTAGCGGATTTCGTTTGGATTCATTGTATCGTCTACTGACCTTGACATTGCCCAGTTATGTACTTAGGTAAAATATTTTATGAGCAACCAATAAATTATAATATTCGCTTATCATCGATAAATTGAACAGCAAACCGGGACGAAGTTTTAATACAAGTGGAACAATTTCCCAAATTTAAACAAAGTTAAGTTTCTCATAAAATAATGATAATTATGGCGTTTTGATAATGTTTACTTTTAATTGGTGCCTAATTATTAACTGGAGCAGGAAATGAATGATACACGGTAATCGTAATGATGTGGAAGAAAGATCAAAAGTAGGTGAGATTGTAGAGTGGGTATCTCAAATTCTTCATTGTTTATTTTGACATACAAATTAGAGTAAATTAATATGTTAATGAAACTAGAATAAATTCTTTGAAGAAGTTTCCCACTGCTCGTGAACGAGGTGCGCAATAATTTACTTCCCGTTACCCGATGAAGCTTCTCAAAAGCTTGCGCCTAACAAAAGTGATGTAGGAGCACAAAATATGACCCAAAAATCGCGATCCAGTGATGTAAGTTAAGTTGGCTCATCGCTTTCACTCGAGTACTCGGTACCCGTACCCATATCACTACACCCGGATGCGAGAAAGTGGTTATATCGCGTTACGACAAACTTGTAATGTCATGAATTTCAATATATTCAATGAAGTCACAAAAAAATATATTAGTCGGTTCGACATAATATTAATTAATGGTCCTCACCACCACTATAGAAAGCGCCAATTTCTAACGCTGACTCACACTGGTGTAAGTAAGTGGAAACGAAACGTTTCATGAATGGAGTAGTAGGTAGTAAAATTGTACCGTGGCAATGCGTGTTTGATCAATATACGGTTCATGCTCTCCTCTCATATCGAATTCATACACACTCTTCACCCTAAACTTCCGCATCCCTTGCAGATTTCATTCCCAAAAAAATTTTATTTCTTTTCAAAAAGTTAATCATAAACGTTGCAACATATCAATTACATCTCAGACAATAAAGGACAAAAACAACATTTTAACACTTCATCCAAAAAGAAAATGTAGTCTTCCGGACCAGACAGGTGATCAAGACGTCGAGGTAAAATACAGCACGAGACTTCCCTCCAATCTTTCCTCGAAGTATGTAGAGTTTGACTAAAGATATTCTGCGTTTATTACTGTGCCTTTTACAATACTATAAGTGATCTGGCCATAAAAGTAGGTAAGCCGTAATAATCAACATGGGGAGAAGTGGCCAGGGCTGTATTTGGTAAATTTTTATAAATTTCTTGATGCTTAGATATAAATATGAGTAAACATTAAACCTCTTCTAATAATTAGGTAGGTATGTGGGGTTATTGATTAACTTAGATACTTGATGAATTCTATGACTTGTATTTGATTATTTGTTCTGAACTTAACTAAAGTTGAAATATTTAAGTACGGTTCTGAAGTATCTGCAAAAATATTTTTTAAAGCAACCAGTTTTGTGGCTCCCTGCAGTGAACCCCCATTATCATCAGTAAAAGTTGATTGCGGTTTAAAGTCATAAACGCAGAGTATCTTTAGTCAAACTCTATACTACTTTATTCGCAAACCTCAAATTTGACTTCCCGACTTCTTACATTTCCCAATCTGTTGATTATCTTGATTACAATTCTGAAACAATTTCGGTGTTTGGTATTTTGCGATGTAGTGTATTTTATTCTGTCGGCAAGATTGTTATTGCAGTTGTTTTGAGTAGTCAAAAATTAAGTGGAATGAAGTTAAAAAGTTTGAAGTTTAATAGAAAATATAGAATAATCTGATGCGTTTGGAATAATTTGAAAAGGCTGATGTTATAAATGTGAAACTTGCAGCGTCGAAGGAAAATCCGCAGTTGTGCAAAGTTAGTAAAAAGAAAGTAATGAGCAATGCGACAAGATCCGTAAACAATCCGGATATACAAGGTGATCGAAATAATTTCCATCCGGGGGCGCAAGAGCTGACGGAAACTCGCCCTCCGCAATGTCCCACTAGTAAACGCGCTTCTTTATGTAGAGTGGGGCAAACTTTCACATCTATATAAAACCAACGATAGAGTTTAGAGCATACTGTCTTTACGGAAGTCACATGCTGGTTGTGGTCGGTGTTTTTATATAAGTGGTTCACACTGAAATGTGCTTGTGCTTGTGATAGTGCCCTAGGGACTAATTGGATACTAGCTGTGCCCCTCTTAGGGTTGTTCATATTTTTTGTTATCGGATTATATCACGTAAGTACCGCGTAAAAGTGACGGATTTCTTATCAAAAACCGCAAAGTTGAAAAACGGTTTATTCTTGCTCGTACATGCAATTTCAACTGTATTTTTACGGGTATGACAACATATTACACGTCTAAACGGTGTCCTAGGCTCCGTTAAAAATATATGATGCATTAATTAAAAAGGTGGATAAACATTTTGGTATTAACGATCATCTCTGTGTAAATCTTATTGAGCACACAGTGGAAAGGAAAGCAAGTCAGTGTGTCAATGGACTTCCGCGGGCACGCGCAGCTGCTTAAGATCAGCGCTTGCTTAAACTAGTACGTTCACCTGTCGCGTACTAATCTCGTACTCTCAAACTGTTTTGTTTTGCTCACACATATCACTGCAAGTCGCTGCACTTATCATCGCGGAATGATTTTCAACTTTTTTTAAAGATACAACGAATTTAATATTTTCCGTCGCGGTACATTTTTAAGATAATTTCTTCGAAAGACTCGTTTCAATCAATTCCTGATATGATCTGTAGACTTTCCGGAATTAATTTGGGTGAAAATTAGAAATTGTGAGCATCCTCCGGTTATGCTCTCTACCAGAAAACAATAGAAAGAGAAAATGTCTTATCCAACGGTCCTAATCAAGTAAATTACACAGTGAAAAAAGAATAATACCAGGATGTAATGACATTACTGCCGTGAAATAACATTTAAAGTAATCACTTTCATTTTATTTTCAATGATTACATCCTTTATAGCAAAACCGTTTGAATCGGCGATTCGAACATTAGATGATGCCGCGAACATGGTCTATTTTTTAGGCACGAAATAAAATAATCTCAATTTAGACTGAGGCGAAATTGCGCAAGGTCGAACGATAACCCAAAATGGTACTTGGTAGTGAAGTTAAAAAAAGCCACGTTAAAATTAGCTAGGGCTGGTTGTTCCGGTTCGCTGGCCTGTAACAGATCCCACATTCTTTATAAGAATTAATTAGGGCGATAGATCGTCGGAGAAAGCGTAGCAGCTTCTAACTGTTCTTTTACGTGAGTGAAGATAGTGCAGATCTGATTTTGATTCGTTCTTGCCTGAAGGACGCGTAAACCACGTTGATATTGGTTAGGAAGCGCCACAGATCACATTAATAACTACTTTTGCATTACGGGACGGTGAACTGTGGTCGCGTTGTATGTTAGTAGGTCAGAGGCCGTCAGGTGTGGAGAGGCGCGACGCATCCGAACCGGCTTATACTTTTTACTTTGCACACATCTACTTCGGCTACTGAAGTGCTTTCTTTTCTTACAGATTTGATAACAGAAGCGAAATGTCGAAATTGGCCCAGTTGATCGTCTCAATATTAGGCATATTACTACTTGAAGTGAGTACACAAGGCCCTTATTTGAAACTTTTGCCTAATTATTTTTATTGCAGGGATACAGATGTGAAGCTCCACTAACGGATTCGGCCTCGCTTCCACTGGAACATCGAGCTGTTTACGGTCCACCTTTATCTGGACCAGGAGGAGGATATGCTCCGCCGAATTTACTACAAACCCCTAACATAGGAACAGACGACCCTTGGCCTCTAGCAACGCCTGACATGCCTCAAATCAAACATCTTCAAGTACAATGCGAAAAGACTCACATGAGAGTGAATATCGAATTCGACCGACCATTTTACGGAATGATATTTTCGAAAGGATTCTACAGCGATCCCCATTGCGTGCATTTGAAGCCCGGCACGGGACATTTAAGCGCTACTTTTGAAATTTTCCTCAACAGCTGCGGAATGTCTTCATCTGCGAATCATAACGCGGCCAGTTACGGAGGAGCTACGCCCAGTGGAAGTTACGTGGAAAATACGATAATAATCCAATACGATTCTTACGTGCAAGAAGTTTGGGATCAAGCCAGGAAACTCCGCTGCACTTGGTACGATTTTTACGAAAAGGCGGTCACCTTTCGTCCCTTCCAAGTGGACATGCTCCATGCCGTAACCGCCAACTTCTTAGGCGATAACTTACAGTGTTGGATGCAGATTCAGGTTGGAAAAGGACCCTGGGCTTCAGAGGTTTCCGGCATCGTAAAAATTGGCCAGACAATGACCATGGTCTTGGCAATCAAAGATGACGAAAACAAATTCGATATGTTAGTGCGTAATTGCGTGGCTCACGACGGCAAACGAGCTCCTATCCAATTAGTCGACCAGTACGGTTGTGTGGTGCGACCTAAAATAATGAGCAAATTCCAGAAGATTAAAAACTTCGGACCTTCGGCTTCTGTAGTATCTTTCGCTTACTTCCAAGCGTTCAAATTCCCGGATTCTATGAACGTGCATTTCCAATGTGTAATTCAAGTGTGCCGTTATAACTGTCCAGAACCGAAATGTGGTGGACACGGAATCGGAATCACGAGCGAATACGGTCCTCCTCCGTTGGGCAACGGTTTGGGAGGTGGCGATTTCGGAGGACACGCTGAATATGGACCTCCGCCTCTTCCGGAATATGGAATTCCTCCGGCGTTCCCCGATCCCAGACATCCTTCTGGCCCCACCGGAGCTTATTCGGAACCAAATCCGGACGTAATTCCAGCGCCACAAGCTCAAACATCTTCTTCTTCAACATCCAACCCTCCGAATCCTTCATCTCCAGCTCCACAATCGCCAACTAGCAACGAATTACATTTACCTCCACCTCCTCCACCCGGCCACCACGGCATTTACAACACTGTTAAGAGGAAGAGCAGCATCGCTGATGAATTAGAAGGTAACTTGGCCACTTTAGGAGGTCGTCCACGATCTGTAGAAAATTTACCGGCGGAATTGCAAGGAGCAAGGAGGAGACGAAGCCCGGAAATTATGCAAATAGTGGTTAGTCATGTGTATAAGAGGGAGGCCCAGGAAATGACAGATGTGAACACCAGCCGCATTATTCAAGTGGTCGCTCCTGGGGATGTGAACTTCGCTCTGAATTCGTCACCTGCTAATGAAACCGTTGTAATTCAATCCACTTCTTCCGCGGATCCTGAAACGATTTGCATGTCCGTTCCAAGCTTCGTAGCCGGATTGGTAATGTTATTGCTAGTGTTGATCGTGGCCAGCTTGGTGGCCGCATTTCTGTTCGTACGTGTCAGAGCCATCGACCGAAAGGGTGTAACGACCACTTTCGTGGGCACACACGGATATGATAATTCTGAGTTCGTGAAAGTGGCAAATTGACTTAATTTCGGTGAACATTACGTACACTGCGAACTTTCCAAAGATATTTAGGTTAAACAGTGATAATGTAGCGGCGACGAGCAAAAGGCATACATCATTGTTGAGGCCCACTTCTTTTTTCACGATTTAACTATTTCATTTCATTAGTAATACTCGTGCTCGTGAACGGCGTTGGTCGCCGTCGTGAGCATGACTGAACCCTTATTTATTATTTAAATTATTTTCTAATTTTTAATGTAGTTATTTATGTATTGTAAATTAACAATGTCATATGTACTCTACAGTATGTAAGATAATTGATTTGATAAACGTTAATTATTTATTACGATTTGTGTTAAATCATCGAGAGTTTCAGAGTGCAGGGCTCCGATATCCTACATTAGTTGCCATCATGGAGCAGCAAGCAGGAACTAGTCTCGTAGTTAGATATATTCAACGTATGTAAATAAGTGTATGAAAAAATACTCAGAATAAATTAATATCCAAACTAATTTATGTCACACCGAAGAATCAGAAAATTAAACATCCTTTCGAAACTCTACGAACACTGCTCAAAGAAATTTTTCTTATACCTGGAAATTAAAAATATCCCTCTATTGGCAATACCTTTAAACTTGTTTAAACAGCGGTGACTGCTGTTTCAAGTTAGAAACAGATGTCGCCACCAAGCAACAAATTAAGAACTTCCGTGGACGGTAGCTAAACCGAGACTTTAAAGCTTCCATTGTTAGAGAGTGCGCGAAACTGCAAAATTAAACAACAATTTTTACTTCTCGCATGGAAATGTTACATATTCCTTCCTTTTATGCGAAATATTTTTCGCAATAGTTAGATAATGCTTCTGTAAAAGGGAAAATAAAAAATTGGATGCGATTTTCAAATGTTTTAAAGAACGGAATGGAAAAGGCAGAAACACAAATTATTATGCGTTCGTTTGCTACTTTCGACCCAATGACTGCTTATTTAACTTTAACTGGCTCAGGTGAAAATGCTCGCTCACGGTTATTGCTGCTTTTTTGTTAGTTATCGCTTACAAAATAAAACCGAAAATTTGCAAGAAATTTATATGAAACGATGTTACATTATCAGAAAGTGGTCGAAACATTTAAGAACGCGAAATGTGAATGAAGCAGTGATTCAAGGCTACCCAGGTTAACAAACTTGATTGCAGACTCCATACTTTCTCAATATTTTACTCTTACGCATAGTTTTGGTTACAGCATCTATGGGGAGCTGAAAATTTTGTAACTTTTACCGCATAAAATCGTAATTATGTCATTTTTTAACATTTACAAAATTCAAAAACACGCGAAAGCGAATTGGAAAACTGAAACATCGAAGGAAATATGTTTTACGTTCGGATAAACTTAAATAGTTTTGATGTGGATTTTTCCTTTCACCTTACATCTGTTTGCATTTTAATTGCAGTTATGTAATGTTAACAGAAAAGAATGCTTCGATTTAGTAAGTAGTAAAAAACACAACAGCGTTACATTTATGTAGATTTCTGTACACCTCTTTCGCATTTAAAGTGACAATACTTTTTTGTTCTTCGCCAAAAATTATAATAACAGCCGAACCAATCTTCCTTCCTATTTTAACCGTTCACAGGTGTCACTATGTTTTATTAGGGTTATTCATTGGGGATATGGATAAATTTAGGTAGGTAACGTCTTAAATATACTTCACATTTTAAAGAATAGGTAGGGTAGTACATACCTACCTACGGTGAAAATCGTTTAACTTGAATTGTATTTTCAATTAAGCCGTACTGTTAAATTGTTTAAATTATGTGATGATTGGGAAAGTTTATTATGAAGAAATTTAGGTGAAATTTTAAGTGCATTGCTTATATTATAAGTATATTCCTAACTAATATTCAATATTCAGCTGTAATTGAATATTCGTAACTAACAATAACTATTCAATTGTAATTGATTATTCGTAACAAACATTGAATATTTTCAGTTGTCATTAAATATTCTCAACTATTTTTGAATATTCAGTTATAATTGAATATCCGTAACTAACATTAAATATTCAGTTGTAATTGATTATTCGTAATTAACATTGAATATTTTTAGTTGTAAAATATATATAGTGGACCCTGTGATGTCGATAATGAAAACAAAAACAAGAACCTTATAATCACAAAAGAAATTATTTTACATAAATTTTTTTGTGATTACAAGGTTGTTGTTTTTATTTTCATTTTTAGTTGTCATTAAATATTCTCAACTATTTTTGAATATTCAGTTATAATTGAATATCCGTAACTAACATTAAATATTCAGTTGCAATTGATTATTCGTAACAAACATTGAATATTTTCAGTTGTCATTAAATATTCTCAACTATTTGAATATTCAGTTATAATTGAATATCCGTAACTAACATTAAATATTCAGTTGTAATTGGTTATTCGTAATTGACATTGAATATTTTTAGTTGTCATTAAATATTCTCAACTATTTTTGAATATTCAGTTATAATTGAATATCCGTAACTAACATTAAATATTCAGTTGTAATTGATTATTCGTGATTATCATTCAATATTTTTAGTTGTCATTAAATATTCAGTTGTAATTGATTATTCGTAATTAACATTGATTATTTCCTTCATGCACATAAAAAGTCCCAGTCACCATGGTTTTCCTCAGTTTTATAGCGATTAAATTTTGACGTTTAATCGCTTTTGAATTTTTTTTGCAATCATTATCGAAGCTTCTTCGACAAGCAAATAAATAATTCGTTTTAAAATCTATTTATTCAGATTAATAATCAGGAAATAATCATGCCGAATACCCCGCGTGCATGAAAACAGCCTGATTAAATTTTTACGTTTTTGTCGCAACGTTTTGTCATAAAGAAATATTTCTCGTAAATTTTCCACCCAAAATCCCTCGTGCTGCGCACTCGAGATTTTGTTACGTGGCAAATTTGCTCGACATATTTCTAGGCAAAACATTTTGACAGAAACGTCAAAATTTAATCGGCTATTTTGATGCACTTGTGATATTACTGTTGAATATTTTCAGTTGTCATTAAATATTCTCAACTATTTTTGAATATTCAGTTATAATTGAATATTCGTAACTAACATTAAATATTCAGTTGTAATTGATTATTCGTAACAAACATTGAATATTTTTAGTTGTCATTAAGTATTCTCAACTATTTTTGAATATTCAGTTATAATTGAATATCCGTAACTAACATTAAATATTCAGTTGTAATTGATTATTCGTAACTAACCTTGAATATTTTCAGTTGTCATTAAATATTCTCAACTATTTTTGAATATTCAGTTATAATTGAATATCCGTAACTAACATTAAATATTCAGTTGTAATTGATTATTCGTAACAAACATTGAATATTTTCAGTTGTCATTAAATATTCTCAACTATTTTTGAATATTCAGTTATAATTGAATATCCGTAACTAACATTAAATATTCAGTTGTAATTGATTATTCGTAACAAACATTGAATATTTTCAGTTGTCATTAAATATTCTCAACTATTTTTGAATATTCAGTTATAATTGAATATCCGTAACTAACATTAAATATTCAGTTGTAATTGATTATTCGTAATTAACATTGAATATTTTTAGTTGTCATTAAATATTCTCAACTATTTTTGAATATTCAGTTATAATTGAATATCCGTAACTAACATTAAATATTCAGTTTAAATTGATTATTCGTAATTAACATTGAATATTTTTAGTTGTCATTAAATATTCTCAACTATTTTTGAATATTCAGTTATAATTGAATATCCGTAACTAACATTAAATATTCAGTTGTAATTGATTATTCGTAATTAACATTCAATATTTTTAGTTGTCATTAAATATTCCCAAATATTATTGAATATTCAGTTGTAATGTAACCGACATTAAATATTCAGTTGTAATTAATTATTCGTAACTAACAGTGAATATTCAGTTGTAATTGATTATTTGTAACTAACTGAATATTTTCAATTGTCATTAAATATTCCCAACTATGATTAAATATTCAGTTATAATGGAACATTATTCAGTTCTAATTGAATATTTGTAACTAATAATGAGGCTCCAATATACGCAAACAAACGGCATGCAACATTGTGCTAGCGGAAACTGATTATTTTTGTGGAACCTTAATGTTGTTATCGTTCAGTAACTTTTTCTTAGCAAGTTGTTTGGATTTCTCATTTTCAAAATCAGTATTTTCAGGTTCAGCATAAATCCTTTGTTCTGCCATTTCTTGAAGGTCGCCGTTGGTAAGACTCTCACCAGAAGAAAAACAGCAATAAATTAACGTTTTTTTAGGTTAATCCGGGATAGCGTTAAACATTAATGTTTATGAAAGGGTTAAATAGATAAATAAATCAATGTGGACGTTGTTTCCTATTTCATTATTTTCCCTTTGAACATTTTTATTTAAATTTTATGTAATTGTGAAAGTAATATCAGAAACATTAAAAATATGAAAATCTGTTTAAATATGTTTAGAAACGTATAACCTTGATAGTAGCGATTAGGTAACAGTAATAACATAATATCTTTTGCACCTTATTACCCGGGGGAATTGTTTCTTTTGTTAATTTTCCGCTTACTTTGGGGAATTAGTGAAAATAGTTTTTTGATTGTTTTTGTCCTTTATGCTGACTGACATTCAGCCAGGCGGCAGCGGATTAGAGTTCGGAATTTTAAAGGATCTTTTACTTGGAATCGAACCAAAACATAACTCAAGGTTAAATCTAACAAAAGCACAAACATTCACCGGCTGGCTACCTTGATGAGATGATAAGTACGAATAAACGACAATCAAGTGATAAAAGTAAATTCCCGTTTATTAGCGTTCGTACTCTTTTATTCGGATTTTAAAATTGATAACGGGCAACTACGGCGAATCGCCAGAGAATGGGTACGTGCTTTACGCTACATCATAGTTTTTATCCATAGTAATGAAACAGGCAATCAAGATTGATAGAGCACACATAACAACTAGTCGCCGATACTTTCACCTAAACAAACCCAAAGACGTTACGGTGTTATGTAACCCGCACTTTATTAACACACATGCATACACACGAAACATGTTGTAGACGCACGCACGCACGCATCGGTGCGCGGACACGTACGCACGCGGTTTATCTGCAATAATCGGTAGCTTCGTTTATTTGGATTGTTTATAAATCTGATAACCAATGCTAAATAATTTGATTTCGTTTGTTTTTTTTTTAAATTTTTAGACAAGGTGCTTCCACGTTCGACAAGAATTCGCTACGTTAAAATTAGATCCCATGTCTCGTCATTGTTGACTGTTAGATGTAGATTACGTAGTCTAAATGATCATGTTAATATAATATTTATCTGTGTGGACCAGGTTATACGAAGGTTTCGCGCGAGGGGGAGGGCGGATGTGTGAAGTTTCAAGGATGCTCTGATCCCGTAGCCGCGACTTATGCTCGGGCTGTACATGCTAACAAATAACAATTGCCATGTGACCACCGACCCATATCCGATTATGTAAGGTCTTTTCGTCGACACTTACTTTCCATTGTAATTGATATTTGAAAGCTCATTTTTATGCAAACCTAAAAAAGCGATGGTCGTATCGGCAACAGGGATCGCTTTTCGAAACGTAGGACGATTTGATCGATTTAAAAGATCACCGATGATGAATATTGAATTAAGGAAACCGGGATGCTTACCCCTCACGTTGCTGTGGTGTTGCCGTGTCAGCTCGAGCAAGACCACTTTCACTTCCCTACAAAGCGGAGACCTTGAGGGTTTCAAACAGGTAAAATTAGTCTCGAGGACAGTCGTACTAACAACACAAAACGATCCATTACTTAATACATACATTCAACGCTCGCCTGTATTACGCCATTCGAAATTTATGCATACGAGGGGTGGTAAGAGAGAAATTTCATATCGTAGCCCTGTGTACAGGGCTCAGACAAGATTACGCGATAGTGAAAGTTGTAAAATGCGGTTACTTTCCCTCGTAATACAGACATAACAATGGTGTATTACATGAGCGGGTCGGCGCTAATTCGCCCGTGTATGGGTATGGAAAGAACGCCGCAGAAATGAAATGAAAAAAAAAAATGAAAAAGAAAAAGAAAAAAGTTGCGTCGGGTTGCTATTGTTGCGCAAAGTATGGGCATTGGAAGCAGGACGGAAAGGACGTGTGTTTCAAGGTTCCAAATAATAACAGCAAAATTGAACAGAACCAACAACACTAACTCTTTATTTTTAATATAGACCGATTGCATTGGTATTATACAACAGTTCCCCCTCCCTGCGCGGTATTGTGAAAGTCCGGTTGGAGCCCCTGCGCGGGCCCCGTTCGCGACGAATCTCCTTGGCGGAGCCGGTGAAAGCAAACGAACGCTCGGTATGGTTGCAGCGATTCGAACCTGTACGAATGCGAAATTTTACTAGGAGCGTGCCGCAATCTAAAATAGAATCGGTGGCGAAATGTCGCCGCTCTTCGTCGAATGCCACGCCAGAGCTAAAACTTAACTGAACACATCATAGCACGGTTGGTGCGACCTTGAAAGTAGAGAAAGAGGAGTTGCGAGCGAGCCAGCTATAGGAAAAAAAATCGGCGGTGGTGGGGCACCCAAGAGAAAAGAGGGGAAAGTAAAGGGAGAAATTAAGAGCTAGTAGTATTATGTGTGATCCCGTGAGTAAAGTCGACCGATTTGTGCTAATATTTTGCACTCTTTTGCACCGACATTAATTGGGGGTGGTAGGCACTAATTGTGTCGACATGGTACAAAATTGACCCTACTGCGGGACACCTGGTGCAGATATTGTGTTGCAAACTCTCGTATACTTGTGTTCACTTTTACTTTCATTTGTGGCGCAACACAGTTTTGAGCGTCGTGTCCCAAAAATATAATCCATTCGGTGGGAAGGTAAACCAGTGAAAACAGTGCATGTGCAATAACGGTGCGAGTGTCGCGGTCGAGCAATGGCTCGATGCTGTACTGCATCCTCTGGTGATCGCGGCCACCCCGCGAATATCGCTCAAGCAAGTGTCCAATAGGATTACATTATTATTCACCAGGTGAGTATGCATGCGCTGCCCGATAGTTACACCCTCGGGGATACTTGTTGCTCGGCACGTGCATTGTTTCATCCCCCTTCGTCCTTTCCTTAATCGCGAAATCAGTCCGACACCTGTAAGTAATAAAACCTAGATTAAATTCAAATTCAAATTCAAATCGACACATGTTTTATTTGTCGCATATGTTTGACTGTTTGCGAAACCGTTTTTTCAGTTTCCCTACCATCGGCGGCCAACCTCTTCCAATATTCAATTATCGTTTCAGATGAGTCTTTGTCAAATTGTTAGTTTCGCCATGTACTCCGACGGACAAGACTCCCACGGCTTATTAACATTGCATTACGGCAAACACCATGCGACGATTGTAGAAGAAATTAAAACTTGCTTCACATCGGAGAACTTCGCGGACATGACATTTATATGTGACGATAAGACAACATTGAGTGCACACAAGTTAATTATGGCATCGGCTAGTCCGCTGGTGCGTCGTATTCTTGGCGAAAGCGTTCATGCCAACGGTCCCAGCGTTGTACTAATACCTGGCATCAAAAGCTGCCATCTGCGCCATCTGCTTGATTTCTTATACCATGGTCAGGCTTGTATCAAGGTAGGTGACCGTAGGCGTCCATGCCGCAATTAATGCCGCGGTTTGCTTGCAGTCGAGCGAATTGGACAGCATCCAAGAATTGTTTGAGCTGTTGCAAATCAAATCCGACATGTGGCAATCGTCCGAATCTCGTAGGGAATCCGAAGACACCGGCACTTCCTCTCAAACGGAGAGCGATTCCTTGACGTCGCTGGTCAAAAAGGAAACGGAACCGTTCGACGACGACGAAAAGGAAGAGGGCGAAATCAAAGACGACGAGGACGATGAAACCGACCGGAGCGTGATAACCGCGGAAAGAAGAAGCGTTTCGCCGAATCCTGTCAACCTGTCGCTCAATACCAAATCGATCGATAGCAATTCGGATTCGGGAAAAGATTGTGCCAACAAGGTATGTTGTTATTTTGTTGTTGCGAATTCGATAATTTTGGCCGTTTTTTTTTTCAGGAAACTGAATTTAGGAGCGCAGATTCGTTAAAAATTGGACAGTCTACGGTTAAGATAGCGCCTAAAGTGCACGAATTATCACAATTTCATCATCACAGAGTGAAACGCAAAACGATGTACATCGAACCGATCGATCTGAAACATGAAGATTTGGTGCCCCTGAAACCTCCGACAGTAGACCAAGAGCTGATTTCGCTGGTGCAAAGTCCCGATAATTACGTAGTAACGCCTCACAGAAAACGCCGACCTGGGTTTCAAAATTCCCCGGCCCAGAATCCGCCGTTCGTTCCTTTTTCCCATTCATTCGTGGACGACGCTGGCCACCAGCACCACCGTTACAAGAACATAAGACATCCCTTGTTGACGTCGCATCACACGCTCTCTTTATCGGCGCCGCCGTTTTTCGTCGACAGAACTCACACGCCGACGCCCGGGCAGCATTCGGACGCTTCGTGCGCTCAAGATAATGTCGTGGTAAAATACAGACCGCCGAGTGCGGATCCCAACACGGCTTCGGAATCTTACGGCCCGTTCGAGCACGCTTGGGGAGCTTGGTCTCTTTGTCAAGCGCAGGTAAATCCGCCGTCGGGCGGCGATGAGCCACGCGATACTCCCGCCGCGTTTTCCGGTAGCGGGAACGACGACCCGACCGAGGGATCACACACGGTCGGAAGTGGCAAGCAGACTAGTTCGAGTGGCCAAGTGCGCGAGTACCGTTGCGAGTACTGTGGAAAACAGTTCGGGATGTCTTGGAACTTGAAGACTCACCTGCGAGTTCACACCGGCGAGAAACCTTTCGCGTGCCGGTTATGCGTGGCCATGTTCAAACAAAAAGCCCACCTTTTGAAACACTTATGTTCGGTGCACAGGAACGTTATATCTTCCAACGAAGGCAACGTCGGGAGATTCAACTGTTGTTTTTGCCCGTTGTCTTTCGAATCGTTGCCCGAATTGATAAGACACCTTTCGGGGCCACACAATAACTTGCTTCTTAGTAAAAACATGCATGATCTGAAATAGTCCAAGGTTGCGTCTCCGCGCGCGATCGTAAGCGTAAACTTTTTTGGGTACGAATGCGATCTCCGCGGGGATGGGATAGTGATAGTGCCTTTCCTGAATCTCGTGTGGTCATAAACCACCCTCAGGGATCCTAGTGTAGTGTGGGAGCCGGATGCCAGCACAGCGGGACCAATTAACATTATTGTGCTTCGATTCTCCTCGACCGTAATTGTGTTCACTTGCTTTAAGTATATGTTGCCACACGGTTAGTGGTGTGTATGACATGAGCAGGAGCGTTTCGGCTGGTCCGATTTTTGTTACATTTCAGCAAACCTGACGGTTATATACATCATTGGTGGCCCATGTAGGAACATAAACCAAAAATGCTGTTTATGCAGATCAAACGACGATAAGTTATCCCAGTGAATTGTTAAATAAGTCCTCCTACATAAATAACGAACGAGTACTAAAAGGCATTTTTTGTTTATGTAGAACCAATGTGCGTGGCTCAACACGTACAGTTGTAATGCGGGACTGAAACATTTAACCATGTTTTACATTTTTTTTTATAATACACACACCAAAGAGATGCAATCGAAAATAAATTTTTAACAGAGGAAATATTTAAACATTTTCAACTCGCTTTTAGACTTTTGAAATGAAAGTTAATTTAAAAATCAATTGAGTGGTCGTTTTAATTAAAATTAATTAAACTTGTTGCTTTTTTTACTCAGTGATTTTAAGCGATCGGTACGACCAGACCTCGAACATGTCAAACTCGTGTTTCAGTAATTTTTCATGTTATTGTTATGTATCGTTTTTTTTTTTTATTTATTTGCGTTCATTTTAACTGAAGAGGTCTAAATAATTAGTTTTTCTACAAAATGTGGTACAAATATGGTAAACATAGGATTCGTAGTGTATTTGTAAATAAAGGTTCTTGTACATAATGTATTTAAATAAAAACTTGGTTTTTATTTTTTAGGTTTAACCAAAATTCAAACGCGCCTTTTATTTGAATATTAACGCGCCACAAAACTCATGCCCTCTACTATTAGCAAGTCAAAAGATTTATCATTATCCAACTTACCGATAGATGGATCTGCTATGCTTTTTGAAATTATTTTACAAAATTTTTCAAACTTTCGTTTACTTTTCTTTCTAATCGTCACTTCTACAAGTTAATAATAGTAAATAATGATATTAGTAACTTACCTGAAAATAGTGGGTTCACACGCCGGCTCCCATCAATTTTTAATTATTATTGACACCAGATTTGAGGTTTATTGATGTGATCAGAGCATTGCTCCGAGGACAAGTTCAGAAGGCCACTGTAGGGCATTAGCCTTCTTCGGCGAAAACACCGTTTTAAGGCATTTTTATGAACTGATTCTAATTTTTGCCAAATGAAAGCTCTTTAAATGGCGATTCAGATCGTCTGCAATCGACTGCATTTTTAAAAATGTCTTCGGTGTGCAGTTTGCCCCAGGGTTAGGAAAAATCGTTTGACGGTTTTTATTGCGAGCAATTTATAATCGAGTTCGCATAGCGGTCAACACTTGCACGTATATAAACGGGACCGCTACGCATTTTCTTCAGATCCTCTTGCAATGGCAATCATCATTTACTTCCTGGCTGCCTCGCTGGCTTTGGTTTCGGCACAAATTCCGAGCTTTGGGTATTGCCCGGATTATTTGCCGATGAACGATTTCGATGTAGACCGCTTTTTGGGCAAATGGTACGAAGCCGAACGCTACTTCACCTTGTCGGAAGTCGCTACCCGTTGTGCCGTCACCGATTACGCCAAAGCACCCAGCGGAAGAATATACGTGTCCAGCGAACTCACCAACAGATTGTAAGTACACAAAGGTCGACTTGGTGGTACTAAGCTTTTATTTAAAGAACTGGGGTTAAACGCGTCATCGATGGACACCTGGAACTGATCGGGAAGATTGGAGAAGGAAAATTGAATGTGAAGTACCAAACAACGCCATTAGCTACTGAATCAACCCTAGTGGTTTTGGATACCGATTATGATAATTACGCTGTTGTTTGGAGCTGTAACGGTCTTGGGCCTTTCCATGCTCGTAAGTTACCAAGAAAAATCGTATTGACTCATGCCCGAATTGATACTTTCAGAAAACGCTTGGCTGATGACACGAGAACGTCTTCCTCCCGGTAATATTCTCCAGGAAGCTTATGGCGTCTTGGACAAATTTAAAATCAGCCGCACCTTCTTCATTAAAACCGAACAGGAAGGTTGTGCGGTCGCCGCCTCCGACATCAACGCCGCTAATGGAATTGCGTCTACGTCGACGGTCGCCCAATCAACCGGCGTCGAACAGAGGAACACTGATGAAAAAGTAAAACCGTCTCCAGTTGCCGAGCAGGTGTTAAACCGGAAAAAAGATTCCATTCCGGTCGCTCCAAAAACTCAGAAGGATTCCATTCCAGTCCCTTCAAAAGCTCAGGAGGATTCCGTCCCAATCGCTGCTAAAGTTCAGGATTCCAAGCCACTGAAAGAAACAATCAAAGGAAACTGAGTGCCAAAGAGCTTCTTTAGATAAAAAAATCTGTATATAAACAATTTTTCCACCATTATTTATAAGTTATGTCCCAATAAACCATTTGAAGTACAATTTTTTTTTTCAAACGTTCAATTTGAATGGCACTTCGCTTGTGTTCGTTAAATGTCGAAGTTGATTCGGCGGTAGTCGCCGAAGTTGTACGCTTTTTATTAATAAGAGTTGGTGCGGCGACTGCGAGGGTGTGGTGTGTTCTACGTTAATACAATTCATTCATAATGTAAATAAACTCTGGTCTGATATGAAAAATAACTGTTTGTTTAGATTTGTTTGTTTTGTGTTTTCTTTGGTCGGATTTTGTTTCGGACATTTAAACCTGTATTTGAATTTGCACGAAGTTCGAAGGCTTCTTGGTAAAAACAATTTTCGGTTTATATCTCAGAATACTAATTCAATTTTTAGGACTGGAGGCTGAACTTTACTATGTAAGAGAAGGAGTCATAAACGAATACGCTTTTAATTTCGTAATTCTCGTCCCGTTTAAATTAAATTCGTTGTACTTCACATGGGAAAGTTTGGCAGAACGACCAGTATGTCCTCACATAATTAACGAGCTTGCATAATTAATTTTTTTAATTCACAGCTTCCCTATTCCATTGCCGTCGATACTTCCGACTATGAAGTTTTACATTCAACCAAACTGAACATATCATCCAGTGGTCTTATTCCTGTAGCCTCTCAATTGTTCTCGATAAGCTTTCAATGCTCAGGTGCAAGCAATGCCGAAGTAGACATCAACATCCACATAAACATCACTCTCACTCCCAACAACATCACTCAATTAGTGCTGCATCGGAAAAAAATTTGCCTCAAATCAGAAGGATTAAGTACACAAGTTACGATTGATAAAGAACCAATTCCCAGCAATTCCATCAAGATTTTCTATGTTGCTTTAAGCAGTGCTTTTGCATTAATTATCATAGTGATAGTATTCATTACAGTCAATCACATAGGGCATAAGAAATTTTTGAGAACTACTCAGGATAACAATGGTGTGATTCACCCTACTTTTGTTTCAACTACTCTGCGGAACTCTAGATCTCCATCCAATTTCCTTCGCATACCAAGCTATTCACTTGTAGAGGAACCACTCAAAGATCTGCAAGAATGCATTACTGAATTAAGCATTCAAAGGTATTTTAAAATTAAATTATTGATTGTCTTGATACTTATACACATTATACATGTTGATTTATATTAAGTGTTCACTATTGGTAACTTTGGAGCTACAATTTAAGTTTCTATTGTCTTTATTTTCGCGAGTATTTCAATTTGTTTTGTGGTTTTGCGTTTACCATGGTAATTAGAAGAGAAAACACTTATTTTAATTTAACTGACTTTGTAATTCCAAGACTAACAAAGTTACCAATGGTGAGAACTTATTATAAATCAACCTGTATTTAATGTGTCCCCAGATGAACTGAAAATGGGAAAATTTTTATTTTTAACTTTACAAGATTTTTACAATTTTTGAAAAATACAGTAAACCCTCGATTTAAGGGTTTATTCGCCGACAAGAGGTGTTTCAGTTCATCAGAGGATACAGTGTATATGTTACTATTTATTATGTTCTAAATTGATTATATTGTAGGTGTAGAATTCGTTTGTCAAAAATTTTGTTGGAAGGGACATTTGGAAGGGTGTATAGAGGCTCCTATGCAAGTGAAGATGGGGTTGAGGAAGAAGTGCTTGTTAAAACCGTCACAGATCATGCATCACAAATTCAAACAGGGTTGCTGTTGCAGGAAGGAATGTCAATGTATGGTTTGAATCACAAGAATATTTTGAGTGTACAGGGTGTGTCAGTTGAGGATCATGCAGCCCCTTTTCTTCTGTACCCATTTAAAAATTTCACGAACATGAAAATATTTTTACAAAAGTGTAAATTGTGTACTGAAGGGATTGCACACACCCTAACCACTCAAGAGGTCGTCGACATGGCGCTACAAATTATACATGCCTTGCAATATCTTCACAAAAAGCATTTACTACACAAAGACTTGGCAGCTAGAAATTGTGTGTATGTTTAATCAAGTTGAATTTTACTGAAATTCTACAATTTTTGCAATTACAGGGTTAATGATAAATTAAGAGTACAAATAACTGATAATGCCCTCTCCAGAGATCTCTTTCCATCTGATTATCACTGTTTGGGTGATAATGAGAACCGACCAATTAAGTGGCTAGCCCTGGAAGGTTTGCTTACAAAAACCTTTTCTAGCAGTTCTGATGTTTGGTCATTCGGTGTCTTATTGTGGGAACTGACAACTTTAGCTCAGCAGCCCTACACAGAAATCGATCCATTTGAGATGGCTGCTTATTTAAAGGATGGCTATCGACTAGCTCAACCCATTAATTGCCCAGATGAACTGTAAATTGGTTTAAACAGTTTATTAAATTTTACATTTATTTCATTGGTTACAGGTTTGCAGTGATGGCTTATTGTTGGGCAATGAGTCCAGAAGAAAGACCGACAATTCTTCAATTGCAAGTATGTCTTCAAGAATTTTATACTCAGCTTACACGCTATGTTTAATACAAATGTCATTTTTTTAAAAAAATAAATTTCTGTGTAAGGTGAGCTAGGTTGTTTTTTTTGGCTATTTCCTTATCAAAAAGATTTTTTTTGTGTGATTAAAGAGGGGAAACGATTTCGATTATTAAAAAAAAACTACAACCAGTTTATTTTTCGGTCTATATAACGCATTTTTGGAAACTGGATCCGAAACGGAAAGTTCCAGGTTTTTTTTCTCGGTGAAAAAGAGAAGGTCAATTAAGTATTTGAAAAGTCGAGAAATAATAATTCGATGTTTGGTATTTAAAACCAGACGTCATTAATCAGATATTTTTAAAATGTTTTCAGCGTACCAGAATGATTACATCAGAATTACATATCTTGTTCTTTGGCTTTCAAGCAATTTTTTCTCGCGTGTTTTTAAAATGAATTCCAATAAAAATCCTTCTTTTTCTTTACGTTTTATCACTTTTTTTTAAATCGTCTCTGAATCATACTGGTGATGGGGGCACCTTGACTTCTTTATGATCCAACCGGAGGTAAATTTTTTCAAGGCAATATGTGAATAAGTATTACAAAGGCGGTAGCGGTGAAGAAATCGTTTCCTTAAATTCGAATTCATCATCAAATTCGACTGAACATTCGTACTAACAGGCAGGTCTTCATAAAGGGGCGAAAGTTTTTTTAAAAATTTTACTAACGAATAAAATCAATTTGGGGTGCGTTTTATGGTTGGAAGATAGGAATAAAAATTGTTTAATAAATTTTGAGTTCTGGGGCCCTTGTGGCCGGCCCTGCTAATAGGATATGAAACGCAATTGCAACCGTGTCCATGATTGGGTCATTATGCAAACTAGACCCATAAATACTTAATAAAATCGACGTGATGTCCTGAAAGTTAATTTGCTGAAGATTGGTTTGAATTGTGGCGGTGAAATTTTTTCTCGTAAAAAATCCATTGTGCAGATGATGTTGCATATGGGTTTAATTAATATTGAAGAATACTTGTGTGTAGCGCCAATGATTCTGTATAAAAGGTAATCTTGAAGTCAACGGCCAGTCATTCAGTGTAGATATTTCAGTGGTGGAACTTGCTTTTAACTCTCAACATGAACTCCCGGATATTGGCAATCGTCGCAATAACATTCTGCATTATCGAGATTGGTAGGAATTTTTTTTAAAGTAATCAGTTTTGCTAAGGGCGATCATTTTAGAATCCGCCCCAGTTGGTCTGCAATCGAGACAGTTTTTGCCACCGGTGCCCGGTTACGTTCCGGTATATATAAGGACCGGTGACACACCGTTGGAGGACATCAACCTGGACCTTGCAGAAGCTTTCAGGAGTTATGCGCTCAAACATGGACGGTCGTCCATATACCAAAGGGGCCACAATGTTCTCGTTCCCGAAACAACGAAGGATAGTAATTTTCAGGGAGGGATTATCCACGTGAAGATTATCTCCGCAATCACTGAAAAACCGTGCGAAAAGAAATCCCAACACATCCAAAAGATATCTAGGGCCTAACAATAACCAGCCCAATAGGAAATATTTATTTAATATGTTATTGTTTACTATGAATTATGAATATTATAAAATAAATTTTACTCTGTGAAAGTAAGTCATATCTATGTAGCGGTTAAAGAGGAAAACAGGTGAAGTGGCGTTATCTTATCGTTTATCAGTAGTGTAAATGCGTGAGGTGCTTCATTACCTTTGATCTAATTGTATGAGAGTGAACTTTGCGAGAGTTAAAAATAACGCTTTCGGCCAAAATAGGTACGTTTTTTACTGTTTTCAATTCAATTTTTAACATTACAAAATCACAAAACCACTATAATGCCCGAATCCGATTCGGAATCTTGCAGTTCTAAGGAACGGATTTCCGAAACGTTCCACAAATTTCTCCATTGTCCTAATTTAAGAAAATCATCAAAAAAAGTATTTTATTAAAATCCCCAGCAATATTCCAAATTAGGTGAATCAAGTTTTCTCTGAATTTATCATACGTAACTGTTTAGTTATTTGTAAAGATAAGATATCGCACCTAACAAACAGACCTAGCCCTTAACGATTATTACTTTTTTACCGACCCCGAAAATTGATCGTGATAACCGATTCGTCATAGATTTGTAATTTGTGACACATCGAATTTCAGCAATGGAAACCAAATTGAACTTCATCATAATTGCAATATTAAATTGTTTAATCCTGGTTGAATCGCAAGAAAATGCCGGAACTGGCGTCGCACCAGCTTTAAGGGAGTGTTACAACACCACCTATCTGCTAGACAGAGACAGAAGGCCACCCTCGACCATCAACGTCCTTATCGATTTAATAAGGAGAGTTGAAGATGGACCTTCGATGTTGGATATGCGCGAAATTGCGGTAGGACTTTTGCACAGATTTCGACAGGATGGTATCAGCAGGGGCATAACCCAATCCGCCCATCCCCTCAGTATACCCTTCGTTCCAGCTCCGAATCAATCAATCAAAAATAAATATCTTCTCACTACGATAGTACCTGGTAACGCAGTTAATTTTCCCAATGAAACTTTAAATTCCGTTGAAAAGGTAAGAGGTTGCAAGTTTTTTATTTTGTAAATTAATTTCAATTTTTAGTGCTCGTTGCATTTCATGCTGTCCAGCTCCATCGAGACTGCCCTACGAGGTGATGAAAGTACCGTTTGTGGAAGAATTGCCCATTATGTGAGAAGAGCGCGAGATGTTGATCCCAATGATCAAGTGGAAACCTTCGATGGAATTTCGGCTAGCTTGAAGAAAGGTAACATGCAAGATGAATCCATCCCCAGCGATTACGATGATACCGACCAAGTCGAAGTCGAAGCCAAACCACGCAGCGGAGTTGATGCGTTCGGATCTGCGACCAAAAGCGATTGTCCTGTTGAGAATGGAGCGGTTAACACGAGATGGGGAGTTATACAAGCTGGAACTGTTATCGCAGGAATCGCTTCAGGGCTTGAACCGCAAACGATTCCAGTTGACCAAGAGAATCAAATCGACAGTCGATTTGCAGCTACAATAAGTGGTAGGTGAATGAGTTAGTAATTTTCTTTTTGCGTCTATAAAATTTGTATTAGGTGATATTGCCGAGGCGG
This sequence comes from Dascillus cervinus, assembly GCA_949768715.1. Classification (NCBI taxonomy): domain Eukaryota; kingdom Metazoa; phylum Arthropoda; class Insecta; order Coleoptera; family Dascillidae; genus Dascillus; species Dascillus cervinus. Next base: position 5,785,533 of record OX458323.1, read on the forward strand.
CGTTGTATCAAGGTTCGAAATTAGGATCAGTTGTAACAGTCGGTGCGAATGGAGGCTGGAACAGCACCCTAGCTCCGCGCTGGTATTTCATAGAGGAACGGGAAAATTGGGAGATGACTGACGCTGACATTCGAGGAGGCCTCGATGGTCTTATCATGGCTCTTAACATAAAATCGTGGCAATCAAGTGTTTCTTCCTTGAAACTTTCTCAACTTTTGGACATGTATTATTCGCCAAGAGGTGTATTCGATAAAACGTACCGAGCTTGTAATAGGAAGGCTTTATTAACAACGGTCGCGCCAGAAGCTGATCTTACTGCTCAAGCTATAGCTTACGGGGTACCTTTTACTAGCAGGGCCACACTTGCTGCGACGTTGGATAAAGCAGACATTCAAGTATATGTTAAACAAGCCATTGAGAAGTATAATAGTCGCGTTCGTAAGTAAAAAGGATAAATTGGGAATTTTCTTATTAATAAAACATTTGCAGCCGTTTTAAACGATATGAATTGTGTGGTGGATGATGATTATATTCAAAGGGTGGCGACGGATTTAATTATAGTCCTTGATACGCAGTGGAACTATCGTGCTGTATCTTCAGCCTTGGGGTAAGTGAAGAAATTGGTAAAAACGTTTTATCTTTTTTTCCAAATAGATATTTATTGGATGCTTTAGACGTTAACAAATTCGGCACCAACTTCACCCTTTTGAATGCAAAAGATTGTTCGATCATGGTTAATTCGTCACGTTCTATTTTAGACTATCACGAACTTTATAACGAAACAGTGCAGCAACACAGTAATATTAATAATAAGATAACAAATAAAAAATAATTATTATCTTTTTAAGATTCGCAAGGAATCGATTATAGCAATGTATTTAACCAAATTGGAGAAATAATGAAAAGAAAAATGGATGATGATAGACAGCGTCAAGATTCGGGAGGGAAATCTAGCATCGTCCTTCTGGTTCCTCATTCGTCTGCAGGAATCAACACAGATTATATAAATGAAAGGAAGGAATACTTTAAAACGAACGTACCAGGTGGGGAGGTCTAATAACGACTACACTTTATTAATAAAAAATTTAGATTTAAGGTTGTTGGTGTTAGGATTCGGCCAAAAAGATGCCTATAACGATTTGGTGTTTGATGCGGCACATGACATTTTTACAATGACGGACTCAGTCGATAGTACAAGCGTGGCACAATCCATTATCCCGCTAATAACCAGAATAAAACAAAGTAAGAATCTTTTTATTGATGCAAATAATAGATAAGGTGGCTCATGATATTTACATCAGAAACGGGGACGAAAATTAAAATTAATTTGGCAACGCCGCGCAACTTGAACTGAAGCAAACGTATGCATGTATGGTGTGTTTTTTAATTCCAGAAACGGTTAGAAGGCTGTGTAAAAAATATTTTTTTTACTTTATGTCAGTAATAATCAGCACTGAATACCATAACCTATACAGTTTTGACAGAATCACTTAAATGTTACAGAATATTGAAGATAAAGGTTACCTCATCGGAATTTTATTTGCTTCCTTCGACCGAACCGTTTTTTCTATATTTTCTAATTTTAAAGCTACATTACTAATATAACCTTAAACTGGCAGATGTAAAAGCCATTTCTATCAACATAAAGTTAAAAAAAAAATTTTATAGCCTTCTAACCATTTCTGTAATTAAAAAACGCACTATAGTTGGCCTTTAATTTTGCTTGAAATATTGTGTTGCAACGTCTTCCAAACTTACAAATAGCAGACATTTTGCGTTGTTATTATTATAATTCGATTATTTATTTTACTTTATAAGTTGATGTAGATATTATTCGCCATTTCTAACATTAGAATAATTGCAGTTCCAAGAAAAATCGTAAATCCGAGATGCGGTTCCGATTGGTTGGGAGATTCCAGTTCGAATGGTTTAGACCAAAATATAGAGCCTAACAGCGTAAATTATTACCGAATAGCGCCAAATTATTTCTACGGTCACGGTTTTACTGCCACGATTAAGGTCCGTGGGCAAGATTCTGGAACACTTACTGTATGCACATCCAGACAAAATGCACAACCGAGACAAAACACGACGGTTGGAGGAGACGTCCAATGCCAGTCGTTGAGCTCCAACGAAGTTAGTCTAGATTTGTCTAATAAATGCGAGGGATACAATAAAATTGTAGATTGTCCTCCTTACTACATATCGGTGGAAGCAGCAGGGTCCAGCAGTAACAATTTTCGTTGCACAGGTGAAAATTGGTCGCGGAATGATTTGTGATTAATTGATTTTTTCAGATGCCAGTTGTCGTTTCCCGGACGATATCAAGTTCAGTTTCGCAACGGAAGGTTTGCGATGTGGAAGCATTCGCGTATTAAACAGCGTCATTCTCATGGTGTTAATGGTAGTGGTGACACGTATTTATTTCTAGATTTTACTAATATTTTAATATTCATTAGTTATTAAATTAATGTTTACTTGTGACAAAAAACAAAACATTAAATTAAGTCGTATGATTAAGTAATTAACGCCTGTCTTGTTTTATAAGTATTTTTTATTTTGAAGTTTTATCAAAAAATAAATGGAATATATGTAATTTGTTTTATTCCGCACGCAATAAATTGAAACTGGTCTTTTTTACATTCTCTTCGCAACTTACCTATCGTTATTACGTACCACTCCCCTTATAAACAACTTTCCCTACCTTACATCTCGAAACTTCATTGCAATTCCTCAAGTTACATACGCCGGCGAATAATTTCTGTTTTATTCGAATTTCGTTTAGGTTTATTACGTCGATTGAATAACAAAAACTTCCTGTTACGTTCTGAAAATGACATTACGAATTTATGGTTACAAATTTAGGATTTCATCATTGAAATGCATCGCAAAATAAATCGAAATTGAATACGCCGAATCACATTTGTTTTTTTGTTAGGTAACGGTATTCGATGAGGTCAGCGTTTAAAAACTGAATATACATTATTCAATCGCAAAATTTTAAATTCGAAAGATCAACGGAAACGCTCCACCGATTTCCACATGGCGCCAACTGGTCGAAATAAAATTTAAATTTTTTCCAATCTATTTTTATTGAAATACAATTTAACAGACATAAAAATGCGCACTTGATTAGCTCCATATTACAATAAAAACCGTTAATTTAATAAAATTGCACAGTTTGTTATCGATATTTATTTCTAAAAAGGAATGAAAGTTAAGATCTCTACCTATCGTACAGGTATCGGCGGCCAACATGGCTACGATGTCTGGAAACTGGTTCTAACTCCGGTAACCTAGCTTTATGATGTTTAATTTACTCATACAGCTAGATAACCAAAGAGAATACCAGTTTCACAAGGGCTCTATCGCCGGCTCGCCTCGGAATCATCTACATCGGATAAAATATGTAGACATGTGATGCGGTACCAAGAACACACATGTCCATCTGCAAGCTGAACAATCTCAAACACGTGACCGTCCCTGAAAAAATGTTCTTACTTAGATCCGGTTCACAGCACAACCTGCACAATCGACGCGCTGTTTATTCAGCCGATTAATTTAACCCATTGATCGTTCACTACGCGGATATTTCTAAAGCGATGGTCAAGCGCACAATCACGAAGCCAGACAGCAAATGAGGTATTCGACTTTCCCCAACCACCAATCTGCCAGTCGTCGAACTTAATAGTTGGGAAACCAGTTTGGAGAGCCGAGCCTCGACCTCTTGCATACACTGGCTCTACGTTGCCAAACTTTCTAGTCCCAAGGCGATATTTGGAAACCCAGACTAATCAAGTACATCCAACCAGTGCAACTTGTATGAGCCATTACCTGCCAACCCGGATACCGCTTCAACAGACCCAAATCTCACCTTTGTATCGACTGCTTTTCTTTCTCTCTCCCCACATTTTGAAACGCATATTTAACCGATTTTTTTTCGAACGCTCAAAAGATCATTACAAAACCTTTAGGTATAAGTTTTAAGTGAAGCAAGGAAATAATGCGTCATCGATTCGAACGTTACCTAGAACATTAACATAACCGGTCGAGCCAGTCCAGCTTCATTCCTTTGCGACCGTGTACAGCCTCCCGCGCTGATATCGTGGCCATTGTGCCGGAGGAATGCGGTCTTCGGACCGCCAAGTCCGATCGTCTTGTCCGACAGCTTTAAAAACTTGAAAAAAAAAACTTATTCTAGCTCGACTGAAATTCAATTTTTACAAAATTTTAATAAAGTTCGCGCGAAAAAGGCCGAAATTCTATCTTCTCGTTTGATTCTTTGTCAGAGTCTGAGTGACCAAGGCCATCCAGTTAACACGGTTCACAGGCAACGACGCGCACATTCCTGGTGTAGGCGAATATACCTGTGAATCGTAAATTAATCGTCCGATGGGAACACAACGCTGTTCTTCCAAGCATCCTCACATAATCTATAATTACCAATTTTACTATAATATTGAGAACTTAATTACCTGCACGTCGCAAATTCTTGGCAAACGTAATTGAACTGTAAAATGGCCCAATTGCGGAATAACGGACATGCGCATGTTTGCAATTTCACTTTATGCGATTGACCACCGCGGATTAGCATCATTTTAAGAATAACGCGAATTCAATACGACAAGTGGCCCATAAACTTGCGATCGATTTTTTCCTTTTCAGGTAAATAAATAAATTCCATCAATTTTTCCGACCGCGGACGAATTTCCACGAAAATAGGGTAAATATTCCGTCAGGGATGAAAGTCGAAACTGGACGAAACAGACAGTTCGAGCCGGGCTCGCATTAAGGGTAGTTCACGCCCGTTTAATATTCCGTTTCCAAAGAGGTCCTAATCAAAAATTGCGCGTGATAATATGTGAACCTGAAATGGATTGTTTCGCCGGGTTATACTGCTGCATGTTCCTGGTCGGAATCGTGGGCAATGCAGGGTTGGGATTGACGTTGTGTTGTGGACACGGGACGCGTTCGCGTAACCCGCTCTTATTAGGTTTGATAACGGCTGATCTTCTGGTGTGCGGTTTGAGCGGTCCAATTACGGCCTCTTTTTATCTTCTTCCGCCGTGGTCGCAACCGTGGCTGTGCGTGGCCCTATTCATGCAGGTGACTATTTATAAAACAACGAGTTACCATTAAATCTGGTTGTTTACAGGCATGGCCGGTTTCGGCTAGCACTCTTTCTATGATGGCAATTTCTGTCGATCGCTATATGACCGTGAAGAATTACAGACCGGCCGTACAAGTAGTACGTAGACGTCACATTTTGTACACCGCCGTGGCCACCACTTGGATATCGGCTGCGATCTTATCCTGCCTCCAATTCCTGCAAAAGAACTCTTGGAGGAGGAGTGTGGTGATAGTACGCGTGATCTTCATTTATCTGGTACCGGCCTGCGCCGTTCTAGCCAGTCATTTGGGGGTGCACGCTAAATTAACAGCCCTGTCCTTGACGGCGCGGGCCAAACACGGGGAGCTACCGCTGCCTATGCCGTTATTGCGACGGCCGGCCAACGTAATCATAATCGCAGGGATTTCAAACAAAACTAAAGTATGAACCGATTTTAATCGAATTTAGTTAACCGCTTTCTTACGGCAGGTACTGCACGCCGAAGACACCATTAGGAGGAAGGAGGAATCTGAGAATGGCGAGCATCCAGCGCCGAGCACTTTACGCAGCCGCAGGATTCTTGCCAATTCTTTGCTGTTAGCGGCCGCGATGTTCGTGGGTTGTTGGCTGCCTCACGTTGTGTGCATTGTTACCGAAGAAATCAGTTCGTCCCCACCGCTGTTAGTGCAGCGTTTCAGTCTATTCCTAGGTCACATTCATTCGTTATTCAGTCCTTTTATCTACTTAGCGTTAAATCATCAATGGTTAAGTCCGCCGTGCAGCTGCAGGTTACCGGGGTCTTACCAACATGCCTCCTCGACGAACGAAGCAGCGTTAGGTCCGTTCAATCCTCGTCTGGTGCGTCCTCCACCAGTCCGCCATCATTCCTCGCATTACCTATACTAACTGTCTGTGATCATTTCGCCTCACTGAAAGAAAACTACCTCAGGGCACTAAATAACTCTATCTAGTTAGTCTGTTATTTATCGACAATCATCGGGGCATGTTTTACGTGCCTTCTCTTATCATCGATTTTACTTCAACTGAAACAAAAAACTTGAATTTTCATAAGTGTATAAAATCATCCTTAGGCTAAAAACGCACGGTCGATCCGATCGTTAATTACAGACTGTCCAGCAAGTATGAAATGCATTTCAGTGTCTTATTTTGCTTATCAAGTTTGTCAGCTGAGAAGTAACGTTGTGAATCGCAATCGGATCGAATGTGTATTACAAGCCTTAACTGTCTTTAAAATAGTTGTTGGGTCCTCGATGTAAAATAAATGTTACAAATGAATTGAGTAGTATTTATTACGTAAATTACAGCAATAAGGCACGAAAACTATTTAAAAAAAATTAGTTCAGATCCGTATATGAAACGTGGAAAGAAAATCGGGAGCGCGCGTGATGACATGATCGAACTCCATGTAAGAAAGCTTGCCATCGCCGTCGACATCAGCTTCCTCGATCACTTTCTCGACGATCTGTTGCATCTCTTCCGGCATCAGTTCCTGCCTGGTCAGCAATTTCAAAGTCTGGTCCAAATCCTCGCTTCCGATGTGTTGGTCGCCGTCGAAATCTTCACAAAAATTCTTTGGTCAAGTGCATTTGAGGTATTTGAGGTCTCACCGTATATCTTAAAGGCATAGAAAACTTTAATGTCCCTCGGAGCTTGTTCGCTGAAAACCGACAGTAAATCTAGAAAATCCTCGAAGGATAAATTGCCTTTCCCGTCACGCGAAAAGACTTCGCATATGCGCCGCTTGAAAGGATTTTCCTGAAAGAAGTGCGGTATTTATTTGAGTTGACGCAGAAGATTTGTCACCTTTAGTTCCGATAATTTTTCCATGTTATCTAGCGGGATTCGGATCGTTACGGCCTGATTGTCTATCATTCTTTTCGGGACGATATCAGGCCGCATTTCTCTGAATCTTCTGTGGACCCTGAAAATTCAAAACGTTGCAATCGGGAAAACGCAATCGACTTAAATACCTCAAGATTTCTTTGCGTGCAAAAAAGGTGCAGTCCTAAAATCGACAAATGAGTGTGGATTTTTTCTAGTACCATATTTTACCTGATAGTTTTCTAACTGTTGCTCGGAAAATGTGACTAATTTATTACCCATTGTTGCGCATTACTGATAATTCTTTGGGGGCGATTAGTTTTCAGACGCTGAAACGGGGGTTGCGCGCAAGCGTTCTCGCCGACATTTATTACATGGATATTGATTTTGCTCCCGCCCAACCTTCATTAAATTAATTGCACAACCGTTGAAGGCCGCTTCTGCGTTACACATATGGCAAATTCAAATTTTGCGGGCCAAGTTGTGCAATTATAAACTAACACTGGTTGTGACACACACTTTTGACACTTAACTATACAAAAGGACAAAAACAAAGAAATTATTACGAATTCTTTTATAAACATAATTTATTCATTTAAAATACTACCAAGTGCTGCAGTTATAAAAAATCACTGGGCAATGCAGCAGTACAAAAGTACTAACAATAAAACAAAAAGATGCTAAGATCTTCTCATAGTTAACATGGTATTTATTTCCCAGATCATTTTTCTCAAATGATCTATGACTTCTTTCAACTGTCGATTTTTCAGAATCACTTGTTCCATGACTTCCTTGCTTTCTTCGCAGGCCAAACGAAAAGCTTCCGAATTCTTCTTTTCGTCATGTTTGGGATCAATGCCGTCCTTAAATGGTATTAAGCTTTCAATATGTGTGTATTCCATGCCTTGCACTTGACAATTTTCGTTACATTTTTCATAAATCAACCTTAAACGTTTAAATAGGACGCGTATAGTCCTCAGTTGTTCTTGCACTTTAACTTTTTTCTCATTGCTGGCGTTCGTTCCTTGCGGGGTACCATTTGGTGGCTGCAATTACATTTACAATTGAATACACATTTCTAGGGTTTGTTTGATTTTGTGTGAATCCGTGATAAGAAGTCTTATATAGTGGCCGAACTTTAAACAAGTATACAGGGCGTTCGAAAAGTTACTAAATATAAAATCTCATTTCATAAAGTTATTACTAGTACCTGCAAAACAAAAAATAAAAGTAAAACATAAATTATAATTTTTGATTCACAATATAGTTTCAATCCAATACAGTGTGTCCACGGATGGGGGAAAAAAATTATTTTCAAGTTTTTATTAAAATGTACAGGTGTTCTAATAATTACAAAACATGAAATTGACCTTAAGTCAAGTATCTAGTTTTATTTTTTGTTTTCGTAAAAAATGTTATTCCAGAAAGTTGCTTCAAAACTTGAGAAAAGCTTAAATACAAAACTTTTGTATGAACAATTGAGACTGTAAAATTGTTAATATCCACGTAAACGGAGATAGGTGGATAGGAAGATTTGGTTCAGTTCTCTATCCCGCTAAGTCGCCTGATCTCACTCCGTTTGACTTTTTTCATGAGGAGTTTTAAAACAAAAAGTTTACAAAGATGACGCGACGCGCCGCATGACCGGAAAGTATTAAAAGCGAGAATACGAAATGCCGTTAATGAAATTAATGTACCAGGAACAATTGAGGGATCATCCGGATCGATCGATAGGCCCTTTTGAGGAGTTCGTTTTAAATGAACCGCCATACTTTAAACTACACGCTCAAGAATTTTGAAGTAAAGATTGCAACACTGTGCTGAGTTATGGCTGCTTATGTAGCCCGTTGTCACCTGTTTTGGATAGTTTTGCGATTTTGTGAAGTTTATCTTCTGTCTGTTATTACTGTTTATTGTATTTTGGTTTTCAGTTATTTACTCAAAGATGAGAAATCATTTTACTAATATTATTTTTATTCTTACTTTTTTATATTTTAATTGCTAAAATATAATATTTTTTTAATTTCTCTTCAAAAACATGTTTTTAAACGGCAAATCACTTCTTAGCAACTAAAATGTTTGTTTATTTTATTTTCCGTTATTTTTAATCCACCTATTTCTTGGAAAAAAATTATTATCCGGAAAAAGGGCCTACAACATATTTTCATAATTTCAATAATTTTATTAGAAAAATAAGTTATTTCATAAACTTTTTTAATAAACTGTTTCTTTAACCCTACAAAGCTATCGTTAGTGGATTTAATAGTTTAGTGTAAAGCAAGATTCGACTGTAGTCAATATTGTTGATATTACGGTTTACAGATAAGAGCTGAGACTTCCTGCTCATTTTGCATTTATTTATTTATATTACACATCCGAAACAGTGATAGCAAAAATTCCAAACGCCGCATTTAACCCGCCAGAGCTGACACGAAATAAATTTTATTTGCGGCTAGCACCCTGTTTGATAGGCACTGGTTTATAGCGAGTTATCAGCTACTTATCTGTAACTCTATACGATTGAAAATATATTAACTAAAGTCGCTTATTATATGTAAGCAAGGCGTCAAGGTGACGTACGATAGCTGTCTAGGGTTAAATATTGTTCCTCAAAACGTTCTTTGCTGTATAGTTCAAATCATTTTTGGCAAATAGATATGAGTGATGGCCCGTCAATTCATAAGGTGTATGACGAATTAAAAAATGTATCGAGGTCGGAGGAAGTTAAGTGGAGTAATTTTCCCCAAAATAATTTTATTTGTATTATATTTAAAATTATAGTCGCTTCTTAGTGCTGACCAATTCTTAGCTAAACTATTTACGTTCGAATTGTTTGTTGTTTTTTCAAATTTTTGCAAAACGATTGTCAGATAAACGTAGATATTAACTATTCTACGGTCGCAATTGTACATATAAAATTTTGTTACTACCTCTACCAAACATTGTATTTAAGCTTTTCTTAAGTTTCAAACCAACTTTCTGAAATAAATTTTTTTACGAAAATAAAAAATAAGACTACTTTTACTACTACTACTTTTTTATTTTTAGAACACCCTGTACATTTTAATAAAACTTTGGCAATTGTTGATTACTTTCCAAGACAAGCAACACTTTTTATAAAGAATAGCTTTTTGGCATAAAGTTGAAAATAATTTTTTTTTCCCTCTTGTCAACCTCCATCCGTGGACAAACTGTATATAAATATGCGTTTATTGGCTCCTGAATAATCATGTCACCATTTTCTAATGTTTTGGTTATGTACTTATGAAAAACTACAAGGTGTGATTTAGTTAAAAGTAAATTTCAAAGAAATGCTCCATTTAGTACGAATTATTACCAGATTTCAACCAAACCAACCTGGATTGTTTTGAGCGTTTGAAAAACCTCCTGTGTCCTACTGACGATATCCTGAACAGTTTCTTGCCCAATGCGACATAATGAAGCTGTGTTAAATTCTTTCGATTGTTGCGATTGAGGTGGGGCTGGTGGAGTTGGAACTACATTAGGGGTTTGTTGCATCATTTGCGGTTGCGGCATTGCGTGGTGCTGTAATCCTCCTGCAAGTGCAAATTTAGTACAGGTTTTATAGAGACGAATTTTCAGTACCCATTGGATTTTGTTGCATTTGCATCGAATTAGGTGGTTGGTGTTGAGCCATGGCGCTTGTGTTACTCATATTATATTGGGGATTAAGTTGCCCTAGCATTTGATTGGGCATATTTGGGTTAATTTGAGTACTAAGTGGATTGGCCATTTGTTGGACCATTGGGTTGTTCACCGACAGTCCCATCGGGTTTTGAAGCTGAACAGGAATTTGACTATTTAACTGATTTTGTATTGTGTTTCCTAAAGGATTTTGCATGGGGCCGGCTCCAAATTGCGATCTCATGTTGGCTTGTTGGGCATTCGTTAGTCCAGAAAGAAAATGATGTGGTCCTCCCGACATTTTTTTGCAAATACAAACAATACACAACCGTATCAATTCGTTTGAAATTTGATATCACTGATATCGTTGTCAAAGAAAACCATTATTATTTCTTATCACTGATAACACAAACAATTAAATATTTTGTTTCACATGACATGTTATCCTACCAAAGAATAAAATATGGATACTGAGAACTAATGTGTTGCCAGCTGTCCGCAGAACGCCGAACTTCTTAATCAAAATTAGTTCAGCAACGTGACATAATGACAACTAACTTGAAATTTTAATAAAACTCTTCAATAAACAAGATCAGAAGTTAAAAGCAATGTTGAAGATTGAACTAAAAAAGAATTTGAATTTTGTTCGAAAAAAAAATTTCAAATCATAAATTCCTCTTGGTAGTGGCGGGAACCGAGCGTAACCTTTGTGAGTATTCCCACGTGTGTATGGATGGTGAACTATACGGTTTGTGGGGGTAGAATGAACTCTATGCGCTGTTTACCATTACGTGTACTTTAAATTTATTGTGATAATGATCCAGTTTTTCCATTATATTGCAAGAACTATCAATTTTACGGGTGTTGGTTGGATCTGGTCAATGAAATGAACTTTACTGTGATTTTTATTTCAATATTATTATCTGTGATATGTGTTTTAATAACCTTACTGCAACATTACTACTTTAGTTACAAAAAAGTCACAGCAGTGAAGCTGTATGTACCTTTATTTGAAGATCTAATACCTACAGATGATAAAACTCAATACGCCTTGAATGTACATCAAGGTCGGCATCCTGACGAATCTGAAGTTTTGAATATTCTTCATGCCGCACTCGAATCTCAGTTTTCTCAAGGGGCCACACCATCAGTTTCGCAACGATATGTCAATCACAAGGGTACAGAATCAGAAGTTCAAAATTCGCTGCAAGCAGCATTGGCATGTAAATTGTCTGGTAAGACGGAAAAGGCGGCGAAACTTTTCCAACATGCAGCAGCAATCGCTCCAAATGATCCTGATGTTTTAAATAAATTCGGTGAATTTTTAGAGAATGATGATGTGATAAGTGCTGACGAATTGTATTTTAAGGTACGTTATTGCATTCTGAAATTCGTAATTCATTTTTACGTTTAAGGCATTGACGCACTCACCTGATCACGAAGGGGCCCTTATGAATCGCCAAAGAACAGCCCATGTAGTTGATCAATTAGACCTAGAAATGTTTAAAATGATTGATAGGAAACGTGATATGTTAAAAGATGTTCCTGATACCAGTACGTTTTTTCAAACATTAAAAAGGCAAGCGTACTATTTGCACATTTTTCATACGGTGAGTTATCTTGACTGTTTGTTAAAACTGAATGCAATCGATTAATTTATAGGCTGGTATTGAAGGGAATACGTTGACGATAGACGAAGTGCGATTTTTATTAGAAACCCGGCAGGCAGTGGCGGGCAAAAGTATTATTGAACATAATGAAATATTAGGTCTTGAAGCTGCTATGACATATGTTAAACTTTTAACGAGATCAGCGACAATCAATGTTCACGAAATATTAGGGATACATCGACGAGTTATGGGCCATGTTGATCCACTTTCAAGTGGAGTTTTTCGAGATAAACAGGTAACCACAAATAATTTTAGTAAATGCATTTCTAATTTTTATTGTTTAGGTTTTCGTTGGCAGCCATGTTCCTCCACCTGCTGATGATCTTCCTGGTTTAATGGAGGGCTATGTGGAATGGTTAAACTCCGAAGAAGCGCAAAGCATGCATGCTGTTCGATATGCCGCTTTGGCCCATTATAAATTAGTTGATATACATCCGTTTTCCGATGGTAATGGACGCACAAGTAGATTAATAATGAATTTAATTTTATTACGATCTGGATATCCCCCTATTATTATTTTAAAGGACCATAGGTATATACTGGGTGTTTCATGTAACTTTCAGAGGCCTGCGCTTAATGCATGCAGCCCAATATTTAAAAATTAACCTTTAACCTCTTCATTCCATGTTTTCCTGGTCTTCTTCTGTACAGAGGAGTCCGGGCATGGTCTTCTCACTTTTGTATTTAATACCCCGGTTTACGTTGATTCGCTATAACGTGCAGTCACACGATACAGTGCACCTGAACAGTAATTTTCTTTAGTCGCTCTTGCGCTCTTATTGCAATTTAATTTAATTTTTTAATATTTTTTAATATTTTTACATAATACAAAATGAAAATAGTATTTCACTGTAAAATACTGTTTTCAACCTTATGGTATTTGTATTTTTTTAATTTAAAATACTTCATGACAATTTAAAAAACGTAATTGAACCCGTTTTACGTTTGATTCACTTAACGTTTTTCTTTTTGCCACGCATTAATCGCGTAAACCGGGGTACTACTGTATACCAAAGTTCATTTAAAAATTTGTAGGTATTAAAAGAGACAATACGTGATGCTCGTAAGGACATCACACTTGAAATTTTAAGTAGGGTTCGTGGATCTTTTGAGACGTTTAAATACATTTTGCAAATTTAAATTGTCAGTTTGACAGTTACTTTTGTCAAGAGTTTCCAAAAATATAAAACTTAAATGTTTTTTTTTTATCTAGCATGTTGTGATTTTAAATATGGAGTGCGTAGGCTTTGGAAAGTTACATGACAGTTTATTTATATATTTTTTTTGTAATTTGTATTTTTAAATCATGTTTTTATTTCAGACAAAAATATTATGAATTTTTAAACATTGCCAATAAGGGTGACGTTCGACCATTTGTGCGCTTCATAGCGCAATGTACTGAACATATATTAAACATGTATTTGTGGGGATCAGAAAAATATGGACACCTTCTCGATTCTCTTGATTTGGAACTGCCAACTAGCATCGTAACCAATGAAGAAAATCGTAATTTGTGAAAAATTAATTACAAAAGTTTAATGTGAATCTACCTCATTTAAAATTGACTTTACTGGTGTAAACCAATAAAATATATTTATTGTATAAAAAGTCCGGCAGAGTAGCAATAAGTTTTATTTTAAAATACCTTAATGTTAACAAAATTTTGATTACAAATTTTCCTAAATACAATGAAATTGATCAATAAAATAAAAGGCCTAAATGCAATTTTTTGGTTTTCTTTTTTCAAAATTTTTTTATATGTAAATAGATTGCTTTGGTTAAATTTAAAACTGCAACGAAGCAACTAAGAACCGCCTTAAATTCATCACTTCATTGCAAGGATGCAAAAATGTGTACATTTTTTGGTCCAAGCATAGTGACGAGCTGAATAGAAAACCACATGCTGTGTGTAAGTCCAGCCAATTACTAACATATCACCACAGCCTAATATTCACATGAATATAAATAATGTTCAAAAAATCTATAATCAAATCACATGAACTTTCCAAAAAAATATTATTTGGGAATGTGACGCATTTTTTTGGAAAATCAACTAATTCTAAGACATTTAAAAAACAAATAAATAACAGATCTTACAGAATCATAAGTTAACTTGGTGAAAATCAAATGCAGTGTTACCAAGTAATTTAAAATTACTACAAGCAGAACATGTTAATGAGAATACAATTTTAATCGTTAATTGCTCATAAATGAAAATTATTAAAATCAATTTGTCAATTAATAATCACCTAAAAATACAATCACTGGTAACTTATCAATTTGAAATTAAAAACATTGTTTTATTATTTAACTCGCACATTATTTCACACAATTAATTACAAAATTATAAGTTTCACTCATTTTGCCGTACGACTTAATTTTTCTTCTGCTGCCAGTTTTGCACAGTAATCATCTGTAACTTCTATAGTTTTGGCCAGCAGGAGCATTGAATTGTTGACAACATCTCGAATCCTCTTGCAATAATCTGGTAAAAAAAAATTAGTTTACAAAATTTAAAAACAATATGTTTACCTTCTTGATCGTAGGTCACATTATTTGTCATCCTCCACAGTTGTTCAACCTTTTCCATTGATGCCATTACTTGATGACACGTTTTTTTGTGATTATCTAACATGGTGTCTTCAGCAATTTGAAGATCTGATATAACTTGATGGAAATCCAGCATTTCAGGTGTCATATCATTTTCCTGCAAATATAAATTATGGAAAAACATATTTCAATTGCCTTAACACCATACATTAAGAGAACGCAAATGAGATAGATCTCCATCATTTTGCCGATCATTAGCATAATCATCTCCCATATTCAATTCCAGAACACCACCTCCCAATTCCTTAACCCTATCGGCATACCGAAGCGTATTAAGCGAATGCTCGCATGAGGCTACTCCAGGCGATATCATGGCGATCATACAAGTTTTCGAATTTGGTCCAACGAAGGAATCTCGAAGTACTTGTGTTAATTTACTAACTCGAAATGGCAAGTGAGCGCCTTTTCGACCAAGAGCACGGATACACTCTTTTAGAGCTAATAATGATTTGTTGATTTCTGCACCTTCCATTCCTGAAGAAATAAAAAATTGTCACCAATTCTAGCAAAACAAATAACTTACTAGTTTGTCGGTCAGCAGATGAAGTATCGGCTCCTCTCTCATTACCAGCTAAGTCGATTAACGAAAATTTCCCGTGTACTTTCGTTGCATCGACACTTTGCCGTAGTATTATTTGGAAAATTGCGTGTGATCGGGATGAGTTTGAGTTAGCCGATGTTTGTCCTGAAGTTCTCGCTTGATTTCCTTTTTGAATTAATTTTAGAACTTCATCCTTGGAAATCACTACTTTTTCGACGAGGCCTACAACTTGAACTTGTTGTTTGCCATCTTCCAATACTCGCAATTTCGCTTTGTTGGCTAATAAATCAAAGACTTTTCCAGAATAAATCTCAAAAAAACTAACCGAAACAATTAAACCCAGATGTCTAAATTGAGGTGACTTCACAAGTTTGAAGACATCATCGGTAGCCATTGCATAAATGCCTTTGTGGCAGTCTTGATTTTTCCCATTGAAATCGCCACCCATTGTATGGGTTTTGCCTGATCCTGTTTGGCCATAAGCAAAGCAAGTAGCAAAACCTCCATCAAATACGGTCTTAATTAATGGTTGTGCGGTATATTTGTAAACAACTTCATTATTGCATTTTACGTCAAAGGCATAATCAAATTTAAATAGCTGATTATCTAAATATTTAGTTAAGTCTACCTTATTCTTAGGTTCATGAACGATTAGTTGATCTTTAGATGGTATTGTTATTACATCCACTTCTTTGCGACGGGCTTCTTTATTATTTATTGGTCGTTTCCTAACGCATACGGTAATCAAATGGTCTTCAATTTCGTCATGTCCAGTTAAAGGTTTCATATCTAATCCACGTCGATATTCTCTAAAAAAAATAAATAAAAAGATTAGTGCTATTAATTTTGAAGAACAATAACTTACAATATCATATTCTGCAACTCCCAATGTGGATTTCCAGGAGCCATTTGCAAAAAGGCTTCTTTTTCCGCTTTTTCTTCGGCTTGGCGTTGTCTTCTTTCTTCGCGGTTCTTCTTCAACTTTTCAACTTCCTTCACAACATTACTTTTTCTAGGATTCTAAACAATAATTTCCGTTTTATTAAACCAAGTCAAAACAAACAAAAATGTTAAAAGTTAAAATGATGGGAAAATTTAATACATAAAGAAATAAAACTGAAATAAACACAAAAGTGTGCATACCTGCGCTGTGGGAATGGCACTGAAAGTTTCTTTTGGCAAAGTTTCTGATGTAGTTGCGTGGCCATTATTAGAAACGTGTGAGTGACTGAGTTTGGTTGTTGCTAACCGGGTTGATTTCATTGAACCTAAAAATTCAACTTTTAAATACAAAATTTGCTCTTGTGCCGCCTGAATATTACTTACCATTCATAGGTCTACCACTGGAAGACATTGACTGCACCGTGGACGTCTGAAACACAATAAATTTAATTAACTCACAGTCAAAAAGTGCACAATGTTGTACAATAACAATGAAAATAAGAATACCACAAAAACACGTAAAACACATACTGGTAAAGTAGCCGTGCCTGATGAGAGCTGGTTGCTATTAATATCATCATCACTGTCGCCACCTGCTTCTTCAGATGGACCATCATCCTTATTAGCAGCAAAAATAAACGCCACAGTTAATTATAAGCAGCAACCAACGAATCTACTATTAGTAAATTAGCCTATCAGATAAGGGAAAAATTAACCCAAATCTAATTAAGTTGACACATTCAAAAGTCAAACTACCCTGTGCCTGGTACCAGGTGTTTAACAAAGCGACACAATTTTCCTACGTATGATAAATAGTTCTTTATGTGGAAGGAAATTAATTTAAAAACGAATAAACTTACTCGTCGTAATGCGTTCATTTGGGGAGCAACGTCTTCCGTGATAGTTGAAGCTGCATTTTTCGTGTTTTGCGTGCTGGTGATCTGTGTCAGTTGATCTTGAATTTGGCTGTTTTCGATCGGACTAATTTGTACTTCTGGATTAAGCATTTTTATAACCGCCAAATCAATTTCCTTTCCTTTTGTTTCATTCTGTTCAAACCACTCTACGGTTGCTGTTTTCAGCTCGTGGTCGACGCTGGCAATAAAGGCTGAATGAACACGACCTGCACAAAGTAAAAAATTATATAACTTTTCAAATAACGAACGCATGGTCAATTGAATTTTAGAACTGACTCATTTTATGCTAATTTAGTTGGAGTTGTATCAAAAATAAGTTAAACAGGAAAACGTGCTGATTAATTCCTGTAAATATCATTAAACCTTCACTATCTATCAATAGAAGGGTGTAGTGGTTGTATAGAATCATTCTGCATTGAAAAGGACAATACAGGGCCTGTGGAATCAAACTAAAGGTAGGTCGACCTTGTTGAATGTGCAGGCCTTATAAGGTACCCATGTTTAAACCCACATGTTTGCGTCACCCTGTCCTCTACATATGAGTTCCATTGATGGGTCTTCTAAGTAACATCATTTCAAAATTCGAAATTTAAAAAAAACAATAAATTACGAAACACACGTTATTACTATACAAGTCACACCTTGCCTATTTAATACATAACAGCTTAAGCAGCATCAATCAGCATTTAATTACAAATTAATAAAAATAATTCAACAATAATAAAAAATTGCTCAAATTTGATCGGTAGATAAATAGGGAAATGACAAAAATGATAAAGTACACATCAACGAATACTTTGTTTGTTATCATCTCATTCGTCTATATCGGAGAAAGAATTAATAACATTAAAAAATCCTTTTTTTACTCGACCTTCACGAAAACTAGCATTTGAAGAGGCCACATGCCTTCAACATTGAGGTTTTTTGCAAGATGCACAACCGAAGGCACAATTCCTTCGGTGTTACGGGTGCTTCTTGCGTACAATTGAGTATTTTACTTTTTGCTTATAATTATTGCGAATATCTGTAACCGTTATGCACAAAAATCGCTGTGTATTTCCACTTACCATCGGTACGTCGAATATTGATGCATGTTCCTACATTCAGTCGTTGGTAATTCATCGTCGTTACTGAGTCTTGCATGAAGATGGTTTAATGAAGCGGCATGCACACACTAAAATAGTAATAACGAATAATTTCTATTTAAAATTTTTTTAAATTATCACTAATTTTACTATAACTGACACATTTCACTCGATGGAAACGACTGCGTACTCGCGAAACACGATGATATAACTTAAACCGCGCATGCGTCACGTGGCAACCATGTTGCATTTTTCAAATTTTCAAATTGTCAAAATAAATCTTACTAATAATTCTTCTCAATTTGAAATCAATTCATGTAACTCGCCACCTAAAGGAATACGAGTTCCCGGATTGAGACTCACCTGCATTTGCCGTGTTAATTTTTGCTTCGTTACAAAATTAAAGGAATTTGTTGGTATTAACCAAGTTACCATGAGAACAAAAGTAAATAATTACCTGATAATTGTAGTTTCCAATGAATAATTACTGAATTAATATACTGGGTGTTTCATGTAACTTTCCGAGGTTCAATGCACGCAACCCAATATTTAAAAGTCACAATATGTACAGTAATACCACGGTTTACGCGATTAATGCGTGAAAAATAAGAAAGTTAAGCGAATCAAACATAAAAGGTCAATTACGTTTTTTAAATTGTCATATGAAGTATTTTAAATAAAAAAAGAATACAAATACCATAAGGTTGAAGACAGTATTTAACAATGAAATACTGTTTTTATTTTGTGTTATGTAAAAATATTGAAAAAAAATTAAATTAAATTGTAATAAGAGCGCAAGAGCGACTGAAGAAAATTACCGCGCAGGCGCACTGTATCGTGTGCCCGCGCGATAATTGATTTTAAAAAAGCGTTATAATAAGGTGACCAAACGTACTCCTTTAGGGACTTTTGTACTCCTTTTTTGTGAACCGTGCTCATTTTAAAACGAGTACTCCAAAAGTACTTCTTTGCATTCTTTTGTACTCCTTTGTACTTCTAAAAATATGAAAACTTGGCATTTAACTTTAACCTTTCACCTTTAAAAAAAGAGTTTCTATTTATTATAGAAAACAAAGGAAATGATGATTCTATGGTTAAATGTACAATCTGCAAAGGAAAATTTTCAATTGCGATTGGTGGACGAAGTGGAATAACAAAGCCAATTGATACTAATAAACATAAAACATCTCTTGATGCAGGGGTTTCAACGTCTAAACTAAATACATTTTTTAAAACTGATAGTTTTGGACCAAATGAAGATTGAAATAAAAAGTATTTCAAAGAAAAATAATCACTTCTATTCTTGGTTAACCCCTTACCGCCCGATTTTTTTTATACCCTTCAATTAAATATATGTTATTAATTATCGTTATTGAACACTTGAAAAAATACTAAAAAAATTTTTTATCGCAATTTTCTATAAAAAAGTTCAAAATATTACTCGCGTCAAATTTGTCATATATTGCGGTCAGGACCACGTAATAACTTTTATGATGATCTTATAAAACATTTGAGTGTGCCAAATACGGGACAGATAGTGTTAACAACAAAAATTTCACAATAACTTGAAAAAAAATACATTTCCATGGTGACTCATATTTGTCACAGTGGGCGGTAAGGGGTTAATGAAGTTTTCCATTTTTTTGTTTTCAAATGATTACAACAAGGATTGACTCTTAAGAATCGGTTTGCCTAGGTGAAAGCATGCAACTTGCAGTGCACATTTTCATGGTTTTAACTACGAAAACCGACTCTTAAGATTCAACCCTTGTTGTAATCATTTGAAAAAAAGAAAATGGAATTTTTTTTACCTGAGCACACTTTATGAAAATGTGCACTGCAATTTGCATGGTTTTACCTAAGAAAACCGACTTTTATGATTCTGATTACAACAAGGGTTGACTCGTAAGAGTCGGTTTGCCTAGGTGAAAGCATGCAACTTGCAGTGTGTTTGCTTTAACGTGTTTATACATATAATTTTTTGAACTAATGAATTTTGAAATTATTTAAAAAACATATAGTTCAATGAAGAAGACTCAGTGTTTTTATTCAAACCCAATCACCATATCTAATGAAAATTCATTTGTACTCCTTTTGTATAAGAAATAGTTGGTCACCTTAGTTATAACGAATCAACGTAAACCGGGGTGTTAGTGTATTTAAGTTTCATATTTTTGGAAACTCCTGACAAAAATAACTCAAACTTACAATTAAAATTTGCAAAATGTATTCAAACGATAAACGGGTGTATATGATCATAATCAAGGCGAGAGTGTCATAAGAATGCAGTTGTTGCAATCAGATTATACAGGTATCGTTACCCTAAGCATAGACACCCAACCGACAAAACATTTAAATGCCGTTTAGTTAATTAAAAATAAATGCAAAAGTTATGAAAATGAAAGCCATGTGAAACAATTGTTCAAATCGACGTAGGTTTCGGAAAATTATATGAAACACGGTGTATACCTATAATTTTTTTCGATACAATCGTACCACTCAAAACATTATTTTGGAATTATTTTTTTTTGTAATAATGAAGTTTTTTTAGCAAAATGCAGGACATAGTTGGTTCAACGGAATTAACTATACTGCTACCATGATTAATTCAGCAATTACGCTATTGTTAATAGTCCGCGAACCTCCCGACCTGCACAGTAGCATAGTGCATTTGTTATATTGTTATAACCAAAGTTACCCCTATGGGGAGAGGAACCGATTTTTATTTAATTTGAAACTTTTTGTGTCGGTCGCTTTTTATTTTTTGTAATGGAAAACATTAAAACAATTAATATTCTTTAACTTTTATTTAGCAAAAGTGGAAAAAAAAATTCACGCTTTTTTAATTAATTTTAATTTAATTACTTTCGTTGAATTTCTACTTGCAATATGATAAAATAATACACTAATACCCCGGTTTATGTTGATTTGCTATAACGCATTTTTAAAAATCAATTTATGAAAATTCAAAATTTCATAGATATTTGAATCTATCGCTCATCTACGCTGGTTATGGTACAGTACGCCTGCGAGGTAATTTCCTTCAATTGCTCATGCGCTTTTATTACAATTTAATTATTTTGACATAGTACAAAATTAAAACGGTGTTTCACTGTTAAATACCGTTTTGAAGCTTACTGTATTTGTATTGTTTTTTTATTTAAAATACTTCAATATGACAATTTAAAAACACGTAAGTTACATGAAACACCCAGTATGCAGATAATACTCTGACACTAACTTGATTTAACAATTTTTAACTTCAATTATTGATATTTTACATCTTTGATCAACAAAAATTCTTATGACTGTTTATTTATTAATAGTCAAAGCTACATTTATTTATTAAATTTCTCTATAATGCCATAGAATGATTTTAAATAAAAACCACTTATAATTTTGAATGGTCCCATTAGCATAGACTGCCACAAAAGTTGGAAAAGTGATGAATATGGACTCATGCCAGAACACAAAGTTGTCGACATAAACCCTTCAATTCCAACATAACTAAAAAAGTGTCCATGCTGAAAGCACATTTATTAATTTCGACATACAACATAATAAATACCTACTAAAGCATCCTTCATCAATTTCTTTGCTACAACATTCGGTTGCAACAATTCTGCACCTTTTGAAATAGTTTTTGTTTCAATTGGTTTAGTTTTATTTTCAATTTCAAAACCAGGAGTGTCTGTATCTGGTGGCACCGCCAGAGTCACACTAATGTTGAACAACTTTACTTCTTGGTCTAAACACTCGGCAAAACCCCTTAGTGCAAATTTTGTTGCTGAATAAGTTGTATATCCAAAAATGCCAATCAGTCCGGCCATTGATGACGTAATGACTATTACACCTTCTTTACGTTTCTTAAGTTCAGTAATAATGGATTTTATTGGATATACTGTTCCAAGATAGTTAACATTCATCATTTTTTCCATATCTTCAACTGAAGTGTCTTCTAATTTTGCTGATATAGCTAGGCCAGCACAATTAACTAACATAAAAACTGGGGCTATCGCTTCTTCAAGTTGTTCCAAGCTTCTTTTAATGGCCTCATAATTTGATACGTCACATGAAACATACTGAATTTTTTGGGTGTCGTCAACTGTTGCCTTCTTTATTTCTTCCACACTCTTCTGTAGATTTTCAACATTTCTGGCTATTATTGTTACATGTGCACCAAGTTTTGCAGCCTCAATGGCAGTTTCAAAGCCTATGCCGCTAGAACCCCCTGTTATTACAACATGCTTATTTTTAATTGAAATCTTCTTTTTCCTAAAAATCATCTGAAGAACGAAAGCCGCCAACAGTAAAGGTAAAATTAGAAAAAATATCATTTTTACTTGTTCAATCACTTGAGCATGTAGTGAGGTTATGTCAAATATAATATTATGGCGCAAATTTTTAAATTTGAGTTGAAGATATCGTTTGGAATTTTGATAATTACACATTGAACTATAAAGATGATTTTATTACATTTACTTACAGATTAAAAAATATCATTAAATGATAATTATAATAAAAAAAACAGATCCAATTGAAATTAAATGATTACCACGAATATCGATCTGCAAATTTTGACCATTTATAAACTCCACCTCGCTTTTTGAACATGGCTTCATCGAAACCAGAAAATTGCAGCGCATTTGATACTCCAATATCAAGAATTGATCTTGAGGGCACCTTTGCCCCGCCTCTGCAGTCTAGGAATCGCATCTAAAATTTAAAACGTTAATGATACAATTTGGAAATGGCATGAATTCTTACATATTCATCCAATATCAAGTAACTATTTTGCATTTTTTTATTTGATTCCGGCACTAATGGAGCAACATTTTTATGTCTCTGTAGAAAGCTCTCGAAAACTTCATCGTTGATGTAAAATTCTTCCGCATTACGAAGCGCATCAGCACCCACATTTTCTCCTTCCAGAAGTAAGCACTGGAAAACCTTCCAGCGATATGGTGCCAATTCGGTTATTAATTCAGTCATATCTTCTTCGTAGTTATAAGTGTTGACAACTGTATTGATTTTGAAAAGAACATAATACAGTTTGCACCAGCTTCGAATCTTGTGAAGTTGGTCCAAGTGGCTCTTGTTTTTTTGCCCCCTTCCAATGCTCTGTAACAAAATTTTTCCAATAATTGCTTAGTAACGATTAAAGAAATGGTTTTACCTGGTTAGTTTCTTCGTTGAATGAATCACAGGAAACTGCCATTATGTCCAAATATTGGCCGTACTTCACAAACCATTTTTCACAAACCAATGAGCCGTTTGTTACGATGGTTACAGATTCTAGTTTGAGATCTTTCTTGCAATACTTTACCATCTCACCTAAATGACTTCCACGCCCAGGCATAAATGGTTCTCCACCGCTAAAATTAATCTTCTGCATACCTAAACAAACTAGCACTGTAAAAAAATTGCAGTTTTAGAATGGGAAGACTTACCGGCTTGTTTAAGCATCAATAAACCTTTTTTTGCGTCATCCAGACTGTGCATGAATGATGTTTTTGCAGTGTGAAAGCAAAATCCGCATGTGTAATTGCACACCCTTGTAAAATGGTAGTTTACACTTCTTGGAATCAGTTCCTCAACCGTAGTCGGATGTAGTTTCGCGATCAGCAAATTCAACATAAGATTGAATAGTTGATATAGATTATTGAAAAATAGACTCAACATTTTAATTTTGAGATCCATTCTCGAAGCGCTTATTCAAAAATTTAAAAATAGCACCTCACTAAAACACTGCTTGCAAGTCACTTACGCGATAACAACTGGCCCCAGGTGGGAGCGCCGAGGAATTTATGCAATGAAAATCAGGGGAATCACCCGCCGTGTCTTATAAGCGGAATAGCTATCTTAACAATAACATAAATAACTCGGGACTTTCCTCAAACAACAATTTTGGTTAAGGCGATTGATTGCTAATAATGAAATCATTAACACTTAACCGATTTAAAATTGAACTCATAATGAAACGCACTTTTTGATAAGGGAATATTCAAGGAATTTGTAAAATGAAAAAATGCAACGGC
Source organism: Dascillus cervinus (assembly GCA_949768715.1). Classification (NCBI taxonomy): domain Eukaryota; kingdom Metazoa; phylum Arthropoda; class Insecta; order Coleoptera; family Dascillidae; genus Dascillus; species Dascillus cervinus. The sequence goes on from OX458323.1 coordinate 5,809,933, forward strand.
ATCTATCGGAAGGAAGTTTCACATTACAAGTTAGGCAACCTTGTTACATTCGTAGTGTCATGAGGCATACCTCAATTTAGGAGCTTCCGTGCAAAACCGGTTATATCTATTTTTCTGTTTCGCGATAATCAATTTTAAAGATTTGCAGTACTGAATGTTTAAAGTCGATTATCGCGGAACAGAAAAATGAATATAACCGGTTTTGCACGCAAGCTGCTCAATTATGAATTACCTATTTGCTAAGTGGATAAACGAAAACATTTAAAATAATTAAAACTTTATTTATATGAAACACAAGTATAAATCTATATCAAACAAATAACATCCTACATTTTCGATTACCATTCTGCCAACAATTCATGATCAATATAAAAGTTTTAAAAAATGATTTTACATTAAATTGGTTGCGCAACTCTTAACTTCACTAAAAATATATGTACACTTAATTGGAATAACAACATTAACACATAATATAAAAATATTTAAAATATATCTAATCATCTAAAGAATATATTGGTAACTAATGGAAATGTCAATTTCATTTAGACTATTCAATACCCAAAACTTTGGCAAATATGGAATTATCATTCGGCCTATAAAATAACATTTAAAATACAATAATGAAATCAAAGTATTTTAGTACACTTTTGGTTTTAATTAAAAATATATATACAGTAAACCCTCAATTGAATGGACCTTTCGAGGGCCAATTAGATGCAATTGTCCGTAAAATGATGTCTATATGAAGATAGATTTAATTACAAATCATATAGAAATGTTATTTAAAATGGCTTTTACATTGCCTATTATCAGGGATCAAGGAATTTTGATGTTATAACCGAGTTCTACTGTATATAATTTTACAGATACGCAAAACTGAAGTAATGGAACAAAATACTGAATAACAAAACTAAGTTGACGTTACACCTTTTCTGGCGACTAGTAAATTAAGTACAGGATGTTTTTTAATGTAGCTCACAGCTTTCTTATGAGTAACCATCGTGAAGTCATACCCATTGCATTGTAAAATTTTATCATGAACCCTTAATCCACTTCGCGAAGCTGGACTGTCATCGTGTACCTCCGTCACATATATTCCCTAGAAAGGAAATACTTGTTAATAAATCGTTAATGTGTCAAACGTGCTCAGTACATTATCCGTGTAACCTTGGGGGCTTTTGTGGTAATCTTGGTCGATTCCTCCTCCAATTTTAAAACCACATCTCATTTGATCTCCATCACATTCTTTATGCAATGTTATGGGAATCTGTTGATGCATGAATGTGAGTCATCAACAATTATTAGGGTGTTGTGCACCCAAATGTTTATAAAAATGAATGTACTCACACTTAAACATTCCATTGCTGTTCCAGCTTGGTGTTGAAAAGCCATTTTAGCACACATCTTGATAGTTATTTATTTGAATTACAAGAAAACAAATTTAAATTGAGCTACGATTAACTGCCCTTGATCAATGCAAGTGTTTGAACTTAGCCACGAATTAGTACCTTTTTTTTCTCACTGCACTCAACTGCAAGCTGCTAATTTCATGTGTTTTGTAACATTTGAATATGTTGTCATCTAAGTTACATATAAGTTCGTTGATTAAAATACAAAAATGTTTTAAAAGCTCTACTCCCAAGACTATTTATGCACTGTCATCAGGTACTGATACATTTAAACCACTTTTATTACTTTATAAAAATTTTAGGTTATGGAAAGTGTGGGGTTGCTGTTATTCGAGTTTCTGGTTTGCGAGCCAGTACAGCACTCAAGAGTTTAACAGGAATGACTTCATTACCAACACCGAGAAAGGCATTATTGAAAACCATTATAAATCCTAGCAACAACGAAGTACTTGATGAAGGATTGATTTTATGGTTTCCAGGACCAAAAAGCTTTACAGGGGAAGATTGTTGTGAATTTCAAGTTCACGGAGGGCTCGCTGTGGTATCAGGCGTATTAAATGCTTTAAGTTCGTTAGAAAACCTTAAACTAGCAGAACCTGGTGAATTTACCAGGCGTGCTTTTTATTCCGGTAAATTGGATTTAATTGAAGTTGAAGGACTTGCTGATCTAATTCATGCTGAAACAGAATTGCAAAGAAAACAAGTAAATTTCTGAATGTTTATTAACCAAAACAATTTATTTATTGATTTTGCAGGCCTTATTGCAGAAACAAGGATCGTTGAGTAAAACTTATAAAGACTGGAAAGAAACTTTAATTAAATGTTTAGCCCATCTTGAAGCGCATATTGATTTTGAAGAAACGGAAACATTAGAATCAAATTTATTAAATGAACTATTTAACGACATTGAAGAATTGAAACGAGCAATTGAAACACATTTACATGACGGTCATCGAGGTGAAAGATTACGAAATGGAGTTAATGCTGTAATATTAGGCCAACCAAATGTCGGCAAGAGTAGTTTATTTAATATTTTATGTAAAGGTGTGATCAATAATTAATGCATTATTTAATTGTTGGTTTTCTAAATAAGGTAAAAGACCTGCAGCCATTGTCACTCCAATAGAAGGTACAACAAGGGATATATTGGAAGTTCATTTAAATATCAACGGTTATCCTTTAATTTTAACTGACACAGCAGGTTTGCGTTCAGAAACTGAAGACATAATTGAAAAGGAAGGTATAGCTCGAGCTTTAAAATCATGTGAAACTGCAGATTTAGTATTATTAGTAATTGATGGAAACACTTGTTTCAATTACTTGAAAGCAAATATCAATAAAACATTCATAGATTACTTGAAAGAATATCTTACTAAATTGCAACTAACAGATTTGTTTTGTGAAAATGAATCAAAATTAGAATTCAAAAAGGAATGTTTAGTAATTCTGAATAAATGTGATTTAATTGACATCGTTCTGCCTTTCATAGAGAATGTAACTCTTATTTCCTGTTATACTGGACACAATATTACCGAGCTAATGAATAAATTATCCATAAATTTGAAACATTTGTAAGTGTACATTAAAAAAAATCAACCTTAATACATTTTAATATTTAGGTGTGGCGACCCATCAAGAGAACATCCTAGCATGACTCAAGTAAGGCACAGAGAACATCTCACGAAGTGTTTAAAATATTTGAAATTGCTAAACGCTAAAGAACATTTTGATACCGTTTTATTGGCCGAAGATCTAAGAAAAACCATTCGACATTTGGGATTCTTAACCGGCAATGTCACATCAGAAGAACTTTTAGATGTAATTTTCAAGGATTTTTGTATTGGAAAGTAATTTTCATGTGCAGGTACATCACTTCCTTTTAATATGTATAACAAAAATAGATTATAACAATGCTAAAGACACTTTCGAGCCCTTAAGTTTCTAAATAATAACTTTTTCAGCAGATTGATGATTTTAGAATGTCACCAAATACTACATTTATTCAAAGGATTCATAGGACTTCCCATGGGACATCTAAAAGCCTCTGCAAAATCTTTTGAGTTACTTAATGTTCCTATAACACTATTGAAGTGATTAAAATTTTGTACCGAATTAAGAATTGTAATAATTACCGATATTTTCCAGGAGAATGCACTGCTGTTTTTAATTTATTTAACGTAGCTTCAGGTCTCGTTGTACCACACCACACTTGAGCAAAATTAACAAAAAACAACTGTTTGTTTGTTAAGTTTAAGCCGGGCAAAGTTTCATCCGCATCAGAATGCACTGAACACCAATGATCATATGCTCTATATGCTTGTTTTATACCACCATTGTCAGCTATATTTTCACCTTGAGTTGATGATCCATCAATAGCTACATTGATACCAGGAACCACGTAAGAATTGTATTGATCTTAAAAAAAATCATTCAAATCTTGTCAACTCCTAACAAAAAATTACCAATTAGACACTGAATTCTTTCGTGAAACTTCTCAATACTTGAATCTTTCCACCACCGTTCTAAATTACCGTCTTCATCGAACAGTCGACCTTTATCATCGAAACCATGAGTTATTTCGTGGCCAATAACAACACCTATTCCACCGTAATTTAACGCTCTTGGAAAGTAACGATGATAAAACGGTGGTTGTAAAATTCCAGCAGGAAACACTGTAATAATTACAATTAGTATGATTTAACGTTATGATTAGAAACAAATTCACTTATTTGATTTCGATTTCGACTGTAGTATGCATTTACAACGGCCGGTGCTGTATTCCACGCAGATTTATTTACTGGTTTATTTAATCTACTTTGCTCGATTCGAGTTAAATGTTGTAAAATACTTAAGGTATTTTCAAAATATCGATCGTGACTAACTGCAACATCTTTGTAACGTTCAGCTAATTCACTGCTGTTTAATATAAAATCAGGGTATCCTATTCGAAGTCGCATGGCATCGATTTTACGACCACTAATAATTTTTGTTTCATTATCTAACCATTGTATTCCCAAGAGTATATCTCTGAATGAATTTTGAATTTCATATGTCATTTGTAGAGTCTTAAACATAATTTTTAGTTTCACGCAACCAGTGGTTAGGTACTCACATCATTTTTGCTTTGCTCATCAAAATATTTTCTTACAAACAGGCTCCCCACGGCCATTCCCATATTTGCATTCACTTGTGTTATACATGTTTGCCATCGTGGAGGTGATTTTTCACGACCAAACAATACAAAGTAAAACCTAAAATGAACTGCATTAATAATTGGCCAGATGGTGTTAAGGATATACCGTTGTTTGGCTATATCGAAACGTTCATCCAAGTTATTAACTCGATGGCGAACAAATCTCCACAATAAATAATTAGCAACTGTCCTGTAATAGCAAATAAATCAGTGAAAAAGTTTTAATGAAAAATCGAATAAACCTTTGAGGAGTTTCACCAATCAAAGCAACTAAATCTCGTAAATATGGTGTGCAGAATGATACTATGGGTTCTTGTGGATCGATTTCCCGTTCCAAAACGATATTTAAATATTTAAACCAATCAATTTGTGGCACGAGTAAGTGAAGTTCACCCACTGTTAGTTTGGTGTAGATTTCTGAGACATTGCGCCTTGATTCAGGTTTGGCTGTAATCTAAATAAAAACATTATTTAATTAAATTGATATGTTGCAATTATACATCAGCCAAATTTGTCTCGAATGTAATCATATCATCAACATCTTGGGTTACTCTCAAAATCGGTGCCCCCATTAAGGATATAATTGTGATCATATAAATTCTATAAGCTTCCAAATATTTTATATTAATTGGATCCAGAAAATAATCTCTTGTAGGTAATCCTAACGAGGTCTGATCAATCTAAAAATGATTTAAAATTATTTATTTTTATTATTTACCATTTTTACTTGAATTATGAATAAATCTGATTGTCGAATGTCGGGCCCTATCCATTCAGATATTAAAATGTCGTTGTTATACAATCTTAACTGAGCCATTAACCAAATCCAGTCGAATTGGTCCTCATTCCAGTCTGTGTCCAGTACAGGCCAACCGCCTAATTCAACTAATAAATTAAGCAGAGGTTTCCCACCTCTTTCCCGTATAAGATCTAAAGTTCACTTAATTAATAAATTATAAAATATAAATTAAATAAGGTACCCTCATTCATGCATGATTTGTACAAGTGTTTTGCTTTCATAATAGCATCATCTGTGGTATTAATTCTAGAGTGGTAATGTGAGTCTGTTAAAGATTCATTTTCGTATGTATAAATACCCAAGAAGTTATCGCTTGATTCTGGTTCAAGCTCTTCCTAAAATAAATTTTGTAATCATAAATTTGTAGTGAGAAAGCTGAAATGATACATGGTTTTCCACAAGGAGATCTCTTAAAACATTATCCAAATTTTCACGGAGCATTTCAAATGTATCAAATCCAGCTTTATCAGGTGGTATCGGATTGTATTTGTACCAGTTTCCGCATGCAAATTCATAAAAATCATTGCAAGGATCGATTGATTCATCCATGTACTGCCTCATTAATTTAGCTTGGGTTTCCCTGATTTTCTTAAAATCGTGTTTCAATTTCCAAAAATTTTGATTATCTTCTTGAAATTCTGTATGATCTGAATTTTGTTTGACGTTTGTTTGCTTCAATTCAGATTCTGTGACCGATGTCTTCAAATTAATTTAATTAACTTGATGAGTTCTAAAAAAAAATTCTCACCTGCCAACTAGGCCAATTGTCAGGTTTTTCTAAATCGTCGTAGTCAAAACTGTCGGTTGTATTAAATAACACTACATTATTTAAGTTTGAATACTGGAATTTTTGTTGTTAGTGTGACAGAAGAAGAAATATTAAAAGTCTTACATTATTACTTTTCCCAAAAAGTATGGCTGAAATTTCTATTTCTCTGCGACTTCTGTAATCTAATTCCCGTCTTTTTCTAACATTGTTTTCAGAATTTCTAACATCAAATCTTAGATCTCTGGAGGGAATGTATGATGTTACCGTGTCACACATGATTCCCCCATCATGATTCTCTCGTTTTTCATCGTCAATAGAATGTAAAATTCCTAATAAATTTTTTTGTAACCTTTATAAGTGTTCTTTAAATTTACTTACCTGTGCCGGTATTATCCTGTGGTATTTTCTTTGTTTCAGTTCTGTACAGAACGTACATGGATATTAATGTAATGGATAGCAAAATAATTGGTACAAAAACAAGTAATTTAATTTTTTTTCGCCATGAATTTTCTTGTCCAACACACCAACTATTTTATCCCAAAAATGTTTAATTTCATCGATTATCTGCAAGTCAAATACATACCGAATTCTTCCTGAATCACTATTAACCGTCAGACGACAGGAATGCCATTTAGTTTTAGAATCCATTTGAAAATGGTGTTATATTTGTAAAAGTTCAACCTAGCACAACAAAAACTTTAGGGACCGTTTTATGAATCTGACCTTTATCTAATTGGTAATTAGGTCATTTTGATTTAAACTCTTTCATTTAGCATTCATTGAGGGTAATATTTTTAAAATGTTATTAACTTTATTTTGTTCTGCTGCTACGTTTCGTATAATTTTAATGGGGAGGTTTTAAAATTTTCAAATTTGACACAATTTTGCATTGACATTTAAAAATACTGACATTTGTTCATTTGTTTGTTTCGATTGTAAACTTGCAGCTAGATCTGTTAAGTAATTAAAGGAAACGGACAGGTAACTAATTCGTATGAAGGATTTTAAAATAATTTGAAATTTATTATTTGAGCGGGAAGGGGTTCCATTGATTTGAAATTTGGTGATGTCAGGGACAGTCATCTGCCAATCAACATCTGATGCTGTTACTCCTATTAAAGTGTGTATAGTACGATATATTCCTATATTTCCATTTAAATTTGTTGTGATAAATGTTTTTAAAAAAATTGTGATTACACTATTTACACTTCATCACAAATTTAATGCATTTTAGAGGTTAGGTGCCTGTTTTTATTATTCTCATAATTAGCAACACTGAATATTAGGAGGAAAATGTCGAAAAACAAACTAAACCTGACTTTACCGCCTGGTTCTATTGATCAGACACCCACTGTAACACCAACAACCATCTCGGGTCCATTTCAGGAGCCGCCAAGGTAGGTAGGTACCACACGAATTTACCAATAAATTAAAATATCGAAATTGTTTCAGCAACAACACATTAGTACGTAAATCGAGCATTGATAATTTAACAGCGCGTTTAGAAGAGTTAGACATGGACGATACACAGAGAAAGAGGATTGAAGTATTTTTATGCCAAAAGGAAAAAATTGGAGAATTGACTGATGATGATTTTGAAAAATTAGGCGAATTAGGCTCTGGAAATGGCGGTGTAGTGATGAAAGTGAGACATAAATCGAGCCGATTAATTATGGCTAGGAAATTGATACATTTAGAAGTAAAACCAGCTATTAAAAAGCAAATTATCAGGGAATTAAAAGTCCTGCATGAATGCAATTTTGCGCATATTGTCGGTTTTTATGGGGCCTTTTATAGTGACGGTGAAATAAGTATTTGTATGGAATACATGGATGCAGGATCATTAGATTTAATTTTGAAAAAGGCGGGGAGAATACCAGAAAATATTTTAGGTAAAATAACGCTAGCCGTTTTAAAAGGTTTAAGTTATTTGAGAGATAAGCACGCAATTATGCATCGAGATGTGAAACCCAGCAATATATTAATAAACAGTAGTGGCGAAATAAAAATATGTGATTTCGGTGTTTCTGGTCAACTTATAGATTCCATGGCAAATTCTTTTGTTGGGACAAGAAGTTACATGTCTGTAAGATTTGAAACTATAAAATTTCGTTTTTTTATTGTAATCGTTGTATTTTATAGCCTGAGAGATTGCAAGGAACACATTATTCAGTACAAAGTGATATTTGGTCTTTAGGGTTATCATTAGTAGAAATGGCCATCGGTATGTATCCAATTCCACCACCGGATGCTAAAACGCTGGCTTCCATATTTGGACCCAGACCTGATGGCGATTCACCAGGTCATACAAGCAGTCCACGACCAATGGCAATATTTGAATTGCTTGATTATATTGTAAACGAGCCACCTCCCAAGTTGCCTTCTGGAATATTTACAGATGAATTCAAAGATTTTGTGGATAGATGCTTGAAGAAAAATCCTGATGAACGAGCGGATTTAAAAACCCTTATGGTAAGTACAGCTGAAATTGACAATTTATTTATTTACTATTTCTTTATTTTAATAGAATCATGAATGGATAAAAAAGGCTGAGTCAGATGACGTAGACATTGCAGGCTGGATATGCAGAGTCATGGATATTCAGCCAAATCCCTCAAATCGGTTATAAATATTCCTATCATAATCTTTGCATTCATTATTTATTACTTCACCTTTAAATTTGTTTTTGTCTCAGGAATCGCATGCTGAATGGCATTACGACTATTTTACTTTATTTTATCTTGTAACTTCCAAGTTACCTTCATTTTGTTTATTTTATTTGGTTGTATACAGGGTGTATAATATTCACATCATGATGCTTTGTATCAAAAAGTAGACCAATTGGTCTTAGATGAATAGTTCTTAAATTATTAGCAATTAAAGGTTTTTAAGTTTGATTTTGAATTTCTAAATTATAAATAAACTAAGTGCCAAAATGGTGCAATTTTTAGTGGATTGCTTATGTTAATAGATGTCGTAAGTATAGTTGAAACAAATTAGGAGTATAAAGTTTGACCAGTAATAACACCATAATCAAAGAATTAACACTAAATTGGTGCTAGTGTGTTTTGTTTAGTTTTCAATGAGGGTTGGTGTGACATACATATTATGTGCCAGTTACAATACACCCTGTATAATATTTGTAGCAATATTTGAGTATTTTGAAAATTGTGATTTCTTATAGTACATTTGTTATATAGGTATCTATCTAGTTGTAGAATTTAAACTTATAAAAGAGATGTTTACTCTTAAAGTGATTTAAACAACACATTGATACAAATAAAAACCACTACAAAATGAATGTTAATGCCTGTATAATGTGATTTTGATCTACAATGTTTTTAAGATATGTAACATTTTACAATAATGTTAATATGTGGACTAATACTAGGAAGGTGAAAATCAAATAGAAAAGTGCTTTGTATCAATATGTAATTTGCTTCCAAAAATTTGTAATGTAATGCAAAAACTGCTTTTTTATTGATGTTTTCTTGTTGCATTAAATTTTATATACATCTTATAGAGATCGTAATAAATTCTAAATATAGCTTTAAACTTGCTTAGTGAAGTACAATATTTTTATATGTAAATATAATAATACAATATTTATATTTAGAAAATATTCCTGTTGAGAAAGAATTAATGTTTAGTAAATTTTTAAAAGTATAAAAATGGTCTGAGATGCTTTTTTCTTATTTAAAATTATAAACTTTGTATGCATTTCAAGCTTTTTCAGTCAAAATATGTGATATTTTTGTAGCAAACAATTCAATAATTACAACCTTTCTGCACATGCACTTTTGGTGCAAAATGGACTTGCCCATAAAATGCACAGTGGAAAAAGAATTCTAAAATTAATTTAAGAAAGTATACTGGACCATTTTTTACAATTAAGTTAGTGTTAATGTTTAGTTATCAAATTTAAATAAACGCTTCAAATTAGCCGATTCTATTAATATATTATCTTTCATTATTTCTTGTGTAAGTGTTACATATTCGGTCGACAATAGTTGAATATATCTAACTATTAGATAAAAAGTGCTATATACTTGTTCCATAATATAAACATCGATGTTTCAATAATCTTTTTAAAATATTAATTAGAGATAGAATATTATATGAAATTTTTAGATATTAATGTACCAAATGTATACTGCAACTTTGACTTTATTAATATTGAATTTTTAAATCGACTTGTGAGTTTTTGTTTATCGTATTGGTATTTACTTATAACCAGATTTAACGTTGGCATTACCAAACTAGTGTCTCTTTTTTGACAACTTGTGTAGAGGTGTGTATCAGTTTTTGAAAAATATTGTTCATCTCGTAAAACTATCAGGAAATATATGTAATCTTTCCATTTTACAGTATTAATAATGATCTACGATTAATACTAGTTTATGATCACTTCATAGTTTTAGTGAGATTTACTAGTAAAGTTGTTTACATTACATGTGTTAAAGCAGTTTGTTTCGTTTTCCAGTTGACGTAAAATGGGTCGCTATTCGAGAGAACCCGAAATAGCTGCAAAATCGTGTAAAGCTCGTGGTTCCAATTTAAGAGTTCATTTTAAGGTAATTGAACTTTCACTTTTGTAACACAATATTGACCTGCGATAACATGTTATTTTTGTTATTATTTGGGGACTCCTTTTCAGAACACTTGTGAAACAGCAAATGCCATTCGAAAGATGCCACTGAAACGAGCTGTTGCATACCTCAAGAATGTAACCAGCAAAACAGAATGTGTTCCATTCAGACGGTTCAACGGTGGTGTTGGTCGGTGTGCTCAAGCTAAGCAATGGGGTACAACTCAAGGGCGGTGGCCAAAGAAATCTGCTGAATTTTTGCTGCAGATGCTTAGGAATGCTGAAAGTAATGCAGATTATAGTGGATTGGATGTTGATAGACTTGTCATTGAACATATTCAGGTAATTGCAGTTGTGTTTAACATATTTATGTGATAAAATCTATACATAAAAGTGTAAAACTAATATGTGACTCCCATTTAATTAATTGTCTCAATTGAATTGCTTGATCATACATAACCTCAAAAAGTGTGAGTAACGAAATTGTTTTATTGAATTATTGAGTGTTCGGAATGGCAAGAAGGATTGATTTAATTAAAAAGCTAAGGAACACTGGTGCCACTTACTAATGAAGATCTACTTTTAGGTGAACCGTGCTGCTTGTTTACGTAGACGTACGTACAGAGCCCATGGTAGGATCAATCCATATATGTCGTCGCCATGCCATATTGAAATGTGGTTAACGGAAGCAGAAAGTAGCGGAGATGTGGCCAAGAAGGGCAAAAAACCGAAAGGTACCACCGAAAAATCAACAAAACGCTCTAAGCCAGCTCCTGCAGCTGCCCATTAGACTTTGTTTAATTTTGGTTTATAATAAATAAATTAAATAATGGTGTATTTTTTAACTCCTTTTTTTTTATACAATCATGTTTTATTCATGCTACAAAACAACTGCATTACACTTTATATTTTTATTAAATTATACTCCATTTACATGTAAGGTGTAATCAAATTATTTTAATATAATTAATTAGTCTGTTGTAGTGAAGAAATATTGTCGTATATTTATAAATTGTTAAAATACACCTTTTTTAACGATATAGTTTCCGTATTGTGTCATTTTCTTCCTGTGAACTTTTTTATGCTTGGCCAGATGATCTGAGCGGGCGAATGCCTTTTCGCACAATTCACATTTGTATGGTTTTATGCCGGAATGTGATCGTTTATGTCTTGCCAACTCGTCAGATCTTGAAAATCTCCAGCTACAATTTTGCCAGTTGCAAATGAACGGTTTTTCACCCGAGTGCCTACGTAAGTGAGCTTTCAAGTGCGAAGATTTTGCGTAAACCTTTTCACAATTTGTAATTGGGCATGGAAAATATTTATCATCATCAGTTCTTCTTTGCGTGTAATCGTGATTAAGGAGGGCGTCTGGCTTACGATTTTGCGTTTTTTTTGATTCTTCAATTTTAAATTTATTTTCCTTGATGTGCTGTTTTGCCTTGTAACTGTTTTCATATAAAAGCGATCGACGTCTTTTGTTCTTTTCGTCCTTAATATGAGGAAACATATTTAATAGTTGGATGTTCTCACTGTTTGTTTCCAAGTACGTTGAATCATCTGGTAATTCCAAAAATTCGCAACTTTTGTTTAACATGTTATTATTTTCCTTAAGTAAACAATTAATACCTTTTTCAAACGGTTGATCAGTTTCATTACATTGTAAATTTAAATCGACTCCCAACACAGAAAAGGCATCGTTGCAGGTTTCATTAAAAAAATGGCATGGATTTGATGTTGCCTCGGTGTTAAACATTAAATCCAACTCTTGCTCGATGTCGAAGTTACCTAGATTTTCGTGTGCTGGTTCGATTAAATTTGAATCCATAAATGAATTTGATTGAGGTCTGTCGAAAAATTTTAAAAAATCGTCGAAATTCTCTAAATTTGCTAATTCTTCGTCATCTTGTTGGCGAGTTTCGATGGTCGTTTTATTAAAATCACTACTGAAATCAGCTTCTGGTATCAACAGTTCGTTTAAAAAGTGATCATCTCGGTCGCAATTTTCGTGGTAGATAATCGAAAAGTCGGTTTCTTCCAATTGATTATTTGAAAAAAACGATTTTGATGCGGTTCCAGGCGGCATTTTTAAAGGCGGAAACTTGTTAAAAATAAAACGCACGTTTGAAAACTAAAAATGAGTTAAAAATCGATTTAAACACCGCACAGTTTTAAACAGCATCCCTTACTTGCTCTCGTCTCGCACATTATTAAATGCATAATTATCTTTATTTAAACTAATGTGTATACACAAGTGTTCGTGGCGATATCTGGTCGCCTATGTTGTCAATACACGAGGGAATTTTTTTAAATTTATTCAAATTGATATATGCTGTAGTTTGTGTCAACCATTGCCTAGCACAAACCTTAACTCGTAATTTAATATTTAACCCCTGAGAATTGTGAACGTATGTGTTACGTTGGAAGGACTTTTTAAATGTGTGCTTGTAAATATGTTTATCTTGCCAAAACTGAAATGAAGAACTGCCACATTAGTTAGCAATTTGCAAGGCGTCAATTTATGGTTGAGGTGGAATCACAATTTCATTTCATGTTTCACGAACGAGTTTATATTATTGCAAACCGCACTCTATCGAATAGATTTTTGATTTTTTTAAATACAAATTTGCAGAGAAGAAACTTTTGGGAACCACATTTTCAATGTTGATATACTCAGGAAATAAACGATAATGTATGACAAAGTTAGATATTTTTTCAGTCCAGACTTCACTCACATCATTTGATAATGGACCATTCTAATTAGTAACTTAATATGTGATTAATAACGACTGCATTCAGAAGTATCGCTTTATAATGGAAAATTTTATCGGCGAATTTGTTTACAAGCAGTTTTTTGCTTTAATTCCTCGGATTAAACTATGACGTATTATTCTAATACTTGTTTTTTATTGACGATATTTATCCAGTTAATGTGAAATTGTTGATAAAATATCATTTCATTCAAAAAGTTTTACGGGAAATGTACAATGTTTCCAGGTTTTTTCACTTCCTGCATCATTTGCACTTTTCGTCACACTATTTGGGCATGAATTTATAAAATAATTTACTGGCATGGTACGAACAAGTTTAGTGACATCGATCGCACAAATGAACACAGTTCAAATTTAGATTTTGCTTATAATAGCTGTATTTGCATGTAATTTCGATTTCAACTCAATTCAGTGAACGCGACTCATTTTATCAACTTTAATTCCGGTAAGTCTTTATGGTGGTAGTTAGATTTTAGCCAAAAAGGAATAACATTTTTTAATCCCATTGAACAGAATTTATTACCAAACAAATCGATTATGGCAATAAAAAGCACTTAATTAATTGCTTTTTTTAAGAGTGACTTATTGTACACTGACCGGCAAAGTAACGCAACAATTTTGAAAAATATCGTATAGTTAAGTACCACATGTGGGCACCCTTAAGCATGATATTTTTAGACCCCACTGTTCATGATCCTCAATGAATTGAACATTGAAATTCCGAAAAACTGCGATTAGGTCAAAGGTTTGCGCCAAAAAAGACAAAGCAAAATTAGTAACGAATTAAAATATCGAGGGTAAATCTCACGCAAGTGAAATAATGTAAACCATTCTCTTTTCATCCGGTTCTTTCAGTTGCTTCCGGAGTGACAACACCCGTCGGGTCAATGTTTCCGTGAGATGATTTTGCGCCACGACCTCGCTAGGTCGGATGCGGTGGGATGCTACTGAAACGAATTTTTGGCCTTGCTTTGAATTATCCTTTTATCTATATAAATAAAAAAATCGAATTTTCAAATTCAGTAATCGCTCGTATGTTGCAGGTCGAGAATGATCGATCATATCGTAATCTGTCTAGTTTTAACAAGTGGACTTTTCGCCAAAAGGGATCATATAATCACTAGTGCGGAAGGTTTCGTGCAGGATTACGACTATATCGATCCGAAAGACACTTTCTTCAGGACTTACGACAACTATTTTGAGAAAATTTCAAACGAACCGGCAAATTTAAACGACATTCCGAGACCTAATGGATTCAAGTTCAACAACGATTTTGAAAGAAATATAAACGGCCCAGGTTATGAACTAAAATTGAATCGCCTGAAGAGAGATGCTGAAAAGGACGATGAAGACAAAAATCTCCGACTCGCAGACGAAACTAAACCTGATTTTGCAAAAAATCTTGGACAACCGTTGGAAATAGCAATTTTGGACCCAGAAAATATAACAACAACAACAACAACAACAACAACAACGCCAAGTGATAATTTCCAATCAGATTTGCAGTTAAAAAATCAACTGTATTCAAAGGACGAATTTCAAAATATTGGTATAAACGATTTTATTCGGTTTAAACGTGATGTTATCGAAGCAAGTAACGGCACGAGACCAAAGCGCAAACTTGAATTGGCAGAAAATAAAAGTGGAAAAATGTTGATGGAACCCGAAGAAAGTTCGAGAGAACCTCGAGGTGCAACCAGGGAACAATGGATTAAACAACCCTATCCCGTGCGCACCGGTAACAATCCCACCGATAATAATTATGAAGAAAACGCTTCACCAAACGATAACGCAAGAGCACCAAGAGTTCATTTCGTCACTCAACGACGTTTGGATACTCCGTACTTGTATCGCGAAAATAGAGAAAGCAATTTAGACCGCGATTTTGAGAGAGAACGGTATTCACCTAGGCCACCGCAATATTACAATTCGCCTTCATATTATCCTTACGATCGTGATTTATATTATCCTAGATATCGATATTCCGATCCGAGATATGAATCCACTGAATACGATAGAAAAGGGCCATCAGGTGGTAAACAAAGAAGAATTATTTATTACGCCACGTTGCCAGAAGTTGTGCGTACACCCCCTAACGTAGATTTAAGGGACCGATACAGGTATAGAGATCGTTATGACGATAGATACGTCACGTCTCATCCGGTATCGATAGCTGAGGGTGAACTGTATCCATACAGAAAGCCTTATCCTTTAAGTAAATCCAGGTACGACTATGAAATAGATAGGAGTAAAGCTCCTTATCCTTTGAAAGTTTCAACAGACGTAAATGTCAGGGAGCCTAAAAAGAATCCCGAAAGAAGAATTTATGCGGAAGTTGATCGCCGGTATCCTTATTAGTCTAAGCAAAAACGGCACAATTTTTGTTGCACAATTAAACTTAAATTGCAACTCAACAAGGTATAAATCGAGGTTTTACTGTAATAGTTGTAATTTTTTATACTGAATTGTTCAATTAATTTTAAATAATATTGTAACGAGGTATAATGAATTGAGGTTTTACTGTAATGGTACATACCTTGGTGCAGTTGCTTGTAATTTTTCACCTATTTATTGCAAATTTTTGATACATAATTGCTTTGGACAAGAAAGCAATTCTTGTATTTAGTAATTAAAAATGAATAAAAATGAAGATGGATGTGACTGTTTTATTATTTGGAAATATTAACGAAAATATTGTGATGAGATCAACAAAAGTGATTCGAAACAAAAATGAAATGATTTAATTGAAGGTTTGTGTAAATGATTTATGACATGAAACAATAGTGATTGTGACGACCGGGCCACAATATGTTGCAAGGAAGCTATAATTTGGGAAGGGTTACAAAGTCTTGTTGCGTCTGAATGTAACACTTATAATGATGATTGATTATATTTTATTAAATTTTTCACACCTGCGTTTCTTACAATAACTTGCAAAAAACTAACAACAAATCCTGTGCGAAAAGTCGTATTTCAATATTAAAAAGTTTTTCATTAATTTTGCTTTTTCTTTTTATAATGCACTGATAATGCGACATGTTAATGGACGCAGTAAAGTAAGCACCTATCATTGGCATATATTTCAATTAGAGCACCCTCTTAATTAGCGTAAAAATGCGATAGCGCCTCGCCCTCGGCGCAAATGGATTAGCCATGTTTCTGCACGGTTTTACATAGATTAAGACGTGGAACGAGTGACGAACAACTGGCTACACCATCAGCAATTCTATTTTTCTGTTTACAATGTAAATTGTTCTTCTTCATTCAGCTACATTTTATCTCTTAACCGGTCCCAGTATGTTGATTAGTACAGATTACAAGCAGGTTCGTTTTTGCAACAAAAGTGTAGGTACGAAAGCGTGCGTCAGTTAAGAGAATTTTTTTTAGAGGATAACGATTTTCTTATGATAATCTGAAAAAGCTCTGAAGCATTGCGTAATTACGAAGACGTGGATGCCACCTGAGAAGCGCAGTAATTTATTTCCGCCACTTTAGATATTTTAGGTCATCTTTCGCGCAGCAATCGCGCCGATCTAATATCTCGCTCGGATTTTTTAGCAAAGAATGTTTTTAGTAATATTTCGCTTTGTGAAGAAAATAATCACCGAGGACGATCTTTTACAAAGATGCATTATTTGCTCCAGACGGAGGAAACAAAATAAGAAATAGGTTTGCTACTTTGAAGTGAAATTTACGGATCAGCCCTTTACGACGTTATTCCGTCACCTGCTTCAGACGGGATAACGCTAATTAAATTTCTTTGCAAACTGCTGCTATTCTCGTTTTAATTTTCTTTAAAGTTATTATTTATGTTTTTGTTTGGTGTGTGCGTGTGCACGTAAGGACTACAAGGATTTTGGGAAAAAACCTAAGGAAGGGAAAAATGAATTTTACATTTACACTTCCGGTATATAAATAAATTGACTTTAAAAGCTTTTATAATTAATGTCGTCATGGCTTTTGAATATAAGAATAATTTTGATTGAGGTCACAGTTAGAGCAAATAGAAATGAATATGTATGAAGGAACGAGTCATAAGGAGTGTGGGACACAAGACAGGGTAATCATTATGATAATGTAAGATGATATCGTTCATGAATTGCCGCTATATTCTTAGGTAACTGATCTTATCTGTTAACTTAAATTTAGTTCAACAACATTTATGCTACTTATTAAAGTTTATTTGCAAATCGAGTTAATTCGCGCTAATTACCGCCACCGGAAGTTAAAAAAAAAATCGATGTGATCCTGATTTCGGTTATGCACAACTAAATCGTATTTTTTGAAAAATGAAAGAAATCTCGCTGGTTGAAGAATACTGATTTAATTATTAAATGAATAATGTATTAGTTGATGGTGGATCGAGACAGCGGTCGTTGTCTTTTAGCCGGAAGTTGTGTCGCTTTGACGGTCAACACTTGAACTAATGAGCCTGCGGAGATCCATACATTAAGATATCGCAAGAATATCGCCAAGTGTAACGTTGCGCCCGTAGTAGAGATGTCTTATTAGATTTCGTTTCGAATAAAGATAATTTGCCTGTATAATTCGGTTGACATCATAAATTTTGTTTGTTTTATCTGATCATTAAGTAAACCGGAAACTAACTGTGGGACCTCCGAAAGAAGTTTGTTGGACTCGATGAGACATGTGAAGAGCTTGCGGGTAATTTATGCGGGCCGCGGAAATTGAAATTTAATTCATCCAAACAGCCGTAAAATATATTTGTAATTTTATTTTCTGTGTCTATGTAGAATAGTAGGATACGGAAAGAGAGAAGATAAGTGTGTATTTTATAATTTCCTTTGGGATCTGAAAGAGGCAATGGGACGAATAATATAGCCGGTCGAGCCACTTTCTGTTAGATGTCACTACAAGGATATTCCTTAATCGCACAGAATCACAAAAAATAATCAATCGACCGTAAAATGTTTAATTAATTGTAACCGTGAAAATTTTCATCCTTTATTCATAAATTTAAACCAATTTCGTGAGTAATTTTAGATATGTCGTAAAGATGCTAAAGTTCTCTCTCATTTTGCTTCGCATATTTATATCCAAAAACTCCTCTCGGATATATATCCTCAGGATTTATGTGTTTTTACCTGGGCGTCATAAGAAAATGACTTGTTTCAAAACGAGGTAGAAAATATCTCCCCCTATTTTGATAAAGTTTTCAATCTAAAAAAAATTTTAATTTCGATAAACTGTCTCTGTTTAATTTCGTTGTCATCAAATCCCAGAAGGTTGAAAAGGGAAACGTGTCTTTTCAGTCCCTTAATACTTGTTCCCATCCCTTTCTTATCCCATTTCCACGCATATCCTTTTATTCTTGTCGCAATAAATAATTTAAATTTAATCACGTTCCTTTGTAACTAAATTCAATTACCCATATTAATGTGCAAACTTGATTGTTTAAATAATTCACAAGTTGTGATCGTCTGGAAACTGATTATAGGTTTATTTAAAATTGTTCGAGCTCGCATTACGATATTATTTATAAGTTTTGTGTCAGAAAAGATATACTTATCATCGGATGAGATTTAGTAGGAGGCGCCCGAACGTTTAATCGTGAGAGACGCGATTGTGCAGTGGTGTTTTGTCCTTTAATTAGTTACACTCTAATTATAACTCGAAATTACCGATGAAAAAATGATCGCGTTTACGAATAGCGTCTACAGGTACACCATGAAAAAATACTGTGTTAACATTCTTTCACGCGAGTCCAGTATGTAGTAGTCCATATGAACTCTCCACTCAAAAATCTATGAGAAAGTTTATTTTTAAAGCAATTTTTACACTTTGATTCGATTATTTTTCGCGCATGCACTCAAACCTCAATTTTTATATCCATCACCGATTAATCGGATCGAATTGTAATTAAATAATAAACACCAGACCAGATTAGAAAATTTCATTATTCTTTATTGTAACACGAAATCGTGTTTAGAATTATTTATGTGTAATATATGAATTTAAAGGTAATTTATTGTAGATGACTTTCTCTATTCGGGAACGTAACAAACAACAGGTGAAAGAATATCCAACTGGGCGACTGGTGACTAGGGCCAGGCTATCATTAAACGAAGTCACGACTAAACTTGTTACTAAACTGTGATTAAGTATGTGAATTGTGACATTAGCTTTTTGTATCATATGATCGGTGTTAAACCATGTTGTAATAAGATCTTTCTACTTTTAATGTCGCCGTTCTTTTATATTAACTTTATTTCATTTAATTTCGTTAAAACGAATCAGACTGTACCTAATTATTGTTGTTGCTTTGAGTTGTACAACTATAAACTGGTTGAAATAAACACTAATAATTTCATATTTGAGACCAATTTTGTGGGTGACTCTGTATAATAATATAAATAAACGGTAAACGTACCTACAAAACGTTCGTTTGCAATTTTCACAAAATTGATGTAATTATTAAACGTTTCACGTATCAAAAAGGGTTTTTGAAAGGCATTGCGTGAAGTATAATGGTTTCGTGAAATACTAAATGTTTTAGTGTCGATCCTTTATAATTACGCCGTTTAAAACTGCTTAGATATTAAGTTAATTTTGTGTTTCTGTATCTAATAAGTTGAGTTCTCTTTAAAGGCAATTAAATTTTGACAAAATGATTAATGGCTAAAAGCCTTGACCACAATTGTGTGCGCGATAATGTCCCGGACTGCAATGTTCGACCCCTAATAATAGGGTACAAATGAGATCCTTTTTATTTTTCTTATAATCATTGTTATTATCTGGTGATCATTGCAGTGGCTTAAATTTTCTGTAATTTTAAAATCTAAATTATTGTAATCGCAGACGTTTTGTTCTTTCTTCAGTTTCTTTTTTTATATCTTTTGACACATATTCTTTATAAAACGCACACGTGTTTGCCCGAGGTTATTTCATTCAAATTTAGCAAATTTTATTTTCTTTTTCTTTTTAAACTAACAGCACAAATTTAAACAGCCCAGACAATGTGATCAGACTTTTAAATTAGATTTGCCTTAATTCTAACAATCTACCAGACTATTGGCATACTATTATCATTCCTCGTAAGACAGTCACGCTCAACCTTTCTTAGAAAATTATTTATTATAGAGGAACATATTCAACAATGGCACGCACATATTGTAAGTGTCACTGTTGAACATGTTTCCCTATCCTGTAATTTTCACTTTTATTGCGGTTATCAGTGGCTTTGGTGAACAAGTATTCAAAGAATTTTAAGGAAACAATTTGTGACTGGTCACCACTGGAATTGCTTGCAGTTGACAACTTTGAGGGTTTTATTGCGGTTGCCCGACAGAACTGAGCAACGTTTCGTTGCTTTTGAAACTCAAAAAAGCCACAACGCATCTATCTAGCGTATGTACAGTAAAGAAGACAAACCGAATTTTGCTTGTACATAAGCAAATTTGAAAAATTTATTTAACGTCATGACTCTCAATTTACCAGACGTAGAGTATTACATGTTATATAGATATACGACACAGCTAAGCGGCCCCTGCGGTTTTATATCTCAGATAATGCAATAATGACACGGACTTCTCGGTCCTATACATTTTCTATTAAACGAGGGCGGCGGCTGCTGTAAACTTTTTCGTCCTTTTTAACGCATTTATTATTTAATCAAAACAAGTTATGGTTAACGGTTTTATAAGCTCAAATATTTTTAAATGTCTTATCGACATTGTGGCCGTTAGGTCAGATTTTAGAAGTAAGTAAATCAAATTTTGCCTTAGAATACCAACAACATGACCCGTTTAACGTTCGGAATCTCTAGAGACAAAAGGGTTAACTAAGTTTTGATCTTTACTGTTTACATTCGGATTTGAGACTTATGTTGTTTGATCTGCGCAAATTTTTATTTGACCGTTTTAATGGGGCCGTACTAAAATAAATAATAAGATATGCTTTGCTAAAAGTCCTTAATCAGAGTTATCTGCCGGAAAAAATCTCAATACGAATGGATATTTACTAAAATCATAATCAAAAATGATTGCGAATTAATCGTTAAGTAAAACATGTAGGTTTAAACAAGATTTATATAAATTTGTTGGTCTGGTAATTTTCACTTAATTAAATGTGGAAAATAGAAATAAAAAAATTAATTAAGGGTGCAGTTTGAACAAACTTTACAAACCGGGGCTGTATGATTTCATGCGAGAAGCAAAATGTTGACTGTGCGCTTTACTAATGATTTGAAAATATATGAACTGGTTCGTGAACTTTTTATTATCAGAATGACTTTAATGATATCATCTCCTTATGTAAATATCTAGTTGTATGCGGTTAGGTATTCAAACGTAACTTAAATTCTTTCCTCGTAATTTTTAATATTCGTGTTTTTCACCTTTACAATGTGAATAGTTAAACTTTAATAAGCCTACATCTGATAATAAGGTGTGAAAGGATTTCTGAAGTGGGATCTTCACGGTATTTATTTGGTAGAAAATGCGCCGCAACAATTTACTTGAAACGCGCGAAAACAAACGACACGACATATTTCTGTAAATGATTAATACAATTAATATGTTTGTACAGGGTGAGTTAAGTTTTACCGCCCATGGCAAAATAGGCCTTTAAAATAATTTGTCAATTCTCATAAATTGCATGAGTAATTTTATATTATTAAGATACATAGAAACCAAGAAAAAATCTTTTTTTTTAATCAAGTAAAATTTTGGCTTTTTTCAATTACTAATTGTTCAATTTATTAATTTTTTTGATGTACGAACAGTAAAATATTTTCACACAATTTAGTGTAATTGAAATAATTTTAGTAATTTGCGTTTATTAAATAAAGCTATTTCCGTATTAGAAGGTATTTTTTTAAATGATTTACTACATAAGTAGACTAATTTACCAGACAATAGTATTGATGTAGGGGTGCTTGAAAGATTATTTATGGCGGTCACTAAACTGAACTTAAGAATTCAGGTCTATCGGCAACTGAAAAGCTGTCTCGTCCAGTTTGAAGGGTCGATCATAAGCTATTGTTAGGATGGTAAACCGCATTATCTATTGTTAGAAAGTCATAAATAGAAGCATTTTTTGTGCTATATCTTAAATTTGATTTAACTCAAAAAGTAATCATTTTTTTACGAATCAAATTGCGGATATTAATGCTACGAATAATTTGACAAATTTTGAAATAAAAACCAAACATAGAAATTTTACCCAAAACTCTTTGTTTTACTTTTTGGCTTCAAATAAAAATATTTTGGAAAATTTGTAGCACTAATCGAAAGCGTAAACTTCAACTGATGTAACATGTAAATTGCATACTTTCCCCTCAATCTTTAATAGGTATTATGGCCTGGGCGGTAAAACTTAACTCACCCTGTATAATAATATAATTAATATGTTTGTATATTATAGTATTTGTGAGCACGATAGTTGTTGGAAGATCTAAATTTAGATTTTAAGCCATATTGAAGTGTTTTAAGGTATTAATGTAAATGGGGTGGTTTAATTCGGGTCTAAATTTATTAATAGGGAAATATGTATCTCAATTTTCGTCGTGTTAGAACAGCGTGTCCTGTGTCCCAGCATCTAGTATCGATTCCAACTGAGAGCCGGGGGCAACATTTAATTAATTACCAAAGAACATTTCTTCGTTCTCTTTGTCGGCATTGAGCTACTGGCTTGCAAATTAAACTATGCCACCAAAGTATGCAGCGCTTCTACTGCTGAGCTATATCGTAATACGTCAGTGACATTTTAAGAAAATATTTTCAGCCAGAAATATGCTGACTTGACTCGTTGATAAATAAAAATTGCCAGATATGTTTGAATATGCTTTAATCTTTTTACGAATTATTTCAGACAGGAATGTCGGCGAACGATTACAATGTGTTACTTTTAACACCTCGTGTACGAATTCCCTCCCATTCCCGTCACAATTATTAAAAATTTATTGCTAATATTTTGCCCCAATGTAATCTCCGAAACGACACAAGAAAATAAGTTGTCTCTTACATTTTTCATAAACTGTTTTATCCGGAAACACTTTGATCTGTATGCAGAAGCCATTCAGTTTGCTTTAATTAAAAGTTGGTGCATAGCGTTGACTTTGTGCAGCCAGAGGCTTTGGAATTTATAATTGTAATTCTTATTTGAGTTCCCATGGCCACTTTCTGCTTTTATGCGTTTTCTTCTAACAAGTTTCACAATAAGATTTTTGCAAACTATCGCTAAACGTTTCAATTTCATTAAATACATTTTTGCTACAATCAGAACAAAGTGCAACTATAAATTGCAGTGCATATTCACGTAAGAGGCGGTTTTCAATGACTTGTTGGGTATCTCCTCCACCCACTATAGCTATTATAGCAGCCGTTTGTCGTGCCGTTATACGGTGGAAGCCTTTAGCTCTTTGGCGGTGAGTGCCCTGAATGACAATTTTTATAAATGCAAAATGAATAAGAGCGACTTTTATTTTTAAACGGTTCGCGACTGTCGACTAGAAAGTTAAAAAATACCTCTAAATTAGCGTTAATTGAAAATGCCGTCCTGAAAATTAATTGCGTTACTTTTCTATTAACTGTTATTAAGTGTTGGTAATCTAGGACTAATTTTATAATCCGGTCTATTATAATAAAAGTCATCTTAATAGACTGCACATACCGCTAATTTAATTCTAGCTTATAAAATGAGTTGTCTTTTTAATATAACAGTTAACAGTATGGTATAACATTAGAGTCGACTGAGTGAGCTTTTAATTGAAGGACAAAAAAAAAGAAAAGAAAAGAAATTGATGACGCTTCTCGCCGACAAGTTTTAGGTGTCCAAAAATTTCGATGCATTTGAAAATCAAATCGGCTAATCAGTTAATGTATGCATATAATTCGCAGTAAATTGTTTTTGAACACATGTCCGCTGTTAGCGGATAAGAGAACACGCACATGTGCACCCATAAACATTGGCTAACGACTCGCTTAACGATCAAGTGCCTTGAAGTCGTCGAGATTTGACGACACTGACCATCATGCATTCCCTGTTAGAGTGGTATAAATAAAAGGCCACCGCAAGCCTTCAAGTGCAGCCCAGCCCAGGTTTCGATTACACAGTTAGTCCTAGTCGGTACCTACACGATAATACTGCAAGGATACGGATTCATTACTTTTAACCTGGGCGTTAAGAAATTACTTTCAATTTGTATCAGAGAAAAATGTACGAATTAAATTTAATGGAATCGTTAACTTTTTTTTAATATGCAAATTCAACGACGAAAACGTCCCTTGTTTCACGACACAAAACATCACTTATACATTCACATCAGTCAATCTTTATTGGCTTCTCACGCCTTTCTGATGTCATTGCGGCACTATCACGGAAACATTCTCGATTTGCATTGTTCAATGTGCATCTTTATGGCCAACGAAAAATTAAATTAGATCATGGGCTTTCTAATTTTTTCTTCGCATTTTGACTTTGAATTATTTACAATTTTGTGAAACAAACGCCGGAAGTACGTGATGCATGGTGGTTACAAAATAATACGCAAACCGTACTCCGTAGGTACGTTTTACTGCTCTTATCGCTTCATCTCTGAGAACTTGTTCCGTTTCTTTTTTATTTAATATAATTAACAGAGTTGTTACAATTAATTTGGCAATTTGTATGAATGAGCTGTTGATTAAATCGAGTCTAACTTTTTTCGAAACCGTTTTACTTTTAAAAATATTCATTTTATTTCAAAAACTATAATCAACGCTATAACTGTAATCTTATGTCCCCACAAAAACTCCTTTGTCTTCGGATTGGCATTAAGATGGGCCATCGTTTGTTTTTGCCCGTTCCAGACGAGATGGATGTACGGACAATGGCAACACTCTTGCTTACATTAAAACCCCTAAAAATGCATCGACACCTACTTTTGTTGGAACGACCGTGAAAGTAATGACAGGAAGAAAATATTACTTTATATAATAATGCGACAGGACCCCAAAAAATGCACGTGATAAACGGGTTCGACTGTACATCCCAATTTTATATACAGTCGAATTTCCATATAACGAAGCGTCATCGTGACCTGAAAAAAATTCGTTATATAGAAAATTCGTTACATAGAAATTCATGTTGAAAAAAAATAATTATAAAGTAATACGATTTTAGGCATTAAAATGACTACAGTAAATCCTCGATAAGACGAACTCGAAGGGACGAGAATATTGCATGTTCGTAGTAACGAAGTTCGTCATATCCGAATTATTAAAAAATATTTAAAAGCATTCCAGTTTTTTCATGAAAGTAATACTGTACAGGGTGTGCCATCACTTGTGGCCACCCCCAAAATTGAGCTTTAATTGAAAGCTATGTACAGTAGAACCTCGATTAACCGTCATCGTCGGGACCGCGACTGTGACGGTTAAGCGAATAGACGGTTAACAGAAATTTTGCAGTAATGAAATTTCAATGCTGGTTTTTGACGAGATGTAACTGAAAACGCGTGCAAGTGCATACGACACATTTATATTTACCAAAATAGGTTACAATAGGAAACTGCCATTCAAACGAAAGACCGACTACCCTGAGGATGATATAAAGACATCGCATCGCTTAGACCTCGCTCGTCGCGTTCACGTTTTTTTTTTTGGACGCTGACGGATAACAGACAGTGACCGTTAAAAGAGTGACGGTTAATCGAGGTTCTACTGTATTTGAAATTTTGTGCACATATGACTGGTATAAGGCTAGAAATTTCCGATTTTAAATGTTAATTGTCGGCGTTAGTTTTCGAGAAAAAAAAATAAAAACAGATTTTTTATAAAAATACAATCTCGCAATTTCGTCAAATTTTACTTTTCAGGGTCAGTATTGAGACAAAGATGTCCAAAGTAAAAAAAAATAATCCAAAAGCTGTAATTAGCCTAAAATTCTCTTATATTCGAATCTTAACAGTAAATGTAATGATGTTTGACTGTAAGGATCGTCAGGAAGCTATCCCCAAAGTTAAATACGATTTAAATTTATGGCATTGTAAAAATTTGTCACTCTCGAGTGGAATCCAGTCAAAGTAAACATCAGGAGCGTACCTAAATCGGACCTTTTTACATTCTTGTAGATTTCTAACATTTTTGTAAGTCGTCTAATAAGTTACGATTATGAGAACGAACGTGACCTGAACACACTTTATGAAAATGTGCACTGCAATTTGCATGGTTTTACCTAGGAAAACCGACTCTTAAGATTCAACCCTTGTTGTAATCATTTGAAAACAAAAAAAGATAGTTTTTTTGTCTAAGAGCCATATAAAAATGAAAACTTACGTATTTTTTTGCGAGGAACACGATGGTGCAATTAAAAATCGATTTGCTCTAAGATTGACAGAGAAATCTTAAACCTAAACTAACCTAACCTAACCTATTTTAACGTGACCAAACTGGGTTTATCTTTTCGTTTTCTCTTTCGGGGATGTTTTTAGAATTTTTACACTGTTGAGGTTAAGTTGTGATTATTTACCTGTTATAAATAAACAATTGCACTATTAAAAAAAAAAGAAAAAGAAAAAAAAAGAAAAAAAAATTTGACCTGAGCACACTTTATGAAAATGTGGATTCTAACATAAGATTGAAATAAAAAGAATTTCAAAGAAAAATAATCACTTCTATTCTTGGTTGATGCGGTTTTCCAATTTTTTGTTTTCAAATGATTACAACAAGGCTTGACTCTTGAGAGTCAGTTTGCCTAGGTGAAAGCATGCAACTTTCAGTGTGTTTGTTTGAACTGATTTTTGAATTGTAGTAAAACTGGGTTTTTTGAAATAGCGCACGTGTGTTCAAGGGGTTTATGCGTGTCCGATAGGATCAATTGTAAAAAGACTTAAGGATAATTTGGAGAGCATGACATCCGGCCAAGTGTGATTTTATATTGAAATGTATTGTATTTAAAGAGTGCAGTAATAAAATTGTCAGAAATAATGGTGGCTCTATAACAATGTAAAAAAAACAAGTTACATTTGCAGCGGAATACACAAACAATTGATAATAATTCTATTGAAGCTGTGAAAGCTGTTAAAAAAGGGACACTTTCAGGTAGCTTTCAGCGTTAAACACTGTGCAGTTAAAGCGTTACTGACGACTGGAAATAAATATTATGTCTCTCCTCAACACCGATTTGTTCGTCTTAAAAGAGATTTTTAACTTCAAGGTTCTAAAATTCAGTTCGTAGTTCGTGTTAACGAGAATTCGTGTTAACCGAGCGATATTCCATAAGAAACGATAAAAAACCAGCCGGGACCACAGTGTCTCTTCGCGCTAACGAGGTGTTCGTCTTAAGCGAGTTCGTCTTATCGAGGATTTACTGTATAGGTATCTAAAACAACGTAATTTCAAGATTCACTTGGAGACACACATACCACAAGGTCGCAAAAGGATTAATATGCAGTTACGTAGTTATTTAATTAATTAATAATACTAAAGAATAACAATGCAGATTTTCGCGTATTTATTGAATTTATTGAAATTTTTGGAAAAAAAAATGAAAAAATTTATAAAGAGTCGCTAGACTGCTAGACCAATATACCGAACCTCGTTGCAATGTCCTTTTTTCCCGCCTTTGTTAATTTCTTCGATTTCTGTACGATATTAAGAGAATTTCGGCTTCGCTCTGACAATTTGAGCAGTAATGCTTATTGGACTGTTTAACAAAAACTACCATATTTTTTTCCCATAAGACCACCCCAGTGTTAAGAAACAATTTTTAAAAGACAAGAAAAGTATAGTTATAAAATAATTTTTTTTCGGTTTTATTTAACATTGTAAAATTTTTGCACGATTAAATTAGTGCCCCTTACTTCGTCGGCTAATCCTTCAAGAAATGTTGAACTCAGAACACATCTGACAATATTACTACAACCGAGTTTTTTCCCAAAATTACAGTGAAACAACAAAAAGAAAACGTATTAAATTTTAAAAATTTGCGAAGTTGGGGGAAAAATTCGTTATACCTACGGAAATTTTTACTTCGTTATATTATAAAGAAATTCGTGAAATAGATGTTCGTTATAGGGAAGTTTAACTGCATTTTGTTAGAATTTTTTTGTAGAGTAAAGTATATAGAATTTGTGATCAGGAAAGAGTGTAGTTAACCGTTCTCGATAAAATTAGCATTTACAGTAAAGTTCACAAAACAAATTGGCAACTGTTTGTGAAGGTGTTACTCTGAATTAAGGGGTGGTCTGAATATTTTCCATGTTTTGATTGGATCTAATTTGAAGTTGTAAGCATCGAAACAATTACGTCCGTGAGAAAAGATGAAGTCGATTCACATATAAATCATGTCAGTGGATTACTTTTTTTAAATTGTCGCATTAAAATTTAGAACGTTTCCATCCACTTCCTCAATTTGCGGGTTTGAGCGATCGAGAGGAAAAAAAATAACGGATTTTATTGTTTATAGATCTTAAGCAGATGACGTCTATCCAAGTTGTGGCTGTCAGTAAAAAGGAGGCCTGACATGGACACTACAGTTGTAGAATGTAGTCACCTTTCACCCATATATGCAAGACGACGAGATATCATTTGTCATGGTTCGAATCAAAAGATTTTTGTGCCGTGATTATATAAATAGCTGTGATTTGCACGAAAGCGTTTTTGGTGCCAAAAAATCGATTCGATTGGTCAGTCAAAACCACAAGGTAAAGGCGTTTATTAAAAAACGATTAGATCCGGGAAATTATGAAACGAAAGGTACGATTTATCGTTACAGTTAGGCATATCGAAGAGTTCCATCGATTTGTATCACCCACGCCCTTTATAGCAAATCCTATTTCACACGATCGTCCGCATCTTAAAGTATTATTTCTAATAGCAATCAGCCAGTTGCGAAATCTCTACTTCAGTGCAGTGAGATAATAAATTAGCCGTGTATTAACTTTTGCCGTTTCTTGGTTGCACGGCGACCCGCCCAGGCACTTTGCAAGGATCCGATCTGGGTCATCACGACACTAGAACGTTTACCAGATGCGTATATATCTAAGCCGCGTACCCAATTTCGATTTTGATTAAAACGTTCGAAAAAGGTGTTTGATGAGATCACACTTGAATGTTTGTTTGGCAACGGTCGGGTCGGACAGGACGTCGCAACGCGACCCGGTAACGGCCGCTATTTCAGAGATCAGCTTTTTTGAATGTCCTTGTTTGCTCTCGGTGTTGGCATGTAGTTTGAAAAGTTGCAACCTGGTCGTGGGTATGGGCGATCGGTCTCTATAAGCGTGTGAACTGGTGAAAGTGCGAGATGACAGTACCTTTGCAGACATACACATATGTCTGCATAATCACCGCTATTACCGGAGGCAGCCACGTAAATTGCAATCGATTTTTTGCCCATTTTAAATTAATACATTCTTTAAGCTCACAATAATAGCGTTCTTGTATATGCAGCTTTCTCTAATGCCAAAGATTGTCATTGAGATTTGGTGAGTATGGAACTCACGAATACACTTGTAGCCAATAACGCGACTATTACCTGCATGTTTACATAATGCAGCACAAGGTCGAAAATCACATATCTTCACTTTTATTTCATTACTCTACTCTGAAATGATCGAATGTTTAAAATAACATCGTGACGTTGGTTTGCACAATTCGAATATTTTGGACCAAGAAATCTTAAATGCCTAATTGGATGTTTGTTAAATCGGTGACACAGATGATGTAATAAGCACATATATTATTCACCATTGAAATTTTGGTTTAACAATTGTGACTTTTTGACAAGTCAAGGTTGGGAACTCCCCAAAGCTATTATTTTACTACCGAAAGCTGTCATCTTGCCTCCGTGATTCTTTGCCTCAGTTTGCGAAATCTTAAGGCCATTCTCATTCCTACAATAAGAAGACAACATATTTTTCTTGTCACCTGTGATCGCTATTTATCTATTGTGTCACACCATTCAGAACCGACAGGGTACATTTGTTTTTCTTTGTTCTTTCGAATTTTTTTATCACTCACATAATCTCGCCGCATTAATTTCCCCACTGAGCTTTTTTATAACGTTTCGTTCAATAAAACTTGATGAGATTAACTTAAAACTTGTAAACACGTACAAAAATTGCTATGCATAAATTTATATGCAGTTTCAATGTGAATCATTTCGCAGCACGCAGGTTCTGGTATACGGTCAGCTATGCGCTATGCGACAAGCTTCCCCGGTGATAAGTGAACGTACAGATTCAGTTATAATTTATCGCAGATTTAAACATGTCCTCAGATTTTTAATGCCGTTTAGTGCGATGTAAATATACTGACGCTTTCCATTAAATTTCGTTCACACTACATTTTAAACGACTTGCTCTGCAATCGGTCGTCTTGCACAGTTCCAACATAATCGGATCCTGCTACTAAATTTTAAATTTGAAAATTTTCAAAATGATGTTTTTTTAACTAGCTTCCATGATGTAGAGATAGCGGAAAATTTTATAACCCATTAGAACCATCTTAATTTATAAACATACTGTAGATTTGCTCGACAATTATTGTACATCTAAAGTAGGGGAGACCGGGGCCAGTTGTCACAAAATTTACGTTTGCTTTTTTTTCTCCTTTAACTTTGACGTTTTGGGATATCTTTTTTTTAGATATATACTTACATGTGTCGTGATTTAGATTATGAACAGTTGATTTTGTTATATCTAGTGACGTATGTGCAATAAAATATTTTCTGTCTGCATGTAAAGTGTGACAACATGCCCCGAGGCGGGGCATGTTGTCACAATATATGGAGTAAGTTCTCACAGGCCAAAAAAAAATGGTAGTGAGTAGAATTTATATTCTATTCAATTGTGGAAACAGAAATGTATTAAAAACTAAACAAAACAAATAAACTGACACAAACAAATGAAAGAGGCGGATTTCTGATCCTAACTTCTCGTGCAGCCCTGATTAAAATATTCGTAGGTGGAGTAGACCGATTTGTTTTTCTTTTGTACGTTCTAACCATCTGAAATGGTACAGAAATATCTTTGATATTGTTTATTACACACCGGGGCAAGTTGCCACTGTGACAACTTGCCCAAAAAACAGTGTGACAACTAGCCCCAAGCCAACTTTTGAGATGAAAACCAAATTATTTATTTTAACCTTACAAACTCACATTATAATTTTTACATTAATTTGTAGCTAAAAGATGAGGCTTTCATAAAATAAAATTGATACTTACTTTGAATCACGTTTCTACGGTCCAGACGACTCTAAAAGACAGCGATAAAATTTACTTACACTTCTGTCAAACACAAAATCAAGAATAATTTAGGCGCTATATAGGTGATCATAGTCAAACTTTGTAGGGTAATTAAGATACCTATAATGGTTATCTAAACTGGCTCGACGCACAGTCAAAGTGTTTATCTTGGCTGTTATGGCGACTGTGACAACTTGCCCCTGTGACAACTAGCCCCGGTCTCCCCTACATCCTAAATTATTTTAAAATACACGAATATTTAAGTGTCTCCAGAGAGGTGAATGAGACGGATTGATGGTTGTGTCCTTACTAGAGGGGTCTGACTGTATAAATGTTCAAGGTTACTAAATTTGTGGAATCGCCATATAAACGAGGTAAAATGCTGAAGGCAACGTTGTTATGGGCGTACTAGTAAAACGCATACGGTATGATGACATACCGCAGATAGGATAGTCGCCGCTAATTTTTTGCTCCGTGTGAGGTAAGATTATATTTCCTGGTTTTATGTCAACCGACATAAATTCGTTACGGATTTTAGTGAACGTGGTCACATAATTTATTAATTTATTGATGGGACAGTTTCGAGGCTGTTTCAAAAATGCCACAGTAAATTGTAAAGTTCACGTCGATGACATCGTTAAATGGTTTTTAAAGGTCGCATATAATTGCGCCGTAAAAAAGTAAATTGTTTTTCAAATTGGAACAAGTCGTTCACGACTGATCAAAATCACAGTCGGTAATCGTAGAGAAAATCTGTTTTCTCCAATTTTTTTTAGTATGGAAGAAGTAATCGGTTTTATTCACATCACGAACGGTATACATAAAATTAAGGTTGTTAACTTTTCACACGATCGTGATTTTTGATTAGATTTGATATTAGTATCCCGCAGCTTCTTGCGCATTACTAGTGTCAACTATCACGATGTCAGTGTATACGCTCGGTACTATATTCTCTTCTTTTTTTCATCTTTTTTTATTTCCATGTCAAAAAATCGTTGAACAATGCTTTATTAAAACGACAGGTAAAAAATAAAACTTTTGAAACATACAGTGTGACGCAGTGACAATTAATACCTATAGAACCGTATAGAACAAGAGGTTTTGTTGACTGCCATTTAAATGAGGGATAAGCTTAATCTCATACTGTACGTACAAATTGTAATATGTTATTTTGTTAATTCGATGGTGTTTTTTAAGAATGATTGGATGACTGATCTTAAATAAATATAGCGTGATTGTGCAAAAAATTGGTATAGTGGTGCGGTCAGCGGTCGATGTTGATGACCGTCAACTATATCACATCAGTATTTCAATGTAAGAATATGTCGCTAATGACAAAGAATTCCGTTGTTGCAATTGCTTAATTTAGTTGATATTTTATTGACAATTAAATATGCATGAAGTGTTTTGAAAAGCAATAAGCTGGAGGTCGGTCGAGAATCATTTTTCTCGGAAATAATTTTTTTGTCGTATACAAGGGGTTTCATTATGAGAGCCCATTTTCGGATGGTAAATATAGTACATTTAGGTGAGCAGTCAAATTAATTGGAGAGCAGTGTAGTAGCGAGAAAAAGTTTTCTCTTTTAAATAACTGTAATGCCGCTTTTTTCAACATATGGTCGCATAGAGTTTTGATAAATTCATGCTAATTCAATGTTTATGGAATTTAAATTGACGGGCACACGAATATTTCCAATCATGTTTACGATGTCCACATACATACATACATACATAAAAACAATTTTGTTTCAGAGAAGCCGACGCGACGTTTGAGTTATAAAGTTGGCCCTGTCACCAGATTACGCTTTCGATGTCGTTGGCCACTGGTTTGCGGTGCCGGGGGGCGCAGATAAACCGGAATAATGAGATAAAGGGAGTGAAATCATAAATTTCGTTTTAGATTATAAAACTGCGGTGCGTTACGCGTATGCATTTTTAAAAACGATTCGAGGTATGAGAAAGTGCGCTTAAAGAGATTAGAAATCGTTTCTTCACAAATTATATAGCTTAAAACGGAACATTCTCTCCTTTCATAATCGTCTATTCCGCTTTACGTTTTATGGAGCGCGCGCTATCTTATCAAAACGAAATTTCTCACGAATA
This sequence comes from Dascillus cervinus, assembly GCA_949768715.1. Lineage (NCBI taxonomy): Eukaryota > Metazoa > Arthropoda > Insecta > Coleoptera > Dascillidae > Dascillus > Dascillus cervinus. Next base: position 5,843,754 of record OX458323.1, read on the forward strand.
TTACATAATTCTTAAAAAGTCATCATCTCTTAAAAATGGTAAACAACTCGCAACCGCTAACAGAATTCTCCTACTAAAACGTTTAATCAATTTTATGCCAATGTAAATGTCGCAATAAAATACTCAAGAATATAAATCAAGATATTGAGATAGGGTAGTGCTTCGTCATGCCATGTCCTTAGTGAGCATTTCTCGAGTTGACAGTTGACATCGCGGTCCTCATTGATATACAAATCGAGTACTTATCTGATTGTCATAACCACTTGCGTTTTATCGTACATCTTGCCTCGACACTGCGACAATTTAAAATGCAAATAACTCTATAATTTATACGTTCGCAATAAGTATACCTTTTTTCTACTTTTTTTACTTTACTCACCTTTGTTAAAAATGAAGAGCTGTTATAAAAGATTTTAAAATCAAACTTTCCAATTTAATAATCGAGATTAATATAATCCCAATTTGCATTTAAATTTACGATCGCAACGTAGTCGTTGACTAATTTAGTATCTTAAAAAGCCCCTGGTTTCAAAAATGCTCGAACGTTCTCTAAAGTAAAAAGATTAGAAAATATTCCACTCTAAAGCTATTTTGCATTAAGGCCTGTATTCGGAAAGACTACGCCAACCATTAAGACGAGAGCACCTATTTATCTTTTTATGTGCAATTACTGGATTCATAAATGACTAATTACTTTCGCAACAACTGTGTTGCACAGAACAAACTTTTTTAACCAACCCCTTACGGGGGCGATTTATGTTTGAGGCTTTCAATGCAAATCTGCACTTTTTGTTTTCCGCTGAAAAATTTACCCGAACGAACAAAAAACCAACCAACTATATTAATGAGGAAGCGGGATTTATAATTTTTCTAATATTGGTTACCGGAAATAATTAGTAATTGAAACGCCAAGTCACAAAGCAAATGTATCAAACGATTCTTTTGAACTTCGAATTAATCTAAATCCCCTCTCTTGCATTCAAATCCCCGACTATTTCGGAACCGTTTAGCACATCGATTTTTTATTTTTATCGGCATTAGAATTTCTGTATTAATTGGAAAATAGAAACAAAAGAAACAAAAAAAAATCAAAAAGTATCCTTCCTATTTTTTAAAATAAAATTTCAGTTGTAATATTTTTTCAATTTTACAACAAGAGCAAAAAATAATGAAAGTGATTGTTTTTCATTAGCAGGATGTCATTAATTACGCCAATAAATAATGGTAAATGAATAAAATCTCATCAAACAAATATTGTAATTAATAGAACATAAATCCCTGTTGCAATTATAAAATATGCTAATTAGCAGTGCAATTACTGACAAGAGCAATGTCGATGTCACAGCATGCACTAAAGTCTTAAAATGTAACTTTTAATTACATCGCTATTCACTAAATAACGGTCGTAGATCTTGGGGATTATCAATTTATACGTCCGCATCTGTGACAATTGCAAGTTGGTTTCTTAATTTTTTGTCATTAAAAGCTCGTACTGGAGCAATTTGTTGGTCCAATTAATTTAAAAAATTAACCGCGATGGGGTCGTGTTACGAGGATTAAGAAATTAAATTACCCTTAAGAATGCAGCCAGCTTGTGCTTCGACGAGAAATGATAAAAAAAGCGCGCACCAGACATTTTCAGCTTTACGCTTTACAAAATAGATGACATAAAATCATGAGCCGTCATTAGTGTGTGCGTTCAGACCGGACGCTTCCTGATAGTGGACAGCAAGTATCGCTCAATTCCTGCTGAGAGTCTGCCACGGCGATGTCAGCCAAGAAATTATTCTCAATCTAATCTCGGTTTTTTGTGGTCGTTAAAAAAAAGCGAGGAAAACATTCGTCTTGTCGTTGCACGCACAATTAAAAAAGGGAAAAAAAGAGAAACCACGCGGATCGCTCCCTTCGTGTGACACGTCTCCCTCACGAAAAGGGGTCATTTCGAAATCGCCGCACTCCATCTCCCCAATGCTTGTTTTGTACACGGATTAAACTGAAACTGTAATTAAATATTAAATACATTTGGAAATTGTTTGTATGCTCTCGGTGTAATTGGCATGTAAAATAGCTCGGATAAGTGACAGGGTTAAGCAAGCGGTTCGGTTTCCTGATCAGATGATTGATTGTCTTTACAAGCGTGCAACGTAATTTTTTTCGGCTTTAATTAAAGCGATGCCTATGAAGTGGTTGAACGGTGGAGCGAAAAAAATAAGATTTAGCCTTGCACAGGTTTTTTCGACGCCTTTCGTCCTCATTTCAAAATGATCTTTTAATCGAAACGGATAGTAAAAATCATCGCATTTTAATTTCTATGTGGGTCATGTTTCGTGTATCACTAATAAATAAGGTAATTCCTTGTAATTAGCGACCATTGAAATCCTCAGCAGGTAGTTATTAGTATTGAAATATAGATTGATAAATAACCACTGTTTTTAAACTTTCATATTGGACAAATTACACCACCCACGATTCCAGTACGGCATAGAAAATGATCGCGGACGCAACCGAACTGGACTGGATTTTATCGAACTTTTTTAATTTAATTCGAAAGTACGTTTGTCGATCTGTCATTTGATGAAAGGACAGGAAGTTATATGTCGACTTATTAAATCGCAATAATCATAATACGCGAAAAAAGTCCGACGTGTCGTATTTTGACGTTGAAAAGAATTTTTAATCAAATTACGGAATCATTTATAGCCTAAATTGAGTCAATTTAAATTGCCGTCGTTAATGTGGTCCAATTTACCGTTGTCCTATTTATGTCGATGTATAGATGATTAACTGCACTATTACCGTAAGTCTCGATCTTTGGTGCAAATTGTATTCTTTGTCTTCTTATTGCGATACAGTCCCAAGGTACAACGTTTAAGATCAATTATTATTATCTTGGAAACATTCCAGAAATTTATTCAATACCTTCCTTTCGTGAAAACTTTTCATTTTCTTCTCGTCATTTTTATTATTTTATTAACAAAAACAAAAAAAGGTCTTTAAAAAAAAACAATTTAACAAATACAGTTGAACTCCTCTATAGTGATGTTCGAAACGCCATGAAAAACATCACTATAGAGAAACTTCACTATATAGAATTCAAGTATAATTTTACAATTTTGGCAGTCACTTTAAGAACCAATTGATATTCAAAACAAAAAATTAAAATTTATTATACCTAGTATTTGAAAAAATATTTGTTTAAGTATATAGAAATACACACAGTTAATAATAAACAATACAAATTTTCATCTGAATACTTACATAACATGTACTTATTGATGAAAAAATCTGTCCAAAGTTGATTGCATAAGTAAGGATTTTGCAAGAAATTCTTTTAAGGATTTTTCAGGTTTTCTATTACCGAAAATTCCGTTCCTCGAGAATTTTGGTAAACCTTTCGTAAAGAAGAATCACTATATAGAGGCTTAACATCATAATATAGAGGTATTTTTATATGGAAAACGTTCAAAAATGCACGTTCCTGGCAAAAACATCACTATAGAGAAAAAATCATTATAGAGGAGTTCGACTGTATATAATTGAAGTCAATTATACTGAAAAAGAAAAAGAACGTTTTTACTTTTATCTTTAGAGAAAAATTAACCTTTCTCACCTGCGGTGAAATATTAGGTGTCCGTTACTGTTCTCACTTCAAGTTGTTAATTCTGGTTAAAAAAAATAAATATAAAAAATATGAAAATAAACTATAAATGACATAATTTAGAACAGGTAGATTTTTAAATATATTTTTACATTTTTTGAGATAACATTTTCTGTTAAAGCTATCATCGAGTTTTTAAATAGCAATCTGTATTTTCTTGCCTTTGAACTTGATAGTTCATAAAAAAATACATAGAAGAAAATTGTCAGAAAGAATAATATTTTTCTGTAAATTTGGAAATAAAATACTTTCCTCTTTTTGAGACCATGTTGAGACACGCTGTATGCAGCGCTGACTGTGTGTATAATAGAAAAATGTTTTTTGGAAGATGTCAATAAAAAAATTTCTAGGAATACGAATTAACTAAAGAATGCAGTGTCCATATTTTATTTAAATTAAGCGTTGAATTGCGTTTTTATTTACTCATTTTTATAAATTTGCATTCAAACAAACATTTTCCGTAGAAATTTAATCGTTCCTGATACGTACCGTGTGAATTAACGTAAACGTGATTTTGAATTTTAGATTCTGTTACTTATCTGATCTGTCTGTTATATATCGTTCGGTAATCTGAATATTTAGAGGTAATCCGTGCGCTTTAATTTCGATACTGCGCTTTTCATGTGGAAAATTTCCAGGAAGACGATATTATCAATAATTAACGAAGGACGAGCATGACAAAATATCAATATAGGGTTGGTTAAGGACAGTATACGTAGCCATTAATAAGGGGATGATCGTAAATTTTATCGCTTTATTCACCACAATTTGTAAAATGATGTCTTTGGATTTAACTTGGCCCGCATTACGGCCTAATTTCGGATATATATCGTGAGTGAATGTATTACGTAGATTGTTCACCAATCATTCGTCTCTCTGGTCGGCCTCACGAAGGTCCAGTTGTTCTTTCGCACGCTTTTCCACTCGGACAAATACAGGAACGTAACGACAGAAAAAATTATGTTTACGTCTTCGATAATTAATGCTCGCCGATTGATCGAAATACTGTGTCTTATTCTATATGTCAAGGCGAATCGTAACTGTTATGTAATCGATTCCACGGCAATAAAAATCCCCTTCTGAAAGTTCTATTTTTAAGTGTGCCTTTCGTTACGGAAACGGGTATGCAGGATAATTTTCATTTATTTTTTTTTCATGTAATCCAACCCTGTAGTAGACGGTGAGCCGCAAAGGACTCGGACTATTTCTTATTGGCGTGGACCGCAGTAAATCTCATTACGGCTCGTCCCTCCGTGTAAATTACTGCTTGCTCATTTGTGGCATGACCGTGTGTTCCATTCACAAAATTCGTACACAATTCAAAAGTGACAAAAAATCGAAGGGCTGCGTTCGCGTCGGATGAGCGCGCGGGGCCTGCAATCGCGTAAATGTCGAAAATATCGCCGGAACCGATCGGATTCTGAATATCCAGGTGAGTATTCGCCATATAGGAAGGGATAGGTGAACGAGCCTCGGTTGAACTCTGATGAAGTGGCGTCCATTATCAGGTCGCTGATGTGTTCCGAACGAGACTATTGTTGGGAGCAGCTTTATGGGCCCTAAACAAAAACACCATTACTGATCTGACCGCTACCTTCTCATCTCTCGGACGAAAACTAGCTTGAACCCGTGTCGCCCAGTACTAATTAACAGTCTTGTGTCGAACGGATGTCGTCCTTTCACTGAAATCCCATTATCCGTGTGAAATTACTAAATCTACAATATTTTATGTAATTTTTAGGAACGCAATAGCGCAGGTGTACAAGGATAATTTGTATCGAGATCCGTTCACTAGATCACGTTATTATTTAGCAATAATACGACAATTGATTTATTTGTACTGGGAGCGCACTGTAATATAATGTGCACGATCAAATAGGCAAGAAGCCATTTAATAGAGAATCCTACTGTTTTATTAATGGTTGCCATGTCGAGATTCCACAAACAGACAAAACTTGTTACGGACAGCGCCGTCCCGTCGGGTCAAGGAACGAGAGCCGCATGATACAGTATCAATCATTTGTTTCATTAGTCAAATGCTTTTATAATGACTTTCTTCCAGCACCGTGCTGAGGATACAGATCATATGCTGCCTTATTCTCATCCTCAGAAATCTACTTGCTTATTATATAATCTTTCATTGGACGTAACTAATTCGGTCGACTTTTATTCAGGACTCTGTACCATTTCGTCCTTTACAACTGATTTTCTTAAATTCTTCAATCATCTTTCCTTCCCCAAACTTCCTTTGAAATCAATACTACACCGCTGGACAATGAATCTCGGACGCTTCCGAAACTGTGTTTTGATATCTGAAAAAAATATTTCAATTAACAATTCAAAAAACTTCCTTCTATCTTTCTTTATCTCCTTCCCTTTTGCCTTTTTGGATTTGGATTACGAGTTCAGCTTCTCTTTCATATATTTCTTCTCCTTCCTATCGTTTGTTGAGTCCATTGTTTCCTAGGTCTACCTCTACTCCTTTTCTTCCTTCTTTCCGACTTTATTATTTTCTTGGGTGTTTTATTTGGATCCATCCAGACTGCATGGCCAATTTAATTGTCTTCTCCTTATATTTTCTATTATTGGTTCTCGTTCGGTCATTTTCTTTTCCTGCAATATAAACATAATCAATCTGCAAACTGCCAGGTAATATTTTTGGTCGTTTACTTACATGAATCGTTGTTCTGTTTTTCGGCCTGAAATTCGACTTTCATAATATTGTAGTAAAGTTATGTCATTTCTTCAAATATATGCGGTGCTAAAACGAATCTATTCTCGGGATGCATTAATGTCGCACTTCGTAGCCATGTGGTTAACATTACTACAGTCGACACGACCCGTCATTCTGTCAAACGCTCGTCAATGTCTGTCGCAAAATTGCTTATATTCTCTTTGACCGTTTCAGTTCCGTAAACTGTAGAAAAATGTCGAATTGAAAACATATCTTTTCTGTATAAAAAGGAGGGTGATATGTGTATATTAAATTAACAAGTTTAGAAGTAACGTATTTATTTTTTGGCAGGAGTAATGTCCTAAAGTTCGGAATAACCCACCAGAACCAAAAAATGTTTATTTATGAATCCAACTATAGAACTGTTCTAGTTTACGCGGTGGTGACAAGGTATACACTTAACTCGGCTTTTAACTTCAGTTGGTGCAGGATATTTTTTTCCTGCTTGATATTCCCGCAAGTAATTTTAGTGAAAAGTACACAATAAAATAAGTCTGTTTATCTGTGGCGTCTCAAACGTCATCCCCGGAGTTTGTTTATACAGTCGAGCGGGAGCCAATGTCGCTAATGCTTGCCGATGACACGTGCCCGGTGCTGTCCCATTAAATTACAAATATTTTTAGTACGATGTATACATTTACATGCGTCAAACACTCACGTTTGCTTCATAGCTGTCAACCACTATGTTTGCTGTAAAATCGATTAGCTTTAACAGTATTAACACTTCATGTTTTTATTATAATATATTATGTTACATTCACATTTTCGGTTACCACTTATTTATTTACTTTTTGTTTTAACAGCAATTAAAGTATTACTCGCGAGAATAACAAGCTCTTCTAAAAAAACAACCTTAACTTATTAATATAAAAATTATTGGACTAAATTTTATTTGCGGTTGTTAAATTTTTTTAAGCCCACTTTGCAGTACCTGCTTTAATTTTGTGTAATCATCGTTTCCAACTCCTCTCTGTTCATTCACGACGATAACACAAATTGCTTAATGGAAAAGAAATTTAATGACTCTAAGTAATTTTTTTTCAAGTAGCCGGTCATCGGTCGAATAAAATACGTTGATATTTTTTTCAGTCGAAACGGAAATGAAAAGCAGCGTCTGAAAGCACTTTATAAATTTTATGTAACGTTTCTACACCACGATCGAATACTTTTGTCCTCTAGAAGAAATTATTATTTTTTAAATGTTCGTCTTGATGAGGAATAGGGAAGAAACAGCATTTTTCGCCACGACAAAAATCTAAAATTTACTACATTGTAAATACAGTAGAATCTGGTTATAACGGCTTCGGTTATATCGAACCACCGGTTATAACAAACTTTATTCCAAGTCCCGATATTTTCCCCTATGTAACAATGTAAAAATTAATTGATTATAACGAACTCGGATATAACAAACTATCGGATATAACGAACCTGAAAAAGCCGAAATTAATTAAATTTCAATCGACTATAATGAACTTTGCATTGTATATAATGCGTTATAACCTTTGAATCTGGTGATGACTTGTCATTAAATCAGTAGTAGTTAAAGAGAAACAAAGGGAAGTGAATTTCAGCAATTGAAGGGCTCTATGCGAGAAGTACCTTAGTCACTTTCATATTCTGTGATATTTGAGATTTGATGTTCTAAATAAACAATTGCACTGTAAAAAAAAAACACTTTTCTTCTTTCTTGCTTAGAGCGTCATACAAACATGAAAACTTATGTATTTTTTTGCGAGGAACACGATGGTGCAATTAAAAATCGATTTGCTCTGAGATTGACAGGGATAGAAAACTATAAATCGAGAAAATGGCCGTAGCTCCGTTAATACTGTAGCAACTCAATTGATTCTTGTTCCATCGTTTTCGGCAGGAAAAGTTATCCTAGTAAGGAAAAAAAGAAGAAGAAAAAAAAGAGTAGAGAAAAAAGCCAAACCAAGGAAAAAACTTTTTTTTCTTTCTTGCTTAGAGCGTCATATAAACCTGAAAACTTATGTATTTTTTTGCGAGGAACACGATGGTGCAATTAAAAATCGATTTGCTCTAAGATTGACAGAGATAGAAATCTTAAACCTAACCTAACCTAACCAAACTGGGTTTATCTTTCGTGTTTCTCTTTCGGGGATATTTTAGAATTTTTACACTGTTGAGGTTATGTTGTGATTATTTACCTGTTCTAAATAAACAATTGCACTGTTAAAAAAGAAAAAAAAGTGATTCTTCTGTAGTAAAAAAAGATCAGTCAAAATCAAAACAATGTGATTTCCAGATCAAACAGAAATATAAATCTCAAATATCACAGAAGATGAAAAGTGACTTAGGTACTTCTTGTATAGAGCCCTTCAATTAGAAAATCCAAATTTTTTCGAAAACCTAAACATGAATGTCAATTTATTGGTTACAACAGAATATTTGGGTATTTGTGATAGACAAAAGTAGCCAAGAAGAAGCCAATGAGGAATGAGGATGAGCCGGAAGCACCAGCATAACAGATTTTATCTATACAGGAAGCTGTGAGAAAGTATTAACAACATTCGTAATTTTTTACAGTTTTACGGTGTGCCGAACTCAATGATTGATAATCTTAGTGACGTTGAAACGTGTGTGGACAATTTACACTTTAAAAATGCGACAGTTCAGTCGAAAATAACAATTTTTTTCAAATAAAATTACTTGTTGCATTATACTTTGTTTCACTTAAGTTTAGTCCTTATATTCTTAATGGTTTTATACATATGCATATTTATATTAAACCAATAAAGGTCTCATAAAATACTCTTGCATTTATTCTTTCAATAGCGTTTATAACGAACTTCGGATATAACGAACCGATTTTGACGGTCCCTTGAGGTTCGTTATAACCGGATTCTACTGTATGAGTTTTTTGAAAAAAATTTAGAGCAAGTTTTAACATTTTCAAAATGCTTCGTTTGGGCACTACAGTTTAGTCCTCAATTGAAAGCATCGCGAGTTAATGAAGTAAAAACAAATACACAAAAAAGTCAAATACAATTGTTTCTAACAAAAGCTACCCTACAAAAAAAAAACGATTTTGAAATCGATTGAAAAAGAAAATAAAAAATAGAGCTTTACACAGCTGAAACCTATATTTGGAAGAATACGATGTCCACAATGTGATGGATAGGCTAAAACAAGCAGAGCTTCATTACAGGTTGTCCTCAATTGAGGACTCGATGACCGAGAGGGTTAACCAAATTTGTGATTGAAAAAGTTAACAAATTCTTCGGAATAGGCGTAAACTACGTTTGTCCATTTCTATATAGATATTTAATAAAATATATATAGTGGACCCTGTGATGTCGATAATGAAAATAAAATTAATACAAGAACCTTATAATCACAAAAAAAAAATTTTTATATAAATAAAATTACTCACATAGACGCGTTTCGGTGGCTATGCCACCATCTTCAGTACATCTACTAAAAGTAGATGTAGTAGATGTACTGAAGATGGTGGCATAGCCACCGAAACGCGTCTATGTGAGTAATTTTATTTTATATAAATTTTTTTTTTGTGATGGTTCTTGTATTAATTTTATTTTCATATATATTTAAATCGATCAAAAACGGAATGTTAAGGTGCACAAATGGTATAGAAGTAATTTCGAACAACTCCAAGTGACATAGTGTCCGTCGATTTAATAAATTAACTATACAATGTAAGTAAGTAGGTGAATTTTCCCACTACCAATAATAATTATAAGGTAGAACGTCAGATAATACAGGGTATTAATGTAATACGTGACGCTGGTGGCGTTATATTTTTACAGGACGATCACTATGAATATAAGCTATAATTCAGAACTGAACAGGAAGCTTTCCTATATTATAAAGTTATAAACTATAATCATTGTGAATTTCATTGGTCCTAGGCTGTGATAATAATAATCTCGTGTCGAGCAACGAAAACAGCAATTTCATTGTGACATTAAAAAGAAGATGCGCAAGAAAAAGGAAATTAGATGTATTTTTCAATGATTTAGCAATGTCGCAACAGCTGGATAGTATTGAACGCCTATTTGCCGATGTTTTATGTTCATCCGGGTCAAAGCAAGTATAACGCGGACCACAAATGCCATAGTTTAAAAATACTTTACAATCAACAGCTGACAACGCCTGGTCACCGCCCGTTAATTCTCTCAATAAAGCTTTCCAGTTTTTGTTCTTAATTTAAACGAATCGATTATTAAACGTTGAGTGATTGAATCAAGAAATTGTTAATGAATTCGGACTGTTTGAATTAAAACATAATCGGACCGAATTCGGCAGTGATAACAACTGTTACAACAATTATAATATTTTATCGATTAATTTCCACAAGTCACCGCAATATCGGCTGCTAATGATAGCTCTAACATTGTTTAAATTGGCTCGGCGTGACTTGTGTTTTCCGAAATCGCGCAACGAAATGTGTTTATGATGACGTCCCCATTGTTTCTCGGATTACTCGAATCGGCCGGTGACACTCCGAAAGATTCTGATTGATTTCTTCCATTCGCAATACCTTTTTGTCCATCCTGAAGTTTCGTTAACAGCTGGCCTCATTCTTAATGACCACGTTCGATATATCGAGTGTTTACAGCGAAGGACCTCAGGAACGGACAGGTGCGATCGACCAAATTAGCAGTCACAAACTGATAGGGTGTTTTATCAACAACTAATAAAGCTCGGACTTGTGTGACAAACAAGATAACAAAATGTTTGCATTGGTAAAGTGACGCGTTTAATGAAGTTCTCAATATGATGGAGTGGACACCCTGTGTAAGGATCTTATTGCCGGGCCCAGCTGTGACAACTTGCGCTGACTGACGCGTGAGCGATGGTCTCATTACACCGTGGGAAGGCACCAGTTGTGATAACCGATGACACCTACACAACCGGAAGCGCCTTCTGTTCGGGTATTGTGTCAACTCGGAGAGTAATGCGCGCCTTTTTCAAACAAACAAAAACTACACCGCTAGCTGGAGATTTCATTTTCGTTTGATTGCAACTGAAACCGCAAAAGAAATGAGTTCTCGAGAACTGTACAAATTCAAATAGCGCCACCATATACTTTGACATCATTATACTTCGATCACGTTTCATATACCTAGTAGCCGGTGTCGGTCACGATTACCAAATGACAACTTGGTGTACCGAGCACGTCGCGCCCTGGGTTGCAACCGCCTGCGACACAGTGGCGGCCGCGCCGATTGCCCTACCGATCATTACCAGAAGGCCATCACGTACTATAAACGCAGCAATAATATGTCCATGTTTCTCGCTGGTGCTTTTAACGCTTCACCGTTTGCAGATGCATGACTCTTCGTGGGAGGAGAGTGGTCAATTTTTATGTCGTACTCTTCGTTGCAACCGTACAGTTAACGAATTTAAATTTGGGACGATTTTTTTAACAGTAGGCCATATATTTTCAAATTTTAGTTGTTAGAATTATCTTTTCTCGATACATTCATAACCTTGAAAAGGTAGTGACGTTTTTCTATTAATTAACTACTTGACAGTATTAAACAAAAACGCAAAACTTAAAACGAATATGTAATTTTCACTTGTAATACCACTAGAGGTTAAATTATTTCCGGATTTTAATTTAACGTCGAGTGGTATTCGGTAAGAAAATTTTGCACCTTCTTGCAATTTAATTTATGTATTGACATATTATCTATAAACGTCACTCAACGCTATAAATAATACAATATTTTGATTGCAAGTTTATGGGAAGCGTTGAATGGCATTTAATGTCAAATGGCATCGTTTATTCTGGTCACATGTACTTAATGTAAGTATTAGTGATTATGACGTTAAAAAATTTCCACTAAAATTCACTACAGGGTCCTACCCAATCGGAAAAAAATTCCGAAAAAATACTTGCGTAGCGGTTTAAAAGAAAGGCTTCTGATTGGTTGAACAGGCTGGTGCAAAATTTTCTATTTCGTATTTTTAGTAAAGGACAATATAATTCAACATAATAAATAATATGGCGAGACGCGTCGGCTCTCGAAGACTCAAAAAGTCTGGGGAGGATGAAGACAACGCATTGGTTGAATTCGTAGAGCAGCATCGGTATTGCACATCCATTAAGGCCAAATAAGAAACCCATTTTCCGGTTAACATTTGCACTGCTCAAAAACTGATTCGAGATTAAGGATTTCGAAATCGCAAAAATCACGACTCAGCGAGCAAAACATAGTAGGAAGGTTAGAATTTACAAACAACTTCGTTGACCGTGATAACGAGTACTGGGGAAAAGTAGTGTTTTCGGATGAAACAATTTTCCAATTGACGAATAATACTAGACTGAGTTATATCATTTTTCGGACAAGAAAAATGACTGTTGTAAAGCACGATGGCGTTATTTCGTTGAGCTGATTTTAATACTTAGTATAACCACCATTTTTTTGTATTGCACTTCTTAATCTGCTACCCATCGATAAAATTGTATTCCTGATAAAATCCTGTGGAATAGCATTCCACTCCATTTCAATTGCCTGAATTAATTGATTTCGATTTTGTGGCCTAAATTCATACTTTTATATTTTCTTTGTAATATATCCCCAAATATTTTCTATCGGATTAAAATCCGGGCTTCTGGCAGGACTTCCACTTCGTTCTCTTGAAACCAAGTTCGAGCCACATTAGAAGTATGAACAGGGGAGTTATCCTACAACCTTTTATTATTTCAAATACCTACTATTATAACTGACATATTTGAAAAATGTTATTACCTGTTGAAAAATAAATTCTTCATTGAACCTTTCTCGAACAGATGAAAACATCACTTCATTCATTATTTGAACATACTTTGGTCTGTTCAAACGTCCATTTACAACATGCAGAACTCCAATGCCCTCTTCTGAAATCCACCCCCATACATGGACTGACCATCTACCACTCTTATCCGTTTTTTGTAAATAGGGTTCCTCATAGCGCTGGCCGCTCCGTCTGTAGACTTTCAATCTAGTATTATTCGTCGATTAGAAAATTGTTTCATCCGAAAACATTACTTTTCCCCAGTACTCGTTATCACGGCCAACGAAATTGTTTGCAAATTCTAACCTTCCTACTATATTTTGCTCGCTGAGTCATGGTTTTTGCGTTGTCTTCATCCTCCCCAGACTTTTTGGGTCTTCCAGAGCCGACGCGTCTCGCCATATTATTTGTTTCTTCCCATTTTCGTTTTAAATTGAATATTGTCGACTTTTTTGAATTCGAAAGGTCTGCAACACGGCTTAAACTCCATCCATCTTCCATTTTGGCAATTGCAAACCCCTTTTCTGCCTCACTCAGTAAATGATACGGTATTATTACTTACGAGTAATTTTTTTCTGTCGTACTCTCTTCTGTCACAGGAACAACTGTCAGTTGTATTCTCATAAACCACTAGGCATATTTAAGCAACGTTTACACCAATAAATTGTGTCGTCCCAAATTTAAATTCGTTAACTGTACCTTATAGTTTCCTTCAAAAGCCAATCGAAATACAGTAGATACCGCTAAATGGTCACTCCCCCAAAGAAATCACAATTTTGATGATATTCTTATGAAAATCTGTAATTAGTTATTAATGTGCTTGCACTTTTAAAGGCATTTGCAGTTGTGAAATTGAGGGTATTGATGTGCTAATTGCACTGGAGCGAATATTGACGGTCGCTTCTCCCTCCTTCCATACAAACTTTGAGTGGCCTTAATTAATGGAATTAAGATTTGCACTTTGGTGTTTTTCTTTCAGTGCTGATAGCCATTCGCCACTTGTCCAAGTTATAATTGTATTATTAGCAAAAAAATAAGTCAGAAACATGTACGGAATAAGTATCAGTGTTTTCAGTGATTTTTGGTGGAATCTTCCAGTTCGACCGGAAAGTTTATTGATTTTATGAAGAAATTTGTGTAATACAGAGTGAAATCGTATATGAAATCAATTAAGTATCAAGGGACGGTTTGGTGAATCGGTGATAAGGTTATTCTGAACTCGGAACTGCTTTCCGCTGTCTTGTGTGTCCGTATGTCCATCACGTAGACAGCCGCCCCAATCCTACACAGCACGTTTGTACTGATACAAACGCGTTCGACCCCTGACCCTTGCTCCCATCTGCGACTCGTCACTTTTTCACCAAGTTTCTTCCATTACCCACAAATAAACAGGAATTTGATTTCGTTAATTCTAAATTAAAAATTTATTTGAAAATAATTAGTAAATTTAAGGTGAAAGATAAGCTTGATGCTGAACGGATTTAAACTGGAGATTTGAGGGTATACGGGCGGTTTGCGGTGTTCAGGCAAATTCTGAAATTATACTGTGCGACCCTATTTGTTATTTAATGCCGTATTATATTGCCGGCATCAACGTCAAGTTTGCGGGCGGGCCGGTTTAACTTGTTATTTGAAAACTAATTCAGTGTAAGTAGTAGATTTTCAGTGGAAGTTTCCTCAGAGCGAGCGTCTTTTCGCACTGATGGTCACCGCCGCCGATGTTGTCACTTCCGTCGGCCGGATCTTCGACGCGAGATTCACCCGTCCGTTAAATACTACAACACTCTTTTTACTTGCCGCAGTTCCAAATTGCACTATATACGATACATGAGGGTTAGCGCAATTGCAAAGTGACAGTCCCAAAGGTCCGTTCCCCCACACTGTGAATCATCGTGTCGTATCCCCCGGCGTTTGCAATTCTAAGACTATAATGCGAACTTGAGGAATTTATAAAATTGTCGATTTTTCATATTATTTCTAATGCCGTATATGTAGTCTAGATAGATACGGGATATGGGATATGGGATATGGATCGCGTTAGTGGTGGGACACAGGTCGCGATAAGAGCCGGGTGGCGCGGCGTGATAAGCATGCTAGGAACGTGATAAGGAGCCGAGCTAAGCGGTCGGGTGTGTCCCTGAAGATGGATGACTGTCACGGGAATCCACCCGACGCGTCTTCCGTATGGCTGGCACGTACCAACGGCCTGTGACAACCGTGATCTATAACATTGATTTTTCCGGAAGAAATTAATAAGAAAAATATGAGCAGCGTTTCCGTATCGATTTTACAAGTAGGACATGTAAGGTAAACAGCAATAAAAGGAAGTTCCCGTGAACGGATTTTAAAACATCCGGTTCAGCTCCGGGGATTTGTCAGAGGGTCGTGAATGAAGGAGACCGCGGGCAACAAGTTCGGGATCGCTTTGACATCCGCCGCGCATTATAAACGGAGGGGCTAGATTAAATTAACGTTTTATACCCGGAAAAAAAGCCGTAAAGTATGACGACAGAGTTTCGGATTCCGTTGCCTCCCCGTGTTTGTAAAGGAAACTTAATCTGTATCTCGCAATATTGTTTTAACTTGTGAAAACTGTAAGCAAATGAGAATCTCTCACTAATACCATTATAAAATCTACCGTGAAATATTAAATAACATCCCGAAGACAATTTAATCCGGGCGAAAATGGTTGACAACGCAAAATTAAAAATTGATATTAAAAAGAGAAAAAGGCGAGATTGCCACACCAGTCGGCTAGCATTAAATCTTTTACGAATGCCAAATATTCCTAGGAGTAGCATTTTGCAACCGCATAGGTATAACAAACGGGGGTTCTAGGATCAACGGGCAATAATTAATCGGTTCCCTTAAGAGCAGCGGACAAAGGGAAGCGGTCAAGAAAGCCTCGGGAGATCCCAGGTTCGAGAGGCGGCTCAACTGGGAACAGAATAGCTCACGGTCAAACTAACAGCCAACCACTTAATGTGACGCTCGAGACTCTCATCGGCGTCGTACACAGACGCTGTGCCACTGAGACCTCTGGCTTACTCTGTGACGCACCGACTCGGATTAAACCAATAAATAACTGCTTATTTTTATTGATTGCACCGGCAGAAATCTCATAAAAAAGGCTACAGGTCGGTCGCAACTTGTCGGTAACCGTTTTTATTATACAAACGCTCCTCAGTCCGAACGCTTCGGTCTGAATACGTGACACCACTGTTAGAAGCCTTATTAACGAACCGACCAACTCCAAACGTTTCTTCTGGACTGGAGGTGAAAATATTGGCTTGCAATTAATTCGAGTGCTTTAAACTTGGTCAAGATTCCTAGTTTCCCCCGAAACTTATCTGATTCATACTGTCTTAACCGTCTATAACTCTGACCAGTTATGTCCGAAGTTGCAGAGATGTGATAAATACAAACACTAGCATCCACAGGTCTCTTGTGGCCTCTTCTACGTGTGTACGCCATTAAAGAACCGCTGTTTGTGTTGCATTATTTTGCAGACATTTCGACGAATTAAAAAGGCTCATGTTTTACAAACATCAATAAACAGTTTTAAATCTAAATCAGTCGTACGTTTCGGTTTTCTATTTTGAAATGAGGTTATTAAATATAAATATAGGAATCAATTAAGTAATACATTTGTAATCTGACTTAAGTGGACGCTGTGCAGATGAGTCTGTATAAACGCGACACTAAGACGTGATAGAGACCAGATGGTGACTATTTCAGGATCATGATATATACAATATAGTCACATGTGTACATTTGTCGCTTGTCCAAGTCTAAACTGCTTACATTTGTCCCGTTCGATTCTCTTTTTAGGTCAAATGTACGTTTCACACACATTGTTTCAAAATTAGCGTCGCCATAAATTACCGAAATAAAAAAATCAATTGTTTTCAGTTTCAGCTGGGGGAAACGAGCCGTTACTTTACTTTACCAGGAAAGTTTCGTTTCGTTTCGTTTCGTTTCGTTTCGTTTCGTTTCGTCTCAACGTGACACACGTTATGCTATCGGTTTTTAAATTTCAAAGCTGCAACAGTGACACCGTACTTGAATCGTGGTGTAATAATACCCTTTATTTATCAGCTTCGTTATAAATCGTCCCACAGCAAATTATACCTAACTACAATTACTGTGGAGCGCGAACGGCAGTGCGAGGTATAAAATATAGCTAATTAACAACTCTCAGGACATTCACCATTCCACTCTTGCCAAGTAATCCTCACTAAACTTCTTGTAAACTCACTCTTTATTACATTCTATAACAGAATAAACTTTTTAACGTGCAATATTACCTTAAAATTTAATTATCTCCGCCGAACATAATTATCAGTTATTTTTCAATTCCATTTTCGAAAAATCTAACAAAACCTTTTTACAACAGAAACGGAGCAACTTTTGCATAATTATCAGTCGTCAGGTATAAATACTGTGCCTAATTTAAAAATCACCGCGTCCGAACGTAATTTATTCTTAATGTAATTATAGTGTCAGTGGTGAATTTATGTAGGCTTCTCAATAAAAAGTTTAAACAGTCGGGACATCCCGTTGTATTATTACAATTTCCGCTTTTTTTCTCTCATTCTTTTTAAGCACCATTTTTATATTGCGCCGCTTGCAAACAAAGATTGTCTTCTGCATATGTGGAAGTTTTATTTTCCAGTGGTAAATTTGACGTTGAAACAAATCGATTCAATTAACAAGTGATCCAACTAAGCGGTAGTGGTAGTGGTAGTGTGTGATATGTTTTCAATCGGTACACACGCGGAGTGCCAACAGTGATAAAATTGGGAAAGTAATCTAAAGTTGACGAGAAACAGAATTAAAGTTTTATCCTGAAATCAATTAAATACATCCGAGCGACTCCTGAAACGACAGCGTCCAAGTAAAAAAAATAAAATTTGTCGAAAGTTACGGCCGAACCGTACTTGAGGGAGTATATAAACAAAAGTTTATTCTGTTAAGCCCTTAATACGACTGTTATTCTACACACATAACCCTTTGCGAGAACAATCTAATTATATTGATTGAATGACAGGCGATTCATTAGATGTCATTCTTTCTGCTCGTTCTTTGCAAGGATACATAAACGGCGTCGGTCAGATATTTCCAAAATGTTATCATTAGAACGCAAAAGTGTAATCTGTTTTATTCGGTTGAATTTTTTCCTGTCTTGGAGAGAAGGAGGTTTCCAGGACGTTTAAACGATAATTGATGCATGATAATTTCCCGATATAATTTTTCTGTCAATATTTCGAACATTTCGATTACCTCTGGTCGTAGGCTTGGAAGGGTTACAAGATAAAGGGTGGCTGTAAATGACTGGGGTGGCGTTTCCTGTAGCCTCTAGTCATTTTCATTAACTGGCCGCTTGACAAATGATAATTGGTAGAGCCATTGGTCACTGCGTACCCTGTCACTTACCTATTGCTTTCCTGTCTCACACATTTACAAAGTATGTTCGGAAAACCAGAATAATAATTTACCTATCTCAACAATTCGGTTACGATTTATTAACGTAAATTTATATAAACTGGGAATGACAAGCAAATTGAGCTTTCCTTAAAGACATTGGTATGTTTATCCGAGTGTGCTGAAGCAACTTAAAATGTCCTTAGGCAGGCGCCCTTTGCAGGCGAGGACAAGTCGCTTTGACGGCTTCAGGGTAATTACACCGAGTGAATAATGTTCAGACTACACCAATTACCCTCGAAAGCTTCCCCTTACTGATGCATTACGGTACCTTACGCAGTTTTCGAGCTTACATGCTGAAGCGGTGACAAACGCAGTTTTTTTTCTTCGATTCGTTGTTTTAATAAAGCGAGCCTCCTCGTTACCGTTGAATAGATTTATGAGAGATCGTGCGGGTATGTTAATATAAATATTGACGTGATAAATTTACGTGATCTCTGAGTTAATTACTAATGCATACAATTTGTTAAATGAGTCGAGATATGCAGAATTCGCGACGGAGGGTGCGCGGGTGAGACGACTTACACAGGTGGATAAACCAACATCTATACACGACCGGTTGGGCTGACACATAACTAGCTAAGTTAATTAAGCAACTAACTAAATGGCTTCTTAAGCAATTAGCCCCAGGTATATTGTGTGTGTGTAGTAAATTTACGAGTCATGTGAATTCAAACTATAATTGTTAGCAACTAAACTACATATTTATCTACACAGCCGTTTGTTCCCGCGAAAAATGCTGAGAATTCCCTGAGATCCGTCGTGATTAACGGCATTAAAACGAACGACCCGGCCTTCCAGCAGGACAGGTCGCGGTAATGTCTTGTCATCAGGTCGGTCGTTTCAGTAATTAGGTTTTTGTTTCTTTTCTTTCCCAACATGTTTTCCTCTCCCCGCGAGATAATCAAATTTTCTGCGGGCTTTTTACGAAGAAGATTGCGTAATTTTCGACCCGATCGAATATCGATACATTTTCAGAAAGTGTATGTTACGACAGCCGGTTGTCAGAAGAGCTCGTTAATTTTATGGAATCACGACAGTCGCTCAGTCACGTTGCTTCAAACACTTAGTGGTTTTTTGCTTGTGTCGTTAGCTTAGAACTGGCTGACGGGAGCGTTGCGTTTGAAACAATTACAAGATTTAATTAAAACTGCGTTTAAACGTTGTCTAGTGGGAGTCATCTATCACCGAACGTGTCTCTCCGGTCTCTGCATTCTTCATTCGTTTGTTTGCATACCGCTGTTTATTTTGTTTCGCAAAAATATTATCTACCTTTCGGTGAATTTCTTGCTGATCCATTATTGCAACTTGTAGCACGTCCAGTCCGTTGAAGCCGATACCAACCCTTCCGACTGTCACGTGTCAACGTTGGAATGCTTAGATTCCGAGGACTTTCTCAACTACTCAACCAAGGCGACATGTAATGAAACATCTTGACGTATTTTCCGGATCCGGTGTAAATATGGACCCAAATAACGGCAATAAACTTATCGGGCGAAGCACCTAATAAATAACGCGTCGCATGTAAGGGATCCATACTTTTGGCTGTCGCATTTCGTTGTGGGGCAGATTTAGTGGGAAATGGCGTGACCTTTGGCCTGTCTCCGTTGTCCATGGGAGATTTAAATTGTCTTCGAGCTAATGGTTCGGCCGTTATCTACTCTTTCCATCTTGTAACGGCTTTGTAATTGCGACTTATAATGTGCTGTCGTAACTCTTAACAACGAAGGAACACGATAAGCTGTTTATTATTTTATCCGGTCGCCCTACGATTAATTAATCTACATTACTCAAAACAATTAATGCATTATTTTTAAAAACTGATTTACACGTGATTTTCATTTCATTTTTTCATTTTGATTAAAGACAAATTATAAAACTATTGAAAACATTACAATGAAACACTTTCAATGTCGGGTATTTCCTCCCCTACTCTCACAAATAGCCCTACAACGATTTGACATAGTTACAACCGACTCCTGAAAGTATTCTTCAATCGTGTGTGGAAGATTAGGTCTCATTTTCACTAATCTTCCAAGTGCAACCCACATATGTTCAGTGCAATACCGACTCTTTTCCGGTATTCAGTCCCATACCATAATACCTCCAACCCACATGCATCCAACTAACGAGTGCTGCATTGAGCAAAGTGAGTTCCACACGCTTTCCAGATTCTTTCTGGTTATCGTTAGTTAAGAAGATCGTTGAACAAATGAAATTTTTAGAACTGATTTAACAATTATCTCAAAACAATTAATGCATAATTCTTAAAAACTGATTTACACGTGATTTTCATTTCATTCTTTCATTTTGACTAAAGACAAATTACAAAACTTTTGAAAGCATTACAATCAAACACTTTCAACGTTGGCTATTTCCTCCCCTACTGTGACAAATAGCCTTACAACGATTTGACATAGTTACAACCAACTCCTGAAAGTATTCTTCAATCGTTTGTGGAAGATTAGGTCTCATTTTTACTCATCTTCCAAGTGAAACCCACATATGTTCAGTGCAATACCGACTTTTTTCCGGTATTCAGTCCCATACCATAATATCTCCAACCCAGATGCATCCAACTAACGAGTGCTGCATTGAGCAAAGTGAGTTCCACACGCTTTCCAGATTCTTTCTGGTTATCGTTAGTTGAGAAGATCGTCGAACAAATGAAATTGTTAGAACTGATTTAACAATTATCTCAAAACAATTAATGCATAATTCTTAAAAACTGATTTAGACGTGATTTTCATTTCATTCTTTCATTTTGACTAAAGACAAATTACAAAACTATTGAAAACATTACAATCAAACACTTTCAACGTTGGCTATTTCCTCCCCTACTGTGACAAATAGCCTTACAACGATTTGACATAGTTACAACCAACTCCTGAAAGTATTCTTCAATCGTTTGTGGAAGATTAGGTCTCATTTTTACTCATCTTCCAAGTGAAACCCACATATGTTCAGTGCAATACCGACTTTTTTCCGGTATTCAGTCCCATACCATAATATCTCCAACCCACATGCATCCAACTAACGAGTGCTGCATTGAGCAAAGTGAGTTTCACGCGCTTTCCAGATTCTTTCTGGTTATCGTTAGTTGAGAAGATCGTTGAACAAATGAAATTTTTAGAACTGATTTAGCAATTATCTCAAACAATTAATGCATAATTCTTAAAAACTGATTTACACGTGATTTTGACTAAAGACAAATTACAAAACTATTGAAAACATTACAATGAAACACTTTCAATGTCGGGTATTTCCTCCCCTACTCTGACAAATAGCCCTACAACGATTTGACATAGTTAAAACCAACTCCTGAAAGTATTCTTCAATCGTTTGTGGAAGATTAGGTCTCATTTTTACTCATCTTCCAAGTGCAACCCACATATGTTCAGTGCAATACCACTTTTTTTCGGTATTCAGTCCCATACCATAATATCTCCAACCCACATGCACAACTAACGAGTGCTGCATTGAGCAAAGTGAGTTCAACACGCTTTGCAGATTGTTTCTGGCTATCGTTAGTTGAAAAGATTGTTGAACAAATAAAATTTTTAGAACTGATTTAACAATTATCTCAAACTTGTAAAAATAGTCTAAAAGCAAAACATACAATATAAAAATGATAGTGCAAAATTTAAGAATAAAAACACCTATGAAAATTAGGTTGAATTGGTCGTTAATTTTTTTGAGCAGTGTTTGATTGGAACGAACGGAAAAATAACCGGACCGAATTTGAACTTTGTTCGGTTGCTAGTTTATTCAGGACGCCGTAGACATCGTTTATCGGTGACTGCGACGGCCCTCTGGAGTGCCACAGTGATCGAAATGATGGAATCTCTTAACCGCCAAACGCGCGGCTAGGGGAAAATAGCCATGATTGAGAGCAGGTCTCGTCACTTACGCCAGTCGCCCTTATTCGCCTTTTCCAGAACACCACACTTGCATGCGTTTCAAATGGTACCCGGTGAAATACATTATGAAACAGTTTGCGGTATTTTTTATTGGCATCTAAATGCGATATCTATATGTCACAGGAATCGTAGCCGGTTTAAGAAATATACAGCATCCTTATTGTAATTGACAATTCTGGGGGAAACGCGATAGATTTCCAGGCTCGACCTTTATCAGTGTAAAAGTGGCGCTTTTTATTTCGTTTCGAGTGGAAATTATAAGTGCAGTAAAACGATTAGACGGTTTACAGTTTGACGTGCATAATACCAGGATTGCATTAGATGTTGTCAGTAAAGTGAGCCTATTTTTAACGCAATTGGCCGTAATTGCGAACTGTAATGGACATCTTCAACTGCCATGAAGAGCGTGAATGTCGGAAGCCGCAAGTGCCAGCTATCAAAGCTCAACTAAAATTCACAATTATTTTTCCCGACGCAAACTTTACTTATCTTTTATTAGCTCGTGGCATCTGCAACTAAATTCTCGTGCAGGTGGAGCAGGAACTTTCCGGATACGTTATGTATACGCGTAGCCGCTTGCAGATATCTACTTAAACGGTGTATTTTTTTAAAGAACGCGGCTGTTGGATGTCACGATTGGAGGCGAGTCACGATTCTGCAAGCGACGGGGGGCGGCATCGGAGTCCCCGGGCTCAGGAACCCGGTAATACTCGCGCATTGCTAGCTAATAACGATAGGTGATGACCATTACCTGTTCACATGAGATTTTACTTTGCAGGAATATAATAAATCAGAAAGGTGTGGTCGCAATTAACAATTACTTCTCCATTCTTTTATTTACTCATTGTGCACGTTTAATCTACACGAAAAAATAATAGCCTTGCGCAAAACAATTACTGAAAAATTTTATTCGTTTGTCAAATCTCATATTTAAAGTTTATTCTTACCTATCGAATCAGATTAAGTGGATTATTAGAAATTAAGCCGCAACAATTTAACTGAAACGCGCGAAAACAAACGAAAACACTTCCTAGTTTCGCGCCACTTCGCAGACAAATGAGTTTTTATGGGGATGCGCTTTTGATGTTACAGCGTTTGCGACAACCCCCTCTCAATTAATACATATTTCTAAATTCGGTTGTGCACACGTTGTGCAATAAAAATGGTACGGAAGTTATTCTGGAAGTATTGATTGCATAAACAATAATTTGGTCGTTGACGTACAAACAATGAAAGCTTAATGTGGAACATTGTTTGCGACGTTCGTCATTGGTTTCTTTTATCTATAAGCAGGTATGCGACATGTCTGATAATAATAGAATAATAGCGAGTATGTCAGCCCCTGTTTCTTTCAGAACACGGCCAAAGCGAGATCAATACTCAATTATCGCTGGTTGATAGACTGTGCCCCACTGATGGGCCACTAATGCCGCATGCTGGTCGTTAGCCACCTTGTGTTATTCTCCATCATTTATTACTTTCCTAAGTAAATTTCGTTTTCTGATTAATTTTTCAGTGCGAAAATGTTAACGTCGCTCTTTTGAAATTGCTATTTAAAAAGGATACGAGAGTGGCGTCGATGCGGAACGTAATGGGCTGCCTGATGACCAGAAGACATTTACGACGGTTGACGGAAGGAGTATATCACCGTACCAAGTTATGGTACCCTAGGGTTAAACTGACCCCACCCGTTCGCTCGCTTATCTATCAGGTTTATTACCGAGGGGCTATTGGCACAACATCTCCTATTGTTTGCAATTTTTTATAAAATATCAGCGCATTTCCATTCACCCGTTCGTTTCTAAACTGATTGATGATCTTTTTTCCAAACAATGCGGCACGACATTTCGAAAAAAAAAAAATTGACAATATTTGGAATTCTCGTCACCTTTTAGCGTCTTTCTATTAATTGCCTAGTTGTGAACTCAAACTGCTACGCCGGATAGAAGGAAGGGGTCTAAGGAGGGTGCCTTGATGAACACAGTGCAATCACAAACCTATTCTCGTATCAAGGGCACTCACGAGGAAATCAGTATTAACCACTATATCCACACGTCGAACTTAGTATTGATGTGCACTTTCTTAAGAAAATTTATTTAGGCGAAACAAAAAAACAAAAAAAATCTAACAAAAAAGTGACAAGTTTTCCGACTTATTAACCACGTACATCTGTCAACATGAAAAAAGCGGTCAATTTTGCCATTTGTCGACCTCTGTAAGCTTATTACAGTCGACCACTCGCAGAAGATAACAGAAACCAATTTATTTTTAGTCAGTTTATATGTGGTTGAGTTGAATCGCAGTATGACATATTTCATTTCGTCGCCTGCAGGAATGGTCGGTTCTGAACAGGAATTCATGTTACACCGCTGATAAATGACGGATTACGAACGCTTTTTTCCCCACTTATTTATAACAAACAATAATTAGTTGTAAACGTGTTGCGGTTTCGACATTTTCTGGTCGAAACGTGTTCGTTAATGATATTATTTCACGTTTAATATGAATGTTAACGGGATATCTGGATGTAAGAGGGTGGAAATCTAAAATAGAGGAAGGGAAGCGCCCTTGCTCTTAAGAGGGATGTTTACACACATATGATATTTCCCTCCGTCGTGCTTTGAATGTGGGTTAGTAGATCTAAGTAACTCACCCTTGTTACAAAAAATCAATACCAAATGATACTCTCCAAGATGGCACAATTTACCCAAAAGAAATATTTTGAAAAAGGTATGAAAATCCCATTAGTCAAGATTGTTTTGTCAATTTGACAGCGGATAAAATTATCCTTTTTTTCTTCAACTAGAAAAAAACAGCTCGTCCTACCGGATTCGCTGCTTTATTGTGGGCAACTAAATATTCGTTAAAAACTTCAAATAAAAAAAAGGTTTCGTGCAATTACAAGTATAGTAGAATCCGGTTATAACGGCTTCGGTTATAGCGAACCACCGGCTATAACGAACTTTATTTCAAGTCCCGACATTTTTCCCTATATAACAATGTAAAAGTTAATCGGTTATAACGAACCCGGATATAACAAACAATCGGATATAGCGAACCTGAAAAGCCCATATTAGTAAAATTTTAATCGGTTATAACGAACTTTACATTGTATATAACGGGTAATAACCTTGGTCAGTAATTCCCCGTTGTACATTTTGTGTCTCTCATATTGACAAATTTATTACTATGCCCTTTAAATAGAACATATTTCAACAGAAAAGCACAGTTGACCGGAAGGTACGGTTTTCAAATTATCGCTAAGACCTTCTAAGAAGTGACCATATCGGACACACATAAACCCCTTGAGCACATGTGAATTATTACAGAAAAAAACAAAGTTTCACTTCGATTTTAAAATCAGTTTAATACAAGTCAGCGTTTAAACAGCATCGTACAAATGGCTAAATTTTCAAGAAAATCTTTTTCGTTAAAAGAAAAATTTGAAATAATACGTGAGATAGAAGATGGAACAGCACAACACGAAATCTGTCCTGAAAAGAACGTAAGTAGCAATTTGGAAGAAGAAGAAAGAATTATGTGCGGCATTTGAAAGCAAAAAATGTAAACGCTAAAAAACTATAAAAATCTAAGAACGATGCGTCGACGAATCTCTTAAAAAGTGGTTTACGCAACAAAGATTAAATAATGTAACGATCAGTGGTAGTGTTGTAAAAACAAAGGACTTTTTTATAATTTTTTTATACATAATCATATCTATATTAGACAATAAAGGTCTCATAAAACACTCTTGCATTTATTCTCTCATTAACGCTTATAACGAACTTCGGATATAACGAACCGATTTTGACGGTCCCTTGAAGTTCGTTATAACCGGATTCTACTGTATTTATTTCCTTCATGCGCATAAAAAGTCGCAGTCACCATGGTTTTCCTCAGTTTTATAGCGATTCAAATGTGTCAAAATTTACCCGATTAAATTTTGACGTTTAATCGCTTCTAAATTTTTTTTTCAATCATTATCGAAGATTCTTCAACAAGCAAATAAATAATTCGTTCTAAAATCTATTTATTCAGATTAATAATCAGGAAATAATCATGCCGAATACCCCGCGTGCATGAAAACAGCCTGATTAATTTTTTTTGCCGTAAAGAAATATTTCTCGCAAATTTTCCACCCAAAATCCTTCGTGCTTCGCACTCGAGATTTTGTTACGTGGGAAATTTGCTCGACATATTTTTAGGTAAAACATTTTGACAGAAACGTCAAAATTTATTCGGCTATTTTGATGCACTTGGGATATTACTGTTGAAAATCACATTATCAAATGTGAACGGATTCCCATTGGTCTGCACAGGGATTATTGATGATCTTACTCGACAGGGAATCTCTTGTCGTCGCCTTTCAAATCGAGTGGAAGTTTTACCGATTTTAATCGGTACGTTTCTTTTGGTAGTTTTATGAAAATTAAATGATCAATCAATTTTAGTCTTTTCGACCGTTACTGTTATATTTGTAGGACCGAACCGCACGCTGGCGAGTCCGACCATTTCACCGGACTTGCCTTCTCATTATCAATTACCTGTATCTTAACACGCGCATAAATAACCCCGGGTATAAAAATCTCATTATATTCACATGAAATATGAGCGTAATTGATAGAATAGAGCCGTTTCTGTACTCGCGAATGAGTTTATTATTTTCGGTCGCTGTATCCTTTTTGAAAGGAAAAGAAACATTTTTGCCGACCAAATGGGACCGAAACGATCGAGTTCTAATTAATAAAACAGTATCAAATCTGAACAAGAGTGGAATTAGACAAGCGTAAGGATATGTGATTTGTCATTGATAGATTATATAGACCATTTATCATGCTGGTTCAGGACCGCAAGCAGTGGCCAACATGTCTCTAATGGACTAGAAAATGTGATGTCGACACAAAACATTATTTGCGACTCTTTCAACCGATATTGAACTTTTGTAATTTACGGCCAATAATTATATTAAATTAAATTCGCTTATTACCGTATTATCATTTATATGCAAATAGACTGTATCTCATATTTCTGCGGAAGGGATGCGGTGTTTTTCTATTATTAGCGCTCATATCATACAATTTAACATCGGATTTTAATAATTCGAGGCCATGGGAATTAAAGAGTCCATCGTTACTTTCAAATATCGTAGTTGTTTCCCGTTCCATTTCTAAGAATCCACACCAGTGACTATATAGGATGTCCACCAATCAATACGACAAAGAAATTCACAGAACTTTTAATTTACAGAATCGTTGGATAATTATTTCAACTTTATTGCTAGAATTACCACATAAACAAAGGCTACACTTTACATAAACGTTTGGGAATTGATGCAAAACACTTTTACAGCCCGGAACACTGAACAAGAAGGGTAATGAAAAAAAAAAAAAGATCTGAGGGTAAGTTATCGGTGTGCACCTGTATAAGTAAATAGTGACGGAGTCGATCGGTCATATGAGGAATCTCGACGCAATATTTTTAGCGGTAGTGTAATTACAATAATTAATAAAATTAGCCAAGGTCGCGCGATGTGCAGCAGCTCTATAAACAACAAGACGCAGACCTTTAGTCCGTGACATTTTCTACAAATTATAGTTATGAAAGGCGTAACCTTACTTTAACCAGCATGTAATAGTTTTATTATAAAATGGTAAAAAAAATTCGCGCGTATTTTGTAATTAGCATTAATTGAAAGCCCCGTGTAGTGTTCGTAAAAAAATAAATAATTCGGCATCAAGTTTTATGTATAGGTAGTACGCGAAAGTAAAAGAGACGCGTCATCCCCGGAATAAAGTGAGCGAGATCCCTTTGGCTTCAAAAAGAGAAAGCACCCCGGTATTGAAACTCTGTTTATCGAGAATTCGACTTTTCAATGGCTCAATGAAAGCCAAATATTTCAATTACGCAAATGGATATCCAAATTTAACATATGTTGCTCACATTAGCTAATGTTTATGGCTCTCTACCTTATCAATTACTTTTGATCCTTTTTAACAGCGCACGAAATATACATTCAATTTAACAGTTTTCTCGGTGGAAGTGGATTGAATTTAAAAAATGCAATTTCCTCAAGTCGCGAAACAATTACGTTTTTCTGTAATTTAGCATTTTTCCCTATGTATCAGAGTTTCGGGGGTGATGGTGGTGATTGGTAGCGCGTGAAACAGCTACGACACTCGCAGTGGCGTTGCCATCCATCACCACAGCGCGCTAATGACACGCTAAACACACGCAACTCCGTTACTAGACGCGCCCGGGACAAGTAATTAATGTATTCGCGAACTGGCGGCGTGTGAAAACGCACTCAACACTCGCAATTAGATGTTGAAGGTCTTATTTCATTACTGATAAAATAGGCTTACGTTTTCATCCCCAACATTAACGTTAAGATATTAATATAAGAAGTAGCCGATTCGAGCGTGAACCCTTCCCGAGTGCAAAGGGGTCAAGTAAAAGCACATTTATTACAAACCTTGTTGTTTTCATTTCTGAAACCTATCCTCATTTCCGCACTTAATTTTAAACCTACAGTTTGCATGTACGCGTAAATGGGTAGCAGGTACTGCGATAACTTCAGGTGATAGTTGCATATGCTCACGCGAAAAGGAAGTGACGAGTGCCGTGATCACTGTTTCCTGAAAGCTCGTGCAGTCCGGAAATTAAACAATTTCCCTGATTGGACGGAACTTTTAAATAGATTGACATAATTCTAAAAATAAATGGTTACGCAAATTTTCAAAATTCACGACCTTGTTAACCCCTACGCACGCGGGTCAGGACGTCCCAACCTCCCCAACTTCCCACCAGATCGATTAACTCGCGCTAATTTCATAATTCAACTTAACGGAAATATTTTGCCCGATTTAATTAAAACAATAGTTAAAAAGGCCGTTCCGCTACCGCGCATGCAGCTTTCGGTATTGAAATTCTTAGCTTCTGAATAAATTATTCATTTACCAGTCGCTAAAGAAATCGCTGTCTTGAGTAAAGAATACGCTTTGTCCAGTGTCCATAAGGTGAGGATATGAAAGTAACTATTGACCGAGACCGAGCGTTGTTACAATCCACGCTTCGCCGGGACTTTCAAAACAGGATTGCAAGGGTTTAGATACTCAACGTCCTCGTTTTGCAGGACTGTAGTCGATAAATTTCTAAAACCATTCCATTCACTCGGTTCCATCCTCACCTTCACTTTTCAAACTTAACCCTTTGCGAATTGCACCGACTGAAAATGCTTTCAGCGCGTTGGTTCCAGCAAGACAATTAAAATAAAAAAATTGGAAGAAACGCGTTAGTTGGCTAATTGAAATGGTGTAAATACGGCTCTGAAGTTTTCCCAGAGACAATTACAAATAATTGCGACTCAATTCTTCTTAATGTATGCGCTAAACCATCGGCGCGAAAAAATAATTGGGACACGATGTTGTTTTGAAATTTATTACGCGAATGTAGATCTCCTGTTAGACGGACTGTTACGATCCGAATGCACCGGCACATTGTTTTCATTTGAATAAATCGATCGGCCGCTATTTTCTAAATTGGGTTTTACAATTTTGATCAATACGTGAAGACAAGATAAGATGATGTAATGTTCGTTGGAGGTGTCTTGCGGAAAGACGGTCACGCAATTCGGCGATCAGATGGTCACGGCACCACACCCTCTACTTTTTATTTAGGTCTCATATTTTTGCGCGCACGCTTTCAGTAACAGTAATAATGATTTTTGTTTTCTTTTAATATTCCATCATACAGTGGTATTGCTTAGTCACAAGAAGTGCTACAAGGACAACAATTATAAGGAACTGTACTATTGATGTCACGTTTATTCTGTAGATCTCTATCTTTATTATTGTGATTGTTTCACTGTGGTCATGAAACTATCGTTCCTTAAAAGTTACAACATTCGCTCATTGATTTCTATAAATAATCGCTTTTCGTACGATAAGTTTAATACTCACCGGCTTAAAAACCAATCCCCACAATGCTCCTAATGAACTTTGACCTAATTACAAATCAATCAAGAAAAAATGAATGTCGTTCATGTATATTTTTAAATGTAAAGAAAATTCTATCATCAAATAGCGGAGCTGCATCGATTATGGTATGGGGCGGTATCAGTGTAGACGGTCACAAAGACTTTGTTGTTGTTCCCGGACGTCTCAACGCATAAATGTGTTTTAGACAATTCTTCAGGAGGACGTTGCGTCATTTTCAAACAATTTCAGCGAGGAATTCGTCCCACACCCGCATAAAAACAAATCCCCACAATGCTCCTAATGAACTTTGACCTAATTACAAATCAATCAAGAAAAAATTCATGTCATACATTTTTAAATGTTAAGTAAATTCTATCATCAAATAGCGGAGCTGCATCGATTATGGTATGGGGCGGTATCAGTGTAGACGGTCGCAAAGACTTTGTTGTTGTTCCCGGACGTCTCAACGCATAAATGTGTTTTAGACAATTCTTCAGGAGGACGTTGCGTCATTTTCAAACAATTTCAGCGAGGAATTCGTCCCACACCCGCATAAAAACAAATCCCCACAATGCTCCTAATGAACTTTGACCTAATTACAAATCAATCAAGAAAAAATTCATGTCATACATTTTTAAATGTTAAGTAAATTCTATCATCAAATAGCGGAGCTGCATCGATTATGGTATGGGGCGGTATCAGTGTAGACGGTCGCAAAGACTTTGTTGTTGTTCCCCGACGTCTCAACACATAAATGTGATTTGAGACAGGAGAACGTTGCGTCATTTTCAAACAATTTTAGCGATGAATTCGTCCCACACCCGCATAAAAACCAATCCGCACAATGCTCCTAATGAACTTTGACCTAATTACAAATCAATCAAGAAAAAATGAATGTCATTTATGCACATTTTTAAATGTAAAAATAATTCCATCATCAAATTCGGAGCTGCATCGATTATTGTATGGGGCGGCATCAGTGTAGACTGTCGCAAAGACTTTGTTGTTGTTCCCCGACGTCTCAACGCATAAATGTGTTTTGAGACAATTCTTCATGAGGACGTTGCGTCATTTTCAAACAATTTCAGCGATGAATTCGTCCCACACCCGCATAAAAACCAATCCCCACAATGCTCCTAATGAACTTTGACCTAATTACAAATCAATCAAGAAAAAGTGAATGTCATTTATGCACATTTTTAAATGTAAAAAAAATTCCATCATCAAATTCGGAGCTGCATCGATTATGGTATGGGGCGGCTTCAGTGTAGACGGTCGCAAAGACTTTGTTGTTGTTCCCCGACGTCTCATAAATGTGTTTTGAGACAATTCTTCAGGAGGACGTTGCGTCATTTTCAAACAATTTCACCGATGAATTCGTCCCACACCCGCATAAAAACCAATCCCCACAATGCTCCTAATGAACTTTGACCTAATTACAAATCAATCAAGAAAAAATGAATGTCATTTATGCACATTTTTAAATGTAAAAAAAATTCCATCATCAAATTCGGAGCTGCATCGATTATGGTATGGGGCGGCATCAGTGTAGACGGTCGCAAAGACTTTGTTGTTGTTCCCCGACGTCTCAACGCATAAATGTGTTTTGAGACAATTCTTCAGGAGGACGTTGCGTCATTTTCAAACAATTTCAGCGATGAATTCGTCCCACACCCGCATAAAAACCAATCCCCACATTGCTCCTAATGAACTTTGACCTAATTACAAATCAATCAAGAAAAAATGAATGTCATTTATGCACATTTTTAAATGTAAAAAAAATTCCATCATCAAATTCGGAGCTGCATCGATTATGGTATGGGGCGGCATCAGTGTAGACGGTCGCAAAGACTTTGTTGTTGTTCCCCGACGTCTCATAAATGTGTTTTGAGACAATTCTTCAGGAGGACGTTTTCATTTCATTTTCAAACAATTTCAGCGATGAATTCGTCCCACAACAGGATCATTATAGTACGATTCATATCGGCGAGTGTATCTACTTTGAAAGTAAATATCTTCAGCTATTGTGAGTATTGAAAGATGTAAGAAATGTCCAATGTACCTGCAGTTAGAGTGAATTGTTTTATGATTAAGTGCTTATTCAGTCGTGACTGTCCGCCACCACGGACTGGGCAGCGCCAATGCGTTTTGAACGTCCTGCGGCATCCCGAGACATATTTATATCCCAGTTTTGCATCTCAAAATTAACTGTTAACTGAGAACAATCCTTTTGCAATATGAAAGGTCGTTAGTAACGTTCAGAAATTCTAGCACACATAAATTAAAGCAAACAAACGAAAAATTTTAAACGTTCCTGTGACTCTTGGTGTCCTCCGAAAATCATCGAATTGTTTTTGAGATTATGAAAGAATGTTAAGACAATACCATTACACAAAGCCCGAATGTCCAGTAATGCGTGCGAAGCCTCCGGCGGATCCACTATCGCTCTGTCTAATGATGGCCAGCAAGTGCCGGACTAGCTCCGCACCCACATTATTACAAGGCCCCACTTTAAAAAATCGTAATTTGAAGACTCTTCAAAATCTGTTGGTATTTCATAATTTTGCGGTGAAGTAAAAAAAAAATTAAGTAACTGAATAAATTTGAGTCAGTTAATTTCAGGAATACGCGTCTGTATTTAAAAGGCGTGTGCTATGAGAGATTGTTTCATAGCGTAAAAATTAAATGAGAGTACAGGTGTATCACGATTCTGCAACAGAAATAAGCTTGTTCAGTGACAAGCTGTAAAGGTGAACATTGCGAAATTATATAAACCTATGACGAAAACTAATCGACTAACGATTTTCGCAAAAAAAATTCGTGAGATTTAATGTTCATAAATAATCCAATCGTATGTAGGTACAAATTAGTATTAATTAGCCGTCATTAATTTCCCACAAAAATTTTTTAATTAAAAAAACCTGAAGTTATCTATCATTCAGGTTTTATGTCGTCGTATCGTCACTTTACGACTGCGAGTTGCTTGACATTCCGACCATTAGTTGCCATCAGAATTTCACACTTACCTGTAAAAATTTTAATGATTATTTCTTTCCAAAAAAAAAAAAAAAAAATTGTCTATGATAATTCGCAAGTTATGGAGGCGCAGGGTATTTACAATGGGCAGATCTTTTCCACTTGTCATTTACTTTCCTTCTCGGCTTAAAGCTGATTGACGCGATCATTAGCGAGAAAAAGCGCTCGCTTATGTCTTTTTCGTGTCGCCTTTTATTGGGATTGACCTTATTTATCTCGACCAATTCATTTACGACCGATGACAAACATGCCGAAGAAAAATTGTCAGATTTGTTGGAACTTTGGTAATTTCGATGTGCGCAATGACATAGTCGTAGCACGCACGCCTTCTGTGACAGTGCGACAAACCACAAGTTCAGTGGTAGTCTGACTGCCGCAGTAACAGCATCGAGCTTTATTGTCACTGGCCGCTGTCGCGACGCGACTCGCGCACACGCACCATGAGGACGATACGACCCGCCACCGACCAATTTAATTAAATGTGAAAATTTGTTGCGGGCGAGCTTGTGAAAAGTGGAAAGGAATTTTACGGATCAAAAATGCTGCTGCACTCGTAACTTATGTGTAGTTCTCAAAATAGAGGAGTACTAACAGATGGACAAGGTATTCACGAAGATTCTTTTTATTTGACCAATAATAATGTTTAAGAACATTTTGATTACCGGCTGGCGAAATTTGTTTAGGGACCTCTGAAAAGGGTCAGAGTTCGATCTTCTTGGTGCTGCCGCGATGCGGGTTTGGAGAACGTTTCTTAGTTCAGGGAAGCTCCTCGCTTGGAGATGTTTTCCTCGCACACCCTTAGAAATAAAATAAAAAATCGGCGTCCCGGTTAACCGTTGGGTCATTCGGCAGCGTGACAACAACATCGCCGGATTAAAATATGTATACAAATAGGAAAAATAAATGGTAGTAGGGGACAAATTAACCAAAAAGACACACATTAGTAGGGCAGTTGTCACTGCATTGGGTAGTATAGGGACCAATAG
Source organism: Dascillus cervinus (assembly GCA_949768715.1). Taxonomy (NCBI): domain Eukaryota; kingdom Metazoa; phylum Arthropoda; class Insecta; order Coleoptera; family Dascillidae; genus Dascillus; species Dascillus cervinus. The sequence continues at coordinate 5,878,316 of OX458323.1, forward strand.
AACAGGTGGGTACGCCTGTGACAATGTCACCGTGGTGAAGTGGGGATGTCACCCGTTTGAAAGCGCAAGCGCTAGGCGGGCGCTTTCCCCTGTCACCTGCAGATACGCCTATCGCACCCACTCCGCGGTGCCACCTGGTGGGGTACCATTTGCGAATGATCGGAACCACATTTTTGAAATTCGCCCGGCGATTAAAATTAGCGGCTGAAACGAAAAAATGCGCTGAAAGATGATGAAAACCCGTGCGAGATCACCTTTCCGAGCTTCTTCCACCCTTTATCGATTTCGATTTCGCCGTTCTTTTATGTTAAACTTAGGTTGGGATAACTGGTGTGTTCACCGAATCCGCGGTAACGATACCTTATCCGTTAATCCCATGAACATTTGGATGGATAATTTTTGAAAAATTAAGCGCATTTTAAGCGCGCAGAGGCGGAGCCGCGGAAATTGTCATTGTAACTAGGATTTGTCACTTGTCCCCAAAGCTGCGCATGCGTTGCGTCGTGGGGACCATAGGCCGTCGCGACGCTGTGACACGCCCGACGTCCAGGCGACCCTTGACCCCTCAGTGCCCAACTGTCGGTCACAACGTATCTGTGTCGCTCAATACGTCTTGCAAGTAGCTGCGTCTAATTGTAAATGAAAATGTTTTCCGAATGATGCAGTTTTCTGCGCTAGGCAGTTTCGTAAGCAATGGTGAGTTGATTACGTTAGGATGCGTGTTTGACATTATGCTGAACTAATTAGTTGTAATTAAGCATAATCTAAATTGGCCTGTGCGACCTTTTTAACAACCGTTTTCTCGGTGACCTCTTCTGGTATCACATGTTGTGATTGTAAATTGTAAATCAATCACTCGGACCGATAATGTCATAAAGTCCGCAAAAAAATAACGCACTCTTGTGTCTTGAGAAATCACATTTCTTGTGCAAATATTTCGCATGACCTTTTAACATATAATTTTTATTTTGACTCGCACGAACATGCATCTTGTAGTTGAAGCAAAACCAATCGCACTACTTTCCAGTTTTCCGCGGCTAATTGATATTTAGTTCAAGTTACGACCTCACGTCGAGCTTGCGATCGCTTTCTGGACGAGTTAAGGCCGTATCAGGCGTCCACTCATACGCTATCGCCAATTATTATGCTAAATAAGTAGTATGTAGAAGGACCGACCGGTGGTTTTGCAGTGATGCTACGGTTGCAACCGACAATCATTCCCGGCAATCACCGCGAATTTTTAGAAAAAATCCGCGAAATCTTAGAAAATCATTGCGCCCATAAATTATACCGACAAGAGAAGAATAATTAATATTCAATTCGAGGACTAATTTTATCTAAAAACTGAACGTAATCGATAATACTGGTTGTGGTGAATGCCGGCCCGAGGCTGGATGTTTAACCAATCTGCTAAACACTCGACTCTATTACTCTATTAAAATCACTATTTATCAACGGAATTCCGCGCTCCGTGCGTTTAACACAAATACCGATTTGAGTGATTCTGTTGCAGAAGATCGAAAGAGGGAAGGAAACGCGACGGAAATGTCCACGTTGGTGTTTCCGTTGAGTGATCGAAATTTTTCAGCGGCGCAAGCTTCAGGCCTCATGATGGAAGTGGTAAGTGTGCACGTTTAATTGTATTGCCTGCATTTAAATTCCCACTTTTTAATTTATGATACAATCAGAACTGACCAACTCAATAGCACGTCATAAATGTTCCATGCGAGCCATTTAAAAATGAAAGTTTCGAGAAAAAATCGATCGGGAAAGCGCTTCCGGAAACTTGAATTCATAAACCGTAAATTTGCGCATGTAAATGACAAAGTTGGGGTGGAAATAATTGAGTGTAAAATATGTTTGAATTTAATTAAAGAAAATTAAGTATGTTAAAGAAGATTTTCGCTCTTTGCCGCTCGCGTTCGGTTTCGGCCGAGCCGGCGAAAAGCTTGGTGGGGACAGCTTTTGGTTAGTGCTATAGCTTACCATGGCGTCGGTTGGAGAGGCGCTCGTCCTGGATAGAGTAGATACATGAATCAATCATATGGACGTAGGGATGTGTGAGCGTGTTCGAAAGCATTGACAGTGCACTTTTTGTCTTAAGGTTCCTATTTCGACTCTGACAATGAAAATTGTGCGACTAATTTGTGCGCGACTGTGAATTTGTGTCCAAAAATGATGCGAAACATTTTAGTAAATATTTACGGCAGTGGACTTTGTGATATCTTTGCCATGAAGGCGCTCAAGTGGCGGTGAATTTTCTCAGTACAGCATCTCGATGCTTTTGATGCCTAACAGCGACGGTAACACGTCCCAGGGCCCACGGGGAGGGCCCCCAGTTAGTTACGGACACACTTCCGATCGTTATTTATTTCCTTCGTTAAATATGTGCACATCGCAGTCGTTGAGGCCTCCCTTAAACGTAAGTGTAACAAAAAAAACTTCGATCATATGTTTAAAAGCCGTAGCTAATGGCAGAAGGACACTGTGACAAGTTGACAACCGTATCGTGGGCATTTAACAGTCCAAATAAACTCACTAACGAGTTTCCACTACCCTAATTCACGTTTAACGTTAGATCCTATCGCTCAGAAAATTTGTATTTCTAAATCGTCACACCTGCCCTAAATTTACTCTTTGCGGAGCAGGTACAGCCATGGTAAAAAAAGTTCCCAGTAATTATAAACGTTTCACAAAATCAAAGTATAATTTAATGAAAATCATGAGATGTGTGTGTGTGTGTGTGTGTGAGTACAAAAATAAGCGGATAAGTTAAACCTATCTTTATTATAATCGTCGTTAAATAATGTACTAAAATTATACGCTACGTTAACGATCTAGTTGTCATTTAATCAAACATTTAGGGTCTTGCGTGCTAAGAAATGTACAGGGTCCTGCAATTACTCACGGTCTGAGCGCTTACCGACTCGTTGCCTTTTAATTTGTAGTTGACATTTTCTTTTTTTTGCCAGAGGGCCCCGTTCATCTGGCCGTGCAGTCTTTTTGCTTGTTGCATTAAACCATCATTTTACCGTAACTTATATCGATGATTTATTAGTGGAGCCCATTTAATCAAGCTATATTTAGGTACGTTTTAATACTAATACGCTCCAATTTATTAGAGTTGAAATGGGTTATTATCACACATCACTTCATTGAAAATAATGATTTCAGCGGCACCGAAATTTACTGTAATTCGACTTTAACCGCGGCATGTATTCGAAAATGTGAAATGATGGCGACATATCGAGGCTTTATATAAAACAAACACGCAATTGGTTCTGGTGGTAGCGATCGCTATTCGATATCATGAAAATAATGTGATCGTTCACGCTAGAGTGTGATGTCTTCAGAAATCGTGTTCCCGAAGCACGCTATGCCATCGCATGTCGATTTCTAAGAATTATTCAAAAATTGGAATCGTTTGCTTGTCAACATATCACACCGTATGTCGGGCTACTGTGGCCGTTAAGGGCCACGGTCGGTTAATACCTGAATTCAAATTTGACCTTTATGTGATTTGTCACGAAATATTCGAACACTAATTGGTTATCGGACATGTGGAGAAGCGGCTACGAACAATGCACTGAGCGCCCTTTTCTCCACGAAATGGTTTTGCGGTCTAACAAGTCTGTGGTTTCAGTCAATTCTCACCAGTTGTTCACTGAGCGTGCGGAAAATTTTCGGAGACGAATGTCATATGTTCAAACATAATTAGATGTTTTTCTTGGTACCAACTTATGACTAGCGGTAGTTTTTAGACATTTTAAACCGTTGGTAGGCAGTTAGCCATTTAGCTATTTTAGAAATTAACGAACGGTCTGAATGGGTACGTATTTGATGTTAAATTAGCACGTGCCGTTTGGATTTTCGGCGATTTTACGAAAATGGGTGCTGCACTATTTTAGACACGCCTTTCTTCAGATTTTCATATTTTGTAGGACACCGTGTGTATACAGGCTGACAATATGAGCCCGGGGGGATAGACAATTTCGCTGTCCGATGGCCAGGTGCAAGATCAGACCAGGCCATATTGTATAATAAGTACAGCCTGATAATAAATTACCCGAGGTTGAGATATAGAGCATCTCTAGTTTATACCTGCCATGAGATATGGTTATTTGATTCGGTAATTTTCGTCCTTTGACCGTACCTTAAATCTTCTTCTTCGTATGTCAACATTACAGTTTACACCTCTTTCAAAAACATACCCTGGATGTAATTAAACAAGGGCCATTTTTCTGAATGGAACTGAAGATGACCACGTCCAGATGAGCGGGAATGTGAATGAAACACTGGCGGGCGTCGATGGTTCGGGAACGGTTAAGACTTGAGAACATCTCCGGTGAAGTACTTCACAAGTCACCGATGTGATTTGTGTATGTATACACGGTTTAACTATTTAGCATAGGGAGTGTATATATTTGAATAAGAACATCGTTATAGTAGTAGGTTTAAATGTAGCCATTGTTAGTGAAGAAGTGCTACCTAAAAATAGTATAGTTTATTATTTAAATGATCGGTGGGCGTCTCAAGAAAGCGTATAAGAATTAAACGGACGAAATTTACATATAGAATTGTTGGTGGCTTGTTACTCTTGGGTACCACCTACTTTTAATTGGCCAATTTCTTAGAAGTTTCTGTTCGTGTCTTTCTGAAAAAGAGTCCGCAGTTCTCTTGTTCGTATACCTATCGTGTGATTTGGTTTACATCAATAAGCCCGGGAAAAAAAATAAAAAATCTCCAACCAACACATAAATGTCTTCATATTACCTTTTCCTCAGACATAACGGCATCTTAAATACAGAAAACAATCATTTTCGTACAAATCAGAGCTTTACACTGCGATCCCGCTCTAACTCTATTATTCACAGCATATTAAATTATTTTCAATACAAATTGTCACTTGAATTTGCACGAAAGTTTTCTTTTTGGAATATTTAACGCGAGTGCATTATAAGCATGATAAGTAAGTTCTACTGTATCTCTTTAAAGCGTATTTTTTGAAAACACGAGTATTTAATAATAATTAATCTTAAGTTTGAATTGAAATACAGTCGAACTTCTCTATAGTGACCTCCTCTATAATGATTTTTTCTCTATAGTGATGTTTTTGTCAGGAACGTGCATTTTTGAACGTTTTCCATATATGATGTTAAGCCTCTATATAGTGATTATTCTTTACGAAAGGTTTACCAAAATTCTCGAGGAACGGAATTTTCGGTAATAGAAAACCTGAAAAATCCTTAAAAGAATTTGTTGCAAAATCCTTTCTTATGCAATCAACTTTGGACAGATTTTCTTCATCAATAAGTACATGTTATGTAAATATTTAGATGAAAATTTGTATTGTTTATTAAAAACTGTGTGTATTTCTATACTTATACTTAAACAAATATTTTTTTAAATATAATAAATTTTAATTTTTTGTTTTGAATATCAATTGGTTCTTAAAGTGACTGCCAAAATTGTAAAATTATACTTGAATTCTATATAGTGAAGTTTCTCTATAGTGATGTTTTTTCATGGGTTTTCGAACATCACTATAGAGGAGTTCGACTGTATTTTATTAAATAATTTGTTTGTTGCTGTATTTCAGTAAAAAATATTTATATTGAAAATTATGATTGCTGTGAGCGTCACAAATACACCGACGTTTTAAGACTACAAAATGAAATAAAATAATAATAATATCTGACAACTAAATGCATATGCAGTTCAAGTATGGAAAATTCTTATCTCGCAATAATTAATGTTTGTATGTGACATGTGACAGTCACAGTTAATCATGTTTTCATTTTATAAACTGCATCTTTGTATAAAACGTTGATATCGTCATTTAAAATAATATAGTTGCTACTTGCATGGTCATTAAAATGATCAAAATAAATTACAGTAAAACTTGATTAGAATGTATCAAGTTTTTATTAACTTCTAGTGGTAGAAAAGTGGGGAGATACGTGTGCATTTAATATGCCATCATAAAACGCTTGCAGATTGTGGGTAGGCGTTTTTCTTATTAATTGGGGGAAGAGCAGAAAAATCGACATATGCGAATATGATCGTTTATCGAAAGGGTTCATTATGTACTTGCAAAAGGGGAGTTTGACAATTGACAAGAGGGTTGGTCTTCGTTATGTCGGAAGGATATTTTGAATGCAGGTTACAATAAATGAAATGATTAAAAACACTTTTTCGATTTGAATGTGTAAGTTCCATTCCATTCAGCAGCTATCTTGGTTTTCGGTAATCCGGTGCAGTAAAGGATGAGTACATCGTTCGCCAGTTGTTTAACTCAATTATTGATCAAATATGGCGGAGTTCCCACCCTACAGTTTCTATTAACCCTTTCATATTGAGGGGCTCATAATTATGTACCTACCCCCATATTAGATCCTTAACATAACCAGCCCATTATATTTATACTCTTGAAAACAGAGAGTAACTGACTGCCGTTTACTTAAAACTTGCGATTGAACCGATCGAATAATTTTCGAAAGGAGGAGTTTTATGACGTAAAATTGTCATTTTTATCATTAGCGGCGTTATCACTGACAATCTAAGTGTATGCAGAGTGCCCCGCCTCGCGCTTCTTCGTTCTTAATGCACCCTTTCTGATATGCATCTCGGTCCATTAGACAAATGTTTATTTCGTTAATGCTGGGGATCGTTGACGAATTGTCATGGCATAAAGTGTTGAAGGAATTTATTTATCGCCACCTTCACGATTTTTAGATTAACTTTATGTAAATTTATTTGACACTGTTGTTCTATGTAAATTTATTTGTTTTAGGATAATTTGATTGTTTGAACGTGGGATTGGTTTAGTGGCGCCTAGTAAAATGCTCTTCTACTTGTATAAACTTTTTTCTTGTTGATTTTCAATATTAGTGTAGCGGCTGCACTTCAAGACCAGTTTCTCTACTCTAATTGTTCGGCTATTAAAAGCGACAAATAAACTGACAATTTTTAAGAAACAGTTTCACTCAGAAAAATGTTTTAACGAGTTAAATAAATTCAAACCGAATCACTTCCCCGTAAAATACGTGCATCTAGTAGATTCGGTAGTTCACATTCCCTGACGTTGCGACGCTTTAAAAACAAATAGCTGCTCTCAGTTAGATTGGATTTCGCGGTTTGCATTTTATTTATACATCTACCCACTACCTAACCGTATAGGTACGATCCTTCCACTGTGATCATATGATCGTATCGCCTTTAGCAATATTAAGATGCGCCAAGGGTGAAGAGAAAAATACCCATAAACTTCCTTATGTTAAAATAGAAAGGTTTTACTACGATACAATGATCTATTTATTCGAGAAGATATCGAGGTTTTCTTCGAAATAAAGCTTTTTCGGGATGAAATTGTGACGTTTGTCGCGTGCTATATGAAGAAGGGGCGTCATATTTTAAACATATGTTTTACGGTAATTGTAGTCATGTATTTTTACACCCACTATCGAACACGTGGGCTGAATGTGTCACTAAAATAATTTTGATAACGTGTAGAGTGTTTCCATTAGGAAGGTATAAAAATACTTTAAAATGCACGATGAAAAAATTACACGGTTCAATAACACCCATCGTTTTTCTTCAAATAATCATTAATCGGTTCGTATCGCGAAATAAGTTAACAATATGACAGTTAATAAAATAGCAATGAGGTATTGTTATGGGAATATTGCCGCAGTGCAACACAAAGTTTTCAGTACCGTAATTTATTCTTCTTAAAGCATTATAAGTGGCTGGAGGTTAAACGACATCTCTTCATCATGTCTCAAGTGTCGGTGATTTATTGTGGAAACTGTCACCTGCTATCTAATCTAATCATAGCTTTCTCAGGCCTGATCTTTTAACAACCACTAATTCAACATAAAATAATAAAAATAAATCATCCATAACGTTTCCATGAAAATAAAAGTCATGCACCACTTCATGAAAATCAATTTAACGTTGATACAAATATTAGGTACAATTATCTCTTTTTATTTTCAGTGGGCATCTGTCGCGTCGTGGTTCTTCAGACCTGAATGTTCACCGTTGTCGACGATGGCAGGACTGGATCAACCAACGTGTGCGCCGTTAATTCGTCCACCGAGTTCGTCGCTTAGATCCAGTGCATCACCGGCCACCTCGACGGGGACTTCACCACCGAGACCGTCCTCGACAACGTCTACCCAACGCGACGAGCGCTCAGATCAACGAGTCTTCCAACCGCCCACTATATGCACGGTAAGTTTCATCAACCAACCATACATAAATATTTAATGAACCACGCGCTTCTCAAAATACTCACACAAAAACGCCGTTCCATAAACGCACTCAAAATCGGACCTCCAACGTAAATCATCTCTTTCTAAAACAGTAAAACCTCATCTACAATTTTCATTTCATCATTGAAATTATGGCTAAATTTTTTGATAAGATACAGTAGAATCCGGTTATAACGAACCTCAAGGGACCGTCAAAATCGGTGTTTTGTGAGACCTTTATTGGTCTAATATAAATATGCATATGTATAAAACCATTAAAAATATAAGGAATAAACTTAATTGAAACAAAGCATAATGCAACAAGTAATTTTATTTGAAAAATTTTGTTATTTTCGACTGAACTGTCGCATTTTTAAAGTATACATTGTTTACACACGTTTCAACGTCACTAAGATTTTCAATAAAAACTGTAAAAAATTATGAATGTTGTTAATACTTCTCACAGCTTCCTGTGTAGATAAAATCTGTAATGCTGGTGCTTCCGGCTCATCCTCATTCCTCATTGGCTTCTTCTTGGCCACTTTTGTCTACCACAAATACCCAAATATTCTGTTGTAACTAATAAATTGTCATTCATGTTTTAAGTTTTCGAAAAAATTTGAATTTTCTAATTGAAGGGCTCTATGCAAGAAGTAGGTACCTAAGTCACTTTTCATATTCTGTGATATTTGGGATTTATATTTCTGTTTGATCTGGAAATCACATTGTTTTGATTTTGACTAATCTTTTTTTAATAAAGAAGACTTACTTTAGTAAAAAAAAGATTATTGAACATTGAAACATCAAATCCCAAATATCACAGAATATAAAAGTGACTAAGGTAGGAAGCTACATAGAGCCCTTCAATTGCTGAAATTCACGTTCCCTTTGTTTCTATTTTTGTAACTACCACTCATTTAATGACAAGTCATCATCAGATTCAAAGGTTATATACAATGCAAAGTTCGTTATAGTCGATTGAAATTTTATTAATTTCGGCTTTTTAAGGTTCGTTATATCCGAGTTCGTTATAACCAATTAATTTTTACATTGTTACATAGGGGAAAATGTCGGAACTTGGAATAAAGTTCGTTATAACCGGTGGTTCACTATAACCGAGGCCGTTATAACCGGATTCTACTGTATGTTAGTATCTTTCAAACAAGTTATATGTTTTTTATAACTTTTTCACTTCTTCTATGAACAGCGCCCAAAATTTGTTACCCTTTTCTTTTAACACATTGTATAGTTAGTAATCAGGATATTGTTGATTTCTGAATAAAGGTATAAGAAGCTTAGGTGATATGGTTCGAACACAGTTGCCATTGTGGTGTAAGGGCTGTCACTTGCGGTTCGTTATAGCCAGCGTAAACTGTATAAAAAAATTATAAGGGCGTTTGACTGTACTTTAAAACATATAAATTAAAATCATCCATTACTCAAATTTTTGTTTGAGTCAAGTTATGCTGTTCGCATACGTAAAGTATGAATTTTTTGATCCGTCGGCCGACTGATTCGTAAAGAGGTTCGAAAAAGATTTAATTTTGATATTGGGGTGGACATGCAGAACAAGCGGGTGACATTAAAAAGTTTAGCGTTGGTTGAAAGAAAATTACCGGCTTTCAGATTGCCCAACACGCACGTGAGAAGGTTTTTCAACCGTCGCGACGCTAAAATCGCCTAACTAATGGAATTCTTTATATCCAATATCGGGAGCACTGATCGCTTATAAATAAAATAGAGGGCCGAGCTATTGAAACTGATATTTTTATGTATTTGACATTTACACAACACAGATATATTTTTATTCTTTCGAAGAAGCACTCGATGATGTCTTGATGCTGTTTTTCAGAACTACCAATCCAAAATGTATTTTTAGAGTAAAGTGTTTACGTTTGAATTGCGAAAGGCCATTAATTGATATAGTATTTCTATTAAAGAAAATGAAAAATCCTGTGTGTTTTATCCTTAATCTTTTGTACTCGCACTGACGTGATTATAAAGTTCTTAAGTTAATATTGAATCTTAACACTCGATAATCGATTCGTGTCGCCTGCTCTAAATTAACTTCTATTGTTGTGTTTCCTTTTCGTTAAGTGTCTTTTAGAAAAATTTCGATTAACTTAGTACCACCTTGCGACAAATTTATTGTCAAATCATTTTATTAAAATTCATATTTAATAAAAGTGGAGGGCCCTTTTTATTTACACTTAGTCATCGCATTCATTGTCGCACGAATGTCCCCTTAAACGTTTTTATTCCATTTCACGACTTATAAACTTGAAACTGTCAAAATACCGTTTATTTTCAGTCGAAATTACACAAAAGGCCTTCCCTTGTGAGAGTTGAGTGGCAACTATCATACAGATGTTTGTCACTTTTAGGGGTTCAACCTGTGAAACATCCACACCAAAAATGACCAACAAAAATTCAATAACTTCCTTTCGGGCAGTAATTTTAATATAGCTAACTGAAACAGTCGCGAGCACTTTATAATGAATGGTGAAGTAATTGACAAAAAATTTTTTTCAAAGTATTGGGTACGCTATACAATGTGAAGGTCTTCACTCTATAATTTTCGGTGTTAATTAAAGAAGAAAAATATTGCATTTATTATTGATGCCGAAGAAATAAATGTATTTTTTTGTGAAGGCCTATATTAATTTTAGTAATTTGACAGTATGAACGACAGGCGGCTCTCTGCGTTTTGAAAGGCGTCAAATGCGGCAGTGACAACGTTTGATAAAGGATTTTAAGAGTCATCTCCTTGATTAGGACAGATCTCAGTCGCCTGTAGACCTTCCCATGATGTGGCAGAAATGGCCTATACGTGTCTATCTTTACTTTAGATAGCACCCAAACTACTATTCTTCGCTATTTTTTTTTCTCATATTCAATTAACAGATTGTTGTTACCTTCTCTTTCACCACTTTTAACTTTTATTCGAGTGTCATTCAACCGACCGGTCCTGGATTTTATTCGCGGCAATTTTCTAACCAGCCACGAAAAGCTCGATACATCTCAATTTATTGTTTTCAAGTAATCAAAAGAAAAATTTAGGTAAAAAGTCGACGTAAAATGGCATCAAGTGTAACCTCGCATCAGACCAACGCTATAAATCACGGCAATCGACGTTATTACAATAATTACGTTGTCATTTGAGAAAAGTTGCCATCTGCTTGTTATTACCGCACTTTATATTTCCACTACAGCCGCGCTTATAACAAAAAAATTGCTCGCTAGTAACAGATTCGCGACATAAATTTGGTTAATTATAAAACGCTGATTTTTTTTCTCCGAAAAAACCGGCACTAATTAATATTGATTATAATTTGTTGGACCTAGAAAGACGGTGTAATACATATTCCCTACCAGTAATTCACCCGTTGCCTCGGTTACTCCTAATTGGGGGAATTTCACCGTTGTTATTTGAGATGTATTCAGTAATGTCATATTTTGGTTAGCCGTTCGTTTTCCTCGGAGTCTGTCCGTTATACCTACCTCAAAAATTACGTTTTGATTATCTTCAAAAAATATTTATACATTCCATTCAAATATGCTAATTGTCGTCCGAAAAGCTTTTGTCACATATTTTATAATTGAACTTATTAAATTTAACTTTGAGTCCAATATTTACACTAACATTTAGACTTGTGAACGGTACTTTGCCGCACAATGGACGTGCCTGTTCGATTTCTTGCGACCGCTTTTTTGTCGCATCCTGTATATATGTACTGTCCAGTATTCGTAATTAAAATTCCGAGCTATTTACAAAAAAATAAATAAATAGCGCATAGTTTGTATATTCAGAAAGGTGTGAAGTGTCTGTGTAGAAGCTACCTGTCGTTCTTGCGACCTGTCTATTTTCACAGCTCTCGGTTTTAGTGTTTACAGACACAGTCAAGACGATTAGACTAAGTACAAATATACAAACTCCCACTTCTCAGAATCCCTAGTTTTTGACTGAAATAAAAAACTGAACAAAAATCATTTTCTAGGAAAATGCGGAATTTCACCAAAATGCGATCGATAATTTTGATAAAGTTTGAAATTGGTATTAAATTGGAAGATAATCTCGAACACGCAAATGACACGTTGAATGTGATAATTATAATAATTTGGTATCGTATTCATTACCTTCATTATCACTGGAGCCACCTGACTATTCACAGAAATTTTCTCATGAAATTATTTCCTATCTTGTTCCGATCTGGACTTACGACCCGATAACAGGGTCATTTTCAAATGTTAACAACTGAAATGCCGCACGTTTCGTTTATTTCTGAAAAAAACTATTTCTAGGGGATCATTTTCAACAGTGACAAATCAGCAACAATGACCGAATCGTATTACCATTGGAATGCAAATTCTAGTGAAAAAGTAGTCGTGAATTGAAATTTTAAAATGCATCTAATTCTCCAACCAGGAAAATACAGTAGAATATGGTTATAACGAACCTCAAGGAACCGTCAAAATCGGTTTGTTATATCCGAAGTTCGTTATAAGCGTTATTGAAAGAATAAATGCAAGAATATTTTATGAGGCCTGTATTGCCTAATATAAATTGGCACATTTATAAAACCATTAAGAATATAAGGATTAAACTTAAGTGAAAAAAAGCAAAATGCAACAAGTAATTTTATTTGATTTTTTTTTTATTTTCGACTGAAGTATAAAGTGTCCACACACGTTTCAACGTCACTAAGATTTTCAATAATTGAGTTCGGCGCACCGTAAAACTGTAAAAAATCACGAATGTTGTTAATACTTCTCACAGGTTCCTGTGTAGATAAAATCTGTAATGCCGGTACTTCCGGCTCATCCTCATTCCTCATTGGCTTCTTTTTGGCCACTTTTGTCTACCACAAATACCCAAATATTCTGTTGTAACTAATAAATTGTCTACATTAATAGTCATTCATGTTTAAGTTTTCGAAAAAATTTGAATTTTCTAATTGAAGGACTTTATGTAAGATGTATCTAAGTCACTTTTCATATTCTGTGATATTTGAGATTTATATTTCTGTTTGATCTGGAAATCACATTGTTTTGATTTTGACTAATCTTTTTTCTCTAAAGAAGACTTACTTTCGTAAAAAAAGATTATTCAAGGTCAAAACAATGTGATTTACAGGTCACATTGAAATATCAAATCTCAAATATCGCAGAATATGAAAGTGACTTAGGTACTTCTTGCATGGAACCCTTCAATTGCTGAAATTCACGTTCCCTTTGTTTCTATTTTTGTAACCACTTATTTAATGACATCAGATTCAAAGGTAATTACGCGTTATATACAATGGAAAGTTCGTTATAGACGATTGAAATTTTATTAATTTCAGCTTTTTCAGGCTCGCTATATCCGATAGTTCGCTATATTCGAGTTCGTTATAACCGACTAATTTTTACATTGTTGCATAGGGGAAAATATCGGGACTTGGAATAAAGTTCGTTATAACCGGTGGTTCGCTATAACCGAAGCCGTTATAACCGGATTCTACTGTATATTATTAATGGCTGGAACGTGAAGTTTGACAATAGATTTTAAATTTAAGGTGGATTTGTTTGCTTGCATTACCTACGTATCTATCAATTAATGATTATTGAAACGGTTTTAAGAAAAAGCGCGCTACAGTTGAAAACATTCCCCTACATGGTAGAGGGTATAAAAGGTTTCTTTTTCAAGTTTTAATGAGTTGAAAACAGGTAGCTATAGTTTTGTTTAAATATTTTATAACGAATAAATATTTGTTTAGAATGTGTATTTTTGAAATAAACACCGTTATTTGTACATTAAATCGGGTAAAAAGTTTTCTTTCACTCACATAAAAAATCACGGTGCATCTACGAGCATGTGATTTCCGTTTACTAATTTCAAATTAACCACCTTTTCCTCCACTTTTATGCCGTAATCTGAAAATTAGTATAAGCTTGTCGCCCACAGGTTACATATTTCTTAATCAGTGGCGTTCACATCTCGCAATAATAAACAAACTTTTTGTTTGCCTAATTAAGATAACTTTCAATGGACCACAATCAACCAATGTTTTACAAAGATAAAAAAAAATCTGTAGTCCATTGTTAAGGTACAAATATTTTCATATTCACACTGCGCCTCTGATTAGCTTCCAGTAATCACCCCTCTCTTTTGTCACATCACGTCGAACTAGCGTCAGTTTAATTAGTGACATTGATGAGCGTTGAACAATTGTTAATTAAATGTGTCCACTATGTTCAACGGCCGAGAACCACCCGTTATCCCGGGGAAGCTGGTTGAATTCAAAAAATCTGTTCGCGATATGGTGAACGTTCTTGAAATCTTTTACGACTTACCACACACAGATCACGTCCTGAAGGAGTTGCACGAAATGACTCTTAAATTAAACACAATTTTGACTGAGAATGATTATACCAAAAGGACAGTCACTACATCAACCCAAACGGATGACATTCCACCCACAACTTTTAATGCCCTGCCCGGTGATGTGGTAATTGATACGAACTATAAGGTTCTGCATACGGTCGAAAAGGTCGTGCAAAGACGTGATGGATGCTACATCAGTGAAATCTTGATGCGTGATCAGGAAGAAATTGTGATCAAAAAGGACGATCATGGGGTTTCAGTTAATTCCGTACGCCGCGGAGCTACCGAAGAACTTCTTAGTAAGTTTTTCATTTATCATACTGCTAATTGTAGAGGAACGCCCTATTTATTTGGAAGAGAAGTTGGTAGAGTTGTAACTCTTGAAACGACTGCGAGTATTGCAAATAAGCTCGTCCATATGGAACGCGTTGTTCCGCAGCCGCCCGAAAGACAACCAGGAAATTCTGGTAAACGCTATTTCAGGGTTAACTGCATATTCTATTTGTTAATGCCGGGTTATCCGTATGTAATAGCCGTATGTAGTATTAAATCAATTCGGCGACAAGTAACGAAAATTTTTGACTGTACCAATTACAGTAGAACTGGTGGTACACCACCAACTTATGACCAATGCGTAAGAGCTGCGCAACGCGCAGACAGGGCGCTCCGTTTGCACATTATACCTCTGCAGCATGACGATATGACCCGAGGAACATACGCAAATGAAATATGGGCAGAGCTATTTTGCAAATTCCTGCATTTAACCAGAGCATACGACAATGAAAATAGGAGAGCGTCCGGGGAAGAAAGTGGCGTTGAAACCTCCGAAAATAGGACGGTTAACCCTGCAGAAAGCCAAAGAGCGAGTGACAATCCGCAAGAAACGGCATCAACTTCTGGAAATACAGCCGAAGCTGTTGCTAATAATAACGAATATATTCGCGATGCGCAAAATGTACCGACAACTAGTCGTGAAAGTAATTTTAACCCCAGCGATTTTCCTTATTATGAAAGCACAAGTCACCCGGACGCGCCCAACGATTTTATTGACAACCTGCGAGGTGGTCCATCCCGCGTGCATTACGATCAGGAGCCGGGTCCTTCTGGCACCGAGAGTACAGTTTCGGTAACACAACTTTTCACTAAATGAAATTTGTCTTTGAAATTATTATATCTTTCTTAGGAACCGGCTAGTTATATTGAAATTGGTCGCACTCTGCATCGCCACTTCGGCCCGCTTTACGCCCCATACCAAGTGCCCCCTTTTTAATTGCGAATTTTGACATTTTATGCATTTTCTCAATTTGAACTTCTATACAATGTGGCGTTATTGTTATTTTAAAGTTTTGTGCAATATAGACTTTTTCAACTTTTGTGCAATATAGACTATTTTAACTTTTGTGCAATATAGACTATTTTAACTTTTGTGCAATATAGACTATTTTAACTTTTGTGCAATATTTTTAATTTTGAATCTTTATTCTATAGTCTTTTTTAATTTTTATTCTTATTTAATTCTTAATTATTTTTTTTTATGTTGTAGTATTTTTTAATTTTTAATCTTTATTCTATATAGTTTTATTTAATTGTTAATTTTGAATATTTATGCAATCTAGTCTTTTTAATTAATAATTTTTAATTTTTTGGCAATGTAGCCTTTTTTAATTTTTAATTTTCACTCAATGTAGTGTTTTTGATTCTGTATTTTGAATGCGATGTAATCTTTTGTAGTAGTTTCATGTAGAGAATAATAAAAGTTTAATTTTAAAAGCGGCGATGTCTTCGGAACATTTTATTTAAACGTTTTAAATTATTTTATTTTTTGCAATCCCCAGCTTGATCAGGCATGAAATTTCATGACTAGTTTTCTTGAGAGGGCGTAACATTACCGACCACAAATCAAAGATGCAGTGGCAACTCTCATAACCTGTTCCTTACACCTTTTCAGATCCGTACTTGCCAATCTTTATCGTAGGTATTTGGTCGTAACTGATTATTTCTGAAGGTAACTTTTCGAGTCGAAATTAGATATATACATTATAGAGGACAAACACCCGCAATTCGACCGTAATCGTAAACATTGAACAATTATTATAAACAATACAAAAAATTTACGTTACGAACGTACTGGTAATATAATAACTTTATCAAGTGTTTATATTTGGCTGTTATTTCAGTGCGCTGATATAAATAAGTGGTTTATTTATCTGTATCAAGAAAATGTGTTATGTAAGCACGTGGTGATATTAGGAGGAAAAATGCGGCCCTGTCGAACGTGTCAAATGCACTTTAGGACACCCATTCAATTCTGGGATGTCACTGAGCCATGGTTTACAACTATCTCCTGTATTTATGGGCTGTTGTTCGAATTGCGGTTTCGAACAAAGGGTATATTCTTTAAAGTGAAGCTTGTTATCGTATTCCTATATGTACGATATTTCATTTTAAATAACATTGTTTATATTTCATTAAAATCGAGCTGTTTTATTTAGATGTTCGTGTAATAGGAAATCTAAGTATACACAATGAGTGATACATTGTCACTTAGATGAGTGTCTTTCTTTGAATTTTAACTTATTCGGTTTCGCGCACTGACGTGCCTAACGAACGATATTAAATTTTTAATTTCATGCTAAGATTCAGTATTATTGTAAAAGATGCTGGCCAACAATGATAATAAATAGGAACTAGTTTTCCAGATCTATTGTTAAATTACACGGATTTAACTAGTTTAGACACTTTTTAATCGTGACTAAACATTATTGCCTCTTAAATTAGCTTTAATTATCGGTCGTATCACATATTTTAAAACGAGACGAGACTAGAGAGCGAAGAAAAAACGTGAGAAATCATTAAAAATTTAATTTCCCTAATTTCGTCGTTAATCGTGCCGTTTCTCAATCAACGTGACAATCCTTGATCGATAGTTTCTAAAAGTAACAATACTTTCATTGAAAATCTAATTAAAGTCCACACATTCGAAAATAACGCACTCGTTTTTCTAAACAGGCTAATTATAATCTTGATTTGAATCCATTAGGGACAGGAAATATTGTGTTTACTTCAGAATCAATTAAAACAACTTGGTACGAACCCGGATTTATCCGGACTTTTCGTGAATTCCCCAACGGAATGTATCGATCAACTCTTTGGTCATCGGCGATTTTAATTAAATGCTGTTTTGCAACTTGAAAAAAGCTGAAGCCGCGGGCGCGACAATTTTAGAGTGCGTTTCCGTTCCAGTGAAATAAACTGTAATCGAAACGCGGATATTTTCCCGGGAGGGTCGCAGCCTGTCTTCGGCCCATTTATAAACATCTTGCTTGCTTGTCGGCATGCAAATCAGACAGCTAGGCCGGATTTTGATTGATCTATTCACAAGATTGATTATGCTGCGACCGCGCACAATGTCGAGGTACTTCTCCATTATACTCGAAAAGTGCACGGGCATTACACTTGTATTAACGCACATCCTTTTATGTATAAAGTTGTCTTTGCGTCATTATTTACGATGGGGGAAGTCCTTTTAAAAAATGCCCTCATTTACTCCCGGCAAAATTTTACAGAATTAATTTTTGGATTTCTCCGACGTGATTTTCCATTATCGAGAATTATTTTTTGTAGTAAGTGCCTATCAAAATGGCGTAGAATCGATATGCTGTCGCTATTGGATGATGGGCGAGGTGAGTGTTGACAGTTCAATACTGCATTAATCCATTAATACACATCAGCTTATAACGATCTCGCAGATCAAATGCGAACTGCCAGCTCCCAGCCATAAAAGCAACGACAATGTTGCGAATTCAAATCTGCGTTGTGAGCTTTTACGGCGAAGACCATTGAAAAACTTATTTTTCTTTTCAAATAACCAGATGAAAATGTTAATTAGTTCTTGGAGCGTTCTTGCTCAATCGGTAATAGCACCCAGAAGCAGCGAGGCGTAAATGCGCCAAAAGGAAGATCCCATCGTTCATTAATGGTTCTTGCAGATATCGACCGTTAGCGCACCATGTCGAAATTGAGTATATGAGGCGATTAAACAAATATATGAGCAGTACGATGTCTCTATTGAATGTGGGGACATAAAGCAAATTCAGTACCCCACGGCGCGACCGTTTATAGGACGCCGAAGAAGTTGATGAACGACGTGCGGTTATAACCTGCGCACCGGCGAACTTTGATCAAGTGCACTGGTTGACGCTCAGCGTAACGACATCATAAAGATGTTCGACTGTCAACCCGAGAACTTTATGGTGTCGTGGTTGACCGCAAAAAATTTTCTTCCCAATCGTAAATTTTCATTTCATTTCCTAATTAAAAATGTACCATAACCGACGAGCGCGTTTTTATTTTGCCATCGGCGAACAAATAAAGAAATAATAAACGTCACATGTTAAACTGAAGCGAAATTTCACTTTTTTATTTTCTTATAATTAATCGTATCGATTCCCTGAGTTTCAATTTGATTCAAAGTTTATCGATCGGATGTCGTGACAACATGCACTAAAGTCTTAGTACCTAAAGCACAGGTGCGCCTTTATTTTTTCTAATTAACGAATGATCGCCGACAAGAAAAAAAGAAACAAAAAGATGTTTTTCCGCGGAGGTTCCGCCGATACATATCCGGTTGATTTCGTGTCACATAAAGCTATTAACGTCTCGAGCTTTTACAAGAATTGCATTGTCAACGTGATTCATTATTATAAGGTGCGTCTTTGATGTCGACGTTACTTATCGTAAAGTTGCGTGTTTAATCTTACACCTGCGCCAATAAATGAAATGGTAATATATTTTGTATATACTCGGATATTGTTTCAGATATTCTTTCTCGAATAAAAGCAAGTTTATGGTGCAATATTCCGCAGCCACCAGACACATTGCCAGCGGCGTGTAATGACGCGAGAGTAACAAAAACAACTCAAATAATTTATGTGTTGTCATACTCGTATTTTGCATCCCCGGCTTACACATTTTTGTTAAGTTTCGAAAAATGTCGCTGTAGATATTAAGAGCGCACGCCAACTGGTTTATAGCCGCTATTCACGTACCTGCAATTAATGTTAATTAATGGCAGATATCAAAGCACATCATGCGGTTACAGAAATCAAAAGTACAAACCTGTTTAAAATGATATTAAATAACTTTATTACGGATAATGTATAAAAATGACGGCTGCTCGGTCTATTAGGTGAATATTTCTACATAATGAAGAAACATTCTCCGAGGCCGCTCTAACAACGACCAGCATCTGCACAGCCACACAAGATAGATGGAAAGCACTTTGCCTTTTTACGCCACGGATACTTACACTGATGATTGCACTGGGTCGCAATAACGCCACAAACATTTGCATTCCTTGAACAATTCGATTAACAAATAAATTCATTAAACCCTACAAATAAAAAAACATACCAATTTTTTCCAATTTTGCTTCTTAGTTTTAAACCGAAGCAATTTTGATTATCGCAGTACTTTTATGTATAAAAATGAAGATAGCACTTATCTGCCATAAACTGCCATTGTATAAATAATTTGATTACAAAGGACGATTTTAGCCGGAGCGAAATCGCAGACATTGTTTTCATTTCAAGTGAGTTTCCTAATGTTATCATTTTTCATTCAAATTCAAAACAGATTAGATTGTGCGTTAAAGTTCAATTTTACAGGTAGTATCCGTGGCGATGATGTATTTTGTAAATTCGGTCGTTTAAGGGCGAGTAGTACCCTCAGAACGTTGATATGTTTAAATCTAAAATTTGGCTTTTTAGCAACAAATGAAAGAAAGAGAAGCATGGAATATATTATAAGAATCTATTTCGCTTAATTATAGATTAAAAAAAATTTATTACTAATACAGTAGAATCCGGTTATAACGGCTTCGGTTATAGCGAACCACCGGCTATAACAAACTTTATTTCAAGTCCCGACATTTTTCCCTATGTAACAATGTAAAAGTTAATCGGTTATAACGAACCTGGATATAACAAACAATCAGATATAGCGAACCTGAAAAAGCCGATATTAGTAAAATTTTAATCGGCTATAACGAACTTTACATTGTATGTAACGGGCAATAACCTTGGTCAGTAATTCCCCGTTGTACGTTTTGTGTCTTTCACATTGACAAATTTATTACTATGCCCTTTAAATAGAACATATTTCAACAGAAAAGCACAGTTGACCGGATGGTACGGTTTTAAAATTATCGCTAAGACCTTCTAAGAAGTGACCATATCGGACACACATAAACCCCTTGAGCACATGTGAATTATTACAAAAAAAAAAACAGAGTTTCACTTCGATTTTAAAATCAGTTTAATACAAGTCAGCGTTTAAACAGCATCGTACAAATGGCTAAATTTTCAAGAAAATCTTTTTGTTAAAAGAAAAATTTGAAATAATACGTGAGATAGAATATGGAATAGCACAACACGAAATCTGTCGTGAAAAGAACGTAAGTAGCAATTTGGAAGAAGAAGAAAGAATTATGTACGGCATTTGAAAGCAAAAAATGTAAACGCTAAAAAACTACAAAAATCTAAGAACGACGCGTCGACCAATCTCTTAAAAAGTGGTTTACGCAACAAAGACTAAATAATGTAACGATCAGTGGTAGTGTTGTAAAAACAAAGGACTTTTTTATAATTTTTTTATACATATTCATATCTATATTAGACAATAAAGGTCTCATAAAACACTCTTGCATTTATTCTCTCACTAACGTTTATAACGAACTTCGGATATAACGAACCGATTTTGACGGTCCCTTGAAGTTCGTTATAACCGGATTCTACTGTAGTTTAGAAGTTAGATTTATTTATTTTCTCGCATAATTTATCCTTTTATTCTTAAAAAAAAAATTTGGTTTTTACCATTCTATTAGGAAACGTGTTCTCTACGAATTGACCCAATATTAATGCGTATTTTTTTATCAATTAAGAGATATGAATTATTTTGTAGTCAGTTACAATTAATGACTACGCATGGGATTACAAAATAATTCGTATCTCTTAATTGAGAAAAAAATACGCATTAATATTGGGTCAATTCGTAGAGAATATGTTTCCTAATAGAATGGTGAAAACTATACATATTTTTTTAACAATAAAAGGGTAAATTATGCGAGAAAATAAATAAATCTAACTTCTAAACTATTAGTAATAATTTTTTTTTATCTACAATTAAGCGAAATAGATTCTTATAACATATTCCATGGATCTCTTTCTTTCATTTATTGCTAAAAAGTCAAATTTTAGATTTGAACGTATCAACGTTCTGAGGGTACTACTCGCCCTTAAGTAAAAACATTATTAAGATTTTATTTGACCATAACGTTTACTTGTAAACCACGATTGAAATAAAACTACATTTCAGTAAATAATTGATGCAAGCTACTTGATAACATTTTTATTTGATTCCCCCAAGTTCTCAATTTTGAAAAATACTATTTTTCATTGAAAAGATGTTGCGTGCAATTATAAATCACCCTGTATAGATTGCGGATTACGTCGATTTTATCGCTTTTGCATGGAACTGTCCTGGTGTTAAGGACGCATTAAATCTGAACTAATCCGTGTTGCAGGTATTATTAAACGATTTAACAAACATAGCATGCGTGCATATGACGCTGTGTTTACCGATTATGGACCTAAACGTGTCAGCACACAAATGCTGAAACTTTCCGTATATGAATAAATACACGAGCGTTGGGAATTTATCGGACACCATTTGGAATTCGCTGTAAGCTCTAATAATCGCTGCTTCAAAACATACCACAATTTTGTTCCGAAAATACAATTCGATATTTAATAAACTACATGTGGTGGTGAAAGCGGTATAACTGATGAATTACGTAAAATATTTACCAGTCTGTACGAATTCTTTGAAATCGCAATTTGAGCTATGTTCAAATTTTAAATTCCGGTTTTTCAGCGCCAGCTGATGCGCCGTTTCAGGACAATTCGCTTAATAAAATTTTAATTAATCTAATCGGAGGTAGCATAATTTTGAACAAATCTCATGTTTTAATTAAGCCCTTCTGTCGTGAAACTGTCTTGTTTTAATTTTCCTTTCATTTATATTTTCTTCACCCTTTGAAACATTTCTTTGGCTTGATTTTAATATTACACTTTAACTGTGCGAGGGATATTACTTAAAGAATTTTTGTGTCCGTATACCGTCACTTTCCCCAGCAAGTTTAGGGTTCAATATTTACTAGGCGATAAAAATTCACGCTTCTTAAAATCCATGTTGAAAATATTCAAATTGGCCCTTTTTAAAGCTCTCCGGGGATCCATTGAGGTTGACGCCAATTTCCCTGACATGAAACAATGAAACTGATGCTATCGGGAACTTAGGGATTCTTTCTTTAATCCCCGATCTTTATAAATTAATACGATGCTGTTTTTTTGCAGGCAATTAGATGTACGATTCCTAGCTGCAAATGCGAAAGTTTTGTGCCCGGAAAACGACACCTTCGATACTGCGAAACTTGTAAACACGGATGGGTCCCGCACGGTAAGCATTTTCAATTTTTCGCCAAAAAGAAAATTTACCTCAAACCGGTTAACAATACACTCGGGTCTGTTTTTATGCCGTAGATGCGCTTCATAGAAAACCGGAAAAAATACATTGTTTTATGATAAAAGTAGCGAAATTTTCTAAAGCGCATAAAACCAAAGCAGCCAGTTAAAAAAAGTCAGAAAAATAACCAAGATTTTCCAATTTCTTACAAAGTTGCAGTAAGGGGGCAAGTTAAAATGCGTTGTTCATACACAATTTAGTGAAACGTGTCGAGTAATTTCAAATCCGCATTAAAAGAGACCCGAGTGTACTTACTCCTTCAGACGCTGACTTATTAAGGAATACGCGTTTTGTCTGAAAGCTAATAAGGGACTAAACGGTCAATCTGAAAAAGTCTTATCAATGCGATCACTTTGTTTATTAGATGGGCAGCGTGTAGGAGCCTTACAAGTTATCGAATAATGAACTGTCATCGTTGAGTTATCGATGGCAAGGCACCGCGCCCAGTCATATAGAATTTACATTCGTTTCGGAAACAGTTTATGAGCATCCCCGGTACCATCTATAGTCAAATGCATCCCGCGTTGACCGCCGCTTCAGGCCACCGTCTATGCATAGAAAACGATGTCCAAGATGGAATTGCACTCTGGGGACTTTCACACTGTTATGATATACTACCCACGATTTGAATATTTTTTTTCTTTCCGATACGTTTCCTTAATTGAAATATTTTTTTACGGAAAAAGTTCCTTAATCAAATCGATTTGCACGTATTCACTAATTTAATAAACAAACGCATGTGTAATATCGTGCTTTAATTTAATTTAAAGGTCCTCGTGCACAATAGACGGTAATATTTAATCCTTCCCTGGTGATGTCTTATATGTCACCGAAGCGGGTAGTGCTCCCTAATGCGCGGAACCCCGCTGCTTACAAATTGTCAGGGTTGTGAATTAATATATCAGAATCCGTCGCACAAAATAAAAAATATAAAAGTAGGGTAGAAACACCACTTTCAGCCACTACACCACTTCTAGTGGTGAAATTGCACATAATTAATTAAATTGCCAAGATTTATATAAAAACTAAGTCCATATAAATACAATAATGTGGTTTACGCCTATTCTTAGTCATTTGTTAATTTTTTCAATTCACAAATTTGCTTAAAGTGGTTAAAAGTAGTGGCTCCACCCTATTTATAAAAAGCGCACAAGCACAGCTAGCGACTTTCATTATGTCATACGTGTTAATCATTAGTTCTGCGAATTAAAAAAGTGATTGACGATTTTTATTTTTAAAATCGCGGCTCGATCGACGAGTGACCGCCGCTGTCTGTTTCTGTGACATCAAACATTTTCAACCTTTAACCTGAAATGATGGAGATGACCCGGTAATGGCATTTATACACGAAAACGTTGATGAATGATTTACAGTTATTTATCAATAACTGGCTATTTTCGATCGAGGAAAAAGAGAAAAAAGCCTCCCGATTTTCCGTCTAATTTTACAGAATCCACTGTCACTGAACGTGTTTACAATAAGCGACATAGATGCTGCCAGTTAGCACTGTGGTATACATAAACACATTGGCGCCGGTTGTTTTATGACGCTCGCGACGCTCACGGATTTGTATACAAAACCACCTTTACACGTGTTTACATTATACGCCTGTTTAGAACAGGCTCGTTGACAAAATGGGTAATTGCTTCCAACTTGATTATTTACAGAACATTTCTTTAGAAAAAAAAGAAAACGTGATTGCTTTTTATTAATAGATTTTGACAAATTTAATGAAATCGCCTGTCGGAAAAAAATACATGCCTCGTAAATTTATTCGATGTTATTTATGATGGTCGGAGGTAATGTGTAGATCCGAGTCCGGGTCACATTTAACTTGACAGATGACGTCACTTACCAGCGCGACATCGGCGATTGGAAACTCGTGATAAATGACAGCAGTCTCTTAGGTTCACTCCCTATCTATCCACGATATTAAGTTAGTGTCATACAGTTATGGATTAACCGAAAATTCTGATAATCAATGGTCGCATACAGCGGGCGAATCTCAGTAATTACTTTTTTTGATTGTCCGTTTAGGATTTCTAGTTCGATCTTGAGGAAATAAAATCATAACTTGCGGTCTTCCGCGTGCGGATATTCAAAACACGTAGAACCCATCAGTCGCTCTGTACTCATGCATACTGGATGGTTATGATATTTTAACATTGCGGCCAGCTATTGATATTCAGAGTCGTACTTCCAATTTAAATTTTCGTTATGAAAAAATAGTGTCATTAGCCGAGCCGAACTAGCAATGACAGCCAAGTTACTCGATCCATCTCGTGGTCCTTCGAGAACCGAGACTACGGCTCCTTCAATTTCGCGTCTTGATCCTCAGGGACGTCTACCTGTTCCTGATTTATCACTCGTCGCTTCCACTTCCTGCTAAATGTATCCCGCTTGCTACTTAGTGGGATTCAAGATTGAATTTACCCAAAAACAGTTTTTCTTTTATTTACATGATCACACGAATATCAGAATTCAAATTACTCCATTAATCTTTCAACATTTCGGGAATGGTTTTTGCGTGGTCAGACAATGCAATACGTGACCGCGTCGCGTCAGAAATTGAGTCTATCCCTGTGTTGGTGTGCGGAAGGGGAACGGGAGAGTCATGAGCGTCCAGGATGCCGAGAGGGATTGAATGATATGGTCGTTTTCTATACATTATTAAACATAGACGTACCGGTATCTCCCGCTCTAGATGATCTCTTATGTTTGCTATTTGGAAATGATTGCATAAGCAAACCTAGTTACTGATTACTTTTCTTTCCAAGACTATTTATCTATCATTTAACTATACTGTTATAAATTATACTTTTACTGCAAATTCATTGTCTGAGGTTATTTTAAAAATAAATAAAAAAACGCTCAAAGACATAATTACTAATGTGTCTGGCTTCACTATTGTTCGCCAAAGTTATGTTCTATTCGCTTAACAATATTGTGTTTGCATTATCCCGTTGTTCAACAAGTTGACATAAAATATCGTAAAAGAGGACTGTTATGACTTTCAACATTGTCAACCGACCTTCTATCTTTGTAAACAAATTTTGTTATTAAAATTATTTTCATATTATCATTTTATTATCTTAAGCGTCAAAATTACTAAGTTGTTTTATTGGCGTTGTTGCACAAATCCGAATTTTGGGAAGTATCAATAACGGAAACGCTAAGACAACGAGAGTCCCCTCTATAAAAACACTACGGGTATTGAAAAAGTTCAAATAAGTAAGTTTGTTAATATCATTCAGCTTTTTTTGAGAATCTACAAAATTCATTCCAAAATTCACTTCCTTGTTACCAAGTTCGATATTTAAGGATTAAATTGATTTCTTGGACAAATAAAACTCGGTACGCTTGGTTTAACCATTTTTTATAAAGCTCTATTTATAAGGAATTAAAAAATTAAAATTAAAAAAGTGCTCGCTTCAGATTTCGCCCCCAATATTTTTTTAGATTTAATTGGGCCTATTAAAAGTAACGGAGGTTTATAACTCTTCCCATTATATTCCTGAATTGTAATGCAAAAAGCTGATATTCGTGTTTCATTTACGTTGAATATCCTCAAAATCAATTTTCATAAGCTCTGTTTTCAAAATAGAAAAACATTTCTGTATACAATTTGGCCTGCTAAATCCTTGAATACAGCATATTCCCCAAACTTTTGCTCTGTAAATAATTGTAGGTACAGTCATAGCTCCCTATAACGAAGCCCCACATAACAAATTTCTCTATATCAAAGTTGGCAAAACCAGCCGCCCCAACTCAGAGGAGATCAACGACAAACCGGCAACGATTTGGAAAATGCACTATACCTACGAACTCTCAGCTCAGGGTTCTAATTTTTTGCTGTTCTTCACTCCAACACTTTTGAGAGTCGTGAATGTTACCTACAGTGGAACTCCGTTTTTACGTCCCCGCATTTCACGTTTTCCCGTTATTTACGTCAAATTTTTGAAGTCCCGTTTCATTTTAATGTAGATAATACCCGGTTTTACGTTTATTTTTCCCGCAATTTACGTTGGAAATATTTAAAATGCAGTTATTAAATTTATTAAAATTAAAAATTCCATTTATTTTAGCACATTCGATTAAATCTATGGAAATCATTGAAATGAATATGCTACCAGTTTTTAGACATGTCTGCATTTTGCAAAGTTTCCTGAACGTGATTAGGTGAAAATAAAATTAAAACAAGAACCTTATAATCACAAAAATTTTATATAAAATAAAATTACTTACATAGACGCGTTTCGGTGGCTATGCCACCATCTTCAGTACATCTACTCAAGTAGTAGTAGTAGTAGATGTACCTACTGAAGATGGTGGCATAGCCACCGAAACGCGTCTATGTAAGTAATTTTATTTTATATAAAAATTTTGTGATTATAAGGTTCTTGTTTTAGTTTTATTTTCATTATCGACATCACAGGGTCCACTATATACAGTAGAATCCGGTTATAACGAACCTCAAGGGACCGTCAAAATCGGTTCGTTATATCCGAAATTCGTTATAAACGCTATTGAAAGAATAAACGCAAGAGTGTTTTATGAGACCTTTATTGGTCTAATATAAATATGCATATGTATAAAACCATTAAGAATATAAGGATTAAACTTAAGTGAAACAAAGTATAATGCAACAAGTAATTTTATTTGAAAAAATTTGTTATTTTCGACTGAACTGTCGCATTTTTAAAGTATAAATTGTCCACACACGTTTCAACGTCACTAAGATTTTCAATAATTGAGTTCGGCACACCGTAAAACTGTAAAAAATTACGAATGTTGTTAATACTTCTCACAGCTTCCTGTGTAGATAAAATCTGCAATGCTGGTGCTTCCGGCTCATCCTCATTCCTCATTGGCTTCTTCTTGGCTACTTTTGTCTACCACAAATACACAAATATTATGTTGTAACTAATAAATTGTCATTCATGTTTAGGTTTTCGAAAAAATTTGAATTTTCTAATTGAAGGGCTCTATGCAAGAAGTACCTAAGTCACTTTTTATATTCTGTGATATTTATATTTCTGTTTGATCTGGAAATCACATTGTTTTGATTTTGACTGATCTTTTTTTACTACAGAAGACTCAGTTTTTTTTTCTTTTTTAACAGTGCAATTGTTTATTTAGAACAGGTAAATAATCACAATACAACCTCAAGAGTGTAAAAATTCTAAAATATCCACGAAAGAGAAACAATTGCTGAAATTCACTTCCCTTTGTTTCTATTTAACTACTACTCATTTAATGACAAATCATCATCAGATTCAAAGGTTATTACGCGTTATATGCAATACAAAGTTCGTTATAGCCCATTAAAATTTTATTAATTTCGGCTTTTCAGGTTCGCTATATCCGATAGTTCGTTATATCCGAGTTCGTTATAACCGATTGTTTTTTACATTGTTACATAGAGGAAAATGTCGGGACTGGGAATAAAGTTCGTTATAACCGGTGGTTCGCTATAACCGGAGTCGTTATAACCGGATTCTACTGTATATATTTTTTGTGATTAGATGGGCAATTTTTTATTTTATTCGGTATTGATTCTCGCAAAAGTGAAAGAACACGTGAGCTCACGCGTTTCGCTAGCGCGTAATTTTTATGACACTTTGGCTACAATAATAAAAAATCGTGAATCAATTAAAACAAGTGCCATACAAAAACGCATGCACAAAAGAATTTCAAAGTACGAAGAAATTATAGTATTGCCAGAGACCTATAAACACAAGAAATAAATTTACACCAAACTAATTTGTATGATTTTTAAAGAAAAATTTTCATTGTCCTTAATTTACGTTTTCCCTCTATTTGCGTTTTTTTGTCGATCCGTTCAAAAACGTAAAAACGGGGTTTCACTGTAGTTTCTAAAAATTTCCTTTCATCTTTGCTCAAAATATGTGAACTACAACATAAATAACGTAAGAAAAAATTGAATTCGAATTACCATAAGCCCCGGATTATCAATACCTCGAATTATCGAGATTAAATATGAATTAAAAATGTAAATATCGTCAATATTCAGGTAAATCTAGTTTTATCCATAAACACATTAAATAATCATTACGAATTGCAAATTCAGGAACGCCTCATTTCGGGTACAACGTGGAATAAATAAACGAAATTGCATGTTGTAACGTAGTGCAGTAATTCTAACTTGTCTAAAATGATTTGATCTTGGAACTGATAAAAAGTGCATTGGGTGTTGTTTTTGAAAATGAAACTGTATGGTTCTGTACGTTTATGAACAATTACTTCCTCTGATAATGTCTGTGAATTGTATTTTTAGAACATGTGATGCAAAAACTGTCACGCGACCATAATGGGCCTTTAATTAAATGATATAATTGTTTTGTTAAAGTGCGTGTTGCGTTAAAATGCATCTAATTTGAACTTGATTTCGTTTTAATTGTCAACACTAAACTAATTCATGTTGTATTTCTTCTTGTTACCGACACGATCGTATAATTATCGCGTTAATTTTAATTTTCCATGTGGGATATTAAAAATATGTGACAAGTTCTTTCTTGGCTTTGTTTCATTTCACGAAATCGACATGAGTTCGCCATGTTAATTACAGGTAGTAATTAGAACCGCGATCAGAAAGTCAACGTATAAGATAATTTAGTTGCGGGTAATTAAAAATCCATTAGCGGAGTGTATAACGTAAATTCGTATTTTTAATAAGGAATACATTAGGCAGACTCTCCGAGCACCTTTATGGCTGTATTATGTACCTGTAAGTAGCAATTTCTTTATTTTAACATTAATTACTTTTACAGGGATGAAAACTGCCTTTATTAATTTTTTCTTAACTCCCCATCGACTCGATAAATGATTTAAAGTGATTACAATTTATCGGTGCGTACGAGCTTACTTACTATCTGATTATACTGTTAGCAAACGTTTACTTACCGTCTTTAAGACCCTCCTAATATTTCCCCTTGTCTCCAAGACGCACGTCGTTAAATTCATAGATTAAGCATCCCTTATTTGAGCTTAGTTAACTTGTATGCAAACGACTATTTACCAATTAGCATGTTGCGTTATTACTATCTAAAAATTGTAAATATTAAAATTTAAAATAACGATAAATCAGTTCAATTAATTACGGGACAAATAATTTATATTCAAGAAGTATTACATGACACGAAAATTTATACAGTTTTTTGCGTTCGTTTACTTAGGAATAATTTCATCATTAATATCATTTTTTTTATTCAATCATTCGACATATTTAATCAACACACATTTTAAACGAACAAATTATTTGTAAGCATACATGTGAAACATAATTTAAAACCGGTCATAAAAAGTATGATGCATTTTATTGCACTAATTTGCATTAAAAGAGAAATTACAATGCACACTTCTATTTGCGTCGCTTTAATTAATTTAACTCGAGTCTCGATTGGTTTTTCAAATAGCATTAGATTATTTTTTAATTTTTCTTTTTTTTACAATATGAAAATTTCGCGCCGCAGATAAAGTGAAACTGACAAGAGTCGTAAACGTTTTCGTTAGTGTAACAACAGGGCGCGCTTTAATAATTTTAATCACACTTTTTGTTCACCTTACAATTTTTTCCTTCTTTTTACAGAGAGGAACATAAAAGTTGTTAATTATGATAAATATTCACAGCTTTTTCCTGGGAGAGCCATAGAACGGAAGTCCGTATTGTTATTCAGGGGGCTCGTTTGTATTAGTGTTTAACCCTTGCCTTTTAGCCTTGCTAACTTCCTGCTATCCTTCTGCCCCCTGGGAGGGTAGTCCTGTGTGCTTAAATCCTGCTGCTGCATACCTCTTATGTCCTCTGTCCTTCATTAGATTTCGCCTTAAGTCTCTGTTTAACAAATTTGCGATCGGAATTTTAAAACAATCCGGTGTTTTACATGATCCGGTGTGACCTTTAATAATAGCAGGCCGTTATTAACACATTGAAAAAGTCGCAAATCACAGATTGACTCGCAGGGTCTTAGGTCAGGAGTCAGCATGTCACGTCGTACTATCTTCTGCAACCAAACAGTAGCACCCGTGCCATGTAAATCATATTTGCACATGCATTTAAAGATGCACACACATATTCCGTGTGCTAATCAAGTTTCAGTTGCTACTCCTCGAAATTGAGTCCTATGTGGAATTTTTAATTAAAGTATCAATTGTTTCGCCTGAAATTAATTTTTTTAAGTGACGTTAAACAAGGCTCCTTGAAGAGTAAAGTGGCTGAAAGTGGTGAAAAGTTGTGGCAAAACTAAAAAATATAAAAAAACTCAGTTCAGTGGTTTACGGGTATTCTTAGTAATTTGTTAACTTTTTTCATTAGAAATTTGGTTAAAGTGGCTAAAAGTGGCGTCTCTACACTAAAGAAAATGTTTGAAGAACTTTTCATTTTAATTATTTGAATAGAAAAACTTACATTGCAAACAATAGGTGATCAACTTGGCCCATGATCAATCAATTCTTTGTCTCTGAAAAAAATTAAAAATTATTCTTGGGACGAGTGACGCCCACTTTTATAGCAGTAGATGGTTCAAAGTGACCGTCCGGCAGCCATTGGTCGTTACCTGACAGCCTCTAGAGTTATGGTTCAAAACTGATTATATTCTCAGAGTTATTATCATCACCGGAATGATCTTGACCAGCGGCGTCACAACTAGGGCGTTGGTGGTTTCTTTTCTTATCTATCCGATTCCGAAGAATTAAATTCCTGCCCCCAACTGCATCGTTTTCTTAGCAGTCAAAACCGTCATATGAAATTACCGCACTTTTTTAATTGGAACAACGAGAATTATTTACGAGTTGCGACGTTAAATAACTTCTTCTAACAATGCACTTTAACGACTGCGATTGTTGCACTATTTTTCTCGAGTCTTTTAATTATTATAATTTTACGGTATTTTTTTCGGTCAGAGCCGCACCTGAACTGCTCAGGTAAACTAATATTCACATCGAGAGACTATATAGCCGGTATAAACGAGCTGACTATTGTCTCAGAAAGTAAATGGATGACCACTGCAATGACTAACAGCCTCTGGCGATTTCATGTCAGAAGTATAACGTTGCGTTCGCCTATTTTTCAAAAAGAATTTTAATTTGAGGTATTGTTTATTTTTCCGTACGTATCATTTATATTTGCG
The DNA here is from genome assembly GCA_949768715.1 of Dascillus cervinus. Classification (NCBI taxonomy): domain Eukaryota; kingdom Metazoa; phylum Arthropoda; class Insecta; order Coleoptera; family Dascillidae; genus Dascillus; species Dascillus cervinus. Next base: position 5,910,664 of record OX458323.1, read on the forward strand.
TCTTTAATATCAACGGAAATTTAAACAAACGAAAATTACAAAATGCCATATTATTTTTTTTGGTATAACGAAAATTTTATTAAATTTCGCGAGCTTTAAATTCCAAGAGAAATGATGAAGATCATATCGATCATCTTGGTACATTGGCGCTGACAACTCTTTCACATAAACTTTATGCAGCTGCCCCAGGGAGTTTGCTTATACTGGAAGAAGCTTTTTACCGAAACTTAGGAATATTATTATATCGAGCTTTGACTTTTATAACCGTTCTCCCTTCCCTTTATTGTTTAAATCTGAAAATATAAAACAGTCACTAAGTAAAACTTTAATATTCATTATTCATTATTCAAATTATTCAATTTTTTTATAATTATCTTCGGCTAAAAGATACAGTTAAAATTACATCCCTCGAGACCTGTTTTCTTCCCTCAGTAGAATAACCTTTTTGGCCAATTAGAAACGGTCTTTCATTTTTGTTTAGGTGACAATGAAATTATCAGTATTTCTTGATTTTGTCCGAACGGTTTCATGGAAGAGATAAGATTGTATTTCTTACGGTCATTTGTGGCTGTCACTTCAAAGCATGACGTCACATATTTTCTATGTGACATATCACGTGGCTTCATACAAAGTCTTTATTGTGTAACAGCACATAAAGGGTACACTGTGCGTTTCTCTTCGGGCATATGAGACAACGAAGAACGCCGCTTTTTTTGATGACCCTGAGGGAATATCTAATGTATTTCAATGTCAACTCAAATGAACAGGTTTAAGTGTATATCTAGTTAATCATTGTTTTCAATAGAGTTTTAATTAATTTCTGAAATATTTTATTTCGGATTACCGGTTTCAGTAAAAACATTTACGATTTCATTATCACCACAAATTACAGTAACAGTAAAAGCTCATCGAAAACCAACGCGATTCAAATAAGCGGCATCTACCGTATTTCATGCGATGCCATTAAACTTGCCGATAAATTGTTTCTTGTTATTAGAGGATTTTAAGAGGTTTCTATGTAAAACTTGTGTAAAAGATGTACTTGAATAAATAATGGAAGAGTTATTGTTGAGATTTTGAGAAAAAAAACGAGTTATACAACCTTGTTTTAATTACAGCGAGAGGTGTAAAAAAGTTATCTCCTTAAAGATCTCAGTAATGATATTTATTGAACATTCTAAGAAACGGCAGGTTTTATTGTTGGGCGGCTTTTTAATTACGGTTTTTGACATTTTTTTCAAGGGAGTCTATTGACGATATAAATGAGAATGGCCCTCGAGTCTATTGTACCCTAAGATACACGACATTAGCAGCGCGTTTTTTCTACTTAATTGGTTTCTATTTAACACATCGACAAGTATCGCAAGTATTTTCTATATTTATCGATTATTTGATTAAAGCATTTTACACGGCCGTGTACAATGTACTTTTTGTTCAGTAAATTTTAATTATCTATTAATGTGGCTCCCCTCGCCGAAGGAAAAAGGATAAATTATCGAGTCATCTTTCATAGAAAATGGTTAGGTGAAATATTTCTGGTAGGAAGTGTGCTTTCCACGATTTTTTTTGTTGTTTTTCGATTGATTTTTGATTTTGTTTGAATTCGATTATAATGGAGCGTGTCAAACTTCGAATTCTTCACCAATTATACGTGAACAGTAAACATTATATAGTTTTACAATGCTTTCAGGACCCGTGGGGCACCCTGTGGGGGTCACCTCTTTTATTACTATTATTTGAAGATAAAAAATGTCTTCCAATTAAAAAGCTTGCCGCTGACTCTATATATCAATCTATAAGAGCACAGCATGGGGCGTCGTCTCGCGGACGCAGGCCTAAATATACATTAATATTAGATACAAAAAAATAAATTATGTTAAATTATACACGATATTTATATGGTATTATTTTATTTTTTCCCTGGTAGTAATGATTTCGACACTGTTTAGGTACTTTTGTATCTCTGGTTATTTATCATTTTCGTAATTCAACCCTAACCGCTACTAGAATTTTTTACATTTTATGTCGCACAACGGCATCAACAGAAAAGTCATTAAAAAAGAGAAACGATCTATTATAGATTTATAGATACTTTTTATCCCTTTGTATTGTATAATGGGTAACTAATAGTCGGTGTCGTAAGGGTATTGTAAGAAGCAACGGGGGTGCTTTTACCTTCCGGCCGGCTATTTCTTGGTTGACTTGCGACGCCGCTGTTGAATTTCGAGAATTATGTTTTTAAATGCCGTTTTAATTTACAAGCATTTAAATAATTGATTCGCCCTTTTAACGACGCGTTTACAACGAGCGATAAAAAGAACAACAAAAGCCAAATTAAACATGAAACATAATGCAAAACAAAAGTCTTGTTCTATAAAAGTCTCCAGTTGCAAACACGCGCTCACAAGTGAAAACCACGACGAAATGGCCAAGTGTACTTTTCTACCCCATTCTCTTATGTACAAAGCGCCATTGTTTCAGCAATCGCGTTCTTCCTCCATATGTGCGGACGTAAAAAGGCAATTAAATATTCATTTGTGCAATTCATCGTTTGGGCAATCGAATCTTCCGAGCCAACTTGTCAGAGGAAGATCCGCGCGAAGGTTCGCCGAAAATTATTTTCGTAAACGTTATGTTAATTTAATAGAATTGTGTATGTCAAAATGAACGCAAAAGGCCCGAAAATGACCAACCGGAGAGCTATCAATGGAATTAAAGAACCCTACTACATACGCACCAAATAAAAGCATTGTTATTTAACATCATATGTACGTCGGTTCATTTAATGTTTATTGCTCTAGTAAAGGGAACGTTTAAACGATACTGCAGAATTATTTTTTTTGATCCACCTTTCGGGAAACAGATTCACCAACGGATGCGTTCACGTAAACTGCACTCCAGGTTGGTTATGAACAGTCTAACGTGTCACACCTATAAAACTGAAACATAAACATGAACGGGCTCGCGCCAGACTTCTCTGTCATGAACGCTATGTTTGTTTAACATTTACAGTCATCCGACATAAGCCCTGTCAGTAAATGTATCTTGTCAGATTCAAGAATGATACGTTCAGCTAGATAACACATTCTACAGCGTATGACACATGCGATATGAAACATGTGTCAAGTCGAAAATTTCGTTTCTTATTCCTTTTGGCCGGTGTATCTGCAATTGATCTGAAAGCTCCGAGGAGACGAATTTTTTATGCGCGACAAATCATCCGTGAGGGTACGATATTTTGCTCAAATTTCGTAATAAGTTTAATCGGGCATGTAACTGCAACGCACCAAAATTCAGTTCGCATAAGGCCGCAAATTGCGAATTCCGGCTCAAAGAAGACCGCGTATTGGGTACAACATGTACAATGCAACTTTGTATATTAATATATGAAATTTCGCACGCTTCGGTGCGCTGGTTACTTGAAGGCATAAATATTGTCCTTTTCAGAGGAATATTTGCGCGCTACCTCTTTCTCCTCTAATTTCAGGAGTATTTTCGAGGGAATTTTCAACAGTATATTGAATAGGAGAGGGATCGACTGTAGGTAGTTCAGATTAAAGTAGACAAACGCTGCAAAATTTACACATGATTTTGCAATAAAACAACAAACAATCAACTGTAGTAGGTATTTACTTTGATCGTAATTTTTTGTTGTTTGCCACCGGAATCGTCAACAATTTACATTGCATTATTCGCAGTTCTGGTGCGGACATTCCTAGCGTCGCGGTCTGTGATCGCCAAGCGTGAAGTAATCGCTATACGAATGATTAAATTTCAACATAATTGTAACATGTACCAACGCAAAGGGAGCGTGCCCATCAAAGCTAGTGCGTGGATCGTTGATTTCCATGTCCTGTTAATCTTTATCTTCCACACGGCGAGTTCTAATTCTTGCAATTTTGAAAATTTCGAAACTACCGACGGGTAGGGTAAACACACCATTTTCAGCCACTTTACAAATAAATAAATAAATAAATAAATTTCACTTATAATCTCAGATGTTGTCCTTTTTGGAAATTTAAAAATGAGTGTCTTGAATTGGATAATATTGTTATTTCTTCTTTGGAAAAATTTTGAATATTAAATTTACAATAAGATCTTGGACTCAAGCCAAATTACCAATCCGTTTTGGTGGATTAGGTATAAGGTCTATAATTGATATTTCCTCGCCTGCCTTTTTGTCTTCTATATTTTCTAATTCTGAACTTATTATGTCCATTCTACCTTCTAGTTTTTCTAATTTTGAAATTACATCCCTTAACGAGGCTGTTGATTATTGGAAGGAAATTTCTAATTCGTCTTTACTTCCAAAAGAGCTTTCTATTGAAAGAAATTGGGACTTACCTATCTGTGAAAAAATATTTCAAAATGTATTATCTTCCTCAAATATCACACAAAAAGCTATCTTATTAGCTGGATCTGAACTTGAATCTGGAGCTTGGCTTGAAGCTCTTCCATCTTGTAAATTAGGTACTCTTTTAGAAAAAACATCTTACAAATTGCAATTTCACTTAGATTGGGCATCAATTTCTGTCATCCTCATATTTGCTCGTGCGGTTCTTCTGTAGACTCGTTGGGTCATCATGGTTTATCGTGCATTAAAAGTGCTGGTAGACTCTCTCGTAACAGCTGTATTAATGACATTATTAAACGTGCTTTCTCTTTTGCCAACATTCCTTGTATCCTTGGACCTAATGGTATTCTGAGGGATGATGGCAAACGTCCAGATGGTATTACAGTTATTCCATGGAAAGTAGGTAAACCCTTAGTTTGGGATTTTACTTGTACGGATACACTTGCCCCTTCTCATTTGACTAATTCTTCATTTTCTGCAAGATCTACTGCCCACTTGGCAGAAAATCTTAAGAAAAAAAAAAAGTCAATTTCTGATGATTATTTTTTTGTCGCCTTCGCTGTGGAAACTTTGGGTCCTTGCTGATGCCCTTTCTCACCTTGAAGATTTGGGGAGGCGTATTGTGCAAACAACGGGAATTCCTCAAGTCAAAACATATTTGAAGCAACGAATAAGTTTGGCTATACAGAGAGACAACGTTGCTAGTGTTCTTGGTACAGCCCCGCTTTCTTCTTATCTTAATGAGTTATTTTATTTATTCTAGTTATTACTTATGTTATGTTATTTTACTTTGTTGTTACTTTTTACTATATATTAAAATTTTATGAATGCGAAATAATAAAGAAATAAAAAATTTAAAGACTCGGTTCAAGATATAGATAGAGTAATGCCATTTGGTAACATCTTCAATTAGAAATTTGGTTAAAGTGGCTAAAAGTGATTGTCTCTACCCTACGGGTAGATTTTTCAGCATTCCTCAGTGACAAAGCTAAAATGATGTATTTAAATCAGTTTAGCGACCGCATGGTTAATTTACGTGTTGTTCGTCGAAGGTCGCAGCGACTGAAACGTCATCAGGCTGTCAACTCCGATGTGAATCGATCACGATCCCTTTCAGCTGTAATCATTTTCTAATGACGTTCCTGCGTGCAGTTATGATTGCCTCTTTGTGTGATACGGCTATTGTCGTTTCGAACAACGACTATTGAAAAGTGTCATTACGTCGCGTTTGATTTTTTTTCTCTCCATCATATTGTCTCGAAGTTGAAAGCATCTTGTTCCAATTATTTTCGAAGGCCTTCCTTTGAACCGCTCACCTTCGGCACTTATTCTACACAGTTCAATTCCGGTCGATGCACGATTAAATTTTTTTCTCCAATTTAACACCATTCCCACTACAAATCAGAGACAAACTTTGCTTTATCTATATAATTTTAACTGCTAAATAGCAACGCATATTGTAGGAGTGTAATGTATCATTACCGTGTGCATTCTTCGTATTGTTACACAATATAGTTACAGCAGCCGTCAGCGGGGCGATGATGGCTCTTGGTGCGGTAACTGCTGCAATTCCATACTGGTATCGCGAGCCGGCCACTGTCACGAATGACTAAGGCGTTTTCGTGTTATTATGGTATTCATGATGGCTACTTGGAATTTGAAAAACATTTCGTGAATCTCGTTGTCGATGTTATTTTCTTCGGATTATCACCTCCGCGATTTTCAATCGATTGTGACGAACCAGCGACAAATTAATAAACCGAAGAGTGAAGAGTTCACTGGCCAATAGCTTTCAAATGGTCGACCACTTTTGATTATCGACGAGTCGCTAATTACCGAAAACCGGGAACATTTCGATCATAAAAAGAGCGACACGATTTGATAATTTGAAATAATAACGTGGAAGGGTCACAGATTTCGGAGCCGAAGACTTGAGTGCGCCCGTGGTCGTGACACTTCCCGAGACATGTGCACGAACCTATCATTATATGTTGAAACAAAATTGTGGCGTATTATATCTCTCCCGAGGTCGCGCTTCATACGCGCGGTCTTTTGCTTTTGATTTCGGATCCCCCTTCACTGCTATTATTTTAATTTTATTATTATTTGCCTTAAATGAGCCTCGTACAAATATCGTTTCGTCCCATTTTCGTCTCGTTAATTCGAATTGGCACCTTTTCCCCTCGTAAAGTCTTCTTTTATGCGCATAAAATTTTTTTTAACCAATATTTAATTAAAACATCTCCGCGGGTTGCAAGCGACATTGTTTTGTTGTAGTATGTGTCGGTGCCGCTGCTCTAGGTCTCACCAGGAGGGCACAGCTGTTGACCGGCCGATCCATCCTGAACCTTGATGTTCACTAAACGACCGCTTTCGGAATCATTTTACAAACATAAAAAATTATATACATTAGACCCGGTATAGTTTCGATCGAAATTTTACTTAATTGTTTTCTTTCGTCTTGGCCCGATGAAACGGTACAAATAACGAAAATCACTTAAAAAGACAAAACGAGAAAAAAAGTGACGTTCAATTAAAGATTCCTCCCATACCACCTTACGTAACCCATTAATAATTAACGTAATTATATAGACAAGTGACGCAATCATGGTATTTTTTACCAGCTAAGCATTCAGGATCGCCGCCTCCAGGCAACATAATACAAAACTAATTATAGACGACTTGACGTGCCCAGAATGCCGTGATTTTGTATAAAGGGACAAATGACAAATGGATGTGCTTTCCTATATAGCCAATTCGCTTTGATGGTTTTGACATTGGACTGAAATTGAAATGACCTGGACAATTTTTACGTTTTTTATTTTCAGTTAATAGTAGCCGTGTGAATGAAAAGGATAATCGATTGTGCGAGATCATAGAGGAAAAAATATCTCCCAATTTAATTAATTAAACCGTCATAAAGGATTTTTTTTTAAATCAAGGATTATTGTGAAAGAAACACGCCTTTTTTTCAAAACCGTATTTTGTGTTTGAACTTCTCTCACATTAAAAAAATATTAATTATTATTTATCTCTGACAATAGTATGACGTGTCCTTGTGAATCCATTCATCACAATAAATCATTATAAAAATATCAAATTCAATGACAAAATCACTCGTCTAATCGCAACTTGCACAATTAGCACGCTTTTGTACCTAATGATGTCATAAACATTGTTCGCAGGTGCATTAATTATCGAACTGCACGTTAGATGCATATAATGAGATTTGATATATCGGCGCCTGCAATGCTCATAAATTATTATTATTTAAACCTGCCCAAGGTGTACTGACATTACCAAGTCTCGAGCACACACAACACTCGTTTTCAATTCCGCACATTTCAACTTACTATTTTCAATTTTCAATTTTAAATTTTCAATTTTCCTTGTGACAATTACACGTTAATTAATTATTTCGCGCGACCTGTTCGAGACTCTCCGTGCAACTGAAAAACACATGCAGCGAACATTGTTCCATTTTAAACAGCCTCGGGCTGTTCTGTTATTTTTTTCGTGGGGTAGCTAACTGTAGGTCTTTTATTGCAGCGGAGGGTGTTTTTTATCTGGCCACTTTGTCGCTGACGTTGACATTCACTTGTTGAATGTGCTTTATTTCTCTCTGGATTGACTCAAGTATTTCGAAAGTGAATTAACGCTGAAAAAACAAACTTTTTGCGTCCGAGACAGATTTATACGGAAATTCGACGTAAGGATGATAAAAATTGTTTAATAAGTCGCGGTCCATCATGCAAAAGAGCTAACCTTGATTCTATCGCTTTATGACTAAAGCTATATAATTATGTTTTCTTGCAGGTAAGTTCTTTGTTTTACTACGTGACATTGGCAAGCTTATCCAAGGTCGTCCAATCGTCTCGGTAAGTTTGTCATATTAGCGCATTATCGTTACTATTTGATTTACATCGCGCCTGCAGTTAGTAATTGCCCTCCAAGTGCATTTCGTCGAGGCGAAAAACGCCGATCCTCACAGATTATAAAACGACTTGATATAAGTAATTGCCTCGACTGCATGTGTAATGCAACCGAGATGAAATTCCGGCTTCAATTTGATGATAAATAGGATTGTCGTTGGTAACTTATGGTAATGCGGTTACGCTTGCGCCGGCGGTTATAAAATTCGCAATTGCATCGGAGAAAAATTGAGAAATATTTATCTCGCAGTCGGGAAAGACTAGTGAAATGGTTATCAGAAGACCCGGGGAACGATCCATATTTATGCGACATGCGGCGCTCTTTGAAAGTGTAACCGTGCGCCACCGCAACTGTCAGCCGAACGCCCCATATCGCGCTTTCATGAATAATTCCTCACATATTTACAGGGCTGTCAAGTGGTCCTTTGTCATGCAAAACGCTGTCGCAACGTCATTTTCACTTCAAGTAACGCGAAACCGAAAAGTATATTCGATTATTTCGATTCGTTACGTCGAAAGAGTTGATGCGATTCGATTTTATTTAATACTTGCATGATATGTATCAATGAAGACATGAAGGTATTAAAATTTATTTCGTAACCCCCGATGACCGTTCCGCAATTCGGCTCTCAAGCACGCGTTTGGAAAAGTTACAACTCATAATTAGTTTCACTGCAGCCTGGTACTATATAAGTTTATATATAATATATAAACATATATATCGTCGTACATTTTTTTCCTGTGAGATTTCAATTTTTAATTAAGAGCCTCTCATGTTTCTCTGTGTATATCTATATTCAGCAAATATTTTTCAATAACGGTATCCATTCTTGTCCACATCCTCGAAGAAATTTTATTAAAAAAAACGCCGCTTGATTGAAAAATTTGCGAAAAAAACTTCAACTCTAATATATTAAAACTAATTTTTTAGTTACATACAGTCAAACTTACAAATTCGCCAAATAAAACGTAACAAAATTTATAATGATTTTACTAATCGTTTGTGTAAATCGCGATACTCAGTAATGAAATTGTTTGAATTTGAAGGCTCGTTCTGAATTTTTGTCATTAGCCAGAAAGTGATTTTCCAATAATTATAAAGTTGAAGACCTTCTCGAACAAGGGGAGCAAGTTAGAATATGCAAATATTAAAAATAGTTTGAATCCGCATTAAAAAATCCGCATAGAAAGAGACTCGAGTGTACCTACGATTGTCCTACGCAAAGCCAAACGAGACTGAATAATTCATAAGAGCGATAACCAGTGACATTACAGTGTGAATGTCGGTATTATAAAAATGACAAAACGGTTATGCAGACACTTTACGCGCCATTAAAGTGACATATGGCCCTTCGTTACTTTGCTAGAACGTATCGCTTGCTTTTACTGTTTATAATCGAAATAAAGTCGTGATAATCAAATTTTTTAAAAAGAAAACCCGCATAAAAGTATAAGCGAAATAAAATCAGATTAAACTCCGTAATACCCTAAAATCCTCTATTTTTATCGCTTTTATGCGTTCCTTTACCGGCGCGGGAATGACAAAATCTAATTTGAAAAATTGGGATAAAAAAGGGATTATAAAGGCGTTCTAAATTTAAGATATAATTTCGAACATGTAACTGCGAACAACCTATTATAGGGAGATGTATCAACATGTCTGTTTTAGTTACAGAGAAGCTGTACAAAACTTGATCCGTGGATAATTGAAAGTTACACAAGATTAGTTCTCGTCGGATAAAAATACCATAACAGATTCCTTCTATTGAAATGTCAAATTCTAGGAAATTTGACAATTTAAAATTTCAGGAAAAGTCTTCATTTCTTTTATGAATTATACCATAACGATTTACTTGTGAATATTGTAAATAAATTTTCAACTAAATCGCTCGAGACTTTTTTTCCCCTCAGCGCGCTTTTTATTTGACAATGGATTTTTGTTTTTCAATTTTAATGCGGTTATAAGTTCTGACTGAGTTGCACTATCCCGTTGACGGCTGCATGAATCGCAAGTTTCGACGGACATACACTAACACACACATAGTATACGATCTATACACACATTACATCTGTCAGAACATCTGCCTTACGCGCACATTTTAAACTCTATTCGAACTAGCGTTAAGGGTGAATTTTTGTTTTTTTTTGACTCGGACACTAAATCGCAGACATCTGCATATTTATGAAAAATGTTCAAATCATTTGGATCCTAATGATGAATGCCTTCGGAAAAACGACCAAATCAAGATCGCCTTTGTAAATGTATAAATTTCTCATTTCCAATTACATCATTGTAAGTAAGTTGGTCAACAAGAATAATGGCGCAAATGGGGCCGTCGAAATATGACGTATCATCATTCCCAATGGGGACATAATGACCGCTGACGCTCTGTAGAGTCGCCGCGAGTTCCCGTAAAGGCGGCGTCTTTACGGGCATTTTAATGCCTGTGTCGTTTCGTCTTACACACCTCGATAATTACAGTTCATTAAGGCAAACAATTCCAAATCATCAATGCACACACGGATTTAAAATAAACGGCCTGTGAGAGGTAGCGATTTTAGCATGCCCGTAATATTGATTGAATCTTGAGCTTGTGTATGAATGCAGAGATTCATAATTGATATAATAGCAACCCCCCGAGTAATGAGTCAGTCGGGCAGACGTGGCTGATTCAATATGCCGCGGCCGTGTGTTCGCCTCGCGAAATTATAAAAGTTCGGGGGGCAATTCTGTTTATCCACTTTGGTTGTTCCCTGCAAATCGATTTTATAATGTATTTCTGCCTGCTTCTGTCCGGCTTGCACACACACGCGCCTTTCTAAAGAACGGATTTTCAAATGAAAGTATCCAAATGCAACTGAAAAATCATACAAAACACCAACTCGATGTCTCATTTAATTAATTTTCCGAATAAACATTTTTGGCCTCTATTTCAAGAAATGTCAACACATCTCATAAATTTCAGATTTTTGCAGTAGATTCAGGAAAATATAACTTCAATGCATTTCGGTTCATTAACATTCTAAAGATATAGCCACTGTTCCGTCACTGTTGAATATATTCCTCTATTTCAACTGAAAATGTTCTGAAATTTTCAACAAGAATTTAAATACAGTGGAACTTCTCTGAGTCGAATCTCCAAGGAACCATAAAAAAGGGAACTTCGAAATACAGAAAGTGCAACTGTAGTTCGAAAAAGCCCTTAACTTTATAATAAATTGGAAAATCACTTTCTAGCCAATGACACAAATTCAAAACCAGCCTTCAAACGATTAATAAACGATTAGTAAGATCATTCGAAATGTAATCAAAATTATCTAACGTATCCCTAGTTTTGTCATACTTGGTCTTTTTTTAACATTGACCATATTCTACTTAAAAAAAAAAGTCAATCAATCAATGTTTGGAACCAATCGTACTCTCACGTCAATTTACTTGCAACAGTGACTTGTCTGAAACTATCGTTATTTTTATACCAATTCACAATCTTAATTTTTTCTTTTTTTGAATGCACTTTAATAACTAAATTCCAAACTAAAACTTCAACCATCAAATTTTTTATTTCTAAATTGACATAAATATGAAATCATTTGTACTCATTATCAACAATTGCTGGGATATACTGATTAACATTATTTTTCTAAATTGAACATACGAATATTTAGGCGGTAGAAGCAATGTCGTTTTTATGCATAAAAATAGACCCGAGTGTGACCCGGGTGAATCGACAAAAATATTAAAATTATTGATACTTGCGATTAAACGTCAAGTAAATTGAAATGGCACGTGTACCATCTGCAGTCGATGTAACCGGATGCAATGTCAGTCTTGATCTGCCCTGCGGGTTTTAATCTATAGGTAATTTTGCAGTGCAGTTCACATGTGCATTATGTATTTATTACAACGCGAACTGTAGAAAAATGAGCATTCATTTGATAGTAGTTTTTTTTGGACTAATTGGTAAAACCGGGGGCGTTTTAAGCACAATCTGCCTTAATATCGAATATCTGCGCCGTTATTGACATAACTTGGTCCCTCTCGGTAACGGTAAGGGTTAATACGAACTCATTCGCAGTTCGGTTTCTGACTAATTATTTCGGTCGGAAGATCATAATCCCCTCATATAATGGCCAGTTTCCAACTTATCAGATCTAGCATCATGGCCGCTATTTGCGTACGTTATGGTTACCCTTTAAGTTAAATTATGCGACATTACGGTAATTAAATCAATTTTTTTCTTCGCTGTTGCTTCACATGCAATTTGCATATATGACGCGCTGTGTGACTGCCTTAACGACATCCATATCACTGGGAAATCTTTTTTTAAACCGAGGTCTTCGGATTTTTTGAATAAAATTTTTACTTTCCGCCGTTGGGTATGGGAGCACATCTCGCTCGCTCCGCAGGAACGTGAGAAATTCTTAAAACTTTTCCAAAGTTTTTTTTCTCTTTTAAATTAAGTACACACTAGCGGATGCGGCATTTAATTACTGCGACTACGATGCAGGACAATCAACGACCATAACTAATATATTCGTCATAAAAAAGGTGAATTCTTGTGCGCAACCCTAATATTGCGTTAGGAAAGAAAAAACGACTGCAGTGTTATTTCTTAAAGCTGACATGTTACGTCTTTCTTGGCGAGAACGTCTTTGTAGATTTGATTCAGGTAGAAAACGCCATATGCACAGGAAGCAATAAAGGTAATATTTTATTCCCTTTTGTCATGCTCGAAATTAATTTCGTTAAATATTAATAAATGACATACGCAATCTTGATAGTGTCGTTACGTTGTTATGCCTTAACGAGTCCATTATTAATTACACGCAATTTAATCTTAATTTTAGATCTGTGATTTTGAGCACGCACGGCCCCAATTTGTTCGCCGAAAAAATTCCGATGGACGGTGAATCTTTTAATTGTTAACATTATTGGTTAAACAGTCTCTGTTACATTCATGATGGTATATCGAGAAATTCTTTGAAATACATGTCGTGACCAACGTTTCGTTCATCAGATATGGGTCCCAACTCATCCATCAAACGCTGGGTGTGAACACCCGATGAATAAGATAACAAAAACACTTTGTAACAACCTTTGTCTAACTGACCTTTTACATGGGTTTGCAAGAAAAAAGTCATTTATCTTAAATGAGGGTTAAAATTACTTTTGACGGTCGTTATAAGCACCCGATTTTAAAAGTTTATCCCTCCCGATGCAACCCCTCCGCCTCGTGTTCGTTTTTTATCACCTTGCAGCCATCTCCATCTACAAACAGTACAGAACATTACCGGAGCTAATTGTAGGTTGTCAAGGTGTCGATTTGTAGACCCGGAGATTTTATCAAAAATAAATATTACACGTTCAAACTATACCTACAAAACTACCCGTCTCACGCTTTTTTCGCGTCTCTAACTATATGGATGTAAAGACTATTTCGGTTAACGTTTCCAGATCGATCTTGATAATTCTGATTGAGAGAGACTGGTTCCGATTGCATGTTCACGTTTGTTAGCGGAAACGGAAAGCTATGCAGATGGCATTGTATCAGACACTTAACATGCACAGGGCAGGAAACTGAGGCCTAATTTCACCATCGCGAACTCTTATCTTTACGGCCAAACGACAATTTTAAAAACTATTCATAAGCACAAATACCTATCCTCACTCGGACTAAATTTCTGCTTGATGGGGCATCAAGTCTTCCTTTTACGTTCCACAACAAGCACACTTTTTAATTAACAGAACGCGACCAATGATTATTAGGCAGCAACAGCTGTTCTTTCTTGCTGGAAACTGCCGTTTTTCTATTTCTACAGACAAATCAAGAATCAATTTTATCACTTCAATTTTATCAATGTTGACAAAAGGGCACAAAGATGGCAATTCTACAGGATTCCCCGAAAAGAACTTCAATGCTATTGCTACGAGAGCCAGAGAGTGGCAATGGCTAACCGCTATCAAGTTTATTTTTGATCTGTCTGTATATACTTAGCGCGGTTTCACTCTTTGCATAGGATGAAAAAAAGGATATCAAATATCTTTTAATCCTCGCGGCAGATGATATTAATTTATGTGTTTACAAAATTTGGGTCACAAGCTAAACTGTTCGAACATCATGCGAATATGTAGAGTAATAATCCGAGAACAATGGTAAAATGGTATGTTTTATGGGTAAGTAATATGTGTGCGTGATCAGGTTATGAAGCAAGTCGAAGGATACAAATGCACCTTTCAGTTACAATAATTATTTACACATTTCTCGGCAAAAACTAGTAATTTACGTGTATGGGAAAATATTTTTTTATGGTCGTCGATTTTTTTTTGGTCCATTCAAAATTAAAAATCGTGCTCCACCTACTGAACAACCCGCTTTGATTGGCAAGAGAGGCGACCCTATGTACACTCGATTGTATATGTAGTCCACTTCTAACAAGTGTACTTAAACATCTCAAATAAAGGGTATGCGTGCATTATATACGACCCCCATGCATGGGAACCGGTCACATGACAGATGTTATGTACTCCTGTACATAATTGTCGACATATTTTCTGCTAGACTCGAAATCTAATGAAAAATTCTAGTTACACAACCGTTTCCGATTTATTAATCAGAAAGTTTTATTTTTAATTGGTCGTATGCGCGCATTCCTGACACGCAATTTTCGACCAAAACTGAGACCGAAGGAATTACATGATGGTTGGATGAATTCAGAAACGACTGAACATTTTTTTAGCACAATAGCTCCTCTACCTAATATTTAGCAAACCTCTATTGATACAGATTTAAGGCTCTTTACTGTTTATTTAATAGGTCGGGATGAGTAGATATAAAGAAGGACGAGCTATGTAAACTATTTTCGTGCTTAAATGGCATTTTTCCCTCTTTAGAAATAAAATATTATATTCGCTTCTATTATTCTGCCAATCATAGTTTGTTGTGTCGTTTACCGGATTTTTTCTTGGAAATATGTTATTTTTATTAAAGCAATGAGGAACCAATAAAAATTTCGTGTTGATGTATGTCATTGTATGGTAGGTTGGTGCCATTGGTTTCTATTGTCACGTACACACACGACCAATAGGGAGCCTCACCTTTGTGTAACGCACAAGGACCTATTGTCACAATTGTCACGCAACTAATCCCGGATTTGTAAAAAAAAATGTCATTGTTACGTGGTTCGGTTAGTTGTCATTGGTGCAGCTTACTGGACTGTAATTAATCGATGCACCTCTCATTGGCAACTACTTTGGATGCAATTTGCATTTTCAAGGATTTTTTTCTCTTTAACACCCACCGATGGATAAAAACAGGAACAATAAAATCCCGGAGATCAACTCATTCAATATAATTTACTTGCATTTACGGAACACCCCAACAATTTTTACCCCTTGTTAGGTATTAATGCATAACCCTTTATAGTATATTATATACATATATATAATACTATACATATAGAAAGCGAGCTTTTCATTATGTGTGTATTATTTATGTTTGGATGGCCGCTTTATCCTAACTGGGGAGATGCTGCCACTACGTTTACATTGCATGACTCACGCGATTTTGAGATCACAGCACATTTACAAGGGATGAAGATATTTATTGCGTCAGTTAAATTGCAACAATGCTGTTCGCCGTGTTAAAACAAAAATAAAAGAAAACTAAATCAATCCTGTTTTTCTATAACGACTTAATACATAATACAGTTCTACCTCGATAATACGGATTAATTAAAACAATGTCAATCTGCAGTAAGTAGATTCAGGCATATTTTTATATAAACGCCATGCGTTTATAATTCATTCAATTTTTTAATTGGATGAGAAGTGCAGTTCGAGAATAAAACAGTTTGAGATTTATTTGGAGCAACATCTAATAAAGGAAAAATTAATTGTGGATTTCTGAACTGGGATTTTAGAGAATATTTGAATGTATTCTCCAATCAGAAAAATATTTTTTTAATTGCCTGGGATGTGGTTTGAGAATAAAAAAATTGAGTCCCAAACAATCTTAATCACAAAATTAACCAGTAACCAATTAATAATAGGTTACGGGTTTGACTTTTTTCACCCGTGACAACTTTTATTACCAAAGCTATAAATTGATATAAGTAGAAAACAAACTAATGAACTTTATTAATCAAAATGTATTTTATTAGAAAAGGTATATATGTATTCATAAACATAAAGTTTTAATATTAATCAACAAGCTTAATCAATTTCTTAAGAATTAATGAAAATTTAGAAAATGGAATTTTCGTACCTACTCTTTCATGCACATACGATTGGATAAGAGTACGCAAAGTAGGTGATAATACTGCGCAGCAACTAACCTGCACATAAATTGCAAACGAAGGCACTAATATTTAAATATTTAATAGAATTCTCGCTCTTTGCACTTCAAAGTTCTCTAAAAATTTCTTTGCATTCTGGACATATCCAGATTTTCTTTTTTGATATATTTTTAGGACTATTGTATACCTACTAGTTTTGTAATCTTTGTTTTTTTTTTTTAAGAAGCATATCTAGTTGCGACTAATATAGAGAGCTGGTTATGATGTCCCACTGGTATTTAAAGAGCAAAAACGTCTATTGCAACAACACAAAAAGAAATCTCAGAAACTTGCAATCAGTTGATAACCTTCAGATACTATTCATTATTTGCAAAGTATTACGTTGCATTACCAAATAATCTTACTTTGAAAACGATCAAAATAAAAGACGAAATCGACAAAATAACTCAAACATACCTGCCTTCTTTGTTTTGCTGCCTACAGTCAAACTCCCCTATAACGAACTTCTATTTAACAAATTTTTCCATATAGCAAATTTTTTTGGGGAACCTTCACCCTGAAGAAGTTTTTATTGCATTTTATACCCCTTATAACAAAATAAAAATTTCCGTCTAACAAATTTTTTTCTCCCAACTTTTAAAATTTTTAAGATTTAAAAAGTTTTCGTTTTGTTGCTTCACCTTGCGACATGTATCACCACGTAAATCTTGAAAATACGTTGTTTTATGTCATTTTAATGCCTAAAATCGTGTTACTTTGTAAATTCTTGTGGAGCTGAAAGGGTTAAACTAACTTTTTTTTTTCAACATGAATTTCTATGTAACAATTTTTTTAAGGCCACCGTGATGCTTCGTTATATGGAAGTTCGACTGTATTTCAATAATTCTTTGACACAAGAATACAGTAGAATCCGGTTATAACGAACTTCAAGGGACCGTCAAAATCGGTTCGTTATATCCGAAGTTCGTTATAAGCGTTATTGAAATAATACATGGAAAAGTGTTTTATGAGACCTTTATTGTCTAATATAAATATGCATATGTATAAAACCATTAAGAATATAAGGACTAAACTTAAGTGAAACAAAGCAAAATGCAACAAATAATTTTATTTGAAAAAATTTGTTATTTTCGATTGAACTGTCGCATTTTTAAAGTATAAATTGTCGTTTCAAAGTCACTAAGATTTTCAATAATTGAGTTTGGCACACCGTAAAACTGTAAAAAATTACGAATGTTGTTATTACTAGATAAAATCTGTAATGCTGGTGCTTCCGGTTCATCCTCATTCCTCATTGGCTTCTTCTTGGGCACTTTTGTCTACCACAATTACCCAAATATTCTGTTGTAACTAATAAATTGTTTACATTAATAATCATTCATTTTTAAGTTTTTGAAAAAATTTGAATTTTTTAATTGAAGGGCTCTATGCAAGAAGTACCTAAGTCACTTTTCATATTCTGTGATATTTGAGATTTATAATTCTGTTTAATCTGGAAATCACATTGTTTTGATTTTGACTGATCCTTTTTACTAAAGAAAACTTACTTTAGTAAAAAAAAATCATTCAACGTCAAAACAATGTGATTTACAGGTCACATTGAAACATCAAATATAAAATATAAAATATGAAATATGAAAAGTGACTTAGGTACTTCTCGCATAGAGCCCTTCAATTATTGCTGAAATTCACGTTCCCTTTGTTTCTATTTTTGTAACTATTACTCATTTAATGACAAGTCATCATCAGATTCATAGGTTATTACGCGTTATATACAATGCAAAGTTCGTTATAGTCAGCTTTTTCAGGTTCGTTATATGCGATAGTTCGTTATATCCGAGTTCGTTATAACCTATTAATTTTTACATTGTTACATAGGGGAAAATGTCGGGATTTAGAGTAAAGTTCGTTATAACCGGTAGTTCGCTATAACCGAAGCCGTTATAACCGGATTCTACTGTAAGTACATTCCGTTGCTTAAAACGTGACTAAAGTTATCTTCAAATCGCAAACCATTTCTTTCCTATTTGCACTGCGTACTCTTATCGGCCGCGTCCTCTTACACCAGCTTAGCCTACAATCTAGACTACAACCTACATAAGTACATAAAAATAAGTCGGATTATCGAAACATTACTGTACACAGATTGTTTCCGAAAAATTGTAATTATAATGTTAATTAAATGTTTTGTGAAATAGTTTCTTCACAAGCAGGTAATTAGGAAGCAGATAGTTTGCCAGTCAGTATCTTTTGTCCTTTTTTTATGGGGAACATCAATTTTATATGTCGCGTGAATGAAGAAACCGGTGAGAACATTGAAAGAAAACAATATGTTAGAGATTGGCTATAATTATAGGTTTCGTTGTCCACCGCCGAATTCCATTTAAAATTGGTTTCCCTTTAGGTAAAGCACGGCATTTGTGTATACCGGTTCCAAGACATTAACCACGATTTTATAGCATAATTTCGACGCAATTTTTTCTCGTACTTTATCAAATGCACAGTTCGAACGAAAGTTTAATTGAAACAAGTTTCCGTAATGCACGCCATAAAATTATGCCTGCGCTGTCCCCCGAAGAGAAAAATCATGTTACAGATTTTACGATACCTGGCTCAGCGGGGCATGTCGTTTGCGGGACGATTAACTAAAGCTAAATTTCACAAACCTTTGGTCGTTTCCAACCCACTTTTCAATTTAATGTGCACTAATTTTTGAGTCGCATCGCAACGTAAATTAAAAAATTGAGAGAAGAAAAACGAGTTGTCGTGGCTTCGAATTTTCATTATCTTATAATATATTCGGACACATATATTACATGTTCGAGTCATCCTGGCAGGTACTGCTTTAGAGTTGCCGCAAACTAATTCCAAACTAGTAGAGGGCGGACCGGCGTGCCTGTCACTTGCCACTTTCCGTCCTCGACCTCTTAGACCTACACCGTCTTCCCATCAAGGACCACTTTTAATGCCTAGATTCACAACTGTATTCTTTCTTCGATCTTAAAAATTTAACTGCGAAATTTCGCATAAAACTTTATGCAAGTACCATACAGTTGTAACAATTTTTGTACTACAGACAGGTATTACGAATGTAAAACAAGTTGTTATGACGGTGTTTACAAGTCGTAAAGGAGACCAGATAATATATTTCGATTTCGGTCCCTTTGCCAACCATCCACCGACGTACCTGAACGGTTCCTAATATAAAATTGTGGTTTTTGGTTTCTGAGGCACAAAAAATGAGTACGACAGACCGTTTAATGTTGAAAAATCGGCTCATGTTTCTTTCAGGCCGGTTTAGTTATGACATTTAATAAAAAAAAATATTTTGAACTCTTACCTAGTTACGTACGCGCTAAAAAAGAATTCCTTTTCTGTGAGATACCTGCAGATTAGGCACATTTGTGTGATTATTACGGTCAGTTAGTTTTGTGAAAACCGTGTCCAAGGTATAACAATGTATGGCGCTTGTTACTGTAATATTACCTGAGAAAGCTTTTTTCAAATTTTTTATTACAAAATGTAACGACCCATAAAAAATTAAGCAATTTTCAACCAATATGATCGTTTTAGATTAAACCAAAAAAAAAGTTATCCACTTTGGGAAAAATTAATTGAGGTCCTCCGAAATGTAACAGGTAGTTAAATGAAATGATAAATTTTTGATAATATTTCGTCTCGGTATTTTCCTGATTTTGTCAATAAGAAGAAATTAAGGAAAAAATCGTATTTTTTGTGCGTTATAATACAAAAGAATAAACTCTAAATATACATTGCGTGGCGGCGGGGACAAGTGTATGCTACCCACTTAAGAAGCGATCAGGATGACTTGGGTCGAACTCGTAGTCATCAACTTTAGCGATTGTATAATACTGCTCTGTCATTCTTTATTGTATTTTTTACATGACCGCGGCGCCTAGCTTGCCGCTTTTTCCGTAATAAACAATGCAACGTTGGTAAATATTCTCCGATAGGAGAATATCGTTAAGAATGTTACTGACACGATCCTATCTACAAATTTAGCTTCTTGTTCTTATTATGACTTTTTTATTTGCGGTCAGGCATCTCCAGTAAGTTTTTATTCGTTAATTTAGCCGATTATAAACATCAAGGAGGAAAAGCTCAAACTATCGGTGTGTCAAATGCATTCGATGTTGCACGAACTGATTAAATAATGGCTTTACCGCATTTTAACGAGCTGTAAAACTCTTTTTGACATTGTTTTTCAAAATGTCATCTTTACGGTGTGCTCATATGAAATAGAAGTTAACAACATGGGTGGCCCAAACCGACAAAGATACAATTGCTTAGCTGGATACTAGTAAAGTAATAGTATCCTTAATCCTATTTTACATTGTTGTTGTACAGTAGGCTTTTATGAGTATACTTGTTTTAAGCTTAACTACGAATAAATACAATTTTTTTCGCCATTTAAACAGCTGATTTGATTTGAAAAGGGTTTCGCTTTTCGGTACCTGCTGCACTAGAGGCCGCTTATTTGGTTTATTGGTTAATCGAATCAGTTTAAACCAAAGATAAATGTAAAATTCTCACTTATAATTGTTTCAAGCGCGTAAACGAATAGAGCATGAGGGCAGATTACGTTGTTTCTATCCTGCTATTACCCTAAAATTCACTTAACCTTCCGGAGCTAACAATACGGTCTCAGAGACCGATATTTACGATTTTTGCCAAGCATTTTTTCCCTAGTTGAGGCAAATTTCTGCCGTCCTCAGTACCTTTCGATCTCAAATAGAGTCAGTTACCCTCAAGTTGTCAGAGTTGAGCATTGAACAGTTCTTAAGTTATAAACGATTTCGGTCTCACAGACCGATGTTAGTCTATTAGTTATATAATTGGCTAAGTTCGTCTGTAACTCTATATTTACCTTAATCAACGGTGCTTTGCTAGCATTAATATATTATTTTATTCGAGATTATTCTTGGAAATGTTTCTTGCAACTAAACAATATTTTATCAACTCATTGCGTTGCTGCTAGTTTAGTTATAATTATTGTTGAAATAAGTTCTATACTGTTTCGTTAGGTGTAATATTTTCACTTCTCCATCAGTATATAAAAAATGGCTGCCTGCACTGGTGAGGAAGTACAGAAAACACTTTTTAACTTTAATAAATTTATCATACATTTTCGAAACTTTAGGACTGATTATTTCGAAAACTTTCCTCTTCAAGGTCATACGAATTTGACATATTTCTACTCAGAAAAATGTGCCGCATCCAAATTCGCGATCAAAAGTATGGGGTGTTATTTAAAAAAATTGACGATGACGTCATAGTGCGAAAACAAAAGACGATCGTAAAATTATAAATATTAAAGAAGATGCTGTTTTAAAAACTAAAGTTGACCGGTCCGAGTATTTTTTGTGAAAATTTTTCTAAAATGTTTTATCGAATTTATTCCATACTTTACGAAAGCACTGTATATAAACATAATAACCCGGAAGAAAAAATTCTAAGAAGAAAATTTTTAGAACTTCTTGGACACCAGCTAGTTGAGGGGCATATTAAAAATCGAGTTACTAGTACCGGCGTTTCGAAAACTATTAAATTACGTACCTATTCAAGAAATTTACAACATTTCTGATCCTAATCAGAAAACCCCAATCTATGGAAGATGTTATTATTGCTGCAGCAAGAAAAATAGAAAATCGAAATACAAATGGCAGAAATGCCCAAAATTTATGTGCTTGGAGCATTTAGTACCGATATGCCAGACATGTGTTCTCCAAGAAGAACAGTAATTTGGACTGCAAAGTTTCAGTTCCTCCGAAATATTGGGACAATTAGTTTCTTTTATATTCATTTAACAAAATGTTAAGTTTCGTTTGCGTCCTATTTTATAATAAAAGAAAGTAATCATGTCGTATTTTTTAATTTTCTAATATTTTACGTTTCACTAAATTTTTAATTTTTTATAATTTTATATTTTTTATAATAAAAGCTATATGAACACACAAACTTGGTTAAATTACCCAAACACTTTATATTTAAGAAATAAAATTTAAACCAAGTAATTTTCCAAAAGGCGGCTGTTATTTTTCCAATTGGTCTATGAGACCGATGTTCGACTTCATATCTTATAAAGCTATGTTAGTTCCCAAAGGTTAAAGTTACGAAGTACAGTTTCTTTAAAAAGCTCTTCGAACAGATAGGTAGTGTTTATATAACTTCCGCTTAATTTAGTGCGTTCTGTGTAAAGAAAACTTGTGGGTCTTCTCCCAAGACCCTCAGTTTTTCCGAAAGCTTCTGGTGTAATGAACGGAAATTATTCAAGGTATGGACGTAATTAGTTAAGGGAAGATCTCCCGACTGGACGATAAGTCTCCTAGTTGATACTAGACATGGGTTGGGCTCTTGGGGTGCAGTGTCCCTGAACAGGGGTTACGCGTCACCTACGCCGTCTACCTTGTCAGTATCCCTTCTCCGTATCAAACTCCGCCTTTGGTGCGCACGCTGAGTAACCCCCACTTTGTTACAGCTTTGGACAAGTTGGGATCACGACATCTTTTCACTAACAGTGCTCCTGAACCAGTACAACCTAATGTGGTGTTCGATATTGCCAGTTTGGTTCTTTACGGATGTCAAGCGTTGCCGATACGCCTGAAAATACTCCTCGATCGACTGTTCTCCGTGCTCCAGAAGGAACAAGTGATTCAAGTTTTGCATGGATTTGGATGGACCCCTGAAGATTACGCCCGAGGCTACATTCTTCAGGTAAGATCGAACGCATCCTTTGATACTTGAAGCTAATGTTAACCCAATATCGCTGATTGTTTCGCTCGCAATCGTGTCTTGATAAGCTTTTTCTGAAATCGATTTGCATATCACGATGCAATCCGCTTGGCACAAAAGTGTGTCATAATGAAATTTGTTTCGGAATTCGTGATTTGTTTAAGTAGCAATAAAGCAGCACCCTCCGGGCAGAGAGATATTTACAAACAGCCGATAATTGCCTGTAGTAACATTGAATTTTAGTGTTTACTTCTTTAAGCATTCGAATTTTCAACGTTTCGATCTGTTAGTAAACTTCCGACGCAAAGCAACTGAAAAATAAAGGGCCATCGTTCGGTTCATTATTGAGTTCCGTGCTAATGCCTTCGGGAATGTTGAATATAAATTATTCAAATCCAGTTGCCATTCTTGGATCTGCAATTAAAATGTCCAATATGCAGTTGTACAAAATACTATGGCACGAACATATTGGACCCTATTAATATTTAAACTATCGGACTAGCCAATTTCGTGCAACAATATATTATGGTCTGAATCACAGACACTAAAATTATAGAGCATTTTGCATATCATTTTTAGAGACACAATAATTTTAGGGTAGGCATAATTTTTAAAATAGGGGTTTACTTGATTTTAAAGAAGTAAATTTTTATATCGGATATACAAGATTCGGGCATCTAATCATACAGTTTGTTTAATAATAAGCGGGTATGCGAATGGACGATTAATTTCAGGAAACTTTTTAATTGCCTTTAGGATCAATCGACAGTTGATTTTAAAGTTAATAAGAAAGGAGACGCGACAAAGGTGTCGGCTGTAATGATGAATAAGTAATTGTTTATGCTGGTTCAAATTTGGATGGAGGCAGGTAACTTATCGGCCGCGTTTATTTATAAACGTACGGGAGACATTTTGCAGGCTTCCTTCCTAAACAGAACGCTTTCGAAGTTCGATATTTTTACACATCTTATTCATAAAATATATATATTTTTTTTGCTGGAAATATTCCCCTCTGCAATCTGCTACTCGTCTAAATTACTCGCTGGTAGGTGCAAATAACACATAAAATCGCTCTTAAAATAAGAAACGCTCGAAGAATCGGGGAATAGTGGCTATAATTTATTTGAAAATTGTTGAACCATAAATTTTAGCCTCAAGCATAAAACCATTAAGCAGCTTACAAAATTTTTTTCAATGTTTATTTTGAACTGTCTACATGACGTACTTGCGTATCAAATCGAGAAACGGTATCAAACCCCTATCGATACTTGAAATCAAACACTGACCGATTCCTTTTACTAATGGCCGATTCAATTACTAATAAGAGCGATCCGCTGGATTCCTACCGCACATCTTCCCTTTGCTATCAAACATCAATATTTAATTTCAATCGCTATTTACATGCAAATATCCACGAAAACGTTTTGTCGGTCGCTGTATACTTACCTATACACTCAATTCTCTCTAACTCACACACTCTACAGTGTTACCTCGCATAACGAACAATTCGGTTTACGAACACAATTTTCTAATAAATTTTGACGCGATCTACGAACAATGCCTCGGTTTACGAACGCACAAACTATTGATTAGTTCTTTAAAAAAATTGAAAAGTTCTAAAATTAACTCAAAACTTCTTTTAATTTCTTTCCACAAATATAATGAATGCAATTGGACTATAAATAGTATTGTAACTGTTTTGGTTGAAACTTCTCCATTGTAATTGCACGTAATTATTTTATAGGGGTCTTAAAAATTATAAAGTTGCTGAGATGCATTTTTAAAAGTTAATATTATTTAATTTTCATTTTATTGCATATCATTATATTTTATTAGTGACAATTTAGTGTTTGCATTTTTGTTCGGATACTTGCATTAAACCTCTGTAAAATCACAAATCGGTGAGATACTGAATTTTTAGAATTCTATTTCGTATATTTGCCACACATAAATCCATGAAAAGTCAAAAAACAATACGTTTCTGGCCGAGCGAATAGATAAATTGGATTTGCATTAGTTTCAATGCGAACAATTTAAATTACAATGAGTTTAAAAAAATATTATTCTTTAACTCAAACAAATATGAATGTTTCAGTTATGGAGAGTTGACTGTACAATATACAGGGCTTGTAGAGTTTGACTAAAAATATTCTGCGTTTATGACTTTAAACCGCAATCAACTTTTAGTGATGATAATGAGGGTTCATTGCAGGGTGCTGGTTGCTTTGAAAAATATTTTTGTAGATACTTCAGAACCGTACTTAAATATTTCAACTTTAGTTAAGTTCAGAACAAATAATCAAATACAAGTCATATAATTCATCAAGTATTTAAGTTAATCAATAACCCCACATACCTACCTAATTATTAGAAGAGGTTTAATGTTTACTCATATTTATATCTAAGCATCAAGAAATTTATAAAAATTTACCAAATACAGCCCTGGCCACTTCTGCCCATGCTGATTATTACGGCTTACCTACTTTTATGGCCGGATCACTTATAGTATTGTAAAAGGCACAGTCATAAACGCAGAATAAGTTTAGACAAACTCTAACAGGACAGTTAAAATGCAATTTATTTCATCGTCTGCCTTCCTCACTGAAAAATTAAAACACATACAGTTAAACCTCATCGAAATTTCATGCGATATAACAATTTTCGTTTTTTCTATAACTCAAAATATTTTGGAAGTTGGAATGAAGGTCTGTAATTCACGATTGTTTTGTCTTTTGATAAACTGTAGTTTTATCACTTTCAATCAAACTGGTTTGAATGCTAATTAAATTAAATTAAATGGAGAAAAGTTGATTTTAAACTGTTTAGGATAAACCATTATTGAAACACCTTGTATAAAGGATTTACCTATTCGAAATTTTGCATAATGTTTATATCGTTCGATTGTACATAAAAAATTATTAACAATTAAAAGCTTTTAAATATGGCTGTGCAACTTGATACCCTTGATCGTATTGCAATTGAACTAATAATGCAATATCTTCTAAAATCACGAACGGCAGCGATTTTGAATTTTAGTAAATAATTACCGAAATGGCACAATTTTTATTTGATTATTTAGACCATGAGTTATTGAAAGTACAGTAGAGCGTCGATTATCCGAACGTCAATTATCCGAAACGTCAATCATCCGAATGACGATTTGATTTATCGGAACGTCAATCATCCGAATCGTTGTTAACTTTGCCATTACATTACATTATAATGTGATTGAAATATTATTTGTTGTTCAATATATGTTTATATTCTATCATTTTGAGCGTTTTAGTGCTCATAAACTGTTCGGTCATCCGAATTTTCGATTATACGAACGGTAGTCGGTCCCAATTAGTTCGGATAATCGACGCTCTACTGTATTTGTTTTGCGAGGAACACGATGGTGCAATTAAAAATCGATTTGCTCCAAGATTGACAGAGATAGAAAACTATAAATCGAGAAAATGGCCGTAGCTCCGTTAATACTGGAGCAACTCAATTTATTCTTGTTCCATCGTTTCCGGCAGGAAAAGTTATCCTAGTGAAAAAAAAAGAAAAAAGCCAAACCAAGGAAAACACTTTTTTTTCTTTCTTGCTTAGAGCGTCATATAAACATGAAAACTTATGTATTTTTTTGCGAGAAACGCGATGATGCAATTAAAAATCGATTTGCTCTAAGATTGACAGAGATAGAAATCTTAAACCTAAACTAACATAACCTAACCTATCTTAACCTGACCAAACTCGGTTTATCTTTTCGTGTTTCTCTTTCGGGGATATTTTTAGAATTTTTACACTGTTGAGGTTAAGTTGTGATTATTTAGCTGTTCTAAATAAACAATTGCACTGTTAAAAAAGAAAAAAAGAACATTGACCTGAGCACACCTTATGAAAATGTCCACTGCAATTTGCATGTTTTTTTTTTGGCCAGAGAGTTATATAAAAATGAAAACTTATGTACAGTAGAGCGTCGATTATCCGAACGTCAATTATCCGAAACGTCAATCATCCGAATGACGATTTGATTTACCCGAACGTCAATCATCCGAATCGTCGTTAACTTTGCCATTACATTACATTATAATGTCATTGAAATATTATTTGTTGTTCAATATATGTTTATATTCTATCATTTTGAGCGTTTTAGTGCTCATAAACTATGACTGTTCGGTCATCCGAATCTTCGATTATACGAACGGTAGTCGGCCCCAATTAGTTCGGATAATCGACGCTCTACTGTATTTAAATGTTAAAAGGTTAACTCGAAATCGGAATTGATTGGTTTTAATATTATATGCCACCCCGTATAAATTGCTTTGTTTTTTCCAGATTGAATTGTCACATATTTAAAACGTATTTTTTTATTAAATTCAGGAGGCTCACGGAAGCACTCTTGACCGATGGAGTATCTGCAGTCCTGAAGAAGAACCCTTGGTTCTACAGCAATTTCTGCGGTTCGGAGAAACGCGAGCCATAACGCAACAGCTGCTATTAGCGCAGCAGGTACTTCAGGAACCCACACTGGAGCGTTTCGATCATCGCTCCCAAACGAATCCACGTCGGGCAATGTCTCCTAACCGCCGCCCGTCCCCGCCAACTTTTTTATCTTCCGCTTTTCATCAGTCAAGATTACCAGCAATGTCACCACACCAAAAACACCCCCTTAACTTTTTAAAAATGTCACCGTCGAATAGTTCGATTGCGTCGACGTCTCCACCGCGCAGTATTAACAGCAGTCCGATGAACTCTTCACCGTTGAATCGACTACAAAACATGCAACCGTTTGATTTTCGAAAAATCGGTGCCGGGCTCGCAGGATTTCCTAATCACATTAGCCCTGATTTATCAAACCGAAGGAAAACGTCGGAAAGTGACAGCTCGGTTTGTCTTAATTTAAGTATGGGAGCTCCCTTGCCCATGTGTCCGCCGCTACCGCCCTCGTCTCTATCGACTTCCTTGAGTAGTTCTGCGGCTGTCATGGCTGCAAACTCTCTCGCTGCTGCTAGCCTGGTAGCTTCCTCATTTTCGGGGTTGATGTCAACGGGAATGTCAACAGGAAGTAAGTCGCCATCAACGGCAGATCCTGCTAGCGGCGGCGGCACTAGCGAATTCGGCTCGGAAGAAGACGACGAAGACGAAAACTCCCATAGTGCTTTAAATTTAAGTAGAGATCAAGACATTTTAAAATCCTCGCGTCAACCTCGCTCTTTACCTTCTAGAAAATCAAACACACTCACCAAAAGACATTGGGGTTCCCCGGGTTTACCACTAAATTTAGGAACGCAATTTATAAATCCAGCGACTGGGAAAAAAAGAGTACAATGTAACGTGTGTCTAAAAACGTTTTGCGATAAAGGAGCGTTGAAAATTCACTTTTCCGCAGTTCATTTGCGAGAAATGCACAAATGCACGGTCGAGGGCTGCAATATGATGTTCAGCTCAAGAAGGTCTAGAAATCGCCACAGTGCAAATCCGAATCCAAAATTGCACTCTCCGCACCTGCGGAGGAAAATTTCCCCGCACGATGGAAGAAGTGCGCAAGCTCATCCGATGTTAATGTCTCCGCAAGCTGGGCTTCCTTTATCAACCGCGGCTGCGTTGAATCCCTTAAATCCTTTTGGAACCTTTCCGTTAATCACACCTACCTCTGATATGCGCCACCATTCTGCTTTGTCCGCAATTGATTTTAAACAGAGCTTAGATCTCAGTATTCACCGCCACGAGATGGAACAGGAAAGGAGAGATTTTTCCATTTCGGCAGGTGCTTTAGCTCTGACAGCAAACCACCACCAAGAAGACGACGAAGACGACGACGACGACGGCATTGTCGTGGTTGGAGGAGACGAAGAATACGAACCGGAGAAACTGAACAACAGCAACGGAATTTCAGACCAACCTGAAGATTTCAGTATGCCCTCGAAACGCAAAAAAGTTTCGGTGTCCGATGTGGACGAAGATATTGCCAGTAATATAGACAGCAACGAAGATTCGCTGAGTGTAATTGACACACACAGTTTGAAGGATGAGTCGAGCATACCGACAAACAAAAGAAAACGTAAAAGTCAAAATCCCACAAGATGTACGGTACCGTCCATGATTGATGAAGCAAGCGATGGTGATTCATCCAACGATGTTTTTCCCGAACATAACTGCAAATTGAGTGAAGAAATTGAAAAACATTCTGTTGATATATCAAATTTTAGTAATAAAAAAAAAACAGAAGACATAAAACGAGAAGATGCCAGTAACCTGCGAAATTTGCCATTAAATTTAGATAAAAATGTTCACGATGTAAACGCAAATGAACCAGAAAAAAATATTCACACTGAAATAAAAACTAGTTTAACACCGCTGTTTACGGCAGACAAATTAAAAAAAGAAAAATCGTTTCAGGAAATCGAAAACGTGGAAGACGCCGATGAGAGACCGGCCAGTTCAGTCGAAAGCAATAAAAGCGACGAATCTTTCGACTCATCAAACGCTTTGCGACATTTAGAGAGTCTGTCCCACGGAAATTTCGGAGATCTGGTCACTGGAAGTTTTCATTTGAGCGGCTCGCAGTTCCCACCGTTGGGGTTTATGGTGAGCGGAGGGGCGTCGAGTCCGGCTCGTTCTCAAGCATCAACAGGAGGAAGTTCAAACGGACCCGATTCTCCCGATGAAAATAGTCAGAACCAATTGTTTGGACATTTTGATAACGGTACGTTTATAAGCAACATGGATGTTCCTATCGACAAAGAAAATCCTCGGCGGTGTACGGCTTGTGGGAAAATATTTCAGAACCACTTCGGCGTTAAAACCCACTATCAGAACGTACATCTCAAATTGATGCACAAATGCAACGTCGACGGCTGCAACGCGGCGTTTCCATCAAAACGCAGTCGAGATAGGCACAGTGCGAATTTGAATCTGCACAGAAAACTATTATCGACTTCTTCTGATAAATGTACGACAAATTTATTCTTGGAGAAGTCACCTTTTGCTTCGTTGGCCAGCAATCCTGCGTTACAAGGTGATTTCTTCGCGCGATTATGTGCAGAAGAAGCCTTAAAAAATCATCATTTGCCGCCACCTCCGGGCAGTTTGGACCAACTAATACTTAACGGAGACAGAATACCACCTCCGCCGTTTCTTCTCCCGCCTTTAGGCGCTCTGCGATTTCCTTTAGCGAGCTTCAACAGTTTTTCCCAATTAAATGGTTCCTCGATGGCGCTAAAGGAACGTTCTTCCTCGAATTCTCCTGTGTCGCAGTCGCCTCCTCCCGAAGGCCCTTCAATCTACGTTTACAGCGTGGACGACGAACTTCCTGCGGCAGACAAAGATGGCAATCTACCTTGTCGACTTTGTAACGCCACTTTTAACAATTCATCGCAATTAAAAGAACATTTTGAACAAAATCATTTAACGGAAATGTTCAAATGTACAGTTACAGGGTGTCCCAAAGTATTCATATCACGAACGAAGAGGAATCTGCATTCTGAAAACGAATCTTTACATACGGTCAAACGAAGAGATGCAGAGAACGCGATTTCGTGACAATTAAGTGTACTAGTTTCAATGTTTTCGGAGTGATAAGTGAAGCAAATTTGTACTTATTAAATGACTAGAAAATTTAATATGTGATTGACTGTATATTCTGTTGTGATTAGTTTATAGTTTTTATTGTTTTTCGACGCCAGTTTTCTAATTTTTTTTATTTATTCTGCTCGTGAAAGTTGAAAAAGTTATTAGTTTTATAAGTAAGCAAAGGTGGTGCTTTTTTATATCATCAATGCCAGTCTCGTAAAATACTCAGTGTACATAAAAATAAAATAGAAATAGATCTCTGATAAGTTGTGATTTCAAATTTACCGTTAATGTGTAAATAATATCAGATTGCTCATTTCTCTTTAAAATAAAACAAAAATTTATAGTAAAACTGTTGATATATTTCAAATATATTTTTTTTATTCAACTGAAAACAATGTCTGTATAAAATTCTGTTTCCAGTGATTTAAACTCTTTCTCGATTCCCTCAGCGATTAATTAATGTTTCAGTTGTTAAATTAGATAATGCGTATATTTATATGTGCAATAATAATGTGTGTATATATTTACATAACCCCTGCTATGCCTGTAAATGTATAGATGTATATATCGACCAATACATGGATCGTTGCAGGAAAATTCTAACCGAACCTGTATATAAACTCTGATCCTATTGTCCTCAGCGTATACGAATATGTTTAATATAAAAAAATGCGAAATTACTCATAATAATTTTTTTCTGTCATTTTCTCCTTATTTTAAGACATTTTCCACGATTCCAGTTCGACATTGTGAGAAAAACTTTTAAAAATTCGAAGTAGCTTATTGCGTAAAAACTGAGTCGATTTACTTAGCACTCCTGTAAATGTTATTTGTTATTGCATATTAAAACTTGTGTACAGTGATCGATATGTATTGCCTTTGGGCTTCAATAAATTATAGCTGTCATCTCCTTGGTTTTATTTTTTTCGCAGGAAAAAGAATATCAGCGTTTCAAAATCCGGCAAATTCCGGCGTTATTAGTTTAGTTTTATTAAAATCACAATAGTAGTTTAGGAGAGTGTCACGAAACAATATATTTCTTTATGGAAAATTAAAACAGATTCGGTCAGTATCCAGTGGTGATTGGAAATGAATACGCCCCCCTGTTGGGTGACGTCTCGCATGCCCCCCGTGGTAAGTCGCCCAGCCTCATTATTTACCAGTCCTTTGCGAAGCCCGCCGAACTATTATTATACAGGATGTTTAACACCTGTAATTTTTATCTGCATCAATTTTATCCGTTTTAAATTACGATTTACAAAATATTTTTCTACGGTCCAACGAACTATTTCGCTTACTGACCTAACAAATCCTAATGTAAGCTGTCAACAGGCATCAAACGCTTCCCTGCATCCAACAAGAGATTTAACTCTGCATGTAAATCAGAACCTAATGGACGTTACAAAATACTGGACTAAACTTCTTGAGATTATTTCCATGGAAACGACATAAATAAATTGTCTAAAAAGAATTTAATAAAAGCTTCATTTCATTTTGAAAATACACCTAGTTAAAAACAATGCTGATAAACAATTTTTTAAAGGAAGGATATTTCTTATAATTAAACATAAATATTTTTAATACCGCGCGTTTTTTTCTTCGTTGTCATAGAATTTTTTACCACACGTTTTGTTTGAGATTGAACATTTTAGCTAAAAATTGATTATGTCAGTATTTATCATAAACAACGGGGATGAGGTAATGCGTAGGTCAAGATCGTTTTCGGTATAAATATCTTTAATAGGAAGGAGATAAAGAAAAGTTAGCAGTATATAAGTCGCGGCACTAAATAACCGATGTTCGCGTTGGAAGCAGAAAAGCAGAAGATATCATCTTGGTAAAGTCTCATGTCTCTGAGTAAAATATTACCCCATTTATCACTGTAGTTGACGACATATCAAATACTAGGAGCTTTCGCTCTCACCCACTGACTTATTATTTTGACCAAAAGATATCGAAACTTTTACGACGAGGGTCAGTTCCGATTTTAATTCGCTAACAAAAATTATTGGGGCGAAAATTACAGAATACAAATTCGTTTTAATTATAAACTGTCGAAGGGAGCGCTTTTAACAAAAGGGGGAAATTTAAAAGATGTCCTATTCTAATTCCTATTTGGTGACTAGAGAATTTAAGGGTGTCATTCATACATTTCCAAGCAATATTAATGTATCTGCTACTACTTCACATGTCAAAATAGTATGATATATGACGATTGCATATCGCGGTAACAGCAGCCCGATTCAATGATCTATGGATCGTAGAATCACTCCTACCGTATGCGGCATTCTTTGAAAATCAATCAACTTATTACATCGGTTATACTATATGGTCATATCTAAACGATATATAAGTTTTTACATGATAATAGATACACAAACTTCATCGATAAATAGAACCATATTTGATAGCTTTTTGCCAAAACTACATCGACAAAAGTAAATATAGTATTGATTACCCTCAACTGAATTAATGAATTACTGTTTGAATTGCAATTTTTAATTTCTTTTCGAAATTTGATTCTGAAATTTTAGACTAAAACGAATTTATTCTATTTAGCATCCCCATGCATTTACATTAAGGTTCTTATTTGGTCCAATGATTTAATTTTGCCACAGGACATCCGAGATAAACTGAAAATGTAAATGAGAGACGGGAGAGGGATGGGATCCAGCATCCCTTGACCACAAGATAGATTGATTTTATATTTATAGTCGTTTCCAGAATACCGTTGCGTCATTGTTACTTCCCTGT
Organism: Dascillus cervinus; assembly: GCA_949768715.1. Classification (NCBI taxonomy): domain Eukaryota; kingdom Metazoa; phylum Arthropoda; class Insecta; order Coleoptera; family Dascillidae; genus Dascillus; species Dascillus cervinus. The sequence goes on from OX458323.1 coordinate 5,944,315, forward strand.
ATTGGTTTGAGTGCTTTGCAAAATAAAATTTACCCCGTTTCGTTACTTTTTCGTTTCTTTATAGTTTCTGCTTTTTATACCACTTAATTTATTTACCGGAATCGACACAACTTTCATCACCCCTTAGGCGAAAGGCAAATGCAGGAAATCTTAAATATTTGAAAATAGAAAATCCTCGTTTCAACGCTGTCACTTTTTATATTCTTATGTGTGGGTATTAGGACGGTCTCTCTGAGGAACGGGAAATTCTTTTGTGCGCTCTACTCTAAATCGACAACCTGAAATCTTCGACTACATTTCACAAAATAAAACAAACAAAAAAAATAGAAAAATTAAAGATATGTTTTCAAATATAATTCCCTGTATAAATAGAAGAATCTTAAACGTATCTATTTGACTGAAACCGAACTGAATAAAGCAAAAATTCAACTAATCACCAGGTATAGTGCGTAAAATTATTTTACAACCGATATTTATTAAAGTATTCATAGGACATGGTAAAAAAATTACCATCGAAATGAATGTGGGGTAAGGTAATGGTATTAATGACCAATTCAATGCTATTCAAGCATAATCATGCGCTTTGTATGATAGATTAATGGATGATATGACATTCGAATGACACTGGCGACCAACTTGGGTGGCCGCGAAACAAACTTTTCAATAAAAACGGTCACACTTTTATGTATAAATAATGACAAGTTTGTCTATTTGCTGGCAATAAGAAAGAAGCTCTGATTAGAAGCATTATCTTCAAAGAGTTGTAATCACCGATTTCTATACAGTTGGAACAATAATGTTTCGACGCCATTCAAAAATGAATACCCATCAATAAATGTAATTATTGTTTGCTTATTTTTAAATAAATACTTAAGGTGATCGTGCCCAGTTTTCGAGTTAGACAAAAATCAAGTTCGATTAAGTACCAAGACATTTTTATAAGAAATCAAATTAATTGAGAGTTAAGAGCTAAATTATTGCGAATTGTATTTCAGTTTTCTTTACTTCAGACAATAGGGCGTAACTCATTAGCCTCTCTGACCTTAAATTACTTCATCTTTCTTCTCGCATAATTTCATATAAATATGTAAAACATGTTAGAGTTCTCAAATACTTATAGTGCGTTTATGACTTGACGCTTTAAGTAGCTTCCAACAGGCCCTTAGCACACAATGAAAATACAAGGAGCGGCGCCTACCTGTAAATTCTAAATTTGCCTACTTGCAGATCTTTATGTAAAACTACACGGTAATATTAGGGAAACTTTCACATTTAAACAACTAAATACTTTAAATGTAACTTATGCATCAAACTAATTGTCATCAATATCACTTTCACCGCGAGTTTTCGCTTAAATTTATTATAAATTGAGCCACAAGCTGCTTTCTGTACAAATATAATACAGTCAAACTTCCATATAACGAAGCGTCACGGTGACCTTAAAAAAATCGTTATATAGAAAATTTGTTATGTAAAAATTCACGTTGGAAAGAAAAATTTCAGGCCTATGTAAGATTTTCAGAAAATTTCGACTTTGCTTTGACATTTTGAACAGTAATGCTTATTCTAGTGTTTCACGAAAACTACCATATTTTTTCCCATAAGACCGTCCCGCTGTTATGAAACAATTTTTAAAAGACAAGGAAAAGTATAGTTAAAAAATAAAAAAATTTCGACGCAATAAAACCTTATCGGTTTTATTTAACATTGTAAAATTTTTGTAAGCTTAAATTAGTGCCCCTTACTTCGTCGGCTAATTCCTTATAAATTGTTCAACTCTGACCACATCTGACAATATTACTACAACCGAGTTTTTCTCCAAAATTACAGTAAAACAACAAAAAGAAAACGTTTTAATTCTTAAAAATCTGCAAAGTTGCGAGAAAAAATTCGTTATACGGAAATTTTTACTTCGTATGCATTAAAAACGTCTCCAGAATGAAGATTCCCCAAAAAATTCTCTATATAGAGAAATTCGTTACATAGAAATAAGTTATAGGGGAGTTTGACTGATATTGTAATACACCCCTGAACGGAGTTGTCTCGCACCAGTGGCGGCTCGTACATAAGTGCTGCAGAACTGGAGAACTGCCAAAAAATTAACGCCAAAAAAATTAACTTCGTTTGTATTTAATTTATAAAACATAATATTGAAAAAATTGAATTTCGTCACAGAATTTTATTTTCTTAATCACAACAACTTCTATTATCTCGTAACTCCATGCAGTATCTCCATGCATTCGAGAATCCAACATTCCAACAAACCAGTTAAGTTTTGTTGTGGTTTCAGCGAAGCGGACCATTGTTTTTATACTGGGCCATTCGAGGCAGTGTGCCGTACTACTGCCGTACTGGTTGAGACACCCCCCACTATCCCCTCGCGTCCTGCACATACCCAAACTTTTTCTTTCTTTATGTGCTGTATTTCACGCAGTTTTGTCATACCCTAGTCACTCAAATATAATGCCTTGACTAAATGTATTGTAAGCAACAATTGTATGATGGCGTTCTCAACGGTCCCGAGAACAATCGAGAATTTGTTCGAACTTCGGCCGGAAATTTACATGGCTCGCAGAAACTTATCTTCAAGTGCGTGGGTTTTAATTTTCGTCAGTTATTATTTTATGTTTCATTATCTGTGCAATTCTGTTCCAGATTTCGAACGTGATGTTACGTGCGGTTTTTCGCTTTGTGGCTTTGTCGTTGTAAATTTTGATTTTATACTTTCGTGTTCGTGTATTGTATTAGTGTTTTTGACAATGAATGTTGTGGACAATTTGATTAACTTTAAGCGATTTGTGAAGTGTAGTTACGAAGAAAAATAGATTTGAAAAATATAGGTCGACCGCTTCCGGAAATTATTATTGAAACAAGCAGTATTAGTCGTGGAAAACCATATACCTAAACGTCACTTCAACAAAGAAATTTATGCAAGGATTTGCAGGATACTGGATTTGTGGCTGTCACAAGAAAAATGCTCTTTTTTGCTTTCCATGTTTGTTTTTTGGTGGAGATAAAGCATGGATACAGGTAGGAATGATTGATTTAGTACACTTGAGTGAAAAAATAAAAAAGCATGAAAACTTCAAAAGTCATCTTCACAATTCAATAGAGTTAGCAATATTAGGAACAATAAACATCCAATCTCCAATTTGGTGATTTTGCATTTATTTATTTATATTATACATCTGAAACAGTGATAGCAAAAATTCCAAATGCCGCATTTAACCCGCCAGAGCTGACTCGAAATAAATTTTATTCGCGGTTAGCGCCCTGTTTGATAGGCACTGGTTTGTAGCGCGCTATCAGCTACTTATCGGTAACTCAATACGATTCAAAATATATCAACTAAAGTCGCCGCTTATTGTATGCGAGCAATGCGTAAACTTACGCATCTATACAATTTCAGTGTTAACAACCTTGTCCATGCTTTCTATTGAAAAGAAATTTATATCCGAAATTAAAAATTTTAATGGAAAGGTCATTGATAAATTTGCCACTAAGAAAGACCGCAGGATCGATCTGATCTACAAAAAATAGGCAAATTTAAATAAAAACACGACCCTGATTATATGAGATGCAAATTGCAGAACACCTGTTTTATTGCACCACGAGCCGCCACTGTGTCGCACTATACTTATTAGAGAACTATAACATAAAATAATGTACGAAAACAACAATTTTAAATGATTCATTGTCCACTATATTGAAATTGGGATATATTGATACGGAATTGATCAAACACACATTGAGTTTTTTTTTTATATGATAAAAGTAATTGTTTTTGGGCTGGTCGTTTGACTTTTCCGGTCCTTATAAAATATTAAAACACGCTGTATACATGTTGAGCAGTTCTAGTCCAACGCATCTTACGGTTCCGACTAATTACTTTTATCTGGAGGTAGCATCTATGCATGCGAAACTCGTAACTTGTATGCCATCACGCTATTCCCATTTGTAAATCTAAAATTATAGCGATATCTTCCATGCCAGTATAAATCTATTAAAAACCATTAATTTTTGTCTGTTATTCGCAAAATGTGCAAGTCTCATCATTCGTACTTGAAAAGATGCAGAAAAGAAACAATCACAACTCGGAATTCTTGTTTCGAGTAACGTTAAAACGTGCAATTAGTAAATGATAGGGGAATTACATCTGAATTGGACGTGCGACAATTATACATTGAAGATTAACATAATGAGTGGTCGAGCAGAACAGTCGGTTAATAAGTAAGCACCGATCGTCCTGTGGCTAAAACACGCGATTTAGGAGAAATTCGGTAAATTATACGTTCATTTAAAACATGTTGATGATGGCCCCAGTTATGTCCACTTTTATTGATTATACGTTTATTTTTGTTTAAGAATAAAACAAAAAAAAACAACTTAAAAAATGTATGAAAAAATTAATTTTGTCCCATTTCCTGTTAACTTCATTGGCAACCCATTTACTTTCATTATTCTTAACACACACCACCCCTAATTTTTGAAGTTATTGCCCTACCGCCATCTGTAACCGACTTCGAGAACTAGACAGTTGAATAAATTATACGTAGATAGCGCTCCCAACTTAATTCTGATCAGACACATGACGTTTATTCAAAACGTATATACCTCAGAAATTGGTTTTGCATGATCACTTTGCACATCAGAGAATTACTTTAGTTGATTCAGGTAAGATTTTTTCACCGCTTTAATTAAAACCAGTGCTTGTGCAATCGCCATGCTGTAGGCTTTTGCAGACTCATACGTATGTTTACATTTCTTTGTTAGTTAAACCTATTTTTATAATCAGCCTTTGTTTTCCTTAATTTGAAAATCATTGTAGGTGCAAATTATGGATCAGCGAATGGAACAATCGAGCGACTCGGATTCCGATCAACTGTTAAATTCTTGGGTTTTCGTCGAAGAAACCAGCTCCTCGAATACAGCCGTAAGGAAAAATTTCTATTTAAATTGCGTTAAAGACCCCGTGGAGGAACTCAACGAACATGATTTGGGATCAGTTTATTCGGACATTGAGTCTGACACGGATGGTATCAGTGTGATAAGTGAAAGTGAAGAAAATTGTTCAGAACAAGGTCTTTCATTATTGAAAGATAGTGAATGTATCGAACAAAGTCACGACCTTACTTCTGGCGTCGTGCCAGAATCTAAGGAAATGCAAATGAAAAAGTTTATTTCACCCACGTGCATTATTGGAGCCGGTATTATGGTACTATCGATTGTATTAATTCAGTATTTTAATGATAAAGAATTTTCTAAAATGAGGGTAACCAAGACATATCGGTCAGTTTTGACTCCATCTAATTATAGTCATAAAGAGCAGCTAAGCAATGAGAAGAATGAAAACTATTTAACTGGCACTTTTACAGCAAATAGCAAAAATTTTGGGGAATTGAAACTCGCTTGTTATTGTAAACATAAAAATAAAAAATTGAATGAATACAACAATAAGTACAGAAGGGAAAAATACAATTTTGACAGGTTCAAACAGAAGGAAAAGCTGCTGCAAGCAAAAGAAGATTATTTAAATAAGCGAGAACAATTTTTAATACAAAAGGAACACGAGCTGTTACGAAAAAAATCAGTAGACAAGCAAAACACTGGAAATAAAATCACTGGCAATTGGTACAATACCATGCATAAAGGGAGGAATGAAATTAGGAATAAAGAACAAATAAGCGATTGGATTTTTGAAAGGGCCAACTTGAGAAGCACTAGCCGTAATAAAGCACAATGGTATTTCCAGTGGATGACAAATAGAGAGAAATTTCGATCGAAGAATTGCAAATCTTGAAAGTATTTTTTCTTATAAGCATATTTATTATTAAATAGAAAACCGTGTAAAATGTCTAAAATAAAATTTATAAAACGGGTTAAGACTGTCAATATATATTGTCAATACCGCCGAAAAAGTTTAATGCAAACGATCAATATTTATTGACAATGCATTCAGTTTCGAGCTAGCAGCAAGAGTGTGAACGTGTCTTGTGAAAAGGGGCCATTCATTTATTACGCAAGAGATTTTAGGGGGGAGAATGTTGGCCAACATCTTATTTTTTCTTATTTGGGGAAGGGAGGGGTCGTGCCAAGTAATTACGTAAGATTTTATTTTTTTGCAATAAATTGTATTCTGAGACATACATCTCCTAGCAACTCCGGGCGTTACTCCTTTTTATCGGCGACGAGCCTGCAAAATTTCCTAACTACATATACATTTTTTTTTTTTTAATCAAAATCTCCTTAAGTATAAGTAATTAAACATACACCAAACAATTTCTAACCTAGTCAATGCATAAAATTAATTTATTTGTTTTAATAGACAATTGATTGTTACCGAAAATAAACAGTTTTTTGCTTCCCTTGTTAAAATTGTATGTCAAGCAGTTAGAAGATTTTGCAGGCTCATTGTCAATATGTTTTATAAAATTATTCGAACAGGTGTCTCTATTTTCTGCTAAAAGGGTAGTTTAACAAATTATTGTCACTGAAAATTTACTCTTTAGAAAGTGGCATAAAACGAATCTTTAAAGAAATCGAAAAGGTTTGAATTTTTTTAAACAGCAAATTCACCCATTGTGTGTCAAAACCACAAAAAATGTCTTTTAAAATCAATGAATTTTGATGTAAATTTAAATTTATTTGTAACAATTCTATTAGTTTTTGCAAAATTACCCAACATTTTTAGTGAAATATTGGTTATCTAAAATTTTAGGCAAAATTACCTGAATTTCACAGTGAATTCTAATAATTTGGGTCTGTAAAATTAACCTAAATTTTAACAGTGTACATGCGATCTCTAGCACAGCACTAGAAATAATGAAGTCAATACCAAAAATATTTCAACCTTCATTAATATTTTAGGTCACATTTTCAATAATATTAAAAAAACTGGAATATTGTCAATATATATTGATAGTCTGAACCGCACTTAAGCACCAATTTTTGTTCCTGCAAAAAGTAAAAATCCCTATTTTTGTTTTGCGGTATGGTCGGTGTAATTTTAAAAGTTTATTAAAATGCTGCGTGTTTCAACCAGGACTATTAAATTACTAAACAATGTGTTGAAACATAATTCATGCATTTATTACGATAAGCGAAACTACAGGGCGCTTGTGCGTATTCCCAACTTCTGCGTTAATGGAGCTTTCTACTCAAATGGTTAGTTTTAGGTTAAGTTATAAACATTCTAAAAGCAACATTAACAATTTATTAATTTGCAGATGCCAAATTATCGAAGTCGCCACTTGCAAGCTTGATAGCGAAAGATGGTGGTGCAGCGGAAAAGGAAAAAGAACCGGAACCGAAAAAAGACGAAGAGGAAGCGCGGCGTTCGAAAGAAGCCTCTTGGCGTACAATGAAATACACACTGATTGTGTTCGGAATATCTTTTTCATGTCTTGGTGTGTACCTAATATTTGAGCTGGGTAAACCAATGATTAATGAAGATGGAAGCGTGATGACCGACGAATATTCAAAAATGCCTATCTGGCAGCAGTACATTTATCGAACATTTAGGGAGTTAGATTATTACAAAAGAGTAAGTTTTAGTAAATGTAATAAAGAGATTTTCATAGTTTTCCTGTTAGCTCATCAAAGAACCATCGCGAGAAAAATTATTACCTGATGTTGTGAAATATCCATATTTTCAACCACCTTACACCGTTGTACTCGAATTAACTGATGTTTTGGTGCACCCAGATTGGACTTATAAAACAGGATGGCGTTTTAAAAAGCGTCCAGGTATTTCTTTTGACCATTATTCATGTCTGTTAAGTCCAGATTTGTTTTAGGCATTGAGCATTTTTTGGACAGTATAAATGGAGTCTATGAAGTTGTTATTTACACGGCAGAACAAGGAATGACTGTATTTCCAATAATTGAAGCGTTGGACCCTAAAAACGTTATCGCTTATAAACTAGTTAGAGACGCCACACATTTTGTTGACGGCCATCACGTAAAAAATTTAGATAAGCTCAACAGAGATTTAACCAAAGTAATTGTCGTTGATTGGAATATGGATTCAGTTAAATTTCATCCTGACAACGTTTTACACATTCCTAGGTGGTCCGGTAATGACGACGATTTCACATTGATTGATTTAGCTGCTTTTTTAAGAAGTAACTTTTGAATTAGTTAAAAACTTATTTACTGTAACATTTCTTTTAGCAATTGCACAATCTGAAATTGAGGATGTGCGGGAAGTTCTAAAATATTACAACAATTTTGATAATCCACTTGCAACATTTCGTGAAAAACAGAAAAAACTTATGGAACAGCAGGAACTGGAGAGGGAATCGAAGAATTCACAAACTGCACCACCGATTAAACGTTGGTCACCAAGTTTTTTGAACAAACCATTTTAATTGTTTCTAATTTTTATGAATGACTGAATTTCACAAACTTGTGTATTGTAAAATGGATTGTATATCAATTGAATACAAGTTGTATTATATCAAGTGTTCATCATTGGTAACTTTGTTATAATTGGAGCTACAAAGTCGGTTAAATTAGTAAAGAATTGACATTTTTCCCGCTCATTACCACAGTGAAAGCTGAAAAAATCGAACGTCAACTGTTCAAGATATTCACGAAAATAACATTTTTTATATACTTTTTTTACATATTTCAAAGGGATGTTTAATTCTGAGTAAAAAAGTCTTAATACACTGGTTCTATTAAATTAACTACCTAGAAGTTGCAAGCAATTAAAATTTTTATTTCAACTACAAAAATCACGTAGGCAATGAAACAGTTGAAAATCGCAATTATTAAAATGTCAAAAACAATTGAATAAATCTACCAGTTAATACAGTCAAACTTCCCTATAACTAAGGTGACCAACTATTTTTTATACAACAGGAGTACAAATGAATTTTCATTGGATATGGTGATTGGGTTTGAATAAAAACACTAATGGCCGGTTGCACCATCCATTCGTAAAATCAATCGGTTCGTCAACCGTAGATCGACCAATTTAACCGACGATTCCCCGATTATACAAATAAGTAGTTGCACCACTCCCAACCAACAGATGGTTAGCTAACCGACGTTTCTATTGGTTATTACTGAAGTGAAGGTAGCAATATAACCTCAACTCAAAAGTTTGTGTTGTGGCGTGTCGAATAATTTTTTTATGAGGTAAGTTACTTGTTAGTTCGAAAGTAGTTATTGCTTATTTTTGCTTCATAACTAATAAAATAGATTTTATTATTATTTAGAATGGAAAGCAGTAACCATCATTTTTCACAACTGGAAAAGGATTGTGCTTTAGATATCGTTTTAAGATACAAGGGCATAATTGAGAACAAGAGGACAGACGGAGTTACTAATAAACAAAAGGCTGTTGCGTGGGAATCAATTGCCAATGAATATAATGCAACTAATATTAATGTCCCACGCAACAGCAAACAGTTGAAAAACTTGTACGAAAATATAAAACGAAAAATAAAAAAACTAAATTCAAATGAAAAGGTATGCATGCCATAATTTCAATAAATTAAATTTTGATCAATATAATTTTTATAGGTTGAAAGATACAAAACTGGCGGAGGCCCGGAAGCGACCATCAAGTTATTACCCTCAGAAGAAAAAGTATTAGCTGCAATTAAGCCGCAAGTAGTTCCCTTGGCTAATATGTACGATTCCAGTGAAAAATATTTTGATGGTAATTAAGAAATATAAATTTGGTAACTTATATATCATATATCTTTATTATAGATAGCAATAGAACAACTTTTATTGACGAAGTGCCTTCAATCAGTTCATTTCAACTGCAGCAAGCAGATGCCATCACAATAGTTACGGATGTAGAAAGGCAACCACACGAAATAAACTGTATGTACAGTAATAGGTACCCTGATTTATGCGCTTAATGCATTAAAAAACAAGAACGTTATGCGAATCAAATCTAAAATGAGGTCAATTACATTTTTTTAAATTATTATCGGAAGTATTTTAAATAAAAAAAGAATTGTAATAAGAGCGCAAGAGCGACTGCGCGGTAATTGATTTTTTAAAAAAGCATTCTAGCAAATCAACGTAAACCGGGGTATTAGTGTAGTTATATAATTAACTTTATACGACACTACAGCTAATATACAATATATTCTTACAGCAACTGCAACTCCAAAAAGAAAGAAAAAAACATTAACAGATGTTTATGATGAGGTGGTCAGCGTGACGTCTGCCAAAAAGCAGAAGTTAAATAGCAAAGAAGACTACCAGAACTACAATAAATTTAAAAAAACAGAAATTTTTGATATAAACAAACGACTGAAACAACAAGAATTTGACCATAAGCAGCAAATGAATACATTAATGTTGGAGGAACAGAAACGGAAACTGCAGTTATTAGACTATGATAAAAAATTAAAACAATTCGAATTAGCATCTAAGGAGTTAGAATTTAAGAACACTTATGGATATGATTTTATTTACGTAAATAAACTAGATTAAAAAAAAGTGTTAATTAGATGCGTTCGTAAAGCATTGCCATTTTGTTCTAAATTTTCAACACCCACTTCTATGTCATCTTCAATGCCTTCATCAATGTCAAAAATGTCATTATTTGCTAATGCCAGATTATGTAACACAGAAGTAGCAACAATCACCCTTAAAGCATTGTTTACATCTATCTGCATACCAACAGATAATACCGGAAATCTTCTCTTCCAAATGCCAAACAGTCTTTCAATAACATTTCTTGTGTTGACATGGGCATTTTGGTAACCAATTTCCGATGGTGTTTGTGGGTTGCCTAATGTCGTCATTAAGTAATTTGTACACATGTACCCTCCATCACCTATTAGATAGCTGTTAGGAAATTCATTGTTCAAAAATTGTGCACGAAGTAGACTGGAATTATAAATGGTGCTATCGTGCACTGACCCCGGCCATCTAGCAACTATGTCTTTAATCTTTAAATTGTTATCACACACCACTTGCACATTTATCGAAAACCAGCCTTTTCGGTTCCTGTATACCTCCGCATTTACACCACCTGGGGACAAAATTCTGACATGGGTGCAGTCGATTGCTCCAACAACTCCAGGAAATCCAGCCACATTATAAAATTGGCGTTTTATTGCTGTAATTTCCTCGGCATTTGTTGGCATTCGAACAAATTGATTCCTTAGCAACGCAATGAAATGCCCAACACGATGTATTGTTCTGCACACTGTGCTTTTATGAACATTAACATGATCGCCCAGCACCTGTTGAAATGAACCTGTCGCATAGTACCGCAGAGTCAATAGTAATTGATTCATCGGAGTGACCTCCATGTTCTTTCCAGAACGAAGCAAATCTTCTCTAACAATCCACAGCAGATGATTCACCGTTTGCTTGCAAAATCGAAATCGCGCTTTAAATTCTTTCTCGTTGTAATACGTAAATGGGTCATTTCTTTCTCTAACTTGTCTAATTTCCGGCAAAAGATGTAATAAATCTTCATCATCAGATGAAGAAGATGAAGATGAAGATGAAGAAGAAGAAGAAGACGTATTTAAAAACATTTGGATACAATTGTTCAGTCAGCAGTAGAAGAAAATAAAAAATTAAACAAGCGTGAACCACTAACACACGGTAAATGTAGGTTATGCTACTTGCAAATAACAGACAGTTATTTCAAATACCGACTGAAAACGGATGGTTATATTTTGACGTTTAATTTACCGAGCGTTCGTCGGTTTTTCGGTCGTGCAACTCGCAGCTTCGATTAATCAGTGATCGGGCGATCACAACCGACCGATTTTAGGTTCGTGCAACCGAGCATAAGTCTTCTCCATTCAACTATAAAGACCTGAGTACACTTGATGAAAATGTGTACTGTAATTTGCATGGTTTTACCTAGGAAAACCGATTCTTAAGATTCAACCCTTGTTGTAATCCTTTGAAAACAAGAAAATGGGAAATTTCATCAACCAAGAATAGAAGTGATTATTTTTCTTTGAAAGAGATGTTTTATGTTTATTAGTATCAATGTGCTTTGTTATTGCACTTCGTCCACCAATCGCAATAGAAAATTCTCCTTTGCACATTGTACATTTAACCATAGAATCATAATTTCCTTTGTTTTCTATAATAAATGGAAACTCTTTTTTTAAAGGTTGAAGGTTAAAGTTAAATGCCAAGATTTTATATTTTTAGAAGTACAAAGGAGTAAAAAAGAATGCAAAGGAGTACTTTTGGAGTACTCGTTTTAAAAGCAGTAGGGTTCACAAAAAAGGAGTACAAAACTCCCTAAAGGAGTACGTTTGGTACGTTCATATTCACTTTTCATTCCCTTTGGTATGATTTAGTAACACCTGTGTTCAACTTTGGTTCACAACAAAACAAAAATTGTAAGCAACAATAATAATTACATAACAAGGAAAACTTGATTTAAATTTAAACATATTTATTACGTTAATGCCTTCAGCCTGTCCAATCTTGAATTGAAATTAAATAATTATAATAACTCGTCGTCGGTTTGATGAACAGTTTCTAACCACACCGATACCTTACACTTATCGTTACTAGAAGGTAATCCTGATGTATCGATGTTGGTGTGAATTTCATCATCCACCCAAGCGCATTTTAACGTGTTAGCAAAGACATTATCACTTAAAACAACATTCCCATCAGATTCATAAAAATTCTCCAAAGAGTTAGAGTGATTAGCAGTATACCTTCTCAACTTGCAGTCTTTCGTCTCTTTTACCAATGAAAACACGGCATCATTTAAATTAAACACATTTGTAGCTTCTAAAACTTCACTTGCATTGGGCAACAGTTGAATCCATTGAACAAAATGATTTAATGTTTCAGTATTATCGGTTTCTGATTCTGATATCGTTTGTTGAAAAATATCGCCATATGCATTGGTCGTATATAATTTGATGGCTAAAACAAACAATCATCAGATAAATTTTAAAACGCCACAAATGACCTTACAAGCATTCACGTCAGTTAATCGAGTTCCCAGTGTGCTCAATCCAAGTCGTTTTTCCAAATTTTCATTTGAAATAATCGATCGCTTCAAACTACTTTCCATCAATGTATCCACAACGTTCGGCAATGAATACAACTTACAATCATTTGAAATATGCAGCAATGTTTTCGTACCGTTTTGACCAGTTACAACGACGTATTCTCCGTCTTGAAATTTAATAGAATCAACGATGAGTGGAGGTTCGGAAAGCATGTGGTAATGTCTCTCGATAGTTTTCATTTGCGTCAAATTAAAATTGATGACATCATGAGCGGAACATAACAACAGGGAATCTATTTCCCGGGGATTTTTTGTAAACGCATGTAAATCGTTGCATTGGAAAAATCCCTCCTTTAAGCAACATTTCTCTACATTGGTGGAACGAACATCTAAGAAGTAAATGCAGCAACGATCCATAAATAATACCGTGTTGGCATCTAAAAATTTTGATTGACAGAATTTATCAGGCAATTTTGTGTTCTCCGGAAAAGTAAAATTTAATACTGGCTGCTGTTTTTCGTAATCAGAAATGGTCAAGTTTCTTTTGAGATTTAAAATGCTGATTTGATTTTGAAATATGTCAAGGTCTATGAGAGGAATTTGGTAATGAAATTCTTTGCCACTGTTACAATTCATCTCGTCATTATTTGCATCCACATTTAGTAACAAAACATCATACTTTTGGCGTAGGGCTATTAAGGCAAAATCCCTGTGCTCTTGAGTTTTTATCCCGAAAATTGTGTTTGGTAAGTTTTGTGTTATCTTGTAATTTAAGATTGGATTTTGTAGATTTGTGAGCCCTATTTAGAAACAAATTATTGCATTGGTTACAAATTGGCCAAATATACGTACACAACTTTTGATCCCAAGTGGGCCTAACGAAATAATCAACATTATTTACAGAAACCATTTCCAACAGTCCACCGGTATAATACCAATTATAGGTACCGGTAAAGTAGATGTCTGGATCTCTCAATGTACCATCGCTCAAATTTGACAAATACTCCGGAACAACAGTTACTTTTGGACGGCTCCTTGGTTGCCGAACATTTTTGTACAACCTTCTATAAAGCCTTAATTCCAAATTGTATTTATTTTTTTGGTCAAGAAGTTCGAGACTATAATCGTCATTTTTTGCATGCATGACAGGGGGACAGAGCGGTTTAGGAAATCCAATGTATAATTTCATCGCATCCTAAAATTATGCATTTAATTCAGCTTCATTCAAATTTGCAATGATCCGTACCTTTCCAACTAAACATTGTGGGCATTTCACATCACAATAATGAACTAGGTGACTTTTAAGTGCCTTCTTGTACTCTTTCTTCTCTGGTTTTGTATTTTGAATGATGTAATTAACTTTAACCATGGCAATTTTGCCTAGCACCAATCGTTTTTGAAAAATTAATCGCAATTTTTAACGTTATAATCATCAACCAAACGCGGCCACCGATCAAAAATACAATTTTATATTTTAAACATGTTACACCGGGTAACTAAATTAATTTAAAATGATAAAAACACAACAAACACAAATTTGCAGGTTAACTGCAAACATAACCAATTTTAATTCTTTATCTTTCATTTTTATTCAAAAATCTTTCAACTTTCACCTTTTGCCTTTCATTTTTTAATTGGCATAATGTTCCTGGACACACTGTATTGGGTGGTCCATCGTATAGCATTTTCGCGAAAAAGCAGTTTTCTAATCCCCATAAAAAATTGAAAACCCGCGCTTTATATCAACAATTCCCGTACGTTTTATTTTTTTAAATTTAATTATTGCAACGGCGCCAGGACGCTATAAAGTCAAATAATTAAAAACCATTTAAAATTTTGATAGAGTCGTCGATTTCAAATTAACAAGTGTTTAAAACTTTTCATTTGAAAGGTAGTAAACTTAACAGACATTGGTCATGTTAAGGGGAACACTTGAGAAGCAAGATTCACAAGATGGCGCCACCGTAGAAAAAGGTGTCAATTTTGTAAAATGCGTTTTTTATTAACAAGCTTCTTTATATAAAAAACTAGTGGCGGATATAAAAGATAAAAAAATGATCTAGGTATAGACATAAATTTGCCATGGAAAAAGTTGAAAAAAGTATTTATTTAAAAATGTCAAAATGTCAAGTGGCCCTCTTAAGCGCTAGTTACTCACCGTAATCACAAACAGAATACCTGTCATTCGGGTCTGGATATGGTTGCTGTGTTACTTCGAGGCAGATGTCCTTCTGCTGAATTTTCTATTGCAGACACTTTTAAGGCCTTTTTGTATAGGTTTACCGCACTCTTAGGGCCAGTTGCAGAAACGAAAGTTAACAGAGGTGTCAGTTAACAGAGCTAACGTAGTTCTATGATTGGCTGCCAGCACACTGCAGGTTGCTGGTAGCCAATCATAGATCTACATAACGCTCTATTAGTTGACACCGCGGTTTACTTTCGTTTCTGCAACTGGCTCTAAATGCACTAAGAGTGCTCCAGAGCAATGAATCAAAAACGCTATTAGTTAAAACCTTTCTTTTTAATGTTTGTACTATTCATTTTTTCATTTTTCTCTTTTAAATTGTATTACTGTTGGCACCAATCCATTGACAAATGGAATATCTTCATTGGTTGCATTAATTTTTTAATTTGATCGACTTAAAAATACTTTGATCTCACTTTTGTAATTACTTGACAATGAAAATAAAATTCCAACGTTAACTTCAATACAAATTTATTGTGCTATATATATCTTTATACAGATATTGAAATCAAAATTGTAAATATAAATTCTGCAATTATGTATATCTGTTCTTTCATTAGTGTAACAACATTTTTGAGAACTAATCGAATAAAAATTTTAATTGTTGCACCAAAAAGAATAAAATCTGTATTTATTTTATGAAACTTTCTTATTTGATATTTTAAACGCAAAACATCTACATCCTTCGGTGAGTTATGGAACGCACCAGATTGCTCTGCCAAGTCATCTAGGACACCAAGAAAAAAGTTGCTAAATTATCGGGCTGTGAAGGTAGTAAAATCCTTATTTGATGACGTAGCTGATAGTGCTAAGGGTACGAAAGACAAGAAAGAACCTTCCAAGACACATGATCTAAATCCAATACAACAATCATGCAGTGGAAAGAAGCTACCGAAATATTCTTCTGCTGAATTATGGTACCTACTGTTATCTCTGTCAGGAGATCCGTGAAGACGACATGAAAATGCAGTGTCTGCAGAATATGGGTACATGAAGAATGCTGTGGATTGACTGCAAAATACATAATTTTGAATTTTAAATGCCCCTCTTGCGATGGCGAGTAATGTATATTATGTATATTATTGTTACTTTTAATCACGTATTTTTTGTTAATGACTATTTTTTTTGTACTCTCTTTCTCTAATATAATGTTACATTCCATATTTGTCAGTTTTTAAACTTTCCACATATTTTTTTAGCAGGCTATTCCCACTTTCCGAGGTGCCCATATTTGAGTCCTCATGTGCCCATATTAGGAATATGGTGTTCCAATTATGGGCATTTTACATTTTTTTTTTAGTACTTCCTAATACTTTTCTACACTTGCATCTGCTATATGACGTTTATAAACCCTCTGGCAAACTAGTACACATTTTTTCAAAATTTTATTATAAATGGCAAGACTTATAATAAGGAATAAACCTTGGTCTACTTACCCTGAGGAATTATCTCCTGGTGATTCATCAAATTGTTCAGGTACCTTATCTATCAAGGATACTAATTCGTAGAATGCTGTCAGGTCATTCTTTGGCAAACCTTGATTTTTCGATGAAGTACCTGAATCAGGTTCAGGACAGTTTTCACTGTCATCTTCAATTGTTATCACGTTTTCCTCATCTTTTACATCAAATTGGGGTGAATCTGAAGGCGTAGGAGTTCTCAATTGTTCAAGTCCTGAGTGTAGTGGTGTTTTTGCTGCTGGAGTAGTTAGTCCTTCTGCAATACCTTCCGAATGTGACAAATTAATTCTAGGCTTCATATCTTCTGGAGTTATGAGTAGATCTTTTACTTCATCCTTAGGCTCAGTTTCTTCGTCACTGGAACATAAATCAATGGTCTCCACCTCATCACGAAGCAGTTCAACATTGTTGACGGTCTTCTTTATCATGAAAAACTTGGTTTTCCATTTAGTTGAGCTGGGCGCAGAGGAACTAAACAAAATTTATTAATGATAATCAGAATGCTAATTAACAATTGAATTAATTACAATCACAACACTCGATAATAATTTACCTGGTCGATGCTTCACCGTGAGTCGTCAATGGTTGCGAAGTAGTTGGGGTGAATTCCAACGGACCAGCATTAGCTGTTTCCGTGAGGCTTCTTGTTCGCTTACGAGACTTCAACATTGTATTTTCTGGTAAGTTAGGATTAACATATCTTATATTCATTCCAATTATCTCCATTACATCACCGTCTTTTAACACTTCTTCTCGGGAAATAATAAGATTGTTAATTTTTATCGGCAAGGAGGCGCTGTTATTCACAACTGAGGACTATTAACAGAGTCTGAGAGATTGCACAAAAGCATATTCGGTCACTTACCGTTCCATTCTTGCGAATTTCCAGAAAACACACTGCGTTCCGTATGTCGTAGCTTGGTAGTTTAATTTCCATCGTAGTATTCAAAGTAGTATTCAGGATACAATACCCTACTTCAAGATCTTGAATTTTAAACACGTTGCCTGCATAATCTAAATAGTGTAAGCTTCCATGAGAAACATTATGTTTAGCACGTTCCATTTTCTTATTACGGTAACCTGCTAATTTTTGGAATTAACAATGAAGCAAGACAAAAGTGATAAAGGCGTCATACCTTTAACAATTAATAAAAATCAACAAGTACTACACTTAATTCAATCGTTTATTGCACTTAAAATCTACTGTAAGCACCATACACTAAAATGACCGTTACAACTCAACTCTCCCCAAATCACTGGATTTGAATGTCACCCAAACTTATAAATTAGTTGCTTAATCGGTAAGCCGTAAGCCGTTATTTTAAAATTATTTTTACTTAAAATAAGATTAATTTCAATCAACTAATCATAAATAATTAAGTCCTTGTTCGAGCTTAACAAGTTGTAATTTTGACGTTGTCAAATTTTGGTGAAGGTGGGGGAAGAAAATGGCGCGATTCAAAATGACAAAAAAATTACTTTAATTTTTCTTAATTTTTTTTTTGTCGATTAAACTAAAGGCATAATTTAAAAGTAACTTTAAAAATATCGACTAAATTGAATTTCGCGTTGTTACTTAAGGGGCCCTCCCGATTTTGACTGCCTTATTGTTAAACAGGAAATCATGGAATGTTGAAATTAAACAATTTAATAAAAAAATTTGCTAAATGTAAAAAGTAGGAAAACGAACATCCATAAAATTTTGCGTTGCGTTTCATTTCGATAAATAGAATGTGTGTGGTTTCACTTTAAAAATCACGTTATATTATGGTACACATCGTATAATTTAAGACCGACCACAGCAGTACATCGATTATTACACAGATGGCGGGCAATTAAAATTGAATTAGAAATTAATGAAATTGTATTAATTCGAGCAAATTCCCTCAAAAAGATGTTACAAATTGGGGTAATTATTGTTTTGCACTTCTTCCGGAAGCATTGAATTATTTATTGTTATTTATTTACTGTTGCAGTTTAGTTGATAAGATTTGAGGTTAGGATTTCAATTCCTGAATTTTTCACGTGGATAACATGAAGAATTTTGAGTTATTCAGCATAAAGCGTAAAACTGTCTCAAATGAAGATGATGTATTTGGTGTGGCATCAATTGGTGATAATGTTTACGTCATAAAAACCAATGGTCTCTATGTTATTGACATCAAAACAGGCTTTGAACGGTGCATTTCAACCAAAAAGTTTCAGCAATGTGTTACTTCTGTAACTTATCTGACAAGTTCTAACCAACTGTGGTTTGTTGCAAACTCTGAATTAATCTTTGTAACTAAGAATGATGACAGTCATGAATTAAAGACTATTTTGACAGAATTTAAAGTTGAGGCAGCCGTATGGAGCCCTTGTGAAGATTCTATAGCCATTGCAACTTCTGAAGGAGCGGTTGGAGTTTATACTGTTGATTTAAAGAATTTGTCTTGCAAGTGCTTGGGAGAATATTCCGTAAGTGAAGACCTTAAAAATGATGAATTTGTCACGGTGGGATGGGGATCAAAGGAATCCCAGTTTCGGGGTTCTGAAGGAAAATACAAAAAAGAATTTCCAACAGAAGGTACAACAAAAAACTTGTGAAACATTAAATTGAATTTTTTTTGTAGTTAAAGAAGTTGTCCTGGACGAGAGCCCTCGAATCACTTGGGATGGAAAAGGAGATTATTTTGCTGTGAACTACTTCAAAGAAAACAGAATGTTTAAAGTATTCACATCATTTTGTGAACCGAAATATCAATGTGAATTTACCGTTGGGCTTTTACCTTGCATCGCTTGGAACCCCAAAGAGGACCTAATTGCTTGTGCTGAAAAGTCGTCAGATTCTTATTCAATTAGCTTATTTGAAAGGAATGGACTTAGGCGTACGTCATTCGAACTGCAAGATAATGTAAGTTATTTTTGTTTTTTGTTTAATTTCTAACCAAATTTGTGCAGGTGTATGTGGAAGACATTAAATGGGATGTGCAAGGCGAAGTTTTGATTATTCATCAAAAGGAATGGCCACATTCGATTTTAAACTTCTATGTTGTTAGCAACTGTTACTGGTCCTTGAAGCAATCTCTGAAATTTCATGAAGATCATCCGCTTGCTGCTTTCTATCTCATGAGATGTGACATTGCTCCAGTGAGCGTTTCTTTGGTGACTAAACATGAAATAATTATGTGTGAGTTTAAACTGGTCTATCATGTAGCTTCTGATGCGGACAGTACAGTTTGTGCAAATTTAGATGGTAAAAGAGTTAAAATCGTAGATTTTAATAAACTAGTGGCGGATATAAAAGATAAAAAAATGATCTAGGTATAGACATAAATTTGCCATGGAAAAAGTTGAAAAAAGTATTTATTTAAAAATGTCAAAATGTCAAGTGGCCCTCTTAAGCGCTAGTTACTCACCGTAATCACAAACAGAATACCTGTCATTCGGGTCTGGATATGGTTGCTGTGTTACTTCGAGGCAGATGTCCTTCTGCTGAATTTTTTATTGCAGACACTTTTAAGGCCTTTTTGTATAGGTTTACCGCACTCTTAGGGCCAGTTGCAGAAACGAAAGTTAACAGAGGTGTCAGTTAACAGAGCTAACGTAGTTCTATGATTGGCTGCCAGCACACTGCAGGTTGCTGGTAGCCAATCATAGATCTACATAACGCTCTATTAGTTGACACCGCGGTTTACTTTCGTTTCTGCAACTGGCTCTAAATGCACTAAGAGTGCTCCAGAGCAATGAATCAAAAACGCTATTAGTTAAAACCTTTCTTTTTAATGTTTGTACTATTCATTTTTTCATTTTTCTCTTTTAAATTGTATTACTGTTGGCACCAATCCATTGACAAATGGAATATCTTCATTGGTTGCATTAATTTTTTAATTTGATCGACTTAAAAATACTTTGATCTCACTTTTGTAATTACTTGACAATGAAAATAAAATTCCAACGTTAACTTCAATACAAATTTATTGTGCTATATATATCTTTATACAGATATTGAAATCAAAATTGTAAATATAAATTCTGCAATTATGTATATCTGTTCTTTCATTAGTGTAACAACATTTTTGAGAACTAATCGAATAAAAATTTTAATTGTTGCACCAAAAAGAATAAAATCTGTATTTATTTTATGAAACTTTCTTATTTGATATTTTAAACGCAAAACATCTACATCCTTCGGTGAGTTATGGAACGCACCAGATTGCTCTGCCAAGTCATCTAGGACACCAAGAAAAAAGTTGCTAAATTATCGGGCTGTGAAGGTAGTAAAATCCTTATTTGATGACGTAGCTGATAGTGCTAAGGGTACGAAAGACAAGAAAGAACCTTCCAAGACACATGATCTAAATCCAATACAACAATCATGCAGTGGAAAGAAGCTACCGAAATATTCTTCTGCTGAATTATGGTACCTACTGTTATCTCTGTCAGGAGATCCGTGAAGACGACATGAAAATGCAGTGTCTGCAGAATATGGGTACATGAAGAATGCTGTGGATTGACTGCAAAATACATAATTTTGAATTTTAAATGCCCCTCTTGCGATGGCGAGTAATGTATATTATGTATATTATTGTTACTTTTAATCACGTATTTTTTGTTAATGACTATTTTTTTTGTACTCTCTTTCTCTAATATAATGTTACATTCCATATTTGTCAGTTTTTAAACTTTCCACATATTTTTTTAGCAGGCTATTCCCACTTTCCGAGGTGCCCATATTTGAGTCCTCATGTGCCCATATTAGGAATATGGTGTTCCAATTATGGGCATTTTACATTTTTTTTTTAGTACTTCCTAATACTTTTCTACACTTGCATCTGCTATATGACGTTTATAAACCCTCTGGCAAACTAGTACACATTTTTTCAAAATTTTATTATAAATGGCAAGACTTATAATAAGGAATAAACCTTGGTCTACTTACCCTGAGGAATTATCTCCTGGTGATTCATCAAATTGTTCAGGTACCTTATCTATCAAGGATACTAATTCGTAGAATGCTGTCAGGTCATTCTTTGGCAAACCTTGATTTTTCGATGAAGTACCTGAATCAGGTTCAGGACAGTTTTCACTGTCATCTTCAATTGTTATCACGTTTTCCTCATCTTTTACATCAAATTGGGGTGAATCTGAAGGCGTAGGAGTTCTCAATTGTTCAAGTCCTGAGTGTAGTGGTGTTTTTGCTGCTGGAGTAGTTAGTCCTTCTGCAATACCTTCCGAATGTGACAAATTAATTCTAGGCTTCATATCTTCTGGAGTTATGAGTAGATCTTTTACTTCATCCTTAGGCTCAGTTTCTTCGTCACTGGAACATAAATCAATGGTCTCCACCTCATCACGAAGCAGTTCAACATTGTTGACGGTCTTCTTTATCATGAAAAACTTGGTTTTCCATTTAGTTGAGCTGGGCGCAGAGGAACTAAACAAAATTTATTAATGATAATCAGAATGCTAATTAACAATTGAATTAATTACAATCACAACACTCGATAATAATTTACCTGGTCGATGCTTCACCGTGAGTCGTCAATGGTTGCGAAGTAGTTGGGGTGAATTCCAACGGACCAGCATTAGCTGTTTCCGTGAGGCTTCTTGTTCGCTTACGAGACTTCAACATTGTATTTTCTGGTAAGTTAGGATTAACATATCTTATATTCATTCCAATTATCTCCATTACATCCATTACACAAAATTTATTAATGATAATCAGAATGCTAATTAACAATTGAATTAATTACAATCACAACACTCGATAATAATTTACCTGGTCGATGCTTCACCGTGAGTCGTCAATGGTTGCGAAGTAGTTGGGGTGAATTCCAACGGACCAGCATTAGCTGTTTCCGTGAGGCTTCTTGTTCGCTTACGAGACTTCAACATTGTATTTTCTGGTAAGTTAGGATTAACATATCTTATATTCATTCCAATTATCTCCATTACATCACCGTCTTTTAACACTTCTTCTCGGGAAATAATAAGATTGTTAATTTTTATCGGCAAGGAGGCGCTGTTATTCACAACTGAGGACTATTAACAGAGTCTGAGAGATTGCACAAAAGCATATTCGGTCACTTACCGTTCCATTCTTGCGAATTTCCAGAAAACACACTGCGTTCCGTATGTCGTAGCTTGGTAGTTTAATTTCCATCGTAGTATTCAAAGTAGTATTCAGGATACAATACCCTACTTCAAGATCTTGAATTTTAAACACGTTGCCTGCATAATCTAAATAGTGTAAGCTTCCATGAGAAACATTATGTTTAGCACGTTCCATTTTCTTATTACGGTAACCTGCTAATTTTTGGAATTAACAATGAAGCAAGACAAAAGTGATAAAGGCGTCATACCTTTAACAATTAATAAAAATCAACAAGTACTACACTTAATTCAATCGTTTATTGCACTTAAAATCTACTGTAAGCACCATACACTAAAATGACCGTTACAACTCAACTCTCCCCAAATCACTGGATTTGAATGTCACCCAAACTTATAAATTAGTTGCTTAATCGGTAAGCCGTAAGCCGTTATTTTAAAATTATTTTTACTTAAAATAAGATTAATTTCAATCAACTAATCATAAATAATTAAGTCCTTGTTCGAGCTTAACAAGTTGTAATTTTGACGTTGTCAAATTTTGGTGAAGGTGGGGGAAGAAAATGGCGCGATTCAAAATGACAAAAAAATTACTTTAATTTTTCTTAATTTTTTTTTTGTCGATTAAACTAAAGGCATAATTTAAAAGTAACTTTAAAAATATCGACTAAATTGAATTTCGCGTTGTTACTTAAGGGGCCCTCCCGATTTTGACTGCCTTATTGTTAAACAGGAAATCATGGAATGTTGAAATTAAACAATTTAATAAAAAAATTTGCTAAATGTAAAAAGTAGGAAAACGAACATCCATAAAATTTTGCGTTGCGTTTCATTTCGATAAATAGAATGTGTGTGGTTTCACTTTAAAAATCACGTTATATTATGGTACACATCGTATAATTTAAGACCGACCACAGCAGTACATCGATTATTACACAGATGGCGGGCAATTAAAATTGAATTAGAAATTAATGAAATTGTATTAATTCGAGCAAATTCCCTCAAAAAGATGTTACAAATTGGGGTAATTATTGTTTTGCACTTCTTCCGGAAGCATTGAATTATTTATTGTTATTTATTTACTGTTGCAGTTTAGTTGATAAGATTTGAGGTTAGGATTTCAATTCCTGAATTTTTCACGTGGATAACATGAAGAATTTTGAGTTATTCAGCATAAAGCGTAAAACTGTCTCAAATGAAGATGATGTATTTGGTGTGGCATCAATTGGTGATAATGTTTACGTCATAAAAACCAATGGTCTCTATGTTATTGACATCAAAACAGGCTTTGAACGGTGCATTTCAACCAAAAAGTTTCAGCAATGTGTTACTTCTGTAACTTATCTGACAAGTTCTAACCAACTGTGGTTTGTTGCAAACTCTGAATTAATCTTTGTAACTAAGAATGATGACAGTCATGAATTAAAGACTATTTTGACAGAATTTAAAGTTGAGGCAGCCGTATGGAGCCCTTGTGAAGATTCTATAGCCATTGCAACTTCTGAAGGAGCGGTTGGAGTTTATACTGTTGATTTAAAGAATTTGTCTTGCAAGTGCTTGGGAGAATATTCCGTAAGTGAAGACCTTAAAAATGATGAATTTGTCACGGTGGGATGGGGATCAAAGGAATCCCAGTTTCGGGGTTCTGAAGGAAAATACAAAAAAGAATTTCCAACAGAAGTGTAGTGAACTGAATTTAAAAATTCTAATTTACGCCTGCACGACGGTGCAACCCGACACACGCACCGAGTTAAGTAGCCAGAGTCTTAAGCCAAGTTGAGTAGAGTAGAGGGCGGGACCGGTTTAGGAGAGCCGCGAAGGGTTGTGGGAGAGAAGCTAGCGGGCCCTGAACCGAAGAAGACGCTTCGAGAAAAAGTGGTTGTTTTAATTTTATTTTAAAGTGTCTTGTTGTTTTGGGGGTGGGTTTTTAATTAGTGGAGCAATTTGTGCAGGATCTCTTAATCCGGGTATCGTATCTGGTAGTTTTTGTTGACGGTTACAGCGCGTGGGGTAGGTTAGTTAGCATGTTAGATTTAGTAGTATGAAACTGTAGTTAGATAACGAATCGGCCTAATCGCGCGTTAGTTTTGGTTAAGTACGGGAACGGCAAGGGTTAGCATGCGTTTTTTATCGCGGGGGCGAAGAAACGCGGGGTTTTTCCGTTGTTTGTAAAGGGGACGCGGGTTACGTGTCGTTAAGGGTCAAAATCTCCGCGTGGCGTCATGTAGCCGCTCCGTTAGGGCGTGCCTTCCAGTGCCGGAGTATCGGGAGGGCCCGTTACTTAAGCGCGCACTCGGGAGCGCTTAAACCAGATTTGGACCGACGCAAGGTTTAAAGGGTTATGCGGAGGCGCCCAATTCTACACGAAGACCTCGTTGGGAACGACCGGTCGAACGTAATTATAGGCCGGTTCGTCGCATGCGTGTTCCTTGGTTAGATATTGTATGTTCTAATTGTAAACATGAGAAATCGTCCTTTTATTAATTTAAATTACCATCTGCGCGTAATGTGGTCATTTAGTTATCACCCCCGGGAACTGGTTGCAGCTCTTACCAGTGGCGGAGAGCAAGATTTTGTGTTTCCATTTCCGCGGTTGTGAGTATAACCCTAAAGGTTTTTGTATGTTATTATGCTGTGTATTGTGCTATTTATAATTGTTGTTGTTTTGTACTCGGTGGTGGGGAACCTAGCCAATAACAGGCGGGACATCATTTATAGGCCGAGATTGTTGTTATTATTTGTGTCTAATTGCTGTGCCGTTCTCTCCTCCGTTCGAAAAAGGCATTAAGGCAGAGTTACGGACCGCCCTCTACGGCGCACTGTAGTGCTGGATCGTGGGCCTGGAAAGGCAACAGTTCGTAGCCCGGTTAATTTATCATAACAAATAGTTCTTGTTATTTCATGCTTCAAGTGATAATAATGATGAAATCATGTCCATCATTCGTACTGCCTTGCCAATCAAAATTTATCCAGGTCTTCGGTGTGATCTCCGATATGTTTCAGATGATTCGACATTACAACCTAATTATTTAACATGTGTTTTTTTATCACATACCACATCTCGTTTATGTTTTTATTTTGTATGTTGTTTATTTATAAAAAGGGACGATTTCTTATGTTGTGTATGTCGGTGGTATTAATTGCTTTCTTTGTTTGTGTATGCTTTTGTTTTTTTTACATGCCTGAGGAATCGGTTTGGGGAGGTTTCACCGATTCCAGTTTATTGCATGAGCTCTCCGCTCTTACTATTTTGATTTAATTAAAAAGGCATCCTCCACTATGATATTGTTTTATTGAAGACACCTCTTCCCCTAAAAGTCTCACCGTTGCATCCAGAACGCTTGCCGCATTGTGTAAACGCAACGAGGAGTCCTACCGACATTCTAGACGATCACAATTTTGTTGGCCAATTTGAATTTCGCGGTTTATTTTTCGAGCGTTCGGGATATTTCGAATATTTAAATTATTTCGGCGGCAAGTTTGGGTCATTACAGAAGGTACAACAAAAAACTTGTGAAACATTAAATTGAATTTTTTTTGTAGTTAAAGAAGTTGTCCTGGACGAGAGCCCTCGAATCACTTGGGATGGAAAAGGAGATTATTTTGCTGTGAACTACTTCAAAGAAAACAGAATGTTTAAAGTATTCACATCATTTTGTGAACCGAAATATCAATGTGAATTTACCGTTGGGCTTTTACCTTGCATCGCTTGGAACCCCAAAGAGGACCTAATTGCTTGTGCTGAAAAGTCGTCAGATTCTTATTCAATTAGCTTATTTGAAAGGAATGGACTTAGGCGTACGTCATTCGAACTGCAAGATAATGTAAGTTATTTTTGTTTTTTGTTTAATTTCTAACCAAATTTGTGCAGGTGTATGTGGAAGACATTAAATGGGATGTGCAAGGCGAAGTTTTGATTATTCATCAAAAGGAATGGCCACATTCGATTTTAAACTTCTATGTTGTTAGCAACTGTTACTGGTCCTTGAAGCAATCTCTGAAATTTCATGAAGATCATCCGCTTGCTGCTTTCTATCTCATGAGATGTGACATTGCTCCAGTGAGCGTTTCTTTGGTGACTAAACATGAAATAATTATGTGTGAGTTTAAACTGGTCTATCATGTAGCTTCTGATGCGGACAGTACAGTTTGTGCAAATTTAGATGGTAAAAGAGTTAAAATCGTAGATTTTAATAAACTAGTGGCGGATATAAAAGATAAAAAAATGATCTAGGTATAGACATAAATTTGCCATGGAAAAAGTTGAAAAAAGTATTTATTTAAAAATGTCAAAATGTCAAGTGGCCCTCTTAAGCGCTAGTTACTCACCGTAATCACAAACAGAATACCTGTCATTCGGGTCTGGATATGGTTGCTGTGTTACTTCGAGGCAGATGTCCTTCTGCTGAATTTTTTATTGCAGACACTTTTAAGGCCTTTTTGTATAGGTTTACCGCACTCTTAGGGCCAGTTGCAGAAACGAAAGTTAACAGAGGTGTCAGTTAACAGAGCTAACGTAGTTCTATGATTGGCTGCCAGCACACTGCAGGTTGCTGGTAGCCAATCATAGATCTACATAACGCTCTATTAGTTGACACCGCGGTTTACTTTCGTTTCTGCAACTGGCTCTAAATGCACTAAGAGTGCTCCAGAGCAATGAATCAAAAACGCTATTAGTTAAAACCTTTCTTTTTAATGTTTGTACTATTCATTTTTTCATTTTTCTTTTAAATTGTATTACTGTTGGCACCAATCCATTGACAAATGGAATATCTTCATTGGTTGCATTAATTTTTTAATTTGATTGACTTAAAAATACTTTGATCTCACTTTTGTAATTACTTGACAATGAAAATAAAATTCCAACGTTAACTTCAATACAAATTTATTGTGCTATATATATCTTTATACAGATATTGAAATCAAAATTGTAAATATAAATTCTGCAATTATGTATATCTGTTCTTTCATTAGTGTAACAACATTTTTGAGAACTAATCGAATAAAAATTTTAATTGTTGCACCAAAAAGAATAAAATCTGTATTTATTTTATGAAACTTTCTTATTTGATATTTTAAACGCAAAACATCTACATCCTTCGGTGAGTTATGGAACGCACCAGATTGCTCTGCCAAGTCATCTAGGACACCAAGAAAAAAGTTGCTAAATTATCGGGCTGTGAAGGTAGTAAAATCCTTATTTGATGACGTAGCTGATAGTGCTAAGGGTACGAAAGACAAGAAAGAACCTTCCAAGACACATGATCTAAATCCAATACAACAATCATGCAGTGGAAAGAAGCTACCGAAATATTCTTCTGCTGAATTATGGTACCTACTGTTATCTCTGTCAGGAGATCCGTGAAGACGACATGAAAATGCAGTGTCTGCAGAATATGGGTACATGAAGAATGCTGTGGATTGACTGCAAAATACATAATTTTGAATTTTAAATGCCCCTCTTGCGATGGCGAGTAATGTATATTATGTATATTATTGTTACTTTTAATCACGTATTTTTTGTTAATGACTATTTTTTTTGTACTCTCTTTCTCTAATATAATGTTACATTCCATATTTGTCAGTTTTTAAACTTTCCACATATTTTTTTAGCAGGCTATTCCCACTTTCCGAGGTGCCCATATTTGAGTCCTCATGTGCCCATATTAGGAATATGGTGTTCCAATTATGGGCATTTTACATTTTTTTTTTAGTACTTCCTAATACTTTTCTACACTTGCATCTGCTATATGACGTTTATAAACCCTCTGGCAAACTAGTACACATTTTTTCAAAATTTTATTATAAATGGCAAGACTTATAATAAGGAATAAACCTTGGTCTACTTACCCTGAGGAATTATCTCCTGGTGATTCATCAAATTGTTCAGGTACCTTATCTATCAAGGATACTAATTCGTAGAATGCTGTCAGGTCATTCTTTGGCAAACCTTGATTTTTCGATGAAGTACCTGAATCAGGTTCAGGACAGTTTTCACTGTCATCTTCAATTGTTATCACGTTTTCCTCATCTTTTACATCAAATTGGGGTGAATCTGAAGGCGTAGGAGTTCTCAATTGTTCAAGTCCTGAGTGTAGTGGTGTTTTTGCTGCTGGAGTAGTTAGTCCTTCTGCAATACCTTCCGAATGTGACAAATTAATTCTAGGCTTCATATCTTCTGGAGTTATGAGTAGATCTTTTACTTCATCCTTAGGCTCAGTTTCTTCGTCACTGGAACATAAATCAATGGTCTCCACCTCATCACGAAGCAGTTCAACATTGTTGACGGTCTTCTTTATCATGAAAAACTTGGTTTTCCATTTAGTTGAGCTGGGCGCAGAGGAACTAAACAAAATTTATTAATGATAATCAGAATGCTAATTAACAATTGAATTAATTACAATCACAACACTCGATAATAATTTACCTGGTCGATGCTTCACCGTGAGTCGTCAATGGTTGCGAAGTAGTTGGGGTGAATTCCAACGGACCAGCATTAGCTGTTTCCGTGAGGCTTCTTGTTCGCTTACGAGACTTCAACATTGTATTTTCTGGTAAGTTAGGATTAACATATCTTATATTCATTCCAATTATCTCCATTACATCACCGTCTTTTAACACTTCTTCTCGGGAAATAATAAGATTGTTAATTTTTATCGGCAAGGAGGCGCTGTTATTCACAACTGAGGACTATTAACAGAGTCTGAGAGATTGCACAAAAGCATATTCGGTCACTTACCGTTCCATTCTTGCGAATTTCCAGAAAACACACTGCGTTCCGTATGTCGTAGCTTGGTAGTTTAATTTCCATCGTAGTATTCAAAGTAGTATTCAGGATACAATACCCTACTTCAAGATCTTGAATTTTAAACACGTTGCCTGCATAATCTAAATAGTGTAAGCTTCCATGAGAAACATTATGTTTAGCACGTTCCATTTTCTTATTACGGTAACCTGCTAATTTTTGGAATTAACAATGAAGCAAGACAAAAGTGATAAAGGCGTCATACCTTTAACAATTAATAAAAATCAACAAGTACTACACTTAATTCAATCGTTTATTGCACTTAAAATCTACTGTAAGCACCATACACTAAAATGACCGTTACAACTCAACTCTCCCCAAATCACTGGATTTGAATGTCACCCAAACTTATAAATTAGTTGCTTAATCGGTAAGCCGTAAGCCGTTATTTTAAAATTATTTTTACTTAAAATAAGATTAATTTCAATCAACTAATCATAAATAATTAAGTCCTTGTTCGAGCTTAACAAGTTGTAATTTTGACGTTGTCAAATTTTGGTGAAGGTGGGGGAAGAAAATGGCGCGATTCAAAATGACAAAAAAATTACTTTAATTTTTCTTAATTTTTTTTTTGTCGATTAAACTAAAGGCATAATTTAAAAGTAACTTTAAAAATATCGACTAAATTGAATTTCGCGTTGTTACTTAAGGGGCCCTCCCGATTTTGACTGCCTTATTGTTAAACAGGAAATCATGGAATGTTGAAATTAAACAATTTAATAAAAAAATTTGCTAAATGTAAAAAGTAGGAAAACGAACATCCATAAAATTTTGCGTTGCGTTTCATTTCGATAAATAGAATGTGTGTGGTTTCACTTTAAAAATCACGTTATATTATGGTACACATCGTATAATTTAAGACCGACCACAGCAGTACATCGATTATTACACAGATGGCGGGCAATTAAAATTGAATTAGAAATTAATGAAATTGTATTAATTCGAGCAAATTCCCTCAAAAAGATGTTACAAATTGGGGTAATTATTGTTTTGCACTTCTTCCGGAAGCATTGAATTATTTATTGTTATTTATTTACTGTTGCAGTTTAGTTGATAAGATTTGAGGTTAGGATTTCAATTCCTGAATTTTTCACGTGGATAACATGAAGAATTTTGAGTTATTCAGCATAAAGCGTAAAACTGTCTCAAATGAAGATGATGTCTTTGGTGTGGCATCAATTGGTGATAATGTTTACGTCATAAAAACCAATGGTCTCTATGTTATTGACATCAAAACAGGCTTTGAACGGTGCATTTCAACCAAAAAGTTTCAGCAATGTGTTACTTCTGTAACTTATCTGACAAGTTCTAACCAACTGTGGTTTGTTGCAAACTCTGAATTAATCTTTGTAACTAAGAATGATGACAGTCATGAATTAAAGACTATTTTGACAGAATTTAAAGTTGAGGCAGCCGTATGGAGCCCTTGTGAAGATTCTATAGCCATTGCAACTTCTGAAGGAGCGGTTGGAGTTTATACTGTTGATTTAAAGAATTTGTCTTGCAAGTGCTTGGGAGAATATTCCGTAAGTGAAGACCTTAAAAATGATGAATTTGTCACGGTGGGATGGGGATCAAAGGAATCCCAGTTTCGGGGTTCTGAAGGAAAATACAAAAAAGAATTTCCAACAGAAGGTACAACAAAAAACTTGTGAAACATTAAATTGAATTTTTTTTGTAGTTAAAGAAGTTGTCCTGGACGAGAGCCCTCGAATCACTTGGGATGGAAAAGGAGATTATTTTGCTGTGAACTACTTCAAAGAAAACAGAATGTTTAAAGTATTCACGTCATTTTGTGAACCGAAATATCAATGTGAATTTACCGTTGGGCTTTTACCTTGCATCGCTTGGAACTCCAAAGAGGACCTAATTGCTTGTGCTGAAAAGTCGTCAGATTCTTATTCAATTAGCTTATTTGAAAGGAATGGACTTAGGCGTACGTCATTCGAACTGCAAGATAATGTAAGTTATTTTTGTTTTTTGTTTAATTTCTAACCAAATTTGTGCAGGTGTATGTGGAAGACATTAAATGGGATGTGCAAGGCGAAGTTTTGATTATTCATCAAAAGGAATGGCCACATTCGATTTTAAACTTCTATGTTGTTAGCAACTGTTACTGGTCCTTGAAGCAATCTCTGAAATTTCATGAAGATCATCCGCTTGCTGCTTTCTATCTCATGAGATGTGACATTGCTCCAGTGAGCGTTTCTTTGGTGACTAAACATGAAATAATTATGTGTGAGTTTAAACTGGTCTATCATGTAGCTTCTGATGCGGACAGTACAGTTTGTGCAAATTTAGATGGTAAAAGAGTTAAAATCGTAGATTTTAATAAACGGGTTGTTGCACCTCCGAATTGTTCCCAGATAATTGAGGCAACTGCATCGGTGAATTTCGTTATATTTCAATTAAAACTTAAGATGCTTGTTTTAATTGATTGCAATTATTGTGTCTACGTTTATAAATATGAACAAGGAAAATTTGTTTATCACAATAACTTTCAAATTGACCATATGGATGCCAATAGTGTGCCTTTAAGATTACATCACTTTACTTTAAGACCAGATGGGCAACTATTATTTACAGCTTTAACTGATGCATCGAAAGATAATTTGTGCAGTTCTGAAGTTTTGGACGAATCTAACCATTCTTATCGTGTTATCAAATCAATTGATTATGACATAACTTTCTTAGGTGCAACAGTCGACAACAGATTCGTTTCACAAAGTGATAACATTGTTTCAATTCACAGCGAGGATGAAGTCGATGTTCTTGCGCGTTTACTGACACCGGCACTTCATATAAAATTAACGAACATCAAGGGGTCACCTTGCTTGATTACTTTGTCACACGGTAACACCTTGTCAGTTAATAACGCCCCCTTAAGTGTCCCAGTAACTTCATTTGTAATTCATGATGATTACCTTCTCATGACAACATTTGACAATTTGCTGGCTTGTTTACGTTTAATTGAAAATGGTTTGAGTACTCATTTTACTGAATGTTATTCGCGCCCAATTGAAACCGGCGCTTTATTAGTGGCTGCAATCGCTGGAAGTTCAAATGTGATTTTACAAATGCCGAGAGGAAATTTAGAAATTATTCAATGCCGGCTGATCGCTGCAGATAAAATTACTAAATTAATAGCAAATGATGATTGGCTACAAGCAGCGAATTTAATTCGTCTCGAGAAATTGAATATGAATTTACTTGTTGATATCGATTCGAAAAAATTCTTTGCCAATTTTCCAAAAATAATGGAAATTTTAAATGATACCCCTTATTTAAATCAGTTCCTGCAAGAAATCACCGATGACAATGTATTAATGACGAATAAAAATTATAAAAGCATCGCACTTAATGAACCGACGGTCATTCAAAACAAACGATTGAAAATATGTGAAAAAATTAAAGATTACCTAAAAACAAACAGCTTGAATGTGACCACTGCCATAATCGCATCATTAATGATAACCAAAGGGAAGAAGGAAGTAATTGACAGCATGAATTGTATAAGTGAAGTGTTTGGTGATAGAAGTGTGGCCGAAGAGGCATTGAAAACGCTGAAACAGTTGGTTCCTGACGAGAATCTTTTTAATGTTGCCCTGTCACTTTATGACCTGCAATTGGCTGTATTTGTTGCGGAACAAAGTAACATGGATCCGAAGGAATATGAACCTTTTATCGCCGGTTTGAAACAATTTAATGAAGGGAAACGCCGTTTTGAAATAAATGATTTTCTTGAAAATTATCCAGTTGCGTCCATGTACTTAGTAGATTGTACAGAGAATGTTCAAGAAGTAATTGATTATATGCAAACACATGAAACGTATACAGAAGTTTATAATTTATCGCATACGGATACGAATTTATTTAAACCAGTAAGTCGATCTTATGCCAATTATTTGCGTGATAAAAAACGTAATGTAGAAGCTGCCACCGTTTATGAATGTGCCGGTTTATACAACGAAGCGATACGGGAATATTTAACATCATTGAGATGGAAAGAAGCCTTGCACTTGATGAAAGTAGCAAGCACTCCTATGACTACCATTTCAAATGAATTGCATTCAATGGCTGAAAAACTTATTAATGCACAAAGGTACCAAGAAGCTTGTTATATTTATGAAAAATATCTTAGTGATTACGAACAAGCAGTCGGTGCATTGCTATTAGGCAATCATTTTCATGAAGCGCTCCAGTTTGCTCGAACAAATTGTCGTTTGGATCTAATTGAAACTGAAATAATCCCGGCCATTAAGGCTTATTACCACAAACTTTATAACAAATTTAATTCGAATTATGAAGAATTCAACCAACATAAAATCCGATTGGCACAAGTACGAGAACAAAAACTAGCCAAAGCGTCAAATCCTCTGCATTTAACGGCTGATGAATCCATCGATGTTCCTGATGACCTTTTTTCTGATGCCGGGAGTGTTACCACAAAAAAGACACGTTCTTCCAGATCACACATGTCCACTTTGTCCTCTAGAAATCGGAGGAAAGAGGAACGCAAGAAACAAAACATACGAGCCGGAAGTTTTTATGAAGATATTGCGTTAATTAGAACCATGTATTTGATGATTGTTGAAGCATTTACTTACGGACCTGATACTAGACAGTTTTGCTTAACGATGATGCTGATACAACACGATTCATTTCGGGATGCTGTGAAATTGCAGAAGATGTTGCTTAGATTACAGCAATGCATGCAGGATAGTCTACATGAAATTTGGCCACCGAATTTCAATCTTCATGGTAATGATGCAGAAATTCAGTCATTAATTTTACAACAAAACATCGATCATTTGGGTATGTTGGTGAAAGTGTTTGTTTTTGAATTAATTTTTTTATTGTAGATATAAAGTTTCGGAGTCCTCCAACCAATCTGGATATGTGCTGGAAGTCTCTGATATTTGACACAGTTGATTTACTTGAAGAGTAACTTAGGTAATTTTTATATTAATAATACTGTGTACTGTTAATTTTGTAGAAACAATTAAATATACAGTCGAACTCCTCTATAATGATGTTTTCTTTATAGTGATGTTTTTTTCAGGAGCGTGCATTTTTGCACGTTTTGCATTTAAAAGTACCTCTATATAATGATTGTTCTTTAAGAAAGGTTTACCAAAATTAGAATCCTTAATCACAAACAGAATACCTGTCATGCGGGTCTGGATATGGTTGCTGCGTTACTTTGAGGTTGATGTCCTGCAGAAGTTTTTATTGCAGACACTTAAATCATCTTGTATAGATTTACCACGCTCTTAGCGCCAGTTGCAGAAACGAAAGTTAACAGTGGTGTCAGCTAACAGATCTACATAATGCTCTGTTAGTTGTTGACACCGCTGTTAACTTTTGTTTCTGCAACTGGTTCTTAGAGCACTCCGTGTGCAACGTGGGCGAAACATAATAAATCTTAATTTTTTGTTTCATTTTGAATATGGATTGGTTTTTAAAGTGACTGCCAAAACTGTAAAATTATACGTGAATTCTATATAGTGATGTTTTTTCATGGCTATAGAGGAGTCCGACTGTAATTATTTATTAATTGAAAACGAATTAATCAAAATAGCATTGCTTTATTCACACAAATTTAGTTTTCATAGAAAAGTTAAAAAAATTATTAGTGTAATACATTTAATTTAAGCCAATTATATCAAAATTGTTTAACAGCTACTAAAACTGTTATGCCAAGCCACATATTTGTCCAAATATTCTTTATTGACAACCGGCTTTATTTTCGTAATAGCTTCTTTGAAATGAGGTATTGTCGGACAGAAAAGTTGCACATTTACAGAACCTTTAAAGAAACAAGTAATTAAAATTTAAGTAACATGATTGATCTTTACCATTTGCTTGCACATTGGCCAGCACATCACGAGCTGCACTCATACAGCATTCCTTGCAAACATTTCGAAGATCAGACCCCGAATAATTATTACTAAGTTCAGTCATTCGTTTATAATCTAATTCTCTAAAATTATTTTGATGCATGCTAAAGTAATGCTTAAACATTTCAGTGCGGGCTTCTGGTGTTGGCAAATTAACTAAAATTCGTTTTTCGAATCGTCGCAAGATCGCTGTATTTAAGTCCCTGCAACAGATTTCAATTAATCTCGATCAAAAACGTTATTTACGATCATACCAAGGTACATTGGTGGCAGCCAATACGAACACGTTGTCTTCAGCCCTTAAGAGACCATCTAACTGTATCAGCAGTTCTCCTTTAAATCTGCGCGAGGCATCATGCTCCATATCTTCCTGTTTTGATGCGAAAGCATCAAACTCATCTACAAAAATAGTGGACGGTGCAAAGTGTCTTGCTAAATCGAAAAGAACTTTGATCATCTTTTCAGATTCTCCGCGCCATTTGCTAACAAAGGTGCTGGTAGTCACATTAAAGAACGTTGTTTGACTTTCGCAAGCCAAAGCCTTTGCTAGCAAGGTTTTCCCAGTTCCAGGAGGTCCATAAAGCAAGATTCCTAAATCACAAGTAAATAATTTATGTTGGTTTGAACGTTTTTGCCACTTTACCTTTCCACGGCGTAATTAATCCAGTGAATAAATCGGGGTAATCTAACGGGTAAATGACGGCTTCCTTCAGAAGTGTTATGGCATAATCCAGACCTAAACAATCTTTCCAAGTGGTCCCCAAATCGTGCGGAACTATCTCTTTTAAAATCATTTCGGCTTTCTCTTTCCACTCTGTTCCTTTACTTTCGCAAAGTACCTTGAAGTCTGGCTTGTCTGGTCTCACCTTCAGACCCGAAATTCCGTTAACAATATCAGTTACGTTTAACAAGGTTGGTTGAGTTTCTGGCGACAGTTTTGATATGGATAGTTCTCTTATATCGAACTGAAATTCAAGATTAGATGGATCGTCGAGTTCCACCGGAGGAATTATTTGAGACGAACACGCAGCTGCTTGTGTCGGAGGAGCCAAGCTGAAATTAAAATAATTAGTTAGTTATTAATAATATCTGGCGCCTTACTTTTGCTGACGTTGGTGGACTGAACTAAACGCGAATGGTCGTGGCTGTTGTCGAACTTCTCTTATCATGGACGGCATTTTATTAAATTTCATTGAATAGTAACTTTGGTATTCTTGTAAAATAATGTCTAAATTAACATTGTCACACGTTGTAATGTTGCTGTTTAATTTGGCCTCGGAGTCCAAAATTTGTGCACTGTCGTAGAATCGATTCTGTCGCAAGTAGTCGGAGATGAGATATAGCAAAATCTTCTTCCTTTCAGCAGCGTCCCTTTTCTCCTAAAAACCAAAACGCAATTAAAAAATCAGTTAATTACAGCGCGTTGATGGCGTTTTTGTAATTAAACGAGCTTAAAGTGTTGCCATGATGTAGATACATAGGGATTTTTTCAGTGCGGTCAAAGTTTGGAATAAAAAAGTTAAATAAGTTACGCACAAAATCGCTTCTACGTTTCATCATGTTGCGGACTTTTCCAGGACAGTTCTCACTCATCTTGAATGCAAAAATTAAATTAAATTGTGTAAGTAAATGCTGTGTGACGACAGCTCGAAATATATTGGTCAGTTTTTTTCGAACCAATGAAATTTAAGTTGTTTGTTCCGTTGTGCCATTGGTCACTTTTGAAACCGGAAATGGATCAAGTAAATGCTAGATTCTTGAACTTTAATCGAAATCAAGGTTGATTTATTTTCGAACGTTGTCATCAGTATTGATCAAACATTAAAATAGAATTTGGTCGTGTTCTATTTCACGATTAGTTTGAATTGAATTATTATTATGTCGCTATCTAATTTAGTCTGCGGTTAAATAAAAGATGGAAATTTGATTGAATGTAATCGTGCGAATTATAATTTACGTCGAGAGATAATGCGTTACATCATCCTTAATTGAGAAGAAAATAACGAAAGATAATTTCATCCCATCTGCAGTACACCCCCACTGCAGAATTCAAACAGTTTGCCACTTCCTAGATAGCAGGTTTTGCCGCTTGAATTCGCACAGTTCTGTATGAATTGTTCTTGTCGAAGCAGGGATTTGGTTTTTCTCTGTTCATTTTGATGTTTTAATAACAACAGTTATATATGTGCCTTTTTTAGTGAAAAGTAATCAATGATCGGATATGAAGCATATTTTTTGTATTATATTGAATTTTATTATCATTATTATCGGCAGCGTAGGTGAGTTGTGCACTATTCCTTAAATATTTTATTGCTTACTGTTTTATAATAAAGCACTATCTAATATTCACTCAAAATTATCACTGCCCTTCGTAACATAAGGTAATTGTTAAAAATTGTAATTTCATGTTATCATTTGACACATATTATTTTCAGCTGTCATTATATTTGTGCAGAGTAGAAATTAAAAATTGTATGCAGAAAATGAAAACAAAATTGAAATGCATTTTTTTATTAATGTGTGGGAAATTAAATGTGAATTTGATAATTTCCAATGGCATCTAATTATGTTAATTAAAAATTAATACGTACATTTTTCAGGCATTTTTATGCAGTGAAAACATTTCAAACACAAAATTATGGAATAGCACCACACTTGTTGCATTATATAAACAAAATTATTCAACAATTATAATAAAATCCGTAATTTAATCGCCGAAATAAAAAAAAGTAGCGCCGTCCAAAATTTTTAGTCAACGTTGATGACTTAATGGAATCTTAAAGAAAAATATCCACTTTACAAATTGAACAGATAGGTACGTCACACCTTATCGATTTGGTCTCCTGCCGTTTATTACAAGCACCTTGCACTGCATTGCGGAATTATGTACGATTTTCGCTATTTTTCATGTTTTAATAATAAAATCTATTTAATTGAGATTTTTTTCGTGTAATAGCAACATTTAATATCGAAATTTTGAATGTAATGTTTTTTTCAGTGGGATTTGATGAGGACTGCGTGGATTTTCAGGGTCATACAATAGCACACGGTTTACTGTATGTACCAGGGCCCGCAGTTTGCACAATGTGTGTATGTTACCACTCAGAACCTATGTGGTGTAAGGCAATTTATTGCGACCCGCCTTATGTAAGTACGTCGGTTGCTTTATTCATAAGTTGTAGGAGTCGAACACTAATAGTCTCCCCGCAATTCCAAATTGGACTATTTCTTGAAAAGATGCTGCAAATTTTACACTTTTTTAGTTTTGTAAGAAGTTCAGAGTTGGAGAAAGATGCTGCGAATTTGTATGTCTGGATCCGCCAGGTGATGAAGCCTCTAAACTTTTGGAGAAATATCGACAACGATTTCAACGTAGCGCCCAAGTTCGACTTTCACCTTTCTCGTTACATATTTTGTTAGTGGTAGTGAAATTTTTTGCTTGGCTTTAGTAATTTCAAAGAATAGCGCATTTGCGTTTTACAGGTCCCGTTATTTATCATTTAAGCAAAAAGTAACATTTTATGGTTAAAACGTATCGTCAAACTTTATTTCTAATGTTACCTCAAACTTTTCTTTTCCACGATATATTTTATTTATCAGATTAAATATTCAAAACGCCCCAGTTTGGTCGTGATGTCTAAAGGCTGGCCCACACAGAGCGACTAATCGCTCATGTTTATCTAATTAATGTCTGATTCGACATTGATGTTAAAAAACTGTTTCATCGTGAAAGTTTGAGGATTCGTTAAAAATGCACCGTTTATAACAATTTTTAAGTGAATAAAAAATTCGAATTGTATAATTTGTGCGCGTTGATTCGTTTGCTAAAAATTACAAGTATTATGCGCCAATTCGTGAACTTTTCTGAAGTCATCGCTTTCGGGACCATTGTACTGTTACAATACAAAAAATAAAAATAAATGAATAAAAAAATGAGTTAACTCGTAAAATTTAAATGGAACAAGAGATAAACCGAATGTTTTTGTAAATATTGTGAGGGAGTGCAGAATATTTTGAAAAACGTTCGGAACCCGGCAAAATGTTTTTGTACACTTTTTATATGTACGTTGTACAATTTAAACAAAAAATTATATATCATGACTGTAAAAAAAAAAATAATGTGAAGATACAAAAACCCTTCCAGTATTATGAATTTACTGTTTGTAAACTGTACCATCCACACTGTATAAACACAAACGAAATTCTGGTACAGAAAAAGGACGCATTTATAAAGTTCTCTTGAGCCATTAATTAACTTATTAATTTTGTGACGGTAATAATTTTGTTCATTTGCTAGTAGGGCACATCTCCAGCTTATTAAATTGCAAAATTTGTAAACATATCTTCCCTTTTTCCTGACAGTAAGAATTTTTCCTTTCCTACAAAATATTTCACTAAAATTTTACTAATTAAATCGATACAAGTTATAAAAGTCCTATAATGCCTCATGTAGTATAACGGTAGTCAAGTAGTGATTAATGACAGGAAAAGGCTCTTTAAAATAAAATTTATTAGAAAATAGGTAGTGAGATATTCATGAGCTTTATATTGCACATTAGTAGATACAACAAATCCGTAAAACATGTGATATTTTCATGTACCTTATCAAAAACTGCAGCTCAAGTATTTAATTTGTGTATACCACACAGCTGTGTGCAATTGTATTAAATTCTCTATAAGCGTCTCGTTAAATTGACTAAAAGAATATTTATAAATTATAAACTGACATGTTTATAATTTGTTGTATTTGATATGTATTCACCATTATATTGTTATTATTATTATTATTATTATTATTATTATTATAGTAAGGCTGTGAATTTAACTTTAAATAAATATATAACACGTTCAAATATTTTATTTTTAAACCACAAATATTTAAATAATTTACGAATAATTTTGAAGTATTTTTTGGTCTGCCTTGAAATTAGTGACGTGTTAGATTTGGTCCCAAAAAAATTTACAAATTTCGATTAATTTTGGTGTGTTTTTTGTTATAAAGTGTTCAATTCTGTTAAACTAGTGTTCGGGTTGTGTTATTGACTGGTTCGTTTCGTTTGTTTCACATTTTTCATGCTTAAATACATTTTGAAAATTTTCCTTGACATTTCGTTAATGTCAATTCATTAATTGTGCGGGTCAAGTGGGCGGTCAACTTTAACGACGAGCTATGGTCGTAGAGTGCGGCTTGGAAACTGTTACTGACATTGACATTGACAGGAGAGTTCTCTGTCGGAACCAATTTTGAACTAAAACTCAATGATCACACGTTCACAGTCAACCGCTAATGGCGATTCGGAAAGTGAAGAAATTGTACCATCCTCAATTCCAAAGGAACTACATTCTTCAGATATTAATTTGGAATTGCAATTGCCGAAATTTGACAGCTGTCTAATTCAGTGTCACATTTGTCCTGAAACCAAATATTTTAAAAATAATAATGGTTTAAAGATACACAACTCGAGATGCCACAAAAATACGTTGATTCCTACTTCAAATCCGGATCAGTTACAAAGTTTTGCTGATAAAATTGGTTACCTCAAATCCAATGTTTGCATGCTGAGAAGAGTTCCTCGTGGTGCAAGAATATCTGTGGCTAACAAACTTACAAAAGTTATAAATGACTGTGTCTCTATCAATTCTCTTTTGGCCTGGGAAGACCTTTTCTTTTTCGCTTTTCGAGTTCTTCATATTCCATCAAAAAATGTGACTAAAAACGATTCTTTAACTTCAAGTGTGAAGAAAAATGCCGAAGGAAATGAGGATTCACTACATTACTCCAAAACAGATTTCTTAATTCTCTCGTTTCAAATCAGCTGAAAACAAAGTAGCTGATGGCGATATTAAGGGAGCTGTCCGTATTTTGTCGTCTGATGATACCTTTGCAAGCGATAACGCCGATACTTTTGAGTTACTGAAATCAAAACATCCTTCTAGATTAAACCAGTTCCCTCATCAACTTGAAGAAAGTGCTAAACATCTAGTTGTTTCTGATGTCCAGGTTTCTAAAGCTATTTTATCTTTCCCTAATGGTTCGGCTGCGGGTATGGATGGACTCAGACCTCAACATCTTAAAGTTTTGTTAAACAAATGTACTGGTGACTCTGGACAACGGTTATTACACGCTATTTCCAATCTTTGCAACCTAATGCTTTCAGGTAAAGTAAATTCAGAAATAAGACCTTTTCTTTATGGCGCCGCTCTTTGTGCACTTTCAATCGCTATTGATTCAACACTTAGACGCCTAACTTCCAAATTATGTAGTCTTCATGTAAAAGATACGTTATCTACCCATTTCCACCCTATCCAATTAGGATTTGGAATGAAAGGCGGTTGTGAGGCAGCAGTTCATTCAATTAGATCGTATATTAAAAACCAATCTGATGCTGAGGTTATTCTTAAAATTGACGTCAAAAATGCTTTTAATTCTGTTGAAAGAGACTCACTCCTTTCTATCGTCAAGGATATCATCCCAGATCTTTACCCATACCTCTGGCAATGTTACGCTTTTCAATCTAATTTATTTTATAATATTAACGTGATTGAATCTTTAGTAGGATGTCAACAAGGTGATCCATTAGGACAGCCATTTTCAGTCTTGCTATTCATCGTTTTATTAAAGAGCTAACTTCAGAATTAAATATGTGGTATTTGGATGATGGTACTTTAGGAGGTAAAGCATCGGATGTTTTACATGACTTAGAAGTCATAATTTCAGAGTTTAAAAAAATTGGTTTAGTTCTCAACTCTAATAAATGCGAACTTTACTTTTTTGATAACATTTCACAAATCGATATGTCTATATTATTAGATAGATTTGATTCCTTAATCCCAGGAATACGAATTTGCGATAATGCAAATTTTGTTCTACTCGGTTGTCCCATTCTTGATAAAGCAATCCCTGTTTCTTTTTCTAAAAAAGTGGAAACATTTTCTTTACTTCCCACAAACCTTTTTAAAGTTAGTTAGTCAGTCTCTTTTTGCTTCGTGTTTGTTTTTGGACGCCAAATTTCATCTACCTCCTTAGATGCTGCCCTGTTTAGAAATTTAAAAATTTATGTCAAGAATTGGATAATAATATTCATTCGACTCTTCAAAAAATTTTGAACATAAAATTTACAAACAGGTCATGGGATCAAACCAAGTTACCTGTCCGTTTTGCTGGTCTAGGTATTCGATCTGTTGCAGATATTTCAACTCCAGCCTTCTTATCTTCTATCTTTGCTAATTTACGACTCATTAAGTCTATTCTACCTTCTCGTTTTTCCAACTTCGAGACATCTTACTCCAGTGAAGCCATTGAAGAATGGAAAATTATATCGAATTCCTCGTCTTTACCCTCGACATCTCCCTCCATTAAACGAAATTGGGATTTGCCAATTATTGCAAATAACTTTCAAAAGCTATTGTCTTCCTCAAATGTAACTCAAAAAGCTATTTTATTGGCAGTGTCTGAACCCAAATCTGGAGCTTGGCTTGAATCTTTACCTTCTTCTAAATTAGGCACTTTGTTAGAAAAAACCACTTTATAAATTGCCGTTTCTCTAAGGTTTGGCATCAGTATTTGTCATCCTCATATATGTAATTGTGGTTCTTCAGTAGACACGTACAGTCATCATGGGCTGTCTTGCATAAAGAGTGCAGGAAGAATCGCAAGACACAACTGCATTAACGACATCTTAAAATGTGCTTTCTCATCTGCCAACATCCCTTGTTTACTTGAACCCAACGGGGTTCTGAGAGATGACGGCAAACGTCCAGATGGAATCAACATTATTCCCTGGAAGGAAGGCAAATCCCTTGTCTGGGATGTTATCTGTACAGATACGCTTGCACCTTCACATTTACCTGAGTCGTCCATATCTGTTAGATCTGCTGCAAACAAAGCAGAAAATCTTAAGCGAAGAAAATATAGTTCGTTAGCAGATCACTACATTTTCGTTGGCTTTGCTGTTGAAATCTTTGGTCCTTGGAGTATGAGCGCTCTATCGTTGTTGGATGCTTTGGGAAGACTTATTATTGACGTCACAGGTATTCCTCAGGCGAAAACATACTTAAAACAACGAATTAGTATAAATTCTTCTTCTCTGGACGAATTATTTAATTTAACGTAATTTTTAGTTTGTATTTTGTAGTTTAATTTTTATGTTATAATTTTATAATGTTTTAAATAGTAATAAGAATCATCAAGTACTTATTTACGAAATCGACGTTGCACATATCTT
This sequence comes from Dascillus cervinus, assembly GCA_949768715.1. NCBI lineage: Eukaryota > Metazoa > Arthropoda > Insecta > Coleoptera > Dascillidae > Dascillus > Dascillus cervinus. Next base: position 5,988,019 of record OX458323.1, read on the forward strand.
TATTAAAACTATGTCGTTCGGTTCTACAGCTTTATTAATGTCAAAATAATATCGTAAGAGTACAAAACCAGGAGAAAGAAGGATAGTTTTCCTTTAACATTATTGATCTAAGGAAACCCATTTGAAAGGAACGACAGTAAAATTCTGTTTTGAAGAAATACGGGGAGGGATGAGAAAGTTAACTTTATTTATCCATTTGTTTTAAGAAACTATATATAGTTTATTCGTTGGTAACATGATAATGCATTCTGAATACAGTAGAACTCGGTTACAGCGTCATTGATGTCGTTATTCAGCCGATGAGTGCATACATGAGAAAAACAATTAATTGCCAAGATAAGAATTTTTCTTTGAAAATCCGACATTTTTGGAACAAATTAAAAACACTGTAAAATTTGTCAAACAAACCGAGTTCTTCTGTATAATGCTATGTAATGTAAACAGGCTAACTATGTAATAATATGTTTCTTTATATATATGTATATAATATAAGGTATATATTAATTTTATATAATATATGCTTATAAAACTTGTGGAATTGCAGAAAACACTAACAGTTTTAACAATTTGGACCTCGGAATATGTATATATGCATATAAATACATGTATTTATATAATGCTTAAGGTGCACCATTACTCTATCACACCAGTAGATGCACTGATTTTCGATTTTTTTCTGTGCATAATTATTACACGAAAACTCGCATTATTTGTTTAAGTTGTGGAAGTACTGCGCATTTAAGTAATGCATGAAAATAGAATGTAAGTTTTCTGGAATAATTATCTTATACAGTTACTAAGCGTTTACTATGCATTTAACATAATTTACGTTTACATACATAGTAACATACATGGTAAAGCAAGTTCAGTATGTCGTAGCGTGTCCGGTCAACGCTTTTAAGTCTCACTTAAAGTTCTCGCTTAGTTTTGGTCCCGCTTTCGCGCCATGTCATACTGAAACTGCTGTAAATATAGCAGATTTGAAATTATAGGTATCTGTCAGAGAGTAGTAATTCCGATTAACTTAGGAAATTTCATAATATCTACAAGGTTTCAATTTAATCAAGATAAACTAGAATTCCTTTGTTTACTATCGACAATAACTAACTATAATAACAATAATATTCAAAATTTGTATGCTAACTGATTGAAAAGTTAATTTATCTGTACGAAAGTGTTTACTAGTCAAAATACTTACTTTTGGTCATAAATTATTAGCAATTGTTTACAAAGGTATATTTTATTTACTGTAGTTTCTTTACTCTAATTTATTTGTGTATTCACAATAGGTGCTCATCGTTGAGTGTAATATTAGACTGATTATTAGCTTTTATAAAAAAAATACTGTAACCACATTTGATCAATAAATCGATTCGACAAAGTATCACGGATGAAACAAAGTTTATTTTTGTGTATGAAATATAAAATCGAAAAATTACAGTACTTTTGTCGATGAGAATTCGATGAGATTTGAACAACACCTATACCTATCATCATGTAATTTGTAAAAACTATGAATTATTACTAATACTGCATAAATTTAAGGCTCTAAAAATTTATAAAATATAGTCAGTATTGTGTACCATAGATACTAGGCCACCGTACAGTTTTGTTAAATCTTTTTCGTTCCTAATGGTACAGAGATGTGAACAGAAAAATAGTCGTTTCTTGTAAGTTTTTGTAGCGTTTTATGCGGGAATTGTACAAAATGAGACGATAATGTGTGTCCATGGCACCCAATAATACCTATTACTATCAAGACTAACTACTTTAATACGTAATTTAGTGTAAAAGGGTGATCAGCTTTGCGATGTCGCAGGAGGGATAGATTTTCCTAATGTTGTTAACGACGGGCTCGGCCAAGGGCAGGCTGGCGGCACGCTTCTCGATTGCTGTAGACCCGCAGCCGACTCCGGGTGTAAGAAGTTTCGCCTTTGTTCCATTTTTTCAGCCTTCAAGGAAATTATGAGCTACACCATGAAAATAAAATACACAATTTACCTGAGCCTGAATTCTATTCGCTATTAAATCGGGTAGCAAATCGATCTGCTCTTGCAACGTTGTCAATTTATCTTCCATTGTGGTTAAACGATCCTCCAATGTATCTTGTCGTGTACTCATATCTGATACTATTTCGTAAACAGTATTTTGTGTCTAAAAACCAGAATTTTTTTTACTAAAACCGATCCGTTTATGAACCTACCTTTGCCATATCGGTTATGGTGTTTGCGTTATCCATTAATTTACGTTGGTCCATTTTAACTTTCCGCAAACTAAAAAAAATAAATAAGTAAATTGTATTCATGATGCAAAAAGCAACGTACGCATAAATTGCGAGTAAAAACTTCCTTTGGTGCGTGCGTACTCTACCGGGATTAACTCTTTTCACGAGCCTTGTGTGTTTATAAATCAACCACGTCTCCCTTAATACGTTTGCAGCTGCATTTTTCAACTGTAATATTCGAATGTGAATTATTGATGTAACGATTCTGCAAAAGGACTCACTCGTTTTGTCAATTGCGTATCCATCATAAAATTGTGCACGTGCTTTTCCGCCCTCGTTAATTCTAATTTTCTCGAAACGACCGCTACTAAAAGAGCTGTACAACCTGCACCCTAAAACGTAGTTTTTGATTAGGGTGGAAAGTGAGGGTGCTTTTAACCTGTTAAGTTTTACTTTCATATGATATAAAGACAACACCCGAAACAATGTTTTTAAAACGTGGCAAACTTTAGTCAATTGAAGTTTATTTATCGGTTTAATGAAAATTTTACAAATAAAGTGGAATTTCCAACATGGAAATAATTTATAATACATTTTATTTATTGGATCAGCGAGCTTCCTATCAAGCTTGATTCAAGTATTTATGTAAACGTTTGGCAATTTTAGAAAGAGGGATTATTGCATCTTACCATAATGCCAGTGCTGACTGCTATGCCCCTTCCGCAGTAGGTATTAGGTACGATATCCCCAAATCCGACGCTTAAAAATGTGATCGCTATCAACCACATTGCATTAAGTAAATTTGCGTGCTCCTCATCGTGAAATCTACAGTGAGATTAGTAATTATTATAAATGATTGCACCCTTTAATCGTGGTGCAATGACCTTTCACATTGGCGCAAAGTCCAACTGGCAATGATCCATAAAGAAACCATGAACACTAGCAAAACAGTTCCTGGACAAATGGTCATGAGTGTCTTGAGCACGAAGCGTGTATTGAAATTAATTCGATTAAGAGCACCGATACTTCTTGAAGAGGCGTCAGTGAATAATTTACTGTGTAATAACATGACACGGCAAATCAAATACAATCTTAGGAACATAGGCAAAGACAAGGGCACGTCGTAAGGGACGCATCTTGATCCCAACCCTCCGCCCTTGTTTGCCAGTTTTGTTGTCCAAACGAACATATACCTTCCAGGGATAGGATGCACAGCACAAATTATTAACTCCATCGAAATTTGACAAATTCTTTGCCAGGTCATCGCTATACGCCAGTCGTCGGCACAATTATCTATCATAAAAAGCTGCAAAGAGGTGTTAATCCAGTTAATTTCATGCTAACACACTATTTAATGTGTGCAATATCCGAGAAAATTTAATTCATTCTCGGTTGAGTCTGATACCGTATAAAAAACGACTCCTGTCATCCCACGTTTAGCTCCATTTATCATTATGCATTATATTCGCGTTCTCGTACGAGATGAACCAGTTTACAAGGTGCCTGCCCAAATCGTACGAATCGAAATTAGTTTGTAATAATTTTTTTTGGTCGCGAATTTATTATGTTTACCGTGTTTGTCTAGCAATTCGCTTTTTAATTAAAAGGATCGTAGGGGTGGGGCTCACGCATTACCATCGCGTGTTAGTTATGTTGGAAATTGAGTAAAAATCGACCGCGTCTTGTTTAAAGTATTATCCAGCCATCAATGAACAACATGAAAAGTCTTCATCGAAATCTTTTATGTGACTTCTCTTCCTTTTTTACATTTTCCAGCAAGAAAATAAACTAAATGAAACCAATCTTTTGGGAGGTCTTTCCGGCTCCTATTTGATATTGTTCGCCAACGATTTTAAATCATATCTTTCCCTTTGTATTATTTTTTTACCAACGACATAACAAAATGTATAAAAAATCTCACCTGTACTTCTAATGCGTGATAGGCCACGATCAAGCCTAACAGAATCACAGTCGAAACGGATATCAGAGTTTTGAGCGCAATTGAATAAAATTCGTCCTAAAAGTTTTCAGAAATTTTATCGTTAAATCTAGACGAAATTAAAAAACTCACTTTTAGATAAACACCGGCACTTGAGAGTTCATTCTCCATAACCATAACAACAATACCAAACATCCCCATAACGAGGGCGTAATCACTGATTCTTTTCCGTTTTTCGAAGAGAGCTTTACGTCGTCCCAGTCGATATCCTACGTTGGGTTTGTGCTTCAAACTGCCCGATGAAGGTCCTTTGTAGGGGCCACTTCCTAACGGCCGGTCTTCTATAAAACGTGGGTACTCAGGATGGGCGATCAGTGCAGTCCCTGCTTCTTCGGTCGGTATGCGGCCGCTTGTGGACTCCCTGTTGGAATTCTTCACGGCTCCGGGAATCGAGAGGGTTGATACGGGTTTCCGCAGCTGCAAGCGAGCCATACGAATTCCCAAGATACTTCAGAATAGATTTTTGGTCCAGGCAATCCAGATTGCAAATTAGATTTGGTGTAGATAATCAAGTGTAAGAATAAAATTACAAAGTTGCTAGACGCAATTTCTGAAATGTTTCAACGTGCGAATAGACGATTTGCGATTTTTTCCCATTTGTTCGAGAGATTTCTAACTGCAACCCGTCAATTGCACCGACCGAATAACATAAACCACCAAGCAATAAAAGAATATTTTAAAAAAATGTATATTACACTCTTGTACAAATTGAACGGGTCATCTATTTTTTTTTAAATGTTTGCCCATTTTGAGTACACTAATTTATAATAGGAATGGCTGTAAATAAGAAGTACAAAGAAACAGATAGACATACATAATGTGACGATCCAAATTAATATGACGATCCAAATATTATTTCGCACAGTAATTATCGAAAATAACAAATAAGTTAACCTCATTTAACCTTGCTAAAATATCGTCCCTTGAACTGAAGTTTATCCGGTCGTGAAAATGGAAAAAAACTTCAGGGTCCCTGTGGTTATACAGGATCCGGTAGGGGTCATATAAATACTCAATTAATGACAGGACTCGGGGAGTATTCTTGAAGTTTGGAAGTGTAAAGTAGTGAGTGCTGCTTAAGAAGTTCCCGATACCGACAAAACAACCTTATTACAATATGTCAATAACTAATTTGTAAGTCTTGTATATCCTTTGTAACTTGAACTAACATTTAATTCATATTTTCAATTATCATGTGTTTTATTAACAAGATTAATAATAAAATGTTTGTAATAACAAATCTTCTCGTCTGACTGATTAACGGTCCCAACTGTTCACGAACCTATTACATCCCTTGGTTGAAATTAATCGTGACAATATACTATTGGATGGACCGTTGACAGCACTGAACATTTCCGTTTATAGTTGATTTTTCAACATTACTGTAAATTAAAGAAACTGATAAGTATTTTTCTACACTGTAATGGTCCCTTTCGGCAAACAAAAACAAAAGGTTTTCTCAAAAAAAAAAAACAAGTTGATCCGTTTAATTTGCACCAGAGTTTACTAATTTATTAAGTGGCTCCGTATTCTTGGAAACATTTTTATGTTTGATTTGGGGAGAAAAAGTTATTCTCGATAAAAAGTTTTGCTTGTCCACTATTTATACCTTCCCGTGACAACAATGGCCTTTTCTCGTCAAATCAAACAAGAAAATTCCCAAGAGTGCGAAACACAATGCGGCGACACACTGTATAAATAAATTATGTGACAGTCGCTGTTGCGAAAAGGTCTAATTAAGGAAGATAAACCCCTACAATTTTTAGATTGGAGAGAAGAAAAAGTTAAACGAGAAACGTGGATTACGTTGGCAAATAACGAATTTAATCAAGCCGTAAAGTGTTGGTCAAAAAAGTGGAGATAAATGTTCCATTATTGTAGTTTTCAGTTAGAAATCCCTCTCGATTTCCTGGATATAAACGACAGGATGGTATATAGCATAAAACTATTTCAGCAGTTTACAGAAAGCGTATCCTGGTTTCGTTTCCCAAGATACTCTAATATTTCAATGAGCTTTAGGAGAGTGAGGTGTCAATTTCAATACTGGATATAGATATGTACAATGTTGGTGTGCTTCTTTACAGCAAATTACATTTAAGCCGCAATCTGAGATTAACTGATACTCCAACAGGACAGGGCGGCTTAGTCTGTTTAAAACAGAGAAGCAGAGGCAAGCAACTAAGTGTGAATATGTGAGGCACTAAAGCTAATGTGATCGAGTGCTTTTAACCAATCAAGGTCAAAATCAGAGATATTGTCATTTAACCGGATACATTTCCCAGCGAAAGAAGCACTGTAATCTCCCCGTGCGATAAAATTTTTACGATACTGAAATTATTTTAGTGAAAGCGTCCTTAAATTCTCGTTAGGTTATCGGTGATTGGTTTGTCATGTTATGTTAATTGACAATGACTCTGCGAAGCAATTCCATGCGATGTGCCTTGTGTTTTAACCCCTTTCAAATTTTGCAACATATTGTATCAATTGAAAATTAATTAAACTGTTGGTCAACAATTCAATGCTAACTTTATATTGTGCTAAGAAAATGTAATTTAAATTTACTAGAAATATGTTGCTAAATTTTATGATCTGGCACAAATACGACAAACCTAAAATCGTCAATTTATTCACTCAACTCCAGAAATGTAAAAATGATTCAATAAACATGTGAAAAGGCGTGCGATCATTAAGTAAGATTAAATGAATAAATCACAGACTTTGGGCCGTTAAATATGTGTTTTCAGCTATAAGTGTATGAGCTATATGCCATCGCTTATCGCCCACCGTTTTCACATAGGTCACAGTATCACTGGTAACTTCGGTAAGGGCTCGTTTTAGACGGGTTCGACGAGCCTGCGACATGGACTGCGAAGACATCAGCAACCCCGAACCCTGCATAGGACTAGATTTTATTGTGGGAAATTTCAGTTTCATACCTCACTACAAGGTAAAAGTTGTTCTTAAACAATTTACCACTATCTTTTCTAAAGCTTTAACGTCCAGCACTGTCTTAAATTCTTAAAAAAACTCATAAATTATGCGGATACATTTTTTGCTTCAGTGTTTTCTAGACAAACTAAATCTTACCCCAAAAAAAAACTAAATTATGATGCCGCAACTTTCTTACAATTCTACGGTAGATATTTGTTGTCGTAAACAACTAAGAATCAGGGTCGTTCCCTTACAAAATGTATTAGTTTTCGAACCAGATTTTCGATAAATTCATGATATTCACATTTAAAACATTGAAATTAGTAATAATGAAAGACACTGTTTGAAAACTGAATGAATACTTCTATCAGACACAAACGGATTAATATTTTGATTCTCGTTTACAGAATGTAAAACGATTAAAAAAAACACAAGCAAGTCGCTGCCTTTTTGGCATCTTGCCGACAAAACAGGCACTACAGTAACTTTGAAATAAGGTGTTCATAAAAAGAAAATGGATTATGCTGCGTAGAATGTAACTATCTCGTCCAGTATACAAAGGAATTTGAAATTGGTGCAGACAAAATTTAATATAAGTTGGTGTTCAAAATGTTTGCACCACTCATAAATTTGGGAAAAAAGTCAATCCGAAATGAGGCAATCTGTTCATCATTATGTAAAATTTTCTGAGTGGTGCGATAATTTTAAACAGCAGATTTATTTTGAGCACTGGAAGACATAGGATCTACTATGGATGAGAAAATAGCAACGAATTTATTAATAAAGCAAATTGAAATTATATTTTGCCACACAAAAACATAGAAAAGCGTTCATACCTGTCGGAAATTTCGCATAGCTCCGTTTATTCTGAGGGAATCGGCAGCGATTCCCGCAATACCGTCTCCGTGATCTCGAAGTTGTCTCAACGATGTCGAAGGAGCAGTCCCATGTACACAATTCGCGGAGCAACACGGCGCCGACGCTTCGGGCTGAGAACTTTGTCGTATTATCCTAGTGCCCGGGAGAGTTGTCATCACCGTCGGCGTTGCTACAGGGCACGAACCGCATGATACCTGTGGAACGACCTCATGGATCGGTTTTACGACGAATTACTTTTTACGCGGTTCAGAACTAAATATATCTTTAGCTAATTCAAAAGTAATAAAATTAAATAAAATATATGGATGGGTGACAGAAATTTTGCGAAACGACTGTGTCACGATAGAAAATAACTTCATTTAAACGTACCACTTTCAGCTGTCGAACAGTTTCTTTCTTAAATAAATAAACGTTCTTGTGCGCATCTGAAATTTGTCTTGTACATTTATAATTTTCGTTGTAACTTTGTAATAAGCTATCATGCATTGATAATTAACTTTCAAAATAGCACATGACAAAGTTGCTTATGACTATAGAATAATCAATTTCAAAATAGCAAATCAATATTGCGATTGAAGATATATTAGGAAACTTGTCAGTATATTTCATTAATCTTTATTCTATTTTATCATGTCTTAATAATCTATCCCATTATATGAAATTCTAAGATAAATTACCACTTTTATACTGTATAGGCAGGTAAATTATACCCTTGAGAAAATTAATAATTCGTGTAAAGTCGTGTAAATAAAGCCGTCAATGTAACAAGAAAAAAATCGTTTTCATAAAGTGGTGTCTTTTATGTGCATTCAAACAGTTACACGCTGATGAACTATAATCAATCAAAGAACTTGCTATATTTTAAATTAATGAACTTATAACGTTTCTCATAGAATTAAAAAAATTGGTCAGAAATTGAATAGGGTAGAGACACCACTTTTAGCCGCTTTAAGTAAATTAATTGAAAAAATTAACAAATGACTAAGAATAGCCGCAAACCACATTACTCTATTTATATCTTGAATAGAATCTTTATATTTTTTAGTTATGTAACATATTTTAAGCTGAAATGCTGTAAATCTTGGTAATTTCATTATTTAAACGATATGTGCAATTTCACCACTTTCGGGCACTTTGTTCTTCAAGGAGCCTTGTGTAACACTACTCAAAAAAATTAATTTGAAAGGAAATTTTAAGCACAGAAATATGATCGGTCATTATTATACTAACTAACGAAACTTATATCGAAACATTATGAAATGTATTTTATTAATTAAACCTTAATTAGTCCTACCTTGTTTCTTAATCATATCACAGCATCACTTGTAGTTCAGCATCAAATAAAATAATTGTTACCAAATGAGGAGTAGAGATTTTGGCGACCTATTTAAAAACTCCAATCAAGCACATTCTTGGTTCCTTACTTACCGTAAACCTTATAAATAAGTATTTACAAGTAAAATACCCAAAAGTGGTGTAGTGGCTGAAAGTGGTGTCACTACGCTTTAGGTTTGTTCGTAGACACAATTTCCAACCGTAGGAAATCAAATTGTTCAATCGGTGCGTACCAAATGCGTTGGAACCCGTTGGGAATTTCTGATCCTACGAAAGCTTCTTAAATCTCCGCTTTTTCAAAAGAGGGAACTGCCCAAACCGGAATTCTAGAGAAAAGAAGGCACGGCAGAAAATAATTGAATTCCTCAATTTGTTACACCGTAATAAATTTAAAAAATTAAAATTTTTGCTGCTGTCTTTGCAGACGATCAGATGTGAACAGATCTGTGGAACTATCACAGATCCCTGCACACCACGGTATTTCTCCATAAATTAAGGAAGTACGGCTGCGCCAAATTCTTAGTACACTCTCCTTCGGCGAACTGTTGTGATGATTACCAACCGGGTTCAAAAGTGAAAATACGTTACTGGTCAGAAGTTATTTTGAACGTGAAAAATGAATTGCCAACGGTTTCCAATTGCTCTACGAACAATCCTGCATACTTATAAAAATATAAACTTGATGGGAAAACTGTTCTACTTATATTACCCCCTCATCTCGCCGTAAGATTATTTAGTAAACCTTCACAAGATATATTTACTCTGTTTCTGCATAGAAAGTTTATAGTCGTAACTATACAGCATACATAAAGTTTATCCTGAATGGAATCATCAAGAGTCGCATTCCATAAACTACTCTACTATGTCAAGATAAATCAGTTTAAATTGAAAACGTTTTCTTTTCGTTTCGAGATAATATTTTTAAGAAAACGCTGGAACGGTTATTAATTTTTATTCGTTAAATTCTTACCGGAGCGTTCAGACATGGACAGGTGCAATGATGTACAGATCGAATACTTTCCCTCGACACTGACCGTACAATCTTCAACGTTGATGTAGGTGTTTGGGAAATTCGTCTTTGTTCGAAAGCTGCCCTAGGAGATGATACATGAGGAGTTAGCTGAAAAGCGTTCGAGGCGCTCCTGTTCCTTGTCGGAATGTTTGTTAATAAATTCTGTTTGCATCCTTTAACGTCGAGTCTTCAACAAATAAAGGCCAACGTTAATTTCAGAAAATGTGAAAATTATTAACAAATGAGGATAGATCATCCCTTCTCCATGTAACACGGTTTGCATGCGGACATTTAATATAAGTAATAACTCAGTCGGTTTAATGTGATAATGTCATTGTAATTTATAATGTCTGTACCTGCAGTGTAATTCGATGTCCGGCACGGAACGCGTGCTGTTTTCTTCTAGGCAAACTGAACCATCCTCCTCGCTATCAGAAAAAACCGATAGCTGAGGATGATGAGAAGACACCAAAAAAGTGGTACATTCTTGTCGCATCAGCACGGGCTTTGAACAATTTGCTGCAGGTGAAGAGGCACTCGTCAAGGACGGGCCTACTAAAAGGCTTGCGGTTTCGTCCTGGCTGCTCATGCTTATATAATTCTATAGTTTATTTAATTCTGAAACAACCAAATTATCCAGTCTGTAAAACTTGAATTAAATTGCAACATTTCGGAAATAATCAAGATAATTTAATTCTATTAGCCAGAATTGTTTTGTCACTTTGATAGCGAATAAAGTTATCACTAATTTTTAAATCGAGTAAAAGTTTTTAATTTTATCTTACCGAAAAAACAACTCGTCCTGCTTGGCTCGCTGTTTTATAGGCAATTTATTTCATCCAGCTATCTAATAATTACATTTGCAAATTTATCGGGATAAAACGAAAGCTCTCGTGAAAATCTAATCGAATTTACTTGGTAACGATAAATTTAAAAACGGAAGGGCATTTTTATTATTCAATTAGCACTCGAAGAATTTAATTACTCGTAACAACGCGATTGTTTTTCTATAAATCCAGTCTTTATAGTAAAGTTCGTACATATTCAATGAAAGCTCTCTTGTTTCTTTTCATTTACTCGCCTACACTACATTGTTCATCAAAGATGTTCTAAGTAAAGCTTTTTTAGGAGGATGGACAACAGCGCATGTTAAAATCGATAATTGTTCACTTCACAATTTGTGACGGGATGAAATTTCAATAAGGATTTTAGTTTGTAGAAGCGCGTGACCACACGTCGTTACTATTGTTACTTCCATGAAATATTCAAAACTAATCGATCCATTCAAAAATATTAAAATGTAAACCATTGGCTGATTTTTAAGGACAATGAATGAGTTGAATAAAAGTTCGGAATTATTGTCGTACAAACCAAAAGGAAAATGTATCGTTCCCAAAATAACCTGTCAATAGCGTACTCTTTTAGAACAATAAATATTTGATTGTAGTGAATTCTGTGATAAACGTCAATCACGTTTCGATATATGCATATTTATTCTCAATTTTCGCCCCTGTTTCAACTCAACCACCAAACCATTGTATATAAAAAGACCACAGGTTCTATTCTTAAATTTCTTCACAAACCGTCACCTAATTTAAACATCGGACAAAGAATCAAACAAAAACTTATTAGAAAGAGCACTAATAAAAGATATTTATGCCAATAACGTGATTAAGTTACGAACAGATGGAGAATTGACAGCCAATAGCAGAGGAGGCGAAGGAATCAGACAAAGAGACTCATTTAGCCCACTTCTGTTCAATAGGATATTAAAAAAATTTAAAAAATGTAAAAAACTAAGCGGGTACAAAATGACAGGGAATAATGTCAAGGAACGTCACGAAGATGATTTTCAAAGAAAGTGACATAAAAACAAAACCATGTTATATCAAAAGAGCATATACCATGTAAACTTATAATATACAAGATCATAGAACAACTCATGGCAATAAAATACAGAGTAATTCAAATAACCAACTGTGGAAATATACAGGCAGAAGTGAGAGAATAAGTAAACAAAGCAAACAGAATAGCGTGATGTGTTAATTACAGGATATGGGAAGAATATAAAAGTTACGTAAATAGAAGCCTTTAATAGGACACATAATAAACTACACTACCGGAAAAGACTAAAAACACAAAAAACTAAGCAAAAGCACATAATGTAGGTTATTATTAACAAAGATGAAAGTTTGTAAATACAAGTCGAAGACGAGAATTCTGCAAACATCTGAGTTCATAATAGCTATTATGTGCGAGAAAAAATACGACGTTTTATCTACGATCAAGTCCTAATTTATTGTTCTTACTTTATTAATATTCTTAAAAATTAAAACGTCTGTTGCGTGTCGAACCAACTACGTAAAATGTATCCACATGACAATTGGTTTATCTCTAACCATCAAAAAATGAATTATTTGGGAAATTTTTATTTGCTTTGTGGAACAAAATGCTTTGTTTTATTAGTATCTTATTTCGAATAAAAATTAAAGGTAAAATTACTAGAACAGTGAAAATATTCACCACAAGATTTGTGCAACTTTTCAACAAATTTGTTCCGACACACTGCTGTATAGTGATAGGTATTTTCTAAAAACCGAAAAATGAAGGTCCATGTTGTGTAACCATGGCTAATATATGAAACGAACGTGTTATAGATAAACAAATATTACTCGATTTAAAAGTTAGGGATAACTTTATCCGCCGTCAAATTAAATTATAAAAAGTAGCTGTTGAAACTTTTAGAAACCTTGCATTCTAAATATTTTCAAAATTGCCCTCGTATACGATGATATTTTAATTAATTTCATGTTGCACTACTATTCGTCCGATTAATTTCGTTAACCGAACCACATGGAACAAGTTTAGTTGCGTGGGAGAAAAGCGTTAAAAACAGTTTGAAGCAAATAAAATATGGAAATTGTTTGGAATTATTTTCGCGAATTAACTTTGTTTTACAACCTTTGTGTATACAAGTTAATAGTGCGGCTAAGAGTGCTAAAAATATTTTCAGAAAATACGAACTGTTTTCAATAAACTCCACACACGCACACTGAAATGAATTCCATAAATACGCATTTGAGAAGTTCTGCTGATGTGCCTTTTTTTAGATCACTTTTATTTGCAATAAACATAGTCAGTGTCTTACGTTGAAAATTTTAAACATTACCTGCCACATTTATGTGCAAGGGCACATTAAATCTTAAAGAGATGAGCTTTTTTGTCGCCTATGAATAAAAATCTTGTAATGTCACGACGTAAAAATAATAACTGGATGTTTTGCATGAGAATGACACAAGCGGAAATTGGCCGGCAAGAACAAACGTTAACCCTTAGGATCAATACACGTCTCGCAAACTTAAGAGTTTGCGAGACGTGTATTCACCCCATTGAAACTTTTCTTCTGATTATCGCCGAAATAAAAATGCGGTGTGAAACGGAAAATCGATGACCGAAATAATTTCTTAATGCAACAGAACCTGCACTTAAACTGGAAAATAACGTATTACATCAATTTCATAAATAGAATAAAGTGTTTCGTATATTATTTGTATCACTAAGACATAAACTAGTCTTTTGCGAGTGCGAGTAAGGTTTGTAGGCCAAGGCACCAGTCGCGGCATGTAAATACGAGTGCTCGTGTTTCTGAATGTGTGATACACACGATTTTTTTGACGGAGAAATGCTTAAATTTGTTAAAAATCAAATTAAATTTTCAAAACTTTGATGATAGAGAATTGAAGCTTCTTGTGGTTGGTGAATGGAAGATTTGACAGGCATTTGACAGTTGTTATTGGCCATCATGCATGCAGTCACGAGTCAGTTGTAATGCCAACTGTTGGTTGTTTTTTTTGCAGGCCGGCGAACGGAAAACGCGAGGTTTCTGGCCGATTTCCTTCCATGCAAATCAGTAATTTTGGACGGACGCCCAAAAAATTAATGGCGCGAATCTCATCTAATATCAGGCATCGATATAACGGTTTTTAGTGCCTTAACTTCCGTGCCCATCAAAGAAGATTAGTTTAGGCACTTTACGGTATTGGAAAGCTAAATTTTGTAGCTGAGAGGCTATAATTGATTTTCAATCAGCTTTAAAGTAACCCATAGTCGAACTTTCTGTTTGTCAGCCGCATGAGTGGTGACTACCAGACTAATGCGAGTAGACAAATATAGATTTAAGTCGATTTTTACGACTAACATTTCAAAATAAATCAATTTCATAGTTTTATAAATATTGGACGCATCCGCAATTAATAGTGAAAGACTTTTAAAAGTTTCAGAGACTTGTTTTTGTAAGCAAACAAAAATATGTTTAACCTACATTCTTCCCTCCGATAAGCTTTTCAAACAACCCTTAGCAGCTCCTACGAACTTACAAAGTGTTGTCGACAAGGTGCGTAATGCAATTAAAATTCCACATAAACACGTGAGATATTTAAAAAAAATTCGGCTCTTTCGTCAAATCCAATAATTATACGACGGATTAAAAGTAATGAAGTCACGAAACAAACATGGATGCATTACTAAACAACCACGTAATATTACAACAGGAAAGGAAGAACACCGTTGATTAATAATAACATAATCAAGAAATCATTACCTCTGAACATTTCCAGTTTTGCGCACTGGACCACAACATAAATATGGCTAGGAGGCACTGTAGTAGACATGAACATAACCGAAGTAAGAAATTATCACTGAAAAATGATATGTGATGAATTTCCGACGTGGTTTTGTGCGGCCACCGCACCAGCTGGCGTCCCAATTCGATACTCGGGACATACTACACGTTGTTCGGCGCCTGCTGCGCGTCCCGACGTTCAGTAGCGCACGTGGCAAAAATCAAAAGGAATCAGCCCCACCCGAACCACAACCTCGTCAATGATCGATTTGACGTGTCACTATTTTGGTGTTTACAGATTGACCGGTTTTAACTCTCCACCACACATTTCAGAATATCTTTTTTCAAAAAACAAAACTGGGAAAGATTATTCGTTTTATTGCATTTTGATGAATTTTAGTCAACAAGGAACACTAATATCGGATTGGTAAACTTTGTTGAAACTTTAAAATTACAGGAAGATTAATAGTCCGCCCTCATATCTGATAGCGGTGACAACAGCGCTAAAGGAAGTCAAAAAAATGAAAGCTCCGTTAGGCCCGCAAGTTATTTATTGCCTTTTGTTCCACATCAGAAAAAAAATCAGTTTTTTGATGATTTGCCGTAGATGTAAATTGAAAACGAATGGTCGTTTGATGTGAATTCATTCAGTTTTTTGTCGGCAAGTAAAATTTACGATTTTTTTTAAAATTCTTATTTACGGACGCTTGTGCTTTAATATTAAATAATTCAAGATTAAATCCGACCTATCCATCGATTTTGCCAACTTCACTGTCTCATGGATATTTTACCCGACCCAACTCAATTTATAATTTAATCACGCTATATAGTTGACCCAATGAAATCCGGCAAAATGAAACGTAAAATGAATGTTTATTATTTATGATCATAAATTATTTTCTTTAAACTGTTTACATGTAACGATTAAGACATCAACGTGCGGTTTGTAATATGATGCTGACAATTTGTAAATTCAAGCCAACCGTAGCGCGTAACTTCACACAACGAGGTTAGTTTGTTCATCCACGGTTGAAAAATTATGTTCTTCAAGTTTGATTCACTCATAAAGACTGATTTTTGGCAAGAAAATAAACTGTCACGGATAGCGCGTTCCTATGCAATACATTAAGCCATGTTTTTTTTCCTAAAACGTATGAGAGACGAACGTATGAGAAACAAACGTTGCCGATAACAACGAACATGAAAAGTAGTGGAGTGAAAGGCACTATTGGAAAAAGGAATCTAAATGGAAATGATTGGGGAAACAGGAAGTCGTGGAGATTGGGATGCGGAAGACGCCAATAATGTAAAATTCCGCAAATGTATATAGGGTGTTTTGTAAGATGTAATGAGCTTAACAAGTTTCGAATGCAACCGATCGTACATATTTCAGTGCTATTTTACGACAATTTATTTATTTCGAACTGAAGATGTGATTATTATATTTCATTATATTTACGATGAATTATATCGATATTTATAGAGAACATAGAACGTATCGATTGGAACCACGGTATAATATTAGATTGATAAAGTAGCAAATGAACCTTCATAAGCAGTGAATAGTAATAAATCTAACTAATGTATGTTCAATTATAATAAAAAATTTTTAGAACGAGGTCATATCACATTGATCTTCCACTTTTCCGGATAAATCAATAATCCGTAGGTAGTTATTACAATAAGATAATCAATATAAGTATGTCATATGACATTCCGCCCAGGTGTCATTATCTTAGGAATTTACATGAATTTCGTCAAACAAAGTACAAACGGGCAATTAATTCTGAATTTTAAAAGCGATTTGAAGTTATAAAGTATTTAGTAAACACTTTTAAGGGAAGAATAATTATATAGTAAGTACATCACTTTTTGTTTATCTTCAAATAAGTTACTTCACTTTATTGAAAACAACTTCTATTTCATAATAGAATGAGTAGGTCACCAATTTCGACTGAAGTTTGACATAAGTTTCGATATACAGAAGTTTTCTTAAAAGCTTCCGGGAATATTTATTGATACGGTGCGTACATACCAGGCACCGCCGAAAACTTTTTGAGATATTTTAATTAATTCGAGAAATAAAATTAGAAAACTAAAACTACTATTATTAGACCATGCAATCAATATTCTACGTTCATTGTTTCATTAATTATTCGTTAATGGGCGTTAGAAAAATAACTTGGTCATAATTCATTTTCTGAGTGCATCAATATTTGCGTAGACGCCAGGTAAAATGCGTAAAAGGGAAATTCTAAAATAAAGATAACTTGATTATTTAATCGGTGACGCGTTTGAATGGCGATATTTAATTATTGATTTATCGTGACTAAGATCAAGTGAATAAACCCAGGTCTTTTTTTATGCGGTTTGTTTTTAGGCGATTTTCGTTTATTTTTTAATTTGTTGCTTTGGTTTTATGCGGTTTTAAGAAAGTATGGAACCTATCCCTATTTTTACCAATGTCTTCTTTTTTATGCGGTTTTCTGTGGAACTTATCTACCCCATAAAAAAAGACGTAGGTGTATTATTAGTTTTGTTGCAGATGGTAATAAAGGGAGGGTTGAGTACGAATAGGTGTATATGCGGTAAAATAATTTCTGAAGCACGCAGTGCTATCTGTAGCTGGTGTGATGTTTTATGAGTTGGCGTGCTGTTGGAACGGTTATATATATATTGATCAACACGATGCCACATAGGCGTTTGCAGTAGCTATGTAGCAGTGTAGTTGTCATAGAGACGCTTTCCGCAACATTACTGACCCTATGACGTCACGAGCGCCACCAGGTCTCGCAGGATAGGGTTAGGGGCAGAAATAGCAGAATAGCGCAAGCGTAGCATTTTGGTGTCGATCTAAGTGCGCTAACGCCACTGCAAAATGCAAGAGCACCAGAGAAAGTAGCTTTATCCTGTGTTTTTTCGACGGCCAGTGATAACCAGTATCTTACCTCGCAGGAGCTACATAATTCCACCGAAAAGCTACGTCGAATTCGCATAGAACTTGAAGCACATGCTTTACACCGCAACAGCATGTGCCTGCATAATTGATAAACTCCTGCAGGCGCGCAGCGACACCGCGACGCCTCCCCACCAACCATTTCCCGATTTTCCCTGCGACAAGATGGACGTTGCAGCCTAAGGAAAATGGCGATCGCACAAGAGATCGGAGAGAAGCTGGGGGCCCGAGCCCGCGAGTGACTTCCAAAGAAATGACCCCCAGCTACGATCGCGAACGCGTGTGTACACCAGTATGTGCTCTGTTTCCACCCCAAGCTGCCAGAGTATTTCGCAACGTTGTGTACGACAACTAGCAATAAATGAAGACTAATATCCCAAATGATTTTTCAAGGACGTACATACATAACAAAGAAAGTTGATGTAAGTAAAGTGGCTTTAACCCTTCCAACACAATTACGTAGTGGTATCGCATCGCATCGCATTACTGCTATTGAATTTTGTGGGTCATTCCTTGATATCGATTTGTTCTGTCGCATAGGGGTGACTCGTAAGGCCTATTCACATTTCCCCACTGAGCTTATCACTTTTACTAGCAAGGCTATCTAACCCTCACTAATAAGCTGCTTTATTATCTTGCCGTGTCTGCAGTGCTTTCACTGTTGTGCATCGTACTGTCCATGAAATCATCCGTCTTCAATGTTAAACACAGTGCCATGTGATTATCCCGAAAAACCTCAATGCAGGTGGGTCTCCTACTTAACGTACTCCAACATCTATTAAGATTGTGCCAATTCTTTTTTACTCTAAAACCTACGTTACAAAAAGTCGCTCATTATTATAAATGTGTTTTCTTTCATCCAACTTTCTAATGCATGACACAATTCTGCTTCTATTTTCTATTTTGCTTCTTCCTTTTGTTGTTATTTGCTTTATTTTTATAAATTTAATTCTTCTACCGACTAATAAGGTATTCCATTCCATTTACATAATTACAAGTATTGCTTTAAATGCCACCGCGCAGATTTAGATGTAGAAAATAAATTTAAAAGACCTGAGAAATTAATGGGACAGGTTCTTGCGCCACTCGTCACTAACTGCAATACGCTTTTATGTTTTTCTCACTTTCTTCATTTCTAATCTAAAACAGCATGATACAGAAAATATGTAAGAACAACTGTTTATGGTAAAGCCACTCCCTAAATGTGTTTATTTATTTCCAAATTTATTTTGTAGGGTATCGTGGGGGCCTAGGCGCGAGGAGACATGTCCGACGCCTCCGACGCACTGTCCGAGGAGGAACGCAGCCTATTCCGTCCATTTACGCGTGAATCGCTTGCAGCTATTGAGGTTCGAATTGCTGATGAATATGCCAAACAGAAGGAACTCGAAAAGAAAAGAGCTGAAGGAGAGGTGAGTCGCTAAATTACACCGGAAATTGTACGCGGAAGTAGTCACCGGAAAATGTATCTTAATTTTTGTATAATTTTATGGAATACAAAATTTGTATTTTGGTGTGCTTTTGTGGTAATCGTAATGTATATACGCTCATTTTTACGAATACTTATGTACGTGACTGTGTATATCTATTTTCCTTTTAAGGTTTCTTACTGTCTGCTGTTGTGCATGGTAGAAAATTTTTGTCACTAAAACAAAATTATATAAATTCAAAATATCCACAACACAGTTTCAAAAATCAAGGCTATGTTTACCCTGAATAAATGTGGTACTCATTTTTGAACAACCAAGGTGCTAGTCTCGTATTTTAATTTTTATCAAAAAAAATCCTGGCCAGTCAACTTTCAAAAATTGCAGGATATTAATTGAAGGGGTTAGAATAAGAAGAGTATAAGTATATTTTAAAAAATTATGGAATACGTGCGTATTTATTGGAATAAAAAAAGTGTTTTTTAATACAACCAACGTCACAAGATGTATTAAAAATCACTTACATATTCTTAATTCCAATAAATACGCATGTCACAAAATGCACTTATATCCTTTTTATTCTAACCTCTTCAATTCTGTGGTGCGATTAAGCCTTTGTAGCCAGAATGCTTGTCGATGTTTAAAATAATGAACTTTATTGCAGAGCGAAATTGGACGAAGGAAAAAGAAAAAAGAAGTAAGATTTTTCTAAGCCTAAGACAACAAAATCCACTAGCTTTTTAGCTGATTAGTGCTACTGACGATTATAAATTTGCAATTTACGGAAAATCAATTTTGCTTTGTTCTGACGCTATTGCACAATTGTTAATAAAGTTGATTGAAATCGTCAGCTGCATTTACCACTTGCAGTTTAATAATACTTGTTACTAGTGCTTTTTAGCGTATCTGCATTGGCTGCGATTTTTTTGCCTGAAAACTGCCATTTCATATTTTATATTAGCACTTTTTTGATTAGATTTTTTCATTGTTGAAAATCATTTTCATTCATGTAACAACAACAAAATATCGACTTTTTTATTTTATTATTCACACACGTTAGATATTTAAATATCGACCAACTTAAATTAGTTTTATAAAAGAATTTTTAAATCATTACATTTTTGCATAACTGAAAAATAAAAATGATACAACAAGCATTTGTTGTTACATGAAATAAACATAAAAAGTAATCAGCCAATGCGGTTAAAACATCGAAAGAGGCATCTTAGGCTATGTGAATGTTCGCAATTAGCATACAAAAATAGTATAATTTGGCAATGCTTTTTTGTAGTGATGACTGCCATATAACGGGTAGATAGCCACCATTACACTTTCAACTGCCACTTACTAATGATTGGGGGGATGTTGTAACAACATTTTTTAATCATACAAGCTGACGTAACACTTACACAAATATAATAAAGAAATCGTTACATATTCAATCTCTCTCTCCAACTGCTGCATGTAATTTTTGCTTCCACTCGAACTATAGCAGCTACTACTACTTAATTGATTACCTGTAAAGGTAATTACTTTAATTCTTAAATTTTCATTTCTCTCAAACAGTTTCTTACTATAAAGTGCACGTTTCATTTTCTTTGTAGGTATACCTATCAGTTGTTTTGCCGTTTTATTAATATGTGGACTTACAATAGCAGCAATTTTCTTAGGTGGTTCTAACTATATGTCTTCACAATTGGAGGGATAGTCAAATTCATCACACTGAACCACCTTGCGATTATTCTATTTCATTAACAATAAAAAGAACTATATGCAGGACAAGTTGCATTATTTTTAGATGTTTGTCGATCGATAAGAAGTGGGGGGGGGCAAGCAAGAAAGCAGACAGACTTGTACAACTAAATAGTGGTTATAAATGAATTTAATTAAAAACGAACATATATTGTTTATAAAGTTTGTATTATTTTATAAAAAAGTATAATTTGCATGTGAACTTTTAGTTGTAGGCAGCAGATGCATATTTAAATCTTTTCTATACAAGTTTTGCATCACATTTTTAGTTTAAATTTAACTTAGTGGATTGCATAAATTTAAATGCACTGAATATTAACAACATCATGCATTTCATGTTTTGTTTTACAAATTACAATTTTATTTGAAAAATTTAACCAATGTCATCTGATATTGAACTCTGGCCGTTAATTTCATAGTCTAAACAGTGGAGTATATTATTTATATTCAGGTTCGGTATGAGGACGAGGACGAAGATGAAGGCCCCCAAGCAGATCAAACACTGGAACAAGGGTTGCCCTTGCCTGTGCGCCTTCATAGCACCTTCCCTCCAGAACTTGCAAGCACGCCACTTGAAGACATCGATCCTTACTACAGTAATCAAAGGGTAAGTTCCGCGCAAATTTGGAAGGAACTTAACCTTTCTCTAAACGTATTCTGCTTTTTGAACAGAATACAACAAGAATGCAAACAGAATACACTCTTAATGTAAGATTAATTGAAAAATAATATTTGTTGTAGACTTTTGTAGTTGTCAGTAAAGGCAAGGATATCTTCAGATTTAGTGCAACTAACGCAATGTGGATACTCGACCCATTCAATCCAATCCGTCGAGTAGCCATTTATATTCTAGTACATCAGTTGTTCTCTCTGTTCATCATCACAACCATTCTGGTTAACTGCATACTCATGATTATGCCTACGACACCCACTGTAGAATCGACTGAGTATGTAAAAATTAATTACTTTTTTGACTACTTATGGTAAATCAATTTGTTACATAAGAACTGAATTTGAACCATAGTTAAGCCGTAGTTCAGCTTTCATTAGTAGAACAAAGAAAGATGTTAATTAGAATTGTTACGAGAAAATTCAAGAACGAAAAAACTTGTAACAATTATCATTTTCAGAGTGATATTCACTGGCATCTACACTTTTGAATCTGCAGTGAAAGTGATGGCTAGAGGTTTCATTCTTCAACCTTTCACCTACCTTAGAGATGCATGGAACTGGCTCGACTTCGTAGTCATAGCGTTAGCGTGAGTAGATTAGCAATTAGAATTAGTTTGGCGCATCTGAGAATAAAAATTACTCATAAAATTAAAGAGTCCATAATTCTTTATTGTTTCTTTAAAAAAAACGTCAGCACATTAAGAATTGGTAAAAAAATAAATATTTATTTGTTTCGCAGCTTTATTTTTAATATTGGCTAAAAACACTTGACTTTTTAACCAATTTCAATAAAAAATTTACAAGTGAGTTTACTGTGACTGTTAATGTTGTCATAGTGTAGATTTTTAGGTAAACTATTTATCTAGAGATTTAGACTTAGTGGAAGATACATTAGATCAGCTGTAGATGTTTCCTTTTCATGTAACAATACTGGAACGTATCGAAATTATTTGCATCTTGTAAACTGTGGTGTAAATTAAAAATTACTTAGTCCAGAAATTTATAAGCTTTTAGTGTAATGTTAGTGGCAATTTTCATGACTAGTATAGCTATGCTTCAATTTAAATATAAGAAACAATTTTTCCTGTTCCAGATATGTTACAATGGGTATTGATCTTGGAAACCTAGCTGCCTTGAGAACATTTAGGGTGCTTCGGGCCTTAAAAACTGTAGCCATTGTGCCAGGTATATGAAAATGCCCTTTAGCAACATTTTCAGCTTGACTTGCAACCAGTAATAACTTTTTCCCACTTTTCATTACAGGATTGAAAACCATCGTTGGAGCTGTTATAGAATCAGTCAAAAACCTTAGAGATGTGATAATTTTAACTATGTTCTCCTTGTCTGTATTTGCCCTGATGGGTTTACAAATTTATATGGGCGTTTTGACTCAAAAATGCATAAAGGAGTTTCCAATGGATGGTTCATGGGGTAATCTATCCGATGACAACTGGGAAAGATTTATGAATAACGAAAGTGAGTGAACATAACAAACAAGTTGTTGTCAGTAGTTCTTGCAAGTTGCATTTTCTGAAGGTTATAGTCATTTTAGTAAATTACAAAACAAAATATTTCAGCTAATTGGTTTGCCGATGAAAATGGAGATATGCCTTTATGTGGAAATTCTTCAGGAGCTGGGTAATTAAATGCAGTTCTCAAATTAAACATTTAGGAAACAATCTGCTTTCAGAACATGTAAACCCGGTTATATGTGCCTACAAGGATATGGTGACAATCCTAATTACGGTTACACGAGTTTTGACACCTTCGGATGGGCTTTCTTATCTGCTTTCAGACTAATGACACAAGACTATTGGGAAAATCTGTATCAGTTGGTATATATTTTGTTAATAAGTTTGGAATTTATCTTTAGCAGCTTTATTTTCTAGGTATTAAGATCAGCAGGACCATGGCATATGCTGTTTTTTATTGTTATAATATTCTTGGGATCATTTTATTTGGTCAACTTGATTTTAGCCATCGTCGCTATGTCATATGATGAGTTGCAAAAGAAAGCTGAGGAAGAAGAACTTGCGGAAGAGGAAGCCATCAGGGTACTTAGATGCCAAAGCGTGTTTGATTAATTCTATAACAAATATATGTGACAGGAAGCAGAAGAGGCAGCATTAGCTAAACAACAAAGCAAGCTAGAAAAAGAACACCCTCATCCACCACCAACGACAACTATCGACTGCGGCCCAGATATTGTGAAATCACCATCAGATTTTTCATGTCACAGTTACGAGTCGTTTGTTGGCCAAGAAAAAGGACACGATGACAACAACAAAGAAAAAATGAGCATTCGATCCGAAGGATTAGATTCTGTGAGTGAGCAGAGAAGAGTACATACTAATCCGAGCAAGATGCGGAAAGTCAGTGCTGTAAGTGTCCTGATATTTATTGAATTGTATTTTGAAATTAGAATAACATCAAATGAGACGTTAAAATGTTGAAATGACGAAAGTGAAAAACCATACCGAAATAAACATCATGACAATTATAGTGTGACTACGTTTGTTTCAATATGGACATAAAACTTTGAAGTCAATATGAAACAAATGCACGCACTTCATGTCTTCAGTTTTCTTTTTCAAATCCACTTTAAAGCACTGCATTCAAATTTAATTTTTCCTTAACGATCGAGTTTTTTTTAATTTTTTTGAGCCCTGGGCACTAAAGCTATTGAGCAAGGATGGGCATACCATTTAAAAGACAAAATTAAAATCACACTCTTAATCATTTTCAGTTACTTTTTACTAGGACGTCGATGCTGATATAATTTCGCATGATCAAGAGCACTTGCAAAGAAAGTTGATCAAGTTTTAAATTTTTAGTTGTCATCGTTTTCATTTGAAAATGTTTAGATATGGCCAGGTCAATAACTAACTGCTCATCCCTGTTACATCATGTACTTATATTTATTATTTTAGCGATTTTATTCGATTTAATATAGATTCTTGTGGTATGTGACATGACCAGGGCTAAGTTTTCGGAGGTATGGTATTCTACCACAGGTATAATACCATCCTTCATATGAAGTCAATATTAGATATCGACACGTCACGCATGTATAGACCATGTCCCGTGTTCAGGCAAGTCTCAGCCTGCCTGGATCTCCTTTCAATCTGCGGAGAGGTTCAAGGGGTAGCCACCAATTTACACTGCGCAATAATCGGCGCATGGTGGCACCACCTGGAGACCGTAAACCCCTGGTCCTGTCTACATACCTCGATGCTCAGGAGCATCTACCCTATGCTGACGACTCCAATGCTGTTACACCGATGAGCGAAGAAAATGGTGCTATGGTTGTACCGATGTACTATGCCAATTTGGGTAATATTTTCCCGATCTATTTCAAATCCAAAATTTACATCTTGATAAAACAGGATCTCGCCATTCCTCTTACACCTCTCACGCTTCGAGAATGTCCTACACATCACATGGTGATTTGTTAGGTGGAATACCTGGAAACACTAAAATCATGACCAAAGAAAGCCAACTTAGAAATCGCTCTTTAAGAAATGGACCATCTCTTACAACTAACTACGCCGAATTTAATCACAAACCTCATCGTGGCGATTATGTTAGCAAATCGTTTCATTGGAAATATATTCCATCTAATGATATATTTTTAGGACGGACCAACAGGTACCATTTGCGAAGGAAAATTGAAACATTTGGATAATCCATTTATTGATAACGACCAAAGAAATACTGCTGTCGACATGAAGGGTAAATAGAACCGAACAAATTTAATCATTTTTTTATATACAAATTAATGCTACAGATGTGATGGTGCTGAATGATATCATTGACCAGGCAGCAGGAAGGCAGAGTGGCACCAGTGAACATGGAGGTAAACGTCAATTATTAATAACCCACTTCCTTTAACTCTCTTGGAAAAACCTACACACCATCGCAATTTGCTTCAGCTAGTAATACTACCTAGCAACTTGCACCCAATTATCTCGTAACGTAGTTCATGAAACATCCACTTTTGCAATCTTTCAGACATCAATACTTCATCAGTTGCATCTTTAGAGAACCCTTTAACTTAGAAGTTATTTTCCGACACGAGAACTGTAAGGCAGGCAACAAGCCTCGTCCTTGTATTCCTTGTTACTTAAATAACTATTGTTGTAGTAATCATCACTAACATTTATCAAAAGCTTACGGTACAGTAAAAGAACCCTTGTATTTGCCTTGAGGCAAAGCAATTACGATGGTGTATATTTTAAAATTTACCTATCGTGAGGAGCATTAAGAACGCACAAATTCTTGATGTGACATCACTTTTAATCTAATTGCCTAAAAATGAAGCAAGGTGAATACGTTAGATTGAAATAAACACAACAGCAGCAGTTCATGGCTGTTTCACTGCTATTACCCGCACAAAACCTCTTTTCCCAAAAAAGAGTGTGTCAACTTCACTTTTACTAATACTTCGTACAGTTTCCGTTTATTATTTCTCAGCCAATGATGACGACGAAGAAGAACCTACAATGAAAGAACTTCTACTCGAGAAACTCATGAAATTGATTGATTTGTTGTGTGTGTGGGATTGTTGCAATCTCTGGCTGCAATTTCAAAAATATGTAGCTCTGCTAGTGTTTGATCCATTTGTGGAACTATTCATTACGCTGTGCATCGTCGTCAATACTCTCTTCATGGCACTTGATCACCACGATATGAACAAGGACATGGAAAGAGCATTAAAAAGTGGAAATTATGTATGACCGTTTGTAAATGAGCTGTTTACCAGTTGCTATTAAAAAAATTTCAATTTTAGTTTTTTACCGCAACGTTTGGAATAGAAGCAACGATGAAACTTATCGCAATGAGTCCAAAATATTATTTTCAAGAAGGATGGAACATTTTCGACTTTATTATCGTAGCGCTGTCGTTATTAGAATTGGGATTGGAAGGAGTTCAAGGATTATCGGTGTTGCGTTCATTTCGATTGGTAATTATATTTTGGGTAATTTTTCCTTATTTTCATGATTGATTTTCGGTAGTTGAGAGTGTTCAAACTTGCAAAATCCTGGCCCACTTTGAATTTGCTCATATCAATTATGGGTAGAACCATGGGTGCCTTGGGTAACCTAACATTTGTCCTATGCATTATTATATTTATATTTGCCGTAATGGGAATGCAACTATTTGGCAAAAATTATACAGATAACGTAGATAGATTTCCTGATCGTGACCTTCCTAGATGGAATTTTACCGACTTTATGCATTCGTTCATGATAGTATTTAGGGTGCTATGCGGAGAGTGGATAGAATCCATGTGGGACTGTATGCTCGTTGGCGACGTTTCTTGCATACCATTTTTCCTGGCAACAGTCGTCATTGGAAATCTTGTTGTACGTATATCGACAAAATGGAACAGAACCGATCAAAAAAATTAATTTTGTAGGTTCTAAATCTGTTCTTGGCGTTGCTCTTGAGTAACTTCGGTTCATCAAACCTTTCCGCGCCGACAGCCGACAACGATACAAATAAAATAGCAGAGGCATTTGAAAGGATTGGTCGCTTTATAGATTGGGTCAAATCGAGTGCATTGCAGTTTTTTAAAATGATTCGTTTTAAACTTACAAATCAGATATCTGACCAGCCGCCAGGTGAGGGACCGTCCAACAGTTGGAACCAAGGTTTTTATCCAATCTGATCGCTTGCTGGTTTGCTTGTTATTCACATTTAATGATTTTTACGTTTTCTGTTCGTTTATTTGTATTAAGTTTTTTGTTAATCAAAATTAAAAAATGTATGTAGTAAACAATACATCATGCTCTTATTGTTTTCAGTTTAAATATTATTTTTGCATTGATCAGAAAAGGAGATAATTTTAAATCAATTTGCGATTATTGTTTCATTTTACACTAATTGTGACTTTATAATTTATTCATAGAAATTATTCCAACTGTTATTAATTAATTAATTAATTTTTACGTGTGAACGTTGGTGTATGTCTATGGATGTCGAAGTGTAAAAGTTAGTGTGTTTGTATAAAACAGACAACCACACTTTTATCTACAACGGAAATTTTTTTCAACAGACACGCGGGATGGTGGTTTAGAAATATCAGATGAAATTTTAGCAGATGGTAAAATATTTCGAGATAAAAAGAGCCCTAAAGATAGATTAGAAGTGACGATTGGTGATGGTATGGAATTTACAATTCACGGTAAGGTGATATGTCACTAAATTTCCAACACACACCAACATCATAATTGCAGGCGACTCAAAAATAAACCTGAAAAGAGGTAGAAATAACATAAATAAAAGTAAAACTATGGCGAATTCCATTCTAGAGCACGCCGATTTTTTGAGTCATTTAGAAGATGATCAAATCAGTAATAAATCTTACGGTAGCCACAAAAACAGATTCAAAGATGAAAGTCACAAAGGAAGCATAGACACATTAGGTCACGATGAACATGAAGAAAAGCGCGATGCTAGTAAAGAAGAACTAGGCATCGAAGATGGTAATCAAATCTCTTGTTAAATTCTCACCTTATTACGGTGATATTATAGGAGAAGAAGACGACGAATGTGACTGTGCAGGCCCCGTAGATGAAGACCTCATAATAGACGCGGCTACTGATGATATTATACTTGCAGATTACGCCGCTGATTGTTTTCCAGAAAATTGCTATAAGAAATTTCCTTTTCTGGCCGGCGACGAAGAATCCCCTTTTTGGCAAGGATGGGCCAATTTGCGGTTCAAGACTTATCAACTCATAGAAAATAAATATTTTGAAACGGCAGTAATTACTATGATTCTTTTGAGCAGTTTAGCGTTGGCCCTTGAAGACGTTTATTTACAACAAAGGCCGATTTTGCAAGACATCTTGTACTACATGGATAGGATATTCACCGTTATATTTACAATCGAAATGTTAATCAAATGGTTGGCGCTAGGTTTTCAAAAATATTTTACGAACGCATGGTGCTGGTTAGATTTTATTATCGTTATGGTGTCACTAATAAATTTCATAGCATCTTTATGCGGTGCTGGAGGCATTCAAGCATTCAAGACCATGAGGACGCTTCGAGCGTTGAGGCCCTTGAGAGCCATGTCCCGGATGCAAGGAATGCGTGTCGTAGTGAACGCCCTCGTCCAAGCTATTCCATCGATTTTCAATGTGTTACTTGTCTGCTTAATATTTTGGCTAATTTTTGCTATTATGGGTGTGCAGTTATTTGCAGGGAAATATTTCAAGGTACTTCATTCGTCTAAAATAAATTTTTGTTATCAAACTAATTATAGTGCGTGGATGCGAACAAAACAACTGTTAACCATGAGATTATACCAACACGCAATGCCTGTTTGGCCGAAAATTATACTTGGGAAAATTCACGAATGAATTTCGACCACGTGGGAAAAGCGTATCTTTGTTTATTTCAAGTGGCAACATTCAAAGGGTGGATCCAAATCATGAACGATGCAATTGATTCTAGAGATGTAAGAAAGGCTTAATTTGTTAATATGATAGAATGCAATCTCTCTTTTAGCAATTGGATAAACAACCGATTAGAGAAACAAATATCTACATGTATCTATATTTTGTATTTTTTATCATATTCGGATCATTCTTCACCCTAAATCTGTTTATTGGAGTTATCATCGACAATTTTAACGAACAGAAGAAAAAGATAAGTATTATTATAAATTAGTAGATACATACAGTATGTCCACAGATGAACTGATCACAAGATTCTCCCTTTCGTTTTACTTAAGAAAACCAATTATTAGTTTTTTTTCCTAATCAATTGGCTATTTAGCTAAAAATGAAATATTTCTGCACGCAGGTGGTTCCTTGGAGATGTTCATGACTGACGATCAGAAAAAGTATTACAATGCCATGAAAAAGATGGGTTCAAAAAAGCCGATGAAAGCTATCCCTAGGCCACAGGTAAAATATCGATTGCATTTTTCGGACAATAACTCATTTCTTGCAGTGGAAACCCCAAGCAATTGTTTTTGAAATAGTAACAAACAAAAAGTTCGATATGATTATTATGCTTTTTATCGGTTTAAATATGTTAACGATGACCATGGATCATTATAAGCAAGGAAAGACAGTAACGATAGTTTTGGATTATTTGAACATGATTTTTATTTGTATATTTAGTACCGAGTGTCTCATGAAAATATTCGCGTTACGATACCATTATTTTACAGAACCATGGAACTTGTTTGATTCAGTGGTTGTAATATTATCAATTTTAGGTAAGTCTTAAAATCACATACAATGGGAATATTAATCAATTAATTAATTTTTAGGATTGGTTCTTAGTGACATTATAGCAAAATATTTTGTATCACCTACCCTTCTTCGAGTTGTTCGTGTGGCGAAAGTGGGTCGGGTATTGCGTTTAGTAAAAGGAGCGAAAGGAATACGCACATTGCTGTTTGCTTTGGCCATGTCGTTGCCTGCGTTATTCAATATTTGTTTATTGCTGTTTCTTGTGATGTTTATTTTTGCGATATTTGGAATGTCATTCTTCATGCATGTCAAAGACAAAAGTGGACTGGATGACGTTTATAATTTTAAAACCTTTGGACAGTCGATGATCCTATTGTTTCAAGTACGTTATCAATGATAAGTTGATTCAGTATAGTAAAAAAGTACGTTACAGATGTCAACATCGGCCGGTTGGGATGGAGTGTTAGACGGCATCATCAATGAAGAAGACTGCAAGCAACCCGATTTAGAAATTGGTGAAACAGGAAATTGTGGATCATCAGCAGTGGGCATAGCTTTTCTACTGAGTTACCTCGTCATATCATTCCTTATTGTAATTAACATGTACATAGCAGTAATATTGGAAAACTACTCCCAGGCAACGGAAGATGTCCAAGAGGGTCTCACAGATGACGACTACGACATGTATTATGAAGTATGGCAACAATTTGACCCAGAAGGAACTCAGTATATTCGTTACGACCAACTATCAGACTTCTTAGATGTATTAGAAATACCATTACAAATTCATAAACCTAACAAATATAAAATCGTATCAATGGATATTCCCATATGTAAGGGAGACTTGATGTTCTGCGTGGACATCCTCGATGCTCTTACGAAAGACTTCTTTGCTCGCAAGGGCAATGCCATCGAAGAATCGGCCGAATTAAATGAAGTGCAACCGAGACCAGACGCCATCGGGTATGAACCGGTGAGTTCGACGTTATGGAGACAGCGGGAAGAATATTGTGCACGACTAATTCAAAATGCATGGAGAAAACACAAGAGACAACGCTGTGGTGTACCTGACCAGTCTGACGAAGGTGAAGCAGATGGTGACGGGGAATTGGCAGCTAGACAGACAGCTGTGCTTGTAGAAAGTGACGGTTTTGTGACCAAAAATGGTCATCGTGTGGTGCTTCATAGCCGTACACCCAGCCTTAGTTCACGTTCAGCAGAAGTATGAGATTGGCCTCGTCCCCCCCCGATCTCACAACCGCCTTGAGCATGTTCTCTAACGAGTTAGCCACATCACATATTATTTTACAGGCAACAAAAAAACAAACAGATCGAAAAACAACTTGATAATGTTTTTTTTTACGATTTTCACACAAGCGAACTTGGATGTTATTGTGATATTTCAGTCTTTTCGATGTTTGAAAAATATTGCACTGCAAACGCTATCTATCACAAATTTTTCATCGCTAAAGTTTCTTCACATTATACTTTGTGGTGCGATAAATCACCGATAATATCTATTTTCGTTTTCACAAACAAAAATGTTATGTGGTTAATATTGTGCTGTGTAGTTTGATGGAGAAGGTATACTGTTTGCAATTCAACTGCCTTTGATTGTTCGTACCACTATTAATGAATGTGAAATAATAGTGCTAAGAACTCAGAATGTTATGCGCTAGATGTTTTGTAAGTTTCTTCAAAGTGATCATTAAAATTCGTACTTAAAGTCCCAGATTAAGTGCCGAAATTTAAATTATGAAACTTTTCAAAAACTCTAACCATTTCTAAAAGCTAGTTGATATTTTTTCTTCTTGAAAAATTGTTTCCGTAACAATCTTCGAAATTCAATTGAATGGATCTTTAAAATTGAAATCAGTGATCGTAATTAAGTTCTGTTTTTAATGCTTTATGTGACATGGCACTCTAAACTGAACTTTTTGCTCTAGGCAGATAAGACTCGAAATTATGGCATAAAGAAACTCTAAATTATATCAACGCGAGACTGACAATTCCCAAGTCGTTCTCGTTAAACATTTTTTCAAAGAGTTCAAAATTTATTCGTAATTTCGTAAAACGAAACTGTTGAAACGGTCACAACTTCCAGCCATGTTCATTGGAAAGTGTCAATTCTGTATTTGTCTATATATTTTATCAGCTGTGAAATTTTAAATCGTAGGTAGTCAAATATGCACAAATATGAAACAAAAACAAAATTGCCAACTTTTCAGGAAATGGTCTATTCTATATTCTAAATAGGGCCAGTTCAGTGAACGAAAAACTGTTATTGTAAAGTGAATAACTTAAAAGAAATCACATTCTCAAGTTATTTAATGTTATGGTGCTTTTTCAACGCTAATCTTCAAGCTATCTTCACATGCTACATGGACTGAATTAAAGGGGGAGGGGCGAAAGGGAATAAATATATGCGAAAAATATTCACAAATTTTTGTATGCCTTCTACAGTGTTATATATTGTAACATAAGTATGTGTGACATTTTTTTAAATCTTGTAACTTTTCATATTTGTTCCTGGAAATGATAACGAAAAAATCAAAAAACTACTTTCAGAAATGTCACTCATCACTTTTAGAACGCATTTTTAATTCTTATTGAAACTCAATGCAAACAGCTGAATGACTCTTATATGTTATTACATATTTTATGCTGTTACCACAATAGTTCTGTTAAGTATTTACCGTTTAATATTAAATTGTTAAGAATATACACATTACGGGCCTTGACAGTGTTTGCATTGGCACTGAATTAAATCTTGAAAATTTAAGTTTTCACATCTCCATGCATAAATACACCGAGCACATTAAAAATAGCTTTTTACTACAAATTAGTTTTCGATTATCTACTTTAAAGAAAATGTAATTGTAAATATTTCAGTTATAGCCTGCTGGTTTCAGGCGTAAATTATTATATTTATTGATAGTTAATATATTTTTAAAATGATTTGTGTGATGGTGCCTGTTCTTACACTCTCAGAGAACCGAAGCGCAAAGTGATAATTATATTTATACAGGCAATCGCTATTGTAAGTTGATTATCTTGAAAACGTAAAGAGAAAAACAAAAACTTTTGCCACAACTTTTTTTATTACTACATATTAGCATCATTTTTAGTAAATCTGCTTTCTCCTTAATGTAAAATAAAATGCACAAATATTAGCATAAAGTAGATTCATTTCATTTTCAGCATGTGCTATCGACAAAAAGAAGTATAACATACTAAATTCGTCGTATTCGGTTGTTTCATAATTTCTAAATAATTAATTCAAATACGCCCGTTTGTTTGCAATTAATATGTAATTTTTATAAGTTGAGATTTAGTATGTCGTAACTTCTTAAGATAAAACGATTTATTATTAATCGATTCATTTCTCTGATTTATTAGTGAATTGTTGAATTTAACTGAAATCATTACATAAAAAACACAAAAAGGACAAGCATTTTGCACCTAACTGTAAACATGCTTTTCTAATGTATCTGGTTTATAAGTGTCGGTATGCATAAATATACAAGTGCGTTTCAGATGTATATATGTATATTTATGTAGATGACCTGCACCTACGTTTTGACAATTAATTATTGTAAAATAAATAATCATAGCATTACAACATATATACATATAATTTTTCTAAGCAATCGTTGTTTTTAGGATAGCTATTGGTACATTAAGATTTAGTTTGTAAGCTTTGCGAAAAATTAAAGCGATGATCTCGATTATTATTGTTTATTATTACAAATTTTACGATTTAATGAACGAAACGAATTTTAAGTTCATTTTTGTATTTGACTGAAATCCTATTAAAATAAGTCATTTAAAACCAAAAGTTTTTGCCCTTTTTTAAAATAAGATAAAAATAATA
Organism: Dascillus cervinus; assembly: GCA_949768715.1. Lineage (NCBI taxonomy): Eukaryota > Metazoa > Arthropoda > Insecta > Coleoptera > Dascillidae > Dascillus > Dascillus cervinus. Next base: position 6,021,914 of record OX458323.1, read on the forward strand.
ATAAAATAAGATTATACATTTTTCCCGAAATAACTGTTTTAGTTCAAAAAACGATAAAAAAAATAATTTATAGCACATCTGAGAATCTGAAATAAGTTCATAAAAGATAAGGTGACCAAACGTACTCCTTTAGGGAGTTTTGTACTCCTTTTTGTGAACCGTACTCCTTTTAAAACGAGTACTCCAAAAGTACTCCTTTGCATTCTTTTGTACTCCTTTGTACTTCTAAAAATATAAAAACTTGGCATTTAACTTTAACCTTTAACATTTAAAAAGAGTTTCCATTTATTGTAGAAAACAAAGAAAATGATGATTCTATGGTTAAATGTACAATCTGCAAAAGAGAATTTTCTATTGCGATTGGTGGACGAAGTGCAATAAAAAAGCACATTGATACTAATAAACATAAAACATCTCTTCATGCAGCGGCTTCAACGTCTAAACTAAATACATTTTTTAAAACTGATAGTTTTGGACCAAATGAATATTGAAATAAAAAGTATTTCAAAAAAAAATAATCACTTCTATTCTTGGTTGATGAAGTTTTCCATTTTCTTGTTTTCAAATGATTACAACAAGGGTTGACTCTTAAGAGTCGGTTTGCCTAGGTGAAACCATGCAACTTTTAAGATTCAACCCTTGTTGCCCACTGCAATTTGCATGTTTTTTTTGGCCAGAGAGTTATATAAAAATGAAAACTTATGTATTTGTTTTGCGAGGAACACGATGGTGCAATTAAAAATCGATTTGCTCTAAGATTGACAGAGATAGAAAACTATAAACCGAGAAAATGGCCGTAGCTCCGTTAATACTGGAGCAACTCAATTGATTCTTGTTCCATCGTTTTTGGCAGGAAAAGTTATCCTAGTAAGGAAAAAAAGAAAGAAAAAAGAAAAAGAAGAAAAAAAGAAAAAAAAGAAAAAAAAGAGAAAAAAGCCAAACCAAGGAAAACACTTTTTTCTTTCTTGCTGAGAGCGTCATATAAACATGAAAACTTTATTTTTTTGCGAGGAACTTGATGGTGCAATTAAAAATCGATTTGCTCTAAGATTGACAGAGATAGAAATCTTAAACCTAAACTAACCTAACCTAACCTATCTTAACCTGACCAAACTGGGGTTTATCTTTTCGTGTTTCTCTTTCTGGGATATTTTTAGAGTTTTTACACTGTAGAGGTTATGTTGTGATTATTTACCTGTTATAAATAAACAATTGCACTGTTAAAAAAAAAAAAACATTGACCTGAGCTCACCTTATGAAAATGTCCACTGCAATTTGCATGGTTTTACCTAGGAAAACCGACTTTTAAGATTCAACCCTTGTTGTAATCATTTAAACACAAGAAAATGGAAAAAAATGTAACTTTATGAAAATGTAGATCCTAACATAAGTTTAAAAAAAAAGAAAGAAAGACTTGAGCACACTTTATGAAAATGTGCACTGCAATTTGCATAGTTTTACCTAGGAAAACCGATTTTTATGATTCAACCCTTGTTGTAATCATTTGAAAACAAGAAAATGGAAAAAAAAAATAACTTTATGAAAATGTGGATCCTAACACAAGTCGGAAAAAAAAATTGTGTGAGCACACTTTATGAAAATGTGCACTGCAATTTGCATGGTTTTACCTAGGAAAACCGATTTTTAAGATTCAACCCTTGTAATCATTTGAAAACAAGAAAATGGAAAAAAATTTAACTTTATGAAAATGTGGATCCTAACATAAGTCAAAAAAAAATTGACCTGAGCACACTTTACGAAAATGTGCACTGCAATTTGCATGGGAAAACCGACTTTTATGATTATGATTACAACAAGGGTTGACTCTTAAGAGTCGGTTTGCCTAGGTGAAAGCATGCAACTTGCAGTGTGTTTGTTTTAACGTGTTTATACATATAATTTTTGAACTAATAAATTTTGAAATTATTTAAAAAACATATAGTTGGATGGAGAAGACTCAGTGTTTTTATTCAAACCGAATCACCATATCCAATGAAAATTCATTTGTACTCCTTTTGTATAAAAAATAGTCGGTCACCTTATAAAAGAAGGAATGTTAATGGGACTTAAATGGTTCGCTAGAGGGTCCTCTATAAGAAAGTGAACCTTACAATCGAAAGATTCAGATGTCGGGGGTTAAAAGTCCTATAAAAACAGAACTGATTTTGTTTCTTGTTGTTTCTCGATTTTTCAAACAAGTGGGTATTTTGGTTTGAAGTTGGCAAAACTGATGCTCGTTGTTAGTTGTTGTGTTGAACGCGGAGAGCGCCAGCTGTTCTTTCTTAGTTTAGTTTCGTTCGTTGTATACAATGAAGGTAAGAATTGTATTATTTAATAATAAAAACTTGTCGAAAAACTCTAGATAACTTAAAAAAACGTGCAAGTGGCGTTGATCTATTTAGGAATTTCATTTTATCGTCGATTATTAAACGGATGGTTGAAATAAACATGGATCAATTTTGCATGTGTCGATGTGTTCGAACCTAAAATAATTTTGACAAAATATGTTTTAGCTGAACGTATCGTTCCCGGCGACGGGATGTCAGAAATTAATCGAAATTGTCGACGAACACAAGATCAGAATTTTTTTCGAAAAGCGTATGGGTGCGGAAGTTGATGCCGATAATTTAGGAGATGAATGGAAAGGTTATGTTCTCAAGATCACCGGTGGAAACGATAAGCAAGGCTTTCCAATGAAGCAAGGAGTGTTGACTAACAGTAAGTGTCGATTTAAACTTATAATTAGTGTTGTGGGTCGTTTAAACATCTACCGTCGTTTCTCTTAGGTCGTGTACGGTTGTTGCTGTCAAAGGGTCACTCCTGTTACAGACCTAGACGTAGCGGAGAACGTAAAAGGAAATCAGTCAGGGGATGTATTGTTGATGCCAACCTTAGCGTTTTATCTCTTGTCATTGTAAGAAAAGGAGAACAGGTGAGTTACCTAATGTAGTTGTCAGTGTAGCAAGCCGTGACATTTGATTCAATTGAAAAACAATGTTTTTCACAACTTCGCTTCTTTCAAATATGTCATTGCCAAATTATGTTCCAGGAAATACCAGGATTGACTGATACTACTGTGCCACGCCGTTTGGGTCCAAAAAGAGCTTCCCGTATCCGAAAATTATTTAACTTGGGCAAAGAAGATGATGTACGCCAATATGTGGTCAAGCGTCCGTTGCCTCAGAAGGAAGGGAAGAAACTGCATTTCAAGGCTCCCAAGATTCAGCGTTTAATTACACCGGTTGTATTGCAAGTAAGTAACATTTTTCACAGTACAGGGTTCACAGCAACCTAAAAATTGTACGGAATTTAGAAGCATTATCCAACTACATAAAAACCAAAAGATCTCATAGCGGATTTTATGTTATGTTAATTCTTGCAATATACAGGGTGCGGTAAGTTTCACAGTCACCCCCAAAATTGCAACTTCTAATTGAACAAAATCTACCGAATTTGGTGCACATATTTAGATAGTGATAGAGTACACAATTAAAATTTTTTGAGCAGTTTTTGTGATTTATCTAGTAGTAACTGTTAATTCACTTATTAAATTTTAACCTACATCAATGTTCTTTAGTAGTCTATCTAATTCTGTAATCAGAATTGTACATATTGACTTAGTTTGTTAAATAATTGCGTTTTTGTATTGCATGATTTGTGGCTTCCTTTTTGAAACCTCTTATTTACAATCTTGTCATAAATCTTTTGTTATGATAACTAGCGCTGGTAAATTCTTACCCCATTTACAGATCCTGTTGTCGCCTTAATTTGCAACTGTCGAGTTTCTAATCTGAAAGTGCATTTCATCCAAAATCTAATCAATTTTTTTTCTCGCTAATTTCGTAAATAAATTTTAGAAGTGCAGCCTGATGCATTAATGTAACAATTAGAAGTTGAAAATTTAGTCTAAAATTGTATTTTTTCAATTTACAATTTTATTAACAAAAATTTTAAAAAATATTTGTTGTGTGCTTTGCCACTAGACAATTACAGTGTGTCGACAGATTGGGTTATGCACTCTTATCAACTTTCTTATCTGCCGTTTGACAACAAGGAGTCATTCTTGACAAAAGTTCTGCTTATTTTGGAAAATTACAAAGTTGTCAAATTTATAATGAATTGTGCAGGAAATACGAAATCGACCTTAAACGAAGTACCTTTATTTTTAATTCTTGTGAAAAATGTTTTACAAGGTTCTTTCAAATGCAGATAAGAAAGTTTACAAGAATGCACCACTCCATTCATGGACACACTGTATATCTTGTCTATCTTTTGTACATCACTAGAACAATTGAAACTATCCTATTTAATTTGAACTGAAAATTTTGACTGGTTTAGTTAAAGGCACAAATTACTAGAAAAGGGTCAAGGAAAATACTGGAAAGGGGTCATGGTAAACCTTCAAAAGTCAGAGAATTTAAAAATACAGAATTGCTGTAAACCCTGCATGAACTTTTTTTTTAACAATTGGCAGTGTTTAATAGCAACATTTTCTTTTAGCGCAAACGTCACCGGTTAGCTCTTAAGAAGAAACGTTGCTTGAGGCGTAAAGAACAGGCCGATAATTATGCAAAATTATTGGCTCAACGCAAGAAGGAATCTAAAGCAAAGCGGCAAGAAGAACTGAAGAGACGTCGTTCTGCTAGTTCTGCAAGTCAAAGTTCACAAAATAAGTAACTTTTTTGATAAATCGTATTTGGCATAATATCGAGATTAAAGATTAATAAATAGTTGCTGATAAGATGTTCTTATTATCCCAACCTCATTTTAACTGCTAAAAGGTTTCCTTATTCCTATTTGAAATTATAAATTTGTATTATCTCAAATTTCAAGTTCCTAGTTTTAATTTTACGATTGTTATGTAACTAATCTAACACTGAAGTTATTTGGGTTCCATAACCTGCAATGAAGAAACTGATTTATACAATTGTAGTTTTAAGAAAATGGTGGACTGTACAGTAATAATCATGTATTGAAAGGTTGTGTCTTATTTTATCAATAAAACGAAGTGTTGTTTGTCGAACCCTGCATCTGAAACTGTCGGTTATGGCACAATTTAAGATTTGCATTCATTTTATAAAACAGGTAAATCTCTTGTTGTCATCTTTTTTTGGTTATTTATTAATAGGTCATCATGACAATCATCTAGTTAATGCAGTTAACCGTGTGATACACTTTTTAATTTCACGTTGTTGATATTTATAAAATTAGACTGAGTTATTGCGGTGAACCGGTTGCAGGATACAAATAGTGTTTGATGATAACATATCACCAGCGTTACTCATATGGCCAAAAGTTTCTAAACAAGCTACAGAGTAACCACAATATGAGCAACAGTGTTTTAAAGTCAACGCTTATTGACTGATAAAATGACGGGTATTTAGATTTGAATTTATGTTTTGACATTTTCAGGTTAAATGTTAAAACTTGTGAAATAGTGGAATTAAACGTTATGACAAGTCAGAACCTACACAATACTTCCCTTGCACAGGTAAGTGGTGGTTTTATTTTTAAAACGATGTTGACACATTTGCACAGGTAGCTGTGGTAACGCCGTATCAAGAAGCTGAAAATCAGTGGTGTCCGTCAAATGCAGCTCCTCCAACCATTCCACTTAGAGGTATAAAAAGAAATACCCCCAGCGAGTGCTCGCGAACCCATGATACAAACAATAGGGTACTACCAGACACCTGGGTATGCAAACAAAGTTAAAAAAGAATTATAATTGTGTATTATAATTTCAGCCATCAATCAATCAGCAATCGATATGTTCTCATGACAAAACTTTTACACACGAATCTAATTTATTATGTCGTACTCAAAACAATATGAATCTAAACACAGACTGTAAACTTGGAAATAGTGGACACGATGTAAATGTAAATAGGGTGCAAAACTCTCGTTCCGATGTAAAGTGGTATTCAATGCCGTATGTATCTTAACAAAGTTATCGGATAATGCTGGAATAGAATGATTTTGCAGTTGGTTTCATGGGAAAATACCTCGTGAACAAGCCGAACAATTGCTGCAACCAAGATCGGACGGTTTGTTTCTTGTCAGAGAATCAACTAATTTCCCCGGGGATTACACCTTGTGTGTTTGCTTTCAAAATAAAGTGGAACATTATAGGGTTAAGTACCACGACCGGAACCTCACCATAGACGATGAAGAATATTTTGAAAATTTAGAAAAACTCATAGATCATTATTTGCTCGACGCCGATGGTTTGTGCACAAAACTAGTGAAGCCTCTGCCCAAAGAAATAAATTACAAGACCAAACCTCAAGAAAGTACTCAGAATTCGTACGGTGATGATTTGTTTGTTATTTCTGAAAATGAACTGGAGGTCAGCTTGACAGCATCAAATAGACCAAAGTGTTTCAGTTTTGCATTTTACAGATTTGTGAACCGATCGGAAAGGGGGAATTTGGAGAAGTGATGTTAGGTAAATGGAAGAAGGATAGGGTGGCAGTTAAAGTTCTCAAGGATTCCAGTGAAGCAGAAGCTATATTAATGAAGTAAATGTACTTCCATACTTAATATGTAAATTAATTTGTTCAAATGTTCTAGATCTCTTCACCATGAAAATTTAGTAAATTTATTAGGTGTTGTCCGTAAAAAGGAACAAATTTATCTTGTAACTGAATACATGAGCAAGGGAAGTTTGGTAGATTATTTAAGATCGAGAGGTAGATTGCACGTTACAAAAAAGGATCAAATTAATTTCGCTTATGACACAAGTGCGGGGATGGAATATTTAGAAAGGATGCACGTCGTCCACAGAGATTTAGCAGCTAGAAATGTCCTTATCGCTGAAAATGGTGTGGCAAAAGTATCCGATTTCGGACTTGCTCGCAACGAAAAAAATACTTCACTCGAATCTGCAAAATTACCAATCAAATGGACAGCTCCTGAAGCTTTAAAACAAAATGTAAGCAATTCAAGATTATTATAGCTGTTTTCTGCATTTTTTACTTTTTCAGAAATTTTCAAATAAATCGGATATGTGGAGCTTTGGCATCCTTTTATGGGAAATATATTCGTTCGGTCGTGTTCCTTACCCTAGAATAGTAAGTGCATTTAGATTTTACATTTTTAGATAAAACTAGGCAACTGAAAGTGTAACTTCAATCAGTATTTTCTGTGAGCAATTAAAAAGGAAATTTAGGCAGCTTCTCGTACTTCCGTAGAACATCCCTTGAAAATCGCAAATTGTTCTTTTGTGAAATGCTGTAAATTAATGAAAAAGAGTCATAAAAGCATAATTAATTTTTGCAAGCCATTTCAAATTTTAAAAAAGGCTTGTTGAGGTATGAACAGCTTCAAAGGGGTCTGATATGAAAAACTTGAATAAACGTAATTTTTTTGTTTTTGCATTAGTTTTTGAGCAAAACTATTCTATTTCGATAACTAAGTGTCCCAAATTTGAGGACAAAGACAGCAAAGTCGTGCGATTTACACAGAATAGTCAGTTTTTCGCTTCTCCTAAAAAGTAGACTTTCACACAAGATGTAAAATACATATATCTGAAGTGATTGACAAGAGGAATTTAAAAAATAATTTCTGGAATTTGCTGAAAAAAATTCTAGTGCAATTTTTTTCTTTTTTTTGCGTAGCGACTTTTGAGTATAATAAATTAAAAAATTGGAGAATCTCAGAAAAGCTTAAATTAAATGTGTGCAACATCTGGTTGAAATTCGTTGAACGGTTTTTGAGAAAAGTGTGTCTATGTAATGCATTGATCCTTATGGAAGCTGCCTAGTGTACCCGAGATGTTAAAGAACTTCAAAATAAATTAATTTTTATTTCACTAACTTTTTAATTTTACTAATGTTGTATAATTTTTAATTCTAAATTTTTAGCCGTTGGCAGATGTGGTCAAACATGTTGAAAAAGGCTATAAAATGGAAGCACCTGAAGGTTGTCCCCCAGAAGTATATGAAATTATGAGACAGGTAAGAAAAAAATTGTGCAACATGAATTAAATTAATCTTTTGTTGTTGCTCAGGCATGGGATTTGAATCCTGACAACAGGCCTAGGTTTCAGGAGGTAAAAGTGAAATTGCATTCATTAAAAAGCACAACTTTGTAGGGAAAGTGTTGTATTAACGTGTTGTGTAAAAGGTTTCTAACATTTGGATGAATGTTGTGATTTATATGTATTTACATCCATGATTTTTAATATATTTCATTGTGTAACTCTATTAAAATAAGGTTTATGTATTATTAAAATGTCAAATATTAATTTACCAGTTCACATTTTCATCGAAATGCACGATTTTTTTATTCAACAATAATGCAACTGTTTTAAAAAATAACTGTAGGCTTGCACGCTACTACTCAGTTTGTAATAAGAGCGAGATCATAAAGAATAGACATTATGTTGTTTTATGTGGAACAAGTCCTGGTTTTCCTTGCTTATATCAAAAGTTCAACTAATTATAGTGTAAATAATCATTTTTTATTGATTAGAAAAATACAGTGAAACTAAATTACAAGCATAAGTTTAATCCCCAAGTTGTTTGTAAAGAAGTGGCACGTAATCATCCCACTCTGCTTGATAAAAATTACCTGCAACAGGATTTCCTAGATTGTATTTAGTTGCAAAATCCTTGATAGAAAATTTTCCACGATTATCTCCAGAACTGCAATACAAAAACAATGAAAATGCAAATAGAATATTTTATAAAACAAACCGGTTGGTCAGTCGAGGAACATCAAAATTCAATTTTCCTGGCTGTTTATAAATTAAAAACACATAACGGTGCAATCCTGTAAAATGATACATTTAATAATAAGGTAAATATGTATGTAATATCAAAAGGTACCGGTTCCTTGTGGTGGTCCTGATCCAACATATTCAGAAAGAACTTCTCCTTTGCTAATATTATCAGCTGGAACGTTTCCAACCAGCCAGTGATGCCATTCACGAAACTTTGGATCCTTTCGGCTTGGAGCATCGGGATCTATAATTATATCGTAAACATTTAAGGTAATTAACATAATTAGATTGTTTACCAGTCATGCATACGGTATAAAGTGCATCTGCCTCCGCAACCCATTTTACAGTAGGAACGTCCTTGACTTGAGTTGGAGTTAGTTCATTACCAAGGTCTACTTTAACACCACTAGGATACGATACCTTGATAAAAAAAGGAGGTCAAATAATGATTTTAAGGTAACAATTTTTAGAATACCTCGGCAACAGCTTTGGGGGCAACGTCCACTACATCAGGAACGACCTCAAATGCTTCCATGTTTTTGGCTAATGCAGAAAAAAATCGAAAACTAAACCCCGGTCTTCTAATAGCAAACATGTTTAAATGGATACGAGCTTGTGGTATACTTACCCAAGTCTTTAAAAAACAGAACTATCAATTATTAACGAAAATATACAAAACAAACTTACTTAAAGCATTGACGTATATTATTAGTGTCTCAAACAAATTTGGAATACTGTGAGGAATTTTAACATCCCTACTGAAATCTAGAGGGAGGCAAAATCTTTTAAATTAAAACTTCCCTATGTACTTTTCCGGCAAGATTCCTCAAGTGTCATAGTTTAAATAAAGTTGTTGTGAAAAAGGCTTTAATTTTATACTTCATTCAGTAAGTAAGCCTTTTAATAAACAATATGTAGCAATTTAGAAAATGGTTCATTGTGATTATTGTAGTTTGTAAAGCACAGTGCACCTATCCACAAGATTTTAATGTTACTGTCGAATACATAACAAGTTATTTACTTGAAAGTACAAGATTGAGGTAAATTGAATTTTTTTTAAGGTTGATACATTCAATAATTCGCTTGACAATCAGTTTAAAGCAAGGCTTTGAAAAGTTTTTCAAGTGAGTTTATAGGTTAGGGGCCAATTTTTTGTATCCCGCATTAAGCCGACGGTAGTTCAACAAAAGTACATAGATGGCGCGCAGATATTCAAATTGAAGTTTATTTATAATAGTTTCAAAAATTAATTAGAAGGCATTAAAATCAAAAACTGAAAAAAACGGGCCTTTGTAAGCTTACAAAATGTTTTGTCACTCAATTTTGCATTATATTTGCATCGAAATTAAAATTACTGAAAAGATACAACAATTTTCAGTAAAACTGAAAACAGGGATCTTATTCGTTGCGAGCTTTTGACTCATCAAGCCGATAATAGTTGAATAACAATTACACAGATAGCACGAAAATATTCAAGTTAAAGTTAAAAAATTAATTGAAAAACATCAAAATTCAAAATTTTGCATTAAGGCCATTCGATCATTTTGGAGCTGGCACGAATTTTAATTTGTCTACATTTTACTCCGCGTATGGTAATTTTTATGCGAAATAAAGTTAAGTATGTAACCAATCTGTTACTGACGTTGATTTAGCTTCGAAGGGTACTACATTTGTAGTGGCCAACTGTAATTGTCAAAGGCTCAAATTTTATAGTTTATTTTTACTGATTGAAAACTACAATAATATAAACAAACATGACGAGTTGATACAATATTTAATCGAAACATACATACATACATAATACTTAGACAACTTGCGAGTTCATTTAGCCTTCCGTTACTAACGTGCGGTCTCAGAGACCGGCCAATTTATAAAGGAAAACTAGATACAGTTGTTACAAATGCTTTAATCATATGTGTTTAGAGCATTTAACGCCCATTTGCAAGGACTGTATCGAAATGCCGGCGGGCTAGATTATGCAAAGTTTATAGCTGGCTGTACTGTTATTGAAAGTGTTTTTTTCTGATATTATATTTTTTTCATAGACGTTATTATTTTATTAACCCTCCGGCTATCGGGCCTCTTTTTGAAGCACATTCGATCGAGTGTGGTCTGTGGCGACCAAAATAAAATAGTCTCCGAAATGCACCAATATTCCTTCCGGTGTTAATTTCACTTAAATATTTTTTCTACAAATCTTTTTCTACAAACCTTTTTCTATATAATACCAAAGACAGGATTAACTCTAAACGCACCTTTCTTGTGTTAGTTAAATTTGAAAAAAAGCTTACAATTTTACAACATATTTTTCAAAATTTGAAAACAACGCCTAAATAAATGAAACTAAAATTGCCTTAATAGAATATTTGTTTAAAAGTGTACAAATTATTATAAAAAAATATAAAAATTCAAAAATAATACTCTAGGCACAAACTGGAGGGAGTCAAACCGGGATCTCCATGTTTTCCAGACAATCTTTGCAGCATGCTCTTATGTGGTCCATACACAACCAAAATTTACAAATTTAAAAAAAAAACGAGTCTCCGTCTTTTACAATATTTGCAATTCCTTCTTTTACCTGACCGTGGATCTGACACAACCTCGCCTTCGATGCCTGAAAGCCAATTTTCCCACCAAAAAACCGTTTAATTAATGCTTCATTTTTCTCTGCGAGAATTGCCTTAAATCGGAAACAAAATTTGAAGCAAAATTTAATTTACGGGGAAAAATCCATCAATTTCCTTAATATTTGAACTGCAAAAACTGGAAAGAAAAATTTTACAATTTGAATTGATGGGCTCTTCAGAAAATTTACATTTATATTTCAAAATTTTTAATAACAAAGGTCTTAAAGCTGGAAAAAGCTGGTGGCTTTTGACATCTTCCAAAACTTATTTTTTTATCTTGAGCCTTTGAAAAGCCTTGGTTTCTGACCGCAACATTTCAGGAAAGGCTCTCGCTGGAAAATTTCTTATAAAAAAATATTTCAAATACACTTGGGTCAATTTTTATGAGGATTTTGTTATGCGGTTTGTAACTTCAAGAAAATTCGGGGCTTCCCCGTTGTATCTGAGCCTGTGGTTCTCCGTTGTATATATGCACCGGGAATTTCCTGTTGTTGCACTAAATTGGATTCTAACAAAATGAACCTGAAGTTTACCCAAAAATCAAGCAATGAAAGCGACCTCGCACCGGTTCTCAAAAGTTGGCGGGTATGGACGGATAGTGAAAACAATTCTAATGAATATTTGTAAATAAAATTGTTACTTTTGAAGATAGTTAAAATAAACCTATTTTAAGTTTTATATAAACTTTCAAATTTTCGAACTAATTTACCTCATGTTTTTTTAGTCATTGTTATGTTTCTGACTTTTTTTTATGCGAATTTCGTTTTTTTTTATAACTTGTTGCTTTGGTTTTATGAGGTTTTAGAAAATTATGCAACCTATTCGTATTTTTACCATATAAGCAATGACTTTTTTTATGCGAATTTTATTTACGCGGTTTTCTGTGGAACGTAGTACCCCACAAAAACAGACCCGAGTGTACTTTCAAATTTGCAACAAGAAGTCCGTTCTTTGAATGGTGCACTATAATTGTTTGTTTATTATACTTAATCAGACGTTTAAAGTAATTAATATAATAAAAACTGGATACATAAAGTGAAGCAAGTTCTCCAGCAAACATAATTTTTTCTCTTTTCAACTTACGTTCATCGACCTGTTTGTATGTAGCAGCTGCAATAAAAGCACGTGCCAAGCTCCTTGTATGTGTGTAATACCTACAAGGAGCATTGCGCCCCATTTCTTAGGGTAGGTCGGGTCATTTCTCCTTTAAGATTTACACTTAATTTTATTCATGTTAATGTGTGGCATTAAACGTATTAATAACTTGGTTACGTGCAAATAGAGCAAAATTGTGGCTACATGAACAATTTAATACCCCATAAAAAGATATAGCGTGAGGATAACATGAAGGGGTGATCGGTTTGTTTATCGGAATAATAAACTTTATTGGATTGAGTTCGTTTTGGGCTGCGTTTTTAAGTAACGAATTTAACGTATTTCAGAAGCGCGCTTTCTTCGCATCCCTATTTTTTTTACCAGGGTAAGAAGCGACAAATCACAAAATCACAGCTGCTAAGGGTTTACCTACATCTAAACGTCACAGCTGTTACCTACTTGGTGGAAGCGTACACTATTCACGTAATAATAATTTACTTTTGTCGCATAATTTAATATTCAAATGCTAAAATTATTAATTTATGCGATTTGTCGGTTAACGTTTGTGGCGTCAACCGGATTACTCCTCTATTTAGTAAGAACAAAGTGTTCTTAATTCTGAAATGTTTAATAACAATTTTTTGCGAGTCAAACGGTCATTTCCAAAAATAGTTAGAACAACGAATGTAATGTTGAGTCGAAATTTATCATTTTCTCAGTTTTTTAACTGAAAATGATAAACGTTTGACCTTTATAACGGACTCGGTGATAGTGTGTTAATGGATGTTTATTCGGGAAAATATTGCTAATATGAATTTCGGTGCTTAGTCTACAGACCTGATTACATTACCGAATATGTTGAAGTATTCAATTTTCTTGGTATAAATTATTTATTCTGTGTGTAAGATTATTTTCGCATCTTGTACTTAATTGTAAATTATGTATAGTACGGCACGTCCAATTAGACTTATAGAAAATTCGGTTGGAACTTTAAGTGTTGAGCAGGATGTAGAAAGGTAACATACACACAGGTTTGTCGCACAGGTGTACCGCCTACCTGCCTATTCATGAAGAGAACTATTTAGCTGTGTTCACCTACTTTTGCTCATTCATATCCACATAACCTTTTCTCCCACAATTTCTAGATCGCTTTGACCGCTTTAGTAAGTAAAAGGGGGAAAAAATTGGAAAAGAACCACAGAAAGCAAAATTTGTTAATTCTTGATAACATCTCTGAGAATAATCTTAAACTTTTCATTTCTGTCAAACAGCAATGAACTGTTTTTATGTGTGATTTACGTTATTTCTGCCGCTCACTGTACATTACATATTTTCAACAATAAAATCAGCTTGAAAGTTGATTTCCATAAAACTTTTAAAATCAGACGAGGTCATTTGTGTGGAATTGCTCCATTTGTAAAATTTAACGACTCGCAAGCTCTCATATTGAGAACTTCTGTTCCACACGTTGCGGGAGGGTAAACGCTGCTGATTACCAGAGGCGAATATGTTTTATTGATTTTCTCATATTACTTGCACATGTTTGCACGAATTCATGCAACTTGGGGCATATAAAGGCGATTTTATTCCCTTCCATGATTCGCTTTCACATATGGTGGCTAAACAATGGGGGAGTTTAAAACGTTGCCAGCCACTATCGCAGACTATTTTTTTTTATTTGGAGGGTGTATTTTTTGCAACCGTTGTATATATTTTATTTCTCTTGGCACGTGATCGTGTCACAAAAAAAACTTTAGTAATAAGAAAATAGTGCTAAGGAAATCGTGTCTCCATTATACACTGGATCCACACAAGCACGTGCATAATTATACGGTCCTCACTGCTGCTTCCTTCCGCTACTTTCAATCATCCATGCACGCCAAAATTATAATCCGTGTCTTTCAGTTTATTGTGAAATTGACGCATTTTGATGTGACGGATGAGTGGGGTGTTTTTCTAAACATGTGCTTGAAACTCAGAAAAAATATAACTTCAAAATAATATGAAGCGTTTCTACTCATAAAACATTCTCTGGCATTTTTAAAAATCTTAAAAATTATTTTCTTATAACATGCATGCAAAATTCTTTCGAGTATCTATAAATTTTCACGTTTTAACATATCGTGTTTCACCCACCACATCCCGCTAGACTTACATACAACACCATGGAGAAAAATAATAAATAGAAAATAGTTTTGTCGCATGAACCATGAAAGTTGTCGTTTTTTCCCTTATGGTGACAGGACTAAATTTTATTACCCCTTTCACTTTCAAATGTGGTCGTTTTACGTATTTAGGTCAATTTAATTGTTTTAATTGAACAGTTTTGTGATGGTAAGTACGCACTTCCTTCAAACATTATACAATTAAAGAAACTTGTAAAAACATGTAAACATTTCTAAAGATGAAATCGTTAAGATTGTTATGCACTTATGCTTCTTCAAACACATATGCACATATGTAGGGTCTAAACGTGTCCTTTTTTCATTCTCACATCAGGAAAAAAATGTTTCAGTTGGTTGGAAGATAAACCTGAAATTTTTTATTCTCAAACTGCACCTCCCCAGCCAATTAAAAAAAATATTTTCCTGGTTGAAGAACACAAAATATTCCTTATTGTACTGTTTATTTTTAAAATAATACGTTAAGTTCATGCATAATAACTGCCGTTGAGCATTTCAACAGCTCCTAGTCGAGAATTACTTAGATTTTAAGTTTCCTGTATTCTTTTGTCGGCGGTTTCAATGGTCGCGATAGTTATCTGTCTTTATTAGCTATACGCTTTTTTTTCACTCGGTTTAAAAGTTCAAATGCTTTTAAACGTTTTAATTATTTTTTTGTATCGTAAATCGCTTATGGTTTGTACGTTCAATTTGGGTCAGCGAAAACGTTTCGCTCTGACCTAAAAAATTTAATAGTTTCTAACTAAAATAAACAATTTCAACGCTTCCTAGTCACAAATGTATATCATATTTTTTATTGCAAGAGAATCTCTTATCAAACTATTTTAATGAAAACGCCCGTGAAATCGCAACGCAACATGCGTTGTAGCTCAGTTCCGCCGGAAGTTCTCGATAACCTGCTTTACTTTTAAAGCCGTTCAGTTGCTCACGACTTGATTTGTTATGAAATGAAATAGATAATTCAATTTCCTTATTATTGTCCCATGCAATCTGATCTCATTCACAAGATTATTGGTTGACAATGATTACTTCGCACCATTTTGGCGAAACCAACCCAATCAATCAAGGTAATTGATGAAAACACTGAATTTTTCATGCTTGTTTCTGATTGCTTAAAGGTACCTTTACATTATAAGATTTGTCGCATGACTTGTATTAAGACAAATTGCAAAGACAAATCCTAAGATTGGTAGCATTTTTTTACATGAGTTGAGCCGTTTACATTACTTTCTGTTGCTTGTAACTTATCTTATCTTCCTCATTGGTCAATGCGAAAGCCGGGAACCTCTTACCATAACCTCAATAATCAAAACAAATTACGAGTTGCAAGCAATCAAATACAACTAGTCGAAATAAAGTAGGGACGCACTACTTTTGTCGAAAGACAGGAGTGTAAAGCCATCAAAACTTGCTATTCGACTAGTCCAGGGGTGGCCAACCCGAATGATCTTGCGGACCACTTTGGAAATGCATCATAACTCCGCGGGCCACATATACAATTATATATACCCATATTAGATTTAAACCTACTATTTTTTAATACAGTAGTTTTCACTACTTTGACCATTATAAAATAAATATATTTTGTAAAAGTGTGATGAAAAAAATAAAAATAAAAAAATAAAAAAAGACTTGTGCACACTTTATGAATATGTGCACTGCAATTTGCATGATTTTACCTAGGAAAACCGACTCTTAAGGTTCAACCCTTGTTGTAATCATTTGAAAACAACAAATTTTACCTGAAAATGAAAATGTGGATTCTAACATAACTTCTAAAAATATAAAAACTTGGCATTTAACTTTAACCTTTAACATTTAAAAAGAGTTTCCATTTATTGTAGAAAACGAAGGAAATGATGATTCTATGGTTAAATGTACAATCTGCAAAAGAGAATTTTCTATTGCGATTGGTGGGCGAAGTGAAATAACAAAGCACATTGATACTAATAAACATAAAACATCTCTTCATGCAGCGGCTTCAACGTCTAAACTAAATAAATTTTTAAAAACTGATAGTTTTGGACCAAATGAAGATTGAAATAAAAAGTATTTCAAAGAAAAATAATTACTTCTATTCTTGGTTGATGAAGTTTTCCATTTTCTTGTGTTCAAATGATTACAACAAGGGTTGACTCTTAAGAGTCGGTTTGCCTAGGTGAAATCATGCAACTTTTAAGATTCAACCCTTGTTGTCCACTGCAATTTGCATGTTTTTTTTTTGCCAGAGAGTTATATAAAAATGAAAACTTATGTATTTGTTTTGCGAGGAACACGATGGTGCAATTAAAAATCGATTTGCTCTAAGATTGACAAAGATAGAAAACTATAAATCGAGAAAATGGCTGTAGCTCCGTTAATACTGGAGCAACTCAATTGATTCTTGTTCCATCGTTTTCGGCAGAAAAAGTTATCCTAGTAAGGAAAAAAAAGAAAGAAAAAAAAAAGAGAAAAAAGCCAAACCAAGGAAAAAACTTTTTTCTTTCTTGCTTAGAGCGTCATATAAACATGAAAACTTATGTATTTTTTTGCGAGGAACACGATGGTGCAATTAAAAATCGATTTGCTCTAAGATTGACAGAGATAGAAATCTTAAACCTAAACTAACATAACCTAACCTATCTTAACTTGGCCAAACTGGGTTTATCTTTTCGTGTTTCTTTTTCGGGGATATTTTTAGAGTTTTTACACTGTTGAGGTTATCAGGGTGGTTACTTTCTGGAAAACCTGGAAAAACCTGGAAAAGTCAGGGAATTTGGTTTGGTCTGGAAAGTCAGGGAATAGTCAGGGAATTTTGTAAAAAAACCGAAAAAATCAGGGAATTTTTTGAGCCATTGACTTTGATTACAAGACAAAACATATTCCTTCAGAAAACTACCTAAAATTTTAAATTTAGCAAAAAATGTGGCAACTTGAAATTAATATTTTTATTAATAGTTCGTTATGTAGTAATATACGTCCTGAAAGTCAAACCTTGAGCACTGCAAGTGAGAGTTCTGTCCAGGAAAGTGAGTTACATCCATAAAACTTTCAGTACAGGGTAGTGTCTAAATTAAAAAGAATTAAAACTACATTTTTTTAAAGTGTTTTGAACTTTGTTTACAGAGCCCTTATTTGTTTTAACAAAAGTGTCTCTTTTTAAATACAAGTAGCCCTCGATTTACGCCGGCTGAATTTATGCCGATTCACAATAACGCCTCTGTGCAATTCACCGTTTCGCCGTGTACATAATTGGGTAATTCACCGATTCTTCCTATGTTAGACTGATTTTCGTTTCAGTGTTGAGCCGCGTTGTGGATTCTTTTTTCCAAAAAATGTAAGAGATCCGAAACTTTGAAATTTCATTTGTTTTTCTTAATATTTTTTAATAAAAACATTTCACTTCATTTTATCTTAAAATACATTTGAAAAATTAAATTTATAATACACCTATTCCCCGATTTTCACGATACTTTTTTACACGATTTCGCTTTTACACGGTTTTCAAAATAACGAATTCAAAATAAAATGGTAAAAATGAATATTTTAGATGAGTACATATTTCTACAATCATTTTTTAACTCCGTTCACTTGGTTATACATATTGGTGATTCCCCGTTTTTTATGCACAATAAAACTTCCTACGTATTCGCGTAAATTACTGCAGTAAATTTGTGCCAGTAGAAAAGTTTACATCATTGTGTTTTTACTAATCAGAATTTTTTTAACTTCATATTTACTGGTTAGTGATAAACAATTATTTTTTGTAATTTTTTTACAATTTTTTCCCAATAAAATTTTAAACCATAACAGTTTTTAATAGAGTATGAAGAGACCTTTAAAATGGGATATCACAAGCCCCTACTTCCTATTTAAAAATTTGGGTGTTGAAACTGTCACTCGAAGGGAGTTGAGGTTGAGGTTAGGGATGACATTTTTACTTTGCAGGATATCATGTCATAAACGGTTTTTTTTATAAATATGCACAATAATTGAGATACTGAATTTATTCCATTTGACTGGTTCTCGCTGTATATTTGTTATTTTACGAATGAACTGTTATTTTAATTTTTCAAAATATCTTATTAAAAAAAATTACGTTAAATAAATGACGTTGTTTTCGATTTACACGGTTTTGCCTATAAAAATTCAAAATTCCGTTTTACACGGTTTCTTGAGGAACCAATCTTCCGTGTAAATCGGTGGATAGGTGTATATGCATTTTGCATTATTATGTATTAATAAATAAAATGATTTGCTTCTTTTTCACTTATGTAGAACCTAACCCTATACATCACTGTAAATATGGGTTCTTTTACGCCGATTCGATTTGCGTCGGCTTTTGTAAGAACGGAACTGCGGCGTAAACCGAGGGCTACCTGTATTTTGTGTAATAAATCTGTCCCTCAGTTATTGTTTACGAAAATGTTCTCTATGTGCAAGTTGTTTTTCTTAATTTGGACCTTTCCGGAATTTTTCAATTTTTGATCTGAAAAACCTGGAAAAGTCAGGGAATTTGGAAAATGAATATTGGTAACCACCCTGGGTTATGTTGTGATTATTTACCTGTTCTAAATAAACAATTGCACTGTTAAAAAAGAAAGAAAAGAAAAAAACATTGATTTGAGCACACCTTATAAAAATGTCCACTGCAATTTGTATAGTTTTACCTAGGAAAACCGACTCTTAAGATTCAACCCTTGTTGTAATTATTTGAAAACAAGAAAATGGAAAATTTCACCACCCAAGAATAGAAGTGATTATTTTTCTTTGAAATTCTTTTTATTTCAATCTTCTATCATTAACAGTTTTTAAATAAACACGTTAAAACAAACACACTGCAATTTGCATGCTTTCACCTAGGCCAGAAGTGGCCAACCCAAATGATCTTGCCCGCAAATGTCAAAATGTATACAAAGATTTGCCTAAGACGTCAATAGTCGCTGCGGAGTCTCACTCCGCAATATACAAAAAAAGCAAAAAAAAATGTATCGGCAGCTCTGATATTGCTCCACTAACGTTTAGACCAGGGGTGGCCAGGGGTGGCGGGCCACTTTGGAAATGCATCATAACTCATAAAATAAATATATTTTGTAAAAGTGTGATAAATCTCGCGGGCCGCGGGCCGCGGGTTGACCACCCCTGGATTAGTCGGAGGACTAATCTTACGACAAATCTTATATTGTAAACCCACTTGAATTCGGTTCGTTTAAGTGCAAACTATCCGTTGCAAAATTTTATGAATAATCCCATTTAATACACTTATCGAATTAAATGAAGCGATGTAACCTTAACCTTTTGAATGTACTAACAACTTTGATTTACCGCATTGTAATTTCAGCGAACGATAAAAAATCACTACACATTTGATAACAAATCAAATAATAAATAACGTGACCGCAAAAAATAAACGGTTTTATAAAGAATCTCGGCAGTATTTTCAAAAATTAATTTACAGGAGGCTTAATTCAACTCAATTTACAGATTGGCACAAAACAGAAAGAAATTGGCTTGCGAAAGGTCGGCCAAAATAAAGGGTTTACATTTTTATTATGTTACGGGATGAAATCGTGTCTAATAAATTTCGGGAGTGACAGTGAACGTTACGGTTTCACTTTCATTGGCAAATCTATGCCTTGTGTTCGTGACCTGAAGCCGCAACATCACTTTCCCACTGCGCCAATTCGTTTTTGGACAGTGTCGGTTCGTTAACATGATCAAATTGAAACTAACACGAGTTAAATGTTGTAATCCCGTGTTTAATAAGACATTTAAAGATGGGAAGCGTCATCACGATTTGTGTTAATTTTTTTTTAATTTATCATAATCGAGTTTATGCATTTTTTACACAATTCCAGTTTAGCTGCACGAGTTGTTTATGGTAATGACATTGACCGTCATTTCCCGCCAAAACATTTGGCATTCCCGCAGGTAAATAGCAAGTTTTTATTCCATTGGCGTACAAATTCATTGAATCCCACAATTGTAATGTAAGGTCATCAATATTCATCTCGTATCAAAAATTTCGAACAATTTAATTCCTGCCCCAATTATTTATTTAGAATTCCATCGAATTGATGAGATTGTTTTAAATGAGAACGGTTTTCCGAAAATCGGCGTCGAAAATTTCACCCAAAAAATAATGAACGCCACTGAAATTTGATCTTGTGGACCGGTGAAGCAGGTTTATAGACGGGGTAACGACCTAATCGTGGATTCCCGCGTTTGTCGGTTAAAGGAACTACTTGAAAGGGACATTAAAAATATTAGAAGAGATCAGATCAGTATTCATTGATAACATGTTACAGTGTGGCAAATCATTAAAATAATAAACTTCGATTAAAGTGCGAAATTTTCGGTCAAAAACGATTATTTTCTTGTGGCTCCTGTACTACCTTGGATTCTGTTGAAACCGACCACGTTACCTAATGAGTTCAATAATTAAAAAGATTTAAATTATAAACTTTGAGTTGACCTAGTAGCTATAGACGTTTTTGCAGGAACTCGATATTTATGCGTCTGCAAAGTATCAAATGACACTTGAAACTCCCAACACTTGATATTTTATAATTACATTATATAATGTCCATCTAAAAACGTTACATAGAAGCGTCTTCCTTGTGGTCTTGAAAGACTAAACTAACCCGTCGTCCTTGGTTCGGAATATTTTCTTCTCGTACGTTTTCATTAATTTTTTTTTCATCATTTTTCAATTCACTTTACGCTTTCTACAAAATTGTGAAATTTGGTTGTAATTAACTGACGATGCAAAATCGTTTCCTCGAACAAGTGCCTTTTACTGGTAAGTCCAGTTCCTTTTATGATGCAATATCTATTATGTTTCCGATGGGAACTATGTGAGTTAATGCAACAACTCGTCGATTGCTTCTTTTTAGTTTCCTTATTGGAGCGTTGACTCGGTTTTTTGAATTTTTTTTAAATAAAGTCGTTCGTTACAAGCTAATGCCGACTTCAAATTGTTTTGTTTGAGCTTGCAACAAATAACTTTTATTAAATCAATTTTAAAAAGAAAATTGCTGTAAGAAATTTATTAGCAAGGTCTTCACATCTCGAAACAGACCGAACGGTTCCCGCCGAGTCGGCCGTTATTAACACAATAACACACGGAGCAGTTTTTGAAGTGATTTTTGAAGCGATTTTCGAAGCGTTTGTCGTTTTAACCCTAGACCGGTCGCATCAAATTGAAGAACGTATCCGGTCGCGTGGTTGACTTTGTCAACCACAACTTTTTATTTGAATTTCTGGCTTTTAATCAAACAACAAACTGTTCATTCAATTTTTTTGTTATATTTAGAGTATTAAAAGATTTTTGGACAAGTTTTGCATCCGAAATATTAAACGCTATCAAGGCATTTATATAGAGTGTCTCCGAAAAACAAGACGAGTCCGTAGCTCCCTTATTTATCGGAAAATTTCAGTTATCTATATACCAAGTTAAATGGTTGAGAGTAGACTACAAAATAGCGTAACAAAATCACATATTACCCTAAGGACATTAAGGCTATACCGTCACAACATTTTTTTCAAATTGGAATATGTGCATTTCTTTATTAATTTTGCTAGAGATTTTTATTCCGAATACAACAATATATCACAAGTATACGCTTACATAAGAAAAATTAAACAAAACAAAAATAAAACACCAGTTAGTCTTGTGTAAAAAAATAACACTAGCTTTGGAAACAAATGATGAGCACTAAGTAAGAAGCTATCAAAATGTATTAAACAATAATAAAATAGAAAAAAAAATTCTGGGCGCGTGGTTGACTTTTCAACCAGCCTGTTTCTAACTCCTTTTATATTACTATTAACACACTTATTGAATTTACTGTCTCGGATACAATGCTGACTGGACAGTAAGAAACTAAAGATAAGGTACTGAAGGCGGCAGTACCCCAAGACTTTATCTAATCACACCATATCGCCTAAATACTCGGATGGTTGACAAAGTCAACCAACGCGACCGGTTTAGGGTTAATAATCGGAACTGTACAGAACAAGTGCTTTCTGTTAAAATTTTATTGTATTTAGTGAAAAGATAAACGATAAATGAACACGTTATTCTTTGTCATTGATGTATCTCCAATAGGAAAAAAAAATCGGAGAATGTGGATACATCCCATATTTTGAAATGAGAAAAGTCGAGGAAATATTTTTTAAAAGGAAAAATAACCAAGAAAAACACATTTCGGGGAATTAATAAAATCGTCTTGCAAATCGCTTATAAAACCGCCGTGTCTGAATACTCACATAAACAAGATATGCACTAGGATGTCTGGAATAAATGCTGGGCCCAGTTGGCGAAAAAACCTCGCGGGGCTCGATCCGACGCGTGTGTTATGCGCCATTAGAAACTACAGAAGGACGTGCCGAGTCGGTGGCCGAGTCGGTGGCCGAGTTGGTGAGAACCGCTCCGTCTGTTTTGGCTGTAATATATGATAATTGTACTCCCGGAAATTGATCGTTATATGATGTAATGTCATTTTATCTCGGCTTGTCTTTAATGTAGACACTTTTGAAGGTAACAGAAAATTTCAGTTACAGCGAGGAGTTGATTTTATAAAAAAATAACATTGAAAGACGCCCACACGTTACCTGGTTTATATTTTAATAATGACCGTTTCGTAAATCGAATTTATAGTAACGTTATTTGCTGGAAACGAAAAAAATCACGGCTGGTCTGCATCTGCGACGAATAAACCACTTGCCAGCAAATTTTAAAATGAAACGGTCTCGCATTTTTTCGTCAAACATCTGTCTCTTTAAAGATGAACGTTTTAATTAACAGCATCCCAACGGATTCCGTCTGATTTTGTGTCGTTACAAATCCATCTCGATTATGGTCACGCAATAAAATTTGTAATTTTACAAGTCAAAGAGGTGATAAGGCCATAAAACAAATCCAGACGTGTGTGAGTGTTAACAGCATCTCTGGATGAAACAAAGCTAAAACCAAACTCAGCGGGAGAGGCGTGGCACGAATCCAAAGTTAACCGCCGTTTCGTACGATGAACTTCCCTTGACAATACCGCTACAAACGTACTTTTCAAATTAAATGTAATTTTCACAGCTGTTCCAGTTACATCTTAAAATGAGTACGTTAATCAACGCCAATTAACAATAATGTAACGAAGTAACTTCTTTCGTGAAACCGTTGGCGAGGAGAGAATTTCTACGGTTTCGTTACGGGTTTTCGTGGATGGAAAAACGATAAAAACGTAAACCCTGCTATTAACTTTTTCTTCGTAACACCTTGAAGTAAGAAATCATTAATCACGTGCCTAAAACGTTTATAGACCCCTTTTTTGTAAGTGTAATTACTGCGGCCGCCTTTTTAAATAATTTAACTTCTAACCAGACAATTACGTTACTTTAACTAATTAAACATCTCCGGTATTTAAGATAGTCGTCATTATTGAATTATACAACAAAATTCTTGTTCGAAAAGTTTCAGTTCCTGAATATGTGGTTTCTTCCTCTTGCAATACTGTCGTTTCTCCCACACTCCAAGCTACCTATTTCTCCGATCTCCTTCGGGATTGCTGCCATCCACAGCCTCGACTGCGCCAAGTTCTTCCAGATCTGCGTTTTTCTTTGAGGCAGCTGTCAATTCCGTATTGATTAAGACAATTTCAGTGTTCGCTCAGTGGTTAGTAGTCTCTTGTTCTACTTGTTCTGCTTCTAATTTCGTCGTAACTGTTCCCAATAGTCGTTATCTTTATGCCCAAATATTTATAAACTGACGTGTTGTTAATAGTGCCCCATTGAGGTTAAGGTCTTGTTCTGTTCCACCGACAACTAAGTATACAAATTTTGAATTTTGTACTTCGATGGTCTTGTCCAAATGTTAATTCCTCATCCGAAATTAGAAAAATGAATCGTTGTCAGCATCAGTTGCCCTTGCAAGCAGCTGATCTGTGCAAGGCCATTATCTTATGGGAAAGAACCGATAAGAGTGCGCTGTGATAAAAGTCACATCTACACCTCGATATTCAGGGCCGTAATTCTTTCAAACGTTTCGACCACATATTTATTTTTATCTCATTTTACGATTAACTTGATTGTATGTGCATCTCGTTCTGTATTTTCTACTTTAGCACAATTTAGTTTTGTGAGCGTGACAGAATGCATGATACAGGGTAACATTGTGCTTTTGAAATGTTATACATAATATGTCTTAGTAATTGCATTATACGATTACCATGAGAAGCACTTGTTCTCTATTGTTTGTAGCATTCTTACAGATCACTAGTTCTGAATTATTTGCACCGTTACATTTAAGGTAAAGTCAATCATTTATTTTTACTATTGTTGCTGAATGTGTATCAAACTGTTGATAACAAATGGCATTGAAATGCATATGAAATCAGCTGTTCTTACTCCACTAACAAATTTATCTAATTGTAAATATAAATTGTGAAAAATTCTTGTGATTTTGATACTTTGTATTCATTGATGAAGATTAACGGCTGGTTTTAATTTCATTAGATGTCATCGGGCAAAAGCGCAAAATTGCTCTCTCTAATAACCGATTTGCGAGCAAATGTTTACATTTACGTAAGTGCAAAATATTTCACATTACCGCTTATACTAAAAAGTGGTCACTTTACAAATCTGAAATTTTACATTCTCTCGGCGAATAAAACCAGTAACCTACCTACAACAGGTCAACTTTTGATAGGTGACCAACGCCATAGAAACAGGTTGCAGTTCTCCCGCGTTTTCCAAAACGATTATTCGCATTGAAAAAATTTTTTTCTTTAGAATTCAGCTAATTTTTCGACAAATCCATTTTAAGGACAGGTAGTTTCTCCTTATTGTATGCACAAGGCTAAAAACTGCGAGCACATTTTTATTTCTGGCCTTTAGTTTACAGTTTTATTTATTTAATCTAATTTTAAGCAGCTTCATTGGCGGATTGGTGTTTTTCAAACATTAATTTTAAAGGTGCAACCTGGATTTCTTGTTATTTCGTTGAATGGCTTTTAACCGGTAACGAAGAAAACGCGGGAAGCTCTGGTATGTGGAATACCTGACTTGTTTCATACCTCAGCTGTGCCACACGGAGTAGCGATTACGTTTGTAGCTGTGTTGATTTTCAATAAAAATGCTTATCATGTACTATTTCATTAAGACTGCTCTCTACAGCGCCTGATCGTAATTTTAGTAACGATTTGAAAACTATTCAATATTTTGGAATGCGGTTTTTAGCATTACTTTTAGGAATATTCGCAGAATCGTGGATACTAGTCAATATGCAGAAAATGTAACTTACAGAATAAAATAAACACAACGAAAAAAAATTCTAGCATAAACGGGAGTTTTCACCAACGCATATGTATTTTCAATGATAGAACATAAGTTAATTTCTCAATTACACAGATTGGTAATTATTTATTACAAAAAGTAAAAATCGCCCAGCGAGCTACCGCTCGGACCGAAATTACTTGCGGCGGAAGTGCAAACTCCCATGAATGTGACACATCGGCAACGTCGCGGCGCGTCAGAGATAACGCGTGCTGCACAGCTCAGATACAAACAAGGATTCCCGTCCTTTTTAGACCGATCGTCCCCTTTAGTTTAAAATTTTTTGGATTCAAATTTCATAGGCAATTCCAAGTTCCGACATCGAAATCGGTAAACCCATGATCGACCGTTAGAGACCGGCACGACTTAGCGATGAGATCTCGCTGTCGGCCCTCCCGGTGAAAAGGGCCCATGCGACGTCGAACGCAAACGTCCGCCGCCTAATAGTCACATTATATGGGGCCTTTCGACCCTCGGAACTCCTAGAGATATCGTTGCCACCTTTGACTAGAAAGAATACGGCCTTAGAGGCGTTCAGGCATAATCAGGTTTTTCAGCATGTTCTTGTCAGTATTGCATTAGTGATTAGTGCATTAGTCACATTTCTGTTATTATTGCAATTCGTAAGAACAGGATGTTAGGTATTGATTTCTGTGCATTATTTTGCCATTAAATCTTTTGAAGAAAAGTATAACTTCAAAGTTATACCTTGTGGATTCTTCATTGATCCTGACAACATCATATTTGGAGTCTCTCCAGACGGCTTAATTGAAGACACGGGCATAGTCGAAATCAAATGTCCCTCAACAATTAAGAAAATGGCTCCCACACTAGGCATTCAAAATAAACTAATAACCTTTGCAACTATAGATGACAATGGAAATATGCACTTAAAAGAAAATCATAATTACTACTACCAAGTGCAAGGGCAGTTGCATATAACCAATAGACTATTTTGCTATTTTGTTGTATGGTCTCCTTTTGGAATGCTGGTGGAAAAGGTTTATATGAGTTACTTGCGGATTATTTCAAATCAAATCATTTTTTTTTAGATAACGCGGAACAGATTGTTTTGGGAAAACAAAATGGCGACACCGTTAAAAATTTTTTATTACAACTGTATATTACCGGAACTTATAGATCCTCGACATCCAAGAGGTTTAAAAATCAGAAATCCACCACGATGACTACATCGTTCAGCTTAAAGCCCCCCCCTCCCCACTCAACGTTAATAATTACCGATTCTTTGGTAGCGTCAATGTCAACTTTTTTTAATTTTTCTTTTAGTAACTGATTTTATACCACTAGTATAAAAACCATAGTGTTAGCGCCGCGGTGGAGCACGTCCTTCGTCCTTAAGTAGAGTCGTCGCCCTTAAGTGTACAGTTCGACTATGGGAGCGAGGGGTAACCCGGACTTCACTATAAACGGTCTAGAAAAATTTGTAGAGCCTCTTTTTATTGTTTTTGAATTTCGATCAATCAGTTATAAAAAAGGAACGTTGTTTAATATTGAATTAACGTAATTTTATTTATCTGTAAATTTGAATTATTTGATTAATATCTTTAGTGGTGTAAAGTGTGAAATTAGTGACTACCGTGTTCGACACCCTTTTTGTATTCGTTCTCTCGTTTACTCTATTCAACCTCATCGTGAATAATGTCCAACTATCCCACTAGTTGAATAATAAAATGTAATTTTGAAATTTGCTTTTTGTATGAATTAATCCCATTTCAACTATGTTTAAATACAATTAAGTTATCAACAAATATGTGCAGTTTGAATTTTTTAATTCTTCATTCGAGTCGCTTCGATTGACGGAGATACAAAATTTTCATTTTAGAACGGGCTGTTACTAAACACGTTGTAGCGGGGAACTTATTACGATTAATTAATTTGTCGTACGTACACGAATTAAAATATTTCGCGATACCAGTCGCATAATCATTCATAGTAGCAACGTAAACGAAATTCCTCCGGTCCTACGAATGCAACGTTGTCAGCGTCAACTTGCGCGAGAAATATCTTGATCGATGCTTGATCGATCAATGACAGCCTCTCATAGCCGCTCTTTCGCTTGTAATGGTAAACGTGATCCCGTTCCGAGCAGCGTGCGTTGTAGCTTGTAGCGATTAATTATTGGGAAGCGGGGAGCGGGGTTGCAATAATCACGTGGTAATGAGCGGTCTTAACAGAGCAGCATATTTAAATTCCCAAGTCTCACCGAATGTACCGGATGCAGAACAGATAAAGTGAAAAAATGGTCTTCTTAATTTTTGGCTAATTATCAAATAGTACTTCATTACCGCGAAAGCGGTTTGTTTCATATCAACGCGACTTCGCGGGGAATTCACGAACAGGTTGAAGAAAATCAGTTTGTGCAGAAAGTGGCTTTGCCTGCCTACATCCGCCTTTGGCTGCTTTCATGTCCCATTCAGTCGACTTGGAAAGAATGTAACATAATTCTTCCAGAAAGAGAATTAAATTCAACGCCCGCATCACGGTTCAGCTGAGGTTTAGGTGTCAGTTGCAATTAACGTTCTTTTTAAATGCGCAACGGAAAGTAACGGTGTTTTAGGAAATATAAAAGACTGATTTTGCAATATTTTATTTTTCGAAAGGACTAAATTACTAAGATGTAAAAAAATATAAAGACTCCGTTCAAGATACAAACAGAATAATGTGGTTTACGGACGTTCTTAGCCATTTCTTAATTTTTTCAATTACAAATTTGCTTTGCTGAGTAATGTGAGATGAAATCTTATATAGGGACCATTTTTGATTGTCGCTAACAGATTGTTTTCCAAGTACTATTCTTTCAGGTACTTATATTTAGTTGTTTCGCCCAATTTTTCGCTCGAGGTTGATTATCATTAACCGACAATTTTGTCTTGATATCGTTAAATCAAACGGTAACACGGATGAGTTGCATAATGAACTTGAGGATCGTGGAACTTGTCGTTGAAGTTGTCAACAAAGGAACAGGTAGAATATTGAAAACAAAGGAACAGGTAGAACCGTACGACAAAATCGCGCGAAAATTGCAACGTCCATGGGCCACAATGATAATTGTAATGGGCAGAAAATTTTGAAAAAGGCACGCATGTGCGTATAAATATCTTGCATAACAAGTGGTATTTAACGCACCCACTTTTCTTTCTTATTGGTTTATCGTGGACCGGATATATGACTATCCGGTTGTGCAACCAGGAGTGTTCAGAATACCCACTTTGTGGATTTTAACGTATTCGAGAGGTTTTTTTTTTCTTAGAGCAACATCTCGTGTAAGATATAATGTTACACCCGAATGTTGTAACCGTGGATCAATAATTTGATTAGCGAGTAGCCAATTGATTCGTTTGGACCAAGCAGCTGAAACCGACATTAAGGTTGCAGCTGTTGAAAATCAATTCTAATCAAAGGAAACGCTCGAAATCCGTTGATACCACACAAACAGCGACGTGACGTGAAGTGCGAATAAAATTTTATGTTGAGAATTAGGATAAATATTTAAATTCGGTTATGGGCGTGATGATTGACTGTTTTTATAAATACTGTACACTCTTTAATTTACAATTTAAATAAATGGAGCGAAACTTAATTTTCGGTAATTTCCAATATTGGAATTAATCCATGGCTAATGTAAAATTATTGATCCAAATGCACACATTAATTAGTGCTGCAATTCCCTGCATTAAAAACAAAGGAAGCAGCGTGGCAACGTTTTATGTTACGCGTTGTATGCGACGCCCTATCTGTTCTTGTTAATGGATAAAATGCCATCCTCCCTTTGGTCCTTGGTCCGCATCCGCCGACAACGCCCACATTTGCCTGAAGTAAGTTAACCGTCCAAAGTCACATTAAACGCACTTTATTCTGTAAACATTACGTCAACTGTCATTCATACAAGTCAAATTTTAAATTATTTAATCGCAAAAATATAACACACAACGCGAAAATGGTATAATTTGTGCGATGACATAATATTTAGTTTATTATCATTCTGTTTTCTTTATGAAACAAATCCAACGAACTTGCATTCTTCAGAGAGACTCGAGAAACAGCCACATGTGATTTCAAACGAGTACGATAGAGACAACACCAAAACAGTTTCGTTGATGGTATGTGCGTACACAGAACCGGCCTTCTTTATAAAGGGGCCCGCCTGCAATAGCATTTTTAGAGCCCTTAATTCAGATGCAGATAAAGACCGTTCCCCGTGTAAAAAAATCAAAATATGAGCGTAAAATGAGGGAAAACGTTGGATGTGATGGCGTGCGGAGATGAAAGTGCCTAGGGCCTACGGAGGTCTTGAAACGGTCCTGATTACATAATATAAACTTCCTACCGGTAATACAGCTGATTCAAGGAACAGCATCCTATCTTCGAATATTTAACTCTCGTCTCAGGAGTGGAATGTGGTTCGACGAGAAATTTAAAACCCCGCTGCTCCCTCAATTCATTTCATTTATCCTGAGGTTGCTAGGCGTATGGAATATGTGCCATGTCTTCGACACTATTACGTAAATGTTTTAGTATATGCATAATTACGTTTCAATTATGCAGAATCGCGTGAAGAGAAATAATTTGTTAACCACTCTTGGAATTACTTCCTGAATGCTAGCTGTCATTTTTTAGTGTCGCGTCGTTAGAAACTTGTTGCAATTTATATTTATGATATACCTACTTTAATGTTAACATTAAAAATAAATTTCGTTTTTATGAAATACAGTGTTATAATCGATGATGAATTGCTTCATTGCGCATTTCTCTTATTTCAATGACGATTTCGGCGTTTTTGTCAGATTGATTAAATTGTTTTCGATGCTTTAATAATTATACAGGGTGTCCTACTGATACGTAAAAATACGTAAATACGTAGAAAGTACGGATATTTATTCAAATAATCGGTTTCTCAGAAAATCGTGTAAAACGAATTTTTTTTTTATAGGCAAAACCGTGTAAATCGAAAACAACTTAAAATGTGCATAATTCAGTCATTTAATTAACGTAATTTTTTTTAAATAAATTTTGAAAAATAAAAATAACAGTTCATTCATAAAATAACAAATATACAGTGCGAACCAGCCAAATGGAATAAATTCAGTATCTTAATTATTGTACACATTTATCAAAAATCCCAAAAGACGTCATTCGTTATTTTGAATACCGTGTAAAAGCGAAATCGTGTAAAAAAAGTACCGTGTAAATCGGGAGATAGGTGTATAGGTAAAGTTTAAAATATTTTTATCTGTCTATTTGTTCGACTCATCTTTGCTTCCAATTTTTCTTACAAGTCGGCATCTTAGTTTAAGGAGACTCTTACATTTTCGAGCTACCACGATTTTAGTATATCTAATTTTAATTTGTCTACATTTTACTCTGCGTATAGTAATTTTTATGATATCCTTCGAAGCTAAATCAACGTGAGTAACAGATGGGTTAGCTATTCAACTTTATTTCGCATAAAATTACTATACGCAAAACTGTAAAAATCCTCTTAATATTACTTCGAAATGTGTAATAAACATATATAAGACGTTCCAATTAAAAAAAACATGTTTGGAGACGTTAACCGCGCCCTTACACGGTAATCCGCTACTGATGACAATATCGCAATAATTTTCAAAGCCCTTGCGTACAAATCTTGTAGGTACGTTCAAGAGGCATATGCACATCTCTGCAACCCCCTTGTATAATTTCTCTTTCTATGTGTGCACGTACGTTGTTATCACATATTACGGTTGCACATGCAATGCAGGCAGTTTACCCGCCAATTTTTTTCGCTTCAGGTAGTTTCAGGATAAATCTTCATCTACTTTTAGATAAACAGTACCAACGAAAAACGGATTACCTGTACTTGTTGGTATTTAGTGATTAAAAACGGTTTAATTAAGTACATACAAAGCACGTCTGAGATTTTATTATCTTCTGTTTGCCTCACCCGAGCAATAAAAGTATAAAGTGGGTTTGTTTAATAAAAACACAAATAGAATTTAATATGTCGCAATGACTGAGATCTAATTGGCGTTAGCCCGCACTAGTTTAAAGTAGGTAACAGGTCATATTTGCTTTATTAATGTCTGCTGTTCAAAATTATAGCACCAATCGGAAATTTTGACGTTTTCATTGTAGCGTTGTTAATACTAGATAGCTGTTGTACGTCACCTTGACGCTTTGCTTGCATACAATAAGCGACTTTAGTTGATATGTTTTTTAAAATTTAAAATTTATTTCGCGTTAGCTCTGGTGGGTTAAATGCGGCGTTTGGAATTTTTGCTACCACTGTATCGGATGTATAATATAAATAAATAAATGCAAAGTGAGCAGCCTACTCGTAGCTCTTATCTGTAAACAGTAATATCATTAGTATTGACTACAGCCGAATGTTACTTGACACTAAAGTATTAAATCCACTATCGATAGCTTTCTAGGGTTAAAAAAACATAATGTTGAACAGATTGCATCATTTATATAATACAAATTTCTGAGTGGTGCGATAATTTTGCATAGCAGTTTGTTTCCATATTCCGCCGTTTTTACGAAGCAGCTTGATCCACTTTTTTTGTTCAATGTATGGGGTACTGTCACCTCTAACGAGTCTTTAGGGTCTGCAATGAAGACAGCTGGTAGGGCACTGTTACGAAGAGGTCATATTCTTACACTTACAGCTGATGTAGACCGGCAGCCCCCGTCTTCATAGTTAGGGTAAAATCAGTTACAAATTCGATAAGAGCCGTTAGTTTTAAAATGTGGTTTAGTTGCGAAAATTTGCGGTTGGTGTTGATAACAACTATCGCAATCGACGGTTATTTAATTTTAATCCTTTGCGCACGGCCGATATATAATTAAATTTGTTTTTGCAATAAGGCTCTTTTGGAATAAGGCAAATATGACGGGTACATTAGAATAAATAACTCGACATATGTATTACGAGTCATGTGTGATAATAATGAACGGAAAGGGGGTGTCGCGGTACGCGACTCAAGCACCGGAGCGCATCCGCATCTGCCTTTATATATGTACATACACACATGACGTTATTTAACCCTGCAAATAAGGTGCACTGCAACTTAAATTCCATTTGATATCACTTAATAAAACCACACAATTTCAACTTAATGAAATTTTAACTAATCCGATTTCTTCCTCCTGTGTCCAAGCATCTTCGGTGTAAATTTAGTTTTAAAAGCCAATTTTTTAGTTCTCTTGTGAATAAGGGGGTTCCAGTTCCCATACTCTCCGAGATAACGTTCTCACGAATCTGATTCCGTCCCCCTCGTAATCTCACATTGGCTGGATGAAATTTAATTTAAATAAATTCGGTCCACGAAGATACTTCGTACAAATTTTCCTTTCGTTTATATGATTTCCTCAGAAATATTTCCATAATTTTTGGAAACAATTGGTTTAATTATGAAAATCACCCTCAGTTTCAAGGATATATCCCCACCATATGTGAGTGGGACACAACCCATACAGGACTAAATGCGGCCGTGGTGGTAGACTAAGTTGGTGGTAGTCGCGAGACGAGATAGCAAGTGAGAGGTTGTCGAGTGCGATTCGTCGTTAACAGTGTTTTAGAGGAGTTTCGGCCAGTTTAGGATTAAATGTGCTCCTGACGACAGATTTAAATTTTGGCATTACTATTTGATTGATGTTTTCTTTTCGCATTGACTTTAATTAATTTAATTTTTAAAATGCCGTGGGATTCAGCATCATCTGGAACATGTGAAGTTTGTCAATGTCCGAGGTAAATATTAAATTATCAAGTGGCTAATTCTATCGTTATTTTAATAATAACCGTCATGTGCAAACCGATTCAATCGTCATTCCGGCACTGTCGGTTTTACAAAGCGGTCACTGGTTTAGTAGTTGCCGGTTTGCCGCCTCTTTTATTACATCCTCTTGAACATATTTTCACGTTTCAACTGCCAAAAGCAAAAACGGAACTGGAAAAGTTGGCTAAAAATTTTAAATTTCCCAAATCAATATGCTAAAACGAATTTAATAAATTCGAACTGTTTTCACCCCCTCTAACTTTTCTGGTGAAGTGTATGGCTTGCAAATGAAGGGTGGGTGAACATGTGGCTCTCTCACGTTTATGGCGCGGTCCAGGGTGGTTGGTTCATTTTCGCCAGGAAAAATAAAAGTAAATAGAAAATAACTGTTAAATTATAAATATTTAATAAGGTACATATTTGTATAGATCACAAGGTCGCATTTAAATTTAACGCTTTCGAAGAATATGGTGTACCAAACGGTATTTGGTGAAAATGGTGGGAATGTTCTAAGGGATATTTTAAATTAATTTTTATCGTTTGTTTAAATTTTCCGAGGAGTATTGAATTTACTACCACCCTATTATTTATCAATTTGTTTTTAAATTTGTTTTTAAATTTGTTTTGCATCAGCATAATCGTTCCGATTATATTTAATTGATACTGTTACTAAGATAATTGGGTGATAATGTTATAGAGGAACATCCATTGCGATATGCGAAAAAATTGGCGGGTAAACTGCTAGCGTTATATGCATGTGCAGAGGCGCGCATCTGCCACTTAAACGTAGACATATTCCAACAAGATTTGTACGTGAAAATTTTGAAAAAAAATTATATTACCTCATAAGCTACGCAAAAGTTGAAAAATAATAACTGCATAATACGACAAAAATGTCGCTTAATCCACCACCAATATTGTATTTTATAAATTTCTTTTTGTTTTCTTAAAGTAAATTAAGGATTCATCTCCGGAAGTTAGGTCGGCAAAGATTTATTTTAAAAACACATCTAAAACCACTGTTTTAAATTGTACAATAACTACGCATTGTCGCTTAACATTTTTTAATTAAATTCAAATTAATGATCTTTCTGATGCGCAAGATGTGTTGCCTATCTTAAAACAGTAAGGCGTCCGCTTTTAAATTGAATTATTTTTGATAATAGAAGTGAATTTCTTTTTCAGAATGATTACAGATGATTTTGGACTGAACGACAAATTGTGCAACATGTATCGTCGCAACGATTGCGCTAACAAGGAAAATGTGCAATCTCGACAGGGCAGTCCGCTGTTAAAACAAGAATCAGATCTTTCCCTTTATGGAAATTCGAGTCCAGGGAGGGCTTCATGCGACGGCCTGTCTCCGTCACGTTGTTCCCATCATCGCTTCGATTGTCGACAATCGGACGATCACGATCCTAATTCTCAAGATTCTGGTTATAGTGCCAGTTGTTCAAACGACGGCGGAAAATTTTGCCAATTTGCGCGATCTGCAGGGGTTGTCCGACGACAAGATGTTTTCCCAACTAGCGCATCGTTTGGTTCAATCGATTCGATGGATGACGAATTTCTGGATTTTTCTGTATTGGGACCTGTCGATGACAATGTTCAGTTACCGAACGATTTTAGTAAATTAATCACCGGGTCGCTTAATACCGCTGTGAAAGATACTAAGAAAGTATTACCGAAAGAAGACGCTGCATTTCTGGCCAGACCACCCTTTCGTCGTGCGATATCCGCCAATAATGATGGCCATACGCCACCAAATAGTCGCGCACGTTCATGCTTGTTTAAAACCGGAGAAGTTGATTTACGGTCATTTAAGCGTCCGGAACCGCCAACGGGGACTCAAGGTCCGATTCAAAATAAAAGAACGAAAATTTTCGAAGATGCTGCCTTTCGCATCGCTGCAGTGCCATGCTTGTTAAAACCTCCAACCGCCATCCTCCAACGCAGCATGTCTGTAAGTGAAGACACCATTAAGTCGGCGTTGCAACGGTCATACAGCGAACCGGACCTTATCGGCGATTTTAGCAAATCCTTCTGTCTTCCTTTAGTTTCCGGTCGTCACCAAGATTTAAAATCAATTTCAGCCAACACGCTTGCTATGTTGCTAAAAGGGCAATTTAACAATTCCGTGGCTTCTTATAAAGTGATCGACTGCCGGTATCCGTACGAATTTACCGGTGGTCACATTGAAGGTGCGATAAACTTCTATACCAAGGAACAGATCTGTGCAGAACTTTTTGAGAATAGTGATCCGCAAGAAAAAAATTCTTCCAAGAGGCACATTTTGATATTTCACTGCGAATTTTCTAGCGAACGAGGCCCAAATTTGTAAGCAAAAGAAATAAATTGATTTTATAAAATTACATAAAATTTTGTTTTAGATGCCGGTTTTCTCGAAATTTCGATCGCATACGCAATGAAGTATCTTATCCGTCTTTAGATTACCCGGAAATATATTTGTTGGACGGTGGTTACAAAAGTTTTTACGAACAGTTCCCCAAGTTGTGTATGCCAGAATCGTACAAACCGATGTTGCATCCGGAACATCAAGGTGATTTGCGACATTTTCGTACGAAATCAAAGACTTGGAATTCTGACCGTTTACGTGCGCATTATAAATCGGAAGGATGGAAGCGTTTGGAGTTCTGGTAAAGTCGCTTCTCGCACAGGAGCATCATTACACTCTCAGTTAATAGTACAAATTATAATTTCCATTTAAATGAATTATTACGCTGACTTATGATGCCCATTGTAATAATTGATTTAAATTATTGTGAATATGTACATTAAAATGTCTTAGGTTTTTTTTACGTTAATTTTAAGAGAGTTATATTTTATGTACAAATTCGTGCAGTTCGCTTAGAGTTGACTGCTTTAGATGTAAGAAACTGCGAGAGCCTGTAGCTTTACCACTCTGAGATCATACAATGGCCTGAGAGACTGGCTGACAATTTGATCATTAATTTGCAATTCTAATTACACCAAAGTTTAATCAATCGAATTGTTGGACTGGCGGCGCTAGTCTGTCTTGTGCAATTAAAGCAATAATAGCAATGTGATTCAGTCTTGAAGACCACAGGCCACTACATGCCAAAGTGTCATGTGCTCTTGTTTTTATCAATGTAATGCACAAAGTTTATGCTCAAGTCGAAATGGAAATCTCAGTATTTTAATTTAGTGCCAATAACTGGTTTTTGGTTGCACCAGATTGTCTTTTAAAGAAAAACTTTATAAAGCCAGTTGTTCTTGCAATGTGTTCTGATAACGTGGATGAGAAATTTTAAATAATCTCTAACTGCCTACTGGTTTTTTCTAATTATTTTAATTGTGATCTGTTGAAAGGACTGAAGAATTTCTCATCCCCGCCCTTATGTTCTAAGTTTCCGTACATTTTTAATGTGGAAGTGATACATATTATCTTAGGTTTATTACTTATTAATGAGAAATTAAATGTGTTTATATATTTTGTGAAATTTTTCTTGCGCTAACTTTTTAAAATCTACTTTGCTACGAAATTGATCTCTATGCTGTGATTTGTTTAAATTTATCTACCTTAAAACACAAATAATTTTACAACAATATATATTGACGGTAAATGTTGCCCACACAAACATGAAAGTACAAAACAATTAAAGTAACAGCTTTTCTACTACATCACTGACGGCCATCTTTTCCTCAATGACGAAATTCAAATAGGCTTGCAAGTAAGGGCTATCGCTAGCTTGAGCTCTTTTGACTATGGCTATCATTCGGCGGGCCAATCTTGCCACAATTGCTTCAGAATAGAAACCTAATTTTAGATGTACCGTTTTCCAAAAGTCCTTTATTTTACCAATCAGATCAACTGCCAGATATACGGCTCCTGCTGCCACAAATGAGGGATAATACTTAGAACTGTGCTTTGACAATGTGAAGCAATGCATAAAGTATTCCGCAACATAACGCATGTCGTCCTAAAAATGAAAAACCCATTTATATTTATCGAGCAGTTAACTAAAACACTTACGCGATTTGGAAAGCCTAACAGATGGAAATAGTACTGCATTATTGTTGTTAGGCTAGATGCATCAACGGAAAAGTTGTAGAATCTAAGGACGATCTTTTCCATCATTATAAATTGTCTGTGGGAATACACGCGATCGCATATTTGAACCAGTACCTCGATCTGTGTATTAATGAGAAAAACCAATGAAATATGAGAAATGGAACGGAGAAAACCGTGTGATTTTAAGTGAACTTACCATGATCTTTCGGCGTGACTCGTATTTGCAACATATCCACAGGACCGTCAATGCAGCCAATTGCAACATATTAGTAGGAATTTGGAAAAAAATTAACAAGTAGTCGAACAATTTAACGGTGGCGAAATATATTTCAGAGGACAAATCATACGTAAACTGAAAATTAAAATTAATCTCCAACATGATAAATTTACGGATGCATACTTGGACTTTCATTAGCCAATTCAGAACAGTCGCTCGTTGTGCTGCTGTACAATTAGTTCGCCAAGCAAGCGATGTCACATCTGCAAGCCTCATTTCCTCTTTCAAGATCCATGCTAGGATATCCTAAAACATTCGGTTTGTCATGAATTGTTTAACAGTTCCAAACAATGCTTACCTCGAAAATTTCGCTCTCATAATTGTCGACTTGAGTCGCTGCAAATAAAATTTATATAAATAAATGAATACAAAAGCTTTAATACACATACAGGTCGGTGCAATAAGGTAGTTAGGAATTGAGTTATGAAACAGTAGGCACGTAGCCGGGGTCTTGATTAGGTATTCGTCATTTGTACTTATCAAAGTATCTAATGTTGTGTGAACGTTAGGAGGGATCCAAAACATAATACCATCCCCAAAATACTCCACAAATTTATGAAAATTCATTATTTCAACACGAAAATTTTATGAAATTCAGAAGTGTCACAATTACAGTTTATGATATTGTTAATTGTTGAAAATTTGCAAAACCGCCTTTTGTTTTAATTTCGCGTCATCTGTCGGTTATACACAAATTACAGTTTTCTATTTTATTTTATGTGACCATCATTTAACTGAAGGGCTCGGGGAAAGAAAGGGCCTAAGCTATATTTTCAAAAACAAATAGGAATGTCGTAAAAACTTTTCTTCAATAAGGTAACAAGCTACTGAACAAATATTGGGGTTTTCTGAGGCAAGCTGAAATCACAGCGATAAAGTGAACTTCTTGAGCTCAATAAGTTCTCTGAAGATATTTAATTTACAAACTTGTTTTTCTCTAAAATAACAAAATGTGGTTTAGGTCCCTTCTTCTCCTGAGCCCTTCAATTATTCTACTTCGTTTTACAAACAAGTTAATATTATTAGGAGGGGGACTGAAATTCAGTCATGAAAGAGATGGCGCAACATACTCAAATTATTTGATATTGACAATAGTTGCTATAGTTCTATAGTTTGTGCAAACTTTGTAACAAAAAAAAAAAAAAAATGTTGGTCAACCTGTCTGCTTCGTGTCAATTTCATTTCGATTTCACCGGTAATTGTTGTAAAAGCAAATCGGCAAAAACGATTAGTAAATCATTAAAGATTTGTAGATTAGATTTCAATTAGAAACATTTGAAGATTTTTCTAAATTTCGCGGTGAGTATTCAATGCAAATAAGTTACTTCGATAGCTTTCGTTGTAATGAATTTGTAAAATCGGAAGATTTAGACACTTCCAATGTATTGAGTGCCAGTTTGTAATTTTAGAAAGATGAGCGACAGAGAAAATGGTTATCGCAACTTTTCTATTCATCCAAATCTAAACTTAAATTTGTCTGAAGACGATTTAATCTATTTTGCTGCTGAACGGTCAGTTCCGTTGTCGCTGCTTGCCAATATAATTGATCGATCCGAAAGAAATAGTGGACAACCCCCTAGACACTTAGCTCAATCAATTGTATCGGCCTTAAGATATAATGACCAATCACCAGATTTCAATTACTCAGGTTCATCAAGCACTTTCACTAGAGATGAATTAATTCACCTTTTGTGTGAAAGGGAAATTTCAGCTTCACTGATAGCACAGATCATTGAATTGTCTGAACAAAATACCGGAACAAGTCCCAGACCGTTCGCGCTATCAATTATACGGGCAATAAGAGATCAGATTCCACATGCTGACAGAACCACATATTACGAAAACATTGGTGCCCCTGGTATATTTCCCTTTGACCGTTTGCGTAGAGCTGGGCTAGTAGGTGCACTACCACGGATGATATATGAATTACCGCCCACTGAAAGACCAACAGGCATACCCAATGAGACATTTGAATTCTTTAACGTCGGTAATCCGGTTGGTCTGAATGATTGGTACTGGCATAATCTGCAATCTTCAATTGACAATAATGATAATGCAGTAACTGGCGATTCAACTAACGGGCAACCAGCTACGCTCTTTAGTCCAGTACGAAGTATTGAAATGGGTATGCTCGCTGAAGGAGAGATTGGCCCACCAAGAAATATATATTCGGATGCCGAAGAAGGAGAAATGCACCGTTGGGAAGCAAGCAGTGGAACGATTGAGGGAATGTTAGGTGGAGGCCCAATGGCGTTCTTTAGACCAGGAATGGTTGGTCCTTTTAGTATCGAACATTTCCTATGTATGGACAGGCCACTTAGCCCTCTTAATGCAACTATGGGAAATGAAATTAACAGACCGACTAGGATTGATCCCTCTCATCTGTGTCCCCAGTTTATAATTTTATTGCTACTTGCTATTTTATTACCTATGGGACATCCTGACCTACAACATCCAAATGATCTTACAAGAGCTACCGTTGTTGAGATGTCAAATTCAGATACCCAATCAGCAGTTAACGTTGCTAATTTGGATACCGAAACAGCAGAAGAATCTAATGATGACGATACCGAATAAATGAGTAAATGAATCTGCTAATCATGATATCGAATCTGAAGTGAAATCTAATATATTATTGGTCTCTAAGTGCCTTTTCATTTTGTATTTATTTTTGAAACATGTCTTTTTGTTAATTTGTTATTGATAGGACACATTTGTTGTAGAAGTGCCAAAGAAATTGAGTAAATAATTAAACATTCTCACGATAATAAATTTATTTCATTTTTAATTCTTCATCTTTCATTTTTTCCGAGTTTTACAGTAAAATTAAAAATTTTCTAAACTATACTGACTTCTGTTTTCCCCAATCAACTGGTGGCACAGATTGCTTAAATTAATTCTTTATTTTGCTCACACATAAGCAAATTACGATTTAAAATGCGACCGTTAAAACGATTCTATTATATTTCTATTTATATTTCTCTAGTTTTTGTAATTTCTCTAACGAAAAATTAATTTTTGAAATTCCCGCGCTGTTAATTTAGTGTCGATGGTTTTGGTATTACTAAAAACCCCAAGCAGTTTGAAAAGTACCTGCATTACTAACTGACGTTTAAGCAAATTTGTAAGGTTTAAAAATTTAGGTGATTTAAATAGATGTAATACAGTTTTGTAATTTTAGAAAGATGAATAACAGTGAAAATTCAACTTTAACTTTGTCCGAAGAAGATTTGGTTCATTTCGCTTCTGATCGGTCAATACCAGTGTTGATGATTGCTAATACCATTGAACGCTCCGAAAGAAATAGCGGTCGACCTCCTAGACCCTTAGCTGTTTCAATTGCAGCGGCCTTGCGAGCCAGTGGCGATTCATCAAGGTTCAATCAATTACATCGAGAAAGTATTTTCACCGATAATGAATTACTTCACCTTTTATGTGTCAGGGACATTCCAGCTTTTGAGATGGCACAGATGATAGCATTGTCCGAACCATATACCGCAACAATACCCAGACCCTTGGCAATGTCAATTATACGGGCATTAATGCGTCAGGCTTCAAATGAGATAACCACTTATGAGGAAAGCAATAGAGTGCCAGTAAATTCAACTGTATCCGCTGTACCTGAAACTAGGGAGCCATCTACAGTAACAAGTGAGCTTGTAACTGTACTACCGCCAACTGAAAGCGGAATAGACAAAGCAATTGCTCGAGACCCAAATGACCTATTTGAATTGTTTGACGATGACAATAATGATAATGCAGTAACTAGCAATTCAACTAACGGGGAACCAGCTACGCTCTCTATTCCAATAACAAGTGTTGATATTGAAACGGATATGCAGGCTGAAAAGATGGGGCCGATAAGTAACTATTCGGACGTCGAAAAAGCCGAAATGAACTTTCAGGGCACAAGCAATGACTCGATTGAGGGAATATTAGGTGGAGGCCCCACGGCGTTCTTTAGACCAGGAATGGTTGGTCCTTCTAATATCAAACAGTTCCTATCTACGGACAGGCCAGTTAGGCCTCTCAATGCAACTATGGAACATGAAATGAACAGACCGACTAGGATTGACCCCTCTCATCTGTGTCTTCAATGTGTTATTTTATTAGTATTGGCCATTTTAATATCTATATTAAATCCTGACTTTCAACATCCAAATGATCTTACGAGGAATAACGTTGAGATGTCGGATTCAGTTACTGAATCAGCAGATGAATCAGCAGATAAAGCGGCAGATGAATCAGAAGATGAATGGGCAGGTGAATCAGCAGATGAATCTGTTTATGGTGATACCGATTATGAATATGAGTCTGATATGAGTGTATAATTTTTCATTTTGTATTTAATTTTGAAATTTATTTGCTTCTTAATTTGTTACTGAATCAGATATGAGTAACAATGTTGTTGGTTTATAATTGCCTTTTCATTTTGTATTCAATTTTGAAATTTGATTTCTTCTTAATTTGTTACTGATAGAAAACATTTGTTGTAGAAGTGTTAAAGAAATTGAATAAATAATTAAACATTCTCCCGATTATAAATTTATTTCATCTTTAACTCTTCATTTTTAATTCTTTTCTGAGATTTACAGTAAAATTAGAAATTTTCTAAACTTTACTGGCTTCTGTTTTCCCCAATCAACTGGTGACACAGATTGCTTTAATTAATTCTTTATTTTGCTCACACTTACTCAAAATATATGAAACTATTAAATTAAAAATTCCAAGATAATTGCAATTAGGATTTAAAGGTCGTATTTACGATACGACCTTTAAAACGATTCTAAATTTTCCAATTGGAAGATTCCAACTTTTTCATACACTCAAGTGCAAGGAAAACGGGCCCACCCATTTTGTTTAACGTTTTTGTAATACCATCACTGTTGCAATACTTTGAATACAAGTTTAGCTATTTTAAGGTGTAGAAAAGCAAGTTATCAAGGTGCTTATCAATTTACTTAATGAACAATAATCATCACAATTTAAATTTAAAATTAAATACGTTGTCCATTCAACATTATGCATAGAGCATCCAGGTGGCTACTTTTTTCAAGACTTTTTGTTTTTTCGGTTTTGATTTTACTGACATTCCCACACTCACTGCAGCTTGGTGTGTTCATTATGGTTTTAAGTGCTGAAAATTGTGCAAAAGCTGGAGCTCTTGTGGAAGGTGGGCCCAGCCAGCGGTATGTGCCCAGAGTGCTTAATGTCAGGCGCTCTACCCTCCAAAGACTACTTGAACGGTTTAGAAAAACCGACAGAAATACGCGGAGACCAGGATCTGGTGGAAAACGAAGAACAACTGCTACCACACGAAATCGTTAATTTACTTTAGTACAGATCAAGAATCAACTTCTTAACCTTTGTGTTTCAGATGTAAGTGCCCCTACAGCACGATATCGTAGCCATCGTTAAAGTACTAGCCGTGCATAAAGAAACGTGGCAACACGGCGTAAAGACCGATGCGCTCGCAGACTTCATACGATTTAGTATGGTCAGTAACGGACAAGCGTACGTGAATGTATAGTAGATATTATTTGTTTACTGTTTTTTGGCAAATTTGTTCCGTTTTTCGAGTGATACTAAGTTGGTGCAGTGCAGAGACGTTTCCTATGTGTTTCAGGTGTTCAGGTACATAATTTTCGTGTTTGTTTGGTGGTTTGAACGGTGAACATAAATTTGAGGTTAACTTTATTAAGATTGGTAATCAATTTCAAAATTCCCAGTCGGTGTTGTTTGACAGTTTGCAGAAGCAATTATGATTCTTCTTTAAAATCTAGCCAAAACAACCGTGGTGTCAGAATCTTAATCGAAGAACATAAGAAAGCGTGGCTCAAAGCAATCCCTAGGAAAGACTTTATTCCATCATCTTCAAGTGTGGTTTGTCAATTATATTTTAACGGCGATGATGTGATTTACACGTAATAAATACAGACAGGCAGATGTAACCTGTACAGAAATTCTTTTAAGGAGACCACGCTTGAAAGATGGTGCAGTCCCTAGCATTTTTTCAAATTTACCGGCATATTTATCCAAAACAGTCATTAAAGAAAGAACTGACCCACAGGTTAGACGACAAGCAATTTTTGAAAAACAAAATGACGAAATTTTAGATCCGTCATGCTCATGATAATACTTGATATTGCAGTGATGCTGCATTCCATTGCTTTTAAATTTGTATCATAATGGAAAATTTGTATCATAATGAATATTATTAAAATACAAGTAGGGGAAACCGTACAATTATTAGACATCGCTAGTTATTGGACAAGCTACCTTTTTATTACAGAAATAAGGTTTCTGTAAAGGTTAAACTTTTTTGCTACCCTTCAAAGCGACATCTATGCTATACCTATTCAATATTTTAATACTCGGTGAATATTTTACAGGTTTACAAGTGTGTCCAATAACTGTTCTTTTGTGTAATAATTGTTTAAAAACATTATAATTTTGAACATAAATAAATCCTATAAAAATTAATCATACCATTCTTTGGCTAATACTTTAAGGATTACATTTTGTTAATTTAATTCTCTGGAATGACCTATTATGTCAAATAAAATAATATCAAAGATAGTTATTTTCTTAAGTGTCCAATAACTATCGGGTTTACCCTAGTAAATATCTAATAAATCGATTAAAGTATGGGTGTAGAAAAACCTTCATAATTAACAATTACCACGCCACCACCAGAATTTTGCGTTTTATTTTAATTTGATTTTAATTTTATTTAATTTATTCATTTTATTTTTAATTTTTTTTATCAACGTTCTTGTTTCTTTCTTAAAAACACTTTTCTTAAAGCTTTTCACTTTTTTCTCTTAACGTCAACTTTTCAATTTTGATAATTAGATTTTAA
Source organism: Dascillus cervinus (assembly GCA_949768715.1). Classification (NCBI taxonomy): domain Eukaryota; kingdom Metazoa; phylum Arthropoda; class Insecta; order Coleoptera; family Dascillidae; genus Dascillus; species Dascillus cervinus. The sequence continues at coordinate 6,066,822 of OX458323.1, forward strand.
TTATGCAACTTGTCTTTCGGCAGTTATTAATTTCAGATGGCAGCCCAGAAAAAATTCGTAATTGCAGAATTCAGCGATGGAATACAAGTTATTCCAGCGTGCTGGATGCACAAAGGCGACAAGAGTTGCTGGTGGCCAGGCCACTTAATTTCCAAATGGAAAATAAATCGGCGATCCACACGAAAGCAATGCCCACAGAAGGTGAACAATGGTCGACTTGCGAAATAAAAAAAAAATCTTCGGCAATTCAGGTAAGTGTTGCTGCTTGTATGCATCGTTTATATTAAATTCCATAATAATTCCATTCCATTCCATTAGTCCATTAGTCCATAGTGTCCCCTTTAAGGGACGGTCATATTTTATGATAATAATCTAATAATGGAGATAATCTGAAAGCAAAAAATTACGAAATTCAAATATTTTAACCAATGGGTTGAAACAGTTTTTTGCAAGACTAATAAAAACAGTGGCATACCTTTTCATTAAACTTTACACAATTAGAAAAAAAATGCTTCGAATATAAATATAATGTTTCTTGTTAACAAACACGCGATTACAAATTTTTTTATTTCACCAACAAAAATTTACGAAATTAAAAATTATTTTTTAAAGTTGATGAAAATTTGTTTAAAACATTTTTATTCATAAACTATGTATAAGAACTAATTATATAAAGTCGTGTCCGTAAACATTTTAAAAAATTTCTAAACTTTTATTTCGGAGACGAACGATTTTCTCCAATATACGTCAATTTTCCTGAACGCGCCCACCGTTTGAATTGTTTCCATAATTTTTTTATTTTTGATGGGGCCCTGACATTTTTACTGAGTATGGGCTTCAAATTTGTAGACAACTGTAGAAATTAAATACAAGTTTGAGTGATTTTATTTTTACATTTATTTTTTATCACGATCGTCAATTGACTAATTATAAAAACATTTTTTATCCCGGGCACTTGATCATTGGGCTATTAATGCAGGGCGCTAGATAATACAGCCGCCGCTACATCACCCCCTTCCCAGTGAGAGCGCGGAAGAATATTAAAAAAATTCTGGCTGCGCTTGGAACGTCACGCGCTTCGGCTTTTGAAAAGCGGGTTTGGAAGTGTCATTTAAGATGACTTCATCGGCAGCAACAAAAGCTGGCTTGAGGCGATCAATTGAGATGGTCTGAGTACGTCCATGGACATCTACTTCAAACGTTTTTTCATTTCGGGTAATGACACGGAATGGGCCTTGGTAGGTAGGCTGAAGGGGTTTCCGTATTGCGTCGTGACGAATGAAAACGTGCGAGGTCGTATGAAGAGATTTCCAGACGAAAACAGGCGATTGAGTATGCAATCGTGGAAGCTTTGGTCGGATTTTTGAAAAATGTTCTTGTAGTCTAAGAACAAATTCAGATGTTGATTCGGGTGGAGTTGATAAAAAAAGTTCGGTTGGTAATCGAAGGCTAGTACCGTAAACGAGCTCTGCAGCTGAGGTACCAAGATCTTCTTTCAATGCAGTGCGAATACCAAGCAGAGCGAGAGGTAATGATTCGACCCAATTAGCATGACCATGGCATTTGAGAGCAGATTTTAGCACACGATGGTAACGTTCGACCATCCCATTCGATTGTGGATGGTACGCAGTGGTTTTGAGATGCTGAATGCCTGCTAGTCGAGATAAACTCTGGAAGAGGTTGGAGTCGAATTGCTTACCTCGATCAGTCGTGATTCGACATGGTACTCCAAATCTAGCTATCCAGCAGTGCAAAAGATGAATTGCGACGGTTTCGGCGGAAATGTCTGGAATGGGCACAGCCTCTGGCCATCTTGTATATCTATCGATACAAGTTAAAATGTAGGAATTTCCTCTAGACGGCGGCAAAGGGCCCACTAGATCAACATGAATGTGTTCAAAGCGAGCATTTGGTGGAAGAATGGGGAACAGTGGCGATTTAACGTGTCTAGAAATTTTGTTCTTTTGACACTCAATGCACTGTCGGCACCAGGTTTTGCAATCTTTATTTATGGAAGGCCAAACGAATCGAGATGTAATCAATTTAGTAGTTACTCGTGCACCAGGATGTGAAAGCCCGTGTAGATTGTCAAAAATTTTCTTGCGAAATGCATTAGGTACAATTGGTCTGGCTTTACCGGTTGCGATATCACACAAAACGTCGCGGTTGACTTCAGGAAAGTGAATCTTGACGAAGTGTAAGCTTTGGTTGGAATTCACCAAATCTTGAAGTTCGACATCTGTTTCTTGGACTGCAGCAAGGTCAGAAAAATTAACAGGGTTCGTGCTAATGGACTCGAGACGCGAGAGTGTATCAGCCGGTATATTCTCTTTGCCACTGACGTGTTGAATGTCTGTAGTGAATTGTCCAATAAGATCAAGGTGCCGGAATTGACGTGGTGAACACTTGTCCAAATTTTGTTGGAAAGCGAACGTCAGCGGCTTATGGTCCGTATAAAGTGTGAATTTTCGACCTTCGAGGTAATGACGGAATTTCTTGATGGCGGTGTAGGCAGCTAATAATTCTCGGTCGTACGCGCTGTACTTTTGTTGCGTGGGAGATAATTTTCGAGAAAAGAAGCCTATCGGTTGCCATGCGTCATCGATGTATTGTTGGAGCACCGCTCCTATGGCAAAGTCCGATGCGTCGACCATAACTGATCTAACTGCAGTTGGTGAAGGATGAGCCAACAAAGCGACACTGATGATGGATTGTTTGACAGCTTCGAAAGCTGTAAGTGTTGTGGAAGTCCAATCGATGACGCGGTTATCTTTTGACTTTGGGCCCGTCAAAAGATTGTTCAGTGGTGCCTGCGTAGATGCTGCATTGGGAATGAATCTCCTGTAGAAATTTATCATTCCAAGGAAACGACGCAACTGCTTGACGGTAGTCGGGACGTTAGCGTCGCGGATAGCTTCCACACGATCTTGAGGGGGGTGACATCCTGTCGCATTGACAGTGTGGCCAAGAAACAGGACCTCGGGCTGACCCAGGCAACATTTTGAGGGGTTGATAATCACACCAAATTCTTTCAGCCTATTAAACAAGATTTTTAAATGCGATGAATGTTCTTCAGGCGAGGAGGACGCGATTAAAATGTCGTCGATATATGAATAGCAAAAATCAAGTCCGCGGAGTACATGGTCGATAAATCGTTGAAAAGTCTGTGCAGCGTTTCGAAGACCAAAACTCATGTATACGAATTCGTACAAGCCGAAAGGTGTTGTTATTGCTGTCTTCGGAATGTCCTCTGGATTAATGGGAATTTGGTGAAATGCTCGAAGTAGATCTATTGTTGAGAACACTGACTTTCCGTATAAATTTTGAGCAAAATCTTCAATATGCGGTATCGGATAATTATCATGCACAGTTCGTACGTTTAGTGAACGGTAATCTCCGCAGGGGCGCCACTCATTGTTCTTTTTAGTAGCCAGGTGAAGGGGGGAGGACCAATTGCTCTTTGAAGGACGAATGATATCGAGGGCTAAGAGGTGCTCGAACTCTTTGCGGGCAATTGAAAGTCGTTCTGGGGCGAGGCGACGGGGGCGAGATGTGACCGGTGGGCCAGGGGTCGTTTCGATGTGGTGCGTCACACCGTGACTGGTGGAAGTGGATCGCCAGGTGGGTCGACTTATTTCAGGAAACTCGGAAATGATGCTGTGATATGGTGAGTCTCCTGAAATTGTTTTAATGCTTCCAACTTCAAGATTGCTGGGAAGGGTACCTGAAGTAGTGAGTCGGGTTGTGGCGTCAATCAGGCGTCGATGACGGGCGTCGATGAGCAGATTAAAGAAACTGAGAAAATCGATTCCTATGATTGGTTTATCGACAGAAGCAACCAGAAATGTCCACGGAAATTTCCGACGAAGGTTGAGATCAAGGGATAGCACTACTGTTCCAAAAGTGTCAATTTTTGTACCGTTGGCGGCATAGAGTGAAAATTCTGTTTTCTCGCGATTCCATTTACAAAGTTTCTTTGGAAAAATACTGACGTCTGCGCCAGAATCAACAAGAAACGTTAATTTAGTAGAAACATCTGTCAAGAAAAGACGACCACTCGCGAAGATACCAGCAGTTTCGGTCGTACTTACTACTGGTTGTTGAAGTTTTCCGAAAATTTACACGGAGAACGGCAGCGTTTAGCACGAGTTCCAAATTCTTTGTGGTACCAGCACAAACCAGAAGGTGAAGGCGAACTGCTTTGTCGATTTCGACTAGGACTACGGGTACGTGATGGTCCTCGACGATGATCTCTGCGTAGTTCGTCCATTCGACGAGTCAACGCCTCCATTTGTGTCACGAGTTTGTCGATGGTATTACATGCAGGAGCAGAGACGGCAGCTGTCGTACCTGCAGTTTGACCAAGTACAGGTGTAACAGATACCTGCTGGTGAGAAAGCGGTGTGGCGACGGAGGCGACTGTTCGTTGTGGCATAACTTCGCAGATTTTGTCCGCTAACTCGGCTAGTTGATCGAGTGTGTTATTAGTTTGAACAGCTAAAATACACTGCACATTTGCAGGTAGTCTTTGAAGCCACAGAGACCTAATAACATTATCAGGAACCTGAATATCCACTATAGTCCTTAAATGTCGCAGGAACTTCGATGGCGTCCGATCACCTAATTCTTCGCGTTCCAATAATCGGCGAATCCGTAATTCGGCGGATCCTGTGAGACGATGGATGAGCGTAGTCTTTAGGATTAAATACTTATCATTTTCGGGGGGGCTACGCGTGATGTCGTCAACTTCAGCCGCGTACTGAATTCCCATGGCATTGAGAGCTGCCCAAAACTTGGTCGTGTCGTTCGTCATCCGCTTGCATTGGAATTGGCCCTCCAACAAGCGGAACCAGAGGTCCGGATTTGTTGGGCAAAACGGGGCCGCTTGTACTGAAGTCTGATCCAGTGAAACATAAAGCGGGAGCTCTTGACGGCCTTCTGATGGCGGCGGTGGCTGTTGTTCGTTCAACATGTTTTCAGCTTACGTCGGGGTCACCAATTTGTAGAAATTAAATACAAGTTTGAGTGATTTTATTTTTACATTTATTTTTTATCACGATCGTCAATTGACTAATTATAAAAACATTTTTTATCCCGGGCACTTGATCATTGGGCTATTAATGCAGGGCGCTAGATAATACAGCCGCCGCTACACAACCATCCAAACACGCCGTGTTTCATTTAATTTGTCCAATGGTGTACCTATAGTAGCGTATTTTCCTCATGATAATTTGAATTTACAGATGATTACGTCAGGGCGCTACATAAACTTTCACAAGCGGAAGATTCTTCAATCCTAGACACGACGAATTAAATTCTACCCGAGCAATGATAGAGAAAAGGAAAATGCACCAGAATAGAAAGCGAGTGCCGGTTAGTACGGTTAGAATAAAAAGGGTATAAGTGCATTTTTTAAAATTTTGGAATACATGCGTTTTGTTAAAGGTGACATGCGTATTTATTTTGGAATAAAAAAAAAAGTGTTTTAATACAAATGCCACAAAAGATGTATTAAAAATCACTTACATGTTTTAATTCCAGTATAAATACGCATGCCAGATTTAAGGCTCCTCGCTCCTGGGATCTGCGAATAATTGAAAAACAAATGCAAGATATTTTTGTTCGCCTTAAATTTGAAGAACTTATGTAGAATTTAATAATCTATCTTTCTCGTAAAATCAAACTTTGAAAAATTGATCTGATTAAAGTATATTAATTAAAATGTCAAAATAGCATTTACAAGTTTTCTCAATCATCGGTTACAGCAGAATTTTTTGCTTTAGTTCATGTTAAAAATTGAACAAAAAGCTACGTTGTTTGACACTTATTTTTCGTTCAACTATTCTGTACGTTGATTTAAATGAAAAAAATCAATCAAACATTTTGCTTTCAAGTCTTCATTTCGTGACAGTGTCAAGAAGATTTACAACGTGCTTCTTTGAGTATTATCGGTTCTTGGAATCTTTAATTTGTGACTGATGGCAAGGTTCGACTTTACGTACACTAAGTCGGTGATTATTACCTACCATAAATAGTAGATCTGAACTATTCTTAAAAATAGTATTTCTGGCCAGAGAAAAATACGCTTCGTAAAAACAAACTTTAGAGTGTTACTTAAAATGTCTGATGTGAATTAATAGATTTAAATTTATAAAATTTAAATACAGTTGAAATCCCGTTTAGTGATGTTTGAAAAGCCACGAAAAAACACCACTATAGAGAAACTTAATTACTATATAGAATTCACGTATAATTTTACAGTTTTAGCAGTCACTTTAAAAACCAATCGATATTGAATATAATGAAACAAAAAATTAAGATTTAGTACGTTTGAAAAAATATTTGTTCATTTAGATATACATACACACAGTTATTAATAAAAAAACAAAATTGTTCATCATATGTAATTGAATAGTTACATTGTATGTACTTATTGTTGAAAAAATTTGTCCAAAGTTTATTGCACAGCAGTAGGTACTTTTAAAAATGGAAATTCCCAGAAGTAAGGAATTTGCAAGAAATTCTTCTAAGGATTTTTCTGGTAATCGGAATTTGGGGAAAAAACCAGATGTTCAATAAATCTATTATATTTTCTATTACCGAAAATTTCGTTCCCCGAGAATTTTGGTAAACCTTTTTTAAAGAATAATCACTATTTGTGTCTTATGCCCGGTTTCTGAAAGCGATGTTAACTTATATCTCCAGTTAAATGTTCTGGTTGCCATGGCTACTACTGTGTGAGGCGTGTTCCCACAATGGTAACCATGGTAGTTATTGGAGATATAAGTTAACATCGCTTTCAGAAACCGGGCATTAGACAGTTAAAAGGGACCTATTTTTTAATTGTGTTAATAAATCAACAATCAGAAAATTAAGATGGTCAACCCTCTTGGACTTGATCGTTTTACGAGCTCAAGGCCGATTTAAAAATTGATTTCCACGATGTGCTGCTTTCCAGTTTCGAGGAAAGTCGTGAATATTACGTTTGCACATTCAGAACATTTTGTCGATAAAGATTCATTTATCAGCTCGAATGAACGTATTATAAAAATAATAGTATATTATGCAACAAGCACAAAATGGTGAGCAGGGGAATTGTTTAATGTCAAACAGTTTTGGTATTACTAAAAACCCCAAGTAGTTTAAAAGGTGCCTGCACTGATAACCGTCGTTTAACGAAATTGTAAGATTGCAAAATTTAGATGTTTTAAATAAGTGTAATACCGTTTTGTAATTTTAGAAAGATGAATAACCGTGAAAATTCAACTATAAATTTGTCCGAAGAACATTTAGTCTACTTCGCTGCTGAACGGTCAATGCCGGCGTTGGTCATTGCGAATACCATTGAACGCCTCGAAAGAAGTAGTGGTCGACCTCTTAGGTCCTTAGCTGTTTCAATTGTAGCGGCTTTACGATATAGTGGGGATTCATCATGGTTCAATCACACAGTTCCACAATTCTTTTACACCGATAATGAATTAGTTCGTCTTTTGTGTATAAGGGATATTCCCCAGCATTGGCGATAGCACAGATGATAGCATTGTCCGAAGAAGAAAACGTAGCAACGCCCAGAGCCTTAGTACTGTCAGCTATAGGGGCATTAATGAGTCAGGTTTCAGATGAAGAGCTGAGTGTTTTTGGGGAAAGCGATGGAGTGCCAGTTAGTTCAACTGCTGTACCCGAAACTAGGGAGCCACCTACAGCACAAATTAATACCACAGTAATAGGTGAGCGTGTAACTGTACTACCGCCTACTAAAAGCGGAGTAGACAAAGCAATTGCTGAAAACGCAAATGGCCCATTTGAATCGTTTGGTGATGGGAATACAGTTGGTCGTGATACTAATGATAACGCAGAAACTGGCGATGCAACTAAGGGAGAACCAGCTACGTTGGGGCCAATGCAAAGTAAATATTTGCAAGACGAAGAAGGCGAAATGCACTTTTGGCGTACAAGCGATGAGGGAAGGTTTGGTGGAGGCCCAATGGGGTTCTTTAGACCAGGAATGGTTGTTCCTTTTAGTATCGAAGAGTTTTTATGTATGGACAGGCCACTTAGACCTCTTAATGCAACTATGGGAAATGAAACTAGCAGACCAAATAGGATTGATCCCTGTCATCAGTGGCCTCAGTTTGTAGTTTTATTGCTACTTGCTCTTTTAATGCCTATGGGACATGGTGACTGCCACTGTTCAAATTATAATCCAAATGCTGGCGTTATTGTGATTTCGGATTCGGATAGCGAAGAAACAAATGAATGTGATGAATTTGATGAATCTGATGAATCTGATGAATCTGATATGTATTAATGTATATTATTTGTTTAGGATTACTTTCTCAATTTGTATTTTGAAATGTTTTCTTCTTAATTTGTTACTGATAGAAAACATTTCTTGTAGAAGTGCCAAAGAAATTTAATAAATAATCAAACATTCTCACTACAATAAATTTATTTCAACCTTTTTATGATTAACCGAGATCTGGCCCTGCGCATTGATAACATTCGACTAAGCCAGGCCAACTGCGTAAGGTACCTGGGGGTGATGGTTGATCGGAAACTCAATTTTGAAAAGCATGCAGACTATGTGCAAGGGAGAATAGGTGCGTTTATTGCCTGAATAAGACGGAAGTGTTGGGCCTCCTGGGATTTGGACGTCACTGCCTCTCTGGCTACAATCTATAAGGGCCCTATTATTCCTATAGTTATAGATTTTCGTACAGAAAGAAGTGTCATACAGTCAGCAAATTTTGTACACAAGTGTAGCTTAGTGGGGGGGGGGGCTTATCGCACAAACATATTTTCGCACAGAAAGAAGTATCCTACAGCCACCAAATTTTGTACACAATTGCATCTTGGGGGGGGATATCGGTCAAACATATTTTCGCATAGAAAGAAGTGTCCTACAGCTACCAAATTTTGTACACAAGTGCATCTTAGTGAGGTGGGGGGCTTATCGCCAAAACAGATTTTCGCATAGAAAGAAGTGTCCTACAGCCACCAAATTTTGTACCCAAGTGCATCTTAGTGGGGGGGGGCTTATCGCCCAAACATATTTTCGCATAGAAAGAAGTGTCCTACAGCCACCAAATTTTGTACACAAGTGCATATTAGAGGGGGGGGGCTTATCGCACAAATATATTTTCGCATAGAAAGAAGTGGCCTACAGCCACCAAATATTGTACACCGAGCGAAGCCGAGTACTTCAGTTAGTCGGTTATAAATTTGTTATTGTTATTGTTAAATACGTACTATTCCACCCCATACCAAACAAAAAAAAGAATTTGTTACTAGGCACTCTTTTTCATTCTTATGCACCCACACTTCCATCTCTAACCCCGAAGCATTTGTTGCGCGCATCTCTGAGATGTAGTACTGTAAAATTAGGATTTTTCTAAACTTTACTGAGTTCTTTTAACCAATCAACTGATGACACAGATTGCTGAAATAAATTCTTTATTTTGCTCACACATAAGCAAAGTAGAGGAAACAATGTAATTAAAAATTCCTAGGTAAAGCAATTACGATTTATAATACGACCGTTAAAACGAGCCTAAATTTTCCAATTGAATGATTCCAACTTTTTTATATTTTTTAAAAAATATTTTCGTTGTTTCTGTCGCTTTTCAGTTCGTGCGGTTTATTTTTTAAATTATGTTTCTCTAGTTTTGTAAATTCTGTAAAAAAAACTAATTTTTGAAATTGCCGCGCTGTCGATTTAGTGTTAGTCATTTTGGTATTGCTAAAAACCCCAAGTGTTTGAAAACTACTTTAAAAGATTGCGTTGTAACAGTTTTGTAAGATTGAAAAGTTTAAATATTTCAAATACGTTTAATGCCGTTTTTTTAATTTTAGAAAGATGAATGGCAATGAAGAAAATAGTGAGGAAAGAGCAGAGGCACCTATGATGGAAGATTCTGACGAAAGTTTAGCAGCAGAAACGTTGAGCAATGATATAGAACAAGCGACACTTTACTTGCAACGTACAACTAATCGTTTTCTTAATCGAGGAGAGTCAGTCCCATTGTCCATTCAAAGCTCTAATGCTTCTAGTGAAGACACCGCTATAACTAGGACGTTAGCTAAAATAACCGAATTCTTAAGAAGCAAAAGAACCAATGTTGAAAGAACTGTGCCTTCGCTGCAAGAAAATAACTTGTCAATTGTTGCCGCAAACACTGTACCTTCTACCCAAAACAGCACTGAACCCTTTGGATGGTCTAATTGTATTTTAGCGTCAACAAACTATAGGTTACTTGCACCGCCTACTGGAGTTCGACTAGATGCAAATCTATTATGTGTGATACAAAGCATTAGATTGTTTCGCATTGCCAATATTCCTCGTGGAAGAAACATTAACCCTTTAGTGTTTGGAAGAGTTAGTGAAGCTAATTTAGCTTTGTTCTTTGGAGAAGCAATCAATAGGTCGCATGGAAGGTCTAGATCCATTAACAGAGTCAATAATGACCTTGCGTCCCTTACACAAAGAACATCCAGACCAGCCACCCTCACTAATCGTAATGGCAGAGTAGGGAGCAGACCAGGTAGGTTTGGTACCTGTCAGCTTTGGCCGCAGTAATTTTACTAATATTGGCTTTTTTATTTCTTCTAGGTACCCGTAGTGTCCAAACTCAAACGGATGATCATCCAAGTTATCCGGTACTACAGACGGCGTTGGAGCCTGATGTTGAACCAAAATCTGGAAGCGATGAAGAGTAAAATATATTGGGTGTTTCATGTAACGCAAGCCAATATTTAAAAATCACAACATGCTAGATACAAGAAACATATAATTTAAATTTGCAAAATGTCAGTTTGACAGTTATTTTTGTCAGAAGTTTCAAAAAATATGAAACTTGAATATATGTTTCTTGTATCTAGCATGTTGTAATTTTTGAATATTAGCAAGCATTGGGTGTAGGCCCATCGGAAAGTTACATGAAACACACAGTATATAAAGCTATAAGATTAGAAAACATTCCTATGAAACTACAAAATACGATTCAGACGTTTTGCTTGAAATTACAGCAAACATCTTCAATCAATGTATGATCTCAGAACTATAAAATGTAATTGCATATACTTAGACCTAACAATAAGTGCATTTTTAATATTCTTTTATCATATTACACATAGAAATTCAACGAAAATAATTACAAAATTGTTATTGTGGAAATTGTTACTTTTCTCCACTATTGCTAAATAAAAGTTAAAAAGTATTAATAGTTTTAATATTTTCCATTGCAAAAAATAAAAAGCGGTCGATACAAAATTTTTAAATTTAATAACAATCGGTTCCTCTCCCCACAGGAGTAACTTTGATTATAACCATATAAGCAAGGCAGTATCGTATGCTACTGTGCAGGTCGGGAGGTTTGTGGACTATAGTTACAATAGCATAATTGCTGAATTTATCATGATAGCAGTAGTTCATTCCGTTGAACCGACTATGTCCTACATTTTGCTAAAAAACTTAATTTTTGCAAAATAAAGTTTTAAGTAGAACGAATGTATCGAAGAAAATTATATATTACTTTTCGAGGCCTACGTCAATTTGAACAATTGCTTTTTCATCACTTTTGTATTTATTTTTAATAAAGTTAAAAAGCGTTTAAATGTTTTGCCGGTTGGGTTCAGGGTAACGATGGCTGTATCATCTGGCTGCAACAACTACATTTTTGTGACACTTGCCGTAGATTATGATCATATCCACTCGTTCATCGTTTGAGTACATTTTGCAAATTTTTGTCAGTTTGACAGTTTCTTTTGTCAGGGGTTTTCAAAAATATGAAACTTGAATATATGTTTCTTGTATCTAGCATGTTGTAATTTTTGAATATTAGCAAGCATTGGGTGTAGGCCCATCGGAAAGTTACATGAAACACACAGTATATAAAGCTATAAGATTAGAAAACATTCCTCTGAAATTATAAAATACGATTCAGACGTTTTGCTTGAAATTACAGCAAACATCTTGAATCAATGTATGATCAGAACTATAAAATGTAATTGCATATACTTAGACCTAACAATAAGTGTATTTTTAATATTCTTTTATCATATTGCACGTAGAAATGCAACGAAAATAATTACAAAATTGTTATTGTGGAAATTGTTACTTTTTTCCACTTTTGCTAAATAAAAGTTAAAAAATATTATTTGTTTTAATGTTTTTCATTGCAAAAAATAAAAAGCGATCGATACAAAAAGTTTTAAAATTAATAACAATCGGTTCCTCTCCCGACAGGGGTAACTTCGGTTATAACCATATAAGCAAAGCAGTATCATATGCTACTGTGCAGGTCGGGAGGTTAGCGGACTATATTTACAATAGTGTAATTGCTGAATTCATCATGATAACAGTAGTTCATTCCGCTGAACCGACTATGTCCTGCATTTTGCTAAATAAATTAATTTTTGCAAAATAAAGTTTTGAGTAGAAGGAATGTATCGAAGAAAATTATATACTACTTTTTGAGGCTTAGGTCAATTTGAACAATTGCTTTGTTGAACTATTTTCACATGGTTTTTATTTTCATCACTTTTGTATTTATTTTTAATAAAATTAAGCAGTGTTTAACTCTTTTGCCGGTTGGATTCAGGGTAACGATGGCTGTATAATCTGGCTGCAACAACTACATTTTTGTGACACTAGCGGTAGATTATGATCATATCCACTCGTTCATCGTTTGAATACATTTTGCAAATTTTTGTCAGTTTGACAGTTTTTTTTTGTCACAGGTTTTCAAAAATATGAAACTTAAATATATTTTTTTGTATCTAGCATGTTGTGATTTTGGGTTGCGTGGATTGGGTGTAGGAAAGTTATGTGAAACACTCAGTATATGTTTTTTGTACTTATACAGGCAACCCAAGTAACAGGTCTTTATTAAAGCGCCAGTAGGCAACTCAATTGACAGCTTATTGAAAAACCAAATATTAGCAACCCAAATTACACGCAGAAGATGTTTTAATTGCTAAAACTTGTGATTGATGTCCGCTGAATTTAAAGAAAGGCGCCGAAGCAAAATTGTATTAATAATTACAACAGCAAAATAGAAGAAATGTAACTAAAAATTCGTTAAAAACAAAATATCAAAGATAAATGCAAACGCTAAAACGATTACAAATTGGTTCTTATAAGATTCCAACTTTTTTGAATTATTTAAAAAATCTTTTCGTTAGTTAATGATAATTTAATGTTTCCGTCGTGCCGTATCCGTAAAGTTTATTTTAATATAGTGAATTGTATTTTTCTAATTTTTGAAAAATTTTTAACCAAAAACAAAAGAATTTTAAATTGTGACGTAGTTAACTTAGTGTCAAAATCGACCATTGTTGAAAAATCGAATTGAAGGGATGATCGTTCCGATCAAACTCAATCAATATTTCTGAATTTAATTATTAAATAAAACATTTTGTGATTTTTGTGTATATTTGGTGAGTATTCGAAGCAAATACGTTACTTCGGTAGCTTCAGTTGTAACGAATTTGCAAAACTGAAAAATTTAGATATGTCAAATGTTCAACACGGTTTTGTAAATCTAGAATCATGAATCACAATAGAAGAAATCATCCGGAAGGCCCACACAGACCAACAACTGACGCTGCACACCAACCGCAGAATATCTTCGATCCACTTTTTATCCTTCTAAGCTCACTTACACCAGAGAATCCCCCGAATGAATCTTTCCGAACCCCTTCTGGCGAAGGACCCGCTTTTTCCATGGTGACTGATGAGGTTGTGAACACTTTAAGTTCAAGAATCCCTAGAACTTTGTCGCAAGCAGCACCCAATGGAACTGGTAATCAAAGAACCGACGTCACCCTTGGAAGAAACGCTTTTAGTATCTTCAATCCACAAAAAACTTTGTCCTTTTCTGGTGGGACCAACGATTTGTTTGAAAGACCACATCAGAATGTTCCCCCGAGCGGTCTACATCCTACCGGAAACAATAATGGGAACTTTGGAGACTCTAATGTGAATTTAGGGCAAGCTAGATATGGGATGTTTACAAGACCCGATAATTACTGGAGACGACCACCAGCGACCGTACGACGCACAAGAGGTAGACCAGTCATTATAAACGTTGATTTGGCTACTGATTTCGTTGACAATACTGCAGTGTTCCGCAGACCCAATGTTGTTCGTCGGTCAAACATTAGTCGTAGTGTTATTAATCCTATTGGGTATGGTAGAGTCAATGCTGAAACTAGAGGGTTTACTGGAACATTTCAAGGAGGACCTATTGGCTTGTTAACAAGCCGAACAGATGATCGCCTTACATACCGTGGGGAATTAAATGACGGATGGGGAGCAGTTGGCTTGACGGTAAGCTCCAATATCCTTGAAAGATCTGCAAGCGATTTAAGAATTGATATAACACCAGGTAGAAGCTCCTTGGGAGGAACAGATGGCGCTGATGGATCAATGTCATTCCTTACAGACACTAGCATTGGCCCCTTTACGATCAGCGAGTTCTTAGGCATTGGAGTTGGCAGAACATTTAGACCCGCAAGGAATTATAATACTGGAGAGCCCAACAGCCCGCAGAGAATTGGTCCTTGCCAACTTTGGCCCCAGTATATAATTTTGATGATTCTGGCCCTGTTATTTCCTATAGGTGATGGTAATATCCCACAACATATTATACCTCGTCCAAGGAATCCCGTCATGGAGACTTTGATGGAGGCCGACACGGAGTCAGATTCAGATTGAAATGCTCGTTTAAAATTTTTCTGTCGTTATTTATTCAATTTTGATATTTTTTTAATCAAGTAATTTGGTTGTTGTAATTTGGCTGTTAAATTATTAAAATCTGTTTTGGCTTTTGATTATGTTGGTAATTTAAAAGGAAAGGAAAGGCGCGAATATTCACAGGCAACCCAATTACTGCTTTGGCGTTGCCATCTACAAATTCCCTGTATAAATTCGGTAAACGTTGACGTGTATCGCTCTGTAACCGAGGTGTAAGTGCAATACATCATGAAACTTATTTTGAGACAATGCATATTAATTTTGTTAATAAAAACAGTTCTATCATCGGAATCAATTAATACCGACATAGTAAATAAAAATGTGGAACGTGTTATCGATCTTTCTTCCCAATTGGTTAAAGTCACGTCGACAATAACCTTAGAAAATGCCGGCAAAGACACCCTGCAAGAATATCTGCTCCTATTTGAGTCGAACACCTTCGGGAACTTGTCCTACATATCGGTTAAAGACTCCCTGAAAAATGAACTTCACTACAGCACCGTCAAAGTGACGAGCCACCTCGGAAAGGATTTTTACAAGATCAAACTGAATCAAGCCTTGCCTGCCGGACGAACAGCCACCTTGAACATCGAATGTGTATTCACCAAGTTTCTAATTCCATACCCAAGCAGCATCGCTCAAAAGGACCGACAACTCGTCAATTACTTTGGAAGCCACTATTTTTATTCGCCGTACCCTACAACGAAACAGACAACCACCGTCTCTTTGGGTACAAGAAGCATAGAGAGCTACTC
Source organism: Dascillus cervinus (assembly GCA_949768715.1). NCBI lineage: Eukaryota > Metazoa > Arthropoda > Insecta > Coleoptera > Dascillidae > Dascillus > Dascillus cervinus. The sequence goes on from OX458323.1 coordinate 6,082,332, forward strand.
CAAATTAAAGCCTGTAAACCAAGCGGACTCAACAATCACGTACGGCCCTTACAACAACATCAAAGCTTTTGTAACAGATCCCATGGTAGTGCATTTTGAAAACAACTCTCCATTCTTAACGGTGACACATCTGGAACGCTTGATTGAAATCTCACATTGGGGCAACATAATTGTGCAGGAAAATATCGACATTTTGCACACTGGTGCCAAATTGAAGGGACCATTTTCAAGATACGATTACCAAAGGGACACCAGCTCGAATCATCACAGCATAAAATCTTATCGAACCATTTTGCCAGCAGCGGCCCACAGTGCTTACTACCGGGATATGAATGGCAACATATCGACTTCACAAGTTCGAGTTCGAAAGGATTGGATTGAATTGGAATTGCGGCCGCGGTTCCCCTTGTTCGGAGGCTGGAGGAGCTCATACACCTTGGGATATCACGTCCCTAGTTACCAATACCTGTTCAAGTCTGCCTCGAATCAATACATCTTACGTATGAGACTGTTGGATCATGTTTTTGACGACATGCACGTGGAGGATTTGGAAACCAGCATCGTTTTACCTGTTGGCGTTACAAACGTTAACTTGAAGACTCCTTACGATGCTGAAAGACTCCCCAATCAACTCACTTATAAATACTTGGACACTAAAGGTCGAATGGTGATCCGATTACACAAGACTAATTTGGTGGAACAGCACATTCAAGATCTTGAGGTTACTTACGACTGGCAGTCTCATCTGTTGTTCCACGAGCCCGTTCTGTTAACCATTGCGCTCTACTTTTTATTTTTAATTGTAATAATCTACGTAAGGTTAGACTTTTCTATTCATAAACAGGAACATGTTAAAAGTCAATGAATGCCGTTATTTGTTCTTATTTGATTAAAAATAATTTTCTTATCAAAGAGTTTTCTTTTGTATCTTCAACACATTCACAGGAATTATGTATTTTCAAATTCCCTGGCTTCAAGGTTTTCCATGACACTTTTCCAGTATTTTCCCTGACCTTTTTCTATTTGTGCCATAAACTAAACCAGTTAAAATTTTCAGTTCAAGCTATATAAAATAATTTCAATTGTTCTAGTGATATACAGGATGAGTGAAGTTTTACCGCTGTGGCCATAATACCTATTAAAAATTGAGGGGGCAGTATGCAATTTAAATATTACATCAGTTGAAGTTTACACTTTCGATTAGTGCTACAAATTTTCCAAATTATTTTTATTTCGAGCCAAAAAAGTAAAACAATTTTGGGTAAAATTTCTGTTTGGTTTTTTATTTCAAAATGTCACATTATTCATAGCATTAATATCTACAATTTGATTCGTAAAAAAATTATTATTTTTCGAGTTAAATCAAATTTAAGATAAAGCACAAAAAACGCTTTTATTTATGACTTTCTAACAATGGATAATACGGTTACCATCCTAATAATAGTTTATGATTGACCCATCATACTGGACGAGACAGCTTTTCAGATATGCATTCTTAAGTTCAGTTTAGTGACCGACATAAATAAGTTCAAGTACCCTACATCAATACCATTGTCTGGTAAATTGTTCTACTTATGTCGTTAATTATTTAAAAAAATACTTTAAATGACTTTATTTAATAAACGCAAATTAGTAAAATTATTTCAATCACACTAAATTGTGTAAAAATATTTTACTGTTCGTACATCAAAAAAACTAATAAATTGAACAACTAGTAAATGAGATAAAGCCAAAATTTTACCTGATTAAAAAAATTTTTTTTTCTTGTTTCTATGTTCCTCAATAATATAAAATTATTCATGCAATTTATTTATTCACAGGCAAGGCAACTATGGGGTAGTTTCTTCACAAAACTGCAGGAACTGGGCTCAGGAAAATCTTAATTTTCAAATTGTAACTAATAGTTAAAAATTTTAAAAAGGATAAGTATTTGACTGCATCACAAAATAATAGGTCCTTTTAGAAGTTCAGCGATAGTCATTTACTTTTCCGACAAGTGAATTACTTGCTTTGAGCTAGTAGCTTTGGTCTGCACGGTTGTCTGATCTAGCCCCATTAGATTACTTCTTATGGGGATATTCAAAGCAAAAGCAAAAAATCATGGAAGCTGTTGCCACCATAAAGGAAGCTATAACGTCATCCATTTGTGGGGAATTTAGACACTCAAGAAATGTGTACAAGTTGGAGGTCTTCATGTTGAATAGTTCTTGACATAAATAAAATGTTATTTTAAGTGTAAATGTAATTTTATTTGTATTTGCATTTTTTACATTAAGAAACACTTTGTAAAATAACATTTTCCACAAGAACTTTTTGTCAAGAATGTTTTGTCGCCAAATGGCAGATCAGAATTTACAAGTGCACAAACCCATCCATGAACACACTGTATATTGTAAGAATTAACACAACATAAAATCGGCTGACAAATCTTTCTATTTCTATATACAGTAGAGCGTCAATTATCCGAACTAATTGGGACGGACTACCGTTCGTATAATCGAAAATTCGGATGACCGAACAGTCATAGTTTAAGAGCACTAAAACACTCAAAATGATAGAATATAAACATATATTGAACAACAAATAATATTTCATTCACATTATAATGTAATGTAATGGCAAAGTTAACGACGATTCGGATGATTGACGTTCGGATAAATCAAATTGTCATTCGGATAATCGACGCTCTACTGTAGTTGGATAATGCTTAGATGAGAAGGAAACGCAAAAATAATTCCAAATGATAGAAAAAAAAAATTTTTGCAGGCACATAAAATAAATTCCCAGATTTTATAAAATACATAATTTCCCCGACATTTCCAGGTTCAATAAATTAGTTTTGAAAGGATCGATAAAATGAGGTTGGAAATAAATGGGTCTCACTGTTGAGTTAAAATTTATTTTATTTCATTAAAATCAAATTATTTAACTCATTAGAATTACAATGTTAAGGGCATTCATAAAAACGAGGTTTTAATCAAAGTTCCATTTATTAATAAAAAATCATGATTCCTGGAACATTACCCTATTTCCTGACTGCTGCTGCAGCCTCATCTTCTCGCTGATAGTTCTGTAACACTTCCTGTTTCTTTGTGGCGATTCTCTCTTCACGCCGCTTGCGGGCTTCACGCACTTTCAATCTCCTGGCCTCTGCCTGGTCATTAAGCATTTTCGAACGAGCCTTTTCTGCCTTCTTTTTGTGGATATATTCCATGAGGACCCTCTTGTTTTTGAAAACGTTTCCTTTCGCTTTCATGTACAAAGAATGGTACAAATGTCTGTCGATTTTCTTGGCCTCCCTGTATTTCTTCAGCAGGCGCCTAAGTACCCTCATGCGTTGTATCCACAACTCCTGCAATTCAAACAATTAAATTTATGAAGCTGCAAGTTGTTATTGTACCTTCTGCGGCATGCGAGCATTCGCTGTACCTTTCCTTTTACCGAACCCACAGTGTCTTCCCTTGCGGCGAGCCTCTGTGTTTTTGCGCACACGAGCACGAGAATGTACGGCAACAGGTTTCTTGATGATCAAACCATCTTTTATCAGCTTACGAATGTTTTGCCCTGGAACACGAAATGTCAAATTGGAGAAATTTTATTTGAATTAAAGTACTTGAATTCGTATTGGCAATCTCGTTGATTTCATTTGGGTCCAACCACACTTTCTTCCTTCCGCACCTCAAGACGGAGGCTGCAAGCCTCTTTTGCAGCTTTAACGAACTGGAAAAGATAACCTGTTAAAATCTTTCTGAAGACGATGGAAGCTAAATTCTCGTGAAATTTTGACAAGGAAATGATCGAAATAAGGTTTAATGAGTAAAATATGCGGCGGTGAGCACCACGTGGTGCAATTGATCGCCAGTTTTTACTGTCAGGTTACATGCATCCGATTAATTAAAATCCTTCTAAACCTTAAACACCATTGGAAAATAGTAACAACAGCGAATAAAATCGATTTAACTAGTATTTCTGGACGAATTACCTCATGATGCTGATGTACACTTAACCACCATTAAAGCATAAAAGACTGTAATCGAATGTAGATGGCACATCCAGGCGTGACCTCAAAGCAGAGCGGTTAATTCAAATGTGAAAAAATTCTCAATTCAATTATTTTGTTTGAGTACACTCGGGTATCTTTTTATGTGGATTTTTAATGCGGATTTGAAATTATGCGGTTCGTAATTTCAAGAATTTTTTTTTTCTTTTCATTATGTTTTACGTATAAAGTATAAGCCGTGGTGTCCGGATTTGAAATTATGCGGTTCGTAATTTCAAGAATTTTTTTTTCTTTTCATTATGTTTTACGTATAAAGTATAAGCCGTGGTGTCCGTGAAGTATAAATTTCTATGCAAGTATGCAGGGTTCGCAGTAATTCTGTATTTACAAGTTCCCTGACTTTTCCAGGTTTTCCCTGACCCTTTTCGAGTATTTTCTCTGACCTTTTTCTAGTAATTTGTGCTCTTAACTGAACCGGTAAAAAAAAAGAAAAAATCACACTGTAGAAGGTTTTTAAGCAAACTCCAGAAACTATTCTTTAAATTCTTCTTTTCAATTGCTTCAGATATACAAGGTCGCTAAAAAGTATGGAAACGATTAAATATTTTCAAAACGGTTTATCACGACCATTCGAAATTTGGAATATAACTATAGGCATGTGATACATCACTAAATTCAAAAGAAAATGCTCTTTTTAAAAATAATAAATTTGGCCCACCATGCCATTTAAAAAAAATCAACTTAGCCTTGTATCGCAAAAACAAATAACGGTGTAAAATTGAAAGAAATCTCAGATGATAGAATTGAAATATTTCTAATTATATTCCAAATTTCGAAAGGTTGTGATCAACCGTTTTGAAAATATTTAACCGTTTCCATACTTTTTAGCGACCCTGTATACGTTTTACGACACAAAAAAATTCCAAGGCTCTATCTTCTTCCGTCTTGTGTGGAAAAGTCTACTTTTCAGAAGAAGTGAAAAACTAACTGACCGCTATGTGTAAATCGCACGACTTTGCTGTCTTTGTCCTCAAATTTGGAACACTTTTAGTTATCGTAGATCTCTCGGAATAGAATAGTTTCGCTCAGAAAATAATGTAGTTATTATAATGTACAAAATGTACAAAAATTAATATTTTTTTATTATGTAAATCTAATATTTTTTAAATATGCATAAATAAATTTTTTTTAAATATATTTTAAAAATATTTTAAAAACATTAGAAATAATGGAAAATTTTCGAATATTTTTTAAATATTTTATAAACATTTAATAAATATTGTATACTACTAGGATAAATGTGTAAAAAAAATAATTAATTAATTGCTACCGCAGAAAGGCAATTTCTTTGGAAATCATAATTGTAATTTTAGACCGCTTAGCAGAGGAAGAAGGATCTTTGATACTTTTAATAATAACGATATTGATGAATTACTTGTGAATAAAGTTGTAAATGACCATGATATTGGTCTAATTTCAGATATAGTCAAAGATCCAAAAAGCAAGAGTGAAAACACTTGATCTCCTTTACTGCAAGTGTAGTTTCAGAAGCACTTCAACTTTGTAATAAATTGGAAAATGTTTGTAAACAAAATTGTAACTTTTGAAAACAATTAAAAATAATATTTTAAAACAAACCTATTTTAAGTTTTATATACTTCAAAATTTTCGAATCAATTAACCTCATTGTCATTTTTCTGATACTTTTTATGCGATTTTTATTAATTTTTTAGTTTGTTGCTTTGGTTTTATGGAACCTATCCCTATTTTTACCATATAAGCAATGTCTTTTTTTATGCCAATTTTATTTACGCCGTTTTCTGTAGAACGTATCTACCGCATAAAAACAACCCCAGTGTATATATATTTAAGTATAATTTTCATAATTAAACAAAATATAAGTATAATTAATTAAGGCCCTTAAGATTGGAAAAATATTCTTGCGCTGTTAAAGTTGTAATATAACAATATAAATTCCTGCAAAAGAAAAAAAATACAACAAATCTTTGGGAATATAATTAAAAATTACCCTATCAATTGCATTGAGTCGCTTTTCTGTCAGTGCGAGCGTTTGTTGCAGTTTGTCATCTTCTTTGCTCGCTAGTATTTTCTGTTGTTCCAAATTTTTCTTGTCGTGCGCCAACTTACATTTAACCGATTGGAACCAATGCAACGAATTAAGCTGACCTCCCTGGTTCAACAGATGCACAATATAGGCCAACCCTAAAATCCCATTAGTTACGATTTAATAAATTAAATATGAAATCACAAACCCATTGCAAAACCATCATCGGTAAATGCTGCACCTGTTCTGTTTTTCTTGTTCAATCTCTCCTTACAGGTCAGCGAGTGTTCAATGAAGTTAATAGTCAGCGGGGGAACAATGATATAGAAGTTTTTCAAATGTAAATTTTGAGAATTCCGAAATATCGGAATAAAAACTTTAACTAGGAGTTTAAAGTATTCAGTGGCTTCTTCAAAATTAGTGCACAGTGTTTTTATATCGTTTGCAAAACATTCAGAAGCTTTTGCTGTAGTCGAAGAAGGAATTTCAGTCTTGGCAACTTCACTTAACTTGTCAATTTCCCTCAAATCGGGAATGAAACAAGTCGCATCGGCTAAACACCGTCTTCCACCTGCACGAACCATCCTTACGTACCCCATCGCATTACCTATCTGCGTTATAAGCTTCCTGAACAAATCCAAATAACTCAAACCGTTAAAATTCGACCCCAATCTCTTAATATCGAGGATAAACTTTTCGGCCCTCTCATACGGATACATCTGATTGGAGTCATTTTTGTGTTCAACAAAGTGCCTCAAATCTTTCAGAAGTCTCGACTTGATGTGCTCATCAAAGAGAAACTGCGAAAATATATAAAATTTATTTTGCAAGAATTGATAGGTGAAATTGACTGTGGTATTCATTATTCCAATTCCATGTGTGCGGATCGAATTAGCAACATGTGAAATGTTAATGGTATTCAGATGCTTGTTATTGCTTGATTCTTCCACAAAAATTTGGTTGTTTAAATTGTACAAATATTTTCCCACGAAAACATTAATGTTGCGCATGATTTCGAGCACATCGGGCCCTTGCTCTAAAGTTTGCATTGGAAGACAATCTTCGACTGTGCTTAATCCGTACTGAAGTGACGCCAATCGTCTCATTTCACCGTAAGTTCTCCAATCGTACAGCACAACCGTCGTTAGATTATAAAACATTGTGCTCAGGTAACACTCAACTTCTTGTTTAACATTAACATAATATTTATTGAAATGTGCCGGCGAGTAATTTTTAAAGCTTAATAAAGGCACATTGCTGAACGGGTCCAAATGGGGCAAATCTAAATGTAAATGCGTTTGCAGTCTTAAATTCGTCTCAATCGATTGATTCAAGGGATTCAAAAGATCATTCTTCAGACTAGCACAAATCATTCGAAACATTTCATCATCGGTGATCGCCTTGCAGTCATTCATTGCGTCCAATAACAACTGAAGAGTCATTAAAATTAAATCGCTAAGTAATACATAACTGTTAAATAAATAGCAGCCATATTAATAGTCGTACTCTTAGTAGTCTACTAACTAGTGGTTACTAACATTCCACTAAGAAATGAGTAGTAATAAATGAAAAGTTCGTAGCCACTACCTAAAACGACGTTAAAGGAGCACATTACACAAAAAACTTTTTTTTTTAAATTATTATTTAATGTTAAATTATTGTAGTCAGAACTATTAAAAACTATTTGGTAAAACTCAAATGTAAAAAAAAAATTGTTTTAGAAGATATTTAGACTTTTTAGAATTGCTTGTGACGTCACTGAGCCGACCTCACCGAAACTCCGTATCTCTCACGTGCAAAAGTTACTCGCTTCGCACAACGATCCATCTACCTAAAAATTATATTTTTAATGCTTAATTTATATGAGACTGTGTGAATGGTTTTGCCAAAGACGATAAAAGAATCAGAATTTCAATACGGTGTTTAGTTTTTTTTTTAAATATTAAATAAGAACAGCGCCCCGACTGTGCGTTCCGTTCCTATTTTATCTAATTGTGCGCAAAGTTCGGCTAAGTTTATGACTGTGCCTTTTACAATACTATAAGTGATCCGTCCATAAAAGCAACGAGGTTTGTTGCACCCTGCAGTGAACCCTCATTATCATCAGTAAAAGTTGATCGTGATTTAAAGTCGTAAATGCAGAATAACTCCGAGTTATTTGCAACAGTAGCCACCAGAACATCGCCGACCAGTTTTTGGATGCAGTGAACCAACGGGACATCGTTTTCCTAATAGAGAAAAATCGCCGAAACGATTTGCATTTTGGTCAGAATTTTGTAAAAAGCAATCATTTCAACCAGGACAAAATGCAAAAATTTGCAATAAACATTTTTTAGAAAGTGATTTAGACTAATCGTGTGTTCCAAGAAAAAAATTTCAAAAGAACCTTGTTTAAAAAAAAGTAGGTACATATTGGCTCAATAAAAAAACATATGAATTGGGTCACATTTTTCGAAAGCTACAGGAAGTTGGGTTTATGACGTGATATATTTAAAACATCTTTGTCAATAACCAATTTTTCAAACAAATTATTTTGTGTAATGCATGTATTATTACCAATTAAATGTTTTATATTATCATATTCTTGACAACATATAGACTCTTTATCTGTTGGCATAGACACACTTTTTTCACATTTACACTAATTACAAATTCCACTTCGATTTTCGTAATTTATGTTTACACTACTAGGTTCAAAAAAAGTATCAATTTCGTCGTCATCTGTGTATTCAGGTTCAAATAAATAAGGAGTTGTCATAATTAAAAATTAAATTTATAAGTGCAACCAACCAATTTAGCAGTAAATACTAGAATACTATTGTGACCTAAACATTCAAAACATTCAAAACTCCACGACGGTCAGGCGTCTTGAAAATAATTGTTTTATGAGCTCTGTCTGGGCGGTAGAAAGAACCTTTAGAAGCGCGTAAAAATGGTACGAATCACCGCGCCGTGTCATCGCATTTAATATATTTTTTTTAAAACTAGACACTATATTAAAATTTTGGTTGCACTATCGTCTTCAGTACAAAAAAACAGTCTAAATACTCGTAACAATATTTCGAAAACATTGTTTAAAGGTAGGTAAATGTTCGTGTGAAGCGAGCAATTTTTGCCTGTATAAGATAGGCCGCTACGGGCAGCTCGGCTCAGTGACGTCACGGGCCGATTTTGAATTAATTATAACTCATTAAATAAACTGAGTAGAAACAAAATACATATGCCATTTTTCTTAGAATTAAACGTACTTTTAAATTAAACGAACTTATTTTTTGTGTATTGTGCCCCTTTAAAAGCAAGCTACCAGGTGCTTCATAATCAGTTGGTTTTTGAAAATGGGGTTATTAGATTTTATCGACATAAATGCAGCTGAAGTACAAGAGGCTCAAAATATAGTGTTGTATAGAGCGCCAAAAATGTACAGTAAAACCCCGCTTTTACGTTTTTGAAAGGACCGACAAAAATAATCATAAATGGAGGGAAAATGTAAATTAAGGGCAATAAAATTTTTTCTTTTTCTTTTTCGGTGTCCACATAATTTATGATTGTCGAACCAAGAGACTGTAAATAAAACAATATTTGATACTCGTTGTGTAAAACTGAAATTTACTTGAAATCTAATTAATATTTTTCAATTCTGATTTGAGTCTTCAGTTGTAGAAGTTGAAATGGACTTCATAGTGTGGAGAATAAAATTTGTAAATTTTTAAGGTCTTCTATGAACAATCTTAAAAAACTAATATGCAATCTCTAAAGGCTAATAATACGTATGCTGTATAAGTTTCGTTTTTTTACTATAATATTTAAGGCCAAAAAGTGGGGTGGGGGCAAAATTTGGCGCCCCCTGTATAATAAATAGCTATTTACTAATAATTACATTCAAATCTTTTCCCATATTGGAGATAATATTCACATTATGACCACAACGATGTCACTAAAGAAACTGAAGCACACGTGTTCGAAACGTTATGACCTGTTGACTTGTTAAAACCAAGCTAGAATAATGTAAAACACATCAAACAAAGTCACTAAAAGTTAGTAACTTACTATTAACTTCGTTTATTAATACGGATTTCAGTAGCAAGATGGTAGTGTAGTGACATCTTAGTGGTCACTAAGTTTGTCTATTAATATGGCTCCAGTTGTTTAAACTTTAAAAGAAACCTACAGTAAACTCACATAAATTCTAGACAAATCGACTCTGGATTCAACCAGATGAGCAAAGTGGATGGGAAGAATCACTCGGTGACTATATAAGAAGGAGCAATTACTGAATTTATTCAATTGTGCTTGGAATGAATTGATTGATTCCAAACGGTTGATCACAGTTCTTAGCTCAATTAAATTCTCCTGATCCAATCCGCTGGCTGAAAGGGCCAATTTTGCCACTAGCGCTCTCTGCTTTGTATCACAACCCTTTAAAGACCTCTCAGCCACCGTTAATGCAGATAATATATCCAACTGTCGATTTTTATAGGTTTTTTCTTGAGTAAAGCTTTTCTGGAAAATTAATGAAAAATTAAATTGAATTAATTTGAAAGGGAAGTTACCTTTATATTTTGTAACATCACCAAAACTTTATGTTTCAAGTATTGGGAAATAAGAAGAACCACATAGGTTAAAGGCAACAAATTTCTGTTAGCTATAAAATGCATTGCCTTGAGAGCTTCCGTTAGTTTGCATAATAAAAGCAACACCGATTTAAGCATAGGTTTCCCTTCAGCTGCATGCAGATTGGTAATCCATTTTACTAACCGATTAATTCGGTTCACAATTTTAATTCCTTCTGCATATAAGTTGCATGCATCTTGGAGGTGCTTCAGTTTAAAGTGATTCTTATCTTGTTCCATCATTCGTTTGATATCTATCATCCAAGTACAAACTTGCACATAGAATTGATGGGAATCCTTTGATAAATTTTGAGTTCTGTTGGCCAACTGAAACGCCCTATTATTGGCCAGCGATTTTAAATCCAAAGACTTTGCAATAAACGGAATGTGCCTGCTTAAAAATTGATCTGGATACCAAACGATATTTTCTGATATAACACAAGCGCATATCTAAAAGAGTGAATTATTTAATTTATTGAAATTATTGTAGAATACCTTTTTGTTAATGTCAGTTAGACGTTTGGAAATTTTTTTGTCCATACCACCACACAAGTGATGTTGGACAACGAATAGGACATTTACTTTGACGCAATTATAAGTGGCGTCTTCATCATTCCGCTCGAGTTCAGTGAGCAATTGCTGGATGACTAAAAAAAATTCATTGGAAAGATTGCACTGTTTCACAACCAGCACCAAGTTATCATCAACGCATTTATCAATAGCTTGCTGAAAATTAATTTTAAAATTGGATTCGTACAATGCAAAACCTTACCTGAAATATCGTTCCACTGAATAATTTCTTTTCTATTTCAATGAAGCACTTGTCAAGGGAACGAAGCTGATCTAACGATATATCAAATTTAGCTGGATTGTGTAACATGGATCTTACAGCCCTATGATACAAATTCCAATGAGATTTTAACAAGCTTCCACTTAATAAATTATCAAATATAACAAGGGACGATAAAATTTCTGATAAACTATCTAACGGCTCCTAAAATCAAACTGCTATTGGGAACGGTATTGAACAGGTTCTCAAACTCACTGGAAAACATGAAACGGTATTACCGATGTATAAACTTTGGTCTAAAATTGCACATAATTGCCGTACTAATAAAATAATAACTTGATGTGTGCGAGTAAGAAAAAAATTGGTTCTTTGTAGCGAATCAACTACAGAACTGATTTGATGCAAACTATCAACATCTTTCCTCGACTCTAAAATAAAACATTCAATATGCAGTAAAACAATTTAATTTTAAGTACCTTCCCCATAGAATACAAATATTTTTTGATACTCCTTTGCCTCGTTTGTTAACAAATCTATTTCATTGCAGATTGATGCCAGGCTTGCTAATGTTCGACTTAATAATTTGTTATCAGATTGTACGAGTTGTAATATCGATATGTTTTCAGCTACATCATTCTAAAAATACAGTAAATTATTAATTGAATTTGTTTAAAATTAAAGACAACTTTGATTGAAATGGGTGTTCTCCAGACATTGTGTTTGTTGGTCAATCTTTTTTTAAATACGGAAATATTGTAATTATATTTTTCCAAAAACGTTCCGTACTCATGTAACTGCAATTCTCCAACTATCCCTGTAAGTTTATGTTAAATTTATTAATTTGTTCACATTGAGGTGCGAATTAAAGATTTTTTAAAATTAAAAAAAAAATTATGAATCAAATTTTCCATAATAAAATAATAATTTTCATAATTTCCACAAAAGGTCAACTTACTGTGTGCTTCTTCATTGTATTGCTTTATGGAAATATCTCTGTTTTCATACATTTTACAAAAAAATATTTAAATTCATACACAACCTAACCTAACTCACGACACATAACCAACAATTTAAGTTGTAAGTAAACGTCCAGAGATGTCGCTGTGAGAGGGCGGGGTTATTTAAAAAGTTGATGAAAAAAAATAAATAAAAAATAATAATAAAAAAATTTGGTTTGACTTCAAAAGTAATAAAAGATTAAAATTTTTTACAATTTAAATTAATCCATAATACAGAAGCAGTTAAAACGCTTTATTTTGCTCAAATTTATCTTATAAATTAAAGATTATTGATTAAACCAATCTGCATTAAATTGGGTGGTAGCGCGGGCCACTTTTGTTCTGATGCGCTATTGATTTTGATACATTTACATTTACAGAATAGCCTTGTTAAAGTGAACTTCCTTAAAGCGATGTATCAGATTTAATTAACGATATATTTTACTGGTAATGTATTCTTTTCGATGTTGCAGTAGTCGTGTTTATGCATTACTTATTGTCAATTTGTGTCACATCTGATTTTTGAGTTTTTATGAAAGTTGTGTAAAATAACTTGTTTGTATTATTGGCAAATAATTCGTTGTAGAAGGCTTAGGTGCAGCTACTGAAGGATCAATACAATTTTTGTTTGCCAATCAGAACCGTACGAAAAATTTCGACTGTAGCGATTTTCTTAAAATAAAAAAATCTATTTTCTTTTTGTTTTTGAAGAGATTTCCGCCCAGTTTGTTATTTATTTTGAAGATGTGTTTGGCTAAAATTTTATTTATGTAAATGCAGCAATTTTAACATGTGCAAAATTTAAAACATTATTTGCCAAGTTAAAACTATTTATGTCTTGTTTCTATTTCCGCGGACTTGCGTTTAAAACACGCACTTTAATATAGATTTTTCTTTATTTCCTAATTCACGGCGTATTTTTACACCAGGATTATTTGAACTAGCGAAAATGTAAACATCAAAATACGATTTTCCACGATGGACGACTTTATTTAGTTTGTTTCGGTACAAATTTCAAAGTTCGGCTTTGATGTTACGTTTGGACGCGGTTTGATTTTTTTTGTCAAATTTGCGAAAAAAATGTATGAGCTAATAAACCTTGAATATGTGCACGGGTACGAGATTAACGCGCATGTATTCCTCCTTTATTTCACTTGCGCTAATTTTATTTTAACTTAAATCTGTTCGCAACAGCATAAACTTGTAAATGTGCGATGAAAAATGCTTTCATGGCTCGCAAGAAGTCACGCAATTGGGGAAAATAAATCAAATTCTTTGTAAAGTCTTGAAATTCCGTTTAATAAGTATATTTAAATTTTACATATAATTATACTAATTACAACATAATCGCTACTATACAATACATCTACACTGAAGGTGCCTTCCAATTAGCTTTTTACGTTCAAAGTGAAGAATTGTTTGCTCTTCTGCTTTTTTTTGTATAATTGCTTACAATTACTTTTATAATGAAAATCGACATATAATTTATTTACTACTAACATTAAACAATATGAAGTATCCAAAAATAGAAGAGTGAAATTTCACGTTACGTTACAATTACGCAGTTAATTCAAGAATATTAAACGAGTAAAAAGAATTATTTCGATTTATTACATCAATGATACATAAACTTAACAGACGGTAACCGTTTTATCAGCTATATCACAATTTACACTACACAATTTAAACACAACGCAACCACGGCGAAAAGAGTGAAGAAAATATTGTTGAATAAAAGGAAATAGATGATATTTTTTACGATTAAAATGACGCTTCTACTAAATACGTACCGTCCATTCCGCCACCGGTTTGGTTGCTCTGGGCGGCCGACGTCGCCGGCATGTACTTTCCGCAGGCCTGCTGGTACCTTCTTGGACAGCACCTGCCGCAACACGATTGCAATAGCCCTATCGATACGGCCGAATGCGCAGGACTTGCTAGGGGCGAAGGTGATCCCGGTCTTTTTGCATGTCCGTTGTAGGGCACGTCCAATTCGACGAATTCCCTATCGGTCGTCTTCTCTAAACAGCGCAGAAGGTGATGGTGCTGCAATTCGAATATGTCCTCCTCGCGGTAATTGTCGTCCAGCTCGATGCCGGACTCCTGCGCCGCCAGACGAGCCTCTGCCGCCTTTTTCTTGCTGACAAAAGCGGCCCCCGAAGAAGCCTTAGCGATTCGGATTCGAGCCAACCTAGCTTTCTGTAAGAAAATTTCAAGTTAAATTTCGCCAGCTTCACACAAATCGCCCTTACTCGTTGGGCTTTTCGTTTGTCAGCTCTTTGATTCTGATGGTAAATTCGGCTGAAGTTGGAGACAATAACCGGTACCGGAAGGGCTATCACCAACACTCCGCTTAATGAACAGACGCCCCCGACGATCTTTCCGGCGATGGTTTCGGGAACCATATCGCCGTACCTAAAAATGATCAGTTGCAGGGTGCGTAAAAGAATTTAAAAAATACAAATACCCTAATGTCGTCATTGTAACAATGGTGTACCAAAAAGCAGCAGGAATGGAAGTGAAGTTTGTCTCGTTAACGTTCTTCTCAGCGTAGAACATAACGGTAGCGAATATGATGATAGCCATGGCGAGCGAGAAAACTAAGAAGCCGAGTTCGGAAGCGCAAGATTTTAGAGTATAGCCTAAGATTCGCAACCCTTGCGAGTGGCGTGAAAATTTGAAGATTCTAAACACTCTGAATACCCTGAGAGTTACGAACGCACCGGATACATCATCGTTGTCAGTAATGCCTAGCCCTATATAATAAGGCAGGATAGCAACGACATCAATAATGCTCATTACGCTGCGCACAAATTTGACCCGATTAGGCGCAGCAAACAACCGCAGCAAATACTCGGCCGTAAAGATCATGACGCACGCTGTATCTAAACAGAAAAACACGATTTTATAACGTTCGCCACATGGTAAAGGACCTGCCCGGCCTGGTCGGATACCGCATGGTACTGTTTCCACGACGTTGGCCATCACGGAAACGGCGATGAAAAATCCGGTAACGTAATAAAATACCAGCGCGGCGGTAGATGTGTGCGGATTTTCAAAAGCACGCCACATCTTCTGTCTAATGTTAGTGAGCTGCTGCAAATTTTGATCGCCATTCTCCGATAGCTTGTCGTCCATGAGCCGCTCAGCATTTTCGCGTTTTCGATCGCGGTAATCTTCGTAACAGCAATCACCGATAACGTCCGGCAAAATGCCGAAGAAGGCCAATTCTTCGTCGTAACTGGTCAGGCACTCGTGCTTGGGGTAGTGTAATTTACCGGTGCGATAATAATTTAAAATGTGACGAAATATATCTGGGTCACGATCGAAGAAGTACTCTTTGCATTCTTCATCGTAGAAGAATTCTCGCTCGTTAGAACCGAGCAAAGTATCGGGGTATTTTTCCAACGTATTTCTCCAGGTCTCGAATCTTCGGCCTGATACGTTAATGAGGAGCTTTTCGTCGTCGGCCTTGCGGCGATCCTTGGGCACCGGTGGCGGCGGGAGCGGATGGGTAGCGATGGGTACCCAGCCGATGGCCGCCGCCCGGGCAAATGGCAGCCAAGCGGCGACCGAGGCCATGCTGTGTGGCGGAATGTTCGCACTTTTAATTACAACGTCATAACAATATCAACTCTTAGACTATCTGAACTCATGCGTGCCGATATTTCATAGTACAATCAACACAAACGTAGCGTGAAAGTAACTATTTTGATCGCGCACACCACCATGTTGCCACTTCAATACTGCGGCACGAAAGGAAGCTCAGATGCTAAACGAGGAACTCCGATCGACGTCGCGAGCACCCGTCTAGCGCGTCGCGGCGCATGGGCTCAAAACCTTGTGACTCATCATCGATCGCAACTTACATCCCTTCACTCTTTTTACCAGGGAGTGCATTGTCGTTCGAATTCAATTTTATAAATCACCATCGCAACAAACATCGTTTATATTTTAGGTCACGCATGATACGTGGGTTAAAAGTACAAAATTTCTTTACTAAAGCTTGAAAATTCGCCAGGGTTAACAAAATGTAACATAAAACATTTTACATTCGTCAAATCAAATCTTAAAATGATGACATGTGTTCTGGATGAACAGTTAGCATAAGTTTTATGTTACAGCGTGTCTCCCGATGGGGTTAAACTACTCTTGTAAACTTTCTTGTTTGATTTGGCGAGGTGAAAACTTTTGCTCGATTTTTCTCGCTGAAAGAAAGATAAGAAAGTTTAGAAGAGTCGGAAACTCCATCCGGGATGCACTGTATGAAGAAGGGTATTACGAAATGATAAAAATTTGTAAAAGCGGACCTTGCATGATCAGTAATACTGTCATTATTCTAAAGTACTTACATTATTATTGATCATGTAAGGTCAATACTGATTGAATGATGACGAAATTGAACAATATTCGGATATTTTGATATCGTTGCATCAATATTTCACCACGCCTTCAAAGTGGTGAGGATTGAGAAGATACGAACAGTTGATGTGTTTATGCTTTTTCAATACATATTGTGGAATTCGGCTTGGTCCTGGCATTATAGTAGCCCAGTCAATTTATACACAAAAAGGACTCAACCTTGCAGAAGATCGTTGTACAAATTGACTGGGCTACTACAAAAGCAGTTTTGTTAATGAGCATTGAGTTTAGCATAAACGCAGCAAGTATTACCACAGTATAGTCATTACGTCAATATTTAGAAAATTTTAGGTCCTCAAAATATCTCCCGCTAACAAGGTATATTTCTCATATTTGTTTCTTGCCTTTCAATGAACGATTTTAGCATTGACAACAACTTATTTTATGAACTCATGCAAAAATAATTCTTATAATCCTCTTCATCTGTCTCGTTAATTTCCTTAAGAAGGACAAGGTGAGAGTATTCTTCACACCTACTTAGCCAATCTTTTGCCAATCGCTTGCGTTTCACGGTACGTTTTGTAGCACAAGCCAAAATTATTGCCAAACACGTTTTCCGAATGTCCATAGTACTTATAGTGCACTCGTCAATTGCTAGGACGATACTGTAGAAAGTAATGACGATTTGAAATGACTGTGTAAGGTGAATAAATAGTGAGAGAATTAAAAAAAAATGCTGACAGTGTTACTGTTCACGTAAGGTCCGTTTAAAAAAGTTTAGAGAAGTAGGAAACTCCATCCGGGGACACACTGTATGAAGAAGGTTGTTACGAAATGATCAAAATTTGTAAGAAAAGTCGTGTTATTTTAAATATTTCTTTAATCAATGTCAATGCTATATTTCTACAGAATTGTGTAGGTTCGCGACATTCACGAATACACGCCAATCAGATATGATATTGCCATCTTAATATGGTTTTGCTATTGCACTAGAAATCATAATTATGTGACCAATCACTGGGTTGCGAACAAAAAAATGAAATCATACAATAATCCACGCATCGGTTATCTCAAAATAACAACCCCTCAGATGGTAAAAATTATGGAAGGTGCAACGTCGTGCAATACATTATAATACACGCAGTAGCGGGTGCTGCGACAATCTAACCAGTGGATAATTGCACAATGTACAAGGATTATACCTATGCACAGCGACCCGCGCGTGGCCCTCCAATTTTTCATTTTTTTTTGTTACGATACATGTTTGGGCCGCGACACCCTGATCGGGTACATTGAGTATTACTCTTTATCGTTACAAGTACATGAACATGTATCAGCGCCCGCCGCCGGTGGACGCTTCTAATAAAATACGTTACAAAAATGACTAGAAAATAACTAGAATACAGAAAACACGTCCGACTAAGTGATGACTAGACTTAAATAATACTCTACGCGGTATTAAGGCATTTTGTAACATCCAAAGTTGTTACGTGGTTATCATTTTAATTACAAATTATGTGTGAATGTTGCTATTCCAACATAATACTTGCGTCAATGTATGTACATGCCAATATTACCTATACAGGTTTACAAAATATTTGCCCGCAATACATTTTTTTTTAATTTCTAAGGTACTTTAAAAGTCCTATCATAGTAACTCGTTCCTAGTGATAATTTGATACGATTCCACCTTCCACCCTCATCAGAACAAAATACAAAAAAAAACCTCTTAGCTTAAAGGACAAAACTAGATATCGTGAACAACAAAATATTCTTTTCAAAAATCGATATCGCCCAAGTCCTTCCGTTTGTTATTGCGGTTCGATCCTGTATATTTACAAACAACTATCGAACTAGCATCTTACTTATTCAACAAATTTCTTTACAATACAAATTGTTTAAAAAGAAAAAATAATAACAACTTTGGTCATTGCTGCCTTTTCGGTATAACAACACTCATAAAGATAAGTTCAAATGAAAGTAATGGAACGAAATAATTCACTATGCTAATGTTATTGTTATTATTTTTTATTTCTTGGTCGAAAATAATTTTATATTTAATATATATTTATATATGTATATATAATATATATTAGTAAGGTCTCTTTTTTCTAGAAAATAACGCAAAACACTTTACATTACATTATAATACAGAAAATGATTCGTAAAAAATATTTTTTTGGTACGTAGACTAGGTGCTCTTTATTTGGGCACGCTGCCAAAATATCTTCTAAATAGTAAGAATTGGCTGTCCTTCACGAAAAAAGGAGAACAAACAAAACTTGTAGATTAATTTTGTACATTGTTTTTCCTTGACAATTTGTGCTAAAATAGAAACTTTTATCAAGTTTACCAAAATATAACGCATTATTTCGACATTATTAACATCCTTATGCAGGTTTCACTGTATTTGACCTAATCAAATCGAATGCAAACGAGAAGTTATAAATCACAGGCTAGAAAGTAACATAAAGGAACCTTCAAAAAACTCCAAAAGAAAAATACATCACAAGAACAGGCACATCGTGTTACAAATGTAAAGTAAAAAATGGAATGTATATTTTTCTCGGCTGAAAACTGATATCACCTAAGTATCCCAGCGACTAATTTTATTTTAAAAATCTCCAACTTAGAAAAACAATAAAAAAAATAAATAAGTAAACGTCTTTTTCCCACTTCGAGAAAAGCATGATCTTCACCAGGGGAATGTGTAGAGTCTTGGCAGAAAATTAATGTACAAGAAAAATAAACACTTTTTTCCCTAGAACAACAATAACAAAACAATTCGGTCAGTGCATTACCGAGTTTCAGTTTTTAAGGTCAAATACATGTCGAATTTTCACTTTTCTTACTTAGAACAATGCCGGCACTGGAAAGTGTTTACAGCATTAATAAATGACGATCACGGAACGCATGTCACAACACATCATCTTGCTCTTCGACGTCATTGTCTATTTCAGTCTCCTGGTCGACATCGTCATCCATACCAGGAGATAACTGTTGATGAAGGATTGTAGCGTTCGCATTTTTTGGATCTTCATCTTTCCATTTATCCATCGATCTTCTTCTCGCGTTCATAAAGAAGTTCCCCACCGTCGTCGGCTCCAGTCCCAACTGTCGCGCGATCGTCACTTGCATCTCTTTCGACGGTCTTTTCGTTTCCTAACATTACGCTTTGTTTTTCATTGAAATCGAAAATAATTTCAGAAAATACCTTAAAAATAGCCTGTAGAGTACGGCGCTGGAGATCTGTGAAAACTAGCCGCGGTTTCTTGGGTGTAGATATTGGTTCGCTCTGGGTGGTATCTTCCTTCCTCTTGCAGCCTGCTTACAAAGAGATTAAAAAAAAAACATAAATCGTGAAAATTTTGCGAAAATAAAAAAATCGTGCGCTCGGCAAAGATACTTACTGCCTCGTTGTGGAATCTGTGCAGCTGAAACAAAACATTTCATTTTGAAAATTGCCTCGGAATAAGATTATGACACGAATGGGGTTGCTTTAAGGGCGTCATGCAATTAAACGCGAACATTCAGGGACGGACAGACAGATAAACTCACAAGCAAGAAGAAGAAGAGGGCGATTTTCTTCGCTTGGTGTTGACTGCCCTCACGTTTACATTGCGCATCTGGCAGTCTGCAATGAAAACAAGAGAGTAGTCAACAACACAACAAAAAAAAAAATGACATTCAAAATGACTGCAAAAGGTTTGTAAAAAATCGCCGATTGGAAAAAAGAAACGTTACGAATACTTTTGAAAGTGACTGTAAACCATGCGATCATAAGGGGTTGAGGGGTTGTTAAAAGGAAATTATCAACGTCAACTAAAAAATCAATACTTTACCTATATGGTAAAGTTTTGTGTTTCAGTGAAAATTGTTTTATCAATTTTTTTGTGGGAGAAATTGAAAACAGTGGGAAATAAATCTGCTTCCATCCGTGTATTAACATATCGCCGCAAAGCGATTTAGTGACCATCGAACCATAGGAAGACCTACGCTACGCATTTTATACTTTTGTATAATTAAATAATAGAAATGCGGCAAAGGAAGGGTTTAAAACGGGGAGAGGGTCAAAACCCGTTCTGTACGCATCTTTAATATGAATAAGTATAAAAAAAACCTGAAAGAAAACGCGCAATTTGTGTTATTAAAATAAAAGCATTCCCGTCCAGTGCTCGGGAAATGAGCAAAAGAAAACATGTGCTTGGTACATACATACAGTGTGCGTGCATTAAGCCGATGTAAATCTTTAGTACCGACCTGCTAGCCTCAATGCGGACATTCTTTGAAATTCAGGCTCTTGCAACCATTTCCACATGCGGCGAAACGTTTCCCTGCCAGATTTAAGTTTAGACCATGGTTTTGGGTTACGAAGTAAATCCGAAAGTGTACCTTGCGAACGACATAACACTCGTTGCGCGAATATGGCTTGAGGAATACTATAACGTTTTAATTCAGCACTGATACGTTGTGCCAACTCTTTCGTGTTGATCTCCTCAACGTCGGCCGTTATGGTGGTGACGCTGAGAGAGTTGGGCGTCCCACCTTTCGAAGATAGCTGTTGCATGTTCGCGTTCTGCTGTTGGTTTTGCTGTTGGGACAGTTGCGATTGTTGGTTAGATTGTTGCAAACTTAAGACGGGAGGCGAGGGCGAACAATCGCGTTGGGGACCGGCGATTTGCACCAACGCCGGAGGATTGTGTTGCAGGGTCAGTCCGTTTAACGTGGCCCCGCTGAAACTAGTAACTAAAGTTCCACCAGGCGAATTAAGCGACGCCGATGGAGGACTCAAAGTCGGACTTTGCATGGGCCTACCGACTAATTCTCGTTGTGTTCCATATGGCGAATCGTAACTAGGTGGCGACATGCTCTTTTGGGGCGAAGGTAATCCGTTTTGACTGTAAGCGCTTTGAGGACTGATGGGACTAGATTGTTGCTGGATTCCTATTCCTGGGGACGAGTAGTTGTGTGGGGGAGTCATGCCCATGTTGGGCATCGCGTAACCGGTGTTCACGTTGACCGGACCGAGTCCCAAACCGATTCCGATGCCGTTGTTTTGCATGACTGTGAAGGAACCGGTTCCGGTGGCGTGTCCGTAAGCGAACTTATCGGACATGGTGGAAATCGGAGGTAAAGGTTGGAGCGGCGTCAGCGTCGCGTACGACGAACTGGGACTGTAACCAGGAGACATGCGGCCGTTGACGGAGGTTAGCGTCTGATAAGTCGGTTCCGGTTGCAAGGTACGAAAGTCTCCTGAGTCTATCATGCTTGCGACGCTCACCGAAGTGGGGGAGAGTTTCCCGGGGCTCAGCAGTTCTGAATCTCGAGAATCTTCTTGATGTTGTACGATGACGGACAGCGGGCCATCGGCGTCTTCCTGTTTAACAAGACGGCGTTCAACCACGGAGCGCGATACCAACCTCATGCGGACGGTCTGCGCTTCCATGCCACCGGTTACGGCATGCGCACTCGCTTCTTCAGAATCGACCGTTTGTTCACCCAGTGCCTGCTGTTCGATCATCTTAGTGATATTATCAATTATCATATGAAATAATCACTACACACACTTCTCACATGTCGATGAGTCACGGGACCTGCCGTACCTCATCGTCACACCACAACAAACGACTTAAATTACAGCGACGGCCATTGTTGTATCCTTTGTTTATAACGGCGTCGAGCGTCCAAATCCAAAATTTTCTACATTTACGCCGACGCTTTCGGAAAAAAACCAACCACCGTCCCCGTTCATTCTCAACGCACACACACCATTGCCTTATGTATCACACACACACCATTCTTAGCTCCTTGTGTCACCATGCCACCAATTTCGATTAGTATCACACCATGAAATTCTAACTCAGGCGCGGTCGATAGTGAATTGAATAGGGGAACGAGCGTCGCCAGGTGGTTCTGCGCGCGCCCCTCGTGCTGCGCCCTTTGGCCTTGCGTCGCTCTGCAGCTGCTTGGGGTGGTTTGCACGCGTGTGACTACCGACAACTATGTCAACACACGCTGTAATTTAGACTTTTCCTCGATACAAACTGAACAATTCCCATTACCGAAACCTTTAAAAAATTCAAAAACGCACCCACACGGAACCGACAGACTCCACCACCAGGAAAGAGCAAAACGCAAAACGCGACAGATGTTTTTATTAACTGTTTCCCAATTTACGTAACCAAACGATTCCAAGTTCGATAATTGCATTTTTTCAAATAGGCGCAAATTAAATTTTCCAGAAAATTCGATCTGCAAATTTTTGAATACGCCATCCGCCACCGCGCACACCAAACATAAACGGAAAATCAATAAACCCACTTCACCTGTTTCACACGAGGGATGACAAAAAATCGCAACTTGTAAACTTGCGAAATAATTTTTTAAGACTACTTTAACATTCCGATGTTAGGGGTTGAAATTACAAATTTTTATACGTCTTTAAAAACAGAGCTGTACGAGAGGTTGCCCGTACAGAGCAATTAAAATTTGATTCGCATTTATCAAATCGATTTATTATTTTTTTTATCGATAAATGGAATTGTGGTACAATTTAGGATTGTTTCAGTAAATTCGTCAGATATTCATAAAAATTCTTCATTTTGTTTTAACATCAACACCAACTCCGCACATGATACAAAATATACAGTTATTACTAAAAATTAATACAATGCTTTCGATTATAAACTCAAAAAGCATCGAAAATGCTATATACATGCTTCCTTCAAAACAAGAAAATAAATATTCTAATCGTAAGTTTGAATATTTACATTTAGGTGATATTTACGTAGGCAGGAAGAATGCCCGCCTGGAATTGGCAATATTCACAGCCATTAGAGCATTGCTTGTGAAACATCACAGAATATACAATGCGTGCTAACACCTCTGACCAACTAATTTACGAATTGAACAAAATAATAATTTTAATTTGGTATTGTGGTAGTTGGTCAGATTCAAAAACTATGGAACTCCGGAAATTAAAATTAATTGGATGTGGCATGCGCGTAAATAAGATATGTCACTTCCAACTACACCGTTATCATGATAATACGCTACGAAAACTATTGTATAACAAATGATCGATTCACAACAAAACACAAATTTGAAATGAAGACATGAAAATCGTTACAAACTTTAAAATGATAATACTGCTTGTAAGCAATTTTTAAAAATAAATTTATCCAAAAAGATATTACACAATAAGTAAAATAATAAATAATCGACAGTAACTTAATTAAGCGAAACAATTGAATCGTAATTAACAATAAAATTAAAAACTTTTCACAATTTATACTTAGCGAGCTTGTACTGTACAACTGCCCACTAATTTTCTAACTGACTTAAAATTACAGTTGAGCATTTCATACAGTTATTGGAACATAACAAAAATAAATAGATACCAGCTAATAAAATGTATTGTCATAAATACTATATTACCATGATTGAGTCTTATTTTCATTACATAGAATTGAGATTCGCACATTTAAATCACTTTTCGTTTTGCCACACCTCTGAAATCGCAGTACTAAAACAAAATCTATGAACACTGACGGCAGAAATAATAAAACTTTACAACCCAAATTAAAATTAAGTTATGAATTCACAACTCAGGATTATACTTACATTTACTAATACAGTCTTCAATTTAAACAGTCAGCAATTTCTACCAGAGCACAGCAACATACATACGAGGGTTCCTTCATAGAAAAAATTGTCATACACGCAATAAAACAAGACGACCTACACAAACAATGTCAGCAGTTTTATCAGTTTACGTAATTATGTACAAGTGCTGCTGCAGTTTCGGAATGACTACATGGTACCCGATTAACTTTAATCAATCCATGATAGAGCAACAGTTGAAGACAACTCAAAAAAATAAATTACTTATTCCTAATTATTTACATTTTTCTATGAAGGATAATTAATTGGGGAATTATTTCATATTTAGCAAAGCTATTTTTTCATGAATGGAATTGTTTGATTGCGGGGCCTCGGCCGCTTCGCTCATGTCGGCGTGAAGAATAAAACCGTTTACATCAGGAGTCAATCTGATCTGTTTGCACTCACTAGTCGTTAGTTTGTCAACGGTTGCACGCTTGACAGAATTTACTTTAATATTGCTTCTTGCTGCACTTTTCAAAATGTTGGGCCTGTGGTGGTGTGTGTTCAGCAGGGAAACCGATTTGTAATTGAGCGTGGTCTGCCGTTTCGTGTTAATTGCTACCTGAATTTCGTTTCTCTGCCTTTCCAAACGTTGATTTTGAAGCATGAAGCTTCCTCCGATTTTTTTAGCAATCGTCGGCATCGTCAAAGGTTTTGGATGTGAATTGTACACCGTTATATTAGTGCACTCAGGTATCGTCACGATGAACGGTTGATTCGGTAGTGGAGGACTCGGAGCTGGTCTCGGCGACGCCAATCGTAAAATCGGAGCCCCCAACTGTATGAACTAAAATTTCGAGTTATTTTCGAACGTGAAAATGATTCGTTTAATTACCTGTATGGGACTAACCACAGAAACAGGACTCATCGGCATGTACACAATAGACGAAGCGCTGCATACTGGAGTTTCTTGAAAAATTGATTCTTGAGATGACTGAACAGGAATGAAATCGCGATTATTTGAATTGGTAGTAGTCGATGAAATGTGTAACGTTTGTATACTTGTCGAACTCAGCGAAGTGGCAGTTTTCTAAAACAATTGATTTCCAAAATATGTGGAATTTTTTTAGGGACGAAAATTTACTTACGCTGTACGCAGGCGGCAATCTGGAGTTACTTTCTGATGTAACCACATTCGGTACAGTAATTACATCAACATTTGTTGCTATTAATGGAAGGGATTTCGACTCTAGTCTAGGAACAATAGGAACCGGCACTGCTGCAAGTTTTCTTGAATCCTTGGTTACTTTATGATCGGTGATCGATTCACTTAAGTCTTTACCACGAACTGATATGACCCGCTTCAATGAAACCTGTACGCAGTAGATTTGAAGTAACGGTTGCGATTTGAATGTGAAAAACACGCTTCGAGTTCTTACCTGGTGAGTGGAACAGTTAAGGGAACGCAAACAAGGCCCTTTGTTGCCTTCGACGACTCCGCAGTGCTTTTCAGGATTGAATGCTTTCTGTGATTTACTACTCTTGCGAGATTTTTTATAACGGCTACTAGATGTCGATGAGGATGAATGTGACGCTGATGAAGAAGTGCTAGCGGATGTTTGAAGAGAATGTGATTGTGTTTGCTCAACCGGTTGTAAAATTGGTGGTGGTAAGTCTGAAGTTGTTGTATGTTGTGGTGTTGAATTTTTCTACAAATTGACAGTTACACAATTTGAAACAAAAAGTAACAAGTACAACCGGAAATAACGGCGGTGGAGGCACGGGAAGTGGAAGTACGGTTTTTCTTTTACTCTTGGAGTGTGAACTTTTCTTTTTGAATATGGACGATTCAGGAGGCGGCGGCGCCAAGAAATCACCGCTCGCCTCCTTCGAGTGAGAATGGGAACAATGGGCCTGTAAGGCTTGAGGCCTGAGAACCCTCTCGCATTGATTACAGACAACTAACGCACGAGTTTCTACTTTAGGAATAGCACCGTATAATTCTAAATCTTTCCTAGGCAATAGCCTGAAAATTTCATGATCTTCTTCTTCTTCGGACACTGCAAAATAAAGGCAATGAATTTAAACGATCGCACATTTAAATGTGTACTCACAAAATGAATCTTCTTTGATCAAACTCAACCATGCACCCCATGATTTTCCTTTATGCGATGAAAGTGAAGGAACGGCTTCTGACATCAAACTCAACCATGGACCCCATGATTTTCCTTTATGCGGTGAAAGTGAAGGAACGGCTTCTGACATCTCTTCCTCTGCAATAATGCAGCATTTAAAATATCCTACTTGAAAATCGAATGTTAACTTCCAACACACCACTTTTATGTATTATTTTCGTTTGTGATTCTAACCTAAATGATGACTGAAAGGTCTTGTATAATGCGAGTTATTTTGTTGCGATTTTACGTTGACAATGCACATCAAAAGTAAATAAAATAATGTTTTGCAGTTTACGATAAATATCATGTTCGAGAAATCTCAGTACGAAACCGGTCATCTTTTTTAAAAAAAGAACAGCTGTTGTTGCTGAAGCTTGAACACTTTTCAAATTTAATTCGACTGAAACTTTTCCCGTAACACAAAACAATCTTAATTAGGAAAATATTCAATTGATTAACCTGTGTAAATTAACTATACACGTATATTTTCATTTCTTCTTACTTTACTGTCATAACCTCAAGAGACATTTACATAAATTCTTCGGGCGAATTGCACGGACACGCAGTAAAATCTCGGCGATTTATTAGAGTTAATACTGGCTGTTTTTCCAAAATGCAATCGCCAAACAAACGCGGTCAACATCAATTGCAGCACTGCCTGATGTCCCTCTTAAAAAGTTTATTCTTATACACACACACGTACGCACTTACACACATCGCACACTCACACAAACGCAATGAAATGATACTTTGATCGTGCATTGCATTACTTTTCAATTAAAAATATCGATTGATTGTTAAGATGACGACGTACTTGATGCACACCCAGCCACTCAAAATGCATTTATTTCAAATTTGCACTTTTTATTTTGTCCCACAGAAAAGGTTCTTTGTTCAAATCTGGAGGAAAAAAAAAGAATTGTGCACATTAGATTTTATTTGAAATGCATTTGTTTATAAAAATTGCTTAGCTAATAATCTTAATGGTTTATTTACTCTTAACAATCAGTCACAAAATTAAACTATGTAACTTATGCAAAAATAGAGGAATAAAATTACTGATAGTAATGCAACTGGTTCTAATCGAGACACTGGGGTAAATAAATAAATAACGAAAAATATCGATAGAAAATAGAATATTTTTTTCTTTCATAAATCATCCAATCAAGGCAATGTAAAGTGATCTGTAACATTCATTTTTAAATTAGATGGAAAAAATACAATTGATTCATAAAAATTTTGATAAAAATTTGTTAGTAAATTGCACTTAAGTTACCAATAAAAGACGCCATTAAATTAAACAACTTTAATTAAATAGATAACAATAAAAGAATTTGTTCAGTTAAATGGCGCACAGTAATAAAAGTATCTATGAATCGAACGGTAAAAACATACATAACAGTGACAAAGATAGGCTATTGGTATCACATATCGGATGTAACTCAGTATGCTTAGTGAAATAGCACAATGGCACGTTATTATTTCATCAAGCATACTTTGTTATATTTTTAGTGATTGCATGTAGATTTTTAAAACATTGCATACAATTTCTTTTTAATAATTCAACAAATTGTCAAGCGCGATTGAAACAGAACCATATAAAAATATAATATAAATGCACAAGTCAAATCATTTATTAGCAGTAATGGTTTTCGAGGTTTGTTTCATTAAAATACATTAAAAAATTACCGATTAGGCCTACAATTGTGTCAGAAAACTTCTATCAGTGGAAAACCATTATTACTGTGATTGCAAAATATGTCAACAAAGGGAGAAAAATGACCGACATTAATATGATGCAAAATGAGGCAAAGTGCTAAACCATCTGCACATAAATTTTTTTACAGTATAATATATTTTCAACTACTCTTAAATAATTCAAATATTAATATTACATTAAAAGAGCTCACAGTTTAGTCTTTCACTAAGATGATGCTTTATAAAAAAATAAATATACATAAATAAAACAATTATACCAGAGGAAGCTGCCAATAATTTTTTTAAAAATTATGGTAAAAAAATCTAATAAAACTATCAACATTACACGCTCCGTAAACTAAAACAATAAAATAGCCGCCTCATCTGGTATAACATCTTTTGTAATCTAAAGAAATGCAATAAAAAGTACCTCCTGCAACAAAGTATCATCTTAATGCTACTGTAATAATGTTATCTCATACTTCTATGCTCCACTTTTTACTATAATCTGAAGTCCCTAACATTTATATAACATTACAAGGCGGTGATCGCGGATCACGGCTGTTTCAGTGAAAAAAATATAGCAAACTGTTCAGTAAAAATTAGAGCATACATTTTGATCACATAGTATCACTACATAACAGTCAATAAGTATTGAGACACTATCATTTTACAATAGATTTATCTCAATAATGTATGCATGCGCATTAACATACGCAACCATACACTTATGTGCAGCACAAATTTATACATTTTATGTATAAATTTATGCCAATTCGTACATAATTACATGGATGAATGAGGAAATCAGCACATCCACCTAAATATGTACGATTTTATTTAAAAAAACACACTTCATTCAGAGTATTTACAGTTTTTACAGATGGTTTTAATAGTATGTACGTCTTACGTTTTCTTGTGACGTTTTCCTTTATCTGGCGGGTTTGTAGGCGACGTAGACCTCTGCTTCTTACCAGACTTACACATGGCACAGTAGAACACCTGCAACGAGGTCCACAAAATAAAATGTACCGTTAATGGCAAGCTGCTTACATCAGGTATATTGGTTTTTTTAATTCGTGCACACGACAAATGAATCCATGTTAAACAGTGCGTACATTCGATCATCGGACGACCGGCAAAGGGTTTACCACAGTAACATGTGACTAAGTCATGAGAATCGCTCCCTTCGTCGGTTTCATCCCCACTTGGTTTATCATCTTGACCGGAGTTGGTAAATTCCGAATTGACACTGCTTCCCGAACTATCTAGTGGAGGACTACGATTCGAGGTATTCCTTAACTCCTGTCACATCACATGAATAAGAATCACTGTTAAATTAAGAAATCATGGCTCTTACCTCGCTCTTCTTCGCGTCGTAGTTTTCATATTCTAATATATAAGTACAAAATAGGTAGAAATCTTCACTAGTTCGAGGACGTTTGCGGCAATTTAAATTTAATGGTTTACTAATTTCTTCACTGACCTATAAAACGGTAAATCAATTTAAATCTTATTTTATTTTTAGTTGGAATTAATCTAGCAAATTAGAAAACATAACCTAATTGCATGGTCAATATACGAAAAAAACTTACTTTATTTGATTTCTCGTCGTCCATTTCTACACGAATGACTGAAAACAATACGAAATATTATTCGCACTCTTAACTAAGAGATTCTAACTTAGAATAATCATTTGTTATTAATCAAAATGTTTCACTCAAAGAAACGTACCTGGAACTTCATTATTTGTCATTATCTAACTAAAAAGTGCACCTTAAAACAATAAATAAAAACGAACATTCCACTTGACGAAAATCTACTGGATGTTAACAATTTTCTGCCGTTTTTTCCGAAGTTTAGAAATTTTTCTGGGATTCTGCTGATAAAAGTTCAGACAAGATTTGCTACAAACACTGAATACTTTATTTACACCCACTGCTACACAACGCGATTCATCTCTTTCCTAACCTCGTCTTTCCGTATAGCGACCGTTCACTTAGGGCGCTTATTGCAAATTTTTTTTGAAACAGTGCACTTTACACTGTTACACTATTACATTTAACACAAATGTTTACACAACGCAACTAGTCTTGTGCGCAGGTACACTTATGAGCGCTTGATATTTAAAAATAACCACTCTTCAAACACTTACTCCTCGGTGTCGTCAATCTAACGCATTTAACAGGTTAATATGTAAATTTTTAATGCATCATTACTATAGGTATCAAAAACTTTATTTTTTCTCATTCAATACAATATGAAAATCAGTCTTTCGTAACCGTCCAGCTGTTATTTTTGTACTGTTGTCGAAAAAGTAAAAAATACAATAATTCTACTTACAACACACAATACTCATATCTAACATACTACTTTGAGCAAACGATTAATATTACATTTTCTGGGATAAAAAATGTGATTGTGTATTAGCGTAAATCGAATTTAAAACTTGATGGATCGTTCGAAATGTGGGCCGATCTGCCGGCTTCTGTTGCCAACACATCTTCATCAAGTCGTAAACTTGACAAGGCGTATTCTCCGGGCATGCCAGCACATTTCCGGCTTTAAGAAATCGGATCACTTCCTCGTGAGTCATCCCAAAATACGGTTGAAGAGCAAACGAAAAGATCTCCCATAAACACACACCGAAAGCCCACACATCCGATTCTAGCGTGTACTTGCTGTAAAGAATGCTTTCCAACGGCATCCACCTCACAGGGATGGCTTCATGTTCGTCTCCCTTGTAGTAATCCTAAAATAGCAATTTAAATAAATCTAAAGTAACAAATGTAGATGTACCGACCTGCAGGTAAATTTTTTGTGACAAACCAAAATCGGCAATTTTCACAACCATTTCGTTATTGATTAAACAATTTCTAGTCGCCAAGTCACGGTGTACAAACTTCCTGTCTGAAAGGTAAACCATTCCTGAAGCAATCTGCAATGCTACATGCAAAAGATCCAAATGATTGACTTGGTTACTGTCTCTTGAAGTTTCCTTGTGAAGGTTTTCATTGCTCGGGGCGAGGTAATTGTACGGTGATGATTGCCTGCAACACACAAATTAAATTGACTGAATTTTTCTGGAAAAAAATTAACCTCAAATATTCGTTTAAATCTCCTTTTCCCATATATTCAAAAAGCAAACACATGGGCCTTCCCATTGCGCATACCCCCAACAATTTTACAATGTTAGGATGGTCAAATTCGGCCAAAAGGCAGGCTTCCTTTTCAAAATCGTCTTGCAGGTCATTTGACGCTTCCTCCTTAAGCATTTTTACGGCTACCAGCGTAAAATCTTCTCCGTCCATTAAATCTGGCGCTTTCGCTTGGAACACCCTTCCAAATGCACCTTGTCCTAAATCCTTTACATAGATAATATCGTTGCGAGGGTATTCCAATTGCTCCAACTTGGGATTTAGTGTAATTCCAGTCCTAAAAATAATAATTATATTAGTTCTTATTTAATTGTAACTTTTAGGTTAAATTAGGTTAAATTTTTTAAATATATTTAATATAACAAACCGGTGATATGCAGTATTGCTTGGTAATTTATCCAAATCAATGTTGACTTCAGCAGTTTGTGTTCTGTTGTATCCAGTTCTTTGCTTTCGAATGCGATGACACAACAAAATCAGTAACATTAATATCACAATAATTGCGAGCCAAACAGCAGAAATAATCAATATAAAGCTTGGAGAAAAATAATCATCCATGGTAACGTTAACCTTGATGTTGTTATTACTTTTAGATGAATTTCCACATTCAGGAATGTCGCAATACTGCCAACGAACACTAAAATTAGTGGTGAAACACCAAGGAACGTGCTCTTCTCCACCAGCGTTTCGACAATAATTTTCAGCATTTAACAGCTCCGGAAACACATTTGGAGGACGAGTGTGCGAATGTGGCGTCTGGGAATCCCATCTCTGACATGCTAATCCATCTTTTGTGACATTCACTTTGCCTTGGTAGAATCGGCCCCTTCCATTTATGCAATCATCTGCAAAATTAAATTACATCTTGAAACGTATCACTTCAGTGGCTTACATGTTATTTCATCAGTTTTCATTTCAGTTAGTTTTGCATGTGAGCACGTTGGTTCCTTATTTACAATCGCATATTTTGGCAATTGATCACAATCGGGTAGTTCAAAATGACCTCTCGACTTGAAGTAAACATGTTTCTTCTTCTTATCTTCTGTGAGTGCCCAATCGTTGTAACAAAATTGCTGCTTGACAGCAATGCAATCTTCGTGACATAAAGGTAAACCGACAGCCCTGGCATCTTTCATTGAACACTCAGGAAAAGCATACATGCAAAGAAGTTGCTAGAAGAAAAAAACTATTGCATCCGAAAAAGATTAATTAACCAAAGAATACTTCAGCTGCTTGACGGCACGGCTCCTTGAGGTTCCCAATCATCTCTTGCCACAATCCTTTGGTGATTTGTTCGTTCATCATCCCACCGGTATCATTGCCAGACATGTTATACCATACCAATCCTCCGTAATTTAAATAATTACTGCAAATTTTACCGTGATAAGGGGCACAGTATCCTTGAATGGCCTCATCTTTTACTCTCGGGAATTCATTCATTAAAACGATGACAATAAAAACCAAATATTGCTTCATTGAACCGGATTAACGAGTTATTTACTTGCTTAATAAAAGACACCTTTATCAATTGACAAGGTGGTTCAGAAACTGCAATCTAACGCAACAGGTAATATCATCCATTGTGCATTTATTTTGTAATCATTTCAATATTGTTTTTAATGAATGGGTACACAAATGCGTCGATTAAAAAATCGAAATAAATAAAATGCCCGAATTCCTTGGAAACCTACGTCTCAAAATGCGAAGGACCTTAAGTTGCGCAAATATTGGGGTGGGAATGTGGAAACCGTATCGGTGAACCGATTTTCGTGTTTACGCGCAAGGCCATCGCTGTTTAAGGTTGCTGTAGAGGCGATTATAGATTCTTAGCGCCATCTATAAAAACTCCAAGTCTGGAGGGAAAAATTAAACAAAATTTGGTTTATTTAAGAAAGTATTGAATGTATTATTTCCTATTAATAGACACGCACAAATATCATAAATAAAATTTATTTAAAAACAGTTTATCAACAACGCTATAAATATTTCATGAACATTAAATAGTAAATAGATGAAGTTAAAATACAAGAATAAAATTATCCATCGTTAAAATATTAGTACGGATAAGAAATTATTTTGCAGTTAAAATTTTTTAAAATCACAGATTATCATTGTCCATTATTTCTCCGACAGCAAACTACAGAATCAATCACAACAAATGAAAGATTCTGTTTTCAATAAAATCACACTAAAATACGTTATTTAAATAAAATTGTTAACTGAGCGATGGTGTGTTCTTGAGCAATAGCCGCTAACTCCTTCACCCATTCCTCTAATAACACGGCGCACAAAGCAACATGTTGAGCTTCATTAAACTTAGGATAGAAGGCTTGCTCATTTTCCTCGCATTGTTTAATCATCGGGATGTTGGCTTCAAACTGGCTGGGCTTTTTCGTAAATAAGGTCGAAAATGAAGGCAATAAAGTAAAACTTCTCCTGCTGCTTTCTTGCTGAAACGTTTCAGGAACATCGCTACTCGCTGCAGAAGTCACAGCTTTTTCAGCCACATTTCTTCGTGCATTCACTAATCGAATTTCTCGTTCCAGTAAAAAGTTTCTGGCTTGTCTAATTAAAATTTTGTAATCGGATTTATGACTCATGTACTCATCAATGCGTTGTTTTAACAAACCGATAATTTGAAATAGTGATGGAACATTCGGTTGCAAGACGAGAGTGTGGTCCAACAAGTAAGTTCTGAGTAGAGGTTGTGAATAAATGGCCAATTTTGATATCAATCCGGTCACGTGAAGATTGACATAAAACGTATTTGAGAGCATGTTTTTTAATTTTTCCAAAATGGCAGTTAAAAATGGCCCCACTGTTGCGGACGAATCAAAGGGTTCACTGCTATCAGGCAGTTGGTCGGTGGCGTCAAATGGTTTGCTTTTATTGTTTCCTTGAGAACATTGCCAGATGGGCTGAAAACTTCCTGAATCTTCATTTTGTTCTTCCAGTTTTATTTTTAAACTCTCATAACCGCTGCTTTCACCCAATGACGACAAACTATCTTCCAATAAAGTATCTTGCGCTGATTCGCAATTTTTGTAGGCACCGGTCCAAGCGCCGCAAGCTAAATGGCAATTGGCAATTTTATATCGAGCATCGACCAAATATGCATGATAATTTCCATATAGGCTTTGTTGGCCCCCGTAATGATTCCACTGAACACTGAGCGTATCCACCCTGGGCGAGCTCATCAAGGTTTCACAGCAAGATGGCATTAACGACAACAACTTTTCGAAACTGTGGCAGTAAGGATCGAGAGAAAACATCATTCTTCTCTGAGACAACATTAAGTGCAGGCAAGGTTGTAAGTGTTGGAAAACCAATTCCAACATCATATCTTCACAATTTAGCTCGACTATCGTTTCAAACAGAGCAAGAGTCACCAAACCCACTTGGGAGGAATCTTGAACGTTAATTCGCTGCACTAAAATATGAAGAAGCCTTTGCCCGTCATATTCTATCTGCAATAAAAATTGCAATACGGCAAATAATAAGCCTGGTTGTGTGACTGTACGTAAAATTAGTTCTAAATAAGCTGATGCAGTGACCCGTTCGCCGACGGTGGTTTGTAATAGTGCAGGCCCCAATACGGGAATTAAAAAACCACGGTACAAAAAATCCTGCAACTGCTTTTTAATCGCCCCATGAGACACTTGCGCCAATGCGTTACTAAATTCTAAAGATGTAACAAAAGTCGATAAATCCTTGATGTCGTTTACATCGTCAGGAGTTAAACGGTGCCAGTCTGGCACTGTAATATCATTCAAAACGTGTGGTAAGAGAGAATACAGACCACTGAGACCCGATGCTAAAAAGGCACACAAATTTGAATGTTCAAGGATGTAAGTGGCGACTTTCCTATTCTTCTTCGACAGTGAAATTGAAAGGAGCAATGCATCTCTGGCTTGCATCCCAGTAGAGTCTTCCCGATGCACGAATGGCATCAACAACAAAAAGATTATGAACCTATTAAATCAAAATAAATAACTATACAGATTCGTTTAAATATGTGAGACTTACTTGTGGTTGTGTTCATCTTTAGGGAAGAATAAATCAAGCAATTCCACATTTTGGACCAAGAGGACGCACAGTTGGTAGACTAATGCGACCAAGCTCTTTTCAAAGTCTTTTTGGAACACGTCACCGTGGCAGGAGTTCAGCAATTTTAACAGTGGCTTTGTAAACGGTTCGTGAATAAATAACAAATGTCTAGAATGGTTCAGCAATATTCCATACAACTTCAATTGTTCGGAACGAACGGCGTTAATGTACTTTCCGGTGCGTTTGCCCCATTCGTAAAGTTTATCCAAAATATTTTCGCTGAGGAGGTATTCTGTACATTGTGAGATATTCGAAACAGGTACTGCGATGTGGTCGGCTCTTTTAAAATCGTACAGTAACAGTGTGAACATCTGCTCGAGGTGGTTAACAATGGCCAGTACGTCATCGTGGCTCGGTAAACTCTAAATTCATAGAAATGTTAGCGACACATGCGAGACCTTATTGAAAACTTACTTGACTTCTTTTGATAATTTTGTACGCATGAGACCAGTGCCCCTTGAAACTGTCGTAACAAGCAGCAGGATCACAGTTTTCGCCCGAGTTTAACATAGGCCGATGCATGAATCGAAGAGAAGTATTGGCAAGCCACTCCATTACAATTTCAGTCAGGAATCATTTACATGATTTTATTGAGACTTACTTGGTTTTAAATGCACTTTTGTTTAAACTATTAACATACTTCAAATCGATAACCAGATAACCAGATGATAAACACCAATTATCTCACAAAATTATTGCACAAAGCATCAATAGATGTCACCGTTTCATTTTCCTTTCCATTTATTTATACCGTACGAATGATTAAATCAAGTAAACGTCTACTTTCTCGCGTAAATTACAACAAAAAGGAATAATTCCATTAATTAATTGTTTATTTATGAAATCACCTGTCATTTGACATTTCCTAACCTAAATATCACAGTGTTACTCACAAAGCAGCTTTTCAACATAACAGTAATAATTAAAATCAAAAATTAACTTTGAATTAATAATCTCAATTAAATTAATTGTATTTATGTTCAATATTTGCCATTTAGGTTAGAAATGATCGACCAGTTCAATCGTTCCAATGAAATCAAGTTAGCGTTAAATGCGAATCGAGTACAGTAATACCTCGATTTAGGTGCTTAATTAAGGTGACCAACTATTTTTTATAGAAAAGGAGTACAAATGAATTTTCATTGGATATGGTGATTGGGTTTGAATAAAAACACTAAGTCCATTCAACTATATGTTTTTTAAATAATTTCAAAATTCATTAGTTCAAAAATTATATGTATAAACACGTTAAAACAAACACACTGCAAGTTGCATGCTTTCACCTAGGCAAACCGACTATTAAGATTCAACCCTTGTTGTAATCATTTTAAAACAAAAATTTTTACCTGAGCACAAATAGAAGTGATTTTTTTTTTTTGAAAGAGATGTTTTATGTTTATTAGTATCAATGTGCTTTGTTATTGCACTTCGTCCACCAATCGCAATAGAAAATTCTCCTTTGCAGATTGTACATTTAACCATAGAATCATAATTTCCTTTGTTTTCTATAATAAATGGAAACTCTTTTTTTAAAGGTTGAAGGTTAAAGTTAATAAATGCCAAGTTTTTATATTTTTAGAAGTACAGAGAAGTAAAAAAGAATGCAAAGGAGTACTTTTGGAGTACTCGTTTTAAAAGGAGCACGGTTCACAAAAAAGGAGTGCAAAACTCCCTAAAGGAGTACGTTTTGTCAATGTTAATGCTTGAAAAACGTTAAACAAATCAAATGTAAAACGGGGTCAATTATATTTTTTAAAATTGTCATATGAAGTATTTTAAATAAAAAAAGAATACAAATACAATCTAACCTAACCTAACCAAACTGGGTTTATTTTTTCGTGTTTCTCTTTCGGGGATATTTTTAGAATTTTTACACTGTTGAAGTTGTGTTGTGATTATTTACCTGTTCTAAACAATTGCAATGTTTAAAAAAAAAGAGAAAAAAGCCAAACCAAAAAAAAACACTTTTTTCTTTCTTGCTCTAAGATTGACAGAGATAGAAAACTAAAAATTAATAATGAAAAACTAAAAGTCGACGAAATGGCTGTAGCTCCGTTAATACTGGAGCGAATCGAATGATTTCTGTTCCATCGTATTCAGCAGAAACGGGTCCGACCGAAGGAAAAAGCCGTAAAACATCAGGGAAAGCCAGAAAACGCGAAAAACAAAACCGAAAAACCGACCCAAAAAAGACAGTTTTTTTTTTTTGGTCAGAGAGTCATATAAAAATGAAAATTTGTGTATTTTTTTGCGAGAAACACGATGGTGCAATTAAAAATGGATATGCTTTAAGGTTGAAAACAGTGTTTAACAGTGAAATGCTGCTTTAATTTTGTACTGTCAAAATATTTAAAATAAAAAAAAATTAGAATGTAACAAGAGCGTAAGGGCAACTGAAGGAAATTACCACGCAGGCGCACTGTACCAGTGTAGATCAGCGCTAGATTCAAAGAAATATAAAATTTAGAATTTTCATAAATTGATTTTAATCAAAACGTTATAACAAATCAACGTAAACCGGGGTATTCTTGCACTGGGAATCGCATCTTTTCGCGAACAATATTAATTAAGTTGGTCATCTACAGAATTAGTTCGTCAATAATTCGACAGATGGCGATTTGCGAAAACTCAATCCAAGGATAGGTAAAGTTTATAAATGTATTTTTAAAAATATTGCGATACAATTTGAAAATTGATTTCCACTAGTTCAATTAGCGATAGTATTTTCGATAATCCATGGGATGTATTTATCCACCAGCAAATAGACTCCTGGTTGACCTTGGTCACCACAACCGATTCCCCAAGAAACTACCCCGATGGTCACCCAACGTCCATTTTCCAATTTATAAAGAAGGGGGCCTCCAGAATCTCCCTAAAAAATATTTGTATAGTCAAAATTTACGGGTTTAAGTCATACCAAGCATGAATCCATCCCTCCTTCATACGCGGCCGCGCATATATTATTTTCCGTGAGTTGTAAGAAGGCGTCAATACACTTCTGGAATTCCCATATTGGAATTGCGATTTCTAGCAATGTAGTACTCGTTGGCCCCCCGTAATAAATTTGTCCCCATCCAGCAACGTGGGCTATTTCGTTTTCGTAAGTTCTGTTAGTGGGTGGTAAACATATCGGCCATATGTAAGAATTAAAAGCTGTCGGTTCTTTCAGTTTCACAATCGCAATGTCATTGGAATAAGTTGACAGTTGGAACTCCGCGTGGTTGGTTATCTCGATTACCATGAAGTCCCGATAACGCGTTTCATTAGGATTGCGAAAATCATATTCACCCAGACGCACTCGAATTCCACCTGGTTCCAGTCTAAAATTGTAATGGTGACTGACTTCAAAAAGCGTGTGAAAAGAAAATATTACCCTTGGAAACAGTGCGCAGCAGATAAAATATGCTGATCCGTTATTAAAGCACCCCCACAAAAATGTTGCTCATTACCCCCAACTCTGTAAAATGCGGCTATCCAGGGCCATTCTTGCACCGTGGATTTCGTCTCGCCGGTTGCAGATTTAAAACGAGAAGAGTAAGATAGGCCACAACCTGCACCGACTAGCATTAAAGATACTGTGACACAATTTTAAACTTGTACCGCTATTTTTGTCCTCATTATCATCATCGTAATCAGTTCCCCCGGCAGGAAGGTCCATGATAATGCGAGATCCTGTCATACCGCTAAGAAGAACATCATCAGGACAACAAACGCCAACATGCCTGAAATAATCTGGCCGATTATAAGAACATTAATTAACTAGGAAACGTACGTTTTTTCAATGATACATAAATAATCGACCGAGCCTCTGGTCGTTCCCAACACATTGTGCGCACAAAATTGGACGTGTTTGCAATGTCCCGGCACATCTCCAGGAGCTAAACACTCTTGATATCGCCGATTAAGCTAAGTCAGAATGGAACACGTCAATATTCACTTTTATTTCTCATGGAAAATTTATCAAAAATGTGTCAATGTTCACACTTATACGGTACCTTGAATTTTTTGGTTTGCCCAAGATATCGCTTAAATCTGTGTGACGGCGCTTGAATTTCCGCTTTTTTATCATCTGTTTGGAAGGTTGCTTTTATTTATAATTGCACTTTTGAGATTATAATCTTACCATTGTCAATGAGGGATTTACCAAAAAGGGTAACAAAAAGAGTCAGTAAGAGTAACAACACACGCGTCATTTTTAAAGTTTGAAGCAAACTGAAACTGGAACTTTATTGTATTGGTATCTGCAGGATGCTACGTGGAGGCGTTCTTGCTGATTATTTGCGAAAAACCAGTGTAGATATTTTAATATTGCAATTTAGCAATATTTCGTAACTTTGGAATAATTAGAAATAAAATAGCAAGTGGTTTTGTTAAATATTTATTGATCACCTTAAGAAATAGTATTATGCAGTACCTCTATGGAATGTAGTTATAATTTATCCTTACTAACAACACTTCCTGAAATTTGTACAAAACAAAATCATACAAAAAGTACATCTAATGCACATTTCCATCTGTCATGACCGTTCTAAATGTTCTCATCGTAAATGCGAGCTTAATAACAAAATTATAACAATTTAACATTATTTAGAAACATTTTCTCACAGCCAAACAGAGAGAAAAAAAAGAGCAAATCGGCAATTAATATTTTTCTTTTCATAAATTAAAATATGACTTCTTTACACATTAAAAAAAAGTAAAATAAATCAATTAAAATAATGGCACAGAAGAGGAAACAATTTATAAACTTCGCAAATGTGTGGTAATTGCCCTTCCCAATTGTTTTCTCTTCTATGATAATGGCTTATTAAATACTTTTTTTTTTAGAGATTTTTTTTAAATTAAACTAAAATGAAGGCACTTTGTTTACTAAATCTAACGTAAAACTATAGTAACTAAAATATAATTTGTGCCTCTATAATGTATCACAATATTAGAGATTTTTATAAGTTCAGACCATTATCTTTCATGTACAGAAAATAATCTAAAAATTACACATAAATCTAATTGTAGCAGTTTCAGTATGTCGTGGCCCTCGGATTGCGCGAAGGCGGAGCCAAAACGAAGCGGAAGAATTGTGAGATTTAATAAGGTTGATCGTATTAGTGTGAACATTTTCGTTGTTTTGCGCAAGGGCCACGACATACTGAACTTGCTTTACATTATCAACTAACAAAAACAGAATGATGTTTTGATCAAGTTTGCCCATTGCAATTTACTTGCCTAAAACATCATCTTGTTTGTAAAAATAAAATTTTTTAATATAAAAAAAATGGCATTTCATTTGTCACTATAAACATGTCAATGTGTACGCACAAAAATAAATCTTTACAGCAACCTCCTTTTTCAAAGGGTAAAAAAAGAGACGAATGCATATTTGGTAAAGAAAACCAGTCCATTTATAAGAATAAAAAAATTCCAGGTACAACATTATTCAATTGTTTCATTCACATCACTCAAATGTACGTTTTTTTAATTTTTTGTAAAGTACCGTCACTCACAATGTTTAAATCTTTGCTCGTTTCGAGATTGTCTTTTTTCAAAGGCGGCGACGATGGTGGCACATTCACTACCAAATTGATGGCCTTATTCGCCCGTGGAGTTAAAAAACCATTCGGACTCCCACTGATTCTACAGGTACATCACATTCAAAGTCATGAATTAAAAGCAAAAACGTGCAAACTTACCTATCTAAATGATTATGCTGCTCAATGAACGGTACATCTGGATAATTCGGAGGAGGGTGAAATCTCCTCGAAACTAGATAACCAGATATAAAACCGAATAACAAAGCTGCTAAACTAGCACCGACCACGACGATGTGAAGGGTTTCAGCACTGTAAATTACTAAATGTTGTCTTACAGCACATTTATTAATACTGTTATTCTCGATGTCATTGCTGCAGTCATTGGAATCATCTATGTCAACCGTCGCTGTTGATGTTGGAGATAAATAATTTCGATCGTCAAAATCGAGAACAATTTTCCTTTTAACGTCATCTTCGACCTTTGCTATTATCTTCTTGTTATCTAATCAAAGAGAAATTTATTACCAAATTTTCTAATCGCTGCAACAAACCTGTAGGTGGAGTCCAACATTTTCGTCCATCGCCATAAACAATATCTTGAATTAATGAACGTCTCAACGTTGAAACTGCGTCTAGGCTAACGCAGCTGCCTTTTTTCATATCCCAGGCACAATGTGGATCTTGCAGAGC
Source organism: Dascillus cervinus (assembly GCA_949768715.1). Taxonomy (NCBI): domain Eukaryota; kingdom Metazoa; phylum Arthropoda; class Insecta; order Coleoptera; family Dascillidae; genus Dascillus; species Dascillus cervinus. The sequence continues at coordinate 6,124,120 of OX458323.1, forward strand.
GATACAACCCCTAAATAATCGTCGTTAGAAACGTACAAAATAATAATAATTCAATTGAAGTGGCCCACTAGTAAAAATTTACATTTGCTCATATTATTGATATTATGGGCCGCTTCAATTGAGCAGTAGGTTATTACTTACTCGCATTTGTCTTGTTTTAAGCAATGGTTTAAATTTACAATTCTGGCTTCGTCACTTGCAACTGCGATTATTTGCCCGTAACCATTCCCAAGTCGCAACTGTTTAACGGGGGTTCCATTGGGAAATATGCTATTTTCCGATATAACTACCGCTTTGGCGCCCGCACCTTTTGGAATACTTACAATCTTGAGCACTTTCCCATTATCTACAATTTAGTTGAAGATTTATTTAAATAAAATGTGGGCGAAGGATAACATACCAGTTCCCACATACAACACATCAAAAGTCTCGTCATTAACAGTGTTGACTTGGGGATCGACAGCGATCGATGTAAATCTGTACTGCAAACTAACTCTAATTAAGATCGGTTGGTCAAACAATGCAGGTACAGTTTCTTCCATCAATGAGTGCGTTTTTACGAAATTAACAGTGTTTTCTGGTAGTATTCTGCTGTCCTTTACACACTGGCCCGGTCTCGGTTCTGGAACCTGTTAGTGATCAAACGTAAAAAAACCTGCTCTGCTGAAAAACTGCAAAATATACCTTGTTTTCAGGAACAGGCAACCAATTTGCATTAATGCTCTCTTGCTGCTTAAAACTACCTTCGAAGACTCTTATAATCTCGGCCATGCTGTACGCGCAAATTGCTGACCCACCAATCGCGTTGCCTGGAGTTGTTAAAGTTCCATAAATTATTTTTTGGGATGTATCTGAACCATATTTGCCTTCAATTATGTCACTTGTTGATTCTGAGCGACAATTAAATAAATCAGCTTCATTCATATGATAAAAAATAAGACAGGAGAAGAAGGAATAATGAGGAGCAATAAATGGCATACTTTGGAACAATTAAGGGCATCAAGAATCGAAGTTAAGGAAATGATTCTTGAATAATATATGCAGCCACAGATGTTATAATTTCACCACAATGGCAACTGTGTTCGAACCATATCACCCAAGTTTCATATAAGTGAACTTACGAATTTCGTCGAAGTAGAACGGATATTCGCCCGGAACGGAGCAGTTGAGGCGAGCTTTCAGAAACGAGGTCCATCGATCTCCAAATTGATGGGGCCCTCCTTTATCCTCCCTGCAGACTCTAGCCACGCGAGAATATATAACTTTACCGCAGTTAATGTATTCGACCGCAGTTTCTCTATAGAAGAAAAATATGTAATCCCCGTGGGCTACAGAACTGACGAAATTTGGCGCTAGAAAAAAATCGCCGTTAGCAGAGAATCGCCGGGCGATTATAAAATGGTACCATTAAGTTGCTTGAGATCAGATCGTTCCGTGCGTTGAGGTTCCCTGTAGACGAGGGGGTCACCGCCGGAAAAATCGGCGACGGTGGCGGTATAAAGCTGGCCATTATTAAATACGGCCGTGCTGTTATGCTCAGGGTCATAAGGACATACACCTATTCCTTCTATTTCCTTTTTTATATCGTATTTGTCATTCTAAAATAAAACGATCGTTGAAAGTAAAGAGCGGAACCAGTAACTGTGCAATTCTTACATTCATTGAATAATGGCGACACAGCGGTTTATAAGAATTAGTGCCGCATACAAGCAGTAATTCAGGCGTCAACCGAACGAAAATTTTGATGTAATTTTGGCAATCATCTTCCGTCTTTCCTTTCAATATGCACAATTGCGAATGAGCCTCCGACGATAACCATGACAGCCTTCGTTCGTTCCTTTCGGTAAAATCGTAAGTGCTTAGATTATAAACGGTGTTCCTGCCACCTAATAATATCGTATTTTCGTCTTGATGCAAGACAGTAAAGTGATCCGGATAGGACGAGTTCCCTATGAATTTTATGCTGGTTACTTGCCCCAGCTCATGTTTTACTTTCGACGTTGTGTCGGGCAACCACGCCTCGCAAAACGATATTGAAAGGAACGCTATAATCAGTGTTGAACAACATAATTCTCTCGACTGTAATACTTCGATCATCCATCTTTCCAACATGACGAATACAAGCTTGGCTACGTAAAAATCCAACTAAAGCATATCCACATCGGAGGTCTAAAAAGAAAAGCAACCGTTAGCCGATAGATTTGAGAAATTAATTAGGCAATGACTATAGAAATTCTTCGACTTGCACTTTCATTTTTAAATCGAATGTAACTTTCGCTCGCGGATTTGTTTTTCTTCTTCAATGATGCAAATTTGATTTTTTCCAGCGTCCAGTATACAAATGGTTGTTACACTCTTAATCAAATTTTGCCATTTGCTCGGCAATTAAAATTTCACTTGTCCATGGTCACCACAGGCAAGTTTTAACATAAGTAATAAAGTTGTTTTATCGCAGAATCAAGGGCAAATAGCTGTATAAGAGCGAATATGAGGCGAGGCTTTTTTTATAGAGACTTGTGAAAAATAGGTGCCGTCTTATGTAAACAAAACCTCTTTTCTGACATATTCTCATTGGAAAACTAGGATGAAATTACAATTCGTACTTGTTGTGTGTGCAGATGATAGCGACACGGCATGGGAAACTTTAATGCATAATGCAATTGTGTGTATAAATCGCTGAGGCAGCAATTATTAAGAACAAAAGCTTCCTTTTTACGGTGCGTCTTGTTCAGAACTTATGGGAACCGTCTCGGGGATGTGAGAAAAATATGATAATTTATGCGGCAACGCAAAAGATAAACATTTATTGAAGCATGTAAAAAAAAAACATTGAATTGCGCAAAAACACTATCATGGCCTTATTTATTCGGAACGGCGAAAATTGAACAGCTTTCTCATTGAAAAATGCATAATAAAATTCGTCAACTAAACGAAATAAAAGTGATTTTAGCGAGAGCGTAGCCTTACTTTCGAGAAGTAAAAACATTTTGAAAACTCTGTTCGTAAAGGTCAGCTAATTACAGTATAATTATGAGAACTTGCGGAGACCGCACAATACAATACATTTTATTTAAGACAAGCGTCTCACGTAAAATTTAACATTCTGTACTCGTCGTAAATATACATAAATGCAGCATTTGAATTAAAGGTAGGTAGGGTTAATTTATATAGTTGTTGTTTTTACGCACGGTGAATTAATGGCACAGAAAAATTACAAAATATTAAAATAATGCTGATTTAATAATGGAAACAGCACCGTGACATGTCTAACGTGTATGATCAAACATTCAAGGTTTGACTTTCAAAACGAAATAAAATTCATGCATGCACACCTATCTCTAAATGGTTATAACTAGTTCTAGTTTTACCTAGACCATTTAATCAAGCGCGAACCTTCTAAAATAAGTATACATTAAGGCGTATCGTGTAGACTCCCTATTAAAATTCAAACAATTACTGTTCAGCCGACACGTGTACCTACTCTTGTTGTGACCAGAATTTTCAATCGTCTACAACGCCAATTGTATTTATTACATCACAGAGACATCATCAAACAAACCCCGCGATTCTTCTCCTAAAACTTGACTTTCCAATAAAAATTATATTAAATCTCGCCGATTTAAGGACTAAAACGTTTCCTTATTTATTACAAACATCCTCAGGGCTAAAAGTTATTATCGTAATGACAAAACAAAAAACATTTAAACAAAATAACTCAGGTATGCACATGAGTCATTTTATTTAATTAACCAAAAGTTACACTTCAGGGACAAAGTTTGAAGTGAAGTTAAACAAGAATATTAATTAACATTTTCATTTGTTATACATAAGAGTTGGGATTTTCTTTCGTGCAATATCTGCAATTTTGTGTCGAACCTCTCCCATAAGGGGTAAATGTAACTTTAACTTAACGTGACGTGTACAGTGGGGCCCTAGTAACCCCAGTAAAGTCAATGAGGTGCAATTTGCCAAAAAGGAACGCAAATAACATTTTTCTGTAAAGTTGGAAACAAAAAGCTTTCTCTTTTCAGATCATCAGGGGGAGCGGGTCAAAAAACCATTAACTGTAACATATTTGCAATAATTCTAAAAAAGTTTATAATTAACAGGCGAAACGTTGCCGTTTCCTTTTTGACAAATGATTTATAAAAATAATGATTCGAGTTTAATTATTTTTTTTTAAATTCCTGCAAACGAGATTTATAATGAAGCAATTTTTTTATAATAAAAGTTAAAAGTTTCACTTCATTATGTTCTAAGAACATATTTGATGTAATTAATCCGGTTGAAAATTAATAATAAATGAAATGTCTACAAATTACCTACGTTTCACGTTTCGAACCGTGAATAACGGAATTTATTGCTTGCAACCGACTGTGGTTGCGTTCGCGGTAAAAAATTTGTTGTTGGAAACGTTCAATTTCGCAATTTGAAATTATTATTTTTTAAAAATGGCCAATTTAACGCACACGAGTTAGAGGGCGCAAAAATGCTGTCATCTATTAAAGACAATCAACGTTCATTAAATGATAACGGGCGTAGGTAATGAAAGATTAAGCGCATTGTGTTGTGCCTTATTTCAAAAAATCATTATCCCGATTTGTCGCAGTCTACATTTTAACGAGCGTAAAAAAAAATCATTTCGAATGACAAAAGTCGTTCTTCGAAAATGAAAATTGTCATGATTTCACGAAGCAATTTAAGAGAGAGGTCGTCAGTCATTAAAACTTAATCATCGCTATGATTGGACGACTGAGTTTAACACCGGAAATTCAAGACATGTTTACTATCACGGGTCAACCTGTAGGTGTAGCGTAGATGTTAACTAAATGTAAATATCAAATCAGCATAATTAATAGAAAATTATTTACTTGAATTATAAAACTGCATTTACATTTTATGCGGTCGACGGTATAATGTAATATCTAAAATTTGCCTGATCCGCACGCAAGTTGTATTACAACTTTTCCAAATGTCAGCTTTTTTAACTGTACACAACGCATAAAAATTGTCGTGAACATTCGTTAACACCTTAATGAGAGAACGGTAAAATTATTAAATTTGACTGTGTTAATGCGCAAAAAAATAAATGTCAGTCGCAGCTATTTTTAGTATATTCAGAAATGTCACGTTTTTTTCCGGCGGTAAATTGAGCCATATTCTGTTTTTATCATTATATAATCGCGCAAAAATTTTCGTCTTAACTTCATGCAACGAAAAACGCAATCAAAGGTCATCGCAGGCCCAGAAATAAATTCACGTGCTACTGAAAGGTCTTTTTTAATGCTAACCGTTTCATTATCAGGGAACGGGGACTCCGCTAATTCGCAACGCACACGGGTCGTGATTAATTTAATTAGCGCTTTTGTGCAACAGCGATGAAATTTTCGCAACTGGCCATTTCTGAATGAATGATGTTTGCACCTGCCAAAATCGTAAAGACGCGCCTACCTACTAAATTTCAATTTTAAAACGCCACAAAATAGCCTTGAACGTTACGCACAAAAAATAAAACGGGCGTAGATTTGGTCACTCACGCATCGCCGCTGAAAAACCGGCAGCGGTCCCTTTTTGGACGAAAACAGGTCACGATTTATTCGCGTCTGAAACGTGCACAATCTTTGCCGGGCACTTGCGCGAAAATGGAAAATTATTTTGTTTTCGCAGGTCAAATCAATGCACAATTTTCGACAATTAAACGCACACACGACTGCGCTTCTCGCCCCGTACAAAAAAAACCGTTTACATATTATTTTTTATACTTGTAAAGAATGTAAAGTGAAAATGTTTAACCAAAATAAATTGAACGCGCGCACGTCAAATTTCACCGCGCACTTTTCTAAAAACCAAAGTTAAATTTTTTTCCAGATGTTTCTTATTGTTTATTTCGATGTTTTATGTTTGGAAATAACATAAAATGAAGTTACAGTCGAACTCCTCTATAGTGACCTCTATAATGATTTTTTTCTCTATAGTGATGTTTTTGTCAAGAACGTGCATATAAGAATACCTCTATATTATGATGTTAAGCCTCTATACAGGGTGAGTTAAGTTTTACCGCCAGTGGCAAAATAGGCCTTTAAAATAATTTGTCAATTCTCATAAATAGCATGAGCAATTTTATATTATTAAGGTACATAGAAACCAAGAAAAAATCTTTTGTTTTAAATCAAGTAAAATTTTGTCTTTTTTTCAATTACTAATTGTTCAATTTATTAATTTTTTTGATGTACGAACAGTAAAATATTTTCACACAATTTAGTGTAATTGAAATAATTTTAGTAATTTGCGTTTATTAAATAAAGCTATTTCCGTATTAGAAGGTATTTTTTAAATGATTTACAACATAAGTAGACTAATTTACCAGACAATGGTATTGATGTAGGGGTGCTTGAAAGATTATTTATGGCGGTCACTAAACTGAACTTAAGAATGCAGGTCTATCGGCAACTGAAAAGCTGTCTCGTCCAGTTTGATGAGTCGATCATAAACTATTGTTAGGATGGTAAACCGCATTATCTATTGTTAGATAGAAGCATTTTTTGTGCTATATCTTAAATTTGATTTAACTCAAAAAGTAATCATTTTTTTACGAATCAAATTGCAGATATTAATGCTACGAATAATTTGACAAATTTTTAAATAAAAAACCAAACGTAGAAATTTTACCCAAAACTCTTTGTTTTACTTTTTTGGCTTCAAATAAAAATATTTTGAAAAATTTGTAGCACTAATCGAAAGCGTAAACTTCAACTGATGTAACATGTAAATTGCATACTTTCTCCTCAATCTTTAATAGGTATTATGGCCGGGGCGGTAAAACTTAACTCACCCTGTATAGTGATTATTCTTTAAGAAAGTACCAAAATTATCGGGGAACGGAATTTTCGGGAATAAAAAATACAATGGATGTATTGAACATCTAGTTTGTTCCCAAATTTCAACTACTTGAAAAATCCTTAGAAGAATTTCTTGCAAATTCCATACTTATGGGAATTTCCATTTTTAAAAGTACTGCTGTGCAATCAACTTGGACAGATTTTTTCATCAATAAGTACATGTTATGTATTGTTTATAAATAACTGTGTATTTCTAAATAAACAAATATTTTTCAAACATAATAAATCTTAATTGTTTTGTTTCACTTTGAATATCGATTGGTTTTTAAAGTGACTGTCAAAACTGTAAAATTATACATGAATTCTATATAGTGAAGTTTCTTTATAGTGATGTTTTTCCTTGACTTTTCGAACATCACTATAGAGGAGTTCGACTGTAATTGCAATTTTTATAACCAAACACACAAAGATGGAGATTTCAGGTATTCCAAGATTAATTTTGATAATTAAATACACGAAATGACAATTTCAGGTTTTTTCATGGTTTTTATATATTTTTTTTGTTTGTTTCCCCGTTCGTCACGTGTAATTTTGAGAACGAATCGAGATGACTGAAAGAATAATTTCCTAACATCCTGATTACCTGATGAACATTCCTTCAGTGATGAGTGTTCATTCTGTGAGAATGTGAGTTATTTCAATGATCCATATTGGTAAAGGCAAAATCACGCACAATTTATTTTCTAAAGATATTTGAACCTAAACGGAGCAATTTTTGAGCAGTTAATTTCAATGCTTTGATTTGAATTTTTGTTAAAGAAAATTGAACCGTTTGGTTTCTTTTGATAATTGCCCGCATTCAGTTTCATTCTCCGTAATGTTTATTGTTTGAAGATAACACGTATTTAAGTTTTTTTGATCAACTGCTCTCCGAGCCAACCCTCTACGAACGTTTGATTCCCCGAATTCGCCAAGACATGTTGAAATGATAAGTTGAATCTGCGATTTCAGCTCTCAAAACTTTAATATTTCGGCGTTGCCTCCACAGAATTGTAACTATGCAAGTTTTGGTCCAAATCGGCTAAAGGGTCTAGAAATGTATAGCAAATAGGCAAACAAATTTCCTTATAAACTGGTATAAAGTAATTTTTTCGAGTGAATTGCCCGTTGTTATATAAAGAGTGATTTTGTTTATCAAATGGGTCGCCGTATGTTTGTATTTTTCGAACGGTATTTTTAATTGGAAGCGAAGAATTGATGATTGAGCAATAGCACTCAAGGCAAATTGTTTCTTATGTAGCAACCTAGATTTACACAGTAAATAGCGAGACGCGGCGACATTTACCATAACCGAACATCATTCAGCAATAATTACATCGGAGATGTTCGTGAAGATGAAATGGCCCCAAAGCCTTAAATGTTATATCACGACTTTACATCACAACTTGTTTCGAGTCTAATAATACACACATCCGACGACGTACCTACACTTTTTATTTACTTTTACCTTCTTTAAATATTTATTTTTCATTATTCAAGTTGACACGGTACTCACGTGGGTGGTTTCCACCACAAATTTCCAGAAACAATCGACCCGGTTTTTGAAAACTATTTTCTTGCGTTCGATAATTAAAACGACGCCTTCTAAAAATACCTGCATTATATTTTTGCGTTAATCTAAACGCATACATGAACAGGCCAACGGAATGAAATCTCCCTCCAGCCATGCAACATATTTTTAACTTTAGAAATTATGGTGGTACATTAATAAACTTGATATACAGCATGACCTGCAACTACTCTCCTGTATTGTTTTTATTTCAAACAATTACTCAACAGCTTGCAAATGTTTCTCAAGTAAAAGTTAAATGGAGATAAATTTAAAATTTTATTCAAATCGGACAACTTTTTATTTACGGCCAAAAAATTTGCATTTCATTTAAATTACTTTCAGCTAGATATGAAAGCGCAAAAAATTAATGGTTACATGAGAACAGAAATAAAAACATTACCAAATTTATTACGAATCTCTTTTTGTGATGATCATTAGAAGATTCGAGTTTTAACAAAAACTGTATTGCAAACGGACCTTTTACAGAAATTTTTAACTGAATTGCAAATTTTTATAAAAACAAAACTAACTTTTACCAGTTCTCGCTTTTTTGACTCTCCGGTCCATTGCAAAGCAAAATTTAATGGACCAAGAAAAAGGCACACTAGCTGTCCGGGCTACTTGTATTTCAATAATTTTCGAAATTTTGAAAAGTGCGTTTTCTAGTAAATATTCGCTGAGAAACCATGAAGTACGTTCCAAGCAAGCACAAAACATTTCATTCATCCACGCAACATCAAGTACCTGTTCAGCTTTAAAACGTTTTGCTTTTATTTAATTCTAATGGGACGCATTTCCTGTCGCTCTCTAAGGATATTCGGATCTATTAATTTTACTTAACCCGCATCGTTCGACCTGCACGTTTTACAAGAGACGTTAATCCTCCTGGTGGTACATAATTTTAATATTTTTTAGGTCAATTTTTAACATCAAAAAGCTATCGGATCTTACGCAACGAGGGTGAGTTCTCTAAAACCTTTCTCACAAACTTTATTCAGGTAAATCCACCTTTTTCAAAAGGTATAAAGTAGCTTTTTATATGAATAGCCTGGGAGGAGAGCGCATAAAACAAGTTTTTAGAAAACAAAACTTGAATATAAGGCGAGATTTTAATGTTTTTCGCAATTTTCTTATTGGAATACGAAAACTATTCAGGTAATTTCAAAACAACATTGGTGTAATCGTTATGTATATGCATTGTGCATGAAACAGTTTACAAATTAAATTTATTGCAATAATCGAGTTAAATTTCCGCACATTCGCGGCATAGCTGCGAAAGTGGCTAATTTTTCCGGCTAAAGAAATACACATTGCATAACAAAATAGTGGGCGAATGACACTTTTATGAGTTAATTGGACCAACCCCAATTGAGACATCAAATTGTCTCTTTCTAGTTTAATAAAAATTAATTAAATTAACGCATAATTGAGCGCATGGGTGATTTACTTTTTGAAAAGCTCTTATTCAATCTCTTACCGAAAGAATCATTAAAAACTTGTGTAAACTGATGGACATCGTTGAAGAGTGGCTCTTTAATACAGGTGTTCAAATTTGGCCAGGTAGATTCCCGAAGACACGCACTCCATTTGAAACCGAAAATTTTTCAGTTTCAGCACTTAACTCAAAAACTGCCGTTCAGGGGCACTGTACAGTTGAAGCATGCATGTGTTAAATCCCTTTCCGAAATTTCGTACGAGACGATAAAACCGACAAGAAACTAACACTCCCAACTCAGCAAACATACTGAGAGGGGTACTGTTAGTTAGACCTCGTACTGTAATCGTACAACTTCGGCCAAAACTTTCTTAGTACCGACTGACATTATGTACCTACGAGTCCAATGGCCATGACAACTTATATACCTGGCGTACCTGTTTGTTAAGTCTGCTAGTTCAACGAACAGTAAATTTTTTTTCGTTCCAAAATAAATAAATAATCGCTGAACTTTCCTTATCCAATTTCGCTCATTAAATTGTCAACTGCGACTATCTTTCGGCAACGTTTTACCTGATCGTCGTTATTTTTACCCAAAAAAATCAATTGATTTTCTCCGTACGTGATCAATGAGGTAAGTCAATTGAAAAAAAAGGACGGGCAGGAGCGGGAAAAATAATCCGTTGATTCTTAACTAATAGAAGATTTATATGAATATTTAGAGAAGTGAATGCAACACTGCAACAGGTGTTCACTCTTAAAATGTAAATTTATTGATTTACTTTATACTGCAAACGTAGGCAACAAGTCTGAAGGCTAAATCTTTTTAGTAAACGACTGCCACTCGCAGGCCTGTTATAAGGATCAAACTCTATTGACTTCGCTTCCTTCCATCAAGCACTGACATATAGCTTGCTTTGTATTTACTTTTTTTGAACCGGTACAGAACCGGTTGTATCACTATTAATTCTAAATTTCTTAACTTTAAATTTACAACTGTTGTAGCAGGTTCTCGGTCTGTGTAATAAACGAGATGATTTTTTTTATATTAAAAAAAATTGTATCAATGGCGATAGTCCGGCCAACGCATTTGTAACAGATTTTCCTCTGCCATGAATCAGAATCTACACGATTTCTTTTTTTCCCTCAATGCTTATTTTATTTGTCTGTGAGTTTGTCTATCGAGAAGATAACATCAAAGTTAATGGGCGAAATCGCTTTTAATTGGCTATAATTTAAAAGTAGTCACAGATACAAGAAAAATGATAAGAGAGAAAATTATAGAGCTTATTAATACCTACAATTCGTGCCGTTAAACGATTTTTATAAGCGCCTTTTTCACGCCATTGGTAAAACTCTAATAAATATACAGTGGAACCTCGCCATTTTTTCCTTTACTTAACCTAAGTTACAGACATCAAAAACCGATCAAAATATATCTTAGACGTTGTTTCGTTGATAGGTAACTCAAGTGTGACATGGTGAAACATTCGTACAAATGCGAGGGCGGTGATTTGGTGAAGAAAATATCCTAATTTGGAGTTGAATCAACGTCGAATATTTTAACAATAATTAACCAATAATTACAAAATATCTATGTTGCAGTATTTGTTTAAAAAATAATAAATTAAATCACCATAAACTCAATTTTCCACAACTGTTGATTGAAAACAATGTTTTCAGTGTTAAATATTTTCGTGGTTACTAGCGTTCGAATATTTGTAAATAAATGAAGGAAAAATGTCGCAACTTATAAAAATTTAAAGCAATTTCATGTCGGCAGGACTCATAAGACACACAGGATAACAAAAATATTGAAATATCTCAGGTGGTATCCCACTGAAAATTGTTTTCAGAATTGAATATCTTCACGATTATTAATTGATAAATACTAAACTTGAAATGTTTGTAAATTAATGAGGGAAAGATTTCAAAACCTTGAAATTGGTAAATATGGTATTTAAATGTAAAAGTTTCTGATCATACAATACTTTGTAAATTATTTTTAGTATCACATATTTTCATGATTAGTGATGTCGAAATCTGAGACTGATAAAAAAGACATCAGATATATTATCACTTCAATTAAATTCAACAATAAATATTCTGGTAATTATCAATTAATGACAGGATGTAAAAATATTTGTAAACACGCCGCCTATAGTTTCTTGGTGGCAAAAAATATTTGAAATAATTATTTTCCTCTTCTTTGTCCTTTCGAGCGTCGGATTTGTATTACCCTTTTTTCTATTGTACCCTATTTTTTGTCACAACTTTTAGTAATTACTTTCACATATTTAAATTTTCTGTAATCGTTTGAGAATGATACGAGGGCTGTGCCTGAAACGAAAATATGGCAAAAAAAAAACAGCAAACAATAAATCAACACCGCAAAAAAAACAAAGAAACATGACTGACAGTAATGAGTGATGTTTTTGGTAAGTTGTAAAGAATGTTTTGGATGAAACCAATTTTATTATTACGTAGACTGACACGTTAAGGATACGTGAATTTACTGTTACCTGGCGATTATTAAAATATCAAGTATCGTAGAAACCTTACATTACGAGAAGGAAAAGTTGATGCGTGTCAGTTACATATAATCACCGGGGCAGAGGGTGCACAACCCTTCGCAATGACTCAACTAATTAATATTCACCATTTTCTGACTAACACAGGTAATAATAAAATTTATTTGCGACTCCTATTCTGGCACGCGATTTTCACTTTTTCTTGGGGCAAGGTAAATATTGAACGTGTCTTTTGACCGAAAAGTTTGTAGGTGTGAGTTTTAACGAGCACATACCTTGCCGGGGCACGTTTTCAAACCGACACGACCCCCGATGGACGCTATTTAAAAATTCCGGTGGTAGCGTGTCAAATGCACCAGTTCTTTCAAATGAAAAAATATTTCTCCATTAAACGAGCACACGTCACATAAAAATTTCATTTTCAAAATTCCTTTGCGTAAGACTGCGAAGCAAAATTTTTTGCTTCTTGAAAGAGGGGGGGTCGCGTAAATAAATAACCTGTTTTTTTAATTGTTTGATTGGAAGGGGACCGCCTTGTATTAGGTAATTATACACTTCCAAAACCGCTGATTGTTTCCGTATCAAACCATTTTCAGAAAAAACGTTCATTTTTGGTAAACTTACCTTTGGCGAAAAGTTGTCTTGCTTAAGCCGCTTCAAGGTTCGACTTCTTTTTACATTTTAATTACATTAATTTTATTGATTTTGTAAGTTTAAATAGGCAAAAAAACTCGGTTTCAATGACTTTTAAAAATATAATACAGCGGCTACGTAAAAAAGTCAATACGCAGTCTTTTTGTTTAATTTAAAAGAGTTCGGCGACAATAAAAATAAAAAATAATGACATTAGAAACTAACAAATTTCTGAGAACACAAAAACTTGTAATTTTATGTCACTTTCACTATTAACGCGATTATCTAATTGCAACATATTAAACCGCATTTTCAAAATATTTTCGTTTGTATCTTGCAAGTTTTGTTGCGACAATTGTGTAAAAACCCCAATGACATGTTGATGTAATCAAAAACTGTTAAACTGTAAAAGTGATTATAATTGCCACACGACACTACCGATCACATTTTCCACACAATTCCAAATTTACGGCGACTTCCTATTTTCTATTTTTCTTTTTTTTATGCAAGATTGACTTCTAAAGATTTTTTTTTGAGAACATGCTCAACTGTGACAATTAAAAGCACTTATTAATAAAAAGAAGGTGTTACACTGTGGTCACGTTTTCATTTTATCTAAATCTACCTTCAGGGGTTACACGGAAGAAAATGTAAGCTGCTGATCAACAAAGTTGGTCCACTATTAAAAATTTTAAATTAAACTTGCTTTGTACAAAACAAATGATTTACCTTTTACTTAGATTAAATTGTTGTTGATAATTTTTCGTTTAAAAAAATAAATCGACTTCCTCTTTCTCCAACCAATTTCCTTACTCAAAATATGATATTTTTCAGGGAAACAAAATCGGTCTTGTTTAATATTCAAGGATTATGTAAATTCGCCGAGGATTTGTGATTTTTGAGCCACGGGGGTTGTTATCGATTACTATCTTATTGATACTGTTTTGATCCCGTTATCATAATTTGTCCACGAACGAGACTCTTTGGCGACACCGCCGCTGCAGGTCTCGAAGACCGGATTGTAAAAGGGTGTGGCATTAACAGGTGCGTCTACTTAAATCTAGCACCTACATATGTATTATTCTTCACGGCAACATAAGCAAATGTTTATTTAGTTGTACGACTGTCGTGTAAAAAAACCGTTATCGCGACGATTGCAATTGAACTTTTTCCCGATTCATCATTCTAATGACTTCCTGATACTAACTTTTTGCATCACAATAATTTTATTCCGACGTTTATTTTTTCGCCCACCGTTCAGACGTGCTGTTGCAATCGTAAAAGTGCAGTTTGTTTTAGATTCAATTTATTTTAATACATAATACGCCTTCGCACCTCTCACGACAGCCACCTTTAACAGTTGAGATGACTCACAACAAATCCAGTCCAGACCAAATTGGCCACTTTTAAAATAGATTATCAAATAAAATCTAGTCTTACTATAGGTTTCACCTTGATTTTGTCTTCATTTAATGGCGATTTTTCACGGACAACTTTTTTGCTGTCGCTGTTTCAAACTGGATGAGCTTTCGTTCAACAATCCCATTTATCTCTTAAAATGGAAATTAGCCATTTTTCCAGCGCGATTAATTTCATTAATAACAAACAAGGAAATAACCCGCGGAAGAGGAGCAAATTGACGGATAATGTTAATATCTGAAATACTATTATCATATCTGCCACAACGCAGGAAACGAATGACTGGTGCAATTTTAACGATAAAAACTATGAAGGAAATATTAAAAATTTCCTTTTAATCATTAACATTTGCTGCTTCTTTTTTGTACCTAAGTCGCTTCCCGGCAGTTCATAACATTAAACTTGATGTATATTCGAAAAGAAACGGAACGTTTAATTGGCCATCAGCGATGCAAGACAAGACGTGGTGTCCGGTTTTTTGTGTGGCCACGGGGATCGGCAAAAAAAGCTGTTTCGTAATATTAAAAACTACCAGGTTGCGTGATTGAAGGTTTCCCCCCTATTAATAGTGAGGGTTAATCCGCGTCCTTACCACCCGTATTTAAATTTTAGATGCTCGTATACAAACAATAAAACAGGGGGGTTCTTTTGAATGCTCCTTTTGTTCCATTGCCACTGCGCCACTACAAAGTTTATCGTTTATTATCGTGCCGGGTTGCTTTAGTAGACGAATCGAGATTTTTCATTGACTTAACGACACGTAAGGAGCCATGTTCAACATTGACACAGTCGCAGTATCTTTGGAACAAGCAAAATCGGAGTGCACTGTATTATCAGTTATCTCGCGCTCTCAAACTTCCAACTTCCTAAGAACCGTATTCCCAGTTGTTTCTTCAGCCAAGTGCTTGCTTGAAAAGCAGGTAAGCGACATTCGTTACGGTTCGGACTAAATTTTCCAGTAAATGCTCCTGTCAGAATTGGTAGTACAGTAGTACCTCGCAATAACGGCGCTCTTAAATCTCCGTCCGCGATACTCCCTACGTAGGGTCGGACGAAGAAGTGACATACTCAAAATAAAAATATTTGTATTTCAAATTTTATATCTCTATTTCTTTTTCAGTTGTAAATCGTACGTACTAAATACAGTATACAGTAGAGCGTCGATTATCCGAACGTCAATTATCCGAATCGTCAATCATCCGAATGACGATTTGATTTATCCGAACGTCAATCATCCGAATCGTCGTTAACTTTGCCATTACATTACATTATAATGTGATTGAAATATTATTTGTTGTTCTATAATTTTGAGCGTTTTAGTGCTCATAAACTATGACTGTTCGGTCATCCGAATTTTTGATTATACGAACGGTAGTCGGTCCCAATTAGTTCGGATAATCGACGCTCTACTGTATTTGTTTTGCGAGGAATACGATGGTGCAATTAAAAATCGATTTGCTCTAAGATTGACAGAGATAGAAAAATATAAATCGAGAAAATCGCCGTAGCTCCGTTAATACTGGAGCAACTCAATTGATTCTTGTTCCATCGTTTCCGGCAGGAAAAGTTATCCTAGCAAGGGAAAAAAAAGAAAAGAAAAAAAAAAGAAAAAAAAAGAGAGAGAAAAGGCCAAACCAAGGAAAACACTTTTTTTCTTTCTTGCTTAGAGCGTCAAATAAACATGTAAACTTATGTATTTTTTTGCGAGGAACACGATGGTGCAATTAAAAATCGATTTGCTCTAAGATTGACAGAGATAGAAATCTTAAACCTAAACTAACATAACCTAACCTATCTTAACCTGACCAAACTGGGTTTATCTTTTCGTGTTTCTCTTTCGGGGATATTTTGAAAATTTTTACACTGTTGAGGTTATGTTGTGATTATTTACCTGTTCTAAATAAACAATTGCACTGTTAAAAAAAAAAAAAAAAACATTGACCTGAGCACACCTTATGAAAATGTCCACTGCAATTTGCATGTTTTTTTTTTGACCAGAGAGTTATATAAAAATGAAAACTTATGTACAGTAGAGCGTCGATTATCCGAACGTCAATTATCCGAAACGTCAATCATCCGAATGATGATTTGATTTATCCGAACGTTAATCATCCGAATCGTCGTTAACTTTGCCATTACATTACATTATAATGTGATTGAAATATTATTTGTTGTTCAATATATGTTTATATTCTATCATTTTGAGCGTTTTAGTGCTCATAAACTATGACTGTTCGGTCATCCGAATTTTCGATTATACGAACAGTAGTCGGTCCCAATTAGTTCGGATAATCGACGCTCTACTGTATATTTAAAGGTATCATTGTTTATAGCTAGTGTTATTGCACTTAATTAGTATCTACATAGTATACTTCATCGAATATGAGTTGAGGCGATGTTGTAAAAGCACTTATCTCGGCTTAAAGTTATAAAACTGCCATGTAGGTGGGAATTGTTACTGGACGTATTCAGATAAAAATTTGGATACTCGAAAATTTGTACATTTTTTAAAAGAATAAACCCTTCGGAAGTTAACTGTTTTTAACTGAAAGTTTCCTTTCAATTTTAGTTCGTTTAAATTCTGTAAATAGATATTTTAAAGTTACTGATTCCAAGTACGGTACTGTTCTCCGTATTAGCTGAGTAAGCTACATTCCAATCTTTTGTTGCGATAACTAGTGTAAAATCGTTTATTCCTTATCTTTTACAACATGGCCCCAACTCATATTGGATGGAGTATACGTAGTTTTGCTTGCAGGCCTTCTCGAAGCACAAAAAAACCTTAATTTACTTACCAGTGTTTTCACTTAACGACGAGGGTCCGGTCCCGATTACGCCGTTATTGCGAGGTGCTACTGTACATGATCGTTTATACCACTATCATGATTTTAAGTTTAAAGAACATTTCCACGAAGCGCATGTTACTGTTGAACATGTTTTCAATTTTTTTAAATTGCTAAATGAGAGATAATTTTGATTTATTGGTTTTTTGAATTAATGGCCATTTGTGTTACAGTAACAACTAAATTTTTAGAAAACACTAGGTTAAAGTCACTGGACCTAATTCGCATGTGTATTTATCAACACACATTTCACTTATCAAATTTGCTTATTGTAAGTCTTAACAGATTGCAAATAGTTATAATAAAAAAAAAAAAAGTGTTACGTATCTAATTACAAAAAAATGGAGACAGTATTTTCGATAATTTATTAAAAATACCGGATTTTATAATTGAACATTTACAACACACATAGTAGAAAATTTATTTACTCAGAAATAATTTGGCTAATCATACATTGGGGAAAATAACAACCGTTTGTTCTATTGTAATAATCCGGAGTTAACAAAGTAAATTATTATAACTATAATAATGGATCATAATTATAATAACAATCTTTGGTAAAAACTAAACATGGGGCCACCATGAATAAATTACATTAGTAGTTGCAGTTTGAAATTGTGAAAATCGGTAGCTATTTTCAGAGATCGGGACTTAATGTTATCAGAATTACAAATCTAGCTTAATTTTAATCAAGTCTTAATTGCACTTAGCATAATGCCTTTGTTAAAAATTTTTCTACAAACTTCAACTAAAAGTGCACATATTGATAAATATTAACATTAATACCCGTGTGCCTAGTCGCAACTAAAGATGATATGCCTAAGAATATTATTGAAAGTGAGAAAATTGAATGTTTACGATGAGCAATTTTGCAATTGTATCACAAAAGATGATTTATAAAAATATCCACAATAATTCCATACAAACATTTTTTAGGCACTTTTCTATTTATTACAGAGAATAAATAAATTCAAAAAGGAATTAAAGTTAAAATTAAATAGTCAAAAACTCAACACAAATTTCGATCCAAGATCATATCATAGTATCACAGTTAAGAACTACAATTATCATTCTTTAACTATTATTAACTGTTTATATGTTATATAAACTGGACCCATTTTTCAAAAAGCATTTGCAATTAAACATTACAAAACATATAACAAAATTTTAAATAACAAAATAGGTAAGCATAAATACTTCTATAGTATTATCACAGAAAAGAAACGAACTTACCTATCATGAATACCAATTATTTTGGCACTGCAAAGAAAAAGAAATATACATTTTAATACTTATTTATTAAACAAGGGTAACTAAACTTCCGAATGAAATGAATTTTAAGCGTCCGATAAAATAAAAATCAATTGGACTCACCAAACTCTCACACGTCTTCAAATTCATCATACAAATAGTTGTATGAAGGGTGCTTCTGGTAATCTCTTGGCTCGCCATGAATCAAGGATTGGATGACCCAGGTAGCCGAGACTAGAGCAACTCCTTTATCAGCAGACGAATCTAATTTAGGGTCACGAAACCCGCTTTCAACAACAATAACATCAGTTTGATCGCTATTTCCCATGAATTTACTGGTGGTAGCTCCAGCAGAGATACAGATTTTTGACCAGAATTTGTAGAACTGTTTGTCGGCTAATTGTGCAATCTTGATGCGAATTCCGTTGAAAGGCTTGTCCGTTTTCCTTTCAAACATGTTAATGAAGCATGACTGTTCAATTGACCAACCAGCCGGTAATTCTTGCAATGGCAAACGTTTTTGCTTAATACAGCAGTTGACAACCCATTCGTGACAAATCAATTTGATTCCCATGGCCAAACAGTGAACGTAGCGAGTAGTTAAACATGGCCTCCAAGAAACCAAATAAGTGTAGTGGTATTGATTCTTGGGAATTTCGTCGAAAGATCGATAAATGACGCCACCACCGCCTCGTATTTGCATCTCTAAACGATCTTGCACGTAAGGAATGGTAGTGAACGGGTAATCTTCACAATCGGTGGCAACTTCTTCATTGTTGTTATGTAGTACGTTGCGACTGCCACATGTTAACAAGAAGTTCAGGCCCTTGAACCAATTGCCGGTATTACTTAATGGTCCAACGATGCTGTCATCAATCTTATTAGTTGATTTCGGTACCTTCCCGATGACATTCTTCAATTTAATGTTAGGATTTAAATTTTGTTGGAAATGCATTTCCAAATCGCACCCGGTGACCACCGAAGAGGGGCGTTTTTCACTCACAGGAGACCCAGAGGTATCGTCATCGGTTTCCGAATACTTATACAGTTTTTTAGGGCGTTGTACGCCGGAGGTGCAAGGGCTGTCGGTCCTCAAGTGATTACTAGAGCGAGTTGATCTAATTGGAGAAACGCTCATATTGCTACAATTGACATCCAAATTGTAAGCTTTGCGGATCTGTTTGGCTTGATGTTCAGTTAAGTATATATTGTTCGCGGGAATAATAAAATCCCCTTTATCGGTGACCACAGTATACATGAAGCTGGCCTCATCATTATTGCACTGAGTAACGATTCCAGGATAATATTTGCCGTTATCGCAATTTGTAGCCATAACCTTCTGCCCAACCAACAAGTCCATGGCGTTGAGAATAACCTGTTCTTCGGTCACCTGGCGAGTGCTACCATCTAAAAACTCGACAAAACAGCGGTCATTCGCTTTCATAATCATCTGCCCGGCGTAGTATTTGCGATCCTGCCATTTGGCAAACACAAAAGTACCGTCACCGCTAAGGCGGACATAGGATAATGCCAAGGGAGAGCTAGGGGTGGTCTCTGGAGAGGTTCTTATTCGTTTCTTAACGGGCTCATATTTGCTCCTGATAGTTTCTGCCCGCTTCTTTGTCGGGTTGAATGGTGTTAGAGAGTCGCAGGATAACAAGGAGGAACTGGCTTGGGAAGTCATTTGAAATGTTGTTAAGAAAGTGCCAGTAGCATTTGAACTACCTTTACTGTTCTTTTCAGCTGGAGTTTCAGGAATCAGTTTATCAAAACTATCGAGAATTTGATAAAGCAAATTAGAATTCTCCCAGCGGTTTTTCAAATCTCGTATGCGTTCTTCGGATAAAGGCACCCCAGCACCTCTGGCAATCAAGCGCTTCAACATTATACTTCCGCTAGAGCTACCTGTTGAACTGGTACCGCTCCCTTCAGAGGCCATGGATATGCGATTTATCACCCCAGGAGGAGGAGGGATATATGACATGGGACAGCAACTAATCGGAGATGTGGTTTTAGACACATCTCCAAAATTAGTCGAGGAACTAGACTGTTGCTCAGTACCGGTGTTGAGGCTCAGGTCCGGTGTGCGATAACTTTCTTTAATCGATTCGCAAGACACGCTCAGTATTTCACCGCAGTTAGCCGAAGTGCGCTTGAGAGCCATTTCAACGTAGAGGCGAACACATCTTACAGCGGGAAAAGTTCTAATCTGCTGGTCAAAATCCTGCTCAGGATTCAACTGAACCCTTTTTGAGGAAAGTCCTCTAGGGCTGTTTAAAGATAAGTCTTGCAACTGAGGGGCAATAAATTGTATATCATCATTATCAATTTTTTTATCGTTTTTTAGATTCGAATCGGTCTTAACGGTGTCTTTTTTAATCCCACCGTTACAATTTGACGCGTCTGTTGCTATCTTCTTGACGGCATTACTCGGCCCGCCGCTTGCATTGTCAGGCGCGTCCAAAGTAATAGTAACACAATCGTCGGTATCACTGGAACGATAATGCGATTACTTTGAATAATGAAAAGATGGCGAAACCTTACCACAAAATATTTTGAGGGGCAGATGCACCAATCAGAGGGCATCTCAACTTATCTGGAACATAATTAACGTTATGTAAAGAGGTATTCAGCAACACGAACGTGAATTGAAACGTACCATTAGCTAAATATTTATCGTCGCGATCAGATTCCATATTTGCAACTTTCGTTTGAAAGTTCTCAGTGTCCGAACCGGAACCCTCAGAAGAATAGTCAGAATCTCCACGCGCTACTTCCCTCGGCGGTTTACTATTTTCTTCATCAAATTTAGGTTTCCCTACCATAACCTCAATTACTACTTGAAAAATTGTTACAATTTAATACATTACCTGACATAATTTCGGAAAATGATTAAAAAATGACTATTAATCTGCCAACGAATGAATTTATGGACATAACTATGCACATTTATTTCGGCAAGAAAATGAATATGGCACACTGATCATAAAATTATCACTAATAAACCCGCGATTTCTAAACAACATGAAGTTGTGCTTTTAGTGTATTTTTACGACACTACCTTCACACGAATGTGCGATGGCTACAAACTAACCTCTAAAACTGATCGCTGCTACTTAATCGAGTACAAACAAGAGCATAACTATATAATTAAGCAATGAATCGGCGAATAATCAAATTATCTTAGTTTAGTGCCTAAATTTACACACGACACTAATTTTTCACAATGATTACTTTATCACAACGTTTAAAAAAGCAACAAGAACAAACCTTACCAAACAATAGGATATCAATCAGGGACAGACTTTTGGCCAGAGAAGTACAAGAGATGACGCAACTACTCCCGAGCAATTGCACGGTTACTTTCGATAACGTTAACGTCTTGAGTTCCTTTATTTTAAATGTTAACCCTGCGGAAGGTTTTTGGCAAAGTGGATGTTTCAAGTTTTCTGTTGAAGTAACTGAGGAATATAATATGGTTGTAAGTAACAACATGCGATTGTCAATTGACGTTACTATCGTATTTCCTAGCCACCTGTTGTAAAATGCCTTACTCGACTTTGGCATCCGAATATCAGTGAGACCGGAGAAGTGTGCCTTTCTTTACTTCGTCAACACAGTGTCGACGGACTGGGATGGTCGCCGACCAGAAGACTGAATGATGTAGTGTGGGGCCTTCATGCTCTTTTTACCGTACGAGTTCTTACATTTTAAGTGGATTTGTTCTGATTGTTTATTTGCAGGATTTATTAAATTTTGATGATCCGTTAAATATAGAAGCAGCAGATATGTACAGAAGTAGCAAAGAGGAATTTCAAAAGAAAGTCGGTGAATATGTAGGTTTATTTGCGAAAAATTTGTAATTAAGATATTTCTGATATTACTATAGTGCATTTTAAAGTGATTACATTTATTTTAAACTTAGATAAGAAATGACACAGTTTACAGCAATACAAAGTACAGTGTGCTATTATAAGATGGATTTGTAACCAAGTATTTCAGACAATTTTATCGTTCTTTTATATATTAATGCTCATTGTCACCGTAAACTAAATTGATTGTGATTTTAATTCAGTTTTTTAACGTTTGAATTACTTTAGTTGCAAATATCATTGTGGTGTTTCTAAACAACTGCAAACATTTTTAAGGGGTTTATTCCAAGAGTTTCCGAACCAAGCGTTTGCTCATACAATAAGTAAGTCACCTTACCTTACCTTATGGTCTCTTTAAAAAATTATTACCAGTGTTTTCTAAGAGACCTACTATTTTTTTTTTTAAACTTTAAACCTAGACCTCGTAGGGCATTGGTTCAAATGAACTTTTTGCCTTCGAATAAGCCAAGGAATCGCCTCCGGATTTTTTTTTGATGTTGTTTAGGACCACTGTATATACAGGTGATTTTAAAATGTTTCACCAAATTACATGAAAGTTTTATCTGTGGTGCTTCCTTGCATGGTCAAAGTTTTTCCGTATGCAAAGATGCAGACATTATAGCAATCAATAGCAGATTGAATCATTTTAAATTCTGCTAATTGGTCGTCCATTATATTATGATTGTCAACTTTTCTTTAATGATTTAAGATTTTCTATAAACCAAATTTACGCTTTTTTGCAGGTGAGACTGAATTTTTAGTAATTTTCGTGTTGTTGCAGAAGCTGATAGTTTTTGCAACAGTTGTAAGAGATTTGCTTATCTTCACAGTTCTTCGTTTTCTTACGATATTTCGTCGGGTTATTGCAGAAACTCACTAAGTTACATTTGACAAACTAGAAATCTCTAAGTAACTTAGTCAATTGTTGCCTTGTAAAATCACTCCAATTTGCACTTAATGATAAAAACTAGTCAGTTTGTTGGTTTCAGAGACCTCAAATGCACTTAAGAAGTTTTTGCGCTGGTACAGATGATCAAAACAATCACTTACTTACTTTAAACTACAAAATGAAAAAAATGTAGTTAATGACTATTTGCAATAACCCGACGATTTGCTGTAGAAGTACTTGGTTGAGCAGGCGCTAAATTTGATCTTTTCTTTATCCTTCCTTTCCTTTTAGTGATAGGAGGAACCCAGCAAATTGTCTTACAAGGGCTACATATACCCATGGTCAAACGGATTTCGCCGTACTTATGCAGGTAAGTAGTACTTATGGAACAATAAAAAATGCTAAATGGATAGAGTGCGCTTCTCAAGTCTTCTCGAGAAAATACGCTTAAAAGTTTTCCGCGATGCATAAATACTGCTACAGTAGAGGTGCGATCAAGCAGCTCAGGTGGCGAGACGTAGTAGGCGAAGAGCTACGGACCTGCAGGTCGTGTGTTTGTATCCAGCCTGTTCTTTAATTTTTTTAAACTTTTTTTTGCAGTAACAAAGTATTGCAGTTAAATATGTAATAATGCTCATGAAATAGGTGGCTTGTAATGTACTAATGTTTCTTTGTTTTAAAAGTAAAAAAATACATACAAACAAGAAATCAGTGAATTAGTCGTCTTGTGTAGGAGTACATGTTGTGGTGTGATAATTATCAAAGAAACAAGAAAAACATAATAATAATTTGCACCAGGAACAAATTATAAACCCAACTTTGTTACATATAATAGTGTTGACACAACAACTTTGTAAACAAAAACTCACAGTTCTCACAGTTTACACGTTAGAGGCAAGCGGCCTTGATGGAAGTCGACTGCACCTAAATGTACACGATTTTTTTAGCAACTTGATTTTTGCTTCATATCATAGGCGTCCTAAAAAAATCAGCCAAATATTATTTCACGAAAGTCACTGGATAAAGCCAGCTTTAATCTATGGAAAAATAGGGAAATTTGTGTCAAGTATCGTGCACATTTCGGTGGCCGCAATAGTACATATTGTATAAATTAATTGCGCCGCCTATATGGATGCAAATATATATTTTTATTATATTAACATACTGCAAGCAAAATGTCCGAGGAAGCCACCGATTTCGTGGGCATTATTACATATTTAACTGCAAAAAAAAAGTAAAAAAAAATGCAAGAACAGGCTGGATACAAACACACGACCTGCAGGTCGGTAGCTCTTCGCCTAGTACGTCCCGCCACCGGAGCTGCTTGATCGTACCTCTACTGTACCGGCATTTATGCATCGCGGAAAACTTTTAAGGGTATTTTCTCGAGAACGCTTGAGAAGCGCACTCTATCCATTTAGCATTTTTCATTGTTCCATAAGTACTACTTACCTGCGTAAGTACGGCGAAATCCGTTTGACCATGGGTATATGTAGCCCTTGTTAGAGTTTGAAGAAACATTTTACAATGACAGGGAAATTGCAACACCAAGAAGGGGTGCGAATTTTTTTACTAAACTTGGCAGAATGTATAACTACTCAAAGGTAACAATTAACTAAAATTGCAAAGAAGACGAGCAAATTTTTATTAATAATGCGCTGGGCCGCCCCTATTAGTTTCACACTCCTTCATTTTTGTGACATTGATTTCAGTAGGGTATGGTGTTCCAAGCAACCTGCAATTCATGCCGGAGAGCTTCTAGTGTTGCTGGGGTATTCGCTAAGTTCATCAATTGGCGAGAAGTTGGGAGATCTGCCTGACTAGCAAGATATTAACATGAGCCTCTTAGAACCGGTTTAGAGAAGTTCTCGCTATGTGGGAACTGGCATTATCCTGCTGCAAAACTGGGTCTTTGAGCTGCTGAATATAAGAAAAAAATTCGGGGTTTCACCACCTCGTCAATGTAACGTTTGGTGTTCATCAGTTGAGACCTACTCCTATATGCTATAGCATCCCATACCATAACTTCTGCGGCTCGGTGCATACTCCTTTCAATAGGAGTGGTGTAGGTTGCGAATGAACTGAAACGTGAGAGACGTTTTTGCCAAGGTTGGTCAAAGAATTCGCTATTTTCAAGTCATGTAGATATGTAGGTATATGTATGTATGGATACATGTGAAAAGCTCGCAGAAACTATCTAATTGTACATATGCTGTATGGGGATGAAGCACCAAGATTTAATTTTAGCTTTATTTTGATACCAGTGTTAAGAGGGCCACTTGAGAAGCAAGATTCACAAGATGGCGCCACCGTATTAAAAGTGTCAATTTTGTAAAAGCTTTTTTCATTAACAAGCTTTTTTATATAAAAAACTAGTGGTGGATATAAAATATAAAAGAATGGTCTAGGTATAGACATAAATTTGCCATGGAAAAACTTGAAAAAAGTATTTATTAAAAAATGGCACACTTTCCGATGCTTTTTGACTTAAATACTGACAAATGTGATTAGATAATGTACGAGTATACTTATGATTAATGCTTCCAGGGTGTGATCAGCAAGATTTTCTTTACTTTTAACAAAAAATTCAAATATTATTGGAAGTTTGACATTTTTGAATAAATACTTTTCTCAAGTTTTTCCATGGCAAATTTATGTCTATACCTAGATCATTTTTTTATCTTTTATATCCGCCACTAGTTTTTTATATAAAAAAGCTTGTTAATGAAAAAAGCATTTTACAAAATTGACACTTTTACTACGGTGGCGCCATCTTGTGAATCTTGCTTCTCAAGTGGCCCCTTATGTTTGAAGAGATTTTCTTGAATGATTAGAAGATTCAATTAAATGTGTATACAGTAACATAAATTGCAGGCATTTTATTTAATTGTACTTATTTTTAACTTAGCAATTTCCAGCTTGTAATTACTGTAAATTGCCTTACACTGGAAAAGATAGCAACACATCAGGATTAAATAATCACTGTAAATAATTGTAATTACATAAATTAATTTTTAGACGTATTCATTGTTACATCATTTTTAATTATTATTTGGAATAAGTGAAGATAAATAAAGATAAATATTTTTTATTGAACTTCGAATTGAATTTTTTCTCAAAACAGAGGAGTCGGTGGATATTGGAACCGGTTGAATTTTTGGCAATGGTGAAACTACTATTAATACATGTATTTGAGATTTATTTCATAATTCACAAAATTTATAAAATGTTCACTTTCACAACAAATGTTTTCATCCAATTTAGTAAAAGGCAAACATTACTAACTTTTATTTTTTTAAACAGTCTTAGGCTTCATTTTGTTAATGGGTCTACATGTTTATCATTTTTTTTATGATTTATACAGTATGTATACTCTTAATTTTCAACGAAC
The DNA here is from genome assembly GCA_949768715.1 of Dascillus cervinus. Taxonomy (NCBI): domain Eukaryota; kingdom Metazoa; phylum Arthropoda; class Insecta; order Coleoptera; family Dascillidae; genus Dascillus; species Dascillus cervinus. Next base: position 6,150,835 of record OX458323.1, read on the forward strand.
CAACAAAAGAAATATATTTAAACACAATATATTGAAATTAATGTGTACAAATAAACAATGGACAAGCTATTAAATTATCCATATGCTTCATTACAACTTATAATTAATATTTCCAATCCATGAAAATAACTAAACATAAATCTAGGAATTTAAAAAACGTAAAAAATTATTTTTGCAACATCCACATCTGATTAATTAATTTATCAATCAGCACTTACAAAAAAAAGGATTAGAAAGATAATCAATTGCAAATAAAATATAGCATTTTTTTTATATAAAAGAGTAAACAAAAGATGATTCATTATTACCAAATCACCTGTACAAAAATATTCTTTCCAATTGGTTGCATTAACAATTTTTCAATTTTCCAACAATAAAACAACTTATCGATACACCATAATGATACATATGAAATTTATGTTCACAAGTCTTTCAAGGTAAGATTTATTCATTCTATCCCACTAAATTATTGTTAACTTTATAACTAATTACATTAAGATTTAACATTAAAAAAGGAATAAACATTATACAGTTAGATATACAATTATAATATGAAAATATATTTTCCCAAATTCTCTATGCCTAACGATTATTTCTTATAAAAAATTTTCTCAAAAATTACACATAATTCCATTCTGGCGCATGTTTATCTTATTCGTTCAAAAAAATTTCAAAACAATATTTGGATTTTTAAATTTTTATAATTTCACAAAATTTTACAATCAATTAAATAACAATAGAAATGAAAGAAACTGCAGTATAATCAAGCAAAATGTGAAAACGTACCTACTTTAAATTTGAACTTGCCCTTGAAATTTCCGGGAAGCCACTGAGTGAATGTGATTAAGGCCTCAGGTTATTCAAAAACTAAAGCCGCCGATGCGTAACTAACCGAAGAGTCGTTCATGTTCCGACATTGATTTGATTGTGCATATTTTAAAAATTTCAAGCTTGCACTGGTGCCGCGATCGTTCCTTAAAAGCTCTTGAATAGCCTTTGAAATCAGACCAGTTAGCAAAGATCAATTCATCGTGGGATAATACCTACCTGCAAAAGTATTCCGATCGGATGTCTCCCGCAAATGGTGTTTCCGTATTTCTTTAAATAGTTCGTAAACTCGGTAGGATTTAAATTTTCAATAATGTTCATACCCTGGAGGAAACAAAATTTTTTCATCTCATATTTTCTGTAAATCGATTCTTAAGAGACAAAATATGGAATTTTCTGGGCAAATCGTACTTACAACTCTATCTAATCCCTCAATTGATTGATAAATATTTCCATAAGAACGATCATAATAAGTGTAACGGAACCTTTGTCCCCAATGGCAAAAGTCTGAAGATATCACAAAGAGATTTTGAGGATCAGCTAAATAACTGGATAATATTCTACCATAACATGCTTCCCTTTCAGGACTCAACGACCCAACTAATATCGGGACTATAGTAAATTGATTTTCATAGCTACAAACAAGGATTTCGTTAACACTTTCCATATCACAAAGAAAAACATTTTTTCCCGTTATTGTGGCATGGAAATTAAATTACATGTTAAGAGTAGCACAAAATCTTCAAAAGAGCCTTGTGATACTGTCCAATTTTAATTTTATTTATTCTAATAAAGAAACAATTCATGCAAGGTTTTAAAAATGCGATAGGTTTCCAATTGTAAACAAATTTAAAACAAAACTTACTTTTCCATCACCTTAGCGATATATGGCAAATGCATTTCTATACTATGCTCGTTTTCATCAGTTTCTAGGTCCATCCATTCGAACTGTCCGCTCGTTTCCAAATCTGCATTTACTGGAAATTAAAAAAATGTAAAACCTTGAAACCACAAATAAATTGCAGCAACCTTGTTGATCCACCTTCAGATCGTAAAGAGGTGTTCGGTATTTTTGAGCAAGTGTTAGGGCACAGCCTGACAGTCGCACGTGATGGGAAGGCCCCAATACGAACACCCTCCTCACCACAACAGGACTGACTTGACGGTACGCATGTCCTCCGCAAGCTCCACAATACTGATATCCGGCATGCCTGCATTAAATGCGTTAAATTTGTTTAAAATATAAATGAATTTAACTTACGGTGCTATAATTGCTCTCGCAGGGCCATGACTCAAGTCCGCTTGGTTTAGCCAGTAATCTAGCTGCCTCGATAATTCGGGGCCTAGAATTACAAAATTTAATTAATGAGGTCATTGACTCGTCCAATAAATAGTTTTGAACAATGAAACTCTTGAACAGCTGATTTTCTCAAACTTACCTGCATCTGTATACCAACTTCCGGCATGGGCTGCCCTTCTGATGACCATGATGAGCGTCTTCTTTTCGTAATTGAGAATGCAAATAATCAAACAGAAAAATGTACGTGAAGATTAATAAAGATGCAGTGCTTGCACGATGAATTAGGATTTTTTTTATTTGTTACTACGCTAAAATGCGCATGCGTATAAGTAACGCATGCGCTGTAGCTAAAGTTAAAATTTTCAATTACCGAAGTATTGTAGGTTTAAAGTTACTGCTATAAAAATGCAATAAACGCCTGCAATAAAGTCTGCATTGACAGACAGTTCGTAAGTCAATAAACCAAATAATAATTTGTTGTCATAGGTAACATAACCTATAATTTTAGTGTTTTGGCGGTAACATGTGTGTTAGATTTGAAATTAGTTTATTCAGTTCGTTATTTGTGCGTTAAATGAAATGGGCATTCAAGGGTTGTTACCGTTTCTCGAAAAATCATCCAGAAAATGCCACATTTCAGAGTTTAAGGGTTCAAGAGTTGCCATTGATTCGTATTGCTGGCTACACCGAGGGGCTTATTCATGTGCCGACAAATTAGCACGCGGGGAAAACACAAAAGCGTAAGTTAATTGGTTCTCCCAGTTTCTTCTTACTTTTTTCATATTTTAGATACGCTTTTTATTGTTTGAAATATATAAAAATGCTCCAAAATTACAATGTAATTCCTATAATGGTATTCGACGGGCAACATTTGCCTGCAAAATTGTTGACAGAAAAGAAAAGACGTGAGCAACGCACCAGTGCTCGAAAACGTGCCACTGAACTTTTACGTTTGGGTAAAGTTGATGAAGCACGCAATTTGTTTAAAAGATGTGTCGATATAACTCACGATATGGCTTTAACACTAATAAAGGAATGTAGAAACTTGAATATAGACTGTGTTGTGGCCCCATATGAGGCCGATGCACAGTTAACTTATTTGAATATAAAGAACTTTGTTGATTTTGTGATAACGGAAGATTCCGATCTGATCCTTTTCGGTTGCAATAAGGTTGTTACCTTAAATTTCAATCTTCCAATTTTATCCTTTGGTTATTGCAGATTTTGTTCAAGTTGGATTTGCAAGGGGACTGTTTATTAATTGAAACTGACAAAATTTACATTTCAATGAATATGCCCCCTGATCGATACTCTTTTGATAAATTTAGATATATGTGCATTTTATCTGGCTGTGATTATTTAGAATCTCTTCCGGGGATTGGACTCAAGAAGGCCCTTAAATTTGTAAAATTGACTGCTGATCCCAATATTTACAATGTAACCATTTCTTTTTTGATGAAATCAGATATTAATGTTGTCTTAGGTTTTAGTCAAATTGCCTTCTTATTTAAATATGCGCCAGTTGACTGTAACTGAAAAGTACAGGGAAGAATTTATGGTTGCCGATGCTACATTCCAACATCAATTAGTTTTTGATCCTGTTGAGAGAAAATTGAAGCCGTTAACAGATCCAAATACCTGTGGTACAAAACTAGAATATTGCAGAAATGCCGGGAAAATGTTCGATGAAGAACTTGCATTCCAGTTGGCTTTAGGAAATGTTGATCCATTTACTCTCCAACAATTGGATAGTTGGAGTCCTGATAACAAAAAAAAGGTCTGTTGTTTTTTGTTTCGTGTCAAATAGGAACATTTATTTTACCAACAGAAAGAAAATCTCACCAGTATTTGGTCCAAAAGCTACAAGCAGCCGAAAATATTTAATTTTCAGGTGAAGGTCAAAAAAAGTCCAAAAAAAATGCAAACATTCAACAAACCAGATATTATCGAAGACAAGCAATATGATGAGCAGTTTGAAACAGCATTGACGTTATATGCTACAACTGAATCTCTTGTAACAAAACACAAGACTGAAGAAGTAACAGAATCTACCTCACGACCAGAGGAAGCCTTATCTCCAGTATTAAATCGTACAAATCCTTTCTTAAGGTCTGTTAAAAGACTAAGCAAATTTAACAGCACAAAAATAAACTTGGATAATGCCACCACCAGTCAATTTTTTTCCTCAAAAATTAATGATAATTCACCTTCTATTCAAAATACTGTGAATTATTCCACATTAGTAATTAATGATGAAAACAAAAATGAAGAACAATCGGTGATTTGTGAGGAAGTTTGTGCCATTGATGAGATTAAAACTGAAAAATTTAATTTTAAACAGTTTCTATTTAAAGGAAAAAACAAAATTTCTAATGAAGAGAAAAGTAAAAGATGTCATGCTAAAAGTGAAAATGATTCCGATCTTGAAAACTTGACGCCAATCGAAGAGATTTTAATTAATGAGCCAAATAATTTAGTAAGTAATTTAATTCGATTTCTTTCTGAAATTAATTGATTTAGTCCCAGCAAAGTGATAGCTGCAGTGCTGTGGATTGTGAAGAAAAATTGACGAAGCAAGCTAATTTAACAGAATTTTGGTCTGGAGTAAGTTTCTTCTAATCTCATGTGTTATTTTCAATGATTTGCAAAATTTAGCATGCCCGACCCAATTTGAACAAAGCCACATTTGCAGGATGGCATCAAAACAAGAAAAAGAAGTTGAACCATCAGCCAACTTTATTCAATATAGTCAGTAAAATGAAGAAATGACCCTGATTTTAGTGTTACAATGTTTTCTATACAATTCCTTTTGTTTTATATTATTATGATTCTACAAGTTGTTTTTTAATCAAAGAAATAAAATAAATTCTTACATATTTTATTTAATATTAAAAAAAAAAACTAATCTAAAGTTAAAGCCTCCGTCATGCCTTCTCACTTCCCGGTCTCGTACCAAGTTCGGATTGTCGGTGTTGATCGCAGGAGGATCAGAGAATCACTCGAGGTTGACAAAAAAGGATTAATATTGGCCAGAAGATTGTTCTTGGTGTAGGTCGAAGTCGGAAGTCTTCCCATAGTTCCGATAATGTTAGTTCTGATCTTGGTTCCATTCATGGATACTGTCAGACGATTCTTCGGGATGTGGGTTGAGTCGTTGGTATTGAACTTGATCCGATGATTGCACCGGTTGGGATTAGGCTCTCGTTTCTGGCCTTGATTAAAGCCCTAGGGTTGATCAGGCATTCCTGTCACCTATTTCTTCATCAGAATCATAAATTTGTAAGAGGGTCATCATCCGAATTATATGACATTTTCATCTGTTCCATTTTGTAACTTAACAAAATTAAATATCTAAAAAAAAAACAAGTATTCAATTATTTTTTTTATTGTTGGTGTTCACTGACAATGGATTTGAAACAAACCGTTAGATTTATTTAAGTGCCCAATAAGGTGCTTGCTTCTTTATAAACGTAAAATGAATCGTGGAGGAATTAAAAAAAAAATTGCGATTTTAAGACGTCTCCATGTTGTGTGATTTCTTGCAAAATAAAATTTTATCAGACATTATAAATATATTTTTATCTGTAAGTTTTGTAAACGAAATAGGGCTGTACAAATCAACCATTAGGCGCTTCAGTTGTGCTACGCAGTTCTTGCGCATTCGGTACATTGTTGCCAACCGAACTAGCTTGCGTTCTCAATCAAAGACGAGGTGGAGCGTTAGCAACTTGCATCATCAAATATGATTCCAATCGAAAAAGTGCGGTAAGTTATCTTTTGAGAATTCAATTTAGGTAATGTGTAAATAACTTGTGATTTCAGAACACAGACACTCGAACGGCAAAGATCAAGCAAAAAGCAAAAGCACACAAAATAAGTGAAATGGTAAATTTTATTATTGTTGTTGTTAATATTGATAATTTTTTGGGTGCAATTTTCCATCAGGAAAGATCTTTAACCCCAATTGTTGCGGCCCAAAACGTACAAACACACAACGTTAAGAACCTAACCAGCGCTCAATATACAGCTCGCCCGTGTGTATCAGGACTGGGCAGCGTTAATTTGGTCGAATCGGCAATGAAACAGAAGTATGCCAGAAAGACCACGAATGTTAATAGGCAGGAGCAGGCAAGCTATGCAGATGTTCTGAAGTAAGTTATTAATTTTCTCGAGCCAAACATAAATTAGAATGTTGCAGGAAATGTGCCCAGGATTTGCGCAAATTCCCAAATTGAAGTGCAGATGAAGGTTTATATTACATTTGAAGACATTTTTCGTTTTTGTTCCGTTTTATTTGTTTGTTTGTTCGGAACTAAATTTTGATGTTAAAGTTAATAAATATGTATGATATAGTTAAATTTTAAAACTAAAAACAATGTTTTCCAATTTGATTTTTAAAAAAATGTATTTCTGGTATCTTTTCAATTTTGTCGCAGATTTTATCTTTTCATTTTTGTTTGAACTTACTGATATACTTTCTGTTAATTCATCACCGTATAAAAAAACCAGGTGACAGAAGGAGGTGAAATAGAAGTTGGACGTTTTTGCTTGCTTCCAATATCAACGCTAAAATGAAAGCAGCGAAATGTATTTGAAATTAATTAGGTTGGAAATATTAAAACTTTTTAAAGGCACGAATCATTAAATCCACTAAGCTAGGATTGTCAAGATTTTTAAATAAAAGTTGAAATGAAAAATAGAGCATTGCTTGCATTTAAGAAGTCTCAATTTGCCTGAACTAGCCTTGTTAATCGTTGATAACGCCTTGAGTCAAGAAACTATAGAAGAGCTGACTAGTGAGGATGGACAATTTACAAAATTATTTCTTTCACCAAATTGTACAGCACTTTTGCAACCTATGGATAAAAAATGCCATCAAACAGATAAAATTATTTTATCGATGCTTCTGTTTTAAATAATTTTTGTTTGTATACTATTTTGTACTGTCCCACTTCAGTAATCCGAATTATTTACTTATTCGGATCACCGCGGTTTTAATTAGTTCGGATTATCAAGGTCGCACTGTATGGATCTTGCAAAAAATAAATTGATTGTAAAACCAATTTTAAACGTTTCTATCGCCAAGTTTAGCTAGTATAAGGTTAAATCAATCGATTGGGAGCTGAATTGGTCTCAAATTATAAATTGTTTTAAATAAATTGCTAAATTACTTAGAAATTATGATTTGTTTTAACTATTGCTTAATTAAAATTCATAAAAATCTGTCAGAACATTTTTTATTACAATTCTTCTGAATTTATTGATCTATAAAGCTTTTTCCAAAATTTGATCCAAACTGGCTGTTTGAAAACAGACCTGAATAAAAATATCACAACTAACAATAAAATAAATGTAATCAACAACCAGTAAGATCGTAGATTACTCAAATTTGTCAGTTTTTCTTTGTATACGAATAAGTATTTGATTCGTACCATATCACTATCAGTTACAACAAAATATTTTTCAGGTATTTCTCCAGATACACTGCCTTGTATCCTAGATCTTTCCCGGCAATTGGAATCTAAAATCAAGTTTAGAGTAATGGCACAAATTTAAAATCTCATTTCTTAGCTACCTTTGTATTTCACTTTTTCGATGTCATCAATCACCTCACAAATAGCAACGATGCTGTGTTTGTTGCCTAATAATCCGCTATTCCAAGACAAACCAAAAGGAGCATATGTTATGGCTAATAACAGTTCAGTTGTTAAATATATACCTTTACCAAATAATAATTCCTGGAAAGAATGACGATAATTAATTTGAATTAACTTACAAAATCATTTACTTTTGCAGTACTGAAATTTTGCTGCAAACCAAATCTTAAAATGGAATAGAAGTTATCAAGTTGACTTCCGTGATACGCAGTGAATGTTCTTCGTTCGCCCTTTCTATTCCACCAGATTTGTTCTATTTTTGACGGGTAAATAACTTCAAATACAAAATTTGGCTTCAATGATAAATTGATTGATTCCGGCAATGGTATCTGATCCTAAAAAATTGTTAACAATTGAAATTATATGAAGACTTTATACGTACAATGTGAGTTCTCTTTAGAATTGGTTGATCATTCTGAATGAAAAGCCAATGTAATAACTGGATAACTTCCCTCGTACAAACTTTTGTGCCATTTAAAATATCAACTAGCGATGGAATTGATGCTGAAACACTCCTCTACAAAAAAATTGTTTCACCTAATTTAAATGAAATGATCGAAACATTACCAGAAGGTCAACATTCTTAATTCCATCATTAACGTACATGTTTGGATACGGCCTCAAGCATCTATCTACGCGATATGAGCAAAGCGCAGACATAAATAGGCAAAGTAAAAGATCACAGCCAAATACATTTTCTTTCACAACTTTATAAATCTCGTTAAATTTTGCTGTGTCAGTTTGCTCTGAAACGGTCCTTGAAGGAGGATCCATTTTCCATATCATAGAAACAATTCAAAATTTCAAATTTAAATTTTCTGAAATAAAACGTAACCTTCAATTCGTAAAAAATGACAAGTGGATCTTGCTGGGTTGCCAAAATGGACCACATTTGAAGTCTATTTACCGCCAAATGAAAGAGTAAATCCAATTTTTTACTTCATATTCATAATTAGTAAAAGTAACAGTTTCCTGTGCGTTACTTTCTAAAAAAGCGAGTATTTGAAAATTTGAAAAATGCAACAGGTTGCAACGTGGTTCTCGATTGCGCAGTTATCGCGCAGGTATTACATAGAAATTATTTGTTATTATATTAATGTGTGCATGCCGCTTCATTAAACCGTCGTCATTCAAGACCAAGAAACGACAATGAATTAAAAAATTAAATTAGGAACACACATCGATATGCTTAATTAAATTAAATTCCAATATTGAAATAACTTTTTAATAGATTTCAGTCTTTCTATGGTTACATTCTAATTATTTGAATATACATTCCTCTCAATACATTTTTTTTCAATATTTTATGATTTATTATTGTTACTGTACTATTATTTATTTATTATTTATTATTGCAATGACTAAAATAATCAATAAAATATTGTTAAATTATTAAAAGAGCAAGTAGGTTCAGAAACGATTTTAAACAACCCGCTTTTTGTTTAGTTCCTCCTGTCACAATTACTTTGCGTCGGTCGCATGTGATTTCTTTCCCACCCTGGTTAGGTTAGAATAGTAAATATATGAAAATGGACCAAGAGGGTATGTTTTCCTCATTTTTACTTTTTATTTTGTTAGAAATAACAAAAATGATTTTACAGATATATGTCGGGCTATTACAGTTCTCGATGAAAGTATCAAGTACGCTTATTTAAAAGAGGCTAGCTGGAAAAAGAAAAGAATTTCGCTTGAGGCTGAACAAGACAAACTAAAGAAAAAATTGGTTAATTTTCAAAGCCAACAAAATTCAGAACGCGATTGGATCAACCAGAGATATCCGTGGACTGATGAAATTTTTGTTAAGTTGCGAGAACGTTTTCATTTGAAAGATTTTAGATCACAGCAACTCGCAGCTATCAATGCCACTTTGTCTGGACAAGATCTCTTGCTGTTAATGCCAACTGGTAGTGGGAAAAGCTTGTGTTATCAGCTCCCGGCTGTAATCAACAAAGGGTTAACTCTGGTTGTTACCCCGCTATTGTCATTGATGGTAGACCAGCTTTCAAGTTTAAAGGGTTTTAATATCAGCTCTGAAGGGATTAATTCGGCAACGAGCAGGGATAGCAAAAAACGGGTATGTCAATATCTTAGTGAAGGAAAAGGAGAGCCATTTAAGTTGTTGTTTGTTACGCCTGAATGGTTAGTGAAAAGTAAATCGTTTGTGTCCCATCTGCAAAAATGTTATAATGCAGGAAATCTCAATAGGATTGTAGTAGGTAAGTTAACGTATCACAAAAATTATTATTAATTATTTCGTTTAGATGAAGCCCACTGTTGTTCTCAATGGGGCCACGATTTTCGTCCTGATTATAACTTCCTCAGTATGCTGAAATCAATGTTTCCCAGTATACCAATAATGGGCGTCACCGCCACAGCCACACCAAATGTATTATTCGACATACAAAAAATGCTCGATATTCAAGGCAGTATTATTTTGAAAGCTCCCATTAACCGTCCTAATCTCTACTATGAGGTAAGGCTAGATCACAAGTTGCTTTTAAATGCTCCCATTCAATTTTAAGGTGGTGAACAAGGCTGCCAATAATGAAGAGTGTATTAATGACCTAGCAAAATTACTGGAAACCAAGTTCTACAATAAATCTGGCATTATTTATGCAATGACCATTAAAGACTGTGAGGATATTACTAGCGGTTTGCGTAAAAAGGGCATAAAAGCTCGACAGTATCACGCAAGCCTTGACCCTGATTTAAAAACTCATGCGCATGAAAAATGGAAGTCCAATAAATACCAGGTTATCGTAGCAACAATTGCGTTTGGTATGGGGATAGGTGAGCTTACAATTTTTAAATTCTAAATTTCTTTCTTCTTTCTTTATCTCCTTCCTTTTCCCCTTTCGAGCGTCGCATTTGGAATTGGATTTCGAGTTCTGCACTTCCTCCACCCATTTCTTTCATTTTACCCTATTTCTTGCCATATAGTCCAGTAAATTTGTACAACAGGTCGGGTAGTTCTGGTTTTTTGGTATGTTGTGTGTATAGGGGCGCTATTAAGAAGGCCAAGTTTTCAACCTCGCCAGTGCGCCGGCGCTGAAAAACGGCGAAATTTCTGACTTGTTCTAGTTTTCTCGAATTTTTTCCTTTAAAAAAAAATCATTCAGTCCTTTTTTAAAGTACAGTAAATTTTTCACAACTAAGAACAAAAATCATCTTCCTGAGAATAATACTTTTTGAGCTATAGCCATTCAAATTTTGAGCGAATTTTCAGTATGGTTTCCCTCTTTATAAGTGGGTCCAGATATTTTTTGAAAATTGTATAGCCTATCTTCTAGTAGATACCGTGTGCTACAAAAAATCCCCGAAAAATTTTATTCTAGGGTGGCTGGGTACAGTGGCGTAACACGCTAAAGGAGGATCATTCTGCTACCCTTTACAACTGAACTAAATGAGATAATTCAATTATCGTTACAGGGTTAAGAAGGCCTTAGCTTTGTTTATAACTTGTGGTAAAATGAAGTTAATATTTAATCAAGGAAGCCATCAGAACTACCCGACTTTTTGCATTTATGCCCCCCTTATAAATCATAGATTGACTGAACTAATAGCTTTCATGTCCTCTGACGTTTTCCCTCTCCTTTCCTATCTCAGCTATTTGTTGGGCCCATTGTTTTCTAGGCCTCTTCTCCTTTTCTTCCTTCTTCCCGGCTCCATAATTTTTTTTTGAATTCTGTTTGAGTTCATCCGGACTGTATGCACTAAAAAATTCTAAATTTGATTTCCTTAATTCTGATTGATAGATAAACCTGATGTGCGTTTTGTCATCCATCATTCCATGCCTAAAAGTATGGAAGGATTGTACCAGGAAAGTGGACGTGCCGGAAGAGATGGCCAACCATCGCATTGTATGGTGATGTATCGACTGCAAGATTTCTTTCGCAATTGCAGTTATGTCAGTTCAAAAACTGAAGAAAACAACCTGCATTGCGTGTTGAGATATTGCGTGGAGCAAACTAAGTCTGTAAATGCAACCTAATTAAGTGGCTGCTTTTTATTTATTTTTGTTTAGGTGTCGTCGTGCAATGATTGCCGAGCATTTTGAAGAAGAGTCAACTGAAGATTGCAATAAAATGTGCGATTACTGCAAAGCTTCTCAACCAATGGTGCCGTGCAACATCACCAGTGTCTGTAAAGACCTCCACACAATCATTGACCATGCTCAAGCCAAAGAAGTAAATTTAACATTGATCAAATTAATGGATAGTTGGTTTCAAACTGGCGCCAAAGATCTAAGAGTTACCACAATTAAAAAACCCAAAATTGATAGGTATTTAGGTGAATACGTTATTGCATATCTCTTGAGGCACGGATACTTAAAGGAATTAAGATCCTACACATCTTATGCTGTTAACTGTTACATTAAAAAAGGCAATAGTGAGGTGACTACTATCGAAATGCCCTATAGTACAAATATTACACTTGTAGATTCCGATGTAAATGATTGTAATCATGAGGGGAATCCTCGTAAGAAAATTAAGTTATTGTAGTTAAGTTGGAATAAAAAAATTTGGTATAATGTGCTGGATTTGTACTGAAAATACTTCTGAAAAAAATGAATAATTCATTATCCATTGTGACTGCCTCTTTTCCTTCTTTCCAGGAGCTCCCATTTCCATGGCCAGTATCCTCAACAGGTTTTAGCATAGGGACTGCAGTTAGTAAGTAGAGATTTTCTTACTGTTCCATTTAGCATAAAAAAAATATACCATCTCAGACACCATACGGAGTGGCCATAAATATCTGCGATCGCGTTAATTTCGAAATGAACAATGTTTTAGGAAAATGACAAATTCAACTATCTAACTTGGTAGTTGGATTCATCATTTTGTTCATTCGGCAGGTAACACGTTGACAGATGTTTTCGGATAATTTCCAGTTTGTGAAATTTGATCTAAAAGTTTGTAAAGAGCGCGCTAATCAGAATATAAACAATTATAAATGTTGGTACTACGTTAATAACAAAACAAAGTCAAATGTTTACTACGTTACGTTTTATATTTCATTACGTCATATGTATATTTATGTTGCGATAAGTCAAAAAGATTCGTTCATAAAGAATCGGTAGTGGTTACAGTCGCTTTAAAAAGCAAAATCAGCATCAATGAGAAAAAAATTTGATCGTAAATTACGCAAATTACACAAATACAGCGCACTCTTTGGTGGGAATCCGGTTAAAAAAAGATGAGAGTTAGAGAGAGAGCAAGAGAAAGACATACCAAAGGTTGGCGTGAATACCATAAGGATAGGTAATCCGGTTTAATATAATCAATGGTCGATAACTTAGGTGCTCAGGATCGCACGAAATTCAAAAAACAGGGCACTGAAAAATGCTCGACAGTTCCATTCACAAGTCGCATATCGCTATCTCGGTTCCTTTTCAACTAAAAGTCGATATTAGATAATACGTGAGCTGCGTCATCTGCATTAGTTTGAGGAGGAAAATGTGTAAACTGTGTTGCCACATGAAATAAATATTGTCGGGTCGCGTTAAAAAAAATTCAAGTTTCGGTCTAATGGGGTAGATTTTGATCGGAACCGAAAGGCTGTAATAGCCACTTAAAGTATATATCGGACGGTCCGGTCGGTCTTAAACGTGTTTCCAATTCATGAATCCAGTTTGTGGAGATGTACGTATTCAGAGGTACCAGGAATTTGTAGGGGAACGACAACGGCGCAGAGCGCAATCGTCAAACAAACATTCGTCGGTTTGTTGAGTTGTAGGCATGGTGGACGGATATCTACTACGTTGTTAGTGTTTTTGTGTGTGTAGTGAACTGTTCATGGCTTGGATAACTAACACCTGGTTTACGAGTGAATCGTAATTACTTTTGTTTTTCTGTTGGCGGCGGAAAGCGGTTGATGCGAAACTCGAGTGCCACATGTTTCACCAGGATCCTGGCAAAACTGGAGGATGATCGCCGTTGTTGTAGGTATTTATCCTTAAAATACCTGTCCGTTTGCTTAGCTAAACCTTGTTTGTTAGTCGCTGAAAAACAATCCAAATTTAACTTTGGATTCACGGATTTATAAATATCTTGCTGATACCACTGCTAATTTACTGTAAATAATGGCTTTGATTTGATAGTTGTTTGTGAAATATTTTCGTAATCGCTCTTACTTGCGCAAACAGGTGCGAGCAAAATTTCGGCGTATTTTGGAATTTTTCTGGCACAAGGGCGGGAAAGTGACGCTGGCCCACGTTTTCGCGGGGCGTCATTCTTATTCCTCAATGGTTACTTCGTGCGTTTTCCACCTTTTTTAATCCGATGACAAAGTGCCGTCTTAACGCACGCACTATTATATGTTAATTACGATGAGGTGCCTTTTTAAAATACCTGGAACGTAACTTTACGATTCCGAGAAACCGCGGCCTTAATTTCAAATTTTTTTCCGGACTTGTTGACACAACAATGTTTTTTTTTTTCGTTTTGAAACTGATTAAATTGCAAGAATTAATAAATTTATAAACACATCTTATCGGAGCGAGTGCATAATTAAAACAGCATTGCATGCACTACCGAACGATAACGGGGAAAAAACTGATCATGGAAATTTTACGTAGGGGTTAGCACGGTGGGATTTCATTCAGGATCAGGATCAGGATGTCTGTTATCCAGAATTTTTTTTTCTTGGGTGGCGTCTGTACGATTCGTTTTCGTGGGCGTAGGTAGTGCAGGCTATCGATTCTAGCGCCGTCATAACACTGCGCCCCCCACCTTCGCAGAATGTGTAGTACGCTATGGGGCGTGGTGTGACCACGTGCATCCAGATCGACGCATGCAATTCCTACGGTTGCGTCCGCTGTGTTCTTGTCGGCGTCTCTTTTTGTTTTCCTTCCATTTTCGTCTGAACGCGACGTCCGAGGTGGGAAACCGGCCCTGAAAACTACCCCTTCATCGCCCGTTTAACTGCAAATAAATATTTACATTACTATGCTACAACTAATTCCGTTTTTGCAAAAAGTACTAGTATATTTTATTTAGGCTTTACAACCCTGCGAAAATGATTTGTCTTTTACGCAATGAGACCCTATCATAAAATCCGATTAGGTGAATGCCGTTCGCTCCGGAATACACCACTGGGTTGGCGGTATTTCGAGTGTCTTTCTTTCATACCTTCGTCCCCGACGATAGATGCATTCATCGCTCTAGTTTTGTTTTGTCTGGGTTTCTTTTCTATAGATAGATGCTGCGGAGAAGGTGTAATATTCTCGCATCCCT
This sequence comes from Dascillus cervinus, assembly GCA_949768715.1. Taxonomy (NCBI): domain Eukaryota; kingdom Metazoa; phylum Arthropoda; class Insecta; order Coleoptera; family Dascillidae; genus Dascillus; species Dascillus cervinus. Next base: position 6,165,855 of record OX458323.1, read on the forward strand.
GCATATTTACGTCGGAATCGCCGATGCGTGCACCGAGGAGCCACAATTAACGTGTTGTTGCATGATATCCACCTTAAATTTAAGTGCACTTAATAAGTAGAATGTTTTGTCTGGGGTGCGGGAACAATTTGCATATATAATAGGCTGCTGATGAAGTGATTGCCCTATGACCTGGTCCACAAAAACGAGATTAAATAAAATTGTTTTTCATTGAATGCTAGCACGTCCATAGGGCGGCAGGCGATTGATGAGCATGCAATGGTGACCTCAGTACCAATAAAATCCAATAAAAAGTCCAGTCCTATTCTGCGAAGTACGTACGCTAATTAGTAGTAGTAGTTCAATCACTTGTGGCTTCGATTCGCTTTAATCGAGATTCAGTGATGGTCGTATCGTTATTTTTTTTTGTAAGTGCGTGCCGTCACAAAAGAATCGTTTCATGGCAATTGATGTTAATTATTCATTTTCCGTTGTACGCCGAGTGCTGTGCATTTATATAATCATACTATAAGTTTATTTTTAGTTGTGTAGTTATTGTGTATTAATTACGTTCATTCATAATTTTGTATGTGAGATCTATTTTTTTAGAATATTGGCGTTCGCAAAAAAATTCGATAAGTTATCGGTTAACTTTTGAACCTTTTTGCATTTATTGTGAAACGCATTAAATGCATCGTTATTTATAAAATTGCATTTGTTGTTATCGAATTATGGCCCTCGGATAAATTTCCGCTTAGTCCCTCGAAATAGGGTCGTCGTCTTGGTGAGACTCGATGAAAATATTTTTTCGGGATTAAAGGTCTGGTTTTAAAATTGATGTCCTTTTTTGGTTTCAGATCATTCCAGCAGCAGGAAATTGCTGCGGCCATTTACATTTTCGGCCAGATGGTGAGTAACATGTTTACATTGATGAACAAGCATTGCGTCACAAGTTTACGGCGAGCGTGTCCTGCGCGGCTGAACCAACCTTGTTCGGGCCTCCACGGGCCCATGCTTGTCTGCCGTCACTAATGGCCGCGACCGGCTCTCGCAGTGCGGCCCTGCAGCGGCGCTCTTACTACTGGCCCACCGGCGTGCTGATCGCCGGGGTCATTCTGGCACTACTCATTCCTGCGCCCGGCGCTGCGGGCCAACAGCTCCGTGTCGACACTGACCTCTCCAGCGAGAACGAAACAGGCAGTGAGTACATGTGCTGTTTTTTATACTTAAGCTATTTCCTTCGAAACACTCATCTGATCTTATCCTATTTATCGTCGAATACGGGGAATTGCATATCACTACCCTTCATATTAAATTTTGAAATTTGAGATACCGATATCCGGAGTAGTTAATGAGCGCGGTTTCATGTCCTTCGGATGGCCACTCACCCGATTGAACTGCACCAGTGGAGACTCGCGAATTCCGCCCGGTCAACTGCATTCCTGGTCGCAGCATTTTTTGCAATTCCCTGGCTGCTCTGTCGCAGCTCGTCGACAAACAGTCTCAAACCAAAAATATATAACGATAATTTATGTGCTCGTTTCAGTCTGCACGAGCGTCGACATAAGAAATTCCATCGAGACGTTCGAAAAACTGCGGGGATGTCGCGTCGTCGAAGGTTTCGTACAAATCCTCCTGTTCGATAACGTGAATGAATCCCTGTTCACCAACATCAGTTTCCCGGAGTTAACCGAGATTACCGATTATTTGCTCTTGTTCAGAGTCAACGGGCTACGCAGCCTCGGACATTTGTTTCCAAATTTAGCGGTGATTAGAGGGCAGAAATTGTTCTTATCTTACGCATTTATTATATTCGAAATGTCCAGCCTGCAAGAGATAGGGCTGTACTCGCTTACGGACATTACGCGTGGACAGATCCGGATCGACAAGAATCCCTCGTTGTGTTTTGTTAATTCGATCGACTGGAACCTGATAACGCACGAAAAAAGGGAACACTTCATAAAGAGTATAAAGCCGGAAAATGAATGCCCCATATGTCCGGCCGAAGTGACGCTCAACGGCACCGCGATCAAGTGTCACAAAGTCACCCACAAGCCGGGGTCGGAAGGATCCCTGGACGACAGGTACCTCTGTTGGAACAAACATCATTGCCAAAAGGTGTGCCCGGAAAACTGTAGTGCGTGTTATTTTAACGGAGAATGTTGTGACCATAAATGTTTAGGCGGTTGTAGTGAAGGACGCAAAGATGCATGTTTCGTTTGTCGGAATTTCAGCATGGGGTCGAGGGAAGATCGCCAGTGCATGTCGCACTGTCCAGACGATTATTTTGAGGTAAATTCGCCAAGATCGCAGGGCGATTTCAAGCAGATTGTTTTTAGTATTTGGAAAGGAGATGCATAAAAAAGGAAGAGTGCATTAAATTGAAACAGCGTGTCGAACAGCACGGCCGAGGACAGGACGAACATTCTTATAAAATTTTTAATAGGTCCTGTATATTGCAGTGTCCTACCAATTACATGGACGATTATATCCATCACACGTGTAAACCTTGCGAAGGTGAAAACAAAAGAAAATTGTTAGCCAAAAACCGACTGATTTTTTTATAGGAAGGTGCAAAAAGGAATGTCCCGGCATTAACATAGACAGTCTACCGTCCGCCCAACAACTCAGGGGGTGCACTCATATCAAAGGGTCCCTCGAAATCCAAATTCGCGGCGGAAGTACGTCCTTAATTTTAAAAAAAACAATTTCAATTTAAATCGGTTTTCAGGAAATATCGTGACCGAATTGGAAGAGAATCTGAATATGATCGAAGAAATAGACGGTTACATAAAAATCGTGCGTTCGTTTCCTCTCGTCTCTCTGAATTTCTTAAAAAATTTAAGGGTCATCCACGGAAACACTTTAGAAAGTCAAAAGTATAACCGGGGAAATCCCTCTTATCGCTTGCGATTAATTGTGATTTTTTTTAGATACGTTTTTGTGGTTCTTGATAACCAGAACTTGCAAGATTTGTGGGATTGGACGAATCGCACCTTGAAACTGGGCAAGGGCAGATTATTTTTCCATTTCAATCCCAAATTGTGTGTTTACAAAATCGAAAAGCTAAACGAAATGGCTAATTTAAGTATGTTCACTGAATTAGAAGTAGCTTCTAATTCTAACGGCGATAAAATTGCCTGTAGGTAGTTGTATCAAATAAAAAATTCCATTGTTTTTACTTTATTTATGTACAGGTAACGTGACTGAAATGCAAGTCTTTCTTTCGAATATTCTTAGTAAAGCAGTCGTCCTTCAATGGCAGCCTTTTAAAATGGATGATCAGCGAAAATTATTGGGGTACGTTATTTACAGCATCGAAGCACCCTACCGTAATATTACTTTATATGACGGCCGCGACGCTTGTGGAGGCGACGGGTAATATTCATTAAAAATCTTAGCTTATATAAATAACAAGCACTTTAGTTGGAGGGTGGACGACGTCCCCAAACTTGATGACAATAACTCAACATTAAGCCAAATATTAACTCAATTGAAGCCATATACTCAGTACGCATTTTATGTTAAAACTTACACCATAGCTACGGAGCGTTCTGGGGCGCAAAGTCTCATTCGGTACTTCAGAACCAAGCCCGATGGTAACAAGAAAAAATTGTTTTTTTTTTCACTAAAAGTGTCACTTTGCAGTGCCTTCGATTCCTTTAAATGTGCAAGTCAGTAGTAACGCCAGTGATACTTTAATAATCACCTGGCAGTCACCGTTGCATCCGAATGGAAATGTTACATATTACATCGTCAGCGGAGAGCAGCATAAAGACACGAGCAATAAAGAATGGTTAAATGATAGGAATTATTGCAAAGAACGTATGTTATTTTTTTTTTTAAATTTGATACGGCGACCCGACTAAATATTAATTTAATCAGAAAGTTTTCAATCATTTTAAAAACGGATTTTGTTTTGCTATGTATGTATGTGAACAGTTTAACTGTCTTAAAGGCTCCCATAGACTATTCGTTTTTGCTTTATTTATTCGCTTGCAATTGTTTCTTTTTGTCCACAATAAATAATTTTCAGTAAATAATGCAACATTCATTATACAAACGACATTATACATGTTCAACAGTGACACACCTTTTTTTTAAATCAAAAATAATTTTTAATAATAATTAAATTCATTTGCAATAATTATGGTGTATATAACCAACTGTTTCACTGTTTAACAGCACGTAGAGTGACACAGAGCCTGTTTTATTGTGACCAATAATATAATTAATGTTTAACGTCACGTGAACTTTTTTGTTCAAATTGCTTCCATAAATGAATTTCCAATTTTTTTGAATAACTAATTTGGTATCGTTTTCAGTACAAATGCAATTTATTACTATTGTCATAGACGCTGAGCTCAAGTTTGCACGAGTTTGACGAAATCGTTTTGTTTTTACAAAGATTGTAGACAAAGATAAGGCGGAAAATTTAGTAAACTATGCAAAAAAGTATTATAGATAAGCTATGTCAGAGGATAGCGCTTAAATAATTGCCTGTCTTAAAATTGTGTCATCTTTATTATTAACAAACGATACAGATAATTTGAGATAATTGTGCCAATCTTGGGGATGAAATTTTTGTTCACAAATTTACACGTCTTTGGAAGGAATTGTTTTTTGAACTAGGAACAAGTTCACTTTCGAAATTCATTACAACTAACAAAATTGAATGAAGCAAAAACCGATGGTGTATGGGGCCCTTTACAAAATTGAATCGTATTTTTAAAAATAATTCAGAGGCAAAATTCTGTATAAAAGTTTTTACTCTAATTTGGTACCGTATTTCGCGAGCTGTAAACCTAAAAAGTAAGTTTAAAATTGTGGGTGTTTTTTTTTCTGAAAATTGTCTCAAATTTCGGGTGCGTCTTATAGGCCGCGAAATACGATGATCATTTATGTGAGACGTTTTTTTATTATGTTAATATTTACTCGTCAATCCCGTGTAAATCACATCGTAAAGTTTATCATTTTAAAAATTAGTAGTCAAAACACACATTTAAACTCGTAAACAACGGCGCGTGTGTTTATTTCGCAAAAATTTATTGCAGCAAGTAGCAGTTCCGCAAAGCCAACGGTGGAAGATGACGTTATAAATACGACACCGCGGACAAAAAGCAACGAAACGTGTTCTTGCGACAGTGTTTCAAAACCTGCAACATCAAAACACGATAAGGAAAAGGAAGTACTTTCTCAGATTAATTTCGAAAACGAACTGCACAATCACGTTTACATTAAAAGGTGACGATTCGCTGTTGAATTTTGTTTTTATTTTAAATCTGCACCACTCCCACAGGAGCCAAGATGCCACCAGAAGAAAACGCGACGTGGGCAATAAAAACGAGTTCCCGAACCATTTGGACAAACCGTACGAAAAATCGAACAACGTTATGATACAGAACGTTACAGAACTCGGAACTGATATTTGGGAGTCGTTTAAATTTCCAGTTTATGGAAAGACAGAATTTTTTTTGAATAAATTGCATCATTTCACGGTTTACGATATTTATATTCAGGCGTGCAGGGAGAAGGACGGCGCCAACGATTTGGCCACTACCTGTAGCTCGACTTACATAAAAACCGCTCGCACTTTGAGAAAAGGTAAGGCAGAATTTTTTTCGGGCGGAAAATTAATCCGAATTTTCAGACGGGGCCGATAACATAACGCAAGTTCGGGTGACCAACCAAAGTTTGGGGATGATTTCCATAACTTGGGAGGAACCGGCGGATCCTAACGGGCTAATATTGTCTTACGAGATCGAATACAGGCGAACGGAAACTGAAAACGTAGGCGACAGTTCCACGAAATATTTTCGGTTGTAACGTTTTCTGTTGTAGTCGGCAGCTTCGAAAGAATGCATTCCACGCATGGACTTTCTCAATCAAAGTATGGTGTACACCGTGAAGCAGCTAAATGCAGGAAATTATACGCTGAAACTCAGGGCAATTTCGCAGGCAGGACCGGGCCATTACTCTTCCGACGTTTGCTTTTACATCAAGGATTCAAATTCAAGTTCCTTCTCGGAGCTGATCTTTATCATATTCCTGGTAATTTTATCGGTATTTCACATTACCGCAACTTTCGTCGGCGAATATTGGAGGTGGAAACTGTTTCAGGTTGTGGTGTTGATATTAGGAGGATTCTGCTGCTACAAGAAATTCTTTGCGGCCCAAGTTCCCAGCATGAAATTGATTACATCCGTAAATCCTGAATATGTAAGTACCGTGTATGTGCCGGACGACTGGGAAGTATCCAGGAAGAAAATCGAGTTAATTAAGGAGCTCGGACAAGGCAGCTTCGGGATGGTTTATGAAGGAATAGCGCGAGACATTAGAGGAAAACTGGAAATTCGATGTGCTGTCAAAACGGTCAACGAACACGCCACCAACAGGTATTTAATTTTGGATTATCTTATTAGCGCCCAGTATAATTTGATAAGGTGACCAAACGTACTCCTTTAGGGAGTTTTGTACTCCTTTTTTGTGAACCGTACTCCTTTTAAAACGAGTACTCCAAAAGTACTCCTTTGCATTCTTTTGTACTTCTTTGTACTTCTAAAAATATAAAAACTTGGCATTTAACTTTAACCTTTAACATTTAAAAAAAGAGTTTCCATTTATTGTAGAAAACAAAGGAAATGATGATTCTATGGTTAAATGTACAATCTGCAAAGGAGAATTTTCTGTTGCGATTGGTAGACGAAGTGCAATAACAAAGCACATTGATACTAATAAACATAAAACATCTCTTGATGCAGCGACTTCAACGTCTAAACTAAATACATTTTTTAAAACTGATAGTTTTGGACCAAATGAAAATTGAAATAAAAAGTATTTCAAAGAAAAATAATCACTTCTATTCTTGGTTGACGTAGTTTTCCATTTTCTTGTTTTCAAATGATTACAACAAGGGTTGACTCTTAAGAGTCGGTTTGCCTAGGTGAAATCATGCAATTTTTAAGATTCAACCCTTGTTGTCCACTGCAATTTGCATGTTTTTTTTTGCCAGAGAGTTATATAAAAATGAAAATTTATGTATTTGTTTTGCGAGGAACACGATGGTGCAATTAAAAATCGATTTGCTCTAAGATTGACAGAGATAAAAAACTATAAATCGAGAAAATGGCCGTAGCTTCGTTAATACTGGAGCAACTCAATTGATTCTTGTTCCATCGTTTTCGGCAGGAAAAGTTATCCTAGTAAGGAAAAAAAGATAGAAAAAAAAGAAGCCAAACCAAGGAAAACACTTTTTTTTCTTTCTTGTTTAGAGCATCATATAAACATGAAAACTTATGTATTTTTTTGCGAGGAACACGATGGTGCAATTAAAAATCGATTTGCTCTAAGATTGACAGAGATAGAAATCTTAAACCTAAGCTAACCTAACCTAACCTAACCTATCTTAACCTGACCAAACTGGGTTTATCTTTTCGTGTTTCTCTTTCGGGGATATTTTTAGAGTTTTTACACTGTTGAGGTTATGTTGTGATTATTTACCTGTTCTAAATAAACAATTGCACTGTTAAAAAAGAAAGAAAAGAAAAAAACATTAACCTGAGCACACCTTATGAAAATGTCCACTGCAATTTGCATGGTTTTACCTAGGAAAACCGACTTTTAAGATTCAACCCTTGTTGTAATCATTTAAACACAAGAAAATGGAATTTTTTTTAACTTTATGAAAATGTGGATCCTAACGTAAGTTAAAAAAAAATAAAAAATTCTTGAGCACACTTTATGAAAATGTGCACTGCAATTTGCATGGTTTTACCTAGGAAAACCGACTTTTAAGATTCAACCCTTGTTGTAATCATTTAAACACAAGAAAATGGAATTTTTTTTAACTTTATGAAAATGTGGATCCTAACGTAAAGTTAAAAAAAAATAAAAAATTCTTGAGCACACTTTATGAAAATGTGCACTGCAATTTGCATGGTTTTACCTAGGAAAACCGACTTTTATGATTCAACCCTTGTTGTAATCATTTGAAAACAAGAAAGTGGAAAAAAAATTTAACTTTATGAAAATGTGGATCCTAACATAAGTCGGGAAAAAAATTGACTTGAGCACACTTTATGAAAATGTGCACTGCAATTTGCATGGTTTTACCTAGGAAAACCGACTTTTATGATTCAACCCTTGTTGTAATCATTTGAAAACAAGAAAGTGGAAAATTTTTTTAACTTTATGAAAATGTGGATCCTAACATAAGTCGGAAAAAAAAATTGACTTGAGCACACTTTATGAAAATGTGCACTGCAATTTGCATGGTTTTACCTAGGAAAACCGACTTTTAAGATTCAACCCTTGTTGTAATCACTTGAAAACAAGAAAATGGAAAAAAATTAACTTTATGAAAATGTGGATCCTAACATAAGTCGGAAAAAAAAATGACTTGAGCACACTTTATGAAAATGTACACTGCAATTTGCATGGATTTACCTAGGAAAACCTATTTTTAAGATTCAACCCTTGTTGTAATCATTTGAAAACAAGAAAATGAAAAAAAAATTAACTTTATGAAAATGTGGATCCTAACATAAGTCAAAAAAATTGACCTGAGCACACTTTACGAAAATGTGCACTGCAATTTGCATGGTTTTACCTGGGAAAACCGACTTTTATGGTTATGATTACAAGGGTTGACTCTTAAGAGTCGGTTTGCCTAGGTGAAAGCATGCAACTTGCAGTGTGTTTGTTTTAACGTGTTTATACATATAATTTTTGAATTAATAAATTTTGAAATTATTTAAAAAACATAGTTGAATGGAGAAGACTCGGTGTTTTTATTCAAACCGAATCACCATGTCCAATGAAAATTCATTTGTATAAAAAATAGTTGGTCACCTTAAATTTGAGAATTGGGAAGCAAACTTATCAGATATATATTGCTGTTTGTTATTAATAAAACCGATGAAAAGTTTATTTTCAAATTGTATAGGTTTTTGTTTTATTACAAATGCCTTCTGTCATGCAGCCTTCAGCACGTCAAAAGAAAAACAATTTTGTAATTTGTTTTAATTTAGGGAACGGATCGAATTTTTGAACGAAGCTTCGGTAATGAAAGCTTTCGACACGATCCACGTAGTTCGATTGCTGGGGGTGGTTTCTCAAGGGCAGCCCACGTTGGTGATAATGGAACTGATGGCCAACGGAGATCTGAAGTCTTACCTGAGATCACATCGTCCCGACGCTGAAACTTACACAGGTCGGCAACCGCCGACTCTCAAACGTATTTTACAAATGGCTATCGAAATTGCGGACGGAATGGCGTATCTGTCGGCCAAGAAATTTGTGCATCGTGACTTAGCAGCTCGTAATTGCATGGTAGCTGAGGATTTAACGGTTAAAATCGGTGATTTCGGTATGACGCGCGATATATACGAAACCGATTATTATCGAAAGGGTACAAAGGGACTGTTGCCGGTGCGGTGGATGGCGCCGGAGAGTTTAAAAGATGGTGTATTTACCAGCAGTAGTGACGTTTGGAGTTACGGCGTCGTGTTGTGGGAGATGGCCACTCTGGCCTCGCAGCCGTATCAGGGATTATCGAACGATCAAGTGTTGCGTTATGTTATTGACGGCGGAGTGATGGAGAGACCGGACAATTGTCCCGATAAACTGTATTCGTTAATGCGATATTGCTGGCAGCACAAACCGTCGTCGCGGCCATCTTTCCTCGAACTGGCTTCGCACCTGTTGGAAGACGCGACTGCGAGTTTTTCACAAGTGTCGTTTTATCACAGCTCAGCAGGCGTAGAGGCGCGCAACGCGAACCCGACCCCTTCTCCGTCACAAGACGACCCCAGCACGCCACTTAGGATGGCCAGGGATTTAGACGAAGACTACTCAATGGGCAGCTCAGAATCGGAATCTGAACCTGAACTAGTGCTGGACGCTGATCCGCATATAGGTTTTCCCTCTTTCCAACCGGCGATAAAAGAGGGTTCCGCCACGGCCAACGGCTTTGTAAGCGGGCACCCCACGAATGGCACTGCGAGCACACAGTGCTAGCCACATATCAGATCCCATACTGCAGTATTCACTTCACAGATCTGACCTTCTCAGCATCAAACAGTGCTAATATTTAGTTTTATATTGTTTGCTGTATTGTAGCGTTAAATATTTTGCCAAAGATAGTAATATATTTTTGAGTGTCAGATTGCTGAGAGGGCCTTCGTCCCCCCCCCCCCCCTTCCAACCAGAAGACAGTGTTCATTAATAGTTTAAGTACCGAGTAGTGTTGATTAACTCTCCAGGCGAATGCATTTTAGCCTAGTCGACACACCAACGCAATTCCCAATTATTTTACAATTATTCTAGTTAATGGTTTAATTGTGTACGTGCTGAATGTATGAAGTGAAACTAATTGCCTTATACTGTACTGATTGATACGTGTTGCCTCCTGCAAATTCGTTGTTCAAACTCATGGGATAATAAGTCTCATAGTGCTCGCAGCCTGAATCTGAGTTCCTGTTGGTCTGCCGCTGACCACGTCTGTCGGCAGTTACATGAATACGGTTACTTTATTGTACCTACTACTATTTATATTTTTAATTATATTTTGTACTATGTGAAGAATGTACATTTCTTAACTATTAATTTTATATAAAATAAATTATAGGACACTTAGTTTGTCTTTTTTTGATTCAGCAAATTCATAAACCCACCACCGCTCGCTTGTTCTTCGTCCAATTTAGGCAGATGTTCGCGGATTATGCTCTCGACATTCACCGTATTTAACACCTCCTGAATTCGCTGTTTTATCGGCGATTCAAGTGCGTCCATTATTTGGTACCTTAACAAATTTGGAACGACGTTTACGGCCAACTCGATTATGTAATCCATCGTTCCTGCTCCATCAAATCGCACTTGAATATTCCCGAGCTCCAGCTGCAAATCGTCCAGTTGCGGAGGATTGCGCGTGTCCATCGTTTGACTAAGTCCAATAGTAACCTGAAAAAACACCGTGTCAATTTTACCTTGAATTGTGGCCTCGAGACTATGAAATTGCTGGCAAATGTTCATGAATACTATACACTTAAAAAATTGTACAACACTTACTCTAATGTAATTGACTGTAAAAGACAAGGTTCCTGCCCTAGTCAACATTCCAGCGCCCAGAGTCAATTCCCAGTTGCTTGTTCCTAGTATCGTTTGAGTGCCCACTTGCATTTCGGCGTGCACCGTGTGGTTCCGAACTTCAAACGTTATATTCCCAGTCCGGTGGAAAGAGGAAATCCCAGTTACCCACGTATGACTCATTTGCACGGTAATCAGTCCGATGGTATGATTATAATCCTCAATTTTATACGGGTCGTATCCCATGTCCCGAACTTTCTTGCGACCTTCCGCCACGAGCTGATCGAAAGGGCTGATGGAGTTTGGAAATTTTTGCGGTATTTTTTTGATCTGCTTGTTGACATCGGTTCTTATGTTAGTATTAACTTCCCGTAAAATAAAAGGCTTGATCGAATCGAAAAGAAAGGTCCCCACGGAATTAATCACCCCCTGGAAAACGGAAGCGAATAACCCCAGCCGCTCGAAGTTTATCGCGATATTTTTAAATAGGATGTCCATATTCATCTCTTGGGCTTCGAGCTGCCCATTTCGCTCGACTTCCAACTGGGCCACGGCCTGGACGAAAACATCCGTTAACTTGACGGTGAAAGGTCCTTGAGAACGCGATAGCCACGTACTGAGCGTGTAATTGCCCAGGACGTTCAGTTTATCGATACGGAGGGCCGCCTCAACCGTCATCGCACCCAGATCGGCCTTGACGTGGTCCACGCGAAATTTCGAAAGTCCGTACACTTTGACGTTTTGGAATTTCATCGTTCCCAAACCGCTAAACGAATGCGTCAGCGGAGGAATGTCCAAGGGATCGGGCACCGGGGCCCCCGGGATTCCGATCGGATCCGGCTGCTTGTAATGTTCCAAGATGTCCAGAACATAAGCGCTTATTTTCCTTTCGCCTTTTTTCAAAAGCAGCTGTTCTTGATCCGTCGTTAATTCTGGCATCAAATGATTCAAGTATTGAAATAAGATTAACCTGAAAGTACTCACCGTCGTTTTTAACGCATATTGCACCAGAAATCAGTAAAGTAATGCACAAAACGCGCCCGGATGTCATGGTGAAAAATTAGAGCACATGAATGAAAGAAGCATCACAATTTAACTGATCTAAACACAATGTCAGAGTTCAAAGGCTGCATAAATAATTGAGTCTTATCAGTTTGTGACGTTGGATGCTGATGATTTATGTTGGTTAACTTTTTCTTTATCTCAGAAACTCTTGCATAAATTGACACAACTGTCCCGTCAAAAATTAATTTACTTTTTTTAATGCGTTCGAGTGCAGTGAAAGTAAGTAATTTGTCGTAAGTTGTCCGTACATTATTTGCGGCCAACGGGGCCAAATTGACGACCCGGAGGGTCAATCGGCCAAATTGCTAATCTATACAGTCGTCCTCAAAGAAATTTGACTTCTGCTAGCTTACGAATCGCGTTCCAGGAATGCAATCATAATGGTCGAATTCAAGAAAGGCGACCGGGAAAACGACATCAAGTAATTTTACTATATTTTGTGCTGAACATAAAATATTAAAGATACCTATCTTATTTATCTAACTTTTTATTTTAAAATACGCCCAAACAAGTAAAATTACGGTTAATCGCCATAAAGTGGGGAAGCTAAATTAAATAAATACATTTAGCCAGTCGCATCTGTTCACGAGTTTCAATGCTTTATCACTTTGTTTTTGGTGTAGCAGTCATATTTTTAATTGCGTTAATAAAATGCGTCAAAATTGCATCAAATTATTTTATAAACAAAACAATTTTCCTTCGTACAAAGTACTAACAAAATGAAAATAAAAAAGAAACATAATGTCTTATTTGCTAGAATCACCCTACGGATTTCGTCGACGTTTCTTGCTCTGTTTTTTCGAGGTGGAAGGCTGGGGAATGTGTTCCATTTTCGAATTTAAGGCTTCTTCCTCGCCCAGGTCGTATGCTATCATGGCCTGTTTAAACTAAATTAAAAAATAGTAACCCAAATTCGGGCTTAAAACTTACAGTGTTGTATCTTGCGACTACGGTTTGCTTCGATGGTTGGGGAGTTCTTAATGCACGAATCGCTTCAGCGGGCGCGAAATGTTTATTGTTCCTCCTTCTAGTTGCATTTGGTGCGTCGTTGTCACTAATTGAAATAATAAATACAAACACTTTCAAAGTATTAAAAAAGCTTACTAATATTCAACATCGTATAAGTCTTTCAAATAATCTCTCAAGTTTATCATGAGTGTGCCACAAAATATTTTTAAAAGGGCTGGAGCTAAACATGTGAGGTCATCAGGAATTCTTTCCAGCAGCTGATCGTTGTCAATCTGCAGTATTTTCTAAAAAGAGCGAAATTTAAGTATTTTAATTCGGAAATATTTATAAGCCTACGTCTTCAAACTCTTCTAGAGCCTCGAGTCCTGTCACAGAGATTTTGGAATCTAGGACTTGAATAAGGAAACCGGGTTCATCCAAAGTCGTATAAGGAAAACTAGCCAGGTTATCAGCAATGAACAATAGGAATGACGGGTTCTAATATTAATGGGACTAGTCATTTGCAAACATAATTTATCTGATCAAATACCTGTTCTGTTTCAAAATGTTCCAAAAGTTTTCTAACCAAAATGCGTTTATTGGGCTTGGAGCTTAGAGAGTATAGATGGGAGTTAACAGCTTCCTTACCCTGATAACCCCTAGTGATGTCGTCATGAGTTGCTTCATGTAATTTATAGGAAAGTAGTAAACCACTTAGACAGTAAGTTTCTATCATTTTTGGATATTTGCTGTTAAACTTTGTCAATTGTTGGATTGCATCTTCTGATATAACATGACTTGGATCTGATGTCATACAAATTAAATGTGAAAATACCTAAAAAACTCAAAATTAACTAGAAAAAATACATAGTGAGATTTTACTTGTTGTGGGAGTGTGTGGCCCCTTAAACTCAATTTCAAAATGTTATAAGCCGCTTGTCGAATTTTGTAATTAGAATTGATGCAGCATCGGAGTATATATTTCTGATAGAGCTGCATAACAGCACTGGATAAATTAGATGATGTATCATCTAACTGATTTATATTCATGTCTGAGGGTTTAGGCGCGTTGGTTATTCTCTTATCTTCTTCAACGAAACAACTGTGGATGTTCTTCAACACAGTTACTTTCAAATCGTTTTCTGTATCGTTGGTTAGAATTCTAAAATAAAGATCCTTCATTCTATTGTCTAACATCAAATCCAAATATCTCAAGCACATATTTTGCAGTGCTTGAAGAGCGGTGGTCTTAACTTCGACATTATTATAATCCAAAAGAGACAGTAAGATCATGTAACTGTGATGTTTAATATTCTTTGGTACATTGTTTAATCTTTCTGCTTTAAAAAATCTGAGTAAGTAACCCACCACCGATACTGATCTTCTATAAGTGTATGGTGCTTCTGTGCTAAACTGACTTTCGACAATCAATAATAACGGATAATATTGAGAAAAACAATTCTCCACAGCTTTATAATTCTTTGTAATTTGCACAACATTGGCCAGAAGAGCAAAACTACTTTCCACTAAATCAGCGTCGTTTATTATTTTATACAGTTGGCCCTCTAAATACGTGATTAATCCGATTTGGGTTTTTATGATAGGCAGCACCAATCGTAATGATTCTGTGAGATAATGAACAATGAAATGTATTTTAGCCGTCTCTAGACTTGCAATCAGGATGTGTGCTTTTTCTTTGAAGAGATATGGTGCAATTTCTGTATAATAATAGATCATGCTTAAGAGTATACGCAGTTCTTTTTCATCTGATAGGGGTTTGTTAAAGTTTTTAATCAAACGAAGTTTGTTCATTAAGCTATTGACCATTCGTCTAGAGATTTCCAACGCCACTAAGGGTTGTCGTTTGGCAGCTCTCTTCAGACCTAAATGACTTTCTGCTGGTAACAATATCTGAAAGTTGAGTTACTGAAATTTTGTGCAATTAAAAAATAAAATACGTAGCTCACCGCTACATATAATTTATGTCCTTGCATGCTAAAAAATCTCGCCTTTCGGTTGGATTTTCTAAGTTCATGCACAAACGAAAATACTGCACGTTCAGGAGTAGATGAATACACTTACCACGTGCACACTTAAGATTGAATTCGGATTGAATACAATCTACCTACGATCCATATCCAAAATGATGAGTGTTTATACGACTTGATCTCAGTTCGATTTGAAACCACTTTCAATACGTTCATGCGCAGTGATCAAACATTTGACAATTGACATGTCAACAAAAACGTAACCTTCAATCGTAGATGTAATGGTGTAACAAAAAATGAACAACCAACAATGTTCCCTTGCAATTAATATTGTATGCTGTCAGTTTTTGTTTGCGGTCCATTGGTGTTTATCAGAAGAATATCTGCGCATGAGCCGATTTACCATTTTTGTGTTCTCATCTGTTTACACGTAATTCCGATACGATACGACCCTCGAATTTGCCGTATCGACCTTGAAAGTCAATACGATTTGAATCCATGTTCCTGCATGTTCACACAGGAGAATTCAATTCCAAAACCGAACTGAGTCCGAATTCAATCTTACGTGTGCACGTGGTAAATGTTGCCTTACATTTCTCAGAAGAATTTCAAAGAGTTTATGTTTTCCTACTATCGAAATTATTTTAATCACTTGAGCGACGCATTCGTCACCAGTTTTCCGGGACCAGGAATCAGTGAACATTTCCACCACCAAAGTTTGCACAGTGATTTCATCAGTGTCGATTTTGCTCAATATTTTGGCGTAGGCTTGCAATTGGTTGGGAAATGTGTCGATGCTTGTAAACAATTTAATAGCTCTTTTTCTGATGCTGATTGAAGGATCATCAAGCTTGCCCATCACTAGATCTTCATATTTCGCAGCTAATGCAGGATTTCGAAGCAATATCTTTCCTAATAGAACCATGGAAGCCTCATTTACTGAAACTTTCTTATCTTTACTATACAGGGAAGTTTGTACAAGTTCACAATCTTCAAGGCGTGGATCTTCATCTAATATCCGTTCGAGGGACTTAATTACCAACACTCGCACTTGCAGGATCCCACATTTGCGCCGAACAAAAATCTACGAGAAAGTTTTTATGAAAATTTTTATGAAAATTCACTAAGACCTCGTTTAGCGCTCAGGATGCGTTCCTAGACGTCAAAGCGCTAGACGAAACAGAGCTAAACGAGGTCATTTTAACACATAGTAAATAGGGAAAGAGAAACACGAGACCGAAAATAAACAAATTTTATTTCTAAATTGGTTCGTATAGTAGAATCAGGCATATTTAATCCACCAGAGCTAACGCGAAATAAATTGTAATCGTGACTAGCGCCTGTCTCAGAGATCGGGAGTTTTTATAGTTTAATTATTATTGAAAAATATTATTTTATGTTAAATCTAAATTTATACATAGGAAACTGCGTCCTTTCTCTACAATAAAACAACTAGATTTAATATAACATTATTTTTATTAAACTTAAAAAAAACAAACCATTAGACTTTCTTGCCAAAATAAATTTAGTGCTAAATTTTAACATAATAAGCTATTGAACAAAATGAAAAAAAAAAAAAATTTAAAGGAATATTGCATTCAGCTTATTTTACTTACATACCAACTGACGACGCAAAAAGCATAAAAACAATATGTCTGCACATATCGCTATCATACGAAAGACTGATGATAACACTGACTAAATGAGGCAGCTACCCGGAGAATCAGCCAAATTTATTAAAAGATTAAAAAGTTATTCAGCGTTTACAAAAAAGTCGGTCTCCGAGACGTATGGCGTTGTTCAGAAATAATCACGAATCCACGAAATACCGAGATAATTTGAATCCGCTTAATGTTTTTTTTTTAGACTTCGAGGCGACAGCGTTAAACGAAGTCTAAGTGTAACAGAATGTACTCACTGGATTTAGGTCTATTGCACTCAGCGAATTAGCCACCCAACAACGACTTAATAGTAGTACATCAGCCTTGTCAAATGTATCCCTCATCTTTACTGTCTTTCCACCCTTGTTTTTAACATTTTCTATCAGGTATTCTAACTTCCAACCGCAGACCAAATTCGAGTGTTTGAAATATTCTAAGATGTAAGCTTTCGCTAATGCAACTCTCTCCTCTTGTGTTTTCTGCAAAATACATTCTCACAATTCCTTAATGATGCAATTAAATTTAAATACTTTTTTTGTATCGCCCGTTGCACTGAGATTGTGGATGGCTCGAGCTATTTCCTTGCCACTATTTCTAAGCCATCTGTTTTCCTTCTGACAGTGGGTCAGTATCGTTGTGTAGAATTCAATTCCTTTTAAAAGCATAACTCTTGACAGGCCGTCTTTCCTTAAGGTTTTTGCTATGCTTGCTTTGAAATACTTTAAAATTATGAATGCAGCTGGCCATTTCGGCAGGACTGAAAATTTTATAATGTCATCAAGGCATGCTCTAAGATTACCACCAACGCGGTGTGAGGTCCAAAACAACTCTAAGAATTTGTCAATCAATCTTCTCATTAATCTGTGTTCTGCTTTAATTGCCTTCACAGGGGCCTATAAATGATATTAACAAATTTAAGTGTGAAAGTGGGGTCAGACACACATAGCTCTGAGAGCTAACATATGTTAATAATATATTATATGCTAATGTTTCTAATCTTCTAGATTTATTAATTTAAAATAGGTACAAGTACGATTGATGCAAATTTCATGATTAGGCAAATAACGGAGAAAGCAATAAGAGAAGACAAAGAGGTGCATATATGCTTTATAGACCTAGAAAAAGCATTTAATAAAGTAAATAGAAAAGAAATGTGGAAAGTACTTGAAAATAAAGGAATTTAAGAAAGACTAATAAAAGGAGCACGAGCCTTGTATAAAAGAACCAACAACTTCGAAAGATAGAAAAGAATATTCCCAAATGTTTGAAACAACAAAAGGGGTAAGGCAAGGATGCATTTTAAGTCCACTATTGTTCAGTGTAATCCTCGATGAAGCAATCAAAAATACAAGAAGGAAGTGACTATACAATGTAGGTCACTGGAGAATAGAAGACATAAAAATTTCAGAAATACTAAATGCGGATGACAGTATTAATAGCAAAAGACGAAAAAATATACAGAGTGTGGCAAAAATTCAGGGGATTATTCTTTAGGTTATTTGAATTTCTTTTTGCCCTTTGATGATTTTGGGAAAGACACTTTGTTTCGAAAATACAGGGTGCTAAAAGTTTTTCGGAAAAAAATTCTTAATTCTTAATCTACAAAAACTGCTGAAAATGACTACCACTAGCTAATATGCATGCATGAACATGCAATAAACAGAAGTCAAAAACGATAATAAACCGAAATGAAAAGAAATCGCAAAATAAAAAATTGGATAAAGACATTAACGACAGAAGAGGAGCAGCAGGGGACTTTTTAACGCCATCAAAAATCAATTTCTGGCCAAAAAAGAAATCCCAAAAGAAATAAAAACGGAAATATTCAAGAAAGTGGCAACCTCTGCTCTGACCTTTGGTTCGGAAACCTGGACATTAATAAATAAACAAAAAAACAAAATACAAAGCAGTGAAATGAAGTTTCTAAGCAAGATAGAAGGGAAAACAATGAAAAACAAAATAAGGAACACGATATTCAGCAAAATACTGCATCTGCAACCTGTAACACATAAAATTGGGGAAAGACAGCTAAGATGAGGCTGCGAGAGGATCGAATAGTAAGGAAAATTTACGAGTGAAGGATAACTAAAAATAAAAAGAGTAGACCTAGAAGAATTTGGATGGAGGAGGTAAAAACAGCAGTAGAGAAGCGGGGAGAAAAGTGGCAAGAAATAAAACAAAAGACGCAAGAAAGAAGAGAATGGAGAAAAATATGGAAGAAACAACCTACGCAGTAACTCGACTCCAACCTGAAAAGTTAGAACGGTTTCGGATTAAAATAAGAAGAGAAAGTTGGGGGATGCCTATAAGTACTTTATTTTAATGTAAGTTATTACTGACCTGAAAGTCAACATCTTGAACACCATCGTCGACTAAATACATCATGATAACGGACATTACTTGAACATGTTGATGAGGTCTAATTTTGTAAGTGGGCAAAGGATCCTTGATAATGTTTTGTAACATATCGAATGTTCGCTCCAATATTGACTCGCGGTGGGAGGGATTTCTATGGTAAATCTGAAACCAGTTTGTTTCAAAACGGTTCAAAGTACAGTGGTACCTCGGGTAACGAACAATTCGGTTTATGAACACAATTTCCTAACAAATTTCGACTGGGTCTACAAACAATACCTCGGTTTACGAACCCACAAATATGATACTAAACTATTGATTAATGGGTGCAATTGGACTATAAATAATATTGTAAATTTTGGGTTAAAACTTCTCCATTGTGATTGCACGTAATTGTTTTACAGGGGTCGGGGTCGGGGTCGGGGTCTTAAAAATTATAAAGTTAAAAGATAATGCTTTAAAAATATTTCGCCATTGTCCTTGCTGAGATGCACTCTTAAAAGCTAATATTATTTACTTTTCATTTTATTGCAAGTTATTATATTTTATTAGTGGCGATGGAGTTTTTAGATTTTTGATCGAATGCATGCATTAGATCTCCATAAAATCACAAACAGGTGAGATACTGAATTTTTAGAATCTTTAAAATCTTTATAAACCTATTTTATTTCATATTTTTGCCACACATAAATCCATGAAAAGTCAAAAAAACAATGTTTCTGGGTGAGCAAACGGATTAATTGGAAAAATTGTTTCCGTTTACAAACATTTCGGTTAATGAACAAAGTCAAAGAATAAATTAAGTTCGTTATCCAAGGTACCACTGTATTCAACAACATACCGTGACAAATAGCCTCAGCGATGACTTCTGCATCTTGCCGGTGGGACAAAACAAGCCGATAGTGACCGCGTATGTAATAAGTACAACAAGTTCTCGATTAACGTTGAAATTATCGAGGACTACTTTTGAAAAATTAACGAGGTTTTCCATTTTTTGACAAAACCGACGAACACTGTCGGTGGGAATCTCTAAAAGTGACTTTTTAGTTAATGTTTCGTGCAAAAGGGTAATCTTACTCTTTCCGCAGCCAAATGGAAGCACACTTCGTTCCATTTGAACCTTTATTAAGGTAAATATCTTCCTGACCGTATCCTCCGAATATGCGGTCGACTCCGGTGATTGTATTGTTTCCAAATATTCTAGCGCAGCATCGACACCGCTATTAAGCGTTTTCAATGCAGCATCAAAATGAATTCGTACGCCCTGAAAATGATTTGGTGTCAATTTCACGGGCCGGTTGAAAGTGAATACGAACCTTCAGCGAAACAGAGTATGCATCCGCGATAAGTCGGTTTGTTTCAAAAGATGAATCTGTGGTAACTGAAAATGGGAAATTTTTAGAATATATTAAAACACGTTGATAAAGTTATACCTTCTTCTGGAACTTCCATTTTGTTTAAACAAGTTACTAGGAAAATAAATTACAACAATGAGCCACTGGGGCTTTAAAAAATTTAAGAAATATTGGCTAAAAAAACCGTTCGTAGTCACGATAAATTCACAAAACGTATTTTTATAATTTTCGACGTTAGCAGTTAAACAAATTATTAATTAAACATTTACTAAGTGACAAAAACTAAATTCAAATTGGAACAACATTTCCACTGCGAACGCCATAATAATACTAAGTTCGACATAGAGGGCGCACATTACTTCAAAATTTTTGCGTACTTTTATTTAAACTATTTCCGTCGTAGTGACCAAGGAAGTGACTTCCGGGCGAGTTTTTTTGAAAAAAGATTGACAGAAGGTAACGGTTAGCGTGGATATCATTTGGCAAGTTAAGAATAAAAATATATCCATTGTGATCTGCCCGTGTTAATTATGGAGCGCAACGTACAAAAGCGCATGCACGGATCAACTTTTTTTCGAATCATTTGGCCAACCGCTATTTCAAAACATCTGTTTGCTTCGTTTGCATTGGAAGGAATCCATCCCCTCCTGTCGGGTCCCTTCCCCGTTATTGGTGAGCGAGTGATAAAGAAACATTTCAAACAGCAACGAATTTTAATGTTTGTGTTGTGTTTAATTTGTTTGAGGTGCAATCTAAAATGGGAGGAATCGATCAGCAACTTTGGAGGCGCCAAATAAACGATTATTTACAAACATTGGATGCAGTGAGAGAATACACTGAAAGTGTGCTAACTGTCGAATTACCAGGGATCGTTGAATTCCAAAATCGACTGCACAATGGAGTTTATATAAGCTTGTTATCGATGGCTTTAGCTCCTAATGAAGTATTCGGTAATATGGAAGTATACGATTGTGACCAGCACATATACGACAGTCATGGCATACAATATCGCCACATTGACAACATCTTAATATTTCTCAAATATCTCAATTATGTGGCTCTTCCTAATGTAAGTTTTCCTCTTTGATTTTCAAGAAATAACCCAGTTTTTCAGGTGTTTCTTCCTGATGTTGTTGACATATTCGAAAAGAAAAACATTCCCAAATTGGTGTATTGCATGTGCGCTCTTATGAATCACCTAAACAACACTGTTGTGTTTTCGAAAACCCAAGTTTTTCCTGGTAGGTAATCGTTTAGTTAAATTTAACAAGTGCCATAACCTCATTTTACAGATGATGTGATTACGTCGATGGCAAATCAACTCGAGGGCCACGACCTGAATTCATTGACGAAATTAACATTAAACAGGGTGTGTGAGGAATCTTAGTGATCATTAGTCCTGAATTAATCTTTAAATTTAAGGCTAAAAAGAAAGAGCCCACCCCAATAAACGAAACGGTCAATATTGTACAGAGGCTGGAGGAAGTTCTGCTGAAGAAGGATTTCGATTTATTCTGTAAAATCATGCATGATGAGAGAGAATTGTTCAATTGTCGAATTTATGCAGAAGCAAATCGATTGTATTATGAGGAGTTATTATTTACAAGACTGCAAAGAAAGGTAAATTGCTGTAAATTCCGTTTTTATTATTTTTTTCAAAAAATTTTATAACTGCATCGAATAAAACTTTAATTATGTTATGATAAAAGAGACTGTCTGGGTGTAGAAACAAACAGCATGCTGTTAAAAATTTATTTAATGAACAATAATAATCACAATGAAATGAAATTTAAAGATAATGTGAAAGTAGGTACCTACCTAACAAAGATTATGAAAGAAAATGTCACTTGAATACTTTGCGTTGCCTCCTCTAGTCCTAACTATTGCATACATACCAGCACTTAAAACCATAACGAACACACCAACCTGCAGTGGGTGTAGGGATATCAGTAAAATCAAAACCGAGAAAACAAAAACAGTTGAATAAAGTCACCTGAATACTTTATGCACAATGTTAAATGGACAGCATATTTTAAAATTTCATTTGTGATGATTATTGTTCAATAAATAAATTGATAAGCACCGTATGCTGCTTTTTCTACACCCTGATGGCTTCTTTTACCGTAAAATACCAAAAGTTTTATTGAAAGTATTGCAACTGTGATGCTATTATAAAAACTTTTTAAAAAAATGGGTGCACCTGAGTGTATTATTAATATGATTTTGATCATTTTAAGGGGGCATTGGCTTTAAAAGAAATCAAAAGCATAATCAAGAAACAGTCAAAAATATTTTTAGTAACCGTTTACACATGTGAAAGTAACATCAATGGTTTGATGTCGATATTGAGCACTGACAAAGACATTCATCCGGTGAGTATTAATATCATAAGAACCAAAATTATTTTTACTTAAATTTTCAGTTTGTCAATCACAAAAATATTGAGCTTTACTTTGAAGCATTTAAAAGTGTTTTAGACACAAAATTAAACAACAACATCTTCAATTATAATTTAACTAAAGCTGATATAGTTGACATAATCTGTGAAATCAATGAAGAAAGAAATTCTGTTACAATCAAAATTGCGGCAGCAGTGAAAATTCAGGTTTTATTTGCTCGAGTTAATTTCGTTGTTACACAAAATTTTGCAGATTTGGTGGAAGGCAATTTTACGGCAACGCATCACAAACAAGCAGAATGCCCAGACAGTCCTTGAAAAAATCGCAAAATTACAAGCAATCTGTCGAGGTGTTTTAGTGAGGAGATCTTTGGAAGAGTTGAAAATCAAGCCGAGTTTTCTTGTAATTAAGAAATACAGTTGGCTGCTTCAGTACAGCTTGAAATCTTACGAGCAAGAATTAAAATTGCAGCTGTTGAAAAGCGAATTGGTTCAGAAAATTCAGCACGGAAAATCTCTTAGAACCACACTCGAGGAAAAAGATATTCAAATTGGTTTGTTGATACAAAACCGAATAACGATACAAGAAATTTGCAACGTTCAAAAAAAGAAGAAGGTTCATCCCGACTTATTTATAAATGAAAAGGGATTGAAAGCTTTGGATGGTCCAAATCAAAAGCGATTAGAAGCATTTCAAAACCTTTTTTATTTGTTACAAACAACATCTTACTTTTCTGTACTGTTAAACAATATATCATGCAATGAGAAACAGTTGCAGGATATTATATTGCTGCTTTTCAATTATGGTTCAACGAAACGAGAAGAATATTTGTTATTAAAAATGTTTGAAAGTGCAATACGTACTGAAGTTTTCAACAAATATTACAACATTGATGATTTGATTGTTCTTAATTCAGCAGTGATTAAGACTGTCACCAGTTATGCGAAGCAAGGAATAAAAATTAAAGTCTTGAAAGAAATTTTGGAAAATGTAGTTGGTAATGTCCTACTGGAAGAAGAAGAAATTTTACTGTATCCAATAGAAATTTACAGACAATTGGAACACAGAATTAAAAAGACCAAGTAAGTTATTATTGCCATTTATTATTTTTACATAATCGTATTTACAGAAATTCTCCAGTACCTTCAAACAATGAAGAGGCTCTAAAATTGGATGTGGTTAAAAAGCAGCTGGAAATTAATATTTTCAAAATTCAAACCCATATAAAGGCCTTCATTAACCGATTATTGGAAACCATCAGAATTTTACCTTACGGGATTAAGTATTTATACAGTGTCCTGTCTGTATGTTTGGGTGAAAGGTTTAATGTTCCGATGAGAACAATTTTGAAGGTACAGCATCCAATTAAATCATTAATGTAATTAATAATTAGATGACAGATTTTAGGTCATTCATTATTTTATCACTACTTGAATCCTGTTATTATTTTCCCCGAATTACATGGAATAATTGAATTGTGCATAGACAAACCAGTATTATCAAAACAACGTCGAAATTTGGCTACAATTGCAAAAATGCTCCAAAACATTGCCTTAAATAAAGGAGTAATATTAATTTCCTTTTCTAATAAGCTTTTAATTGTTTTTTTTAAATTAGTTTTCAGAAGAAACAAAGTATCTGATGCCGTTAAATGAATTTATGATGGGAATGAATGGGCTTCTTTCAAAGTATGTTGGTGAACTTTTAAAATGCAACGATCTTGAACGTGAATATAATGTCTCCCAGTATTCAGAAGCAATTTTAGTTGGCCAGCTCCAAGTGACGGTCACTTTAGAGGTAGGGCAGCTGTTTGAATATATTTTTTGTTAGTCTGGATTTTACAGATAATCGCAAAAATTCACTGCGTTCTTTTACATTATCAAAGTTTATTTCCTTCATCTGATTTTGACACAATTAATAAGTTAATTGATGAAATCGGACCTTACTCGACTGCAGTGGAATTATTAAAAAATAATTTGTTTGCAAATTTAGGTGTAAAACATGTTGATCATCAGTTTAGAATATCTTGTGTTGGTAAAAACCAAAATTTGTGTAAAAATGCTGAATTGCAAAAAGTGTTTGTAAGGTGGGTCTTGAGCCAATAGTTTTTGGTATTTCTATTTTTGTTTTCTTTATAGTACAAAAGAGTTTTGTGTATTTTTATTGCCATTTTTGGAAGGCCGAACGCTACCTCAGTCATTATTGTTAGAACCGACAAGGGAACAATCAAATAATTTTCAAAAGAATATTGAATTCCTCTCAACATACGAACAACAGAATATTATGACAGGCACTTCCTTATCACAAGCAAAGAGACGTTTAAAAAATATGTTGGGAAAATTGGAAAATCAAGGATATGTCAGTAGAGATGATGGGTTTCAAACCATTTTGACTGCAATTTCAAAAGATATTTTTAACAAGAATCATTTTCAAAGGGTTCAAGAAAAAGAAATGAAGGATGTAACTAAAGTTACCGCAGTTATTGAACAACAAAACAGCAAATTAGAAGAGCAACTGAAGGTATATGAAGAATATCTAGAAAGCTGTTTAAGAAATCAAGTCGTTTCCCATCAAGTTTTACATGGGAGACCTGGAAAAATTTTGTGCACTTTGAAGTCAAAAAAGGGAATTAAGTATACTGCACAAAATTTAATTGATAAGAGGGTGCTCATATCGGTTGCAGACATTCCACCAACATACCTGAACAGCATAATTATAGAAATTTCACCTGAGGAAGGTGAAGGTTATTTTTTGGTAACTGGGAAATTTAAAACTTTGCACATGGAAAAATTGTCAATCGACATTCGTCATTTGCTTCATTTAAAATATGAAGGAATTAACGAGTTGGATATTTTTCAAAATGTTAAAATCAATGTGCAAGGTTTAATATTTTTGATTAACAGAAAATTCTATGGAAATAATGAAAATTCATTTAAGTTTCTTTAATTAGAATTAAAAATTTGAGGGACCAAAATGTTTTTTTAAATTAACAGTATTAACGTGACAAAAATTGTTAACATGAAAGGCTGTTCACTCCAAAAAATTGTAATAATGCAAAAAAAAATTATTAGAGAAACAAATTTGTTATCACAAGAATTAGATTTGTTTTATTTAAATAGTGTTAGTTATAATCATGTGGCAGTGATTTTTAAAATTTCTTTCCAATATGAGGTACGTGTGTTTTTAGTATATTACATTGTGTTACGTGGCACCAATTTCTTCAGTCTGTGATGGGTTTGTCATCGAGCCATGGCCTAAATATTGGCAACGTGGAAGGATAATGGGTACCTGATTTGAATGCCGAACCGTCTTCTTCCGATCTTAACGGATAGGTCGCCATCATAATCGGCAATTGTAGCTTAACTTCCTTTTCCAAACTTTTCGGCTCGATTATAAACTGTAATTAAAAATTCGATGAAAACAATAATGGTTCGTTTTAATTCAAGATCGTTATTATCGGAAATGTGGAACGCAGTAATAGATAGTTGACGCTAATTTCGGACACCACCGAAAATTTATTTTCAAATGTGATATTTCTCATATATTTTAAATAATTTTAAATTTGAAAATAAAGCAGTTTTTTGTTATCACAAAAAGGGAAAAAAACCTGATAAAAAGTGACGCACCTTTTTGAAATTCGGCGATTCAAACACTGGTCTATACTAATTGTTGCAGCACGAACTAGTCAAAAATTAATGCGCCGCAACAAGTTCAATCGTTTGGATGAAGTTTGGTAACTCCTTGATTTAATCGACCCCGTTTTGGCGGTTCTCGAATTTAACAGACCGAAATTCTTACCATTAGCGCGTTTTATTATAAACGATTTTTTTTTTTTTAATCGACAGTAAAGAGCGCCGAAATCGTCAGTGAAGTGTTTTGTTATTGTACGATTTTTTTAAGTGGGTAATAAATATCAACAGAACGCACAAGAAAGTTTTTACAGTACTCTCGGTACAATTTTGTTGAAATACAGCATTACTTTTGAATTTATTGATGCATGATTTTTGAAAATAAATTTTTCATTTTAGTGCCTAAACACAGAAATGACCATTTTGAAAAATATTTTTTATTAAATTACATTCAAAATACCCTTCACAGTTAATGGATTTGCGGATTTAAGAGACACCCTCCATATTAGTCCTTTAAGTACAGGGTTTAATCTAAGGCAGTAGCTTCTAGGGGTGTCAAGGTTTATGTTTATTTGCAAGCAGGTTTTAACGCCGAAAATAGAATGAAGTTAATCTCGAAAGAGGCCAAAAATATTTTGATCGTATGTATCAAGATATTTTGTTCTATTTGCTTTGGACTATTCTTTTGTTAAGATTTATTGCAAATCTCTGAATTTATTGCCAAAAAAGAAAATGCGCTTAATCTGTTCGAATAAGGGGGTGTTCGTGTGTGTCGGTCTAATCGCAGGCATGTTTATGCAACGAGCGCGATTTAAACGTCAAAATTGGCGGCGTTTTTCTCCGCAAAGTGAAACAATGTGATTTAGTAAGATTTTGTTTGATGTTTACCCTTTGGGCCGGCGAATAGCTTTTTAGAGGCGAAATTGAGGGATACTGCACAAAGTTTGGCCAACTAATTCCGCGAAAACATTTAACAGAGCAAATAGCTTCTGTATATTCTGCTATTTTAATGAGTTCGATATTTTGATCGATAAATTTCAAGGAAACTTTTATATCTGCGAACGAAAATAGGAACCGTGCAAAGAATTTTAATTATTTCAACTAAAATTCCGTATTGCAACTTACATAAACGTCGTATTGTATTTTAATCAAATGGCACCCTCTTAAATTAGTAGGCGGTAATGGTGGCACATATAATTGTTCATTAGTCCATTCATCAGTTTCACCGGGTCGAATTTTTCCTCTATCAAGAGAAGCTAATTCTCGTCTTTCAGACTGTACTATTTTCCCCCTCGCCATGTACTGAATAGTTTCGGTTAGGGCGGCCCTCGTGCTTTTAACGGTGACCCTGCTTCGATTTTGGACGCTCGCTGAAATTCCTGAAATTAGAAAATATTAATATTCAAATCGGTCGCAGCGTTGGTCGTCTACCTATGCTCTCACCGGGCACATATCCACCCCTATCTAATGTTACCCTGCAAACGACAGGTCCGGCGCCGACGCAACTTACTCCAAGTTTATGTTCAATTTCGCATCTAAACGCTTGCTGTTAACAGAAACAATTTTAGTTTTTTTTTCGTACATTTTCCTTACGCACTGACCGATAGTATGGACGGCTCTAGGTTCAAATCGATCGGATTCATAACAATAAAAACTTGCTGGTTCTTATGTGTAAGACCGTTGGGTTCTCTCAGGGCTGTTTTACAATAATACTGCACCCAGCCATGTTTTCCTAAAAATGTGGACGGTAGCCCCAAGGGTAAACCAAGTTTGAATGGAAAACTGTGGATTCCTGGAGATAGGACGGTCGGACCTTGCCCTTTAGATTTGAATTAATTTGTTTTTTTTCTAACACGTTAAGATAAATAGGAGAAAAAAGTGAGAAATTTAGGAAGTTTGCGTTTCTATTCCTTACCAGGTTCGCCGAGTAATCTCATCCTGAAATCTATGTAATTTTCTCTATCGTATACTCTTTCTTGTCTCGGTGTACGAACTCGAACCACCCCTTCGCCAATAACGTGGAAATGTAAACCTAAAATAATTTTAGGCTTGTGTGCATTTCATTTCATTCTTTTTTCTTCGCGAAAACTTAAAATTAATTTTTATCAATATTTTCACGTAACGTTGGAATTTAATTCTTTTACGTTTTAGGCTTTTAAAATTCCGTTTCAACTTTTACGGTAATTAGTAGGCCCCACTTTTAAACCTTTTGGCTATTTGTTAACTAGTTAACTGTTTTTAAAAATATCCAGAAAACCGTTACGGCACTTTTCATCAATAACATGAGGCTTCATTTAGGTGAGAATCTATGCACCGTGAGATCCCCACTGCTGCATTCAATTCTTAATTTGGTCATGACCAAAGTGGAATTAACCGTAAATTACTAAACTTTCTATTGTTTATTTATTTAAGGAAAATGCAGCACCGTTGTCATTCACTAAACGAAAGTTGGTAAATAATTCGCGAACGGAGCACATCTAGTGGAAGTTATAATGAGAAAATAGAATTTTACGTGTAGATATTAACGAGCGATGTTACTTTGTTCATTTTATCCAGGAATATGACGGTGCTCATCTGATATTCTTACCGAGTGCGGGTGTGTCATCCTGCAGTTCGATGAGGACACGGCCCGATAGAAACTGTCCTGGGAAGTATAGCAGAGAGGTATTGTCGAACAAAATTAAAAACTTCAATAATTTTCGAGGCATTTTTCTATCACATAACTGAGCACGACACGGTCTCGGCTATTATGGCGGTTCAGGTGGGTACAACCACAACCATATACAGAGTCACGGTTCCGACCACTTTCCCTCTCGTTGGCGAGTGGGTGCGGGGACCACATAGCCATCGCCCTATTCACCGCTTTAACATCGGTAAAATTACTTTCCTGAATCAGGCACGGTCCCGGCCCGTTTTGCGTTATTTTCGAAAATTCATGCCCAAATTTCCGAAAAATTCGAAAAACAACATGGAAACCGGTTGTCTCTAATTCAGCCGGTTGGGTTGCATATGTACCAGCAGAGAAACTACGTAAATATCAGTAAGAGCTGTTTCTGAACGATGAAAACTTTTAAGTTGTAAATAAAACTGCTTTTGAAGTAGCGTTTTTCATTACATCTAGAGGAGTTATGAAGAAATGCGACTGTCAATTGCCGCTAAAAGTTTTCGCTTTTAATTAAAATAATTTAATTCGTAAAAAAGGGGTGACGTATCCTAATGGTTGTGGGGAAGCAACGGACCGTTCCAGACGGATGCTCGGTAAGGCACACCTGATCACATGCTTTGATAAAGTGTCGGTCGGTTGATTGAGTGACAGAGCGTTAAGGTTGTCAGATTACCAAGTGAGCATCGCTTGTCAGCGTCGCTTTTTTCTTCTTGAAAGGCGTAATCATAAAGCAGTAATTAAGGAACGGCAGCGACAAAAGCTATAAATTGTGTTATTCCGGGAGTAAAAGAGTGAAGATAGACGAGAATGGCAGGGTGGCCGGTTCGGTTCGGTTGCTGACCGTGATCTGAATCGTAATGATGCAACTGAACCGAACGGAGAGTCGTTCCTGCGACGTGCAGGAAGAGACTGTTTCCGCATGCATCTGAATCGGTTTCGGTTTCGGTTTCGGTTTGAAGCTTTGAATAATGTTTCCAGTTGAAGGGTGGCCCAAGTTGTCGCGCGAGATTAGGGACTCGCGGGCGCCTGCAATCGTGACATTTAAAGGTCGTGAGGTGGGACAACGTGCACAACCGTCGATAATATATATATAAAGGATCCGTTTATTATAACTTCGCCGGCGGTAATAGGGGACAGTGCATTATACTAATGGCCTGAATGAAGAATAATGTCAGACTAGAACCGGGGGTATCGAGTTATTAAACACCGAACCGAACGGTAAAGGCCGCCCGCTGCAATTAGAACGGCGAGGTGTAATGAGGTCCTGCGGTGGCGCATCCGTTTCGATTAGGTTTTTTATGTTTCGGGAAATCTTGGACGATCGACGAGCCGATAGGGTTAATTATGTATCGTACCGTCCGGCAACGGCGGCTGCGGCAAGTCACGATTTCCATTACTGGCTGTATACACTGCCGTCGACACACACTCGTGCTTCAGCATCCGGGATGCCCGTCGAACGTGCGCACCCCCCTGTGGTTATCATCGTATTTCCACATGTTTGCTGGTTCACGGTATGACTGGGGTTCTTTTCAAAACGCATTTTATGGATGTATATGCAGACGGAGAATAAAAGTGGTTTATAGCGAGAATATTGTTAGTTTTATGGCAGTAAGGTTGCCGGTAATTTATATGCATATTCAGTGCAGCGTGCGTCGATCTACGTACCGTTATCTATCTGGGGGAAGTGAGCGATCTCATACGCAGACCGGCAATCTCGCCCTACGTGCGAGTAATTGTTTCCCTACAACATTTATGTCTCGGCTGTCATAGAATTGCTAGTTTTCCATGATCGTAAAATTTACCGTATTTCTTCTTTATATGATTACGTTCCCATAAAAGACTCGGTTACAAATTTATTTATAAGCGTGCGGTGGAGTGCAGAATGCTAAGGGATTAAATGTGGTCTGGCGTGGAGCGATAGAAGCTCGTTGAATTATGGGCGCGAGGTGCGGACCCGGTGTCCCGACAATCGTCTTTGATTGTTATTTGAGCGGCCCTCCTTTTCCGCGTATGTGCGTCACTCAATAGGGGTGCCGCTTAATAACCCGCCGCCGAGTATATTACGCTTAAGCTATTTATCACGAGGTGTTAAGGACGTTTATCGTTGTTTCTGTTTCATCTTACGTTCATTACTCCAGCCGCAGTATATTAAGCATCTCCAACAACCGCATTGTTGCTGCTTTCCTCCCGTCGCCCCGGCGCCCCGACGCCCCGACGCCGGCCGTCAGGTCGCTCAACATCTCTCCAATTATTAATTAGTCCGCTCGGTTCGTACGCGGCCGGCAAGTACTTGCGGTAACGTACGGTGAATATTTGTTTTGCCCGAATGGGGAAATGTAATAATATCCTGTATTAAGTCGGTCCGTCGCAAAAAGAAACCATCGACATCAAAGGGGACGAACTGGGCCTACCAGTCGCGTCGCTTAATTTATACGCGAGGGGCACCAGGCCCCGTGCGTCGCTGGACCGCTCGAAATGAAACCTTATAACTTTGTTTTTCGTGCGGCCGGGCCCTCTGATCCGCTCGAGCGCTGTATGCTCTTGATGAAATTGCATTCCAGTGCAGATTTCCGTGAGAAGCGTTCCCCGCGAAGAGCAACAGTTTCTTTGCTCCTCGTCACATTTGTTTCGGTGTCTGGAGGCGTGGTGTAACAGACGCCTCTCCCACAGGCTCGATGCCCGGCTCGGCGTCGGTCGCGGCCCGTCGAGCGAAGGCACGCGGTGCGGCTCAGTATATGATCGGTGTTTGAGACGTCTAGAAACGTCGCCGCTGCAACCCCATCTGACACGCGACTACCAACAACTTCGACGACTTCGATTCCCATTTTTTTCGGTACTACTTAGTTACTGATCGGTACTTGGAAGGTATGTCTCTATATTTTTCAAATTGTTCATCAACTTTC
Organism: Dascillus cervinus; assembly: GCA_949768715.1. Taxonomy (NCBI): domain Eukaryota; kingdom Metazoa; phylum Arthropoda; class Insecta; order Coleoptera; family Dascillidae; genus Dascillus; species Dascillus cervinus. The sequence continues at coordinate 6,197,887 of OX458323.1, forward strand.
ATCAACTTTTTTCAACTATTTTCAATTTCGTTCTAAGACGCTTACTTAATAACACTTCACGAACGGGTCTGTGCTTAATTATTTTCCGGTGCACTTATGCAGATTGCAGTTGTGTGTTCCGGTCAGCATTCTGCCGGATGGAAACCCCCGCCGACAATATTATAAAAGGGGGTGCAATCCTGCAGTTTATAATTCCGCAACATACAGGGTAGTCGTTAAAATCGTTTCAACGTCCGATGTACGAATTATAAAATTTTTTTTATCTAATGATGAATAATGTTTTAATTATCATTCCGCGAGCATTCCAGAATTTAAGTAAAAATTTGTGATCAGTAGACGTAAATCAACATTTTTATAGTCATGGCTTTTATTAAAAGCCATTAGTTTCTGCACGGGCCCTGTGGCGTGATGTGGGCGCGTAAGCGCTCACCTTATAAAAGCTTTATCTGTTCTGTTTTCTTCAAGTGAATGTAAGTGAATGGCATTATCGCGCCTTGCAACGCACAATCGTTGAAACATTAATAGGACGACAGCTCGCGGCCGTAACGGCTCGGTATCATGAATGACAAATATCCTCTAATTCCCGCGCGATAGCGCCTTCTCTCTTTTATTTTTAAACGTATTATTAAAACGTTTCCGACTCTCGAACGATGGAGAAGAGCTAAAAAGGACAGCTGATAATTGTGTTTATCCTGTCGCCTAACGATGTATTCGCTTATAACATCACTTGTAGATTGATTTCTCGCATGGAAGTCGGAGCGTCCGCCGGTTGCGGTCCGAGAGACGGCCCCCGAACATTAATTTCCCGTAGATGTCTTCCCGCATCCGTTAACCGAGTGGATAAACAGCTGCTAGTATTACGTTCTGCATGCAATCTCACAGTAATTTCACTTAAACCGTTGACAGATCGCATTTATAAACCGGACGCTGATCCATCACGAATCGATATATTACGTAATTCTCTCGAAACCGGTTGAAAAAACAAATTATATTCGACATTTTTTACTAAAACATTGAATACAGGGTGTTTCTGTAAAAATAAATGTCCTAAAATCATTTCTTTTAAAGGTATTTTTAATTCAAAAATTCACAATCGCTTTTTTTGTTTGCATTTGTGTGCTGACGGCGTAGCCTATTTAAATTTTCTTACACTCCTGCATATATTGAAATCGAATGATTTTAGAACATTTGTTTATTAAATTTCTTCATTCAGAATTTCAGCTTATGATGTTTTTTTGTGGTAAATAATAATTTTGTGCGATTTCGAGACACCCTGTATATGCAAAAAATTGTTTGATTGGCTATTACACAGGCGAGGCAAGATTTTGGCGAAAATTACAAAAATAAGTCAAAACAGTGGAGAGGAGGGAGTTGATCGTAAAGTTCAAGTGCTCTTTTAAAATTTGTTTTTTTTAGCAAGTTCCGAACCATCCCTGATCGATCTGTTGTCCAGTTCGGTCAAAAATTAATTAAAGTATTATTAAGAATACCCAAGCAAGAGGATTTTTTAAGGAGTAATTTTTCGCCGATGGAAGATTGTTTTATTCTGATCCATCAACTGAATTCGGTTAAAAATTGAGAACATGGCGGCAGAAGGTGAATGTTTTAAGGAAAGAAAGTAAATGTTTTTATGAGATTTCCCGCACTTAAACCGGCTTCGATCTGAAAATATTCAGGATTTTTTCAAACGAAATTTCGACCCCAATTTGGCCGAAAATCGACGAAAAATGAACACGTGAAATTTTTATTTCTTTTATAAATGAAAAAGAAAGGGGCTGAAAAGTTTAAAAAAAAATAATTGACGATTAAGACGATTTATTAAAAGAATTTTCGAAGATGAACGATTAAAAAAATGAAACATTTATGGGATGACAGATGAGAGTCTTCTTATAAACCGGACACTGATCCATCACAAATCGATATTGTGGAAATAAAAAAAAAATGTAGGAAGCGAAGAGGAGATTTTTGAGGATCGGGACGTTTGTAAAAAAATTAAATATCGATAGGGACGTGTTGATTCGCGATTAAAGATGAGAGTTTTGTGCGTTTTGTGCGTTTTCTGGGAAGTCGGGTCGGTCGGGTGTAGGGCGTTAAACGTACGTGAGATTGGCCGCAAAATTGAGATGAAGGAAGTCGCCAGTTGGTACGCAATATCCAAAATCGTGCTAGAGAACATCTGCGAGTGTGCTTAGCGGTAGCGCAGAAAAGCCATTACAGTGGACATGCGATTTTTTAACGCCAAGAATGAGGGAAGCTGCAAAAAGTTTGGTGTATCTTGTGTATCCGCGCCGGCTGCGGTGGCGTCATTTCGAGTCGATTAAATATTATTAGCGTCTCGCTAATTGTTTGGCATCAGCTTTAACTCGTGTATAAATAGTATTAAAAGAGACAGTGTAACAAAGCCCCATTTGTGCCACAAACAGACAGAGCGAATGCGTATTGTGATCTATTATTGTGTAAAGTTTCCTGCCGGTCAGCAGCCGTTTCATTAATCACTGATGATATTAATTCCGGGCATTCAACGTAGCTTCCCGCTCTTGGACCGTATTTACGCGCAGGTTGTGACTAGTTAAACTATTTGTTTTTGCCCCGCAAATTGAAGCTAATGACGAAATGATTGACCGGCCGAGTGGCGCTTTTCTGTTGCTGACAGCAATCATTTTCCGAGTGCTAATGAAGAGTTTTTTCGGTGACGATTTTCGAGCTCTCATAGCTCATTGGCGACGGCGGCCGATTTGATGGGATACGTTATGCTGGTGACAGCTTCTGCGGGATCATTTATAAACACAAGGTCAATTAGATTTGCATGGGGTGCAGTGCGACTGGCACCGCCCGGCATGCTAATATCGGCCGCTAATTATTCTTCTGCGGGCTGCAAGTATTGACAGAGCAGCTGCTTGTTTTTATTGGTGTACCGATGGGGTTGTAGCGGGCCGCGCAGTCACACCTTCTCCATGTTCCGCCGTCTACATTCTCTGCACGCCGCTCCGAAATTACAAATGGATGCCATTTAATTACATTGTCTTGGCAAGTAGTTGTAAAAGTAACGGCCGGGGAGTTAGTTAGTAAACGAGAACGGGCGCCCCTTGCGATCTGTAATCAGTCTGATTTAGGAACCCGTCTAGCGGGCCCGTTCGGCTAATATTAATAGAACGCGCCGCACGATTCGCCCTCTGTGTGTGCCGATGACACCTCAGCAAATATATCTATTTAGCATTTCTCATTTTGTTCCTCCTAAGTCTCAATTTTTCAGCCGCGGCATTTGCCTCTAAAGCACCTACTTTTAACCCGAATCCGCATTTTCGGCCCGTCAGGAAATCGCTCGCTAATGGCCGACTCGCTCCTGATGAGATTAGCAGCCATCTGCAGACGCACACTGCACTGCGACCGCGGATTACGTCCTGCTGTTCGATAATGCCAACAAACAGAACGCGGATTCAACTGATATACAGTAGATTCCCCTTAATTGGAACACCTTTATACCAGGTGTCTCGGTCTTCCTGTTCCCCTCGAACATCTCACTTACCTTTAAAGATTCAAACTTGGCTTATTTTCATGGTGACATCACTTCATCTCTATATAACAAGATAGCTTATCATACAAAGCTGCTTTTCCTCTTTCCAATGATGTGCCCGGTTGAATTATTGGAAAAAGAAAGTTGGGTTCACTTTTCACCTTCATAATCTCAAAAATTTTATTCCAGAAATGATTCAACAACCTACTAAGATCTTTTTTAATAATCCAACGAATTTGGTTGATTCAATTAACAAGTGGACGAATTAAGATGCATCTACTGTATCGGTGTTATAAGTAAATAGACCGTTTAAAGTCGAGACAACTAATTGATTCGAGTTTTGCAAATTTACGGTTGCAGGGTCCCGTGCGACCTTCTGCGGCACCGAGCCAATCTTGGCGACTCAGGTGCGCCATTTCACTCAAAAACGAATGAATATAAACGATTGAATGCAATCAATAAACAGAATCGTGATACGTTGTCTTTGGGGCAGCGTGTGCGGACCGAGCCGGGACGGTTGCTTCGTGTTGATACAAAAGAGCTAAAGAGCCGGCTCCCTCGGGATTGGCTTGATGAGCACCTCCCGCGCAGCTTTTAACTACTCAAAACCCCATTGCGCGCGGTTACTTCTGGATAACAATACACTCCTGACTTATAAATGTCACCGGAGGGGTTGCATGAATTGGGATCTGCGAACAGAGAAATTAATTTTGGTCGCCTGTTCGGAAATTTTCCAGCTACACCTCCTCCCCGCTTGTTCCCGTCCGTTTACAAATTCGATTTGAACTCTCGTACACTCGTGTGAAATATTTTCCAAAATTAAAATTAATTCAGAAAAATGTCTACATTTTAGATAAGGTGAACTAAATGGAGTGTGAGTGAACATTTTCCTGGTGTCCGGGAGCGCACGGGAGTGGTTGTCGTTGTAAAATACCCGGCCCAGGCAGATTCTCTGTTAAGGAACTTAGATGTGCTGCAATTTAAGCTCTATTTCTCTTCCCTCCGGTGACGTTAATCGACTTCCCAGCTTTTGAAGCGGCTACAAACCAGGGGTACGGAGAGGTGTACCATCGTCGCACCATCCCCCGTTATTAGGCCTCACATCAGGTTCCAATCTGATTGTACATTACGTCCTCGAAATTGAATGTATCGTTAAATAAATCAACCGAAACGATGTTTTTGTTTGTTAGCAAACGCCGTGCTAGCCTCAAGTTCCACTTGAAAAATCGTTTCTCATTCTTTTTAGGGCGTGGTATCTACGTAGGTATGATTTTAATTTTAATGGGTAAACACGATTCATCAGCCAAATGAAAGGTAGTCGGTGGAACATGAATGCATGCACTTAGAAGCTTGTGTCTGTTTATCTTTAAAATAAAGTGAAAGCGGTAATTTCATTAGCCCATTCCGACCTGCCGGCGCCTTTTAACAAGAATTGACCCGTGCTACCGTGGGATACATCATGCACCTTTATAATCTGCTCTTCTTATCCCCGAGTGCAGAGAGAGAGAATTAATATTGTCTTTATGGCCCACGCTAGATTTACGCACTCACAACTAATTCGCGTATTGCATTCCCGACGACGCATTACAAGCGCCCTTTGCTTCAGTTAAAAATCGGATTATCATTAAGCCAGAAATATATGTTAATACCATCATCATTGTTTTATCAACAAAAATATCACTTAATTAGTTAGAAACATAATTTTATTGCCTCGGCACATCTTACTTTTGGACATTTTAACGTTGCACGCACAGGACAACAACTGAACAACTGAAGCACCTAATTTATCCGTTTATTAGGATTCCATTACGTTGAAACTGTGATAAACGATAACAGCATCGATTTTAAATTAAAAACGTTTAACGTTTATCAAAAGGGAACGATTCAATTAATAGGTGATCTAAATAAGCGGCGTCTACTGTACCTTTCGTAGCACTTCTTGAAATGCGCCCCTTCTCTTTCGGCTACTCTTGTTAACAATCAATTCTGTCGACATTGTACTTAAAATTGATCTTAAGCCGACAACATAAAATCGACGGTGGTTGACACTCGATTTGTAGCCGCTAAACTTACGACTTGGAACGGCGAGAAAATACATTTCAGACCTAAAAGTAATTAATTTCATTTTCGAAATAAATGCAAATTACAATACAAAAAGCCATTTTTGAACATTTCACGTTTGCACCTTTTGGAAAAAATTGCTTTCTGGTGATAGAGTAGACTCGTGTTAGTGCGAACACCGTAGTAAGGGCAAGAATAGATAACGCATTAAATAAATTCGGCGATATTGAGATTATTGTGTATACTCTCTATAGTGTGAAAATCTCGCCGATGCGAGTGTACTGTATTTCGAAAACGACACAAAGTGTGCAAACTGAAATGTATACGTAATTTAGCACATTTCAAATTTGCAAGTTCTGAAATTTAAACGATAATTCAACCCATCAAAGTGCTTTTTAAATAATACTTTAAAAAAACGGCTAGTTTTTATCCAGACGATTCTCAATTCGGATACAATTTTGACATTTCATAACTTTGGTAGTAAAATGTGTTATTTTTTCAACATTTTGGTTAAGTTATCATTTCAAAACAAAACTTTTCATAACCGTGTCCGAAACACCCTGTATTAGTTTAATATCCTATGGACATTTGGTAGAAAAAATATATAACCAAATTATTAGAATTTTTAATCACGCGATATATCCCCAGTAAATTTGCCCCCATTCCGGCATCTAAATTGCTCGGGCGAAGAATGAAAAAAAAAAGAAGAGACTGTGCTGGAAACATTTTTATATTATCTAGTAGCTTTCGAGGGCAAGAAGCTTACTGTTCGGAGCCAATTAAAATTGGTAAAGGGGCATAAGCGGAGCGAGTGTCATTAGACCGGCGGCTAAGGAATTTCAATTAGGAATTTGTCACTTCTTGGAACCCATTAAACATTGGAGATCAGCACGTTGACTTTCCGGTGATAATCGCACCGTAGTGGTTGCGTGCTGAACGGACAACAGCACGCAGCGGCACAAACAATCCATAAGTATCGGCCATCACAGACCCAGCGTGATTTCATTAAGCGATCGCGTGATTAATAAAAGATGTGTCGGCGGAATCCCCACATAATAAACGTTGATTTGCTTTCGAGATTTCTTATTCCTTTAAGCTGAACCACTCGCAGTTATCTTGCTCTTCAAATCTGTAATTCAAAGTCTTTAATGGAAAGTGTATTTTTTTGTGTAATAATTTCTCCTTGCTCTTTAAGGTTCGAATATTCAATGGTTTTATGCGGCCCTTACGTTATTAATTCCGATCCTGGATTTTAACGGTCGCATTGTAAAGTTTGAAGAGTACAGTGATACCCCGACTTACGCAATTTGCGGTTTTCCTTCCGCCTCCGCTTCAGGCGTATTTACTGCAAATTTCAGTCCGAAATTATTTTTATTATTGAATAAACGATTTCCTTCGTTTTCTGAATTGCACTTGTTTGTTTTTTTGTGATTGTTAAGAAAATTGACGAATCAGTGTACGGACGGTGCGCTATGTTATTTGAGCGAGTGTAATCATGAAGTGTTTAACACGAACAGGAAGTGCTCCGGGGCCGGGCGTGCGGCGGGTGCGCGATGCCACGCGACGCGCCCAGACTCCCCAAGCGATCTAGGAATTGAAAGGATACGGGGAGATAATGCAGAGTCTTAGCATCGGCAAGCGGGCCGACACTCCGCACATCCATCAATCAGGTGTAGTTATTAGAGTCGGGTCGGGTATTAGAGCCGGCAACTGACCGGGAACCGATATTGTAGTTTCAGTCGGTCCTACCCTTCGTAATTATCACACGTCTTGCACTATGCAAATCGTTCGCAGGAACTGAAACGGTTATCCGCCCCCGAGGTCGAAACGTATATACGCGCAACAGCTTTAATCATCTTATGCGCGCCGGTCTGCTATGTATTAATTAGAGTGATGTGCACGAGATCTAGTTCGGAATAGGAATCTCTGTGTTACAAACGAATCCGGCTGATTGATGTTGAGAGCCCCGCCTGCGCCCGGCCGCTACACACGCACTCGCATAGATTAGCAAACATTTAACCGCATATCCGCGAGCGTTCCGGCCGAGACACGCCAGCGAGGCAATAATATCAAGACCTATTCATTAATCAGCGCCAGTTTAATATGTGGCCTATAAAAACAACAGTTGAATTCAATGTAATACCAACGGGCCGAGTAAGATATTCATTAATGCATCAACTGCAGAGTCGGTTATTTTTAATCCCGCTGCAATTAGTAAATAAATTGTATCCGGTGAATACAAGAGTCGTAAATTAGAGTTGCGGAGTCAGCGCTTCGGGCACGTGCGATCGTCTCGTCCTATTTATACCTATCGACACCTGATGTCGAATCGCTTGATCAGGACGATTGCGGTCTTCCTTGCTCCCAAGCGCGTTCTTTCCGCTCGCTCCTTTTCTTAGATCGAATCGACGTTCGTGCGGCTCATGAATCATAAATCGGAAACCAAATTTCTTTTTGAATCACTTCTGTCGCATCTTTAACAAATAATAACACAAAATCAGATTCAACACGTTACGTTACGTTCTAATTGAAACTCGAGATGCTTCAGTCAACCCCGAATGAATTTCAGACATCAGCAAAACTTTGTTGCCGATAGGAATCATACTGATGGGCTGCAGCTAAATACGGAGATAATGGAAGAATAAAAAACAAGCTTCGCAATATTGTATTATCATCAAAACTACGTATGTGCACAAAGTTTCAGTCATTCGGTTATGGGGGAGTGGATCAAAATTACTTTACAAAATGTCATCCTCACAAAACAACTCATAAGTGACGTTAAATAATAGTTATTTACTAAACCAGAAGGATTAGGGCAATAATGATAGAAAATTGTGATATCCACTTGGATGGTCTACAGCAGCGATAAGAGACGACATGAACATGTCAACATATGATTTTCCCTAGTTTATAGTTTAATAAAATAAGAAGAACAAGAAATTATCAAATGGTCACTTCAGTTAAAATGGAACGATTCTTCAGTCGGATTGGTCAGATCATTCGGAAGCAAAAACTGATAGTGTATGGGTGTCTTTAGAGACTAGAGGACGATTTTTAAAAGAAAAGTATGTGACTTTGACGGCTTTGTCTGTAACAAATTCAATTAATATTTATTATACATAATAACCGTTCAATTTTTATAATGGAAGAATAAAAAACAAGCTTTGCAATATTGAATTATCATCAGAACTACGTATGTGCACAAAGTTTCAGTCATTCGGTTATGGGGAAGTGGGTCAAAATTACTTTACAAAATGTCATTCTCACAAAACAACTCACAAGTGACGTCTGATAATAGTTATTTACTAAACCAGAAGGATTAGGGCAATAATGATAGAAAATTGTGATATCCACTTGGATGGTCTACAGCAGCGATAAGAGACGACATGAACATGTCAACATATGAATTTCCCTAGTTTATAGTTTAATAAAATAAGAAGAACAAGAAATTATCAAATGGTCACTTCAGTTAAAATGGAACGATTCTTCAGTCGGATTGGTCAGATCATTCGGAAGCAAAAACTGATAGTGTATGGGTGTCTTTAGAGACTAGTCGACGATTTTTAAAAGAAAAGTATGTGACTTTGACGGCTTTGTCTGTAACAAATTGAATTAATAATTATTATACATAATAACCGTTCAATTTTTATAATGAAAGAATAAAAAACAAGCTTTGCAATATTGTATTATCATCAGAACTACGTATGTGCACAAAGTTTCAGTCATTCGGTTATGAGGGAGTGGGTCAAAATTACTTTACAAAATGTCATCCTCACAAAGCAACTCACAAGTGACGTTAAATAATAGTTATTTACTAAACAAGAAGGATTAGGGCAATGATAATAGAAAATTGTGATATCTACTTGGATTGTCTACAGCAGCGATAAGATACGACATGAACATGACGACACATGAATTTCCCTAGTTTATAGTTTAATAAAATAAGAAGAACAAGAAATTATCAAATTGTCACTTCAGTTAAAATGGAACGATTCTTCAGTCGAACTGGTCAGATCAATCGGAAGCAAAAAGTGATAGGTATGGGTGTCTTTAGCGACTAGAGGACGATTTTTGAAAGAAAAGTATGTGACTTTGACGGCTTTGTCTGTAATAAATTCAATTAATATTTATTATACATACTAACCGTTCAATTTTTAATCAACATTGTTATCATTAATTAATGATTATAAATGTAAAATGTCTACAGACAGAAAAATCTTTGAACGTTTAATTTGAAATTAATGTAGAAAGGAAAATTAAAATTGGAATTTTTTCAGAAACAAAAAGTGAAATATTTTTATGCAGAATTATGTGCAAAGTTTGTAAATTGTGGATTTGTTGGTTCTCAAGTCGAACATGTATCGATTGAATTTTGTTTGATTTTGTTTTTAGTTATTTTTTTATGGAGCGATTTGAAGATTAACGGTGCGAGAGCACGATATATCCATATTAAATCTGGTTAGGATAACGTGTAGGGCCTATTATGCGTCGATCCTCGCACTTTTTCAATTTATTCTGTAGCGAAAGAAATTATGCAAAATTTGAAAATTTAATAAAATATGTTTTCGAAATGAGAACAATGTAGTTGTGCAATCGAGCCGATAGGATAGGGCAAACGGCGAGATAACGCACGCTAAATGAAACAAATCGAAATATATGCTAGTTGATGAGAATACTTGAGCAGAAGAAACATTAAAATTCTCTGTTTGGTGCATTTCGTAGTAGGTAGGTACTTAGATCAAATTCCGTAAGCTGAAAATGCAAAACACAAAACCTTTTGATGTCGCAAATTTATACAATATATTATGAAATAAATAATTCGGATAAGTAGGTGATATTCGGTGTTTTGGAATCGAGTCGAGACGACACGGAGGAGGTCATCTTCGAAGGCACAATGTCATTATGCCGCAGCATGCGTCGTGGCATATCTGGAGACGGCAACCGTCAACGAACGAACGATAGTTGGGTGTATCTATCACAGGTCAGAACATAAAGCGCAGTTTAGTGTGCGCTCGGATGGTGCCAGGCGGCCAGAATATACTGCAACTGATAAAGAAGCGCGGCTGTCACTCAGCCTCTCCTATTACAATACTTTCTCAATTTCCGTGGAAGTGATGTGACATTCCATCACGATGTCACGGTAAAGTAAATTAACAAAGAGCTGTCTCGCCTTTAAATAACCCCCATCTTTGATGCTGGCAAGCCGGGTGTCGGTTCATTTCGGAGGGCAACATTGTTTTCCATCGTCAACATTTAGCATAGCGCGAATAAGATCGATCGGTGACCATTCACGTGTTCGAAATGAGCGGCCCGCGTGACGATTATAAACGTGTTAAAGAAGAGCCACTTGGATCCGTTTTGATTTATCGAGGGGTCGCACATTTATTTAAAAAGCGGGGGAGGGCCGCCTCATAGCGCGAGCTATCTCCGCGTTCGCATGCTAATATGTATAACACATTGAAAGCCGTCAGTATTCTATATTCTGTTTGAGGTCGTTGATAAGGGAGCCGAGTCCGCATAGCGGCGCGCCAGGGCGGGACTGAATCATACTCTTTGCAGGACTATGGAGCTCGGAGGCCGTGTTGTCGGCGCGGATTGAAATCCGGCCGCCGTCATGGACCGCATCTGGAGAACGTCCTCTTCCTTCTGGGCGCACGCGGTGACGGTCCTTCATTTCTTAGGTGAGCTAATTTTCTCCTAATTAATTTCGTTACACAATTACTTTTTCACAAGCCACACGAGCTGCGTGAATTATTTGTTTTCATTTCCTGCTCTGTGTGGGCCGTTGAACGCTTTTGTTTCGCTAGGTTGAATAATTAACTAACCACCTCAGAATCACAATTCGGCTACGTGTTCGGCATCGCAATCGGACCTCGTGTGCTCCACATACTTTATTAATGAGTCGAGATTACCTATCGGACTGATTATGATAACCGGGGGAACGAGTGCGAGTGCGAGTGCGAGTGCGAGGGCGAGGGCGGACGCATCCAGATATTTCACGCAATAATTAAATTTCGCTCTAGTCGCATTTATATCGCTCTGCGGTTTGCATCATGCAAAACATATTCTTTACTGAACTAATGGCGCTGCAAATATCCACATGACAATTTCAGGAATTTCTAATTTCATTACGATGTTCATTTGCCCGTATTAGCTTAGCTCATTTACGCCATTATTCCTTACGCAATTGTTACAGCCGCAAAGTTGTGATTACCATCCGGCCCCTAGATTTTGACCGTCGCGTCGCCTATAAATTCATCGGACGCAAAGGTGCGTGAATTTCGACTCGACGCTGAATAAACTTGATTAACAACAATAGGATGCTTTTTTTTAACGGAACTCGATTTACATTTGTATTAAAATTGATGATGGTTCTGTCTGCACAAACGGTCTGTCATTCCCAGATGCAGATTTAGTGGCCGCTTGCGTCTCCACCAGATGTTAGAACCGGCCCCGTCCGGTTCCGACTGCATACCACCGACACACATCCAATATCCCGAAATGGGCGCGCAACACGGCCGTGTTTCGCACCGTTTCGTCCCGCCAGCAATTATAACACTCGCAGAGCATTGTCGCGAACAGGCGCGCCGAGTTGCACCCTCGGGTTTTAGTGGAATTGCTTTTTACTCCGTTGCGAGTTATTGTATGACAGCATCTGAGAACCACACGTGCCACACTCGCTTTAATTATTATACCTAGCACTTTTATGCCCTAATCTACTTCGAGTGTGCTCTGCTGTCTGTCTGCGATTGTCCTAATGGCCACTAAAACACCAAGAAAAAAAGAAACCCGACCCCGCTCGTAAATTCGCCAAACCTATTTTCTCCATTATGAAAACAAATTTAATATTAAACTCAAGTTTTACGGTCCATCAATAATGCAGGAATCGGCTATTTCAAATACAGAGTATCGAATTTATTAAAATTTGTTTTGGACCCATCGCGAAAGCTTCAGTGCACGAATTACTTTGTCTTCGCGAAGATGTGCCGAAGTGAAGGAGAAAGTATCGATAGAATTCGAGACATGTTCGAAATATTTCTGAAATTCGCATCGCGCGGGTTGTATTAAAAAGAAAAATGTGAAAAAAGGGGAAAACATTAAACCTGCGTTGTCAATTAGCGGAGGACAGAAAAACGAAATGATAATATCCGTTGTTAAACGGCAATATTGCAGAATTTTGCGAGGAATTTTCCGGAATGAAAAAAGAACATAAAAGTTCGTTACTAGTTTAAGGAAGACGTCAGGCGAGCCGTAGAGATATGACACGGGACGTTCGAATCGGCAAAGGCCAATAACTTGAGCCGTCAGCGCGTGGTCATCGTTCGTAATCCACTTGGGTCCGACACTTCTGGAATCGGTAGTTTTTGTGATAACGTCAGTTGTAATTTAGTGCGGGTTTGATTACCCGGACGCGATTCCCTTTCAGCGAATTATAATCCGGTAAAATCGACATGCATAAGTATTAGGTCCCGGTCGGAGATTTGTGGAGTCCCGAGCGGCGACAGAACTGGAAGATCCTCGTTGAGTAATAACAGTCGATCTCGTATGTTCCCCGTGGGCCCTGCCGGTCCAGTCAAACGTCCACTCGACTGCAATGGATATAAAAGGACGGCTGAAAAATGTATCGGTCTAGAAAATTGCTAGGCTCGTTATAATCTCGACGGAGTTGTGTGTCAGCTGACGCGACGACCGGTTGCAACACCCCAACACCCGCCCTGCTCTGCTCATGTTTATGCAACGAATTTCATAGCGTTGTCCGAACAGTTCGTTCCGTGCGGAACGGTCAAGCGGCCGGCCGTGCCAGTCGATATGTCATCATGGCAATCACACCCCGAGCGCCAATCATTCTCACGGCTCGAAATTGAAAAAGCGGGAGTCACGTCGGCAATAAACTGAAGTGGGCCATGCGTCGCGTGCGCACATCACGATGCAGTCCCGCACCGGTTTAAATCAAAATTATCGTTTTCGATAACCGGCACATGCGATAATAGACAAGGCCCGCGAAGAAGACGGGTTGAAAGTGACAGGAGGCGAGCTTAACGTCAAACCAAACAAAATTAAACAAAACTTTTCCTCTTAGGCAACGTGCTGGTAAGACGCTAGCTCGAGTCGCGCCGGGCGGGGAAAACTTTTCCTGTCTAAGTTTTTCTTCTGCTTGCCCGACTCTGAAGCCCGCTTTCCCCAAAACAGCGACAAATTATAATATGGATGCCGCTTTACCTGCGCTGCACCACGATGCATGTCACCGAAATTAAGCCCTCCATCGTGCAAACCGGTCAATCTTTAGATCCATTTTGCCATCTATATTACCGACTTTTTCGTTATTGCTTTCATTCGGTCCTCCATGGTTACGTTTTCACGTTTTCTCGACGACTCTAGGCAATCCATTTTAGGTTGTGTTTCCATGGTTTTGCACAACCTACCACTGAAAGTGACAAACAGCTCGAGTACAGAATAAACTACTTTATTCTTCTCGATATTTTCTAGAAAATGTGTTAATACAGGTAGCCCTCGGTTTACGCCGCAGTTCCGTTCTTACAAAAACTGGCGCAAATCGAATCGGCGTAAAGTAAACCCATATTTACAGTGATGTATAGGGTTAGGTTCTACAGCAGCGAAGTAGAAACAAACAATTTTGTTTATTAATACAATATAATGCCATATACAGTCGAACTTCCACATAACGAAGCGTTACGGTGACCTTAAAAAATTTGTTATAGAGAAACTTCGTTATATAGAAATTCATGTTGGGAAAAAAAAATTCAGTTTAACTCTTACAGGTTTACTAGAATTTTTGAAGTAATACGATTTTAGGCTTTAAAATGACAGGGTATTTATTTAACATAAAACATTTCAAAATTTACGTTGGGACACATTATGTCGCAAGATCGCAAAAGGATTAATATGCAGTTACGTAGTTATTTAATTAATTGAATAAATAAGACCACCCCAGTGTTATTAAACAATTTTTAAAAGACAAGGCAAAGTATAGTAATAAAATTTAAAAAATTTGACAGTAAAACTTTGCCCGTTCCATTTAATATTGTAAAATTTTTGCATGCTTAAATTAGTGCCACTTACTTCGTCGGCTAATCCCTCATACAATGTTGAACCCTGGATACATCTAGGAATATTACTAGAACCGAGTTTTTTCCGAAGTTACAGTGAAACAACAACAAAAAAAAACAGTTTTAAATCTCGAAAATTTGTAAAGTTGGGGAAAAAAATCGTCATGAAGAAATTTTTACTCCGTTATCCCTTATCTAAAATGCATTAAAAACGTCTCCAGGGTGAAGGTTCCCCAAAAAAATTCGCTATATAGAGAAATTTTTTAAATAGTAGTTCGTTATAGGGAAGTTTGACTGTATTATAAACTTAATTTTTAAAATGCATTTTATGATAAAGTAAAGTGAAATGTTTTTATTAAAAAATATTAAGAAAAACAAATGAAATTTCAAAGTTTCGGATCTCTTGCATTTTTTGAAAAAAAGAATCCCCAACGTCGCTCAGTAAATACTTCAACACTGAAACGAAAATCAGTCTAGCATAGGGAAAATCGGTGAATTACCCAATTTATGTACACGGCGAAACGGTGAATTACACAGCGGCGTTATTGTCAAACCGAGGGCTACCTGTATTACTAATTGAAGTTAAGTTTTTCTAAAATTGCAACTTTTTATCAACGTTCAGATTAAAGAGACGAAATGTGGAGAGCTTGAAATATATGGGAAAATCGAACGAAACTGAAACTGCAGCGGTAGTGATTGCTTTAGCGGGCTATATCTCCCTGAGGGTGCATTTTTGTACAGTAGATTTCTGATTATCAAGGGAAGTTGGGAAATTAATTCTGCGGGATAATCAAAACGTCGCATAATCCGAAAGAGGAAAAACATGCAGATGAAATAGAAAAATAAATGTTTAGCAGCTTGAATTTAAATGTGAGGGTTGTTTTTGAAATTCAGGTGCGTACGATATTAGCAAGCTGCACTCGATTCAGCGAGTGTCATCTTCAGGGTTTGCCTCCTGCCATCCCCACAATCGGCGATGAATGGTTCGCTAACTCTATGAGCGCCGGTCCTCATTCAAAACTCACTTAAAATCTGAAGTCGGTCTGTCGACGAACAAAAACAATCTTTGATTTATATCGCGATATTTTTGAAAACGAAAGGTGGGTAAGGTGATATTTCATTCGGAAAGCCGCGGGACAAGATCAGCTAATTAACAAGCCACCTCTCCGGAACAGGTGACCGTTTCGTTTATAAGTGAACCCGGCATGACATTCGGGTTCCCACTAGGAATGGAATATTTGTCACATTGATTGTGTTTATGTCACGATTGTTATTGAATTTTTTATGTCGCGGAAAATCGGGAAATTGTAAAATGTATGCGTGGTACGGTCTCCGACTGCTCGCTGGAGTATAGATAGAGCGAGAAGCGATAATCGCGTTAGCTCGGACTCGGTGGCCCACTCTGTTCTCTTGCAACAACATGCCGCTTGCCACTTTTCTATTACCGAAAGTGTAAGTAAACATTCGCTAGTGTGCATTGCGTTAGTAATGTAAACATTTATATTCTCCTAGTTTATTTTGTCGCGCGATCTCGAAAATTATTAACGCACTATCTTTTGCAGCGGCGGTGACAAGTTTCGAACCGGACTTCCTATACCCGTTGGAGAACGTGACCGTCGCCCAAGGCCGAGATGCCACCTTCACCTGCGTCGTAAATAACTTGGGGGGATACAGGGTGAGTGGGGACTCCTCCACGGCCCGGGTGTGTATCCATTTTATTACTTAAATGTGCACCCGGACGCCCGCAGGCTGACCGCTAATCACTTTAGCGAGTGAGCCTGCAGTGCGCCTGAAACAATGCACCGAGCACTGCATCCGCACCAGCACGACGGCACTTTGCACCGAATAACGCGACATTTTTAACCGCGCTCGTGTTTTCCGAAACGCATGTTAAAATCGCGAGATTAAGCCGCAGGGCGGGCATGTGTATAGATTCCGATCAAAAGATTCGATGGCTCAGAGAGATTTTTGCCATGTATTACAGTAAATCCTCAAAGACGATGTTGAGCAAACAAGAAGTATTACTTCTCCTCTGAATATCGCATGACTAATTCACGATACGATGCATCGGCGACTAATGCACCCGATTTTTGTTTTTGTTTTGTGTATTTTCATTTTTTTTTCGCGTTATGAAAATCGGAGCGGGATGGCAACAGTTTCAGCAGATTCAACAGCGTATTTGTCTCATTCATATTGTTTTGCGACTAGTCGTCGAAACAATGGGGCAGATTAAATCAGATCAACGATAGCACGCAATACTAAGTGTCCTGCAGGAGGCCGACCCTTCACCCCGACATTAATACGTACATTTGTATGGTATATTATACGGCCCATTGTGTGGTCGTCGCGCTAGTAAGGTCGCGTAATCCTGTTGTTTCAACAACTAATGAAATATGCAATTGTGCCTTTCACACAATAGACGTCTTCGAAAGTCCTGCTCACTGGGATATGTCTAATTTTAATCTCCTTTCGCCGAAAAGGAGGGAACGGATGTGATGCTATCGCCAGTTTATCGGCTGCACGTGACGTGATCGGGTAGTTGCGGGTTGCGAGCAATGCTCAGACCGGTAGCTTTCATATGCAAACAAGATTGCCGTTATTCACCTTCGATGCCAGTCGCACCGGATATAGTAAACACCTAGTCGGAGAGGAAATACGAGATGCAAGCGAAAATATGTGCATAATTCTATAAAGAAACGAGCCCGTTACATGAGGCCAACGATAAAACAAAATACAAAATTTCTCTCTATTAGTTTCGGGATAGAGATGCATGACGTTCTACCTACGCACATTTGACACAATTTAAACGCGCTAGTTTTACACGGAAAAATCCGACCTTGTTTTAAAAGACGTTTCATATTTTATGACCGAATTTCCGTTTGAGTTTCAATGAATGGAAAACGTTGGATTTGCGTTTGAAGACGTGTTTTCACTTATAGTAGTCGCACTTGCACAGTATAACTTCTGATTGAGGTAATCTTTTATTTCCGTTTCTTAGTGTTATTTAGAAAAAAGGCTGGATGTTTGCATGCTAACTCATATATGTCAACCGTTAAGCTCTGACACATGAAATGTCCGATTTTCAAGCTTTACATTAATCAAAATAAAATAATCATGAGCTTAATTGATAAAACCGTTAATTTTTTAAATTCTGTTTTCAACCATAGGGCAATTCTATGCAAATGTCCACATAACTTGTTTTTTTATTGGATGAAAGTGAACTTGTTTTGCATCATTTTAAGCACAATTAAAATACCAGTTCGAAAAATTTTCATATACGAAAATGGTGTTACACTGAATATGTTTTAATTTTCAATACAAAACGTTGGCCATTGAGTTTTTCAACTAATTCCAAACATTTTACTACAAACTCAACTCAGAATTGCCCTTTAGTCTTTAAGGTGTTCTCCTGAAAAAAATTTCTTAAATACAGTAGAATCCGGTTATAACCAACCTCAAGGGACCGTTAAAATCGGTTCGTTATATCCGAAGTTCGTTATAAGCGCTATTAAAAGAATAAATGCGAGAGTGTTTTATGCGACCTTTATTGGTCTAATATAAATATGCATATGTATAAAACCATTAAAAATATAAGGACTAAACTTATGTGAAACAAAACAAGTAATTTTATTTGAAAAAATTTGTTATTTTCGACTGAACTGTCGCATTGTTAAAGTATAAATTGTCCACACACGTTTCAACGCCACTAAGATTTTCAATAATTGAGTCCGGCACACCGTAAAACTGTAAAAAATTACGAATGTTGTTAATACTTCTCACAGCTTCCTGTGTAGATAAAATATGTAATGCTGGTCCTTCCGGCTCATCCTCATTCCTCATTGGCTTCTTCTTGGCCAGTTTTGTCTACCACAAATACCCAAATATTCTGTTGTAACTAATAAATTGTCGTTTTTAACTTAACCAAATTTTGTTTATCTTTTCGTGTTTCTCTTTCGGGGATATTTTAGAATTTTTACACTGTTGAGGTATTTTGTCATTATTTACCTGTTCTATATAAACAATTGCACTGTTAAAAAAGAAAAAGAAAGAAAAAAAAAGAAAAAAAGCCAAACCAAGAAAATAACTTTTTTTTCTTTCTTGCTTAGAGCGTCATATAAACATCAAAACTTATGTACTTTTTTGCGAGGAACACGATGGTGCAATTAAAAATCGATTTGCTCTAAGATTGACAGAGATAGACATCTTAAACCTAACCTAACCTAACCTAACCAAATTTTGTTTATCTTTTCGTGTTTCTCTTTCGGGGATATTTTAGAATTTTTACACTGTTGAGGTATGTTGTCATTATTTACCTGTTCTAAATAAACAATTCATGTTTTCGAAAAAAATTGAATTTTCTAATTGAAGGGCTCTATGCAAGAAGTTCCGAAGTCACTTTTTATATTCTGTGATATTTGAGATTTATATTTTTGTTTGCTCTGGAAATCACATTGTTTTGATTTTGGCGGATCTTGTTTTTACTAAAAAAGACTTACTTTAGTAAAAAAAGATCATTGAACATTGAAACATCAAATCTCAAATATCACAGAATATGAAAGTGACTAAGGTACTTCTTGCATAGCGTTCTTCAATTGCTGAAATTCATGTTCCTTTTGTTTCTATTTTTGTAACTACTACTCATTTAATGACCAGTCATCATCAGATTCAAAGGTTATAACGCGTTATATACAATGCAAAGTTCGTTATAGTCGATTGAAATTTTATTAATTTCGGCTTTTTCAGGTTCGTTATATCCGATAGTTCGTTATATCCGAGTTCGTTATAAACAATTAATTTTTACATTGTTACATAGGGGAAAATGTCTGGACTTGGAATAAAGTTTGTTATAACCGGTGGTTCGATATAACCGAAGCCGTTATAACCGGATTCTACTGTATCACATTAATTTTATTGAATCGTGGACTAAATTAATTTTTGTAGTAACTTTAACGCGACTAAAGGTGGTATATTTTAGGAAAGTTTAAATTCGTGTAACGTGAACCGCCGAGCTCAATTCGATTATGTATAGAGTGAAATAATTAATCGACGTGTCTCAGAGTTTAGATGTAATTTGTAACTATTAAGTTTTGGACGTTGATAAGTCGATAATAGAGTATTTGTGAAAGCAAAAATTAGACAGTTCATATGTTGTGACTTAAAAAGTAAAAGAGCGCTAACAGGAACGAGCAATAGCAATGTGTTTGGTGATCAGGTAGCTTGGATTAAAGCCGACACGAAAGCAATATTGGCCATCCACGAGCACGTCATCACGAACAACGCGCGTCTTTCTGTTACTCACAACGATTTCAACACGTGGACTTTGCATATTCGCAGCGTGCGTAGGGAAGACCGCGGCCAATACATGTGTCAGGTTAACACCGACCCCATGAAGATGCAGGTGAGTAAAGTGTCGAGCAAGTGTGCATGTCGTAATTTGTCGTTTTTAGACTGCTTTTTTGGAAGTGGTCATCCCGCCGGATATAGTGTACGAAGAGACGTCGGGCGATATGATGGTTCCAGAAGGCGGTTCCGCGAAACTGGTCTGCAAGGCGAGAGGTTTTCCCAAGCCGCGCATCGTCTGGCGTCGAGAGGACGGCGGCGAAATAATGGCGCGCGGTCCCAACGGGAAAAACAGGCTTCAATCCGTCGAAGGCGAAATGCTCACGCTGACCAAAGTGACTCGATCCGAAATGGGGGCATATCTCTGCATAGCTGCGAACGGGGTTCCGCCCTCGGTCAGCAAGCGGATGATGCTGCACGTCCACTGTAAGTTAAAGTGCGATTGTTTTAAAAGCGCACATGAATATGGATGTGCGCGCGGTACAATGGACCGAAGTGATGGACGCGCACTAAGTAGACAATGCCTGCTGATTATAATCACAATCATAAATACAAACGTGGGGCAGTGTAACTTCAATCATTTCCTGCTATGCACGTTGAGCGTTGTCGGTTCCAACGGGTCAAATTCACGCATAGCGCGACCTGGTAATTTATGTATTACGTTAACAAATGTAGAGGGCCTACACTCATATAACTCAAATGCCGAACGTGCCGATGCGTTGGCAATAAACTTCTTGAATATTTCATATCCATTAATAAATTTTGCAATGGGCAAAATTTAAATCAGGTGACGATCTGACACTCGGATGTCGAATTAAAACCAATCCGAGTGTAAAAATCGGCCAGTCAATCTCTTCGTAGTACTTATTGTTATCAGCACTCGGTTCCGCTGTCTCACCCACAATATAGTGAATAATTCGATCGTGCTCCAAAGTTTTATCGTCAGGGGGAATGAATTTTCAGCTATACATCCGCAGCGGCGTTGCTTAGGTCGCTGAGTAAATAAACTGTGTAGAGTCTGAAATTGAAAGTCATCTCTTAAGGATGTTAGTATAGGGGGCACCAAAAAGTCTCCGCAGGCCGATAAAAAGTAAAGTACGTGCATTAAAGCTGCTCGTGCAGGAGTGCTTATAAGGTCTTATCTGACTCGTTATGAGTCACTGGTCCGCCAACTCATCCTTCAGACGCTATCTCTCCCGTTTGTTCGTTCACACCTCGCCCGACTCGCTTCGTTATAATTGTCATAACAACGCTCCATTTCCGTACGGGTTCCGGTGGTCGTTCGCTTGTCGCTTCCGGTGCACTGCGAGGCCGCTGCGCTTGACACTCCTGACGGATTATCTCTCTGTTGCAGTCCACCCGCTGATACAAGTCCCTAATCAGCTGGTAGGCGCTCCGACCAACACCGACGTCACTCTGCAGTGTCACGTGGAGGCCTCCCCTAAAGCCATCAACTACTGGACCAGGGAGAACGGTACTTTTTCTCAAAAGCAAAACGCGAAAATCAAAAATTTCTTTTTAAACAGGCGAGATGATCATATCAAACGACAAATATTTCATGAGCGAAATCAACAATTCCTATTACAGCGTGCAGATGCGGCTTGTAATACGTCGGTTTCACAAGTCGGACCTCGGAGGTTACAAGTGCATTTCTAAAAACTCGATCGGAGACGCCGAAGGCAACATCCGTCTCTACGGTAAGTCGGTTTCAACTACTTTCTGATTTACGGCTTCGAAACTATGAAATGTTGATGAGACTCACTTTAGAACTGGCGACGCAATAAAATGAAATTGGATTTTTTACAGAAATCACTGAAATTTCAGCCACAAATGCTTTTGATTCGAAATCCGCTTATTTTACAAGACAATGCATGTCTACTAACATTCGAAACTACTATATTTCATTGCTTTCTCTCCTTTTTTTTATTGCAAGCTGCAAATTTATTTCAATCGCGTTTCCCTTTTTAAATGTTGTCTCGCAGCGAGTCCATAAGTGAACAGTCAAAGTCAAAACAATTGTCATTGACTTTTTTTAAATTATTTGACAACTACAATGACAGTTCTACTGATCTGCGCCTGCGTACTGATTTTCTTTTTTCTTCTTTTTTTTCATAGTCGTTTTGATTTTCCGGTAAAAGAATTGGTTAGATTGAAAGTGTTAGAAATGATTTTGTTGTTGATATACGATTCCATCGTAGAAATGGAAATGCAGGAGCAGACTGAAGTGGAAGAGGACGCGGCAGCGCCGGACGACACCGACGAAAGGCTCGATAATCGTCTGTACAACGGATTTCAAGGTTCGCTGACAGAACCGGCCGACGATAGGATACAAGCTGACGTCAGTTCAACGGCTGAAAGTCTGTTAGGAACCGCTTCTCGTTCGGATCGTCTACTGTTGCTGGCGTTGCTGTTCGTGGTGTTACCACTGTGACGAAGCTGCAGCATGCGGTGCGCGGACGCTGTGCGATGTGATATGTGCCAAATCTAATCGTGCTTCACTAATTAACGTTGAGTGTCTGTATCATACGAATTGTTCTAGCAGATGTTTCCTTAGGGTCGTCGATGTCTAGGCTTTGTTGCTGTTTAGAGGTCATTACGATTACTTAGCTCGTTGTGTTTTCATGTGCAGATTAATCCTATAAATATTGTAATATATCTTTTAACTGATCTTTTAACTGATGGTTATTTTTAATCAATAAATACTTATTAATCTGTTTTCTAAAATCGTTCGAATGTTTCGACTTTAACTGGAGGTTCCATTAGTTTTTCTCGTGCATTTGTGTTTACTTCGGATGTAATTTTATTATCCTATGAATGTGCTATACTCCTTAATTAGGCGAAGTTTAGATCAATTCAGGAACGTGGCCCCCATACGAATGCGACCGGGCGCGGCACTTACATTTGGCATGCGGACGGTTCGCATGCGACGGCCCATCCATTTGCCTCCCGTCAGGATCGCGACTACCCATTTGCCACCGATTCCACACTACATCTAGTGCTGAGATCTAAGCATTGATAAAACGTCCTCGTATACATCCAATAGTCAGCGAAGTTACTGCCTTTCAACATGTTATATAACGTGCCTGAAAAAACTGCATCAATTTATTCCGCCGACAATTAAATTCCGCGAGGAGACATAGTTGTTTTACTTTCTGAATGGAAATCCGCAAGGGAAAGTGCTCCCTCGCAACAAGTCGTAACTACCAACAAAAATTTTTTTTATATAAATTTCTGTTTTTATTCGATTACGACTGATTTGATGAAGAAAATACTTATCTTAATTTAAATTCCGTTGCGAGGTTCCGAATTGAAATGTGCATTGCATGTTCGCTGTTATGGCTCGCTGTTATAATCGATCACCCATTTGTTTGCCAAGTAGGAAACGTTTACGTTCAACTGGATTCCCGAAAATTGAAAAATGGATAAAAACGGTTCTTCATGCGAATGGTTTAATTGCTCTATCGTAGAATTAATGAAAATGATGAGATGTTAAAATATGGATATTAAAAGGATACTGTTTCGAATGTGAGCGGCGAGGTCGGCCAAATCTCGAGATGCACATTTAAAATTGTTATCCTAATATTGAGACAAGATAATAAATCTGAGTTTGGAAGTTGGTTGTGTGGTCGGACTGGCTCGAAATCAACTTATAAGTTGTTCGACACATGGCCTGCGGGCGACGGTTGCTCTACATCATTCGTAGAAGACGTACATCCTGTCGCACGCTTTACCTGTTGAATAGAAGCGCTCACCCGGCCCATTTGCTAATGGACCGTCTTTGAAATTGCCCCGCGACCGGGGCAGCCGGCCGATAAGAATCGAGCTCGCATGTTTGACTTAAGTGTATGTGACAGACCATTGTTGGTAGACATTAACGGTGGACGTAGCATCCGCCCAGATCCATTACGGCCGTTTCCCGACCGGCCGCACGCACGACCCTTTCGTTCAGATAGTTCACCCAGGCTGCACGATATCTGTCAAGTCAGCAGTTGAGAGAATATGCAAACAAGCCGAGATCGATTTATTGTCTTGTAACCGGCAGAAATAATGTGATCCGAAATTAAATTTCGAGCCCCAGCATGCGATGCGAGTGATGGTAACGCCGCTGGTCGCTGGCCGGGGGGCAACTCGTCCTCTAAATCCTGCAACGAGACCGGACTCGAAACTGACATATGCAGGTCGGGTTAAGCGAATGCAACTTCGCAGGTGGTTTAATATCGCATGCCTTTGTGTACGTTCCGAGTAATTTGCGTATAAATGATTTACGGTACATGAACCTCAGTAAAGAAGGCGAGTGAACGCGGCGCTTCAAATTCTTCATAATTCCTGTGTACTTATTAACGGCGTCCCTTGCCCTCCTCTGCTTTAACTTCTCGAACGCGTGTTTTCGGATTTAATAAATGTTATCTACATTCTGCGCATACTTCTCAGCAGTCAATATGTACGTGCAACCAACTGTGCTACGCATTATGTAAATTTTATGTTATTTTTAACTGAGTAATTTTTGTATGCATCATTGTTGTCTTAGACACCTCTAAGACTACAGATTTCCACCGCGAAAATCGGAAAACCGTGCATTAGGATTATAATTTAGCGACCCATTGATTTGGAGACGCGAGCCACGTTTTCAGCTCATTATATAGTAAACTGTTTCTTAAATCAAATTGCTGTTCAAGTCTTAAAGATTATCTTGGCTCTTTTAAATATCAATTTCAACCGTTCACACCTCATTAAGTTTCAATTTTACAGCTATTGTCCCATCTGGGTTAGATGCCTGGGGTAGCATGCATCGGAAGTCCGCGCACGACATTCGATCCCGCCGCCCGCTGTGCAATTATACGTTTAACCTGTCCAACCTGGGGCTTAAAACGTTGATTGATGATGAACGCGACGTGGCCTTATGCCGACTGTCATCATCTTATCTTAATTGTTGTGTAATTCCGACACGGCATTATCTATTCATCAAATAACGCGTCTCTTCCGTGCCATTTCATTTACCACCTAATGCACTAACTTCCCCACGATGTACGAAGTACACCGCGCTCCCACAATTCAATTAACTAGTTTGCTTTTTTCGATCGACTTATGCCAACACTACTTCTTTCAACCGAAATTTAATTGACACAATTTCTGCTCGTTTATTTAATTTCCTTCGGCAAATTATTTTATTTCCAAGGCCCAATAATATAATTAACTTTTCAATGGATACATTTTCCCAAAAATAAAGTTATCTAATCTCATCTTGACCGCGGTTATTAATTTAATTAATAATGTTTAGTGGTTCCTAATCGGATTATTTAAAAACTGGGATTTGTTTTACTCTAACAGCGGAATTAAATTTTACCCACTTCGTGATTTATTTAAACTTTCCGTGGCGCTTTGGAAACCAATTCGGAAAATTATTCGACATAAACCTTGATCGATTACGGTTATCACCGCAAATTTTAATTGGTTTCATTCTTTGAAATGCGTTTTGAAAATATTTTTATTGGTGATGGTTAAGGGGTTACACCAGGGTGGCCAACCCAAATGGTCTTGCGGGCCACTTTGGAAATGCATCATAACTCCGCGGGCCACATATAAAATTATACAGTGCTTTCGTAAAGTATGGAATAAATTCGATAAAACATTTTAGAAGAATTTTCACAAAAATCCTCGGACCGGTCAACTTTAGTTTTTAAAACTGCATCCTTTTTAATATTTATAATTTTACGATCGTCGTTTGTTTTCGCACTATGACGTCATCATCAATTTTTTTAAATGGCACCCCATATTTTTGATGGCGAATTTGGATGCAGCACATTTTTCTGAATACGAATATGCCAAATTCGTATGACCTTGAATAGGAAAGTTTTCGAAATAATCAGTCCTAAAATTTCGAAAATGCATGTAAAATTATTAGAGTAGACCAATAATAATATCATCAAGGAAGCGCTGGAAACAAAAGACGGTTTTGACATCAACAAAATTTATTGGGAAAATGCTCGAATCCGTTAAATTTTATTTTTAGTAGCGTATTTTTTGAAATAGGATTGTTACAAACTGAATGATTACAACAAAAAAAAAGAAAACGGTTAGCTATCTGAAAATACTAAATTTAAGTAATGATTAAATTCAAAAAACAACTAAATTAAAATATTGCGCACTGTTGATTTCTTAACAGCAGTCAATGTGATCAATAAATTCTTTTGAACATTGCCAATAACTTCAGGAGGGATTTGTCGTATCTCATGTCGAATTGTTGCTTTAAATCTTCTAAATTCACTAACCTACTAACGTACACTTTACTTTTTAAGCATCCCCACAAAAAGTAATCAAAGGTTGTCAAATCTGGTGATCCCTCTTTTGTTTCCAACGCTTCCTTGATGACATTATGATAGGTCTACTCTAATAAATTTACCATACATTTTCGAAACTTTAGGACTGATTATTTCGAAAACTTTCCTCTTCAAGGTCATACGAATTTAACATATATTCGAACTCAGAAAAATGTGCTGCATCCAAATTCGCGATCAAAAGTATGGGGTGCTATTTAAAAAAATTGATGATGACGTCATAGTGCGAAAACAAAAGACGATCGTAAAATTATAAATTTTTAAAAAGGTGCAGTTTTAAAAACTAAAGTTGACTGGTCCGACGATTTTTTGTGAAAATTTTTCTAAAATGTTTTATCGAATTTATTCCATACTTTACGAAAGCACTGTATATCACCATATTAGATTGAGACCTACTATTTTTTAATACATTGGTTTTCACTACTTTGACCATTATAAAATAACTATATTTTATAAAAGTGTGATGAATCTCGCAGGCCGCGGGTTGGCCACCCCTGTTCTATCATTAACAGTTTTTAAATAAGCACGTTAAAACAAACACACTGCAATTTGCATGGTTTTACCTAGGAAAACCGACTCTTAAGATTCAACCCTTGTTGTAATCATTTGAAAACTAGAAAATGGAAAAAACTTTTACCTGACCACACTTTATGAAAATGTGGATTCTCACATAAGTCAAAAAAAATGACCTGGGGGCACTTTATGAAAATGTACACTGCAATTTGCATGGATTTACCTAGGAAAGCCGAATTTTAAGATTCAACCCTTGTTCTAATCATTTGAAAACATTTTTTAATGGAAAATTTCATCATCCAAGAATAGAAGTGATTATTTTTTTTATGAAATCCTTTAAATTTCAATCTTCTATCACAGGGGTGGCCAACCCAAATGATCTTGAGCGCGCGCCATTTTGGAAATGCATCATAACTCCGCGGGCCACATATAAAATTATATATCCCCATATTAGATTTACACCTACTATTTTTTAATACATTGGTTTTCACTACTTTGACCATTATAAAACAAATATATTTTGTAAAAGTGTGATGAATTTCGCGGGCCGGAAGAATGTTCAAGGCGGGCCGCGGGTTGGCCACCCCTGGGTTACACCATCTTGAGATTTTCAGAAATTTTTTTTTTTTGTTTAGATTTTTTTTTTTATACTTTGAAGAATATTTTAACCATTTAACCATATTAATATTCAAATTATTTTCGGAACAATTCGAAGTGAGCACAGCAGAGTACGCCTGCATCTCGGTACTTTCTTTCTGTTCAATTTTTCTCGAAACTGCTTTTTTCAAACTGGTAGGTATGACATATCGAGATATACCTATTCAACCGAATGTGATAAAACTTATACCACATATTCTTTATAATATTACTTAAAATGCAGCGTATGATTTTTTTGATTGGATGTCGCCTTCATGTTTTATAATTTTTTAAAACTCAAAATTTTGGTAAAAAATTGTTCCAAATCCTAAAAAAAAATTCCCTATGCTATATTTTAGCTATTTCCTTTCTCAATAAAAAATTCTTTTTAAATTTTTCAAACAATACCTGACAGAAAAAAATTCCATCATCGGCAAGCATTTTCAAAAGAGGATCCTACTTGACGGTTCATATCTTCGCCATTCTTTAATTTTCTTTATTCGTTTTTTTTAAAAATTTTTCATAAAACTAGAATGTATTCATGTAAAATAAAAATTATTTTATACATTTGGATTGGGGATTTCTCAAGATGATGAAGTCAAAATGAAGGTAAAAAGTTGAAAATTTGGAGGACGTCATAGTAGTGATGCAGTTAAAGGATCATTGGAAATTACCTCTGTAAGCACGTGGCGTGCGTGTAATCGGTTCATTAATCTAATTTGGCTGAATAAATACAAATTGATCAAATCTGATACAAGCTGGGTCAGCAGTTTTCGCATACAGAAGATATACATTTATATTAATAAAAAGAAAAATCTAGTAAAAGTTGTTATTGCAGTTCGTTGTTAGCAGCGGTGATCATAAACGTTGGAACCATTTGTGGCCAACTGGATACTTGCGATATACCAGCCGCAATTTTATACGTATATTATTGCCGCTTATAACCGACGTATTTACTGTGTAAATATAGAATATGGTTACGCAGACACTCCTCAATTCAAACTCAAATTCTTGGATAGGTATTTAATGAGTTTCATTTATTAGCAAAAGGAAGAACAAACACCGCAGGAAACAAAAACTCAAAGATCGCACAGCCGTTTGATTATGCGGCCCCTTCTGCGAGTACACACTAGCAGTTATTATTTTTTCAGATATTTCATTTCCACTGGATTAATTAAAAGTAAATTACCTTTTCTCTCCAATTTAATTACTACGTTACTTTAAGCTGAATAATTTATTGAGGGAATAAATTTTTCATCTAAGTGATTTTTTTTCATGCGTTGCGAGCGCGTTACACTGAATTAGTATTAATGTTGTTCCTAGCTTAATTTCATGCTTCTAAGTTAACTATTTGTTTTTCTTTCGGTTCGTTCAATTTAAAAGCGCGCAGTTAAAAACGCTCGCAGATTTTTCACCTCTTTTTGTGTTATTCTTTTCTTAAAGATAAGAAATTTTATTATTGCTGTATGGTACGCGACCTATTTCCACAATACAATTTTAACCCACCGAGAGAATTTCGCACTGCTGATTGAGGTAATAAACATATTAATTGGCGGTTTAAATAGTGCGAATTTTTTTCGATTAAAATCATGTCAATAATGTATCAAAAACGGTACGTGCTTTTAACGTTTCAAACGTTTATGAAAAGGCATTTTTGTTCAAATATACTTTTTCTCGATTTAAATAGTATAAATAACGTTATGTAGTCCCATATTCAACATTCCCGACATTAATATTTTGGAGTACGATGGTTTTTTAACATTTTTAATTTAGATTTCCATTTCTTCAGCCTCTTTCTCCTTTATCTCGTGTGCATTTCGTTTAAGATTATAAGTTGCTTTCACTCCGTCCGCTGATCAAACATTAAAGATATCCTGGCATTCCCTTAAAAGTGTTGGAGCCGTTTTATTTCGCTCCATTGATAAAATTGGGAAAATGTAAACTTTTTGAATGTCCTGAATAACTTTACGATATTAGAGAAGGACCATAAAACATAATAATAATAATAAAAAAGCTATAACATCAAAAATGTGTTTTTTACAATATTGACCAGATTTTAAACCTTTACATTTTTAAAATCCTAGTGATGAATTCCTAATCTCCTTTGCGTATTTTTAAAACTAAAAAGAGCTTTAATAAAAAAGAGACACTGAAAATTAATTAGGCACGTTAAATTGAATTTATAACTCGTCTAGGAACAAGAATTAAACGCTAGCAGAGGCATCTTCGAACCAAAACCAACCCTTAAGGATAACAGAGTCCTGTATATATTGCAGAATACATATTTTTTATGTTTCATTTTGGCGGCATCTACGCGAGGGATGAATTGTGGCATTTTATTGATTTTAGTCGGGTTACTGTATCATAAGGGTGGAAATTAACCAAATAATTTGTTTTATGAAATACACTAACAGATGGCGCATCCCTTCGAATATTCAATTAATTTTTGTATAAATAATATATAATCTTTTTATCAAATCGAATTCTTGACTGATTTTATAAAAATGCGATGTTGCATAATTTTAGCGCATAAGGTAGCTTTTCCTGGACTATCGCGTGGTAGACCTTTTGTCAAACTTAATTACTTATTTTCCAATACGCCCTTGCATATGGTGGCCTTTGATGGTTTCCTTACTTTGTTCGCAAGTTTTTTCTCCTCTAATAGACTCTTTGATTAAGCAACGAATTATTATTAAGATCGAATAGCAATCAGAATAAGTAAGTTTGACAGTCTAGTTTATTTAGTTTCCGGATCGATGTTTGTTTAGATGCTGGTGCAAACAATTTGAACACATAATTATAACTTAATAACTTTGCCATTACCAAAGCTCGATTTTCGGTTAGGCGTTGAGATTCGAGTCGACCCTTTCATACAATCGGAATTTTATTTCGACTTCGAAAAATTATGCTTTAATGCATTCATTAATCGATTTGACAATTATTGTGTAATTATTATTATTATTATTATTATTATTATTATTATTATACAGTAGACGCTCGGTTATATGAACTATTCATCATACTACGTTCTAAAGCAGGGTGGCCAACCCAAATGATCTTGCGAGCCACTTTGGAAATGCATCATAACTCCGCGGGCCACATATAAAATTATATATCCCCATATTAGATTTAGACCTACTATTTTTTAATACATTAGTTTTCACTACTTTGACCATTATAAAATAAATATATTTTGTAAAAGTGTGATAAAAAATAAAAATAAAATAAAAAATAAAAAGACCTGTGCACACTTTATGAATATGTGCACTGCAATTTGCACGGTTTTACCTAGGATAAGCGACTCTTAGAATTCAACCCTTGTTGTAATCATTTGAAAACAAACAATTTTACCTGAGCATACTTTATGAAAATGTGGATTCGAACATAACTCGGAAAAAAAATTGACCTGAGCACTTTATGAATATGTGCACTGCAATTTGCATGGTTTTACCTAGGATAACCGACTCTTAAGATTCAACCCTTGTTGTAATCATTGGAAAACGAAAAATTTTACCTGAGCATACTTTATGAAAATGTGGATTCTAACATAAACCAAAAAAAAAAAAAAACAGACCTGAGCACTTTATGAATATATGCACTGCAATTTGCATTGTTTTGCCTACAAAAACCGACTCCACTTTGGAAATGCATCATAACTCATAAAATAAATATACAGTCGAACTTCTCTATGATGTTCGAAAAGCCATGGAAAAACATCACTATAAAGAAACGTCACTATATAGAATTTATGTATAATTTTTTGGCAGTCACTTTAAACACCAATCGATATTCAAAATGAAACAAAACAATTAAGATTTATTATGTTTGAAAAAATATTTGTTTATTTAGAAATACACACAGTTATTAATAAATAATACATAACATGCACTTATTGATGAAAAAATCTAAGTATTGAATTTGCAAGAAATTCTTCTAAGGATTTTTCAGGTAGTCGAAATTTGGGAAAAAAACTAGATGTTTAATACATCCATTGTATTTTCTATTTCCAAAAATTCCGTTCCCCGAGAATTTTGGTACTTTCTTAAAGAATAATCACTATATAGAGGCTTAACATCATAATATAGAGGTATTTTTATATGCAAAATGTGCAAAAATGCACGTTCTTGACAAAAACATCACTATAGACAAAAAATCATTGTAGAGGAGGTCACTATAGAGGAGTTCGACTGTATTTTGTAAAAGTGTGATGAATCTCGTGGGCCACCCCTGTATCTAAAGAGTGAACAAGGTAATTTCGATTATGTGAGCAGCCTGCTTTGATTCAAAAATCTTGTCTTCTGTGAATGTACACAAACATACAGAATAGAAAAGTGTTCACATTATCAGAAGCAGGTTTGGAGCGAAAAAAATATGTATTTTTAATATTTGATGAATTACTGGTATTGCAAAGTGCTGGAAAAAAGTATTCCAGAAACGATTGTCTCAAAAAGAGTGCAAATACAAATAACACAATATTTTAATACACTCTAATCGTGGAAAATCATGAATAAAAGCAGTTATCTTATTTTCGATCATGTGAACAATTTGATTTTATGAACACCTCTGGTTTTTATATTAGTGCATATAACCGAGCGGCTACTGTAATATACTTTTTATTATATTTTAAAGAGCAATTTGTGGTGTGGAAAATGCTTCAGGAGTGTTGAAATGGAAAGTCGTAGTCTTTGCGTATTTCGCATGCAATATATAGATAATAATAATATACATATATATATATATATAACAGTTTCGATACTTTATGACGAAGTAAAAATAGATTGTAGAGGTAGACGGACAAATTTTCGGAAACAAGGGGAAAATATGTCAAGATCGTTCGTGAAAAAATTGTCGCCATGAATTAAATATCGCAATATGTTGCGTTGGATAAAGCAGGGCAGGCGTAATGGTGCGAGCGGAAACAGAAGAATGTGGCTAAATGTGGTCATTTTCGCAGGGATGAAATGTACGCGACCGATACCCAACCAAGGGGAGTGAAATTTGAAAAAACCTGAATATACGAACTCAAGAAGTCGCCCCGCATTATTCTATTTGTGTATATGAGGTAACCGATTTCTGCAATATTGATCATATTAATTTGGAATTTAGAGGGGTTGGTTGTAATCGTTCCTGTGGCGTTACAACGACAAAAACTCAAATGCAATTATCGATGACTTTTTCTCTGACGTTGAAATGTTATTAACTGTTTATGTTATTTTAGACCATTATAAATAACCACAGGAACGTTGTCATTGCCATAACTGTACTATAAATATGAAGCGAGGGGTCGAAACATAAATTGCGAACACTTACTGCCAAATTACGTTTTAATAAAAATCAACAATTTAATATGTAAATCGTTCTCGCCGCGGCCGTCACAGTCAAGCGGTCCTTTTTTATACGTCCGGTATTAAAAACAATTGCCGCGGTCGTATTGTGTGCCGTGATTCAGAAGTTACGAAATAGATTGTCGCCATGTAAGCAGATCGATGCTGTAACAGGATCGCTCTCAGAAGAGAGTGCACCGTACATGAATACGATTAGATACACCGGCATAATCTCATCCGCGACAATTTTTCACTGAAGTTTTAAGTGGGCCCAAATTGGCCCAATTTCCTTATTAAAGGCGCTCGGTCACAAATCTTTAACAACAGCAATGTAAAACCCACATATCCGATGATTGTAAAATTACCAAATAAACGGCACTACAAATTGAAACAAATTGCTTTAAGTGAGCGATTAAAACGTTTTGGAAACTTCACAAAGTGATGACTCACTTCATATCTTAATTATTTCTGTACAGATGCGATCGTGATAAAATAATGTTTTTGTAATCTGTTAAATGCGGTACATATCATTTAAATATTGTACTCACCTTACCACTCGTGCCACGACGTGGTGAATATCGAAGTTGGTTTTTATTAAGAAGGTATTTATTTATTTATTTATTTTAGTTATAAACCTTAAAGTTACAGCACATTTTTCCATATAAAATTTAATTTCAGTCAAATAACCGGCATCTACTGTATTTTAAAGAAATTTTTTTATTGCTGGTTGGTGGTTGGTACTTTTTAATTCACAATCGGTTAATAATATGTAATTTAAATTTTTAAAAAGTCGTAAACTTAGCTATTATTAACTTTTCTATTTCCAACCTCCTACAATTTCTGAAAGAATTCAGCAGATAGCGTTCAAAATTTAAATATTGTAGTTTCTTTCATCGTTTTGAGCGTTTTTTTTATTAAAATAAAAGAAAAAAGTTTAAGAGGCTACAACACCTTGGCGCTCGGAAAAATGGGTATAAATATAATCTTATTTTTGAAACAGCTATTAAATATATAAAATATTGTTTTAAACACAATTTTAAAAAAACGAATAAAAAAATTAAAGAATGACAGGGATATGAGCCGTCAAGTAGGACTCTTTTGAAAATCCTTGCTGATGGTGGAATTGTTTTCTGTCAGATATCGTTGGAAAAATTTAAAATAGGTAATAGCTAAAATGTAGCATGGGGAAAATTGTTTTTAAGATTTTTTGTAGAAATGGCAGCTGTTTGAAAAAAATCATTTTTTTACCAAAATTTTGAGCTTTGATGGCGGCGCCAATCAAAAAAATTCTATGCTTCATTTTAAATAATATTATGAGCCGAATTGGTGAAAATTTGTACATCGGATTACCTCGATTAGTCCAGTTTCTTTTGCTCTACGCCGTACCTATTCGCTCGCTACCTGAGATGCGGGCGTACTCTGCTGCGCTCACTTCAAATTGCTAGAATTCCGAAAAGAATTTGAATTTTCATATGGTCAAACGCTTAAAATATGCTTCAAAGTATAAACAATAAATTTAGCCAAAAATAGAAAAATTGATTTTCTGAAAATTTAATTTTTAACTTTTTTTCTTTCAGTTTTGTCAATGTAGGATTTAATTTTGGGACGATAGGAAAGCGGAATATAAAATACGGGTTTAAACACTTTATTAAATAATTTATTGAATTATAATTATTGTCATGAATTTTACAAGTATAACTTGTATGAGGTAAGTTACATACGTAGTACATCAAGTATATATAATTAACAATTCTGTCGTCTCAGTTGTAAGCTAAATATTTTTCTATGCTAATTAAATAATTTCTGATTGTTTCGTTTCGTTTTAAGTTGATTAAACACAATTTTATTGTAGATATGTGGTTAATTATTACACTAATATCATTAACACCATTATGAAACTATGGGTTTATTCTTAGTCCCTTTAAAAACGAAAATATTATAAAACTTTAGAATTCATCTGTTATATACAAATAACATTTAGTAACAAACGTAGTTACAGCGGCACAGTCGCTCGGGTATCGCGAAAATTATATTTAGCGATAAATCTGATAAACCCCTCCTGGTCTTAAAGCGAACTAGATACGCCACTATAGAAATACTCATGGAAATGTCTGACGCATTTGTATGTAATACGTGTTTTTGGATAATGCAAGAGGCTGTTTGCGCCGAAGGAATAAATGTGCCCGGTTGAGAACAAAAATACCTTGTTGAGATTTTCCACTCGGAAGACATTTAATGTATCTGTACAATTAGTATATATAATTCCAATCGACCGCGACGAAAATTACCCTTGTTTCTCTTAATTTTATTATATTTATTATCACTTGTGAATTCAATTAAACGATTCCAAAAATAAGTTGGGAAGACATTTCAGATTGTGATGTGCAGAAAAATGTAACTAAACGATCCCACTATTCCTACGAAATTTCTGATTTAAGGAAGACACAAATAAGGTTTCACCCACCCTACCCCCTCCCTACCTAGAGATAATTTTATTCCTTTGGGTCAGATATGATGAGAGTAAATTCTTATTGTAATATACGTTAAACATTAAGGGAAATAGTTCATGGTCGGTGTGACAAGTGCAGAATAACGACAGCGACTATAATTGTATCGCTGATAAATGGTAAAACGGCGTTATTACGACCCATTAACCATGGGGGTGGTTTGCTGGTGGTCGCCGGAAGAATTTGAGTAGGTGAGCGATTCCGCATTTCGGGCATCGGCACTGTTGTAAAATCCCGATCATCTGATCCGTTTTCGTCATCCTTTCGACCTTTGGGTCTCCTCCATTTCTTTAGCTTCTGCTGAGGTTTACGAGACTTTAAGTCTGTAATGCGAGGAGTGTTCGTGGTAGTCGTCGATTTTTCTGTTAAATGCAGCTCTGTAATACGATGCAAAACATTTTATCATTAACCATTCAATTTTTAATTTCGTTTTATCCACTAAATTATTTTCGGTATTTAATTACGTTTGATTCGTCTAGTTTGGAAGCGTATTTCAAGTGATTTTACCAATTTGTAAAATTTATTGAACAAATTAAAGCTGCAAAAATGTTTGATTTAAATATTATGAAAAGAGTTAATTAAATATTGATAAATCAGATATTTAAGTGATGTAAATTGGAGCTGAATCCTCACTGTCATGTATCAAGCAGTTGTTTACGCAACATATCAGACATAATCTGAGACTGGATAATCCGTATTACGGTAACTGGGTCCCGAATAATCGGCTCTCTACTGTACTTTAACCATTTAGGGATTAGCAGATTAAAAAATTCTAGGTTGCAGCTAATTCCCATAAATATAATTAGAATTGTTGAATCGGGTTTCAGAAATAATTGCGGTCAAGTTGCACCTACTGTGACCTAATTGAAGATGTTTGGAACGCAATCGAAGCGGGAAACGAAAAGAACTGTAGTAACACAGTTACAATTTAATAAAACAAAACGATTTCGTATATATCTAAAACGTTTTCCCTATTCCGTCGCGTTCAGAATCTTATCTCTCCAATAAACTGTAAAATTTAAAGTGTTACACCATTGGATACTAACAGATTCGAAACGAAAATCTAATAAAGAACGTAAACTGAGTCCGGAATGGCAACAATATTATTAACTGTATGTTGCTTTTGTTTAATGAAAGCTCATTTTTAAAGCTTAATTGCTGTGCAATACGTTTGCATATTCTCGACACGTAACTTTAAATAAAAACAATGTTCTGTTGTTAATCAAGTGAGGAATAAGTTTACCTTGCAGTCGTACTGCCCCCTCGGCTTTGCCGATCAGATTGGAAGACGTGCAGACGTAACTGCCGAAGTCTTTCTTCTCTAACGAACGTATTGTTAAATTCCTCAGAAAAGTGTAATCGTTTATTAGACTCTCTTCCATGACATATTTGTCACTTGCGATCAGTTGCTCTCCTGTAAATGAATATTATCGCGAATTATTGTTTATTTATTTAAAGGGAGAAAAGTTGAAGATATCGCATGGCCGGGTAGGTGCGGGTCGGCGTTAAGCCGATCTCGCGGGAGTAGCGCTTACCGTTGTCCCGCATCCACTGGCTGATGGCGTTGGGAGAAGCCTCCACCTGACACTGCAGAGGTACGTCGCTATTTAGCGGCGCCGCCACTAATTGATTCGGGACGCGTATCAGAGGTTGAACTGGAAAAAGAAACGACAGTCGATCGGGATCGGGATCGGGAAGAGGACACAACTTACATTGGACTTTGACGATGAATCTTTTGCTGACCGAAGGTGGCACGCCGTTGGTGGCGATGCACAAATAGGGTCCCATGTCGGGCCGTTGAATATGATTGAGGGTTAAAGTGTTACCGCGGTAACTGCGGAGCACTGCGATACGAAAAATAAAATGCTATTAACAATAAATAGACCGGTACGAGTATATAAAAACGTTAGACGGTCCATACGTCGCGATATTTCAAAATGCCAAGATTTAATGTCGGTCGGTCCGATGTGGCCGTTGCCGGTCGCGGCCACCATTCAGCCAATCGGAAGAATAAAGACAAATGTTTAGTGTGGTTCCCTAGTGCCGGTTGATATAAATGCCAGTCGCAGTGCTTGTTCCGTTTGATGAAACGTTCGTCCAGGTCCGCAAAACAATCGGTGCTCGATTATAAACGGTTCATGCAAATTCTGGATGCTCGGACACGTTCAAGGATATGATCGCACCTTCGGATCTTTATCCGAAGATAATGACTGATTTGAAATTAAAATGAGAATTTATACTAAGTGAAATGCAGCGGTGCGAGAGTTGTCAGAAATGCCGATCGACGTGCAAGTTGAATTTTTCATTGCACATATTCAGTAGCGATGGAATGCAAATCGGGATTCGACAAAGCGCTGGATTAGGCATAAGGCGCACCAGCTGCTCCAGAACTCAATGAGATATTATTTCAGCGAACGTAAATAAATTGTTTTCTTCGGTTTCGTATCGATTTCCGGAATGGGGTGTGTCTCACCTTCCTTCTCGCGACCTCCCTCGTGGCGTAACACTATGTTGCGGTTGTCTTCCCGTTTCCAATTGACCGTCGGCGGCGGTACTCCGGTGGCGTGACACCGCAGTATGACCGAGCCCCCCTCCTCGGCGACCAGCCCGTTCTCCATCGAGTCGTTGTCGTTGAGGATGTCGGGAGATATTACCACCTCCAGGTTGCCCATCTGAAAAACTAGTCGGTCACAACGGACGCCAATCAGCATGGCCACTTCAAATACCTGACTACGCATCGGATCCGTGTTTATCTGGCACATGTAAGTTCCGGAATCGTTCTTCTGCACGTTCGACACGTGCAACATCCAAGTGTTGTGTCCGTTGTGCGTGACGGACAGTCGCGGATTTTGAGCGACCATGTAGGTATGAATGGCTAAAATCGCCTTCGAATCCGATTTGATCCAAGCCACCTGAAAAAGAAAGTTTCGGAATGCATGGAGCAGGAGCGTCTCCGGTCTCCGGTCTCCGGTCTCCGAGCGAAGTTTCTCTATAATTTCATTTGGGATATTTGGCGAGTGCGGCGATGAACGCCGCGAGGTCGGATGAGTTTCTACACACTGATTTTATTATCAGTGGAGTTGGTTCCAAAAAGTATTACGTAACAAACTCAATAAGTGCGAGTTGCACCTCTGATTGGATGTCTTTGTGTTACCTCCGGGATCGTCGCACAATGCAATCAACGCGTATAGGCGGCACCGGTAAATGAAATAACCGCGTCAACAGAACCATTTATATTGCAATTTTCTCACATTTTGCCTCGAGTTACATTTAACCGTTCAACGGTTCCCGTTCCGCTTTTATAGGCAATAACCATGTAGATTTCGACTCTATCAGCTACACTATTTTATTGTTACTTTTTAAAATCGCTTCGAGAGTGTTTAATAAGCGATTAATTTGTAACAATCCGAACGAATGAAATTATTACCGATGATACGATAAGTTAGAGCGGATGAAAAATGTTCACTTCGAAGCGATAAATAGGATTATTTCGATCGCGCACACACATACATACACACGTAAGCGTAGTTACACCATACAAAAAATAAAAGTAAAATATGTTGAAATTCAATTTAACAAGATTTTATTATTATTAGCTAATGTCAAAAACTAAAAAAATAATTTGCTAACTTTAATTAGATTTTAAATGATCAGGGAAGTTTTTAAAAAAACAACCAGTGGGGGGCCGTTCAAGTATTACGTCAGCAGAATTTTAGCTATTTGTAACTCCCCCCTCCCCCTTGTTAGCAAAAATAAGCAAAGCTCTAACCCCCCTTCATGCGCTTACGTAAGCATTGATATAATTCCCTATAGTTATTTTTTCAAATACTAGTGATAATTCATAAACAAGTGTCGTTGACATTAATTTGAGTTTTTTTCTATGAAACAAACATTTTACTAGTAAATTAAGTTTTTTTTATTTTTAATAGATTGCAAAATATGTACAGTAGGCGCTTGGTTGTATGAACATCCATTATATGAACTATTCATTACAGTGAACAGCATACTATGTTCCAAAGAATGAACAAGATCAATTTCGATTATGTGAATAGCCTGTTTTGATCCCAAAATTTCGTCTTCCGGGAATGTACTATTGCGGCCACCGAAATGTGCACGACACCTGACACAATATCCCCATTTTCCCATAGATTAAATCTGGCTTTATCCAGTGACTTTCGTGAAATAATATTTGTCATAAACAAAATAATATTGACATTTCGCTAATTTTTTTAGGACGACTATGATATGAAGCAAAAATCAAGTTGCTAAAAAAAATCGTGTGCATTTCGGTGGCCGTAATAGTACATATGTATATACAGAACAGAATAGTGTTCACATTATCAGAAGAAAACTTGGAACAAAAGAAATATGTATTTTTAATTCTTAACGAATTACTGGTATTCTAAAAATGCAGGAAAAAAGCATTCCCGAAACGTTTGTCTGCAAAGAGAGTATAAACAGAAATAACACAATATTTTAATACACTTAAATCG
This sequence comes from Dascillus cervinus, assembly GCA_949768715.1. Taxonomy (NCBI): domain Eukaryota; kingdom Metazoa; phylum Arthropoda; class Insecta; order Coleoptera; family Dascillidae; genus Dascillus; species Dascillus cervinus. The sequence continues at coordinate 6,237,678 of OX458323.1, forward strand.
TGGAAAGCACGAATAAAAAGGACTGTGAACAATTTGATTGTATCAACACCTCTGGTTTCTATTAGTTCATATAACCGAGCGGCTACTGTATGTTTGAAATTATTTAACTGTTCTCACTCCAGAACACTTCTTTGCTGACGTAATTACCATTCGAACCCCCCCGGTCGCATTGTCATAAAAAATAAGCAAAGACGTAACCCCCTCCCCCCTTACTGATGCTTACGTAATACTTGAACGGCCCCTGGGTGAAATTTGAAGAAAAAAAAGTTGAAATTGATACTTATATTTGTTTTAGTTTTTTTTTGTAGTTTTGAAGTGAGCTTTCGTAGAATGCAGGTGTGTTTTTAGTTTTTATCGCTGATCGCGGTTGCAAGCAGATGTATATAAGAATTTGAAAAGTGTGGGGTTCGCATTTCGTTCGTAAGTAGTTGGGCATCGGGCGAGTGTCAGCACCGATCCCGTGTAATATGTTAACCCGCAGCGAATGCGGCAGTTTCTCGGGTTCATTGTCATAAAAACTGGCAGGGATATGCCGGAGTCAGCCGGCAATAAACGTCATTTTATACCTTGTAAGTGGATAGGTGGTTGACTACGCAGGTGAAGTAGACATCTCGGCCCTGCGTGACCGTGTGGTTTTCTAGTTGCTGCAGGAACTCGGGCGCGGGTACGGTTACCTGACCTGCAACAGAACGAGAGATAACTGCTTGCGGAGTAACTCGAGTGAAACTAAAGATATTCCGGGGAATATTCCGTTGAAAGCGAGCCGCGGACGTGTCCGGCGTACGAGATCTTAAGGCGGCGCAAGAATTCAAATAGTCGAGATGTCACATTCTGCAAATGAGACTGATTTACATTGGAATGCTGTTTATTAAATATTTAAGCCGTCAGTCCGAATGTGCAGGTGAAGGGCGACAAAGTCGGCATTTCGCACGGAGACCGTCCTGAATGGACGACGCTATCGGGGCCCCGACGTGCAACTCCACAAATGTGGTTTAAACAACGAGGCCTGATAGCATTCAGGCCGTGCCACCCCGCTGTATCGTTCCGCGCCCTCCCTACACCCCTGCCGTCGCTCTCGGGAACCGTCACTTCTGGCACAGTAAATCGCAAAATCATTCGACTGAGTACTTTGTGAAAAGCTCGTACAGTCTGGTACAAAGCATGCCGTGAACAAATGTCTTGCAGTTACTTAGGTCCGGGCGACGATTATCCTTTTTATTTTACTTAATCAAATCAATTCGGTAATTTTCAAGCGTGCACCGCACCGACACCGACACCGATACCGACACACGGTCGGTTTGCTAAAACTATATTGATTTTAGAAGCGGAAGAAGGCAAATCCCTATTATTTCTGTAACTCTATCATCGTTCCCGGCGAATGGCGCAGCACTCAAGCCTTCCATTTTCTAGAGCCGACAAGCTGAAAATCTGCAATGAATTTGGATACGGCGGCGGCGGCGGCGGCGGCGGCGGTGGGAAAGCGCGTGAACCGGGAGAAGTGCGGGTCAGTTGATACACGGATACTTTGCACGGTTAAGTCGGTTCAATTGAAATGGCGATTTAGCAGCGAGACGCTCAAACAACGCGGAAATCTTGCCGAAGTTTGCGAACAGCGATAACGATTCCATTAGAGGATTGCGCAACGAGGCTCATCACGGGCCGATTACCACTGTTAAGACTAGCAGCGCAACGTGGAACACTCGAATCTCGCCCGGCCCAATAACACCAGGTCACTAATTAGTTCGCATAACTTGATAGCGGCTTTATATCGTTCGCCTCGCACTCCTTATTACGTCGATAGTATAGTATTCAGTCGAAATTTCGGAACGCTGTGTAAACATGTTTCGTATGAGTAATATTAAATTCCTAAAATATTGTAATATCGGATCGGACTCGATTTTATAAATAAATAACCGGCCAACTATTTACGGGAGGGCTGCAAGAATGCGCGCGGAGATAAATGTTTCCACCCTGGACGTGGACCGATATGAGCGGTTCGAATAATTCAGTGTCGCCGTGACGGAATCAGCAAATTAGTATTGCAGCTACTCCGACATCGCTAATCCGGGATTAGCCGCGGCTCTAACGTACGGCCGCAACCATGGATGGTCCCCCGGACCGAAGAATTTTCGTGCATCTGCGGTGACCGGAACAGCCTGCTGCCGAACTGCGATAGCGACCGTCGAAAAGCTTCGGTGCCCCGGTGCATATTCACCGGCGCCGATGGACGGATATGCTGTTCGATAGTTAAGCGCCTTATACTTGTTGAGTCTGTTCGCATTCGCCGAAACGGATTAACCCTCGTCTGCATCGGTCATATTTCCTGGCCCCCGTAACAAAACAGTTTCGTGCGCCGCTATCGTTTGAATCGCTGGCTGAACTTAACCCAGACTCAATTTACTGGCGGATTAAGACACTCGTAGCTATTCACTAACCCCGTCGAACAAGCGGCGTTACGGTTCTTAATAAACGAAGGCTATGTCATTGTCTCGCGTCATTAAGCGCGAACTGCTCGATACTCCGGGACTATAGAGCTTACGTACACAGTGTTTTTGAGTTAAATGTAATCGTCCCACCGGCTTTCCAAATATACACGTTTCCTTGTTCGACTGGCTTACTTAATTTAGTTGCCTTCTTGTGTCGTTTATCCGTTTCTTAATAATAACAAACCGAAATTATATCATCCTTTCAACCAAAAACCAAATTAATGTTGTCTTCTATATGGGAGATGTTGTGGCGTCGACACAATTAACATTCTGAACATATCAGTGGAGAGGGCACCTGAGTCAGAAGTCTCTCCACCACTAAAGGAAACGTGTCTGCCGAAAGATAAGCTTCCAAATTAACTTCCTTTAATTTACTTACGAAACGATTTCCTACTCAATTAATTGGTTCACTGCTTATTTGAATCAAATTCATTAATGTTGGATTTTTTTTAGATTATTACTTTAACCCTAAACCGGTCGCGTTGGTTGACTTTGTCAACCATCCGAGAATTTAGGCGGTATTGTTTGATTAGATAAAGTCTTGGGATACTGCCGCCTTCAGTACCTTATCTGTAGTTCCTTACTGTCCAGTCACCATTGTATCCGAGACAGTAAACTCAATAAGTGTGTTAATAGTAATATAAAAGGAGTTAGAAACAGGCTGGTTGAAAAGTCAACCACGCGCTCAGAATTTTTTTTTTCTATTTTATTCTTGTTTAATACATTTTGATAGCTTCTTACTTAGTGCTCATCATTTGTTTCCAAAGCTAGTGTTATTTTTTTACACAAGACTAAATGGTGTTTTATTTTTGTTTTGTTTAATTTTTCTTATGTAAGCGCATACTTGTGATATATTGTCGTATTCGGAATAAAAATCTCTAACAGAATTAGTAAAGAAATGCATATATTCCAATTTGAAAAAAAATGTTGTGACGGTATAGTCTTAATGCCCTTAGGGTAGTATGTGATTTTGTTATGCTATTTTGTAGTCTACTCTCAACCATTTAACTTGGTATATAGATAACTGAAATTTTCCGATAAATAAGGGATCTGTGGACTCGTCTTGTTTTTTGGAGACACTCTATATAAATACCTTGATAGCGTTTAATATTTCTGATGCAAAACTTGTCCAAAAATCTTTTAATACTCTAAATATAATAAAAAAATTGAATGAACAGTTTGTTGTTTGATTAAAAGCCAGAAATTCAAATAAAAAGTTGTGGTTGATAAAGTCAACCACGCGACCGGATACGTTCCTCAATTTGATGCGACCGGTCTAGGGTTAACCCTAAACCGGTCGCGTTGGTTGACTTTGTCAACCATCCGAGTATTTAGACGGTATTGTTTGATTAGATAAAGTCTTGGGGTACTGCCGCCTTCAGTACCTTATCTTTAGTTCCTTACTGTCCAATCAGCATTGTATCCGAGACAGTAAACTCAATAAGTGTGTTAATAGTAATATAAAAGGAGTTAGAAACAGGCTGGTTGAAAAGTCAACCACGCGCCCAGAATTTTTTTTTCTATTCCATTATTGTTTAATACATTTTCATGGCTTCTTACTTAGTGCTCAACATTTGTTTCCAAAGCTAATGTTATTTTTTTTTACACAAGACTAAATGGTGTTTTATTTTTGTTTTGTTTAATTTTTCTTATGTAAGCGCATACTTGTGATATATTGTCGTATTCGGAATAAAAATCTCTAACAGAATTAGTAAAGAAATGCATATATTCCAATTTGAAAAAAAATGTTGTGACGGTATAGTCTTAATGCCCTTAGGGTAGTATGTGATTTTGTTATGCTATTTTGTAGTCTACTCTCAACCATTTAACTTGGTATATAGATAACTGAAATTTTCCGATAAATAAGGGATCTATGGACTCGTCTTGTTTTTTGGAGACACTCTATATAAATACCTTGATAGCGTTTAATATTTCTGATGCAAAACTTGTCCAAAAATCTTTTAATACTCTAAATATAATAAAAAAATTGAATGAACAGTTTGTTGTTTGATTAAAAGCCAGAAATTCAAATAAAAAGTTGTGGTTGATAAAGTCAACCACGCGACCGGATACGTTCCTCAATTTGATGCGACCGGTCTAGGGTTAACCCTAAACCGGTCGCGTTGGTTGACTTTGTCAACCATCCGAGTATTTAGACGGTATTGTTTGATTAGATAAAGTCTTGGGGTACTGCCGCCTTCAGTACCTTATCTTTAGTTCCTTACTGTCCAATCAGCATTGTATCCGAGACAGTAAACTCAATAAGTGTGTTAATAGTAATATAAAAGGAGTTAGAAACAGGCTGGTTGAAAAGTCAACCACGCGCCCAGAATTTTTTTTTCTATTCCATTATTGTTTAATACATTTTCATGGCTTCTTACTTAGTGCTCAACATTTGTTTCCAAAGCTAATGTTATTTTTTTTTACACAAGACTAAATGGTGTTTTATTTTTGTTTTGTTTAATTTTTCTTATGTAAGCGCATACTTGTGATATATTGTCGTATTCGGAATAAAAATCTCTAACAGAATTAGTAAAGAAATGCATATATTCCAATTTGAAAAAAAATGTTGTGACGGTATAGTCTTAATGCCCTTAGGGTAGTATGTGATTTTGTTATGCTATTTTGTAGTCTACTCTCAACCATTTAACTTGGTATATAGATAACTGAAATTTTCCGATAAATAAGGGATCTATGGACTCGTCTTGTTTTTTGGAGACACTCTATATAAATACCTTGATAGCGTTTAATATTTCTGATGCAAAACTTGTCCAAAAATCTTTTAATACTCTAAATATAATAAAAAAATTGAATGAACAGTTTGTTGTTTGATTAAAAGCCAGAAATTCAAATAAAAAGTTGTGGTTGATAAAGTCAACCACGCGACCGGATACGTTCCTCAATTTGATGCGACCGGTCTAGGGTTAACCCTAAACCGGTCGCGTTGGTTGACTTTGTCAACCATCCGAGTATTTAGACGGTATTGTTTGATTAGATAAAGTCTTGGGGTACTGCCGCCTTCAGTACCTTATCTTTAGTTCCTTACTGTCCAATCAGCATTGTATCCGAGACAGTAAACTCAATAAGTGTGTTAATAGTAATATAAAAGGAGTTAGAAACAGGCTGGTTGAAAAGTCAACCACGCGCCCAGAATTTTTTTTTCTATTCCATTATTGTTTAATACATTTTCATGGCTTCTTACTTAGTGCTCAACATTTGTTTCCAAAGCTAATGTTATTTTTTTTTACACAAGACTAAATGGTGTTTTATTTTTGTTTTGTTTAATTTTTCTTATGTAAGCGCATACTTGTGATATATTGTCGTATTCGGAATAAAAATCTCTAACAGAATTAGTAAAGAAATTCAAAGTCAACCACGCGACCGGGTACGTTCCTCAATTTGATGCGACCGGTCTAGGGTTAAGAAATATCAGCCTGTCTCGCCAATGTTATCGGTAGGCAGCTGCTTGATAAAACTTTCGACTTAAATCGATACTTTGTTCGTTATCGTTTATTAGTTCGGATTTTTGCATTGAAAAAATGATATGAATTGAATGTTAAAAATAAGGTAGGAAAATGTTTACCTCCTGAGGTGAGGATAGCCTGTATCAAAGTACAGAATAAAATTGCGGCCGGCATCTCGCGATGCTGACTTGTGCAGCGCTTATTTAAGCCGTCCAACGTCGTTCCAATGAGTCCCCGCAGCGAGTTGAACCATGTCGGAACCTGAAAACAAACGTTCATATACTCATCTGAGCGAATAAATTATTGGGGATGACGGCGAGCGGTCGACATATTGCTCGAATACGAGTCCGATGAAATAGCGTGCTAATGTCAGCACCCTTCAAGGAGAGCGTGCCTCGCGCTTTATTGGCACACTAGAAATATTCGGGTATGAATGCCGTGCCGATGTGATGCAACGAGCGCGGGTTAACTACGATAATAAAGCAAAGGCTTTCAATTGTTCAGCAGTAAAAGGGTGCCGCAGGTGGCGGGGCGGGTTCAATCTGCCGTCTCGGTGTGACGGAGCGCCTTACGCTGTCAGATATATTCTCAGTGCACATTACAAACTCTGTTGACTATATTCAAAATAATTTACGCAATATGAATACGAATGTGTTGGCTGTATTATTAGAACGAAAGCGTTTCGGATTGCAGCGGCAGTAAATTTGGAGATAAGATCAGAAATAATGACGGTATTAGGAGATTTGTGCCCGGCGAAAAAATCGTTCGGCAACGGCGGCCGTTCGAAACTTGCCGGTCGGACACGGAATTAAAATTTTCCACATTTTTATTTCGCCGTATATCGAACGAAAAGATGTAACGGAGAAGTTTACGAATCTATGTGGTCGACAGCGAGTCGCGATCCGTGAGAACGACCACACTGACGCACTCCGATAGGTCCTTCGACGGTTTTATTGTGAGCCATCAGCTGTTGGCGAATTTTTTTCCGTTTTTCACACAAGTACCATCGCCTGTATTTGTTTATGTCGAACGCTTTAACTGCTGACGTCGAACCGGCCGCAGATAGCACGTTGACTAAGACATATTGGAGTGCCTTTATTGAGTGTGCGGTCTACAGCTTCCATTCATAAAGTATCTCGCGTTGGCACCCAATCAATTAAGGTGCCGTGCGAGCGCATGTGTCTAGGACGCGTCTCGGTTCTCCTATTACACCGAATATACATTATATTTACTATCATTTATAACGCTCAATATATTCCAGAATAAGCTAAACCTAGTAGAAGCATTTTCCGCATGGGAATATCATTCCTTCTCTTCGGTTTCGATTCGTTTCGTTTCGCGTAATAACCCTCCGGCCGAATCTAACGAACATCCTGCTCATTTAAAAATTATCGCGACTTGTGCCCATCTAATGTGGAAGAGTCATTGTGCTCGAAACGGGCATTGTTTAAAATAACGATGCGTGTCGACACTTTTCGATGATTATTCGGCGATGGAGGTGATGGCGTAAATCTTGCCGTTGACGCAGATAAACTGAACAATTCTCATCGCTTAATCGCTGCATTCCCGCAGCTAGGAATGCAGCCGAGAGAAAGAGAATTCGCACGTCTTAAAACGTTGTTGCTCTTTATACAGGGCGTAACTATAAAATCAGTGGACAAACTTTAGACTTCTTCTTGGAAGGAATTTATTTTTATTTCTATACTGCCCAAAGTATTGGTACGAAAGCGCAGTTAGGACATGCAAAAAATTTTAAAAAAACTTGAAATTTCAACATTTTTCTTGAAATTTCACCTTTTTAAAAAAGTTGAAATTTCACCTTTTTTAAAAAAACTTGAAATTTCGCATTTTTTTTGAAATTTCAAGTTTTTTTTCATCATTTAACCTTGATGGGAAGTCACTCTGGAAAGCCGTCGGTGTTTCTGAAAGATTTGCAGATTTATAACATGCAGCTATAGTCTAAGTCTATATTGTAGAAATCGAGTAGGTGGTGGTTTGAAATTATTTTAGCAGTGCGTAGAAGATTCATGTTAGAAAGATTACTAATTGTGACATTAAATATCACACTACACCTACAATAATAAAAACATTTAAAACCACAACTTTTAATTCTATAATGAAAAATCAGACTATACACATGCCCGGGGAATCCCCTTAGTGTTGTCAAAGGTGCCTATGTTGTATGCAGTTCCATTAGCAAAAGTCATTTATTTATTAGTGGGATTAAAAAAAGTTGAAATTTCAAGTTTTTTTAAAAAAGGTGAAATTTCAACTTTTTTAAAAAGGTGAAATTTCAAGAAAAATGTTGAAATTTCAAGTTTTATTGTTTGCATGTCCTAACTACGCTTTCGTATATTGGTGTTGGTTTGTTTAGTAAGGAAAAAAGTAACCTGCCTTTGGGACCCTTATTACCGGAGGGAATTTATTGAGGTGCAATCGCCTGAAAAAATGATAAGGTGCAGCACGGGATCGCAACAGAAGATGCACGTATCGATCGTAACGGTAAATAATAAATGAAGAGAAGGGTCGATTATTCAAATAGTGTCCTATCACGAGCCAGTAAAAACGGACCGTAAATTAAAGTTCGTCGGCGGGTAAGAAACTGTGTGTGCGATGGTTCTCGCTCACTGGCCAGCGGGCGCACGCTCTCATCAATTCTCGCCACAGCGTGTTCTATCACTGTGCCATCTCCAGACAACAGTCAGCATTACACCACAAAAACACCCCAATATGTAGCTTTTAAATTAATGATCCTCGCAATTGCTTCCTGCCTGTCCCGCTTTCTCTGCGTTGCTGTTATTTGCTTTAAAATTTGCTTTTGGGCGCGGTGGCCAGGTCCGTGACGATAAAGCGCCGCCGATATATCGACTGGCTGTTAGTGACCACATCATTTACTCGTTTGCTGAATGTCGCTTTTTCTTTGGGACCTATATCGTGATCGCGCTAAATTAATTTCGAAACTAACTCCGGCAAAGGAACCAGTAAATTGCAGAAGAGGAAGTAATTGACAGAGAGGGGGCTTTTAAAAGTGACCTTACGATGGAAATTGTGGCGAGGAGAGTGGCTCTTATTACTATGCAGGTCTTGATGCAGCGCGTTCCGTTTGGATGGCGGGATAAGTCGGCGAGGTTCCATCGCCATCGCCATCGCCGCGGAGGGTTATCGCAATAATGGGTCTAAGGGATGCACCGGCGTTTTTGACACGTAGCTAATGCTGATTTATCGAAACTGCAAGTTTTCCCCGATATTAGCCAGTCTTGTCACGCGGACGTCATGCGCAGCGCAGTGTGATTGATGATTAGAGCTTGAGGCTCTGCGCTCATCAATTAGCAAGTGTATCTGGGTGTAGGCCGCAGGTATGGTTTGGGCTGCAGCGAATGGCGGTGCTCGGCACTAACACTCGTGAATGCATTTGACGGCCGTGTTTATAGCATGTTGCTGAAGTTACATGTTCATCTAGACCAGTAATTGATGACAGCGGGCAGGAAGTGACGTGCGCTTGTAGGTGATACATCACTAGCACGCGTATGTGGCCGCCGAATGCATATTCATGCGGCGAGAGGGGCCGCGGGCCTCAGGTGCCGCGCGTCGCCCGCCAGTCAATGGAGTGACATGGGCTCGGTGATTGATCACCTCTATTTAGCCAAATCCTATTGCCATATCCGGCTGAATCTCATTATTACGTCAAGTCAAGATGCTACTTGAGTTTAGGTATGAGCAATAGGCTGGCACCTACTAGAAAATCTGGTCGGCCCCGTCTGTCGCTATAATTTTTTAATGGCCTAATAAAAGTACGCTTCGGCAACCAGTTGTACCCTATGACGGCCGGATACCCCGCATTTTAATAGGTTATTCTAAGAAAGTCGGCCCGCCGCCCCTTCATCGAATGCACAAAATTATTGCCTCATAATTACGCTGCAAAACAAACAGCGAGCGAGCGACCCGACCCGTTGGTTAAAAATCGCGACGTGACGCGACTCGACGCGATCAAACTTACAGATAGCTTACGTTTAAATGGCATCTGCTTTGTCGAGGAGCATTCATATTCAGGCTCGCGCACAATTAAAAACCCGCATTAATTGCGAGTTGAAGACTGCGCGATGATGGAATGTGCATGTGGAATTTCCGGTTCGCTGAATCAAGAATGTAGGAAGCGCTTAATTCGACAAATGTTTCGTGTCGGCCCAAAACTAGATGCATTTTTGCGGTATTAAGTGCAAAAGGCCGAGACCGTGCGCGCGGAACCGAACTCCTCTTCATTGTACCTACGACGTCCGATTCTAGTTATCTCCTTCGCAGATATACTCGAATCTGTCGGCTTTTTCAAAGCCTCTTATAAAATTAGTTAACAGGCTAAAATAAATTACTCCGGCGATACAAAGAAAACGTTACGTAATTACAGTCATGAAATGTCATTTATTACTAAATTGTTCTTTAGCGTCTCCATGTAGTTTCCTTGTTCGTTCCCAACAGGCAAGATAACGCGTTTTACTGAGCAAATATTTTTACAAATCTCCTATATACAAGACTTGTTTATTGTTTTACAGCCGTTCTGGACGTACTTCTTTTAAATTAACTCCATCCAACATGCACACACAACTAAACTGAAACAAAACTAAAACTAAACACTATTCGGGTCGCATTCTTCAATCGACTCGCACAGATCGAATAAGTCGGTATTTACGATAATCGCGTTTCTATAGTAAATCCTCTTATATTCCGTCATAATAGAGGGGGCCGATATGAACGACAATACCTCGCGGACAACTTTAATAAAGTACAATAAAAACTTGCGTGTGCCCATATAGTAGTTTACACGGCAAACAGGACCGACACTGGTGAAGTTAAAACACCGATTCCTACCTGAAAGTGAAGACCACCGAAGTGCCCGTGTAAAGACGGCAGCGCTCTTGAACCGCGACCCTCGCACGTTAAGGGATGCACCGACCAAATGCGGCTACAATTCGCTTTTCAGCCGCGTGCTGCTGGTAGAAGCGCGCGCTTCAGTGAACCCCTCGACCCGCGGCTCCTGTTGCGCTTCTTCCAGTTGGCCGCCTGTCGCGAAATACTGTGATTGCAAATAGCAGCCGGATACTCTAACCGCTCCCCGAGATTTATACCGCCGTACCCTTTTAATTCATACCGAGAACGGGACAGCAGGACTGCGACGTTCCGATCGCGGATAAAGAAATCATTTTGAAAAGTTCACCGCCGACAAATACTGGTTGTGGTACCGCCGCGGTCTGCGGTATGAAGTTACATAACAGGCGAGATGAACGAAGACAAAGCGACCGATGCACCCCCGAGCGCTCGCATGAACTAAGTAGAAACTCTACTCATTTGCGGTTAGGCCGTCATCTTGTTTTGAATTTGTCACATACACACAGTACGCGGAGGAAGTGCACGCCGGAAATTAGGCCGGTCACTATCTCAAAAAGGACCCGGGTCCGACTTTTAATTCCTGCAACGCTCGCTCTCGTCAGCCTGCACATTATCTGACTAATCATGCTAATTACTACATCGACGGGAATGAAATCGAAAGTGTTCGAAATTTCTATTCAGCCCACATCCCCAACAAAACGTGTTTAAATGTTTCATAACAATGCCGACAGATGAACCGGTTCGTCATCCTAGGATGGCCGTGTCCAGCGTCCGATAGCGCCTGATTGATGGGTGCGTCGTCGTCTCTAGTCTTGCAAACTAAATTATCCGTGTAAATATTGGCTTCTAAAAGTGTGAATAACTTAATATGCATAGGTAAATCTGTCAGGATAATATCTACCTACAGATCGGAAATACTACCCTTTCAAACCGATTGCCTCAAACAAATTTTTACCGAAAACGTCCCTTTCAATTATCTCATTATTCAATTTCATTTCACTTTTATTTAAATCGACAAAGATGAGCAACGTTTTCATCGATGAGAACAATAAAGAGTCATTTTTTCTTTTCATCTTTTTGTTCCGATTTAAATTGCCAACTGAAAGTGAGTAAATTGGCGAAATTGATATTGGCGTTCACCACTCAATAAACCATAAAAAAAACGAACGAGCTTTTTGTTTATCTCTTAAGATATTAAAAAAAAATTATACACCGAAATCGCACTGAAACCAGAAAAATCAACTGATTTGAATCATCGTCAAACTGAAAAGCTCACGACGACGCGAGAAGTGAGAACGTAATGTTGTATAGATTAAAACTTTCATCAAGTTTTAAGTAAATGGGCGTAAAACTTTAAAAATTGTTCACTTTATGAGTTTAAAGGGGAAAATAAAGTGCAACTATTTTCCAAAGGAATGCTTTGCTGAAATATTTTTTGAAAAGTGAAAAAATGATCGTTTGCGTAAAGTTTTATTACTCCCTCACAATGTTTTCAAAACCTAGGTAGATAAATTTGTAAAATGAACTGCGCCGAAACAAGAAAAATCAAACTTAAAAGCTCACGACGCGACAAGCGAGAACGTAATGTTGTGTAGATTAAAACTTCCAAGTTTTAAGTAAATGAGTCTAAAATGAAGGAAAAATGGTTCAGCCCTAGAAAAAATTTAGATCTGAAATCGAAAGTAAATGGAGAGGCGGCATCGAAACGGTTGATTGTGCAAATTAAAGCTCTGTTAGTCTTAAATAAACCGAGTAAGTGGTATCGGGAAAACGAAACGCAAGAAAGATCTTTCCCCTTAATCGTATCAGCAACATCCTGCACTAATTTTATGATTGTTATGATTTGGTTGAAGAGTACCTTTTTGAATTGATTGTAAAGGGAGGTTATTTGTGCAAATTAAAAGTTTGATAAAGTCTTAAATAAACCAATATAGGAACAAGAAAAATGAAGTGTCACTCTTCGTGAAAAATGTACCGGGTTTTAATTGGTTTATCAGTGGAGCACCTGTTCTTTCCAATTTCTAATGAATGAATAGGACGAAAACGTAAAGTTAAAGTAGAATACGTCAAAGTAGTTACCGTACCCATCTTCTTGTAGCTTAAGCCGGTTATTTTCAATCCTTATCACGAATTCCACTCTCAAACATTTTATCCGAATGACACCCCTTTCGCAAGATTTATTGTTTTATTTTATGTATCAATTTTATAACGTTGGCTTTTTACATTATAAATGTTCAAATTGCCGAGTCAGTTTCAAAATGTAAGTTAGAATCGGATGGAGATATTTCTCACGGCGGGACAGGGGACGAGCAGGGGCAGGGGCGCTCCTCATCAGCGGTGAAAACTATTCGAAAGCGATAGTGTTTGAAGAAGGCAGGAAAAACTCGTTTCCCGCCGATAATTGGTTGGAGTTTAAAAGGTATTTGTTTAAGGCAGTACGGATGCACGGTGCACACGTTTGATCTAATAAAGAACACTTTACGATGAGAGTTTCTGACAAGTATAGTAGTACCTAGTATCGATTGTTCGTTCTGAACTGTCCCAGTGCTATTGAAAGTGTTGGCGGCGGCAGATCATATATGCCGCTTTACGTAAAGTCATCTCCCCTCTAGGCCGAAGAAGCAATAAAGCCTGAAATCAGTAGATAAATTCGAAAGGATTTCATTGCACGAAGCTCTGATGCTCTATTACAGTTAATGTACAGATCCAATAACTCCTTTGTTATTAATAGCAGTTCCCGTCAGCCTATCAGCCGCAACACCACTAGCGCATCAGATCGATATCTCTGAGCAATTATCTGACTTAATAGCACATTCTCATTAACCAAACCTAAAGTTTACGGCGTCGCACGCCAATTTGTATCGTATATGTATCCGGGAGCGCACTATATCGTGCGTGCCTCGGCCTGCAAACTACTTCTTAACAATATAATTGAGTTAAGAGGCAGGATCTGAACTACGGTTTTAACTCCTCGTTTTGCAATTACCATTAAAAGCTGCCCATTAGAAACAATTAATATATGGTCGAAAACGGTAAGTGTGCGCGGATAAAGTTTGTTAGAATGATGGAACTGAAACGACTCGTGGAGAAAATGTTCGAAGGCGACACCGCAACCGGTGAGAGGTCCTTTGGAACACTTTAGAAATATGTTCGCCCTTAAAATTTCCTCTGATCTGTAATAGGCCATTACTGAGTAACCATTATAAGAGGCCTATTAGTGCGTAGGTCTCGGGCGAGAACGAACAAAATAAATCGTAACTGCATTTTGTCCCACAAATTAATGAACAGAGCGTTCGAAAAAAGAACTCTCTTCTGTTGCTGGTCGGGTAAACAACCAATTAAGAATCAGCGACTTTGACAAGAATAGCTTGTCAGAACCATTGTATACTACTGAAGGAGACGTTTGAAAACGTACGAAACCGCTCACGGTTGGACTACATGAATCTCGCCGAATTTATGAAGTAATAAATATATCTGCAGCTATCGGATTGGTTCGATCGAAGGCGAGTTGTCACCGTGACGGTAAGCTCGATGCGGTTGCTCTGCGGTGCGTAAAAGAGAAGCCGCTCATTCTGACACTAGATTAGGGGGCTACTGCACCGCTTCTGGATGTTCATTTCATAACACGTGGTTGTCAGCGGTTGCCGGATGGGACTTAACTATTTCTCACTGTCAACCCACCGTTTGCTCGCACACCTCACCGTTAGTTTAAATGATGTCGCGTGACCGGAATGCGCCGTGCACTAAACGCTGCCTCGGTAAACAAGCTTTATTACAATAAAGCACAAAGAAACGATTCCGCTTGGAATGTGTTTATGAAGTTTGCCTTCGGCTCTTAATTTCCATAACAATCTTACGATGACTTAATTTCCTGCAGATTCTTGACCTACATAAAAAAAATTTCAAACAATTCCCCGCACTTTTCCACAAAAGAAAATTTACGCTCCCGGCTCGAGACCTTTTTATCCTGCTAATCCTGCATGCAGCGTTCCATTTTTCTCGGCTGCAACCGTTTCCACTATTTAAGGACCACGTCCGTTTTAATACTACACGTTCACCTTTAACCCTTTCACTATGATTTATTTCCCTGAGAAATGTTATAAAACCGAAACTTCGTTCTTTCCTGCCGAAAAAATCTTTCACTGCTAACGTCATACACGACTTGTAGACGGGAAATTTCGATCCAGAAAACGGTTACAGATATTGTGATTCTCTGAATTCCTGGTTATAAAGGACGCGCCGAGGAATTTTTTGGGACCCCATGTGCTTAAGGACAAATTGCTAACGAGACGTTCTTAATGAAATGTGAAAATCGTTTCCTCGCTTAAACATCTGGAAACCGAATTTTTAACATTGCGACGATAGAAAAGTAATGGTTATCGCGTTAAAACAAATAAGATATTTTGTTTCTGTCGAGTTTACGTTAAAAAGGATGCAATAAACAAGTTTTGAAAGCCCATACTGTCTTGAGTTACTAAATGGTTATTGGAATAAGCGAAATGAACCGTTAAAATAAACTTTAATGTTTCCAGGCTGCAACCATGAATTCTAAATTGCGAAAATTTTTGCCAATTGCGTATTAAGAAAGTTGAAGGCTGGAAATGTTTCAAACTCACTATAATCATTATTGCCCGGTTTATATTTATCAATTGAAGGACTTGAGGCAACAAGGCTACATGCCACAATTTTAGCAAATTTGAGTTATCTATGCTACACATCACTGTCTGATGTTCTACAGGTCTCCTATTTTTGTGATAGCTATTCTCCCAAAAATGAAGACACTGTAGCCCCATAGCGTTATTCTTTCTGCCAAGAGAAAATTAGGTTTTAATGTTGAAAACAGCAACTAACAATTGTGTTTTCGACTCTGATGACAAGGATTCTGTGTAAAGTAGTAAAGAACATTCATCAGATGAGTCTGAACAGGTAATTTCAACTTTTTATGTGGCATGTATCGTTTTTCTCAAAATATTTTATTGCAAATTTCATTGATCATATTGCCTATCTGTACCATCATTGAATGTACAGTAGAATCCGGTTATAGCGAACCTTAAGGGACCGTCAAAATCGGTTCGTTATATCCGAAGTTCGTTATAAGCGTTAATGAAAGAATAAATGCAAGGTGTTTTATGAGACCGTTATTGTCTAATATAAATATGCAAATGTATAAAACCATTATAAATATAAGGACTAAACTTAAGTGAAACAACGCAAAATGCAATAAGTAATTTTATTTGGAAAAAATGTTATTTTCGATTAAACTGTCGCATTTTTAAATTATAAATTGTCCACACATTTTCAATAATCGGCGCATCATAATTCTGTAAAAAATTACGAATGTTGTTAATACTTCTCACAGCTTCCTGTGTACATAAAATCTGAAATGCTGGTGGTTCCGGCTCATCCTTATTGGCTTCTTCGTGGTCATTTTTGTCTACCACAAATATCCAAATATTCTAGTTGTAAGTTTTCGAAAAAATTTGAATTTTCCAATTGTTGAAATTCACGTTCCCTTTGTTTTTCTTTTTGTAACCACTCATTTAATGACAAGTCATCATCAGATTCAAAGGTTATTACGTGTTATATACAATGCAAAGTTCGTTATAGCCGATTAAAATTTTATTAATATCGGCGTTTCAGGTTTGCTATATCCGATAGTTCGTTATATCCGAGTTTGTTATAACCGATTGTTTTTTACATTGGTACATAGGGGAAAATGTCGGGACTTGGAATAAAGTTCGTTATAACCGGTGGTTCGCTATAACCGGAGCCGTTATAACCGGACTCTACTGTATAATAATTTTAAAAAAAAATAGAAAATCTGGCACAACTGATTCCCTACATTGTGTATTACACTTATTATCAAGAAATAGGGGTTGCTATAGCTGTACTAGAAAATACCACTGAAGAAGAATGAACCGGAAAATTTGTACAATTTTTCAGACAACAGTGAACATGAAAGCTTTTGTAAAAAAACATAACGTTATTTTTTTTATCAAAAAGGGTACAAGCCACAATTTTTGTAATAAATAATTAATATTACAGTTTTTTATTTACTTTATACTAAAAATGAAATCAGTATAGTTAAATATACTCTCATTACAAATTTCTTATGACACTTATGTCAGGTTTGATTTTGGGAATTAACCGAATCTTTAACAATTAATATTTCAAAACTAACTTCATGTGGCACGTAGCCTTGTTACCCCAAGTTCTTCAATTATTTCACTTCGAGCCAAATAAGCGACGTCTACTGTATAAGCTGGATTAAGAGTTTGATAATGATAACAAGGGTTCTTATAAAACAAATTTAATTAAAACTCGAAACCTAAAAACAACGTTTAGTATGGTTTCATCTCCTACCTTGAAACCGATACTTCAAAAATGAAACTTTCTATCAAAAGAAAAAACGCTCGATGTCAATTAGGCAAGTGCGGCAATTTTTGAACAAATTTTAATTACAAAAACGTGTTATTCTTCCGCTCAAATTGTTAATAAAAAATGTTTAAAACGGAAACGGAAACCCGTGATTAAAGCAAATGAAACTGCGATTTTTTCCATCTTGAAACCTTGAAAAGCGATAACAGATATCGTGTTTTTATAAACTTTGTGTTGAGCGAGCATAGTGAAAAGTTTTTGAAACCCTGTACGTGTTTGATTCACCAGTAGATAATCGGCATAAATAAAACGAATGAAACGTGGAAATCATGTTTGAAGTTTTTAACTTGCTAGAATCGCACATTTTTGCGAATTCATATTGGAAAATGTGACACTGATCGTAAAAACAACGCTTAACGTTTCGGTCTTGCGCCCTGAAACCTGGATTTCGAGTGCAATACCGCGTTGTTGCGAACTTTCTGTAACAAATAAATAGCAAACGCTGCACGTTTTATGCAAAAGAGGTACTGCAGCAAATGTGGACAATAAATGGGCATAACAAAACTTTTCAGAGCTGTTACAAGTGTCTTGATTGATGAGGCATTGGACTTTTTAACGTTTTTTGGAGGATAAAAATTATTTTCAGGTTACTTGTTGCGGTGCGGTTTCAGTCTCCATTAATTTTCTTTATTTCAGGACAATTTGAATTGCCATCGACATATAAAATGGCGCAAGGTTTAATTACGGATTCATAAAATCGCAACGGTCGGATAAAAAGCCACTAGTCTGTAAAGTTTCAGTTAGGTAATTAGTGCAATTTGAAGTGTCCTTGTTTTCGGGAAACCACGATCAGCGCTTTTGATTATTCAGTCAAAACTTATTCTTCACACAGGAATATTTTCGCATTTTGTTTAGTGTTATACTAAAGGTGCTTTTACATTACTCGATTTTTACATCCGATTTTTTTGTACGATTTTCTATTCGAGTTTGTCGCGCAACGGCGTAGCTAGCATGGGTGGCACCCGGTGCGGATATTGAGGTGTCACCCCAAGAATGAAAATTATTACAATTATTAAAAATCCGATAAACGTAAACTATGATTTTGAATGAATACAAATGAGAAATTAATAATTAATTATGATAGTAATAATACTGCTTTATTATACATTCTTTGACATTCATGTATAAAATTAAAAACCAGGTATAACAAAAAAAGAATAAGAGTAGAATTAACATACTATCATATACATGTTACATACAAACACTTAAAATCTCTTCTTTCTAGCTGATAAGAAAAAGTAAACATATTGTAAGTAAGCATCCCGCGCTTCCGGAAAAATACAAATTGAACGACTTCCTAATGAAACATTTTTTACTCATGTAGATTTAAAGTATTAATATTTTTTAACTTTTTATCTTTATGTAGTACCTATAAAATAATGTTACATGCAATTTTACGTTGCCACGCATGAATAATATTTACATTTTTCCGTGGTGGAATTGTGTTGTCCTGTACGGTATCAGCAGATTCCTACATGCCGGTAGCTACTTCACACGTCTTTGGTTGCCTAAACATTTTTTATTTTAAGGGGCAAAATTGGTGCCCTCTGAGCGGAAGAATTGTGCGAATACTTGGAAATTTCCCCCCCTTAACAGCTGCAAACTCGGAAATCACCTCTTCAAAATTTATATTTTGTGTTGCCTGGTGTTCTATCGTTAATATGCCAAGATTGTTAAGTCTCATTTCGGTCATTGTAGCTCGCAAGTAATTTTTAATTAATTTTAATTTGCTGAAACTCCGCTCACAAGAAGCAACTGATACGCAAATTGTCAAAAATAACTTTAGTGCGATCATTAGATTCGGAAGAGATTCTGTAAAATCCCATTCCACGATGAATTTCAAAAAATCTAGAGACACCCAATTAGAAATTGTAACATTGGCTGCTTTTAAATGCCTTCCTCAACCTTGGTATCTCTAAGAGAAGTTCCGTTTCTGATACCTCATCATAAAAAGAAGTAAATTTTGATACAGCTAATTTCAACTCTTCAATGTTTGCCAAAAGTAAAGTATTTGTTTGCACAACCTCAAACAATGAAGCCACATCTTGAACGGATTTTGATCTAGTTCGGAGTTCAATATTGAATCGGTCAAGACATTCCAACATATCCTTTTGAAGTTCGGCTCTCAGTGTCAGACCTGCATCAGTGGCCAACTCACCGGCCATTTGTTTTTTAAGACGAATTCGTCTTTCCATTGGAATGTCGTAATCCTTCGATTTTTTACAGCAAGATCTATTGCCTCTTCTACAATGCGACTCCGTTTTTCTTCAATATAAAGACGAAGTGCCTTTATTTTGATAGCTGATTGATCAACACTCAAGCCTTTACTTTGCAATGCAATCTGAGCACAATTTATTTCCCTTAGTACATCATTCCAAAAGAAAAGAAAGCAAAGAAATGTGAAATTACACACAGCAGGCAGAAGGTTCTGTGCAGCACCTCTGGTGTCTCAATTTTCTTGTTGATCACATAATTCCTCAACTGCAGCCACAATCCCATCGAAATTTTCCGCCAACACTTTTACTGCAGCATAATGGGCACTCCAACGCGTTGTTGAGAGTCTTTTAACTGATGCTTTGCTGTGTTTAAGAAGCACTCCCCAGCGGCCAGTGGAAGCAGAAAAAAATTTAAAAATTGTATCTACTGTTCCGAAAAATGTTACACATGATATATTTTGTGCAAATGAGTGTTCCCCACATAAATTAATTGAGTGATCTATACACCCAACAAAAATTGCTTTGTTATTTTTTTCTTTAATAATAGATTGCACTCCACCATGTATGCCGCTCATAACAGCTGAATTATCATAACCCTGAGAACGACACAGCATAATATCTAAACAGTCCTTTTCGAGCATCTTCAAAATTTCGTCACATAAATCAGAAGCTTTTTTTCCATGTAAAGGAAAAAATCTAAGGAATACTTCTTTGACTTCTACTTTTCTATTATCAATTTTCACATAACGAATTACTTCCGACATTTGATCAATATGTGAAATGTCAGGTGTGCTATCAAACATAATTCCAAAATATTTAGCAGATTTAATTACTTAATTAAGCTTAAATTTTACGTGGTTCGCTAAAACATTTATGAATTCATTTTGTATATCTGGCGATAAATATGATACTTTTGGTGATTTAACATGCTCCAAATTCAAGATGTGGTCTTTCAACACTACATCATATTTTGACAGTAGTTGAACTAGTTCTAAGAAGTTACCTTTATTTGAAGAGAATTGTCCTTCATCATGTCCACGAAATGCTAGGTTTTGTTTAGCTAGAAACAAACTTATATCTAATAATCTAAGTAAAAGATGTTTCCACTTCTGTTTTTCAGTATCAATTAATTGCAAGGCTGCGTCATCTATTGTTTTATGCAATTTTAGCCTCATTCCCAAAGTTTTCCACTTTTCAAAATTTTCTAGATGTTCACTCGACGTTTCATGGCCGGATACTCTTGGATTTAGTTTCCACCACTTCTGAAATCCAGTCGTAAATGCTGTTTTTGTATAAGTGGTGGCAGCAAATAAACGACAACAGAAGCAATACAGGTTATTAGTTACAGTAGAATAAATCATCCATGAGCGCAGAATTTTTACACCATCAGGCATTACTTTGTAAAACCATTCTTTTGACAGACGACGAACATCACCTTTAATTTTTAACCCGTGTCTAGATACAGTGGTAAATGATCCTTCTTTATTTTGGAAATGTTCACTTTCTCTTTTTATTATCTCGATGCGAATATTATTAGGAACGGGTATACTCCAATGTGAGACATCTCTTAAATCCTGAAGTGATTCATCCATGCACATACTGTCTTCGATAGTAGAAGCATTATTAGTACTACCACTGTCATTTTCAGAATTTATTTCAGATTTGTATTTTTCATGGGTTATCATAATTAATTAATTAATGAAGATGAGTTAATATTATCAGAATCGCTCCTTATATCAGAATCAATTTCTTTTGATGAACTTTGGGTGTCATCATTTTTTTTTCGCATATTTAAAGATGGATCCAGACATGCACCGAACTACATCCATTTTAGCCTGTTTGGCTTTTCTCTGCTGAAACCCACTTTTTCTTTTATGTGTATGAACTCCCCGTGGCATATTTATTCTAAAAAATATTTTCGATTAGTAGATATACATACTATCGTTGTCAGAAATTCGAAATATATGTATTTGTACGGAATGTAGGCGGAAAAAAAAATTGAACGGGCCAATCCACTTACATTGGTTTTTTTCTTTTCAATCACTTTTCAACTCTTTCATAAAACACTATTAAAACAGCAACGATTCACTTCACGTTAATTGCAATCAACGTAGTACCGAATCTACGAAAGAAATGAGCAATGACAAAGGGGAATCCCCAACCGAGCAATCGTTAAAGCTAACAACGAAAATAAAAGCAACAACATTTTTGGGGAATCCCCGACCGACCGAGTTATCACAATTGATAAATTAATTTATATAGTATGAAACCTTGATTAAAGTGGCTTTCAAACCTAAGTGATTTATCGTTGAAAATCATTGTGATGGTTTACGTAAGTTTTTTTTTTTTTCACGGTCGGGTGTCACCCCCAAACGGATGGCACCCGGTGCGGGCCGCCCCTGCCCCCCCCCCCCCATAGCTACGCCGTTGTTGTCGCGAATGAAATATATATTTACTTTTTCACTATCTAAGAAAATTACCTCTTTATACATAACTTAAAAAATGGTGCATTTCATAATATCAATGCAAATAGATTATAACCTAAACTTCTGTGCTGATTAGTGCTTGACAGTTTACTGTTGAACTTTTTTTTCAATTCGACGTGCCGAAAAAGATTTGAGAATGACATCGAGGAAGTAAAAGTTCATTTCAAAACACGTAGTAAAAGAAACGACACACGGAACGATAGTGTACCACAGTGAACAAATCGTATAAAATCTAGTATGAGAAAAATCGAACGCTTTATCGGATGCACGATCGAATGTTGAAACTCTGATAGTAAATCGAATCATGTAAACACAAAAATATACCGTTCGAGCTGCTCGGAACGAAAAATCGGATAATGTGAAGGGATCATAAGCTGGAGTGGTGGCTGAAAATAAAATAGTTAAAATTTTATATAGCGTTATAGCGAATTAGCGTTAAGCGAGGTATTACTGTATTTTGAAATGGAATAAACATGTTATTAAAAGCATCGATAAATAAATTAGGCAGACTAAATAAAATTAGGTTACTTGACCCTGTCACGCGCTGTTAATTACATAAAGGTCGGCCCTGAAAGTTTCTAATAATTTTCGGCGAAATTATCAAGCCGAAAGTAAATAAAAAAGTTGATCGATTTTGCGAACAGTAATTATTGCTGTAGGGTTAATATAGTACTGAATGCAGATAAGCCCGAGATAAACCGTCCGATACGAGAACAAGATAATTTTAAGACGTTGGAATTGCGTGGGATACGGGGGCGGCGCGCACAATTAAGTTTTTTAAATTTTCACCAAAAAAAGAAGAAAGTACATACCCATGACCAAGACTGGATCATGTCTCTCATGTTTTCTCGTATCCGTTCTGACAGGCGTAATGCTATTTCTTGGGTTTCTGTTATCTTGCCAGCTTCTTTCTATAAAACGAGGCGAGCAGGTTAAGTCGCGGACCTTAAGACCTCATTCCCGTACGGATTCTCTTACCGAAAAATTAGGCCGCCTCATCCGGTTGATATTTAAAATCATTTCTTGCCGTTTGGCCGTTTGGGACGTTTCGATTTTGTCGTCTTCCGATGCGCACCCAACTATCAAAATAATCAGGACGATCAACATCCTTGATTGGAACTAAAACGACGACTAACGCAAAAATGTCAATAACAATGGTTTGAATGCATAATTTTACTATAATAAGTACTAAGTCATGCATTATTATTTTGTCCGGTGAAATGAAGTCATTCCATACAACTTTCACTATAAAAACAATGTTTAAATCGAGCAACTCGTCTCTTCGGAAAACCACTTTTCGGAATTAAACGACGACTCTTTCTAAATACATTTCTACTTCCTCAGATAGTTTCCTGATGTTTTAAAACGACGAATTTCGCCGAGCTGCCTTTCTTTTCTTTAACACCAAATGGTCACCGTTGTTCGGAAATTGGAGAAAAAATAATTACTCTTCGGAGGATCAAAAGGGATTTTTAAATTTACTTTCAGGGAGGAATCAAAAGGGATATTTGAAGCAAATGAAATACTCCTGTAATTTTAGCTTCGCGGTCAGCATCAATGTTTCCACGCAATGTAGTTCGGGTCGTGATTGTTGGTTTACCCTTAAAGGGTAATCTCCGAAGTGGGAGCTCGAAACTTCAGACTGTTAAGATAATTTCATATAAGTAACTCGTGTGAGCGCTACCAGCAAACATTAACTTGTACACTTTTAGCTCAACATTTCCTAAATGCAATCATCTCCCTATTTAAAACCAAAACGCACTTAAACAAAAAAATCGAGATCGGTTTTAATGGACTTTTCGGCAAGTTATATAACATCAGTAAAACATACGACATAAGCTTCGTACCCAGTACATGACATTCCGTACTGTGCGGCATCCGGGAACTATGCCTCAAGTTCGGATGTAAAGCATTCCATTGCGACCACATGCTCCGGATAAACATACAGCCGCCGGCTAAACATTGCGGGAGTAACGAGCGCTGAATTTTCATTTTTCAGTTAATTTTATCTAACGACCATTTTTTGTCGAGGAAGAAAAAACTTGGTAACGAAAACTAGTTAAAAATTGTTCGGAAACGTTCAGTTGATTTTGTCCGGATTATTTCGACTCCGGTCGCCTCGCGTTAACCGGAGGAAAATGTAGACAATTTCCTGCCGGAGGAAACTTCCCCTCAGCGAAGCAACGAACCCTTTACCGTGCGGGAAAATGTTGAAGCTTTTGGAAAAATCGTAGAGCGCTGCAGGTTAGAGGGTGGAAATAAATTTTCCGGTTACAGGGTGGAGCGATCTGAAGCGATTGTTTTTGTTTCATTTATTAATTCAATTTATAATTGATTAAATGCCCACTTGGATTTCGTTTAAAAGTTGGTTCCGGCGGCGAAAATCGACTCAGATTGTGTTTATTGTTTGGGATTTGAATAATGATGATGGTAATAATGGATGTGACGGAGATCGATCGAATATGCGAGAGGTTTGATGAAAAAGTGATTTTAGTCACAACCGGCACCATTTGTCCACGTAATGGGACGGGACCATTACGATATGATCGGTTCTTAGGGCGCGTATGTGGTTGCGCTCGGAACAATGTAACACCGAACCCGCAGTCCATCAGAGCTATTGCACGCTGGGGAAATTCGGCATTCATGATGTGATTCGCGCTAGTTGCTGGCATCAATAACTGAATGGCGGGTGCTGGCCGCAGTGGGCCGTCGATGCAATCACTCCATGGCTACGTACCGATACCCTCAGGAGCGGCGTCGCTCGCTAGTTTGAAGCATTGTCGGTCCATGGTTTTATGTCTGCAGCATCCGTCGATTTGACCATATGATTTATTAGTGATGTACACAAAGTTGGGAAACAAGGGCTAATTAACTTTGCACTGCTCAGTTCCACGGGTCGCGTCATTGTCGCGATATTCAACTCGCGTTAATTACCTGTGTTTTCAATTACAGTTAGTTGAAACTCCGGCGTTACCGTCTGCCCATTGTCCTCTTACAGGAATAAAACAAATAGTATGATGTCGAGATGATTTAATAAACCAGTCGGAATTAGGTTTTGCTGAATTTTTTTATCGGCGGCCGAGTTTATCTTGTAAATGAAGTTAAATTTGGAGGAGGAGAAAGTGGGAAATGATGACTGTGTAATTATCGTAAGTTTTAAATGGGCAGCTTTTTTGGCGTAAAATTTATAGTTGCGGCTTGAGAGGTGCGGGCCTGTGTAATGCGAAATGGTGCGACGCCTGACCGACGTGTGCATCTGGCAGATTTATAACCGCGCGGCCGGCGCGCTAGGTAGCCGCGGTCCGGTGATTTACAAACCGTTCCTCTTGCGAAACTTCTTCATCAACTATCCCAGTTGACAGCAATAATGGCTGCATGTCATCGAATCTGAGCTTAACCCGGCTGATCCCCCGATATTAAATCGGCGACAAGCAAAGCTTTGCAAACAAGGGCAACAATCGCTGACGCGGCCCCGTCTGACGCAACAGCCCTCGGGCAACACCTTAGGTGAACTAGCGAGGCAATCTCTGCACATTATATGGCGGCCAGCCACATAAAACTACGCCGAAGCATGGAAACTCCATTACAGAAAAGCTATACTCGTAAATCTCTGGGTCGTCTGCGGCTCGGCTCCTTTCGTCCGCCGTCAGCGTTCTCTTCGCGGACGTCGACAACCTTCCCTTGTGGCGTCGCGATTTTCGCCCGCAAATTAACGCTTCAACAAAACAGGGCCGCACGTCAATCGAATTGAGTAATGAGAATCACATTTGCGTCGATGCAAGCTATCATAAAGTCACGGAGCGCTTTTGGGGTGAGGTCGCATTAGCGGCCTGATATACGAGGAACAGGGCGCGCTCCCGGATGGCTTATCAACTGATTAACTCTGCGACCGGTCGGTGTAGAGAGCGTCTTAGCCGCAATTAACAGACATTCATTGCAGAAGTGGTGGTGCCGAAGAAGGCCGCCGCATGCGCCATGACAAAGAGGATACTAGACGCGCTCGCAGCTTCCAGTTGCCGCGACAGCGTGTTTCCTTTCGGCCGCAGAAATTTCGCACGGTCCGTCACATAAACGTGAACATATTTGTAAGTAATCGCATTAATCAAATTTCAGATAAAAAAAACTTTCGCCCGCATTTATTAATTAAGAAAGCTAATGGGTTCGGGGATGCGATACAAACTGTCATAAAACGCACGCTAAAAGAAATCATAAAACTGAAATTACGGAAATTACTGGCACCGCTCTTTTTGATTTTTACCGATTCTTAACAGAACGATCCAATTTCACTAATAAAATTACTTTAGAACAAATTTTATCTCGTCCCAAAAATTCACGATTTAGGGATGGACGGTTCCGACCATTGGTTATTACATAAACAATGTGTTAGAACACATCCACACATTCCGGACATTATCCGGATAATGTCGACGCTATCCGTAACACGTAGATAATGGAGATAGATACTACAACAAAATGATGCGGTTACGTACAATTTTTTCAGTAGAAAATTTTCGCTTTATTAAGCCTTTCAGCTGAGAATAATCTCAGCAAGTTTACGAGTCGCATCTGTTTAGTTTATAATTTGCGAAGATACGCGCTAGATATGTGATGAATACTCCCTCGTGTATAGTGTTATGACCTGCCTTCCTTACTGTAATCATCGCCGACTTTTATCTACCTTTCATTAGCGGTTAAATTTAACATTTTCACTAAGAAATGTTTGTTAAAAGTAAAAGAATTCCCTCAAAAGAAAAATTGCGCGTTAAAAAAATTATTTCTTGCACAAAATAATCTAATCTACTAAAACGCAGAATTAACAACAATTCGCGGTTTTTAATTAACGCACAATCCGGAATATAAAGAATGTCCCGTAGGTGTCGAATCCCGAATAAAACTTTTTTTCATAGACTTTCAGTAATTCTTTTGTGAGTATTTTATTTTATACAATTCAGAAAACATGAAAAAAAAACCGGTTTTTTATTTTCCAAATTTTCACTTATTTCTCGGCAGTACAATTAAGAACGTGGGACGGCCGAATAATAAATTTTTTTTGTTATCGATACATTGAGTAGATACGTACTTAGAAGTGACAATTATTTTTTCTTTGCGACGCTGAAGCAAAGCTTAAAAAACCCAAACGACATATTTTTATAATTATTCAATGATTTCGGTCCAGGAGTGTGAATTAAAAAAAAATCGGGAAAACTGATTTATTGTCGAAATAGTGCAAACTTGACTGAACAATTAATGCACAGAAAATGTGCGGAGTAATGAGATTTCGGTTTTGTCTGCAAATCGATAATTTCAAACAAGGTTTTGGAACGTTTTCTTTTGGGGCATGTGGTTTAATAAAGTGATGTTTAAAACAATTTAGTGCTGCATTTAGCTGATAGGATTTTTTGTGCAACACAATCGCGGTTGGTTTGTAGTTGTGCGAGACGATGGTCTCGAAATTATTCAAAAACGTTAGTAAAATGTTTTCTTCTTTTAATGCATGTGCCATGAAGGTGTCAGACCTCCACAACCGGAGATGGTGTATTCTCTTGTATCGCCCGTGACAACGATATTTTTTTGCATGTTGGTGAAAAGAAAATTTATTTTTCTAGGAGAAGCAATGCAAATGTGTAAATATTATTTATGTTAGCTACTTTAACAAAACGGCGCCGACGTTCAGATAAGCGGCTTCAAAAATTTGAGCGTAAAATAATTACTTATATTATGAAATGTGCGCTTTTTTGCGAATGTCACAGTGAATTTCCGTTTCCAAGAAGGGAGGTGTTAAAATTCAATTGAATAGCGGGTTCAAATCCAGTTTATAAAATTTGCAATTTTAGTAAAAGGTTGAGTTGTAAGCCAACATGTAAAGCTTCTACACAAATGTTGTTAAGAAGGCGCATTCTGTGATCGCGTCAACGACAATTCTTGTCTTCCTGACAGCCAGTGTCCGTGTTCATATCAACGTTATTTCCCGTCCAGATGCCGCCGATCATCTTCCATCGCTTCGTATTATAATGAAGTTCAAAATTAATTTTGATCAAATTTGGGCGGAATTCGAAAAAAAGCGCCCCAGCCGGTGATCGATATGTTTGTTTGCGGTGTACAGGACGAGACAAAAAGTAACAGATAAAATTTCATATAACAAATAAACGGACCGGTTTGACTTGACCAACATTCGCCAATTTGGCAGAACGTCGATTAAAGTAACGCGTCTGTTGATAGTAAATCAAGTGTGAGCTTGATAAATAGTGGTCAAATAAAGCAAGTACATCACATGTGTGGCGTGTGGTGTGTTCGCATGTAGTGGCGCAAGCCGCGCGCCACCAACTTCAGTTATCGCGCAACCGCCAGCTGACAACGGCTCAACTTTTAATTCTTCAACTAATATCTGACAGTGGAGCTTTCTATTTGTTCTTCAAGTGATTCTTTTATTTATCGTTCTAAATTGAAGAGAAGGAATTGAAATGAAAAATGTGATATCTGTCATCGTGGCGTAATCCCTTTCGTCGCCGCTAAATATCTGACCCCCTTTAGAATTTAAAAAACGCAATCCATCAAGTTGAAAGTTTTCAATTAGGAATCGGACCGAGGGCACCTTCCTGTGCACACCAACCGTAGTCTATTAGGGGATACTCGACGCGATATCACAGCACACATTGGGATTTGCGCCGGCGGCGGTGCCGCCCGTTCGCTGCCACTGAGTAATGGGTATGACGATCCGCAACCGATATTGAATATAACACAACACCACCATCTAAGAGATAAAACTTGTCAACGAACAAAGCTCACAGCCGGCGGAAATAGGAATTAGGATGAAGACGGCAGGCCTACACGCTCCTATTCGGGGGAGATTGAGAGATCTGCATCGCAACATATTGGCTCCTAAACCGAACCTGATGACGCTTGTTTCATTACCTGCGCGGTTCGGTTACAAATCGCGGCTAAGTCGTTTGCGGAACGAGCCGACGTTAATTGTATGTCGCGAATCAAAGACCGTGATAAATTATTCCCAGTCATTACTGGGCCATTATCCGAACTCAAATACTTTCTTAATTCATTGGTCATTAAGAATGGCCTCAATTTTGCTCGCACTTTTGCTGATGATCTCTGTTCGTGGCATAATTCCGGGCTGGCGCGGGTGGCCCGTAACGACAATCCGGGATGCGCCGCGTTCGCTATTAGCCCGAGATGCACGGATAATTTATATCCGAGGAGCAATGAAGCAAAGACGATGGGTGGCCGGCGCGCCGCGGCACCAGTCTGCGGTGCGAGGCTAATGAGATTTCTGCCTTTCCGCCTTTCCGACCGATATCAATATCAATGTTACTTCTTCTTGCAGGCTGGCGCAGGAGATGTGAAGGATGGCATCTGTCGTTCCCTTCTTAGCGCTGCTAGCATCGACTTGCATCGCCCTCGGTAAGTGTCCCCTCGTTACACCAAACTTCCTTCCTTTGCTAACCATTCGAATGCACACTCTTATATCGTAACGTGAAATCAATAATAATTAATATTTATCCAAAGTTACCACCTTCAACTATATCTTTTTTAACTTTTTTTACTCATTTTCTTAACACACAACTGCAAGAGGCGTTATTTGGGAATATATTTAATATACACACCAGCAAATAAAGGAACAGATTGTAAATTTAATTTATATCTTAATTTTACACTTCTAAAAAGTATATACAAGGTGTAAACGAAATTAGTACATTAATTTTAACTGGTAATAGAACTCTTCAAGACCAACAACTTTTCCTAACAACTTTTTTTTTAAAACGTTTTTGTTTTTGAGTTAAAATTATTTTAAAATCTTACACAATTTTCTTACACGCCACTGGAAGCAAAGTTACCTAATCAACAAGATTACCTTATGAAACGGTTACCATTAGTTTTCGACTATTATTGTCGATTTTAAACAATAAACCAATAAACACCAAAAAAAGTTTTATTTCAAATTTATTTTTAAACATTAACGCGAGAATTGCGCTAACGAAAATAAAGAAAAACGATCATAAAAATTGTTCAAAGTGTCCACCGTTGTTTTGTACAGATGCTTGAAGACGCCGACGAAGTGATTTTTCTACCCTTTGTAACATGGCACTGTTGTTACTAATCATTGCAGCAGCAAGTTCCACCCATTCTTGCAACATTTCGATGGTATCAATTGATACAGAGTATACTAAATCCTTTATGTACCCCCACAAAAAGAAGTCGCAAGGGGTCAAGTCCGGCGATCGGACAGGCCAGGCTACAGGACCGCTTCGTCCTATTCAACGAGCACTTTTCGAACATGATAAGGATACAATTGCTGTTCTTTTAGTATTTTCCAAATTGTAGCCTGCGATACTCCATGTGGCAGTGCTAGCCTTCTTGTGCTGAGCCCAGGTTGAACCTCGACACTGTTCAGAACAGCCTCCTCAATGTTTGCAACTTGAGCTGGACGCTGCCGACCACGATCGTAAGCTGCAGGCTGAAAAGATCCGTGATCTCGAAGATGCTGCACCACATTTACAAATATGCGAACATTCGGAAGACGACGGTTCGGAAATCGGTCCATGTAAATTCTTCGAGCTAAGGCTGCATTCCCTTGGCTCTCACCATAGGTTAACACAATATCAGTAAATTCGTTATTGGTAAATCTAGACACTTTTTCAGATTTCACTTGGCAGAAGTGACAAATTAATTTTCAATAATAAAAAGTCATTATTTTTCTTTGTTGGAGCATTTCATAGAAGGCTCGTCAATTTGTGGGGGGGAAAAATGATTTTAAAAAATGCGATTTCGAAAAAATGGTACATAAAAAAGGGCTTATCTCGACGAGTTCTACTACTGGTAAAAATTAATGTACTTATTTCGTTTACACCTTGTATATTAAAGTATTGTTCGATTTAGGTACATTTGCTTAACGATAACATAAAATAATATAACATAAGTAATAACTAGAATAAATAAAATAACTCATTAAGAGAAGAAGAAAGCGGGGCTGTATAGCCAAACTTATTCGTTGCTTCAAATTTGTTTTGGTTTGAGGAATTCCCGTTGTTTGAACAATACGCCTCCCCAAATCTTCAAGGAGAGAAAGAGCATCAGCACTCCAAGGACCCAAAGTTTCCACAGCGAAGGCGACAAAAAAAATAATCATCAGAAATTGCCTTATATTTTTTTTTCTTAAGATTTTCTGCCAAGTGTTCATCAGATCTTTCAGAAAATGAAGAATCAGTCAAATGAGAAGGGGCAAGTGTATCCGTACAAGTAAAATCCCAAACTAAAGATTTACCTACTTTCCATGGAATAACTGTAATACCATCTGGATGTTTGCCATCATCCCTCAGAATACCATTAGGTTCAAGGATACAAGGGATGTTGGCAGAAGAGAAAGCACGTTTAATAATGTCATTAATACAGCTGTGACGAGAGAGTCTACCAGCACTTTTAATGAACGATCAACCATGATGACCTAACGAGTCTACAGAAGAACCGTACAAGCAGATATGAAGACAGAAATTGATGCCCAATCTAAGTGAAATTGCAATTTGTACAAAGTTTTTTTCTAAAAGAGTACCTAATTTACAAGATGGAAGAGCTTCAAACCAAGCTCCAGATTCAAGTTCAGATTCAGCTAATAAGATAGCTTTTTGTGTGATATTTGAGGAAGATAATTAATTTTTAAATATTTTCTCACAGATAGGTAAGTTCCAATTTCTTTGAATAGAGAGCTCTTTTGGAAGTAAAGACGAATTAGAAATTTCCTTTCAATAATCAACAGCCTCGTTAAGGAATGTAATTTCAAAATTAGAAAAACTAGAAGGTAGATTGGACATAATAAATTCAGAATTAGAAAATATAGAAGACAAAAAGGCAGGCGAGGACATATCAATTATTGACCTTATACCTAATCCACCAAACCGAATTGGTAATTTGGCTTGAGTCCAAGATCTTATTGTAAATTTAATATTCAAAATTTTTTCCAAAGAAGAAATAACAATATTGTCCAATTCAAGACACTCTTTTTTAAAGTTCCAAAAAGGACAACATCTAAGATTATAAGTGAAATTAGGTATCCAAAAACAATGGCGGAGTAAACATAATTTTACACAGATTTGAAGAAAGTAAAGAGAATGAATTAATTGCTGCATCGAAAATAGGGCAACCAAAAATAAAAAGGTCTTCAACATTACAAACGTGAATAATTCGAATCTCTCCAAAATTGAAGACTTGTCTAATTCCGAAATATTATTAAGGAAGAAAAGTTCGCATTTATTGAAATTAAGGACCAAACCAATTTTCTTAAATTCGGAAATTATCGTTTCTAAGTCTTGTAAGATATCAAAAACCTCACCACCTAAAGAATCATCATCTAAGTAGCAAACATTTAATTCTGAATTAAAATTCTTAATAATTTGACGAATGCACCAATAAACAAGTTTTTAATGTCAAAACTTCATACTCGTGTGTTGTGTCTTACACTTGAAACACGTATTATATGTAGATAACAATTATGTTGTTGTTAAGTAATCAGTTTGTTGGAATTTGTTTTTCTTTTATTTGTTGTCGCCAGTTTGTTTGCATTGTAAAAACAAGGTAGTCATGGGTGACTTAGTACCGACTGATATTGCTAGGGTAGTAACAATGATCGAACATTGTCTAACGTGAAGTTGCTGGAAGGTTTGGTAAATCAGAATCAACCATCCATCGTAATGTAAGTCGTTGGATACAAATCGAGGAGTATGTGAGAAGAAGTTGGCAAGGCAGAAAACGCTTAACCACAGCTGCGTATGATCGTTTTATAACGTTGCAAACATTGCGAAACAGACGTCAAACGGCAGTTCAAGCAAGAAACGCACTGGAAGATGTTCGTGGAACCACCATAAGTAAGAAGAAGACTTAAAGAAGTTGGTCTCTAAAATTTGGTCGAGAACATCGAAATTGGGATCAAACTTTGTTCAAGGACGAGAGCCGTTTCTGTATAAATTCAATTGAAGCTAGGGAAAGATTGTATACACGCCAAGCTTTTGGTGGAGGGTCAATTATGGTGTGGGGCGGTATATGTTTGGGTGATTCATGGCGGAGCGTTAACTGCAGATAGGTACATCGGAGATATTCTCCAAGACCATGTAGTATCTTTTTCACCTTAATACAGGATAATGCGCGCCCACATGCTACCCGCTGTGTAACTGACTTTTTATATAAAGTGGGTATAACAAGAATGAGTTGGCTAGCGTGTTCCCCTGACCTGAACCCGATCGAACACGTGTGGGGTAGAAGTCTTAGGTCAAGAATTCCTGCTGTTCAAAACAGAGAAGAAGTAAGAGTTTCATTGATTGAGGACTGGGACAGATTGTCTCAGGAACTGAACTATGATTTCATCAGAAGTATCGGAAAACAAATAAGTGCAGTTGTAAGAGCTCGTGGGGAAACACACGGTATTGAATCAAAAGAAGAAACACATTAGATGATTAACCAAGTTCAAAAAGTACAATAAAGTTATTGCGTTCGAGATTTTTTATACTTCAATAGGTTGTAAATCAAATTCCAATTACTCCATATAACTTCGTCTTAAAAGCTTACTTGAGAAATATTTACTGCAGAAAAAATAATTGGATTTTGTCTGTTCCTTTATTTGTCGGTGTGTGCATATTTAGTACCAATAGAAATAATAAAAAAAAGGTTACCATTAAAGTTACTAAATTTATGGATAAGTTCATAACGTCATCAATTTACTGGTAATAGAGCATCAAGTGTCTTGAGAAATTACCGGATTTGTTCAAGTGTAAAATAAAAAATCTGGCCGAAGTTTGCGAATAAATTTTAAACAATGAGGATTTTGAATTGAATAAAAACGATAGGAATTTATGGATCACCCATTATTAGAGGAAGATGACTAAGACGACGAAGTGAGAGAAGTGAGATTATAACAGGGTGCGGATTGCGGCCGGCAAGCCGAGTTTGTGACAGCCGAATAACTAGTGTCAGTACATAGAACTGGCAGCCACTTCAAAGATAAGACAGCTGCAAACTTGGCGGTGTTAGCTTATCACGCGATATTCAGCGAGAAAGCGGGAACGGGTAGAAATCAAAAGTTTAATTCGAATGAGGGAAAAATTTAATTGCCGGGGCCCATGGCGGGACCGCGGGCATACCAGTTCGACCATAGCGGGCAAGATAAATGCGATGTCGCGACCCACAACATAAATATCGGCGTGAGCCCGTGTGCTCGGAAGTGAAGTTATTATAGGGCTAACCTCCGGCACCGACCTCACCTACTCCAGCTACAAACGGCGAGCAATTAATCTCGCTGCGTTCCCGTGCATGGTGGTAATTATGATCGTATGTGCTTGGAACACGTGCATCATTAATTAAAGGCGTTTAACACCTCGCGATGTGTGACCGCGATGTTCCGCACCAACAGTCTCGGTGGTAATTAAATACGCGATGCGACGTGATCCAGCTTCTCAGCATTGATCTTCTTGTTGTGGTTTATAAGCGAAGTGCTGCACCGTCACCTCGGTCTTATTTGCATGCGCACTCATCTCCGAAACCCTTTTACCTCTCTCCATTATTTAAACTGTCTTCATTAAAACTTGCGCGAAATCCAGGCTGTGCCGTGCGTGCACCCACCCAAGACGGTGCGAGCAGGAGACCCCCTCCAAACATTCTCCCTGATTAACGTCTGTTTGTCTCGGTCACCTGTTATTTCCGAATTGCTTTTAAGGTGCGACGATCATTTTTAAACTCGCACAATAATTAGCGCCTCTGGTAATAGTACAACCGAAGATGGGGCGCGCGATGCTTGATAAACTCAGCTAAAAGTGAGCGCCGTCCGGTGGATGATTAATGGGCCCGTGTGATTGCCAAAGTTGCGGTCACGTCCGTGCCAGGCCCGAACTGATGACCGTTTTTGCACCGGTGAATACTCAACAAGTTGAAATTACATGAATAATGCACCCCCGAGATGCAAGTCTTAATCCGGCGACTGCGCGAGATCGCTATTTGCGAATCGAATGAGCGGTTGTCCGACCGCTGTCTAATGGTATTGACATACTCGACCCGACTGTTTAAAAACCAAAGCAAACATCACCATCGGAATAGAGATAGTAATAATACGGACATGATCCTTTTTCGTTTAAATATTATCTTCGGAGTGGAAATGGTCGCGTCTCTATTGTTTCCAGAAGGAAAACTATTTGCTAGTGGCCACGGGCCGGTTCGATATTTTATTGCGAACATTAATACACCGGATGTGGTGCACTGCACGGAGCGCTTCCTTCGGCCACTCGACGCCGCCGCTGTCTAATAGCGAGACAAGCGCCCGCGAAATATGATGATGCACATAAGCAACACGGCTTTATATTTTTTGCGCAGCTTTATTATTTTTATGTGGCACTTTAGTAGCGTATATAAAGCGATATTTTAACCAACTGGAGGCACCTTGATGTTTGCGTGCTGAGTTTGATCCCGCCTCGGGCAACAGGATCCGCTCGCTGTAGATATTGTCGCGTAAAGTTTTCAGCAGAAAAATGTTTTCGAACCGAGCGAACCCACAATACACTTTCTTATACACCCTCTAGCTATTTAAAGCTTTTATCTTGGTTAAAAAAAAGAGCCCATACTTAGGGGCGATACGGTTCGCGAATGGACATGTTGGGATATTTATCGAATAGTCTGCGGAAGTCTGTGACCGAGCGATAATCAGCGTCATTAGCGACCGCTGACTCCGGAGTTCGGGTCGACTCTTGCATAATCATCAGACCTATGGCGGCGGTGCATTGTGCGTTCAACTTATTCCCCATCAGCTGAACATGTCCCGCCATGATTAGTTGCGGTTCTCTTCATTTTTTATTCGCATTTATTCATAGTTATTTAAATGTGGAGATTTGACTGCGAACCGGAGTCGCAGTCGTTGAGGTAAGGCGGACTGGATAACTATAGTTGGCCCAGCTGTCTCGCACTTTTATGAATGACAAAGAGCACTTCCCGGGTTATGGCCAGGCCGGCTGTGTTTCACCTTGTATACAGGGTGTCCCATCACTTGTGGCCACCACCAAAATTGAGCTTTAACTCAAAGTTATTTATTCTAAATTTGGTGCACGCATGTCTCTGGTATAAGACTAGAAATTTCCAGTTTTAAATGTTAATTGTCGGCGTTAGTTTTCGACACAAAAAAATAAAAACTCCCAATTTTGTTAAATTTCACTTTTCAAGATCAATATTATTAAGGCAAAGATATCCAAAGTAAAAAAGATTTCAAAAGCTGTAATGGACCTTTTCAAAAGAAAGAGACAGAATCATGCGCAGTTGCACTGCGAATCGTTGGTGCTGTCAAAATAGTGATTTTATTTCTTTATTATCTGTGTTGGTGAATTATTTTAATTATGTGGCAAAAATCGTTGACATGTTTATTAACTGTAAATGATCTTTTATTCCACTTGCTTTTTCGTGTGTCTCTTCTTATGTTATGTATCCACACTTTTTGTAGTCTCCTGTCTTTAGTGAATGCATGGACTGATGTTGATTTATCAGAACTTTTGGATTTATAAAAGGGCACGCAACACAAATAGACCACTTTTATTATTATTTTTGAATAAATAATTGGCAAAATGTCTAATAAGTTACTGTCAGATTTTAAAATCACAAACTTCACTTTAAGTAAACACCAACGCTGCGCACTGGTCGTTCGCGCAATACGTCACGGTGCGAGAGAGACTTGCAATTTTGAAAAGGTCCATTAGTCTAAAATTCTCTTATATTGGAATCTTAAGAGTAAAAGTAATAATTTATGACTATAAATAGTCCTTAGTAGTTATCCGCAAAGTTAAGTACGATTTAAATGTATGACATTGTAAAATTTTCTCGGAAACTTGTAGTAGGTAATTGGTACCTCGAATGATCTGTCCCTTTTCCATAACCGCATCGAAAATATTTCAAACGAAAAATGTAATAAGTCGCCTTCAAGCTAAAAAAAATAATTCAACATTCACACTTTAAAGTAACTTTGTACTCATAATCGTAAATTATTAGAGCACTTGCAATTTACGTAAATTTTAGAAATCTACAAGAATGTAAAAAGGCTCGCTTAGGTACACTTCTGTTGTTCACATTGGCCGACTTCCACTCGACAGTGACATATTTTTACAATGTCATAAATTTAAATCGCACTTACCTCTGCGGAAACTTACTAACGACTATTTACAGTCATACATTATTACTTTTACTCTTGAGATTCCAATATAAAGGAATTTGAGACTAATTGCAGCTTTTGAATTGTTTTTTATGGTGATCCTGAAAAGTGAAATTTGATGAAATTGGGAAATAGTATTTTTATAAAAAATTAGTTTTTTTTTTTTTTCTCGTAAACTAACGCCGACAATTAACATGTAAAACTGGAAATTTCTAGCCTTAAACCAGAGTCATACGTGCACCACATTTCAAATACATAACTTTCAATTGAAGTTCAATTTTGGGGATGGCCACAAGTGATGGGACACTCTGTACAGTGTGTTCACGGAAACTGGTAGCAGCGTATAATTCTTTTATGGTGCCAGATGCAAAAAACGTTTCAGTACTTTTTTAATAAACTCAAAATTTACTATTGGAAGCTGATTAGCTGTATTTCTTTCGTACTTAAGAGGGCTACTTGAAAAGCGAGATTCACAAGATGGCGCCACCGTAGTAAAGTGTCAATTTTGTAAAAGCTTTTTTCATTAACAAGCGTTTTTATATAAAAAACTAGTGGTGGATATAAAAAATAAAAGAATGATCTAGGTATAGACATAAATTTGCCATGGAAAAACTTGAAAAAGGTATTTATTCAAAAATGTCACACTTTCCGATGCTTTTTGACTTAAATACTGAGAAATGTGATTAGATAATGTACGAGTATACTTATGATTAATGCTTCCAGGGTATGATCAGCAAGATTTTCTTTACTTTTAACAAAAAATTCAAATATTATTGAAAGTTTGACATTTTTGAATAAATACTTTTCTCAAGTTTTTCCATGGCAAATTTATGTCTATACCTAGATCATTTTTTTATCCTTTATATCCACCACTAGTTTTTTATATAAAAAAGCTAGTTAATGAAAAAAGCATTTTACAAAATTGACACTTTTTACTACGGTGGCGCCATCTTGTGAATCTTGTGAATCTTGCTAATCAAGTGGCCCCCTTAAGAAAAAATTCTATAAAACAGTTTTTTTTCACTGTTACCCGTTTTGGCGAGCACAGTGTATAATCGTCCTCACAAAGGGGAAATCATACCTGTGCGGATTGCGTTCGCATTCTTTCTGCGTGAAACAAACGCGATTCCGCCGAGAATTCGCGCCGGAATATATCTTCGCCTGGTGGAGATCGCATTGGCGCTCCGCGCCCATTGCAAAGCGAGAGAAGCAGCAATTATAACGACAATAGAAATAAAATAATCCCGTTTCTAATAATGGAAATATTAAGCCGAGCGCTAACATCGGACATTATCCAGGCCAACATTCTGGCGGGAGCGTTACGTCGTTTGGTCTGTTGAGTAAACGACACACGAGCGCAACGATCCCGAATGAGAATACGGGAAAGCACTGCTCCGCGACTATCGTACAGCCAGTTACTCTCGTTATTAACATCCCACCCTAGAGACGGATGTGGCCGCTGGTCTAATGCGACCGTACAAACTAACCCTATTATCGCGCAAATACATTTCTATCTTTTGTTGCATCTCCTTGTAATGGATTCTCGCCATCAAAAGAACTTTATACGGGCTCGCTTCCGGACTTACGGACGCGTAAGAAAATCACTAAATCACTTTATTCCGGATTAGTTTATTAAATACAGCATGATGCATATAAAAAGTCGCTTGTTCGTGTCGCGGAAGATCCGAGCGAAATATATATTAACGTCTCCGCGCTC
The DNA here is from genome assembly GCA_949768715.1 of Dascillus cervinus. Lineage (NCBI taxonomy): Eukaryota > Metazoa > Arthropoda > Insecta > Coleoptera > Dascillidae > Dascillus > Dascillus cervinus. The sequence goes on from OX458323.1 coordinate 6,276,541, forward strand.
ATTCTTGTTCCTTCTGACAGTTTTAAGAGTGATTTAGAGATGAATCGACTTTTTGATATTTTCAGAAATATTCCGCTATTTACGGGCGAGACGTTGCGAGCGCGAGTTAAAATACTAATGAACTCGGAGGAAATTTCTGACTTATCTGCATTAATTTCGAGCGAGGATCTGATAAACGCATCGAATCCGGAGCTGACGTATTACGCGAATATGGTCGCCTCATTATGTGCACTCGGTTCCGATTTGTTTCCTAAGTGCGGCCCGGAACTACTTAATATCTACAGTTAAACTGAATTCTTATCAAGCGATCGTCCGATTTACGAGCGGAACGGAGTCGAACAGATGTTGAGGCCGCTCAGAAACGGCCCTTCTTTCCAGGCTTGTTTATCGAAAATACGTGGTCAGGAGAGGAGAATAACAGCAGTTTTACAGCTAGTTTTAGTAGGTCGTTGATGTCCCTAAACCTGCGAAATTGGGCTCCTAAGGGAACTTCATTATCTAGTTCGCAGGATCCCACAATTTCAGGACCAAATAACAATTCCTACCTTTGAAACTAAATATTTCTCGGTCCCTAATTTATAAATGAAGATCTGGACCTGTATTTGTCTCTGCGAGGACCGTTTCTGACATCGTGTTTCCAAATGAGCTTCTAGGAAGACTTAGTCGTCATTAGTCTTCATTAGAAGCGACTTTTTGCGAGCCGCCGCTCAAAAGCCGAAACGAACGAAATAGAGCTATTTGTATTTTTCTATGTTGCAAACGGACGATTAATAATTTCCTTCAATTTTTAACCCAACTTCCATTAATTAATTATGCAGTTAATTGGGTCATGTTGTACATGCCGTTTCTGATTCAAATAAGAAAAATCTCTGATTTCATTAACCGACAAACCAATTAAGCGGCTTCTACTGTATTCGTCGAGTTAAAGTTTGATTTTGAAAGCCACCTGACACTATGTGTCAAGGTGGCAGCCGGTTTGCAGCAAACTCCGATTTCGTTTGCATATTCAACCGAATGCGTCAGTTCGTCACAGCTTAATTACTTCTTGGATGTAGATGGAAGAAGCTGGCAAATATCGGGCTTATTTGTCAAGGGGTCGAGTGGGCGATTCGCTCTAATGAATTATCATTGGGTCTTAATAATTCCGCGGGCGGCCGCCTGGAGCGTTTTCAGACCGCTCTCTTCTCTGCATTTATCAAGACCGTGGCACATGACACTTCAATAACGTAATTAAATCCGCAAAATGGTCGGAATGTTGAAATATAGCCGAGTTATTATCGTTCCCACCTCCCGAAAGAAATGCATTTTTTTTTTCGAATTAATCATCCCCTCGAGTCCGTTATGACTACGTTTGCGTTTGATAAATTGATATCTCCTGGCACATTACCGCATTAGACGTAACCTGGTCGTGTCCGTCTTTGACGTCGTCGCTCTCGAATAAAATCACTTTGTCCAAGTTCTAACTCGCCGCCGTGCATTATCATCAGGGCATTATCGCGCTATCCTCGCTTTCACCGCCCCGGAAATACGAACCCTTCTCTCCTCTGTTACATTTAGTGAAGTATACGCAAATTTTATTAGGATGTGTTCCACCCAACTCGTTAAGATATACTTGCTGCGACGTGAATTAATTTATATGAACTTACCTAAATAAGGGGGAAAAATTGTCTTGCCCTTTTCCACTCCATAATGGCTTCAAATGGCATTGCAAACGTGTAAGGTATGCTATATTGTAAATAGTAAGTAGTACATGTATAATAAAATGTTTTCCGTGCTTAGCGGCATGCATGAAATAGTGGAGCAGGATGCGGTGATGCGGCAATGTGCACCATCGGGTGCCGGTCGAGAGTTACAATTGCGATGTGCTTACCCTACTGATGTTCATTAAATGCAGCACGCGGCTACGTTCTGGATATATTGAATCATAACGTTGTATCTGTTTATTTTTTACCCGATAATGTAGTTACGTGTAAGAAGACAAAAGTGTGATTGATTACTTATACAGAGTAATGCCTCATACTTGCACCACCATGTTGGCACACGCTGTTCTTGATTCAACCGGCCAAGATGAACAAGTTTTTACATTTATAAAAATTGAATTGTTTTTAATGGTGTGAAATACAGTAGAATCCGCTTACATTTTTTATTGAAAATATTATTTGTTGACATAAATTAGTAAAATGCGTGTACGTTACAGTTGTTTCATATATAAATTTATCGAAATAGTCTGTAATAGTCTGTTTCGTCAATTAAATTTTCCAAATTTGCCAACAAATGAAAAAAATGTTCCGCACCATTTAGAGTAGTTTCGGCTTCAAAAAAACTCTTCAATTTTCCCAGCCTTTCTAGCTGCCGTAGGCGAAATCTTTTCTAGTAAAAGGGCCGGTTCATCATCATCAGATTTAGCAATTTCAGTTGGAGTTTGATTGTATTTTTGGTACGCATTCTCAACGATGTCATCCTCGGTTGGGATTTCACTAGTACATACAAAATTGTCAACCGTCACATACTCCTGAAAGTTGACTTTTTCAGCCTTTAATGCGATACAAAGTTCACTTTGCCAATTTTCAGCTGGGCCAACTTCTCCTATAAATCCAGCATGTTTGAAACAATTTTTTATTGTGGTTTGCGTAATACTTTTCCAAGCTCGGTCTACAAATCGAATGGCGTCTAGAAGTGCTACCCGATCCTCTTTTTCCATTTCAATGCCATCTATCAAATGCAACACAAGCACTTTTCGAAAATGAAATTTAAGGAAGTTTATAATTCCTTGGCCCATAGGCTGCAGTATTGAAGTCGTGTTGGGAGGTAGAAATGGCAAAAAAACAGTTTTGGTAAAAAAGAAAAGCTTGCATGACATTTCCGACTTGTATACAGCACATTATACAATCACTGCATCGGGCAAAATATTACCTGTTGTCTTCTTGTGCATGCAAGAATCAGCAGGGAAATTTGGTCCGATGGTGCAAAGAAAGTAGATTCATTAATAAGTAGTTATCATAATGTTTTTGTTACCAGTTCCAAATCCGGTAAATTAACCAAACAAATTTATATTGATTATTTAAAGTATTGTTTGTCTCCTTATGTCGCCAATAATGAATTTTTATTATTGATAGACTCGTGGGGAGGTCAAACAGATTGAACTCTATATGACGATGTTTCTGAAGTGAATCAGGCGAACCATCATGCACTATAAAAGTAATTCCTCCGCGATGCACACCTCTTTGTCAGCCATGCGATGTATATTTTTATCCTCAGGTAAAAAATTTTATTAAACGGATACAAAATTATGCAACCTTACTACGACAAGAGCGAGAAATTGGTACTCGTGAGGATGCAATAAAAATGCACTCGCTGTTGTTGCATCAATTAAGTGCTCATATCTTTAAACCAATGCTGTTATATGCTTGGTATGCATCCAAATTAATCCAAGAAAAACTGATATTTTTAAATGTAAATGAAATTTGTTTTCCGCTAACAATATTAAAACAGTTCTGTATCTGCAAATCTGCAGGTTTCATTCAATGCGCCCAATGCAAAGAAAAGTTATGTTTTGAATGCTTTTATGACTTATATCATCCCAAAACATGTACAAAGAATGATTCCGACTCTGAACAAGAATAATTCAATGTGAAAAAAGATTTTAACTTTATTATATTTTTTTAATTTATTTATATTTTTTATATTACATTATTTTCGTGTGCATTTAATTTTTTATATTACATTTAATTTTATGTATTTATATTTTTTATATTACCTATATTATTGTATTACACGGTAACATATTTGTAGAACAAAATTGCACTTATTAAATAATTTTTATAATGAAAATAATTAACAATGTAGTTCTTAAAGTAATAAATAAATAAATCGAATTAAAAAGAAGCAAAATATATTCTCGGAAAATGGTGCTTATAGTTAAGTATATAAATAAGTAAGACGATTTTCCAATGCGTTTTTTTCGAAAATGCTTGAATTAGTGAAAGGGTAAAACTATAACATCAAAAATTCACTAAAATCGGAAGGGGACTATACTGGTGTTCCCTTGTTAGTTGGAATCAGCACATTTCTAAGTAAACCATTATCAATATTAGTCAAAGGTATAAATTTAGATCTCGCTATATCAGGATTTTTTGATATAAAATTTCAATACATCCGACGTTATAACCGGAGTCTCGTTATAACCGATCTCGTAATATCCGGACATTTTTAACCGCGTTTGCATAGTAAATCAAATTTCTCTATGTGTATTGCTCGTTATAAGCGGTGTCTCGTTATATCCGGTATTCGTTAAAAGCGGATTCTACTGTACCTTGATTCAAATAAGCGTCCAATTTAATAAAGCACAGAGCCGATTAAGCGTCGGGAGGTAGTGCAATATACTCCAGGAAGGGGGTAAAATGAGTGCGATTTTAGGTTGTAGCGAGGCAGAAATGAAATTAAAGGCCGGCGGGATCGCACCCGTGGAAAGTCCTGAGAGTCGATTGCAGCAGGTGCTATTGTTGTCACAATAAATTATCGGCACAAGTTTACCTGTTCATAATGTCCCACGCTTTCGTAATTAAGTGGATTCACAAGAACACTAATTATATCTAGTGTATGCCTGTTCGCTGGCTGCTCCTCGGAATAAGTCTCTCAACGACGAAAAATTTATAATTATTGTCTGTCTAAACGTGATTTATGCGGCGCGTTTAAAGGCATTTGTACGTTCTGGAACGAAATGTTGCGATGCAGTGCGCGTCCTTTTTACGTTTGCGACCTGCCTTGCTCCCATGATTTGAGCATTAAACATTCATACTTAATGCTGTCAGCAAGATAGGAACAGTTCTGCGTGTTCTCATCGTGCGTTCCTCCAAGCGACGCGTTTCGTCAAATGTGCTTTTCAAGCCGACTTTGTACACTCTGCCGCAAATTAAAAGACACACGGTCGGGCGCTTGCAGGCCATGTTACAAGGATGTTTGCATGGTTGTCTACAAGTTTTCAAGTCCGTATGCTAGATTTAATATTGAGGATCAGTGTTATGAAGTCAAAAATCAAAATAAGTAAGTGAATCGAGAGAAACAACGAATAAACTACATTCGTGTAACAGTCGAACAGTTTCAAGAAAATAAACTCAAATTTGTTACTAAACCGTATTTATTATTAATGAAAGTAATAAATCATTAATTTGTTGTTATTAAATAGATAAGAAATATACACGCATTTAATAAAATATTATTGTAACTCATCAAAAACCTTAATTGATATTCTTGGTGCTTTGTTTATGAGAAGATAGAAAATTTTCCCAATTTTTTTTTTAACAGCGTTAATCGATACGATACAACCCTTGTTGTAAGCATTTGAAAACAAAAAACTTTACCTGAACAAACTTTATGAAAATGTGGATTCTAACATAAGTCGGAAAAAAAATGACCTGAGGACATTTTATGAATATGTTCACTGCAATTTGCATGGTTTTACCTAGGAAAACCGACTCTTAACCCCTTACCGCCCCCTGTGACAAATATGAGTCACCATGGAAATGTATTTTTTTTCAAATTATTGCGAAATTTTTGTTGTTAACACTATCTGTCCCGTATTTAGCACACTCAAATGTTTTATAAGATCATCATAAACGGTATTACGTGGCCCTGACCACAATATATGACATATTTGACGCGAGTAATATTTTGAACTTTTTTATCAAAAATTGCGATAATAATTTTTTTTAGTATTTTTTCAATTGTTCAATAACGATAATTAATAACATATATTTAATTGAACGGTATAAAAAAAAATGAGGCGGTAAGGGGTTAAGTTTCAATCCTTGTTGTAATCATTTAAAAACAAAAAATTTTACCTGAGCAAACTTTAAGAAAATGTGGATTCTAACATAAGTCGGGAAAAAAAGAAAAAGTTTATATGGACATGTCTCGTTTTGAATGATCACTCCTCAAATATGCACCTAATCTTACGTAGAGAAAATACAATTTGAACGTCTCCAAATTTCAATTATTTTGTTTACTTTACGAAATAATAATAAATAAAAGTAATTTTATTAAATGATTTCTTTTTTTAATTTATTTAAATATATTTAAAAATGCTCGAAAACGTTAAAATGCATAAATTTTATGTGAAATATTAACAGTATAATGTTTAACTACAGTACAAAAAATATCATAACTTCATAACACTAATCCTCAATATCAAATCTAGCATACTGACCTGATAATTTGTAGACAACCATGCAAACACCCTTGTAACATGCAAGCGCCCGAACGTCGTGTGACATTTATTTGCGGTAGAGTGTACCATTTATGATTTAGTTTTGAGCGAACTAGTGACCGTTTGCATTAAGTGCCGTATCGCTTATCGTTTCAAGGTCTGGCGATTCCGTTTAATCCTCGCCGTGCTCGCCGACTGGCCACGGCGATAAAGAACTGCGAATGCGTTCAAGATTTTCACGTTACCTTTAATACCTCCTTAGTTAGTCTGAAAGGGGGCTTCATGAAGGAAACTTTTCTCTTTTCTCTCATGTTTTAATACAAATTTGCATGTTTTTGTTAATCCCTTTCTGTTCGGGGCGAGGAATACTGGGAGAAGAGTGACGGCCGGGCTGGCTGCGAGTTAATTTGAAAGAGCTCTCGAACCGTGCGCGGAGGCGGCTGCCCGGACACATCGCCGCGGGTCGCCGAGACACGACAAACTGTTTTAACTCAAGTTTTAATAAGTTAAAGGATTAGCCCGCGGCTGTCAGAGGTTTTTCTATTACGACATTCGTATCGTTATGCATCATCAGAAACGAACGGCGGGGCTCCGAGCCTTCCATGCGATAATACAGCTCTGTTTTCGTCTGCAGGTGTGCCGTTTCAGCCGGACTTTGTTGAGGAAATCGTCAACCTGACTGTTCCCGTGGGACGAGACACCGTCTTCCATTGCGTCGTACGTCATCTCGGCGGCTACCGCGTAAGTGGTATTTTCCGATTAGTTATCGCTTACAGGCACTTGGTTCGATATGCGCGGAATAATTGAAACCGGCCGACATCGACATGGTCAGCCGGTCGGCGAGTTCGGGCTGCTTCTGATAAATTGACTTCATGAGTGTTCTCCAGTTCGGTCTACCTGTTGCTGCCCACTAAAAACAACGCGTCTACTCGCTGCTATATATTTGCAGGTCGTGTTGCATACGGCGCGTCGACGCTTTCCGCTAATTACATTTTTCGACGAATTTAATTGTGTCGCACCGACGAATTTAGAGTGCTCCTTAGGAAATTAGAGGAGACCGCGAGCGAGGCGCGAGGGTGACCGAACTGGACGCATCTGCGCCCCATCAACTGTCCGAGTTGATGAAGAGCAGAATGGAGGCACGCAACTCGACGAATGTAATAATAGTGCAGATATGACAAATGGCCGAAAAGCGCCACAAACTTGGGATCATTTATAATACACACAGCTGCAGGGCATAGGTCGTGCTCGTGACCATGTCTTCGACCCCCCGTTACGAAATGTGTACTGTTCACTGTTCACTGTTCTCTGTTCTAATTATCGTACGTTACTTCTTTTTAGCGCTAGGAAGAGACGCGTTCCCGTACGAATAAATTTACATAACGCGACAATACTTCGCATTTATTGCCTCATTAAAGGATGCCGTTCGTTCGGCGAGGGGTCGTGTACCACACATGTTTAACAAACTGCTATCGATCCAAAAATTTTGTCCCATTCGTACCTCCTGTAGCGCAGTCTTTCAATATCGCGACTGTATTGATATTTCATGTGCTTTGTTTCCGGCCGCTTTGCGTGTGATTAACGAGCGCCACAGATGGCCGTCTTGGCTCCGCAGATCGCTAAGATGCGAGCAGTGCATAATAAGCAGGGCTGACATATGTCTGCACAGGTTGGCTGGGTGAAGGCTGACACCAAGGCTATACAAGCCATTCACGACCATGTCATCACACACAATCCACGCATCTCCGTGTCTCATGCGGACCACACCTGGAATCTGCACATACGGAACGTACAGAAGGACGACAAGGGACAGTACATGTGCCAGATCAACACCGATCCGATGCTGAGCCAGGTATTTATACGTTTCTCTTTACCCCTTTAATTGACTTAGTCCAAAGATACACCAAAGCCGGACAACATTGATTAAATCGCCACTTTATAAATGTATCCCCGATTAAGGTAGGGAGGATTTCGACCAAATTACTTAAGTTTGGCGTGTGACCGGCTGCGCCTTTACGAGTTGTGTTCCTTGTAGTTTTGACTGCATGTATAATGAAAGGGCTCGAGCTAATCAGTTCGACGGTCGACCATCATTACCTTTGCTTGTTTTCAAACGAAAATACCGATTTATCGAACGACCGCACCAAGCGACGTTTTGTTGTTTTACTCTCAAATATTAATTACGGCGTTGTTTCTATTTTTTTATTTTTTTTCCGCCGCCGCAGATGTACAGTTTCACCCGATACGGTCAATTTCCGGCCTGATTTATATTTATTTTTGAGAAGAGGTTGTATATTTTCTCAATTTTCATCACAATTCGCAAATTGTATAACAACATAAATTGAAAATGAAAATTGTGCGTCTCGCAGCTGTTGATTCCCACCAAGGTACAAATCTCACGTGGTGCCTGGTTCGCAAATTGTATTAAAAGAAAATACTGCGGATAAAGGTCCGCACATACGAAGGAAAACGTGTGGGGGTTATAACGTACGGTCGCATTCTCCGCTACAATTGTACTTTATAATTGAATAAATTTCGGTCACATTACGACCTCCGACGGACGGCAGCAGCCGGAAGTACCGATCCATCAAGGATAATGAGGTCTGGTGTGATCGATGGCTGTGTTACAGGTCGGCTTCCTGGACGTGGTGGTATCGCCCGACTTCGACTCCAACAAAACTTCAGGAGACACCATGGTGGCCGAAGGGGGCGGCGTAACATTAAACTGCCATGCACTGAGCCATCCTAAGGCTCACATACAGTGGCGACGCGAGGACGGTAACGACATAATCTTTCGAGAACCTTCTGGCTACAAAACTCGAGGTAATATTAACAGAACATATTATTACGTATTGCCGGAAGCCACTGACTCCCTGCCAATACAAGGGATCCCTTTTTAGAGGCTAACAATAGCCATTATTGTGCCGCAGTAAGTATATTGCTTTGGTAAGATCAATGAAAGTAGCGAGACAGCCGCGAGCAGACGCGATAGCAACTGTAGAAGCGAATGTGAAAAGCGCGAGTTGCGCTGCGGTCATCTGGATGCAACTACACTCTGGAGGCCCCCGCGGCTATTCTCCTTGCAATCAAATAAAACAAGAAACTACTGGTACGCCCGTTCGACCCCATAAACATATTGTTCCGACTTTTTTCCCCACACTTTGCAAATCTCCGGATCATAACGCCATCCGGATAACTTTTCTCTGTTTGCAGTTTCCACTTATCAAGGCGAAGTGCTGCATATGCCGCGAGTCACCCGTGCGGATATGGGCGCTTATCTGTGTATAGCATCCAACGGAGTGCCTCCGACGATTAGTAAACGCATCATGGTCAATGTCCATTGTAAGTTACTTTCAAATTTCTTCAATTTAAATCCGCCAGAACTGATGTAATTTTAATACATGAAATGCAATTTTAGCAGCATTGTCCAAATATAAAATGAAAACTTTCAGCCAAAAATAGAACTGGCCGATTAAGAGCACATTTATTCTTATAACGAATGCAGAAAAAAATTTAAGACCGTTCGCCTGAATTCAAAAACGAAAACTTTTAACAAGAATAATTCTGTCGGAAAATTCTTTTTGTTTGTTGTTTGATCCGTTCAAACACAAACTGTGTATGTATCCAATGTTATGATTGTAAATAATTTTATATCCGTTACATTAATAATAACGTTCGGTTGAAGATTTCCGTTTTATCGTCCGATGCTTTTAATCCTGTTCAACATTAAACTGTTATTACACTGTCACGAACAGTAGCATTTGATTAAACGTAGGGAAAATCATTTCAAATGTCAACTTTAAATTAACTTAATGCAAATTTTAGTTACAACCGATCTAAGCTATGAGTCACATTGCTGAATTCACTCGATTGTAAAAAATCGCGTTTATTGTATTTTTTACATTACCACAACTTCAATAACAATACGACACATAAAAACTATTATTTAATGTCTAAGCTGAAGTTTCTGAGTGATAATTGCCGGTTGAATGCGACGGTTTTGAAATTCTGGTGGTCGAAAATTGTTCATTAAAATGAGATTATTAAATTAAATTTTAAATATTTGACAATTATTAAACAATAAGTAAAGTTGTAATTACAGTAATTCTCAGAACAGTTGAATTAAATTGTAACTTTGAAGAACCCATATCTAATTACAGTAGAGCGTCGATTATCCGAAACGTCAATCATCCGAATGACGATTTGATTTATCCGAACGTCAATCATCCGAATCGTCGTTAACTTTGCATTACACATTACATTATAATGTGATTGAAATATTATTTGTTGTTCAATATATGTTTATATTCTATCATTTTGAGCGTTTTAGTGCTCATAAACTATGACTGTTCGGTCATCCGAATTTTTGATTATACGAACGGTAGTCGGTCCCAATTAGTTCGGATAATCGACCCTCTACTGTATTTGTTTTGCGAGGAACACGATAGTGCAATTAAAAATCGATTTGCTCTAAGATTGACAGAGATATAATACTATAAATCGAGAAAATGGCCGTAGCTCCGTTAATACTGGAGCAACTCAATTGATTCTTGTTCCATCGTTTCCGGCAGGAAAAGTTATCCTGGTAAAGAAAAAAAGAGAAAAAAGAGAAAAAAGAAGAGAGAGAGAGAAAAAAGCCAAACCAAGGAAAACACTTTTTTTTCTTTCTTGCTTAGAGCGTCATATAAACATGAAAACTTATGTATTTTTTTGCGAGGAACACGATGGTGCAATTAAAAATCGATTTTCTCTAAGATTGACAGAGATAAAAATCTTAAACCTAAACTAACATAACCTAACCTATCTTAACCTGACCAAACTGGGTTTATCTTTTCGTGTTTCTCTTTCGGGGATATTTTTAGAATTTTTACACTATTGAGGTCATGTTGTGATTATTTACCTGTTCTAAATAAACAATTGCACTGTTAAAAAAGAAAAAAAAAACAACATTGACCTGAGCACATCTTATGAAAATGTCCACTGCAATTTGCATGTTTTTTTTTGCCAGAGAGTTATATAAAAATGAAAACTTATGTACAGTAGAGCGTCGATTATCCGAACGTCAGTTATTCGAAACGTCAATCATCCGAATGACGATTTGATATATCCGAACGTCAATCATCCGAATCGTCGTTAACTTTGCCATTACTTTACATTATAATGTGATTGAAATATTATTTGTTGTTCAATATATGTTTATATTCTATCATTTTGAGCGTTTTAGTGCTCATAAACTATGACTGTTCGGTCATCCGAATTTTTGATTATACGAACGGTAGCCGGTCCCAATTAGTTCGGATAATCGACGCTCTACTGTACATCAATGATATAAAATTTAGATTTTTTAATTGCTGACGATTTAAAAATTTTCACGTTATCCCAAAGATTATTTGTTGTTCAGTTTCAGATACAGATAAGTGCATTAAGGTTTAAACTTGAAGTGTTATAGAACGGCAAAAGATTTAGTGCGTTTATAACGTCACGCTTTAAATATTTTATAACCGGACCTAAATGGATGGGTAAATGTAATGGGCGGCACCTGCCGAGGCTAGACAACTCCGTTCAGGGGTGTATTACAATATATTAAATTTTTCCTACATAATATAACAAGTGAGTCTAAACAGGACAATCTTTAAAGTAATTGCATAATTATCTAACTAATCATGTTACCGTGAACCCTAAGCCAGTAGGTCAACCAGTTCTTATTTAAATTATAGATGTAAGCGTAGTTTAAGTTATTTTCGTACTAGCCTTTAGTTTAACTATATAAGTTTTGTTTCATGATCTGTAATTTGTGTGCCCAATTTGCCACTCTCTTGTATTTACACTATCAATAGGCGCGGCCCAGGGCGCTTTAATAATAGTTATATCATGTGTAGACAATTCTAAATAATATAATTACATTTAAACAACAAACAATTAATTAATTGTTTAAACGGGAAAATTTCCCTAATACCACCCTGTGCAGGTTTACATAAAGATCTGCAGGTAAGCAAATTTATAATTTACAGGCACACGCCGCTCCTTGAATTTTCATTGTGTGCTAAGGGTTCATTGTAAGCTACTTAAAGCGTAAAGTCATAACCACACTAAATGTTTTGCCGAACAATAACTGGTCATGATTTTGTGATGTTAAAATTGTGCAGGAACGTGATTTGAGCAGCGGAAGGTAGACTCTTTTCGGTATTATTAATTTTATTATTAAGTCTCAACTACAAACAGCGCTCAGAGTAAATTTAATTAGGACCCTATCCAAATTATTTGTCGGTCAGCTTTGCTAAAACAAAATTGTTCCGCCTGATACCTGAAAATCTAACAGGCATCTCTTTATAGTTCATCCAGTGATTGAAGTACCAAATCAACTGGTAGGAGCTCCTTTAGGCACCGACGTGTCATTAGAATGTTTCATCGAAGCGTCCCCTAAATCCATAAACTATTGGGTGAGAGATAACGGTATGTATTTCCCACTCGTCATCTATTAACCGATCACGTTACTCCAATTATTGGAATGTATGCAGCTGATCAACGGCACACTGATCGAAATTAAGTGCCGTGCAGTGCAGCTGATGCAGAATTTTCACCGGTTTTTCATATAAACGGAAAATAATACTGATTGCCGCCAAATGTTTAATTGATTCCGCTAGAAAAAAAAACCGGCCGGTCGTTTCATATTTGTTTCAAGAGTTTAAATCGAATTTATGAAGGCTGTCAATCGAATTAAATTTAAGATCTATTATCGTAATAGCAGGAAAATCGGGAGGGTATCGCAGCGGCACCAGCCCGGACGTGACGCGTTAAGAATTAGTAGGATAAAATTAAGTAGCGTTTCATTAATCATGTGCATATCCCGACCCATTATCAGCTCACGACAGGCCACTCCTGCAAACGGTCCGATTGACCGACCGTCTTTAAACCAAAACTGTCTAATAATTTCGCAGGTGAGATGGTAATCTCCAGCTCGAAATACGACGTACAGACGAGCAGCAGGTCGCTCTTCGAAGTTAGGTTGATCGTCACCGTCCGCAATATGCAGAAGGACGATGTCGGATCGTACAAGTGCATCGCCAAGAATTCCCTCGGCGAAGTCGAGAGCAACATTCGGCTGTACGGTAAGAGTTGAAAAAAATGTCGATGGAATGAGTTAGTCAGATTTTTAGAAATTCCGGGTCCGACTCGCATCTACAACGTCGTCCCGTTCGACGAGGAAGATTATGACGAGCAGAACGGCTCGGCGGAACGGGAACGGGAACGCGAGGACGAGCTGTCGAACAACGTGGTCGACCGTGGGAGGCCCCTGCCGCCACACATTACGCTGAGTTCGCCGAAGGCGACGATTTTTGAAAATCACGTGCCGGTCGATCCCGCACCGAGTCGGTGTTCTATCGGCCGATTCGGCCTGCCGTTCTTACCGCTGATCATCTTGAGGATATGAGGATAAAAAGTTGCAGTTGTGTAGTGACAATAACATCGATTTATCTGTTTATTTACTCGTTATATCGTACCAAACGCGCAATATATTTTGTTTTACATTAGATGTCAAAAATGTTAGATACAAAGATGATACCTTGTAAGTAAATGTGGTTTTTTGGGCAGATGTAGCTTGAACGTCAGAAAAAGGTCGTGTAAAATATGGGACTCCAAGACCATGCAGTATGTTGCCTTAATAATGTATGTAAAAACGAAAATTTAGATTTAAAAAGCTTTAGAAAAATTAGATGAAATATGTAGGGGAAACCGTACAATTATTGGACATCGCTAGTTATTGGACAAGCTACTTTTTTATTACAGAAATAAAGTTTCTGTAAAGGTTAAACTTTTTTGCTACCCTTCAAAGCGACATCTATGCTATACCTATTCAATATTTTAATACTCGGTGAATATTTTACAGGATTACAGGTGTGTCCAATAACTGTCCTTTTGTGTAATAATTGTTTAAAAACATTATAATTTTGAACATAAATAAATCCTATAAAAATTAATCATACCATTCTTTGGCTAATACTTTAAGGATTACATCTTGTTAATTTAATTCTCTGGAATGACCTATTATGTCAAATAAAATAATATCAAAGATGGTTATTTTCTTAAGTGTCCAATAACTATCGGGTTTACCCTATATGTTAAAATTGTTGTTCGCTGGGTATTACAACCGGATATATGTTATATCCTAATTGAAGAATAAAATCTTATATTGCAGAAGGTCTCGTTAATTAATTCGAATATGTGTTAAGTGATCTAATAAAATGTTGCTGAGAATTTATAGGAACGGCTAGATGCGACTGTAAGTTAAATTGCGCAAGTGTTTGAAATTTGATGCTAATTTCAGCATCTTTGCTGAACCATCTGACGAGACTTTATTACAGCTACTTAGACAAATGGCTGCTAAATGGGCAGATACTCGTTAATGTTAGAATTTGGAAATTTCCACAATTTGTAAGACTGAGGAAACGACACTAACTACGCAACATAGAAATATGTTGTCTTACATAATTCCAGCTACCATTTGTCATTGAAACAAATAAACGAAGTGAGTTACGAGGCCGCGGCCGCGGCAGTTCGTCGGGTGGCTACCGGACAATGAGCGGGTTCCGCAGGGCGTGCATAATGCGGCGTATATCAAGATGACAATTGCCGTCTTTCAGTTCGCCATATTTAATACCGGCTCATTCATTGACGAAGAAAAGCCGTGACAATGCCGCGTGTCTCTCAATACATTAATCGCTAATCGGCAAACCTCGCCGGCTGCAGCACCCCGAACAATGGTGCGCTGATCTATAAAGATGGGCCGTTCTTTACCAATTTCTCAGCTACATTTACCCCGAAATGTGTGCTGAATAGGACGTGCGGTTGCGGCTGACGGCCGTGCTGGCTGGTCTCCAGTGCGATAACAACACCTGGGAGTCGAGTTTGCCGGGTAGTCGGGTAGTCGGGTAGTTTGAGCCAGAACCCTCCCATCAAACGTTTTTTGCGCACCCACGTAAGACTGGTCCAGTTCTATTTTTTACCGCCGCCCTCAAATCTGCCCGCTCCCCCGGCAAAAATTAATTGTGTTGCTTAAGGACTTCAGATATGAATTACGCTCCGGATGTCGGCGTAGCCGCAGAATATTTTATCGATCTCATCTCCCTGTGACACTGCATTCTAATTTAAATATATTTAATGAAATGCAAATTAGATAATTCGGTTCGCTTATTAATAGATAAATAGAAAATCGTTCTTCGCAAGGTGAAATTCGTTCCGATTTATTTACTTTCTAATTCAGTTATCTGAGATTGCTTTTTTTATTTCAATTTTGAAATCCACATTCTCGGTAATAAGCAGATAGCGACTTGTTGCGATAATGCGTGCTATTGGTTGTCTGTGCTCGATTTTACGACACACCATTTTCAGCGAAACTGCCCGTCTTGTTCACAGTGCCAATTGGTTCTGATGATATACTATCCCTGATACAAGGGTTACGTCGAATTCCTTACATCATCACACCATAAAAAATCAATTTCCACCCACATGCACAAAAAGCGTTCCTATTATGCACATTTATTGTCTAAAACACGACCGCACTTCACTTTCATGACCCGCCTAAATTAATTTCAACATTTTTTATTAAAAAAAAATATTTTGCAAAGTGGTTTCGAAAAAACGGTTGGAAATCCTTCCTGCGCGTTTAATGGCTTGGAAAGGGTTAATTTAGAGCTTCCGCCCAAACGAGACATACTTTTGCCAAAAATTACGAATAAAATTTGATTGAATTTGTGTAGATCGTCCCCGGTAGAGGGTCGAATCGTTATCGCATGTCGTAATCGTATAATCGTTATTACTCACTAAAATCAGCACCGCATAAAAGAATTTCTTATGAGTAAGTAAACATCCCATTCTTGAAAAAGGAAAATAGTGGCCCATATAACATCAAGTTAATCTAATGTCTTTAATCTAACGTGATCTTAACTCAAATCATTAATCAATTAGATCCCTACCAAAAAATACGATAAAAACTAACCAAAAAATTACTGATATAAATACTCTTAAATTTGAGATGGAATACGCATATTTCTTTCCGGTGAAGTGGTTTACTTTTATCAAAATATTTTTATAACGCCTTTTATATCACAAACAATCGATAAAAACCACTTTTCCAAATCTTTCAATTAAATCGATTGAACCGATTTCCGATAAAAATTCTCTAATCACCAACAAATTAACGCGAACAGCACAAAATGTAATTGAGTCAATAAGTTATTGTTTTATGAATGTTTAGGCCGCAGTAAGTGCCCTTAACGTTGCGTTCTTGCTGATTATGTTTACACAAGTTTTCTAGCGAAGATTAGGACATAAAGTTTTCGATTAAATAAAGATGTTTCGACTGACAACAGAATGCCAATACAAATCAAAGTTTGATCAAACAGAATAATCATTTCTCTAAGTGGACTAAAAATAAATAAAGTGCACTTTCATCAAAGCCGTTTTAACTAGTTAATATCGCTCGAAAACGTTTTCATTTCCTGATAATTGTCTATCTCCATGCTTTTCTAAACAAAATCCAGATATTGCTTTTCTAAAGTCTCATAATTAAAACAAAGTATGACGCTGATATGTCGGTAATTAAAACCGTTCAAGTTAAGTCGCCGAATTGGGGTAAATTTAATACTTACCGAAACAATGTTAACCCTTTAACAAAAGATTTACCTTGTTCAGTTACATTTACACAATACAGAAACTTAACGAAAAATTTGCAAATGTTCATGTCTTCGTAAATGCTTTACCTCACATTATTCAAAAGTTTGAATAAACAGATTATACGCACGATATTAAAAAAAAAGAAAAAGAAAGGTCCTACCGAAGAAGAAGATGCTGCTACAACATTGGTGTAAAAATCGAACAGTTTCTACAAGACAACTTCAAATTTGTAAATAAATTTGTGTCATGTAAGTACCGGTTAGTGAATTAAAAAACGGTTATGATGGAATGTTTTTGAACTTTTACATGTGTCAATAGGAAATAAAAACCTATTTCCTATCTTTCAGTTAATCTGTGCAATTACGGTCTAATTAAATTTTCTGTTTTTTATTACAATTTAAATCAATAAGTGTTTTTGTTTACGGAATTCAACTCGTGTGGTTTAAACGGCAGGAAATTTATTATGAGCATTTTCCTGCTAATTAGGTCGTCATTACCATAAGATTCTTCTTTTTCCTCCTTTTGAACGTAGCGGAGTTGAAGGGAGTATGACATCGATTGAATTACTGAATGCCGACAATTCTTGCTGATTTCAATTTTATTATTCCTTTCTTAAAAATGTACCAGGCTGTAATATATTTAATTAATGTTAAGCCGGTCATCTCTAAAACCAAAAAATGAAATCCTTCCGACCTATTTTCGCGAATTTTTTCCTTGTTCCGTGCGAGGCGGTTTATTTTCAAGTCGATCATCCGGGTGGCACAAATTTTAGATTAATTAAGAGATAACAAGTGCAATTAACATTTCAAACATTTTGTAGATTGTATAAGTATAAACACAACAAAAAAGAAGTTTTAATCGTCGCAAATTGGAAAACGTTTAAAAATAAAAGTTAAGTGATTTATATCTTAACTCTTGCCGGTCGACAACCCCTTTTTTGGGTCGTACGATCCATTGCTCATTTGTAAATTCGCCACTGGAAAAACCATCACTGTTTGATTAAAGCAATTAAGATAACAAATAACTTATACACCACAGAATAAATGAAAACAACGATTCGGAGTTGTATAATGCAAACATAAAGACAAGTCAGAGCGGTTTTTGCCGGCCGACAAAAACTAATAAACTATTTAACACAACTCTACAAGTGTTTGCGCTGATATTTCCGCTTGAAAAAATTTGTGAAAAAAATTTCGACGCCGCGGCGTCCACATGGGTCCGTAATCTCACAGAAGACATGGCCGTGCGGGAATACAAATTCGGAATTAACAAAAGAAAAATTGCAAGCTGTATTGCAAATGAACATGAACAGCTCTGTTTTCTACTTAGCAATGCATCGCGCGTTTCGGGGTTCTCCAATCTTGAGAATATACATGCCAGACAGCTTTCAGTATAAACACAATTAGAGTTTGTTTTCAACATTCTTATAAATCGGATTTGCACTTTTGTTATACAGATAAATAAGGCTCAATTTTTCTTACCAATTATACGCGAAGGGGAAGGTAATATTAGTTTGTTACCAAAATTTTTATTGAATAAAAACAAAACTAAATAACAATCGTTTAGTTCGTGCGGCCCTTTCTGTACAACAATTCGGCGGTCCACGTCAGAACTACAACGGCCATCGCCACGCTCTGCACGTGGATGCACAAACTGTAACTTCCGAAAAAATCCCTGACCCATCCTGAAACAAAAAAATTGTGTTGTTTGTACAGGGTGAGTTAAGTTTTACCGCCCGTGTCAAAATAGGCCTTTAAAATAATTTGTCAATTCTCATAAATTGAATGAGTAATTTTATATTATTAAGGTACATAGAAACCAAGAAAAACTCATTTTTTTTAATCAGGTAAAATTTTGGCTTTCTTTCAATTACTAATTGTTCAATTTATTAGTTTTTTTGATGTACGAACAGTAAAATATTTTCACACAATTTAGTGTAATTGAATTAATTTTAGTAATTTGCGTTCATTAAATAAAGCCATTTCCGTATTAGAGGGTATTTTTTTTAAATGATTTACGACATAAGCTGACCAATTCACCTAACAATTGGTTTTGGGTACTTGACTGATTATTTATGACAGTCATAAACTTAAGTTAAAAAGTACAACGTTACATTTTACAGCACCGGAATAAGGGTCTTCGCTATTTCTTTAAAAGTAGTGGCCAAGTAAACACGCATAATATGCATTATTGGGCAACAGAAAATACACACTGGTTGCGTGAAAAAGTGACGCAAAATCGTTGGTCAATAAACGTTTGGGCTGCAGTTATCGGTAGTCGGGTCATAGGCCCCTATTTCTTTGAAAGGCACTTAAATGGAGCTACCTACGTAGATTTCCTACAAAATCGCCTTGAAGAATTAAATAATTTAAATTTGGCAGCTAGGATCCACATCAGTTTTCGAAGACGCATTCGTAAATGCATTGAACAAGAAGTGCATCACTTTGACCATCTTTTATAAAATAAACTTAATATTTACCTATTAAAAACTTATTTTATTTTTCTCACAAATTCCAGAATACGGGTCTGGCCCTTCAGTGTTATGGGTCGATCATCAGGTATTGTTACGTGATAGACCGTATTATCCATTGTTGGAAAGTCATAAATAAAAATATTTTTCGTGCTTTATGTTAAATTTGATTTAACTCAAAAGGTAATATTTTTTTAACGAATTAAATTGCAATTAACAATGCTACGAATAATTTGACAAATTATGAAATAAAAAACCAAACATAGAAATTTTACCCGAAACTTTGTTTTACTTTTTTGGCTTCAAATAAAAATGATATGGAAAACTTGTAGCACTAATCGAAAGTGCAAACTTCAGCTGATGTAACATGTAAATTGCATACTTTCCCCTCAATCTTTAATAGGTATTATGGCCGGGGCGGTAAAACTTAACTCACCCTGTATTATGAATTGTTGGAACGCACTTGCTCGGTTGGTGTCAACTCCTTTTGATCGTTGATGACAATGAATCAAACGTAAAATTGCGTGAATTACGTACCGAAAAATTGGCCAATGGTTAAAACAGCGATTCCTCTTCCCACCATGTTCAGACCTAAAGCTGTTGGTAATTTAGTTTCGTCCGTGCAATATTCAGAAACAGTTAAATTTTGATTAATTATGATTGCCCCTCTTACGTAACCGCAGAACATCGAAAGTATTAAGACCTCTACAAAACGATCTTGTAACGCGAAAACTGAAAGTATAAAATAGGCGAATTCGTGTTCCGGGAATATTACCATCACGTACGGGATCTCGAACAGACGACGGCGGCGAGGCCTATGAGAAAAGTCATCCTGCTGCCCAGGTGCAAACGGCCGGCGATTGCTGGCAACGTTAGTCTCGCTATTATGTCCGCGGCGGACAATGAAGACATCGCCGTGGCCGTCTCGGCCCTGCTCAATCCGACTTCCTCCTCGAGAAAATAAGGAAAAATCATTCCGAAAGCAACGCTGCACGTGTAACCAACCGCCAACCCCAAAATTATGTGCAGGAAAACCGGATCTTCCAATAACTTGAGGTCGAACATGTTTTTCAACTTCTTCAAAAATGTTCGCTCTTCTTTGATCGGATTCGATTCGATTTTATCGTGCAAAAGTAAAGATTCACGAACCGTTTCCTTCATATGCCATTTAACCGGCTGAAAATTCAAAATGTTTCATTAAAATTTACTGCAACATGATACCCGTTTCGCGACATAATTACTCATGTACTTGTGTGTATATCTGGTAATATAATACACTAAAAAAAGGCTCGGAAAATAATTCATACGGGCAAATTTTACACAGTTCGGTGGAAAAGATAATAAGGTGGGAAGCACCGTCGCCGACTTGACGCTGTCGCGCCCGAAAAAAGTTGTTATTTCTGTTCGCATTTATTTTTAAATTATAAATAACTTTCGCACTCCAACTGATAAATTGATAAACGTGCGTTACGCAAGATTTGAACATACTTTATCGATTACGATTCATACGATTTGTTTTCACAATTAAGGAATTTTGCTGAAAGGTTCATTTGCATGCAAAGAATTTATTTATTAATATTATTGTTAGCTCTTACCACTAATAAAAAATTTAGTTAAAAAATAACAATTTTAATTCGCTTCAATTGCATCATTAATGTCAAATAATTGGCATGCAACACAAGTGATTACAAGCAATAATTACATACAAATTGATTCAAGATCAAATGAATTTGAATTTTTTGTTATTTCTGCAACTCGATATTGTTGGGAATTGTTCAAAATCGTTCAGTTAAGCAGAATCACAAATTGACCAAGTTTAACCAAACAAGGGGCATAATGAGCCACGATGTCTTTGCTCAATAAACGCTTTCTAAACACTCAGTCAATTACTCTAATTTATTGTCATATAACATAAAATCAATTTGCAAACTCGAGGATTCCTATGAGTTCTGACAAAACTTGCACCCCAATATACACCCTTTATTGACAACTATGTCATATTTCATTTTCAAAACGCGTCCCATCTTTAAAAGAACAATTTTACTGGCAACTCAGAACTGTTAAACATTTCTATTGCACACTAAGGAATATGGGAAATTCTCAATAAACAAACGATTTCCTTTTGCTTTTAAGTACACAATAATTCTCATTCCAATTTTTCTACATAAAACAATTCTAAACTAAATATACGACAATTTAGTTTTAAATCAATGCAAAAATATGTTTTTAAGAAAATAAAATAGTAATCACGCCTTACTATCGGTCATTGCAAATTGAACAGGTGGAAACTGGGAAACTTTTAGCTTCAGATGTTAATCATTCTCCTATGGAGAAATTTTTAAGCCATCATCAACAACATCTTGCAATTTCTACTCCCAAAACTAACTTAAATAAATTTTGCAAGTGTGTTATGGAAGATTTTTAGGTCGTAATAACTGAAATAGATTACTTTTAAATTTAAATCTGGATGGTTAAAAAGTTGACGGAAATTCAAAGTTAATTAGAACAAATCACATTTTCATTTTGCGATGAAAATTGTTAATCAGTGGAAAGTGCCTACCTATTTCGCATTAAGACTCGAATAAATCTGCAAAACATAATCGCTGCAATGTAAATCTGCATAAAAACATAGACGACACGGTTGCGATGAATTAAAAAGGATTTGTTTGTAAGGATTATTAAATGATATTTTTTTAAGTTACAAATATTAATTAATTTTAAAAAAATACTAAAAGCTCGACAGATCCTCACGTTAAGAAATAATACAAAAGAACATCACCCTTTAAATGGTATACGGTCAAACCTGTATAGGACGCAACTGCTTGAGGCCGAAAACAAAAATCCCTCTCAATCAGGTTTCCAGCCGTAACTGACTAGGAACGGGATTACAAAATAATGCATATCTCTTAATTGATAAAAAATACGCATTAATATTGCGCAAAATTCCTAGAGAACATGTTTCCTAATAGAATGGTGAAAACTAAATTAATTTTTTTTAAGAATAAAAGGGGTAACTTATGCGAGAAATTAAATAAATCTAACTTCTAAACTATTAGTAATAATTTTTTTTTATCTACAATTAAGCGAAATAGATTCTTATAACATATTCCATGCATCTCTTTCTTTCATTTATTGCTAAAAAGCCAAATTTTAGATTTAAACATATCAACGTTCTGAGGGTACTATACGCCCTTAACCAAATCTAAGACAATACATAAATTTCCGTCTCCCGCCAATTTTCGGGTTATTCAGGTTTGACAGTACACAAAATCCAATTTGAAAATGGTTTCGGTGAGTTTGTAAAATTGTGAGATTAAGTTTGTGAATTTGCTTTAGTAATGGATAGGGATATATTTGTGTTAGGGTTAATACGCATAAATGATTTTGATGGCGACGGGCAGTCCGTCCCTGGACCGGGCGTGAATAAGAAAATAAGATTAACGCAACGACCGTGTAAGTTTAAACTGATATTAAAGACTTGTGACTCGGGAATACACAGTCCATTTATTAAACAGGCTAAGGGTTATCTGCAGTTTTTGTCGTTATCATTTTTGTTGCGGTTAAATCGATGTAAACAGATTGAATTAGAAACAAGTACGTACGTGCAAAAGTAACGCGCCAGGTAGACCGTTCAGGCAGAGCGCCCCCAAAATTAGAGTGGTCCCTCGGTATCCGTACTCGCTAAGTAGTAAATGAACCACTTGGGGCATCAACATTTGTCCGACGCCCGTCCCTACCATAGATATGCCTACCGCTTGGCTCTTTTTCGTCGTGAAGTAACCATTCACGGCCATAAAAGTGGACGGCCATATTAGTCCCAGCCCTAAACCTATAATAGTTGTAATTCAGAGAAAATCGCTATACGAGCACTAACTTGTTGTTTATATACCCGTAAAAATACTATAACTTATGATAAGGTGAACAATGTTGGACGCAGTGCTGGACAAAATCATTCCAGCCGATGTCAATAACACCCCGACGATAGTGACTGATCTGCTCGAGTAGTTTTTTAAAATCGGTCCAGTCAACAGTCCGGAAAAATTCGTTATCATACTGCCCAGGTTCACGACTAGAGCGGCTCCTACGGTTTCGTGCCCCATGTCTTCAATTTTTTCCCGAAAAATCAAACCGAACACCGAAATCAAGGCCTGATTGACCATCTTAAAATAATGGATTAGAATAGATCGAGGTGACACATTATTTACATTAGTAAGGGCCACCCCGAGGACGACCATCCATCCCCAACCGCCGTCGGGTACCTCCTTATTTTTCATCACTGCACATAACTAGAATTAAGCACTAATTAAACCGCCTCTGGAAAGTAGATACTCGATCGTATCGATAATCAATCACGTGCCCTGATTCGTCATTCGTGTGCCTTATCGCTATTATTATTATTACCGAAGATATCGTTCACGTTTTCAGGAAAATACCAAAACAAACGGCGATTTCACTCGAGTATCCCAAGGATGTAACAAGTTAATAAAAATAAATGAATTATGTATTTATTTAGTCACTTCATAATGCATATATGGTGTACAGGGAAGCCCGTACAGTTATTAATGGTCTGTCAATTCACGCTCCGCGGAAACATTGTTTCTGCATTATTTCCCTCTATGAAAGTTCAACAGTATGATTTATAATTTAACCTTTACTTTTTGCAACCTAAGAAAGCCCGAATTTTGCAGTTTTTCTCAACTTCAACCTAAATTTTTAAACGGAATTAACAAGTTATTCCGAATCTCCGGAATGGAAATCACAAAGGAAAATTTGCTAATTAATATAATTTGATTCAGTTTGCATTTTCATTTTCAGGCCAGTAATTAAATTTGCGCCATCTATACTCAATTACCTACTCTCCCGTCTAAACGATGGGCGTTCAACCGATCGCAGATTCCAACTACAACTTTAGCCAAGACTAAAACCTTTCTTCATAGCAGAAACCTCCCCGGCAGAAAGTGGTTTCAATTGATTTCATGAAGTTCATCTTTTTTTTCCAACTCCCTGGAAACCTTTTTTTGATCCACAAGACTCAATGGAGCGTTATGATTTAAATTCATATAAATTCACCTTCTGGCAATTCTACCTGAAATATATTTAAATATTATTTTAATTTTATTGGGCGATGAATTGATTTTGTAGATATTTGTAATAAGTAACCAATTATTTTAATTTTTGTGTTTTATTGCCGTTTTCAGCGAATAATAATGAAAAATATTGTTCATAACACAGCAGAAATAGACTAAATATAAATAAACATCTCAACTGATGGATTCAAATTTAGTTTACAAAGTTGTAAACAAATTAATGTTAAAAAGAAAACAATTTACTTTTATAAATTTTGATTACTCAGCTCGCATACAACTTTAGCCAAGACCAAAACCTTTTTTCATAGCAGAAACCTCCCCCGCAGAAAGCGGTTTTAAATTGTATCCATGGAGTTCATCTAGTTTTTCCAAGTCTCTCAATTTGTTTACAGTTACCTTTAAATCGCCCCGAGATTTTTCCAATTCCCTGGAAACATTTTCTTGGTCTGCAACAGAACTCAATTGAGTGTTGTGATTTAAATTAATTTAAACTCACCTTCTCTTATAATATTCTTACAAACTCTAACTGGCAGTTCTACGTACATTTCACCGACATTTATCATTGTTTTTCTTTGACTCGTCTGTTCCAAAGCTCTCAAGCCCAATCTAAGTTCGTCGCTGGCTTTTGAAAGTTCCTTGATTGAGCTATTTAAACCCAGGACTTCTTGGGCGGCAGTTTCAACTTCAAGTAAGTACTTGAAGTGTTTTTGACCCACCAATTTTTCTACATCTTCCACATTCATTTCAGAACAGGTTAAGAACGCGAAACGTGCGATCACAGATCACAACAACAAAAGACATATGTTATTTGACAGCGTAGCTTGGGTTGCACAATTCCTGCAAATGAAATTTACCGGCACGGAACGTGCTGCCAGCACAAAGTAATAGTAACAACTAAAAATACAAAAGCTCTGGATTATTGAAATAACGACTTGAAAATTAATCCCGCGTTTTCAGGTGCGACTTATTGGATGCTTTGGGAACTAAAAAAGTCCGGTGCTAATCTGAATTTAATTAGAGCCATGAAAGGTATAATTTTTCTAATTATATAACGATAGACGTAAAAATAATTAATAACTCGAGGTCTTATCGGTATAACAAACGATGGAACTAATTATGTTATCAATCCCTCGGATCTGAATGACACCGTACTTAATTCAAGCAATTATAAATTTAAACATTGAACCGAAAGGGAACGTTAAATGTATCTTAATTTGCATCTTAATGCTTTGTTTAATAGACTAAATGTTAATAGCAGAATACAAATGAACGTTGCCGGTTGACCACAAACCGCGGACAATACAAGTTCAACTTGTAACAAATTATTGTGTGATGTTTACGGAATCGAAATTTCACCATCGAACTTTGGCTACGAAGGCAATTTTATATACGAAACCGCTACTTAACTTTCATGGAAATTACATAAAACGAGAAATCTATTTTTATTTCTATCACGCACGAAAAAAAATTAGTTTTCGATCGAAATATGTTCCAAGCAAAGTCGTGAAAAGATAGGACAGGGGCAAATCTTACAAAAATCTGAAAAATTAAGGTAAAAAAAGTTCGTTGTATGGAAACAGAATTTTTACTTTACATGAACGGATTTGTCAAGCTGAGTCGATTGAATGATGTGTCAAAGAATGCATTTGAACTCACATTTATTTCAATTACTTTACATGTGATATCACACAAGAATTTTAAAACACCATCAGCCACACATTACATTTACATATGCAACATCTCGTTACATTTATATACATTTATTTCCACGTTGACATACATCGGAAAGACACAGGTATAAAATTTTCTCTGAATAAGTAGGACATAGTTAATAGATTCTTTTTTTTTTGTGAAATGATATGTGTGGAATCGGCGACGACACATCAGGATAAATCATATTTTATAAAGGGATATGAAGTGAAAGGGCGCCTTAGTTACAGCAGTCAATTGAGAGAGGGCTCAATATTGCAGGCTCAAAATCCTAAATCTCAACATCTGACAATTTCCCTACACAGTAACTTCTTCAGTAAAACGGCTCTTGTCGTCCAAGTTGATGACAATGGCGTGAGTTTTGGCATGACCGGATTTGAGCAGACGCCCTCCGATCAGCGGACTTTCCAAATATTCCTCCCTGCTGCTTAGTTCTATCGACGTGGAGGCCGGTTCTCCGGAGACCTCTTCGATGCGATCCTTCTCCGGGTCGTTTGCGATGTCAGCGTTTCGAGCAAAAGATACGCTCTGTCGTTTACTTTTAACGGGCCCTTCGTTGTCCTCTGGAGAGATGGCTGCTGAGACGAGCTTGTCGGTGACCATGCACAACACGTTGTTAAGTTTGCAATTCTTACGGGCCGGGCTTTCTTCAGGGTCCAGCTTGTCTAAGCGGTCGGCTGCGTCCTGCATTGCATTTATTTTTGTGACAAGATGCTTGTTGCCAAAACGCATGTTCTTCTCCTTGAGCAGTTCGAGCTGCGTGTAGAGGCGCAGGAATTCCTCCTGGACATCGTTCTCGGTGATCTTATACTCGCCCATCGAGGAATTAGTGCTGGTGTATTGAGAGTTGCACGAACGCGCTTTGCCCACAAATTTGCACGCTTGCCCTTTGGACATCGTCCCGGAACTGTCGTCGCTCTTATCGTGTCCTTTAAAAACCATATAGGCCTAAACGAAGTTAAACTAAATTTGGGTCGTTACAGCGGGCGGTGTCTCACCTTGCTCCCAAAAATAAAGCACAATAGCAACGTGATGGTGAGCTGTGTGTGACAAAAGAAAATTATATAGAGAAGGTCCGGGTTGGCAGGCTTTTGCAGAAATAACCTGGGAAACCACATCTCAGTTAGCCGTTGAATGACATAACATGTTTCAGACGGTGAAAAATGGCAGTCAACATATAACCGCGGTAAGCTCTTAGAACGTGCTGGGCAAGAGTTTAACGGTCTCGCGGCTAGACGCTGTAAAATCTACGCGGGCGGTGCGTACTTACATTGTAATATTAAGGAAGAGTGATAACAGGAATTCGTTGTAAATAGCCATGGATATAAAACGGCTCTCGTTGAATTCCGACGGCGCCTTGCGTACGACGATACAAAGGCGAATGCCCCAAACCAGAAACATCCCTTCCACTAAAATGTTAAAGGCTAAATTAAAAATAGATTTTTTTTTCATTCCAAAACAAACTGATTAGAAAATATTACGAGTAATAAATTTAAGAAGGAAATAATAAGTGCCAACAAATAAATCAATAACGTAGACGGAATTCTAATGGGCCCCGTACACCATCAGTTTCAGCTTCAGAATTTATTTTGACAAGGATCTGCTATTCGACACAATTCTCGCTGCTTTGATTACAGTTCCAATATAATCGAAGGGAAGAAGCGAAATGACCCGCTAAAACAAATAGCTATGTCTCTATTAATTAATTAATATTTATGATGATCACAAAATGCTATGATAACTTATACAGTGTGTCCCGGATGGGGTTTGATAAAAAGAAAAGAGCAGTATCAAAAAACAAAAACTGACATTGTCTTTAAGTTAATTTTTGTAATTTATAAAAGAAAAAAGCGGTAGCTCACTAAATAAAGACATCATTATATTAAAGCAATAAATAACAAACTAAAAAAACTCCGACTTCAGTACTTCATATTAAAAAATAAACTGAATAGTGATGTAGTGTGTTTGATAATTTCAGAAACGGTTAGAAGGCTGTGAAAAAATATTTTTTTTTACTTTCCGTTGGTAGTAACGGCATTTTACACGTCAGTTTTAGTTTATTCCAGTTATGTATCTTGAAGATTAGAAAATATAGCACAAAACGGTTCTGTTGAAGGAAGCAATATGTCTATTTTCTAAATAACTTCAGTAAGACTTAAGTGATTCTATCAAAATTATATACGTTATGGTATTACGTACTGATTACTGCCAACATGAAGTTTAAAAAAATAGTTTCACAACCTTCTAACCGTTTCTGGAATTAAAGAACACACTATAGCTGATAAAAATACATTTAAGCAAAAGTGTAAATAAAACATGAACATAAAGAGAAGTGTTTCCAATCGCTTTTCCTGAAACAAATTGTATTGGTTAATTACGGATTGACCACCTTTTTCATAAATTATGAAGTGTATTGTTTTCCAATTTGGCGGGCTAGAAAAAAATTCAGCTCAATCCTGCAACACACGGTAACCTTTTAAAACGGTCTTTTATAACGCATCCCTCATAAGCACAAAATTCGAAATTGATTGCTTGTGCAATACAACGGTCGTCAACTCTTCGAGCTGTTTATAAAAGGCCTTCCCAACTAATCAAATTTAGAGGGCGATATTTACTTTTAATCAAACGAACTAGTTCACTATTGAAAAAGCAAAAGCATTTTCGAAAATAAATAAAAATTTCAAGTTTCGTTTTAAATTATCAAACCACATAAATCAAATGCACACTCGTTCATGGTCAAGATGAAGAACTTCCCTCTCTTACAAGAGGAAAAACAAAACCGGCGGGTGGAAAATAAAACGGACTCCTTTTGTTGTTCGATTCAGTTATCGTGTTGTGTGCATATTGGAATCACTGATGCACACCGTGCCACGTGCCAACTTCAATCAGTGTTTCTTTTGAACGGCGTAGGCACCATCTAAATATTTTTTGGCGAATTGGGAACATGTTCCAAGTGCCAACCGGTTACTGTTGAAGTTGTGTTGTCAATGCGCCATTAAAAATTGTGATTTACGAATTGAATTTACTTACGTATGGTGAATGAATGGTCCCACCAGTCTGTGCTGCAAAGATAAGCCTTTAGGTCATCCGCTGTGCGACCAACTATGACGGTTGGCGGTGCAACCAGTGTACGAATTATCAAAAATACGGTGAAGATAGTCACGATTACCCCTAAACGTTTCAGCAAATTAATGTCGGTGATTTTGACAGCTTTTGCTGAACGAACGCGAAATATCACTGAAATTCTGAAAGGACGATTTAGCGAAAACAAAAATTAGAAAAATTCCCACCTCCAGGTTTTCAACATAAGGGCCCCATACGTCAAAGAAAATCCGATCTCCCTCAGCCACACGCGGACGGTGCAGGTGTATACCGTGGGCCTGGGGTACATTACAATCGTCTGAAATGATGAAACATATTACAATTTTGTATTTCAATAACTATCAAATATGATTACAGGGAGACGAAATGTGCCACCTTACGTTATCTTGCTGTGTGCATCGTATACGATGCACACAAAATTGATTTAAAAAAGGACGAGAAAAGCCGATCGGATTTGGTCCTGAAATAAGTGACGCTTTAAACTTGTAAGGTATTTAGGTCCTCCAATTTGAACGGTTGATACAGTTTACTTACACTTTTGCATATTTAAGCAAACAGTGAAACGGCAAATATTGTGTCAGTATGATCTGATTTGCAAAGTGAGATCCGCAATTTCTAAAGATATGATATTGACTAGGGCGCAAAGCTTTATAACGAATGAGTTATCCGGTGTGACGATGGTTTCTATAAAATGGCTCTTGCAATTTCACGAGACTTTTATAGCCAGTCCCATTATGGCGTGTAGTTTTTATGGAACATAACAGGCGTAATAAAAAAGTGTGATGACAACAGTTAATCATGGATTTTTAGCAACTGCTTGCTTGTTTTTTTTTATTCAAATAAAATTGCATTTATCGAGGGTAAACAACTTACTGTTGCATAAATGAAGAACGCCCCCAGGGTAATAACTCGTAGAAGTACAGGACTGGCGGCACGTACGACCTGCAAAAATAAAATAAAATAACAATATGTAGATTAAATGAGAACAACGTGCCTCCAGAAACATTCACGACTTAATTTTGCGAAACAAATATACGCAACTTCAACCAAAACGTATTGTTTAACAGTACGGTTTTGTCAGAAAACCAAAACCTTGACAACACGAAATAGCTTCAGTAACATGAAATAAAAAATCGTCATTCAGAAATGTCGGAATAAACCAGTGGCGGCTCGTACATAAGTGCTGTAGAGCTGCAGAACTGCCAAAAAATTAACGCCGAAAAAATTAACTTCGTTTGTATTTAATTTATAAAACGTAATATTGAAAAAAAAAATTTTTTATTTTTATTTTTATTTTCTTAATCTTTGGGAACTAACTTAGCTTTATAAGACATGAAGTCGAACATCGGTCTCATAGACCAATTGGAAAAATAACAGCCGCCTTTTGGAAAATTACTTGGTTTAAATTTTATTTGTCAAATATAAAGTGTTTGGGTAATTTAACCAAGTTTGTGTGTTCATAGAGCTTTTATTATAAAAAATATAAAATTATAAAAAATTACAAATTTAGTGAAACGTAAAATATTAGAAAATTAAAAAGGTACGACATTTCCTTTATTATAAAATAGGACGCAAACGAAACTTAACATTTTGTTAAATAAATATAAAAAAAACAAATTGTCCCAATATTTCGGCGGAACTGAAACTTTGCAGTCCAAATTACTGTTCTTCTTGGAGAACACATGTCTGGCATATTGGTACTAAATGCTCCAAGCCAACGCCATCTTTATTTTACAAGCCGTGAACTAAGAAATTTGGCAGCAGTGTTGCTAGGCGGACATTTTGCGTTCTTCAGTTCAGTATTGCATCATTGAGTTGTTGTTGATATTGTTATAAAGTGCAGTTAACGTTAGATAGTTGTGGTATTTCCAAACCTGTGTGTATTTATCAGAATATTTAACTCAATAATTTGATATTCGACAATATAGAAAGTAAGTACATTTAACCTTTGGTTCATGCTTTTCACATGAAAACTTTTTAGATGACTAGAAAATGTTGTGTCCCAAGCTGCAAATCGAATTACGAAAGTGTATCCGTAAAGGGGCAAGCTGCAGTTACTACGTTTTCATTTCCAAAAGATGAAGAAACGAAAAAGAAATGGCTTCGAGCTATCCCGAGGAAAAATTGGCAGCCTACGAAGTATTCATCTGTTTGTATAAAACATTTTAACGAAAATGATGTTATATTAGATCAGATATACAAAAACGGGTCAACTGTTACTACGTTGCTATTAGCACACCCAAAATTAAAGGAAGACGCTGTACCCACAATTTTTCAAAATCTTCCAGTTTATCTGTCTTCAAAGTGAAACTGAGTTAAGTGCCGCCGAAATTTTATGTAGTGTTCTTGTGAAAAGTGATTTAACATTAAAACTCTTTATTGGAAAAGAAGAAATTTCTGCTCACGATTTGAACTGGATTCTCCCTTGTGATTTAAAATTATCTCGATGGTCGCAACTTGAAAATATATTAGTTAGGTATGCCAACGTAAGTCAACACAATTTAAGGACTTGATCTTTTGAATTTTTCTTGCAAAAGTCGTATGAAAATTTAGTTATGTGTAACGAAAAAGCTGAAGAAATGGAAGACTATCAACATAAAAAACAATTGGAACTTTTAATTGATCAGTTAAACATGATATTGTTAAAAAGATGAAAATATTCCCCAGCAACTATTTTGTTTGCATTTATGGCTTATTCATATTCATTGTCTTGTTACATGCTCTTACAAGATCATTTGCTGCTGCCTAGTAAACGATATTTACAACAAATATCTTCTAGATTTAATGTAAAACCAGACAAAAATCTTTCAAATACAAGTCACTATTTGAAACAAATTTCCAAAAACTTGACTGTTCGAGAAAAATATACAATATTACAAATTGATGAAATTTATGTGAAATCTAAGTTAGATTTTAAAGCCAATGGAATTGTTGGCAGTTCAGAAAATAATGCTAAGGATCTGGCAAAAACTATTGAAACTTTTATGATCTCTTCTGCTTTTGGTAATTTTAGTGAAGTTATTCGACTAGTTCCTGTGAATAACACAACAGGAGATCAGTTAAAGATACTCGTTAATGAGGTAATTGAATTTGTTCAAAAATGTGGTTTTCCTATAGTTGCGATACTAACTGATAACAATAGAATAAATCAGAATATGTTCACTTTAATTTCTTCAAACGAATCTATGCCAAATCCATGCTTCCCTGATATTAATACTTACCTATCGTATGACACTGTTCACATTTTTAAAAATGTTAGGAATAACTGGTTGAACAAAAACGATACTTTTCACACTTTAATATATCCTGATTTTGAAAATTATACAATAAAACGGTATGCATGTTTCGAACATTTGCGACTATTTTTCAAGGACGAGCAAAATAAGTTAATTAAAAAAGCATATAAGTTGAGTTATAAAACTTTGTATCCCTCGAATTTAGAGAGACAAAACGTTTTGTTAGTGGATAATGTTTTTCATATGTCAACTATTGCTGCTTTACAAACGGAAGAAAAATGTACAGATACTGCAAATTTTTTACAAATTTTTCGCATCTGGTGGGATATTGTAAATTCTAAAAACCCTATCGTAGGAAAAATAAAAAGAAATGAATGGGCAGGACCAGTTTGTAGTATTGAGGATGAAAAGTTATTGTTTTTGAAACGTTTTTTGTCTTGGATAGAAGCATGGCAGTCTTTCAAGGACAAAGCTGGCTTAAGCTCCGACACATTTGAAGCAATAAGAAGAGCATCTCAAGTGTTATGTAAAATTGCTAACGATGCTGTAACAAAATTTAATGTTTCATATGTACTCTTGGGGAAATTTCAAACAGACAAGTTAGAGAAAAGGTTTGGAATGTACAGACGACTATCTGGATCAAACTATAATGTATCAGTTAGGCAAGTAATTGAATCAGAAAACAAATTACGAATAAGACATATTTTGAAAATGATCAATAAAAAAGAAGCATGCTTTAGCAACTTTGCTAATGAAAGTACTGAATCAAATTTATATAATGTTGACATTGATCAATTTCGCCCCATTATAACTTCAAATTATCTTGAATTATGTGAAATCGAGGAATCAAGTTGCATATATGTTTGTGGCTATGGAGCACGATCTGTTTGCAAAAAACTGGAATGTACTGCCTGTGTTTTTTTATTTGAGGAAGGACGCGGCAGTAATGTTTGCAACGAATATTTTGACTTTTTACAGCGAGGTGGCTTAAGTGTACCAAGTTACCATGTTAAGTGTGTTTTCTTTCATATGTATGCTTTGTTAGAATATATTGTAGCTAATAGCGTGTGGGAAACAAAATTTTTGCAATCTTCCTGTCAAAAAGGCATTTTAATTCAACTGACACAGTTAAGCTTAAATTCCAATAACTTTTTTTAACAATTTGAATTACATTATCTGTGTGGCAACGATGTTTCTAGATTGTTTAAAACATTGTATTCTGTTTTTGCAAATATTCTGTTGAATAGCTACACAAAATATTCAAAAGAAACAAATGGCACTAAAAATTTAGAGAAAAAAAGGAAATTAGCTACGCTAACAAAAGAGAAGAATAAACGTTAAAAATATGTTATTTGTAAATAATGTCATTTAATGTTTAATAAATACCACAAAATAAAATTTCCTGCCCTTACTAACTTTTGTTTTATTTCTTAATACTATCAGAATAATGATGTAGTATGGATCATTTCATGTTAGTTATTTTTTAATAAGTTTCGATTGCAACCGACGTGCAATGATACCCGGCCTACTTCTGTGCATTAATGCGGTGTTGCCAAGCATGGCTTCACGGCTTGTAAATAAAGATGGCGTTGTCCAAGCACATACATTTTGGGCATTTTTGGCATTTGTATTTCGATTTTCTATTTTTCTTGCTGCAGCAATAATATCATCTTCCATAGATTGGGGTTTTCGAATTAGGATCAGAAATGTTATAAATTTCTTGAATACGTAATTTAATAGTTTTCGAAACGCCGGTACTAGTAACTCGATTTTTAATATGCCCCTCAACTAGCTGGTGTCCAAGAAGTTCTAAAAATTTTCTTCTTAGAATTTTTTCTTCCGGGTTATTATATTTATATACAGTGCTTTCGTAAAGTATGGAATAAATTCGATAAAACATTTTAGAAGAATTTTCACAAAAAATCATCGGACCGGTCAACTTTAGTTTTTAAAACTGCATCTTTTTTAATATTTATAATTTTACGATCGTCTTTTGTTTTCGCACTATGACGTCATCATCAATTTTTTTAAATAGCACCCCATACTCTTGATCGCGAATTTGGATGCAACACATTTTTCTAAGTAGGAATATGTCAAATTCGTATGACCTTGAAGAGGAAAGTTTTCGAAATAATCTGTCCTAAAGTTTCGAAAATGTATGGTAAATTTATTAGAGTCGAAAAGTGTTTTTTGTACTTCCTCACCAGTGCAGGCAGTCATTTTTTATATACTGATGGAAAAGTGAAAATATTACACCTAACGAAACAGTATAGAACCTATTTCAACAGCTGAATAATTATAACTAAACTAGCAGCAACGCAATGAGTTGATAAAATATTGTTTAGTTGCAAGAAACATTTCCAAGAATAATTTCGAATAAAATAATATATTAATGTAGCAAAGCACCGTTGGTTAAGGTAAATATAGAGTTACAGACGAACTTAGCCAATTATATAACTAATAGACTAACATCGGTCTGTGAGACCGAAAGCGTTTATAACTTAAGAACTGTTCAACGCTTAACTCTGACAACTTGAGGGTAACTGACTCTATTTGAGATCGAAAGGTACCGAGGACGGCAGAAATTTGCCTCAACTAGGGAAAAAATGCCTGGCAAAAATCGTAAATGTCGGTCTCTGAGACCGTATTGTTAGCTCCGGAAGGTTAATCGCAACAACTCCCACATCTCGTAACTCCATGCATGCATTCGAGAAGCCAACATTCCAAAAAACCAGTGAAGTTTTGTCGTGAGTTCAGCGGAGCGGACCATTGCTTTTATACTGGGCCATTGAGTACTGTGCTCGTTGAGGACACCCCCCACTATCCCCCTCGCGTCCAGCACCTACCAAACCTTATTTTTTCTTTATGTTGCTATGTGTGCTGTTTTTCAAACAAATATTTGCAACGGTCGCAGAAATTTATCTTCAAATACGTTAATTTTAATTTTCGTCAGTTCCGTTCCAGATGTCGAACGTTTGTTACGTGCGGTTTTTCGCTTTCTGGCTTTGTATTAGTGTTTTTTTGACAATGGATGTTGTGTACAATTTGATTAACTTTAAGCGATTTGTGAAGTATAGTTACGAAGTAAAAATAGATTTGAAAAATAAAGGTTGTCCGCTCCCGGAAATTATTATGGAAACAAGCAGTATTAGTCGTGGAAAACCATATAAACGTCACTTCAACAAAGAAGTTTATGCAAGCAATAACTGGATTTGTGGCGGCAACAAGAAAAACGCTCTTTTTTGTTTTCCATGTTTGCTCTTTAGAGATAAAGCATGTACACAGGTAGGAGTGACTGATTTAGTACACTTAAGTGAAAAAATAAAAAATCATGAAAACTCGAAAAGTCATCTTCACAATTCAATGGAGTTAACAATATTAGGAACAATCAACATCCAATCTCCAATCTGCTGATTTTGCATTTATTTATTTACATTATACATCCGAAACAGTGATAGCAAAAATTCTAAACGCCGTATTTAACCCACCAGAGCTGACTCAAAATAAATTTTATTCGGGGCTGGCGCCCTGTTTGATAGGCACTGGTTTACAGCGTGTTATCAGCTATTTATCGGTAGAATAACTCAATACGATTCAAAATAGATCAACTAAAGTCGCGGCTTATTGTATGCAAGCAATGCGTAAACTTTACTCATCGATACAATTTCAGTGTTAACAGCCTTGCCCACACTGAAAAAAATCGTATGTTACAAATTACTACAATAATGTAGCACATATTTTGTAACAATTTTTGCTACAAAGAGAGCATTTGTTACTTAAAATTGTAATACAATTTTTAAAGCATTTGTAGTGAAAACTTTGTAGCAATCTTATCTACAAAGTGTATTACTTTTTCAAAACAATTATGGTATTACTTTTGTTTTAATATTTGCTATAAGATTGTTGCAACTTACATTATATTTTGAGTGAGTTTTACTATAAAATAAATGGATTAACGTCACTACAATTGTTGCATATTTTTCGAAAATTTCTGGCCAATACAAATTCATAATTGTTGGCACGTGCTTGCCGAATGTATTTTATTGAAAGTGATCGAGAGGGAAGGAACAGATTTGCGGACGCGGCCCGTTGCCGAAAAATTGCCGACAATAAAATAATTTACACTGATCGCACCCCGCTAGGAAATAGGATACCAGGGAAAAATATCGTAACAAAATTATTTTTTGAGATTTTGCTCTCATTGTCTGTTTTACAAGCCGTGTATAACGTATATTTGGACTTCTGACCCAAACAGTATTAAGTCACACAAAATTCGCCTTTAACACTAGAACGCCACCGTCATTGGAGTTAATAGGTTAATGCCACGGAAAATTGGGCTTTAATCAATATTGATTATATTGCGGTTTACAGATAAGAGTTGTGAATTTCTGCTGATTTTGCATTTATTTATTTATATTATACATCCGAAACAGTGTGTAGTCGATATGCGTGAAGGAGGATGTTGTGGCTGGTCGGTGGAGCCGGTGAAGAGCGCCTTCCAGCAATTGGAGTGATAAACAACCTCGCAATATAAACAAACTGATTAAAAACGGTCATTCATTCTTTCGAGAGCTTACGAACAACTTCTTTTTAATACGCATAATTTTGTATCAATCTTTTTAATTATAATTAGTTAGTAAAGTGAAATTAATAAAGTCTTAACTTACTGACTATAAGTGCGATAAGTTTATTAATAATTATTAGTTTTGCGTTGTGATTTTGTGTGAGTTAGGTATGGATGACTTCGTTAAGACAACCTTAGAAAGCTGGGGCTTGTTAGACCGGTTGAGGGTGAGCTTTTTACTATTCATTAATAAAGTATTCATAAAGTCCATCGTTGCAACATACCTCTATTGTTTTACCGCGTTTTATTTGACAGTAACTATTAATTATGAAATTTGTTTTACAGTAAACGAAGTCGACAAACAGACCTTACTCAATCTTGATCGAGAAGATCTCAAGGAATTAATTCCAATTTTGAGCACGCGGAAACTGTTTGGCCAAAAATTAGAGAAATTAAAAATTGAGCATCAAGTAAAAATAGTTTTGTTCAGAATTAATTTATAAAATCTGTACCAGAGAAGCAGAATGATGTATGTCCACTTTTTCCAATCATGAAAATTTGATGTATATTGATTACATTTTAAAAAATATGTTTTTAAAAAATATGTTTTTAAAATGTAATTTGTGTATTTGACAATGTTTTAAAGAATGTGTTTTTTAAAATGTTTGTGATTTGTAATAAGTGTTAAAAAATTTTAAAAATTGTTATGAACAAGGAACATAATTTGTAAGTAAAAGCTCTTTTTGTATTTACTTGTATTATTACTGTAGATGTTGTTTAAAATATATAAGAAACAATCCTGTTATAATTAATTCTTGCGTTTCATTTTACCTGGTTCATTTTACCACTAATTCCATTCCAAAAAAAAAGTAGTAAATTGCGATTCATAAAAAATGTAGTATTTTGCAACGAATATACATATTACTTTTTACTACATTAATTAGGCGCAGAAGTCTGTTAATTGTTGCAAAATATGCTGCAAAACCTGTAGTAAAAATAACGGCAATAATAATAGAAAAAGATATGTGTATATGGTAACTGTTTCTCTTTTTTGTCGCAAAATTTAATCTCTAAAATAGTAATTTTTAGTATAAAATCTTATACTTTTTACTGTAAAGATTTGGAACACATTAGTCTTTATTTTAGTAAATTTTGCAATGACTGTGTAGTACACTTTACTATTATATTTGTCGAAAATCTCGCTATACACGTTAGTACTATATGCCACAAATTATTGTAAATGTAGCTACAACCAAGTTACTACAATTGTTTAGAAAAAAATGATACAATTTGTAACTAGTCGTATTTTTAATACAATTTGTGGTAAAAATTTGTACAATTGTAGTTTTATTTACTACTTTTTTTTTTCAGTGCATGCTTTCTATTGAAAAGAAATTTATGTCCGAAATTAAAAATTTTAATGAAAAGGTTATTGATAAATTGCCACTAAGAAAGACCGCAGGATCGATCTGATCTACAAAAAATAAGTAAGTTTAAATAAAAACACGACCCTGATTATATGAGATGCAAATTGCAGAACACCTGTTTTATTGTACCACGAGCCGCCACTGGAATAAACTGTAGACAGATATTAACTAACAGTTTTGAACGATAGTTTGGTAAGTTGTTAAAGTTGTTGGTGCAATTTGGTAAATCGACAGATCAGTACATTACCACTAAAATATATCAGAATAGATTGTAGCCTAGGGTTCTAAGAACCTTTTAGAAACAGCAAACCTTTTAAAACGAAATTAGCATAAAAGCATAAAACCGCCTAGGGCCTCCGAAGGTCTTGGAACGGCCCTGGCAGGACGATATTAAATAATAGTTTTCACTGATCACATAGTTTGGTTAATTGAGAAAGTTCGGGGGATGCGGTAATTTCGGGGGGCAAATTCGAAATCCTAAGAATACGGATTGAAACTTCAATTACCGCCACCGGTATGCTGTGCATCCCCGCTTGAGGCGGTCCTGCTCTGATCTTTGTAGAGGTAAATCATCTGCACGCTTTTGGTTACTGGCTGCTGACAAGATTCATGTAAAAGATGAACGGTCGTTTTCGATTGTTAATTCATTAATTTCAAATAATCTAGAAAAAATTAAAAAACTTCCATTACATATGAAGGGTGTATTGGAACGGTTAACAATGGCAGCATTAATATTTGATGTGTGACTAGGTGCATCCTGTAGGTACTTCACGCTGTGGTTAAGGTCATTTGTTCATTAATTATAAATTTAACAACAGGTTTATTAAAACGGAAGATTTATTAACTGACTATTGTAAATCACATTTAAAGGTGACTAAACATGTTACCAACAAATCAACGATTCCTTTCACAAACATTTCCGCATAGAAAATTTTATCCCGTGTGAGATAATAATATAAAAGAGAGCTCATTAATTTTCATCATCATATTGATTGTGTCACCGGGTTTTCACACGCCAGGGATTTGTATAATTTGAACTCTAATTGTCACGAAATAAAAAATTCGAAAAAAAAGAATTACTGTTTTCGCGTGCACATCGCCAATGTAATCCATCTAATTATTACATGAATTTATGAATAACAATTATGCAAAGGGGAACAATCCGTAAAATTCGGAAACGCACGATTAGGTATTATATTAATTAATTCATAATACACGAAGTGATATTAAGATTTACAGTGTTTTGCCCTAGGGAAATTTGGTATTATATTGCGTTAATTAATATTTTCCAGCTCAAACGGCAAATGAACATCAGTCGTTCCGACTCGTTTGAATAATGGTGAAGTTCTCGGAAAATGTGGGTCGCCGCTGGTAAGAAAATAATAGTAATGAAATATTTCTTGCATTTCGGGAGGGACGAAGCCACTCGAGATCAGTGTGTCACATTCCGTAAAATATTCCAAGCGTAACGGGATAAACGAATGAGCACTTAGTTCGAATCAGACACCAACTTGCAATTACGTGTTTCGAAGTTGATGTCATGAAAGTTTGGTAAGGTATGTATGACAGGAATCGTATGTTGCACGGTAGGTTTTGTTCACCGTTGAACCGGAATCGTCCTTATTCAAATCGGGCCGTAATCACAAATGGAAGAAGCGAGGTTTACTTTTTTATCGGCCAGATCCATTCATCATTCGTCGAGTGCAGGCGGAATAACAATAATTTCAACTTTCCGATGTTATTACGAAAATTTCGCCTTAAGATACCATTCAACAAAGTTTCGAGTATTAACCGAATAAAAAGAAATTCCTCAAGTATAATATATCAGGTGTGTCGGGAGGAAAGTTCAGTTTGCGCAAATCTGGCGGGGCCATAAAAAATTTTATGGCCTATTTACCACGCCCACACTAAGTTATCTATTAAGGATGATATGAAGATAAAATTATCCATCAAAAGATATTAAAATGAAGGAAGTAAATAATTTATACGTTACGTTAAAGCCTCTTTAAAGGCCAAATAAAAGCGTTGCACGCAAAAATATGGTTCACATACAATTCATCGCAAGAAAATTAGTCGCAGGGAAAGTTCATAGCAGAAAATTCATCGCAATTTAATTTGCCGAAAATTAATTGCTGACTGATTATTTTCTTAAATCTGGAAATTTTTCCCACAAAAATTTAACTCTTAATTAGCTTATCTAACTTCTATAAGATATTATCCATTATTGTAATTTTATTGCAGACATTAACGCTTGAAGTCTTAACAGCGTTAAAAAGCAAAATACCAAAATCGATGCGTATCCTAGAACCTTTAATCACAGCTAGTTAATTATAGTTCATCACACGAACAGCTGCTCATCGGAATTGATAGCTAACTGCAAAACGTTTCACCGCAAAATAAGGAAATTCTACGCTGAAAGGGTAATTCTGTAAAAAAAGTGTAAAATCAACTAAACCTACTTTGGTAATCCCGAATTTTGTTGTTTGTATAAATCGATACAAAATAAAGTATTAAACTTTCCCCAGATGAATTTAGTAATCAGTTATGAGGTTTACCAGCAGGGCATTCTGCTTGCAGCCTTCAGAAGTGCTCATTGTTTTCTTTGGTCAAATCGAGAGAAAATATAAACTAAATTTCACTCATAATCTGCTCAAATGAGTGAACAAAACCCATGTGATTTTTTAAACAAGGCTATGTTAAAATTGTCACGGAAAGCGCAATCTTATACAACACATTGCGCGACTATTTAATCTAAGTTTTCTGACAAAAAATGAAATTTAAAAATCACTCCGGTACTTAACCACTCAAAACTGTGATTTTAGGCCGCTGTGCCCTTTCAATTACCCCCCTCACGTTCTTTCCTCGCTGACATTGTTTTGGTAAGAACGGAAAAATCCACCGCCCGCAAAACGAACAGTTAAGACAAAAAAATTAATTAAACCATGGCATAATGCAAATAAAATTCGGACGTCTTTCAGTCTGAAAAATAACATGACTAATTAAAATTTTCACAAGGCGTGGAAATCAGCTCAGTTTTTAATTGTTTGATGTTATAACTTTTGTCGGTAAAAATTAAATCTTACAAAAAAAATACAACGCGCGCGAGAGTCGGACTCGTTACTTTTATTACTCGCCCTCTTGTGCCAAATTTGATCATGTCAAACTTCTTTATTTGATGGTTTGTTTTCAGATATAATTTGTTCGGTTCAATAAAAACACAAGCAATCAAATCTGAATTTCGGTTTCTGGTGACAACAACGTTTTTTAGTAACCACACAACCAATCGGTCCAATTATTTTCAAGTCTTCCATTTTTTCAGCAAAAAGTAACTATTGGTCATTTTATATTTTCTATTTCTATACGACCTTAACAGGATTTGCCAAATTAAACTAATTAATTTGAGGATTTACAATATTAATTCGGAAAAAAATGTCCTGCAATAAAAATAAAAAAGTTTTAAAAACTTAGTACAGTAGAATCCGCTTTTAATGAATACCGGATATAACGAGACACCGCTTATAACGGGCAATGCGCATAGAGAAATTTGATTTACTATGCAAACGCGGTTAAAAATGTTCGCATATTACGAGATCGGTTATAACGAGACTCCGGTTATAACGTCGGTTGTATTGAACTTTTATATAAAAAAATCCTGATATAGCGAGATCTAAATATACCGGGAGATTATCTTACAGGTATACATATCTCCTATGTTTACTTTAAAAAAAAACGCGTCAACATATTGATAACTATAGGCAACCAACATTACACCACAAATCACAAGGTTATTATTTTTCATTGTGAAAGGTTATGTTCAAGTATCATGAATAGTATTATGAATAGAATCTAAAATCATTTGAATATCAAAATAATAACAATTTTAATAAAACTATTAAATGGGATAACTTCCCAAAATTTGAGAAGTTATTAACAGAAAGTACATAACAAAAAAAAAAAAACAAATAGCGTCATAGCAAGTGTTCAAAATGTCCACCTTCTACTTCTAAACAATATTCTAGCCGATCTTGGAACGCACGCACAGCATTTCTGAGAATG
The DNA here is from genome assembly GCA_949768715.1 of Dascillus cervinus. Lineage (NCBI taxonomy): Eukaryota > Metazoa > Arthropoda > Insecta > Coleoptera > Dascillidae > Dascillus > Dascillus cervinus. The sequence continues at coordinate 6,319,072 of OX458323.1, forward strand.
TCAGGGATTCAGTTCGTTACATTCAGTTCGTATACGATCTTTTAATTAATCTAGATTTAAAATTTGGATATTGCGGTAAATTTTTGATTTTAGGTAACCCTAAAGGAAATAGTCATTGGGTGATAAATCTGGAGATCGTGGTGCCCATGGTATGGAGCCGTACCGTCCTATCCAGTGTCCGGGAAACCTTTCGTTTAAACAATTTCTTATAACATTTGTGGAATGCCATCCATTTGAAACCATGGTTCGTTAATGTTTAAATTTTCTATTGCCGGAATGATGTTGTTTACCAACAGATCTAAAAATTTGGCCGAATTAAGGTTTCCATCAATAAAAAAAGGCCCGATAAGTGTAGCATTAACTATCCCTAACCACACATTCACCTTCTGCTGGTACTGAGTGTGGGTCAAATTTTGAATATGGTGATTAGTGCGGGACCAATATCTAAGGAAAACGAAGGAACAAGGTTAACAGAATAAATTGGATAAATAAGAAATTATGATGCACACCGGAAATTTTGGGAATTGACCTATCCATTTAATGTGAACGTTGCTTCATCGGTGAAAACTATCTTCGCTAAAATTTCATCATGTTCGTTTAACAAATTAAATAAAGTTTCACAAAAATTTGTTCTTTTTGTTTTATCCTCCTCAAATAACTCTTGATGATTGGAAAATTTATAAGATTTGTACTTAAATTCTTTTAGTGTTTTAAATATTGACGTTTTTGATACAACGAAATATTCAGCTACTTCTCGCAAGGATACCATCGGATATTGCTCAACGTAGCATAAAATATTTAATTTTAATTCTTCAGTCAACACATGGTTGGTTTTAATCTTCTTTGTATGACCATTTACTATGCAGCCTTGTGAATTAAATTTTTTAACGATATTGTGCAGAGTTCTGATGCAAGGAATTGGTCTTTCAGGATATTTTATGGAAAATAAATCTCTCACGGTCCGCAAACTATTACCTTGCTGGTACCACATTAACAATTCAATTTTTTCGTCTTTGCTGTACATGATTATTACAGAAATTGCAATTTTATGTTAAACTGACACTGAAAAATTAATTGACTTTTGTTGAAAGAGCCAACTTTTCAAATGTTGAGAATTGTGGTGTATACAGATCGCAATAAAGCAATGCGTTGACTCGTTTTTTTTAAAAGTATACATAGGATATGTTTACTTTTAAGATAAGCTCCCGGTATACCTTTGACTAATATTGATAATGGTATACTTAAAAATGTACTGATTCACATTTCACTTAGGTTACCGAAGAATTATCATGTCAACCTCCGGTAAATTAAACGGAAAAAAATATCAAGTTGTCATTTCTACCTCCCAGCACGATTTCATTACTGCAGCCTATGGGCCAAGGAATTATAAATTTCCTTAAATTTCATTTTCGAAAAGTGCTTGTGTTGCATTTGATAGATGGCATTGAAATGGAAAAAGAGGATTGTTTCAAACATGCCGGATTTATAGGAGAAGTTGGTCCAGCTGAAAATTGGCAAAGCGAACTTTGTATCGCATTAAAGGCTGAAAAAGTCAACTTTCAGGAGTATGTGACGGTTGACAATTTTGTATGTACTAGTGAAATCCCAACCGAGGATGACATCGTTGAGAATGCGTACCAAAATAAATCAAACTCAAACTGAAATTGCTAAATCTGATGATGATGAACCGGCCCTTTTACTAGAAAAGATTTCGCCTACGGAAGCTAGAAAGTGCCTGGCAAAATTGAAGAGTTTTTTGAAGCCAATACTACTCTAAATGGCGCGGAACATTTTTTTTATTTTTTGGCAAATTTGGAAAATTAAATTAACGAAACAGACTATTACAGACTATTTCGGTTAATAAGTACGCCTAAATTTATATATGAAACAACTGTAACGTACACGCATTTTACTAATTTATGTCAACAAATAATATTTTCAATAAAAAATCCTCTTATAACCAGCTAATTTCAAATTCCCGTTCGTCCTCGCTATAAGCGGATTCTACTGTAGATGCGGCGACGGAATTGTTTTGCATTCATCAACCAAAATATTAAGTTTGCACTAAGCAAGATATTACTGTTGTTGGATAACGCGACAACTATAATGGCGCATTTAAAAAACTACTACAATATTAATTTCTTCACGTTCCGCTCTAACTATACAAAGTTAAGAAGGACGTAATGAAATTACACATTATTTCATAATGTGATCTCACGTGCTCCGGGCGATATCATATCTGTTATTAAAATTGCGCCTTCCTTTTTAATTAAATTTAACTTTTAATTAAATATGCACAGAATTACGTGCTTACGGCCCATCTCCGCCATGGTAATCGTATACAGGTAGCCCTCGGTTTACGCCGCAGTTCCGTTCATACAAAAGCCGGCGCAAATCGAATCGGCGTAAAGTGAACCCATATTTACAGTGATGTATAGGGTTAAGTTCTACATAAGTGAAGAAGAAGCAAATAATTTTGTTTATTAATACAATATAATGCAAAATACATATACAGTCAAACTTCCATATAACGAAGCGTTACGATGACCTTAAAAAAAATTGTTATAGAGAAACTTCGTTATATAGAAATTCAACTTGGGAAAAACTTTTCAGTTTAACCCTTTCAGGTTTACAAGAATTTTTGAAGTAATACTATTTTAGTCAATAAAATGACTGGGTATCTATTTAATATAAAACAACGTACTTTCAAAATTTACGTTGGGACACATTATGTCGCAAGGTCGCAAAAGGATTAATATGCAGTTACGTAGTTATTTAATTAATTGAATAAATAAAACCACCCCAATATTATGAAACAATTTTTAAAAGACAAGGCAAAGTATGGTAATAAAATTTTAAAAAATTGATGCAGTAAAACTTTGTCGATTTCATTTAATATTGTAAAATTTTTGCACGTTTAAATTAGTGCCACTTACTTCGTCGGCTAATCCCTCATAAAATATTGAACCCTGGCTACATCTAGGAATATTACTACAACCGAGTTTTTTCCGAAGTTACAGTGAAATAACAAAAAAAAACAGTTTTAAATCTCGAAAATTTGTAAAGTTGAGGGAAAAAAATTGTTATATGGAAATTTTTACTACGTTATAAGGAGTATAAAATGCATTAAAAACGTCTCCAGGGTTCACCAAAAAAATTCGCTATATTGAGAAATTCGTTAAATAGAAGTTCGTTATAGGGAAGTTTGACTGTATTATAAACTTAATTTTTAAAATGTATTTTATGATGAAGTAAAGTGAAATATTTTTATTAAAAAATATTAAGAAAAACAAATGAAATTTCAAAGTTTCGGATCTCTTGCAGTTTTTGGAAAAAAAATCCCCACCGTCGCGGCTCAGTAAAAACTTCAACACTGAATCGAAAATCAGTCTAGCATAGGGAGAATCGGTGAATTACCCAATTATGTACACGGCGAAACGGTGAATTGCACAGCGGCGTTATTGTGAATCGGCGTAAATTGAGCCAGCGTAAACCGAGGGCTACCTGTATTCAAATGTTGAAATGAAACATCTCAATTAATGATTTTCTTTTGATGCCGCGTCCTGACAAACAAACAGAACTCACCTTGACGTTCCCGTATTTCCAAGTGAAGACCACCACGACCGGCAGGCAGCATATTATGATGCAGGAGAGGACGACTATGACGGTACGCATCACCCAGTTTAAGGACACCACACATGGTCGGTCGTCCTCGCAACTTTCACATCCTTCAGCGCACGGCAGGCATTCGAACTTATTGAAGTTTTCATACTGGCTTTCCCGGCCCTTGAAAATAAAAAATTCGCGTGTAAATCACAATTTAAGTTAACTTTGCGTTAATAAGTACCGGGAATGTATAAAACTAATGAGATTGCGTGCTTTATTGCGCTTTCATAAAATATAATGAACTCGCGACTTGGTGAGGTTCCTCCTACTTTTTCAATTTGGTACTGCAAAAATGATGTTAAGATTGAACTTTGTGTGCGGCTTTGACAATTCCAATTGTGCGATCCAGACAGACGCGGAGTGTGTGATCAGTCACGAAGTGTGTCTCATTAATACGGGAAAATTCATCAGTGATACAATCCGCGAATATCTGGGGAGGTGCATGAAAAAAACTTGACGTTGACATACCAGCATCGCGATGTTTCAATTAAAACTTCTACGGTACAACGAGATTGTTAAATCAATTAACTGGAATCTTCTTTGAGATCATTTCTGTTTTTATCGTCTGCACTCCAAAAACTAACTGAAATTACTTGACCAATTTACTTTCCTTAATTAAATTTTCGGTTTAGTTTATTAAAATCACGCACATGACAAACCCACACGTACTCGCGCACCATCTTGCTTATTGGGTTATAAATCAGATTATGTTAAAAATGTGATAAACTATAGCAATGGCGAAAACAATGCAAGTGTTTATATTGAAAATTTTTACATTTCGTTATTTGAGTCAGATAAGCGACATCTACTGTATTCTGTTTAGTTACAAAATTAATTTTGAAATGAACTCATATGAAATAAAAATAATTCAAAAAATTGAAACGGTCCATTTAATATAATACGTTATGAAAGGGTCATAGAAATTTTGTGTGGAATAAAGATAAAACGCGCCCTCTTACAAATATCGCCCTTACAAGGGAAGATTATCTTATATTAGGGAGCGGTGGTTTTATTAAAAATTATGAAAGCGTCACGTTTCAGTCGTCACTCACCATCATGAGTTTCTCATATTCTTCTTCGATGACGGTCCCGTTGTAATAGCGGAGTTTGGCATTGGTATCGGGAAAATAAAATCCAGAGCGGCACACGCACTTGTAGCTTCCTCGCCGAAAACCCAAACCTGACACCGGTACGCACTAAAACAAACACCAGTTAATCTGTACGACCCGGCGCACACATGTACCTGAATAGGCACAATTTAACGAATCACTCCACCGTTATAATCTGACGTTTAGAATTTCGCTTTTTGATACACCGAAACACAAAAAGTAAAATAAAATCCAACTCACATGTGTGGTGCGTTTCTTGCATTTATCCGATGCTGCGAAGATATTCAGCTGGGTGCTGTTTTTCGGCAAGGGACACTGGTCGATGTCAACCCGCCGCAAGTCGATATCGATGCCGCTCGTCCCTCTATTAATTCGATTAAATTTTAATAAAAAGGTCTATTTTTATTCGCCCAGCAGGAAAAGCGAACGCATTTAACTGCTGCAGGGGAATTCAAGCGCGCATTTTTATTGAAATAAACATCAAAAAGCCTAAATCTGTCAAATTACAACAAATAAAAGGACGCATGCGGCGAAATTATCATAAACGTGAACACGGGCGCATTATAATTGACGAAGTCAACAGAGAAAAAGATGTTTATTTACATTTTTTGAACGTTATTGGAGCGGAAGCGGAAAAAAGCGGCAAAAGAACTAAGCCACACAAAAGTAAATTCCACAGATACGATGGAATTAATTCATGAACGTGAGCAATTTAAAATTAAATAATAAATGTGTTTTTGTGAGTTATTGTTTGCATCGCGACTGCAATTTCATTTCGTAGAACCAGCGGCCAAATAGTTACCCCAGTATTTGATTTCCCTGCACGGGGTATTTTAAACTCGATGCACATTGTTCGAATCTCGCTTAATACCACAAACAAAAGGCAACGTCCCTCAATTGCGTGTTTACATATTTGCATTGTTATTCTGTTTTTAAAACATCATTAATAACGCATTTTTAATCTTTGATCTGGAAAACTTTTATCCTAATGCCTATTGATTGTAAATTTCTTGATTATTTTTGTCAAAATTTCTATTAGTAAAGTGCACTAACTCTGTAACCCGCATACGGGCCAAGTTTTGCATTTAATGGCCAACACTGACTGCCACAAACAGGTCGACACCTAAGAGGGCAAAATAGGAAGATTTTATTATTCTTCAAGTGATATTTCAAGTGACATTTTCATAAACGATTTCTAACCGTTTTTGCTGAACGCAACAGAAAGAAATTAGCTAGTGAATAGCCATTCTGTTAGAATGGAATTGCCCACTTGTAAGTTATTGTTCGGTTTGTAATAATAACCCGCACATTGTCATCCACGTGCATCGCAGGTCAAACATGCAATTGAGTGGGAAACTTATTGGAGTGGGTTGAGCCACTCAACATTGAAAACATCCAGATTTAATAATAATACAACAGAAATGTGCTGACGTTATTTCGTGGTCGTTTTTTATAAAATTGAAAATTAGCCTCAAACGGAATATAATGAGGGAAAATAATGTTTATTAAGATTTACATGAAAACGCCAGTTAACTTTGACGACAATTAATTAATATTTACTTCATAAGCCCTAAATTTTACATAATATTAAACTAATGAGTTTTGGCACAAGAATTTAATAAGGGCTCGTACCGCCTTTTTTCTTGTGGATCGTGACAGAAACATAACTCAGTTTTAGTCTCCGTAAATGACAAATGTAATTTTCCAATATTTTTAATTTGTTAATAGTAGTACACTTCTGTTCGCAGAAAACCATAAAGCTTACCTAATCTGAATTTTCAAGTTTAAAATTCATTTTCGAAGTGCAATCACGCTTTTGATCTATCTGTATTTGTTGGCACGGTTATACATTTCAAATTTCAATTATCTGTCAGTGACAACTACCTTTAATTAAGTTGAAAAGACCAATTTACACAAATAAAATGTGTATACGTTTTTATTGCACAGGAGTGTACCTGTACCAAATTAAATCTCCTTAAGGTGATTTCACCCGGACAAATGAAACCGAATTTTTAGTTTTCATTATTATTGTTCTGCACGTACTTGGACGTACAGATGGATGGATTTGATAACCAACACGGTCGATTCGCAAGACAGAATCATGTATACAAGGATAGAGTTACATACAGGGTGGGGCAGAGCAACTTGCTTATTTAAAAATTCAATTTAAAAAAAGTAATGTAGTTATATATTTAATTTCTTGAACAAGATGAAGTACAATATTTAAAGTTTATGTTTTAAAGACGACATCCGGCAGATGGCGTCCATTCCTCTCAATACACTGCCTCAATCGAACTCGGAAGTTACGTTCAATTCTTTCCAGCATATCGATGGGTATGTTGGCGACAGCTTGGCGAATGTTGTTCTTCAGGTGAACCTGATCGTTGCAAACAAGTTCTTTTAGACGGCCCCATAAAAGATTGTCGCAGGGAGTTAAATCAGGCGACCGTGTTGGCCACTGCAGATCGCCACTCAAGAAGATGAGGCGTCCGGGGAAGTGTTACCGCAAAACACTCATTGGCACTCGCGCTGTGTGTGCCGTCTCACCATCCTGCTGGAACCTTACATCTCCCACATTCAGCAGAAAAAACTCCTTAATTATGTGGACATAACGGTCAGAAGACACCGAAACTGCCCGTTCGTTTTCTTCAAAAAACCATGGACCAATTATTCCAACTCACGATAGTGCACACCACTTTCGTCCACTCCATGATTCTGATTAAGGGCCAGTTGCAGAAACAAAGCGTTACTGCTGGCAGCCAATCATAGACGCCAATCTGGACGCCATCTGCCGGATATCATCTTTAAAACTGTGTAAACATAAACTTTAAATGTTGTACTTCATCTTGTTCAAGAAATGAAATATATGTCTACATTACTTTTTTTTAAATTGAATTTTTAAATAAGCAAGTTGCTCTGCCCCACCCTGTATTACTCACATTTCCTTCTTGGTTACAATTCGCTTTTACAAGAAATTTTTGCCTAGAAATTATGGTAGTTATAGCGAACCAAAAATTTCAAATTTTAACAACGTATTATGGGCATGTTGAAGAAAGGCTCTTACGAACTCCTGTCTTTAAATTAAAAAAAATAAAGTCAGAATAGCGTCATAAAATAGAGGAAATAATTGCGCGATTTTCTGATTTTTTTAAGAAAGGCCCAAGGGCGTGCAGAAAATTCTGAATGTCACGCACCCTCAAACTAAACTAATTTTATCATAATATATTTTTTTTAGAAAAATTTATTTGTTATTTAAGCCATATTTTTTCAGCAAAAAACCGTTCAATTAATACTTCATTTCTCTCTGCGAGAATCGCCTTAAACTGCCCTGTTACCCTAAATAAATATTTAAAAATGATGCATAACATAATCCGTCAAGTAAAACATACAGAACGTAAACAAACTGACAGTGCTTTTAACAGTATAAAAGAATCGACGTTTACGTGATTAAGGAAACCGCAGTTCCCATACATATATCGTTGATTTATTCATGCAGTCACGACAAGATAATTAAAAGAGATAAAGATGGCCGTTTAAGTGAATTAATTGCTACATAAAGCTTTTTACAAGTTAACAAGCACAACTAAAATAGCATAGTCTAAATGTTGTACATGGAACGTAATGCCCTTAAAATTTTAGCACATACATGCCCAATTTTATTTGCTTTTATTGCGGGACAACTCGTTATATTTCGGATCCGAAAATGGTTTAATGTACACGTTGTGTTACTAAATGAAACATTTTGTTTTCATGGACGGCAAGGCGGACGAATTAATATGCATAGAATTTACATAAAAAATGTAGTTATATTTGTTAAATGGATATAAAAACGGAAGAAATATGAGCCCTAAATGTGCTAGACTTCCCTTCCATTTCTATAAAATTCTGAAACAACAGCTTAACCGCAAAACCTTGGCAAGACTAATTCGTGAAATTATTGCTAGACAGTTTTTCCAATAAAAAAGAACGAATTTATCTGTTGAACATATCAGGAAATGACTCGTGCCAACTGATAGGTACCAATAATTCACAGATGGCTGGGTAGATGAATGAGCGCAATTGAACGGACGTAATTCAACAACCAAGGGTTATAACTAAAGGAAACTTTTTGACTGAAAACAGTTTTCAATCATAAAAAAAGTTTTACTATTTAATTTGATAATCAACTGCTCCCTCGCAATTACTGCTTTAAGGGTTTGTTTTTCATTGATGTACAACACGATCGGGCGTAAAGAGGTTGAATAGTCTGACACAATAACTCCCCACGCAAAATTGGCCAACGGAAATTACAAGAGTGAAGGAAAAATCTTAAGTGACAACAAATCCGTGAAAAATTAATGCGACCCTGAATGCATCATTTTCTTTCGGTTTTACCCTCAACGTTGGATCGATCGTTTCAGTCCGATTTCATGACCCCTCAATTCACCACTATTCGCATCAACGAATCTTTCTTTTTTGACCCACTTGCAAGTTTGCGAGACCGGTACCCTCATATCGATCTTCTTCTCTATTTACCAAAAAGCGAATTCTTATCGCAGCCGAGAAAGATATGGAATAAATAATTGATGCCGAATTAACTGCATCAGCATATTCGGGATTAAAGGGATGACGGAGACGGGCGACTGAAATTCACTTATTTAGCACAGTTAGATAGGAAGGGTTTATGGGACGAGATAGTGACTGCTTGTTGCTCGTAAATAATGAAATCTTAGAAATGTTCTCGATAACCGTTCCGGAATTTTCACTAAATATTGACCCCATCCGATTATTTATGTAATTCATCCCGGCAGAGGAAACGCATCTCGTACCTTCAGTAATTAAGAAAAGGATTATAAAGGAGAGCGTGAAAATAATTATCTCGAGAGTTTCAAGGAAGAAAATCGTTTAATCGAAGGGTAACATTTGTTAAAATAGAACCGCAATATTAAGAGAGGCAGTGATGGTTTCGCAAGTCCGATTATATCTCGTTCTAACTCTTGTGATTATTGATGTTTTACTTCTCATATTGTAACTTTGTCCTTATACCATTTCTTTGACACTAACTATGAACTAATATTGAAACTTTGGTAAATTGTTTAAAACTTGCTTACGTACCTACGAAATTTCGTTTAAAGTTTACGCTTTGTACCGAAGATAACTTGGAATGTAAGATGGTCTATTCACATTACCATGGTCAAAATAATTTTTATGTTCTCGCCGTTGGTATTTATGGCCTACAGAAGTTTGTTTAAAAGTTTTGGGTTCTCGTTCTGGCTTCCTTAAAGGACCTATTAAGCAGCTCCAAAATACTTGCTGTTATCAGGGAAGGGTAACTTCTTAAATGACGCTTTTATGAAAAAAAATTCGCGTAATTTATCGCCTAATAAAATGCTTTTACCATTTAAGAAATGATTTATTCCAACCGCCCTTAATAAATCACTAAATACCATTCGGCATACAAGATCTTTTTGCGTCATTTAAAAAGTTAAATGACATTTGGTCAATTGTAATTATCTGCACAGTACAGGGTGAGTTAAGTTTTACCGCCCGTGGCAAAATAAGCCTTTAAAATAATTTGTCAATTCTCATAAATTGCATGACTTTTTATATTATTAAGGTACATAGAAACCAAGAAAAAATCTTTTTTTTTAATCAAGTAAAATTTTGGCTTTTTTTCAATTACTAATTGTTCAATTTATTAGTTTTTTTGATGTACGAACAGTAAAATATTTTCACACAATTTAGTGTAATTGAAATAATTTTAGTAATTTGCGTTTATTAAATAAAGCTATTTCCGTATTAGAAGGTATTTTTTTAAATGATTTACGACATAAGTAGACTAATTTACCAGACAATGGTATTGGTGTAGGGGTGCTTGAAAGATTATTTATGGCGGTCACTAAATTGAAGTTAAGAATGCAAGTCTATCGGCAACTGAAAAGCTGTCTCGTCCAGTTTGATGGGTCGATCATAAACTATTGTTAGGATGGTAAACCGCATTATCTATTGTTAGAAAGTCATAATTAGAAGCATTTTTTGTGCTATATCTTAAATTTGATTTAACTCAAAAAGTAATCATTTTTTTACGAATCAAATTGCAGATATTAATGCTACGAATAATTTGACAAATTTAGAAATAAAAAACCAAACATAGAAATTTTACCCAAAACTCTTTGTTTTTTGTTTTTTGGCTTCAAATAAAAATATTTTGGAAAATTTGTAGCACTAATCGAAAGCGTAAACTTCAACTGATGTAACATGTAAATTGCATACTTTTCCCTCAATGTTTAATAGGTATTATGGCCGCGGCGGTAAAACTTAACTCACCCTGTATACTAATATGTATTTGCAGTGTAAAAATTTTTTGTTGTAGTGTAAAATAATTAATCTGCACAGTAAATAAATACATTGCGGATTGTAATTTTATTTTGTACAAATAACTTTTTTACTAAAATTACGACGTACAATTCTGAAGTGACCCGAATTATATTTATGGAATTATCTTCTTCGCTTCTGCCATACATATAAGTTTCGATAAAGAACGTTACTCTAAATTGGTATTGCCCATTGACCGCTTGGGGCTAATCTCGGCCGCTGGCTCACAGTAATGACGCACAAGCGCGACTGAAATGTGCTTTTTCCTTAAATTGAAAATTTTCACGAGCGCGATTTTATAACAACAAAAGAAAAACTCGATTGCTTCGAATAGGTCGAGCGAATCGATTCAGTCACGTAAAATAAAAAAGTTTTAATTTATCGAGTGCATTACATTAATAAAAATCTGAACGTTAAATGTAAGCGACGCCGTAACTCAATGTATCTCCCAGAGTTGACGGTTGTGTAAGTCCACTCGAGATATTTATTGAGTTACATCGTAAACAAGTTTTAAGAAGAAACGTTTGACCAGCGTGCAATTTTCAGCATTTAAACTTGAAATATATGAGCCGATAAAGTCTTCTTATGAAATTCGTAACACGCAGGTGGAAGCTTATGTAATTCCAGCCCTAAAACTTGATAATCCTTCACAACTTACCCATCTCTTACCAATAAGTTTCGCTTCCGTTGTTTGCTTATCCATTTACAAAGTTCATATCATATTGAAACTCATAAACTCTTCTTTTCGAAAATATTTGTTTTACTAAAGTTGCATCCCGATAGCAGAGTGGATCTCCGAGAATAAACTTGCAAGCAGAGTTAAAAACTTGTCTGATTTTCTTCGGAAATGTTGAAAGTAATTAAAAGTAATAAAAATTCTTTCCGCACCGAACCGAAATATCCGAAAATTAACCGTAAATAACAAGAATTGTTACAAAAGCGGGTCTGACGTTTTTAATGGAAATGCACCGCCTTGAATTTATATCACTTGCCGCATTTAAATCATAATAAATGAAATGTTATTACATTAGCAGACCTTTTTCAACTTTTAAACTAACCTTTTAAACGTCACTGCTTATTACAACTTGACGGTACTGGATGAGCTATATTTTACCAACGCCCAAGATTAATAAGTTTGTAAAGTGAAAGCTTATTTATTCGGTGAACATTCGCTTCAAAGCATTAAATTTTTCTACGCCGCTGAATTTGAAAAAAAAGACAAGGAATTTTCAGAATGAATGTTGTTGACCGCAAAATTTTACGTTATATAACTTACTTTTTATTGGGAGAAATTCCAATTGCACCCGGCTATCAAAAAAACGGTAAAATAAAAAATTACAATAAAAGTATTTTTAATTAAACATACCATACTTGAAATTCCTTTCCTTGTTCGATTTTGAAGTTTTTCTTCATTTTTGAGAAGAAACTGCTGTGTGATTTTTGTAAATTCAAAACGCATTCCACTTTTCTTTGGTATAGATTATGTAGTATAAAGTTATTTCAATTAAAACTGTTGCGTTACATCTGAAGCAAAACTGATAGTATATGTGAACCTTAAGTTATGATTAATTAACAGAGACGTCGGGTTTAATAATTTAGTAAATATTAGTTGAATCATCTTTGCATTTGTTATGTGAGCTGCATTTAGGTTATCTGTAATTAATTCATATTCTTCACTGGCAGTTCTGTAATTTAGTAATGATAAACCACCTTCGAGTTGGCACAAGCCGTACCGTTCCAATTGAGTTAAGATGTTTACGTTACTAGAAATACAACTTAGGGCTATTCAATGTTAAGTGACCACAAAGGTAACAATTCATTTTGAATCCTTCGCCGCTTGATTTATTCATGCGACGTCGTTTCAGATTATTGTAGAACATTTGATATATCATCCAGTTACAGTTTGGACAGTGAATTTAATTAATGGACTAACGCGGCTATTTCTTTCAGTGTAAATTTTTCGCCGAAAATCCTCTAATAACATCTTCCGAGGATACCCTACTCTACGCTATACATTTTCCAAAACCCAGTAATTTCATGTTGCCGGAAAAGTTTTCCATGTAAATTATGTTATGAATCACATTAAACAGTTCAATTTTCACAACTGTTTGACGTTAATTGGACGAGATTAATTGCGGTGTTTTTTAATTACGTGCGATATGGGTATAGCGATAAATCAGTCATTTGAAGAAATAAATAGTTTTCGTTAGCATTAAAAATTAAAATCGAATTAGAAAATTCGCCACGAAAACTAATTCCAGATAGTGCTACTAATTACACGAACAGTTTAACCTAAGAGCTTAACGACCTGAAAAATAAGCTTGTTTAACAAAGTGTTCGTTCAGGTCTAATTGGATAACTGTCACATATTAGGATTTAACTGCTCACATTTATTTATTTTTGTTTCGGCGGCATTATACAAGTTTTAAGTTTATTAAAATAGCTTACGGCCGCTTTCGGAGCCTGCCTTTTGTTAAGGCTAACAAGAAAACGTAATTCCAGAGATTTGTAACGGGGCGCCTTGTCTAACATATTGCACATCCACTCTAACGCGCGAACTATTTTCAGCTGTAAACGATACAATTTACTGAAGGAAAGGGGTTATAGTTAAATTAACAAAAACAATACAGTTTAATAAAAAAATAAATAGATCTCCTGTTGTTGTTAAAAATGACTGCTACTTTACCAAATAGGATTTTTTGAAATTTATCTTGTTTTCGCCATCTAATACAATGCTCGTTCATTCATCAAAACCTATCCTGCAATAACGTCATTTCGATCGAAACTCTGGTGTAAATCTTTCGGAATGAAATATTTTACAAAAACTACTTTCCAAATTCGCCTTTTCAATAAACAGGGTTTTTTTTTGCAACGTGAAGTGTCACAGTAACTACAAGAAATATTATGTCAATATTATGTAAAAAGTAATATTTATTGAATTGAAAGAACTATTGTACATAATATTAATGTACATTGGTTCAACGAAAAATATATTGATGTACATCAATTACTTTTATGTATTTATTTATATATCTCCTTACATCAAAAGTTTTTAAAAACATTTAAAGTAAAAATACATTGTATGTTTGTAGTTGTTCAGCAACTCAACTATATTTTACATCAATTCGTTAAATTAGCTAAATCGACATTAAGATATAACGCTTTATTACAAAAATATTAACGCGCAGGGTCACATAGACCCGACATTAAGAAAAAAAATTAAATTTTTTGTGGAGAAAATTGTTATTGTTTGGAAGGTCCAATAAAGTTCACAATAAAAAAATCCTGTCCGATATTAATCGCATTTTTCTGAATTTTTAAATTGTATATTAAAAAAATATATTAAATATTTCCTTCAGAATTTATTGCGCAACAAGGGTTAAACAACGCAACGATAATTAAAAACCGTATCCACTGAATTGGTTTAATGTAATTAAATTAAGCCAGCTAAAGATAATTTTTGTTTGGAATTCGTGAGGATAGCTCGTTGTCAAGTTTTAAAATTAATGCTTTCGATTGCGATAAGAACTGCCGCGGATCTTTGAGCGAAAATTACCTCTTGCAGCGTTTAATTTCATTAGATTCACCTAATTCGTTACTTAGTTCACTTTTGTATAACTAAAGATTTTATTACGTCAATTAACGTCGGAAAATACGTAATAAATGGAATTATGGTTGGTATTTTTATGGGTCGACATCATCTGGCAGTGATAATAAAAATTGTCGCTATTTAAAATTAATGGAAAATTAATCGGGCGTGAGCCCCTAAACAATTTTATGACACGTTACAAATGGCCAATGAATATAGTGTTAGGTTGATGCATCAGTTCGCAACTTTTATGGTTTCTACAAATGAATTGTGTCAACTGTTCAAGTTCAATTAAAAAAAAAATGACACCAAAGATGGCAGCAAGTTATTTTTAAACATGCTAATGCTGCTAACACTACAAAAGCGACTATTCAAAAGCTTGTCCTTATTCTCCTGATGTTGTCCCATCAGATTTTCATGTCTTCGGCTCTCCAGTTCACTTCACCTCTATTTAAAAAATTTCTTAATTCTGAATAGTATCGAACATATAAAGGTAGAAAAAAGAAATTTTATTGTAAATTCTTACCGTTGATTTGCATCGAAAACGATAAGCACTTTTTACGAATGTTGATAACATCGTCAAGTTGAATAAAAGATGACGTCGATTTGAACGGCGAGAAAACGCAATAGCTCGATCCTGATATATGTTTCTAATATCGAATGGCAGTAAAATATGTCAGAATCCTTTCCTTGTTATGAGTTGAGTACGATACTCGTCGAGTCTCATGACAACAGGTCGCTAATAAGCTTCTAGCCTACTACAACTCCCACGGTGATGCCATTATACCTCAACCTATTATATAATATGGAGCATCAAAATGACGGAGTTTCCCGAAATATTTTAAAGCACGAAAATTAATTCTCGTCACATCATCGCCACGTATGCGAGCAGACGATCAAATTTTCAATTTCAAGATATGGTTTCTGCTGACCCTAACTCGAAAATAAGTTTTAGATTTTTCCATCAGCACTTGCGGTACTCCCTCTGGTTCGGCGACATCAGCAAATTGCAATAAAGGCGTTAATATGACACACAATGAAAAAGGCAAATGAATTGTTTCCCCCGCAAAAATTAACGGTCAGTTTGTATGAACTTCTGGCTGACTCGTTCGATTGAAAAGTAGTACAATTTATCTGTAAACGATTTGTCTCATTGTTTTTGTTCAGGGGGTTGGATAGGAATAAATTGAAAACAAACGTAATTTTTTTTTTGCACATTTAATAACTGCATTATTTTCGGAGAGTTCTACGATAACTAAAATTGTCCCAAATTTGAGGACAAAGGTTACCTTTGGATTCCTCGTTGAAAATTACTTAGGGTATGAACTTTGGTTATTTCTTTTTTCACTGACCCCCCGAGATTTCTAAGGGTTTCCATACTTTTTCTACACGCTGTATATCTGAAGCGAATGAATAGAGAAATTTAACAAATAATTTCTTGAATTTCCTTAAAAACATTCTACTTTTGAGTATAAGGGATAAAAAAAAATTGAGAATCCTTTATTCAGTAGCTCAGAAAGACTTAAAATTAAATGTGTGCAAAATCTTGTTGAAATCCGTTGAACGGTTCTCGAGAAAAGTGTACTTATGTAATACAATAATCCTTGTGGCAGCTGCCTAGCGCACCCGACCCCCTTAAAAATCAGAAAATATGTAATGTCCAATCTTGGTTTCGTTCAAAAAATAAAACAAAACCGTTTTCACAAACTTTTTTCAATTTGTCTGGATACTTATTAAACGATTTTAAATTAATAACAAACAAGAGGACAATATCGGTGTTTATCTGTCGTAAGTCAAATAAATATTAGTGAATCGTTTACTGTGACAATATTATTTGATATTGGCGTGTCCCAGCATTCGCTATGTATTTTTAAAGAATTGTTCGATTTGACATTTCGCAACTGTAGTAAAAGATTAGATACAGTTACCGTCACCGCTTATTTTAGATAAAAACTCACTTTATACAGTAGAGCGTCGATTATCCGAACGTCAATTATCCGAAACGTCAATCATCCGAATGACGATTTGATTTATCCGAACGTCAATCATCCGAATCGTCGTTAACTTTGCCATTACATTACATTATAATGATAGACAGAGATAGAAAACTATAAATCGAGAAAATGGTCGTAGCTCCGTTAATACTGGAGCAACTCAATTGATTCTTGTTCCATCGTTTCCGGCAGGAAAAGTTATCCTAGTAAGGAAAAAAAAAGAAAAAAAGAAAAAAAAAGAGAAAAAGAGAAAAAAGCCAAACCAAGGAAAACACTTTTTTTCTTTCTTGCTTAGAGCGTCATATAAACATGAAAACTTATGTATTTTTTTGCGAGGAACACGATGGTGCAATTAAAAATCGATTTGCTCGAAGATTGGCAGAGATAGAAATCTTAAACCTAAACTAACATAACCTAACCTATCTTAACCTGACCAAACTGGGTTTATCTTTTTGTGTTTCTCTTTCGGGGATATTTTTAGAATTTTTACACTGTTGAGGTTATGTTGTGATTATTTACCTGTTCTAAATAAACAATTGCACTGTTAAAAAAGAAAAAAAAAACATTGACCTGAGCACACCTTACGAAAATGTTCACTGCAATTTGCATGTTTTTTTTTTTGGTCAGAGAGTTATATAAAAATGAAAACTTATGTACAGTAGAGCGTCGATTATCGGAACGTCAATTATCCGAAACGTCAATCATCCGAATGACGATTTGATTTATCCGAACGTCAATCATCCGAAAACATTACATTATAATGTGATTGAAATATTATTTGTTGTTCAATATATGTTTATATTCTATCATTTTGAGCGTTTTAGTGCTCATAAACTATGACTGTTCCGTCATCCGAATTTTCGATTATACGAACGGTAGTCGGTCCCAATTAGTTCGGATAATCGACGCTCTACTGTATATAAATATAAAAAATAAAACATACATGAAAATTTAAAAATACATATTTTTGTTTTAACAGTTAACACATCTGCATTTAAAAAATATTTTCAATTATCTACGTCTCTTTTAACGTTTTTCTCCCTAGTTTTTTAACTTTTCGGTGGTAGTATTTCAGAAAGACGGTAATTAATTAATGTTGTGCCAACGTTAAGCGTTCGTTCCATTTAACATTACACACATGCATTATTTATATTTGCGCCACTTGTGTTTAGTAAATGAAACAGCGGATTCGTCACATTTTAAATCACGACTTGAACTCTACATACAATAATACGTTTATTCATCGCGTTTTCTCAATGAAAACGGTTTTCCGTGCTTATAACCGGAAGTTATTCGTGTAATTGCAAATTTATTATGCAGTAATAATAAATTTAATTCCTTTCACATTACCAGGTTCGCTTCTTAAGCATTTCCGGCATTAAATTAACGGTGTTTTATTCAAGCTTTTTAAGTAATTAATTTTATAAAAACAGATTGATAATAAGTTAGGAAAGAAAAGTGCCCCAATTAGTAGTTAAATAACAAATGCGCGTGGCATTATTCTAAACATGGCTTTATGGTTTACCGATTAGATTCGATGACGATTTACTGAATAAAGCTTTTCAATATCATTAATCGGTCCATCAATTAAGCGCTGTTTTAATTTAAATTGCCCGCTAGAAGTATGATTACAAATAATAGTATTCGATTAGGGAAAAAACTCATTTAAAATTACAATTATTGACAATTATTTCTCGATTGCACACATTTCAAACCTTGTTTTATCGTCGTACTAATTAGGACTCTATTTGGATTTAAATTACGATTGTAAATTATTCATGTGACTACATACTGATTATGCAGGAGCAATAAATTTAATTTCAGGAACATTACGGGTGACATCCAGTAATTCCATAATTTTTTCGACAATTTAATAATAATGAAACAGTAAGGTTAAATATTATCAATTGCAAACATTTTTAATTTTAAACTCGATCTATTTCGTCGTTAAAAAAATATTCAATAAATTTAATACGTTCGTATTGTAAGTTTCAGGAAGTATTAAATTATATGATGGTCGCTTCGAACCGTATCAAGTACCGTGCCTCATCAAAGTTCACTGCATGAATTCGGATACGATTCTGAACCTGACTGACCCCTGGTTATTTTTAGCTTTTTTAAATTACCATTCGCCTTGATCAAAACTTGATCACTACCCCATAAAAGGTGCAGACTCATATTAACTTTTTTTCTAATTTTTTTTTCATTACTATACAACCAAATTAAGCGATTTACTAAAATTCAATGTATTCAAAAATTTAGTGTTAAGGGGCCTACACACACTACGGTATATCTGTCAGGTTTATCTCTCCGGTCTGTCGAATACGATCTACCGGATACAGAAGCGCATCCACACGATTACGGTTTTTTTGTCAGTTCTGTGTAAAAGCGATGGCGTCAACACACGATGCTTTAGCGGTAGTAGCATTACTATTATTTATGAAAAAGCGCCCTACACGCAAAATAAAACGTAAACAGTGGTGTAAAGATTGGTTAAAAGAAAGAGAGCGATATTCGAATGTAAATTTGATGCAGCGATTAAGATTTGCGCCGAAAGATTGGCACAATTACATGCGAATGGACGATAAAATACGCACAGTTCCACTGTCTTTTTTAGGGTCCATTCTATCACTTTCGAAAATGTGAAATCTGAGTGATAATGGAGTTTTTAAACTACCCTAGCAATTTAAACAGTTAACCCCCATTCGATTTTTTTCAAAGGCCATTGAATACCACTTTCAGAAATATTGGCGATTATTTTATTCTACTAACATTGTGCTATTTCAAAAATGAACACGGTATCATACGGATAATTCTGATATAACTTCGTGTTGGTCGAAATAGTTCAATTACTTACTATTTAGCCAAGAACTTATTTACATAAGGTACCTACTTTAATTTTTCTTATTATTAGTTCTTCATTCGTAAAATAATCTAATCAAATACCATTCAAATTTTGATACTTTTTTTTATTAATTACATTACATTCAATTGTACAAATTTAACAATAAAAGCACTTCAGCTGCGTGTCGTATTTTTAATATATACAACTAATTATTATAATTTAACCAATAAATTCAATTCAGTGAAGGTACGGCAGCGTATTGTTTATGTAGATTATTTAACTTTACAAATTTGCGTTGTTGAGACCTATTGAGGATTTTGGTTTGTGTTGTAAAAATGTCGCTTTTGAAAAAACGAAATTTCGGTGACAATTGATAAACGAGCAATTTAGGGTTTACAGGAGAAAGTGATTTCGGTCCCTCATAAAATGTTAATAGGAAAGAATTAAAGATAATTCACCATGTCGTGTTTTTTAAGGGTTAATTTATTGCAGGGTGACTTTCGAAAAAACTAAATCTCGATGACACAACGTCAATTGTCAATGATAAACACATTTTTTAGGAGAAACTCGAGAAAACGACTTTCAATTTCTGTGAAGGGTTCATTTATTGTGACTTGAAAAAACAAAATCTCAATGATAATAGTGTTGTTAAAATACACAAACAATTTAAACAGAAAGTGGCTTTGACCCTCCATAAAATGTTGAAGAAAAGAATGTTTTTCAGTTTTGGACACGTGCAACCAATTTATTAAAGAAACGAGACGCGCGGGCGAGAGACCTTGTCTGTGGCAAATTAAAAAAAACTGAGACGACCGGATTGCTTTCCTATACACGGTCCGATATGCCTGTACGGTTTTATTTATCGAATGAAAATATCTATTTGCTCAGGCGACCTGTGCAGGCGGCCGGATCGTCACCGCTTAATCGTACACACGTTCTGGTATACCTGCACAGGCGCACCGGAGCGATAAACCGTACAGGTATACCGTAGCATGTGTAGCCCGCTTTAAAAAAATAATATTTGTGGCGACCAATTCTCATTAATTCATTTTCAAGAAAAAGTGAAAAATCTTTTATGGACGATATAAAAATGATCCGGAAAACACTTACATTGGCGGCAATAAATTTTACTTTATAATCGAATCAATTAAAAAATGTGAACGCGTGGCAAATATTAATTCTAATAACATCGTTACAAGAATAATATTTGCAATATTTGAATATGATCACGTACTTTGTTTATCTTTTAAAAACGACGAGTGGTGGTGTATTAATCAGAGTACGGGAAGACCCAGCGCGTGTCTTCTGAATATTGATTTTATGACTCTCTGAAATTCAAATTTGATTAGAAAACGAGAGGGGTCAGTTAACGTGGCACTTTACATTAAAACAGGTCAAGCGGAAGGTAACGATCTGCGGCATTAATTTTTCTATCTGCACAATTGCTTTCAGTTTCCATCCGAGATTTGATCATCAGAAGACATGCACACGTCTCTAATTTACTCAAAACGTTCGATTCGGAGTTAATTTCAAAAAAATTCGTATCTGGAATTTTTAATTAAGACTTTCTTTAATTTATTTTTGTCGGTTTGATGAATCGGAAATTCGGAATCGCTCAACCATATGCGATAACAAGGAAAAATGTGCTTTTCAAAAATTAATTTGCAGCAATTTCAATCATTGATAACTCTGACCTAATTTTGTTTTATTGTCACGGTTGAGTGTTTTAAATTGAACTTGGGCCCTACAATTTGTTAGACAATGCTGCTCAAACGGGGATGTTTCTTTTTATCAAATAAAATGAACTCAGTGTTTAATAACGAAGGGTGCATAAAATTTCATGGACGTGGTTGGCGGAATTGAAAATATTAAGAAAATTATCTCCCAAGATTAATTACGGCGTTTGTCAAGCCCGAGGTGGTCCAGCGTTTCGAGAAATATTGGTGTTGAAATATGTTGCTTCGATTAGGGCGCAAAAAATTGCTAGATTTACCGATAAAGTTCCAAAGTTGGCAACTTGAACTGTTTGTTAATGGGGTTTAATTGACCTATTCAGACGGCGACCCGATAAACGGTTCGCTACTTTCTCGGAACTTATCATTTAGGTGACTAAAGTGACGCGGGAAAAAACGAATTTCCACCCCTTAAATCTCTCCTCAGATCAGCGCAATAAAACTTTTACAATATAAAAACTTCCTCCGCGGACAAGCTTACATACCGTTTTGGCTGACCTAATAAATGCATCTCCCTCCCGGACTTCTCTGTCGTTAGGTATTTTTTCGTCTTAATGACGCCTATTGTTTTTTCTTCATCAGATTTTGAGGAATCTCCACGTTTAATCGCATTTTCTTGTGTCGTCTCTAATTCCCTCTTCCTTTTCGTTAGTGGCCTCATTCATTACCTAAATACGGACGATTTTTCTCGTTGAAATTTATCGAAAGGAAAATTAAAATGGAAAAAACTATTGCCTAATGTAGTTCCATATTGGGAACTCGGCGAGAATGAGAATCGTAATGGGTTATACAAAACAACAAAGATTAGAAAATTTAAATGGCCATCGAGTTATAACAATGGTTTAACATAAACAACGGCAAATGATGGTGGTATAAATTACAGGAATGAATAGATTAGCAGCACCCAGGCACGGGGTTCGGAATGTGAACATATTTCATTTGTTTGGTAGGCGCAATTACTCGCGAGTGTATTGTTACTTTGACGTAGAAAGCCGATTTAAAAAGCATCCGAATGACAGGGAACGGATAAGCGGTCTAGGGGGCATGTTAGCTTCTTGAAAAGGTCGGTGCGAGTAAAGCCGAGGTCGGGTGACAGGCAGTTCACAGTCGGAGTTCACCAGGAGGTGCACAGATCCGATACCCTTTTATGCACAATTAACGATTGCACTTTATGAACTTTGAAAAGGAAACAACATTTCTGCATCGCAAGTCTCGCATTTAAATCGTGATCTTTATAAAGGTACAATGCTAATCCTAATGGGATAGCGGTTGTTACATTAAGTTCAGTTACTTTGGATTAAGTCAGGTTTAAAATTTTAGGGTTAGATTTGTTTCGACAAAATTTTAATTACCACTTTCATCCACTGGTGGTTTTCTCATCGTTTGAATACATTTCGAAAATCGCTGCTAACCTTCCGCTATTTACTGAATTTATTAATTTCTCTAGTTAATCTGTATGCTTAATGAATTTGTTATGATTAGTGACTAAAAACTAAGTTCAATAATTGGCGGACCCATGGTCCGGTGCGCTCATTCGTGCCTCGAAAGGTAAAAGACAACAATTACTTGCCAAAAGCATGTACAGGTAGCCCTCGGTTTACGCCGCAGTTCCGTTCTTACAAAAACCGGCGCAAATCGAATCGGCGTAAAGTGAACCCATATTTACAGTGATGTATAGGGTTAAGTTCTACATAAGTGGAGAAGAAACAAATAATTTTGTTTATTAATACAATAAAATGCAAAATACATATACAGTCGAAATTCCATATAACGAAGCATTACAGTGACCTTAAAGAAATTTGTTATAGAGAAACTTCGTTATATAGAAATTCATCTTGGGAAAAAATTTTCAGTTTAAACCTTTCAGGTTCACAAGAATTTTTGAAGTAATACTATTTTAGTCATTAAAATGACAGGGTATCTATTTAACATAAAACAACGTACTTTCAAAATTTACGTTGGGACACATTAAGTAGCAAGGTCGCAAAAGGATTAATATGCAGTTACGTAGATATTTAATTAATTGAATAAATAAGACCACCCCAATATTATGAAACAATTTTTAAAAGACAAGGAAAAGTATGATAATAAAACAAAAAAATTTTGATGCAGTAAAACTTTGTCGATTTCATTTAATATTGTAAAATTTTTGCACTCTTAAATTAGTGCCACTTACTTCGTCGGCTAATTCCTCATAAAATGTTGAACCCTGGATACATCTAGGAATATTACTACAACCGAGTTTTTTCCGAAGTTACAGTGAAATAACAACAAAAAAAACAGTTTTAAATCTCGAAAATTTGTAAAGTTGGGGAAAAAATTTGTTATAGGGAAATTTTTACTACGTTATAAGGGGCATAAAATGCATTAAAAACGTCTCCAGGGTTCACCAAAAAAATTCGCTATATAGAGAAATTCGTTAAATAGAAGTTCGTTATAGGGAAGTTTGACTGTATTATAAACTTAATTTTTAAAATGTGTTTTATGATAAAGTAAAGTGAAATGTTTTTATTAAAAAATATTTTAAAAAAAAATGAAATTTCAAAGTTTCGGATCTCTTGCATTTTTTGGAAAAAAAATCCCCACCGTCGCGGCTCAGTAATAATTTCAACACTGAAACGAAAATCAGTCTAGCATAGGGAGAATCGGTGAATTACCCAATTATGTACACGGCGAAACGGTGAATTGCACAACGGCGTTATTGTGAATCGGCGTAAATTGAGCCGGCGTAAACCGAGGGCCACCTGTAGGTAGTTACATATCACTACAACTGAGAAAATTATTACTATTTTAATTGAAACTAAATCGTCACTGAAAAATGTTAAAAAAGATTTAGACAATTGAGAATACAGTCGAACTCCTCTATAGTGACCTGCTCTATAATGATTTTTTCTCTATAGTGATGTTTTTGTCAAGAACGTGCATTTTATACATGAATTCTATATAGTGAAGTTTCTTTATAGTGATGTTTTTCCATGGCTTTTCGAACATCACTATAGAGGAGTTCGACTGTATTTAAAACAAATTATATGTTATATGTAAAAATATGTTACATAAACGATTTGAATTGAGTTTTTACCTGCAATCAGAGGACACATTAATATTTTTGAAACAAGTTGAAATAAAAACTTAAAAGAAGGTTGTTGGGGAATTGTTATTTGTTTGTGACAAAGAATGACTGGTAGTGAATGGTCAGTCGCATTCGCTAATTAAGTTAACATGTTAAAATCTCGGGGCGCTAAAAATGGGTTTGTCTGCTGTGTGTATTTGTTCACCTATGAATACCAAAACCATTCAGCCAACAACCAGACTTGTCATTTGCAAAGTGGAAACTACAGCACAAAAGGGAAGCATTTCAATTACTGGGCCATTGTTAAATAAAAGTTTTGCTCGATCGAACTGGAAAATTCTTTGGCGGCAAGTTTTTTAAGCGAAAAAAATTTGCATTTGCTTTTTCAGGCTAATTCTCGAGCTCAGATATCATCGCTTTCCTGCTGGGAACGTGCGAAATTTCAAAATCGATTATCGGTCGCGTAATCAAGTTTGGCTAGTCCGTGTAATTAAAGGTCATTTTCATTTTAAATTAAATTGGCGAGCAGTCGTAATTATTTCAGTAAATGTAAATTCGATAAAAGTCGCGATAGCAACTGCATTCATTAATTCTTAATAATTTAATTGCTTTTCTTATCGCAGTAAGCCCTTTGATGTCGGTGCAGTATACTCTAACGAAACTGCGCAAATGAATACCGAATGGAAAAATATTTATTTTTGAGAAAGTCAGGAATTTAATTATCGGTGAAATGGAAAGAAAAATGTGAGATTCAAAGGAAGTAATAAATCCTTTATAATTTCCCGTAAGTGAGTTTAAAAGCAACCAGGACAAATGTTACGCCAACCTTTCACTTGATTTTTCAAGAATTCTGTACAAATTATTTCGATGAAAAATAATTCATTCCAATTGAAAAAGCCCCACAGCAAAATTCTCGTTTCCTTTGACGCTTTTTTTAAAGTTACTTTGCCATTTTTCTATGAAATATTAATATGTATTACCAAGTTTTGTTGCACAAGGCAGTGTATTGTTTTGACATTTTTAGAAAAATTGGTTATTTTGAGAAGAGGTCGACTCATTAGTGAATACTTTTCAAACGCTAAGATACTTGTCAGCGTTAAGTGACTTATATTAAGGTGACCAACTATTTATTATACAAAAGGAGTACAAATGAATTTTCGTTGGATATGGTGATTGGGTTTGAATAAAAACACTGAGTCTTCTTCATGCAACTATATGTTTTTTAAATAATTTCAGAATTCATTAGTTCAAAAAATTATATGTATAAACACGTTAAAACAAACACACTGCAAGTTGCATGGTTTTACCTAGGAAAACCGACTCTTAAGATTCAAGCCTTGTAAAAATTTGAAAACAAAAATTTTTACCTGAGCACACTTTATGAAAATGTGGATTCTAACATGTCAAAAAGAAAAAAGAAAAAAATTGACCTGAGGGCACTTTATGAAAATGTACACTGCAATTTGCATGTTTTTTTTTTGGCCAGAGAGTTGTATAGAAATGAAAACTTATGTATTTGTTTTGCGAGGAACACGATGGCGCAATTAAAAATCGATTTGCTTTAAGATTGACAAAGATAGAAAATTATAAATCGAGAAAATGGCCGTAACTCCGTTAATACTGGAGCAACTCAATTAATTCTTGTTCCATCGTTTCCGGCAGGAAAAGTTATCCTAGTAAGAAAAAAAAAAAAAAAAAGAAGAAAAAAGCCAAACCAAGAAAAAAACTTTTTTTTCTTTCTTGCTTAGAGCGTCATATAAACATGAAAACCTATGTATTTTTTTGCGAGGAACACGATGGTGCAATTAAAAATCGATTTGCTCTAAGATTGACAGAGATAGAAATCTTAAACCTATACTAACATAACCTAACCTATCTTAACCTGACCAAACTGGGTTTATCTTTTCGTGTTTCTCTGTCGGGGATATTTTTAGAGTTTTTACACTGTTGAGGTTATGTTGTGATTGTTTAGCTGTTCTAAATAAACAATTGCACTGTTAAAAAAGAAAAAAAAAACATTGACCTGAGCATACTTTATGAAAATGTGGATTTTAACATAAGTCAAAAAAAAAAAAAGAAGACCTGAGCACACTTTTTGCATGGTTTTACCTAGGAAAACCGACTCTTAAGATGCAATCCTTGTTGTAAAAATTTAAAAACAAAAATTTTTACCTGAGCACACTTTATGAAAATGTGGATTCTAACATGACAAAAAAAAAAAATTGACCTGAGCATACTTTATGAATATGTGCACTGCAATTTGCATGGTTTTACCTAGGAAAACCGACTTTTAAGATTCAAGCCTTGTTGTAATCATTTGAAAACGAGAAAATGGGAAATTTCACCACCCAAGAATAGAAGTGATTATTTTTCTTTGAAAGAGATATTTTATGTTTATTAGTATCAATGTGCTTTGTTATTGCACTTCGTCCACCAATCGCAATAGAAAATTCTCCTTTGCAGATTGTACATTTAACCATAGAATCATCATATCCTTTGTTTTCTATAATAAATGGAAACTCTTTTTTTTAAAGTTAAATGCCAAGTTTTTACATTTTTAGAAGTACAAAGGAGTACAAAAGAATGCAAAGGAGTACTTTTGGAGTACTCGTTTTAAAAGGAGTACTGTTCACAAAAAAGGAGTACAAAAGTCCCTAAAGGAGTACGTTTGGTCACCTTACTTATATAGTAGAAACTTGTACAAAATTAATTATTACACGATTAATAATGCACGACGGACAAATGCGTTTAAATTATCGCAGTTAATAATAAAAATGGTCGTTTACCTGAGTATTTAGTTAAAAGAAATCAACGTTGTGGGCGCATAATTTGAAATTTAGTCAAAATTGCGATCCAATTAGGTCAAAACACTTCAGCGACCAATTGGCCGGCAAGAGCATTGAAAATCTGTGGTTTCACGGCGCCACAATCGCACTGCTGATTAAAAAAAATTCCGAGATGATTTGAAGTTAATAAAATAATAAAGAATTTTTAAAATCATAATCGCAATGTAATGAAAGACAGGACTTACAGTAGAACCCCTGTAATCCGTCACCTTTGGGACTGGGGGTATGGTCGGAACGCAAAAAAGGTCGGATTATCAGAAAAAAGTAAAAACATATACTGTAACAAATACAGAAAAACGCTTTCGTAAAACCAACGAACAGTAAGCACTAAAAACTGCACAGTTCAGTACAAAAAACACGCTACGACGGAAACGATACAAGAGATGACGGAGTACATTAAGCAATGGCGCGCGACAGGCGGTGAGTCACCGACGAGTCGGGACAAGTTTCTCGACTCCGACCACAGTCGGATTAACCGGACCGACGGACTAGCCGAGAGCGGACTAGAGAGGTTCTACTGTATTTACGGAATCGGTTCCGTTTTGTATAGCTTACAATGACAGTAAAAAGTGGCGACTTACTTGAAGTGATAAGTGTTGTTCCCGTAACCGAAAAACGGAACGGTATATGTGAGCATCCAAATGTTGCCTCCCCCGCAATCGTAATACGGTTTAGACCATTTTCCGTCCTCGTACCGAACGGAAAGAATTTCATCAGGGATTCGTTCGGTGTGTGCGGTCTCATTATAAGTATACGTGTTGTATCCTGTAACAAAGATTATTAGTAAACCGGTCAGAACGTGTTTTTAATGTGTAACTGAAGGATAAAGATAGTGTAATTGTAGCTGCAGCTCCAGCAGGAGGCGTTAATTACCATGTAAACATTTGTGACTTGTTACTTTCATTGCTCCGTAAACTTGACATAACCAAACATCTTGCACGTGCCGTGGCAAGCACTTACCCGTTCTATTATTATACAACACAAAAGACACTTGCGAGAAGCCGCGCAAATGGTCCTTTTTAAAATAATCTCGAGTTAAAGAGGCGTTTCAACGTTGTCCAACCTTGTCTTTTATGATTTACTTTAAGCGTCGAAACGCAGATGTGGCGTCTTATCTCAAAGAAAACGAAACATTTAGAACCGTTCCTGATGCATATTTCAGTGCCTGAAGGATCAAATTGGAGTGTAAAAACCGCGTAGAATTTCTTTAAAAGCGCGAGCATATGTTGTTTGACCTTGTGCTTTCGGTGTTTATCTGTTGTGCGACCGCACCGGAAACTCGTTAATTACTCTTAAATGTCAAATTAATTAATTCGATTCATGGAATAAAAATGTTCGTTTGACAGATCAGGAGCGAAAACAAGATCTCCAAGACAACACGTAAGGACTTAAATTTGCCATACCGGAAATCGACTGGATGTATATGTATATTATGTATACATATACTAACGGGAATGAAACCATGATTCGATTAAACTGTACTCCAAGTTCATTGGAACATTAATGATAGAATTAAGCAAACGGTATGAAGCGACATAATTGAAACGCACGTACACTGAAAAAAACCGCATGTTACAAATTACTACAATAATGTAGCACAGATTTTGTAACAATTTTTGCTACAAATAATTGTAATACAATTTTTAAAACATTTGTAGTTAAAACTTTGTAGCAATCTTATCTACAAAGTTTATTACTTTTTCCAAACAATTATGGTAATACATTTGTTTTAATATTTGCTATAGGATTGTTGCAACTTACATTATATTTTGAGTGAGTTTTACCACAAAATAAATGAATTAACGTCATGAGAATCATTGCATATTTTTCCAAAATTTTTGGCCAATACAAATTCATAATTGTTGGCACGTGCTTGCCGAATGAATTTATTGAAAGTTATCGAACGGGTACGAACGGATTCGCGGATGTTTTTATCTCACAGTTGCATTTTTTAACGATAATCGAGTTTCGAGTTTATTAATAATTATTTGTTTTGCGGCTTGTAATTTTGTGTGAGCTTCGTCAAGACTACCGTAGAAAGGAATTAATTCCAATATTAAACACTCGAAAACTGTTTGGCCAAAAATTAGATAAATAGGGGTTCTTTTTTGGGATGACCTTACTGGGGCTATTGTTTGGAGAGAACGCTAGGTCCAGCTACGAGGATACAATCATCGGAATGCTGTCAATTGGTTTACGACCGACATTTTTTAAAGCTTTACTGACAATAGATAATTTATTTTAGAATTTCTTAAAAGTTATCTCCAACCATCAGACCTAATCCGGCTTGCAGTAAGTAAATACATGTTACGGTGTGCATTTTCTGTATTTTTAATGTAAAGTAAGTTTTAGTACCTTAAATACTTAGTGAATGTTTAATTATGAAGAAATGGGAAATATTACAAGTAGTTTAATATGCTGAGATGAAGATGTTAATTTAATGCAATATTAAATGTCGATCAACAAAATGATCAGTGTAAGTAAATTTGTTGTAATTTTAATTTTTCCCACACTTTACCTTACCGAATGATTTTTTCAAACGTTTTTTCAGTGTAATAGCTATTAAACAAATTGTTTTTTAGTTTATTTCCGTCGGAACAAAAAAATACAACAAGAAAGGAACATGCGAACCAGTTGCTTCGATAACAGAAATTATAGTAACGAGGAAGGTAAAGAAAAATTTTGATTATCTTTTATATATTTAGTGTTATATATATCTTATAACAAATTTTACTTTTTAGCGGATGTAAAGTTCTTTGTAAGAATTTAACAAAATACAAGTGTGCCTGAAGTACGTGGATTTGCGGAAAGGAAATCTGCATAAAATGGAATGACACTACGACTTTTTGTTTATAGACGAAAAGTTATTATTAAAACATTCAAACTGGTCTATATTGGTAAATGTTTATAATAATATATCCGTGGTACAATGTAAACATTTTGTTTCTTTGTTTTTAGATTGATGTAGATTTTGGCAATTATTTCTTGGGAGAAAAATAATTTATTTTTAAATGTTTTTAAAAGTATTTTTAAAATATAAACAAATGTTATAATAATATTTTTTAAATATTCAAAAAAAATATTTTAAAAATATTTCTTTGCTACTAGGGTAGGTTTATACTTATATTTGTATGTTTTATTGTTTAAAATATATAACCGACATCCTGTGATACTTAATTCTTGCGTTTCATTTTTCCTGGTTCATTTTACCAAAAAAAAATAAAAATGTAGCAAAATGTTATTCAAACATTAATTAGGCGCAGAAGCCTACTAATTCTTGCAAATTATGCTACAAAACCTGTAGTAAAAGTAACAGCAATAATAATAAAAAAGGATATGTGTAGCGCTAACTGTTCCTCTTTTTTGTAGCAAAATTTAGTCTCTAAAATAGTAATTTTTAGTACAATTTTTTTACTTTTTCCTGCAAACATTTGAAACACATTACCCTTTATTTCTATAAATTTTGCAATGACTGCGTAGTATACTTTACTATAATATTTGTCGAAAATCTCGCTATACACGTTAGTATTATATGCCACAAATGTTGTAGTGAAAATAACAATAATTATTGCAAATGTAGCTACAACCTAGTTACTACAACTGTTAAGAAAATAATGATACAATTTGTAACTAGTCGTATTTTTAATACAATTTGTGGTATAAATTTTTACATTTGTAGTTTTATTTACTGCTTTTTTTTCAGTGTAGGTAAAATGCTAAAATTTCGGTCCCGATGGTCGTTATTTGTATCTCTTGATTCGTAAACGATATCTGTCCATCACATCTGAGGGTGTTCCGCGGACCGTAACACGAGTGTTTTCCAGGACAATCTTTCATAAGTACAATACTCAGTCTCTAGCCAATTATACGATTAGTTGTTGTTTACAAAGATACCAGGCGTCTCAATTTAATTTTATACCATTAAAAATAATTAATTCAGTGAAATGCAAGAAGCCGAAACCGACGTTTTTCGCCTGTCGAGAATGTTAACAGTGGATGAATTCCGTATATTTATTTTTTTCCGCTACCCGTAATAAGTGTCTTAAAAGAACAAGGTCGTATTTTTTGTATGTTTTATAGTCGTCTTTAAAATCGGAACCACCCTGTATAGAACATTGTTGTAAAAATTGGCAAATTGACAATAATTAATTCCGACTTGTCCGCATTGTAACAAAATTGTACAAAAGCTTGATCTTCTTTTAAATAAACATTTTTAGGTTTGACTTAAAAAGCTGTTGACAGAAATTCGTTATTCCCTGACCAGCCAAAAACCACGGTTGAAAGGGTTTGAAAATTCAGCAATCTTTTATTCATTTTTACACTGAAAAAAAAAGTAGTAAATAAAACTACAATTGTACAAATTTTTACCACAAATTGTATTAAAAATACGACTAGTTACAAATTGTATCATTTTTTTCTAAACAATTGTAGTAACTTGGTTGTAGCTACATTTACAATAATTTGTGGCATATAGTACTAACGTGTATAGCGAGATTTTCGACAAATATAATAGTAAAGTGTACTACACAGTCATTGCAAAATTTACTAAAATAAAGACTAATGTGTTCCAAATCTTTACAGTAAAAAGTATAAGATTTTATACTAAAAATTACTATTTTAGAGATTAAATTTTGCGACAAAAAAGAGAAACAGTTACCATATACACATATCTTTTTCTATTATTATTGCCGTTATTTTTACTACAGGTTTTGCAGCATATTTTGCAACAATTAACAGACTTCTGCGCCTAATTAATGTAGTAAAAAGTAATATGTATATTCGTTGCAAAATACTACATTTTTTATGAATCACAATTTACTACTTTTTTTTTGGAATGGAATTAGTGGTAAAATGAACCAGGTAAAATGAAACGCAAGAATTAATTATAACAGGATTGTTTCTTATATATTTTAAACAACATCTACAGTAATAATACAAGTAAATACAAAAAGAGCTTTTACTTACAAATTATGTTCCTTGTTCATAACAATTTTTAAAATTTTTTAACACTTATTACAAATCACAAACATTTTAAAAAACACATTCTTTAAAACATTGTCAAATACACAAATTACATTTTAAAAACATATTTTTTAAAAACATATTTTTTAAAATGTAATCAATATACATCAAATTTTCATGATTGGAAAAAGTGGACATACATCATTCTGCTTCTCTGGTACAGATTTTATAAATTAATTCTGAACAAAACTATTTTTACTTGATGCTCAATTTTTAATTTCTCTAATTTTTGGCCAAACAGTTTCCGCGTGCTCAAAATTGGAATTAATTCCTTGAGATCTTCTCGATCAAGATTGAGTAAGGTCTGTTTGTCGACTTCGTTTACTGTAAAACAAATTTCATAATTAATAGTTACTGTCAAATAAAACGCGGTAAAACAATAGAGGTATGTTGCAACGATGGACTTTATGAATACTTTATTAATGAATAGTAAAAACTGTTTCGATAGTACTTAACGTCAAAGCTCACCCTCAACCGGTCTAACAAGCCCCAGCTTTCTAAGGTTGTCTTAACGAAGTCATCCATACCTAACTCACACAAAATCACAACGCAAAACTAATAATTATTAATAAACTTATCGCACTTATAGTCAGTAAGTTAAGACTTTATTAATTTCACTTTACTAACTAATTATAATTAAAAAGATTGATACAAAATTATGCGTATTAAAAAGAAGTTGTTCGTAAGCTCTCGAAAGAATGAATGACCGTTTTTAATCAGTTTGTTTATATTGCGAGGTTGTTTATCACTCCAATTGCTGGAAGGCGCTCTTCACCGGCTCCACCGACCAGCCACAACATCCTCCTTCACGCATATCGACTACACACTGTTTCGGATGTATAATATAAATAAATAAATGCAAAATCAGCAGAAATTCACAACTCTTATCTGTAAACCGCAATATAATCAATATTGATTAAAGCCCAATTTTCCGTGGCATTAACCTATTAACTCCAATGACGGTGGCGTTCTAGTGTTAAAGGCGAATTTTGTGTGACTTAATACTGTTTGGGTCAGAAGTCCAAATATACGTTATACACGGCTTGTAAAACAGACAATGAGAGCAAAATCTCAAAAAATAATTTTGTTACGATATTTTTCCCTGGTATCCTATTTCCTAGCGGGGTGCGATCAGTGTAAATTATTTTATTGTCGGCAATTTTTCGGCAACGGGCCGCGTCCGCAAATCTGTTCCTTCCCTCTCGATCACTTTCAATAAAATACATTCGGCAAGCACGTGCCAACAATTATGAATTTGTATTGGCCAGAAATTTTCGAAAAATATGCAACAATTGTAGTGACGTTAATCCATTTATTTTATAGTAAAACTCACTCAAAATATAATGTAAGTTGCAACAATCTTATAGCAAATATTAAAACAAAAGTAATACCATAATTGTTTTGAAAAAGTAATACACTTTGTAGATAAGATTGCTACAAAGTTTTCACTACAAATGCTTTAAAAATTGTATTACAATTTTAAGTAACAAATGCTCTCTTTGTAGCAAAAATTGTTACAAAATATGTGCTACATTATTGTAGTAATTTGTAACATACGATTTTTTTCAGTGTACGATTTCAAATATTTAGCCGAACCATCGGGGTCTAAATAGAGGGCTAATCTAAACTAAAATCGAAATCTGATCTGAGAAACCATTAAAATTCTGTGATGGAACGATAAAATTTCGCTTCGGTGACTAGGTATAGAAAGTTGGTAGTTCACCTCTACGCCTTCCGTTTTGCTTGTATGTTTGCTTCCTGTTCCGTATAAGTTGCTACATTTATTTTCAGTGAAGTCCGATTGAAATTTTTTTCAAAAAAACATTGCTCCCAAGTTGCACAAGGAAATTACGAATATTCAGGAAATCTGATCCGGGCAAGTTAAAGTACTGACAGCTTAATAGCGGTTAAGGTACTTAGAAACCACTCGCGGGCATTTCTACACAAAAGATTTTAACTTCCGTCGAAAGCTGCCTTCTCAACTATTCACCTGGGAAATGAAACGCTATCGTTGTCACACTCATTAATAAGCGCACTTTATTTAAATATATTCTCAAATTCGTTGTTAACTTTCAAATTCCTCCTACGACTGCAGCTCGTTGCCACAAGTATATCAGCATCGCCGAAGGACAATTTCGCCCGAGTTAAAGTGTACCAACGGATATTATCATGAATTTTAATGCGCACAATTTTTTTCGTTATTGGCGAATATGCAAAAGTTCTGTCGTAACTTGGAATGCACTCGGAAAGATTCAGGTTAATTTTCGGGTTCAGGAAACCGTAATGGGCTAGCAATATACATACGTACGCAATAAAATCTAGACGGTGGAGGAATCAGCCGACGAAGCGTAAACAGCACGTACGAATTTATATTTCCATTTCTTGGAAACTCCAACGGGAATCGACCCAATCGTATTTTTACGAATGAAAATTGCATGCATCAATTTCATTATTGAATTATCATCTGAATAGAAAAAAATAAATATTGCAATGTTAATTTTAAATTAAAATTCTATTTACTTTTAGTTAGTGATAAACCGATTACAAATGCACTCATCGGTATCATGTATATTCAACCGCGTTGAATATACCTTGATATCAAATATAAAACACATCAAACGCGCCTTGTATGGAAAGATATAAATTTTTAATTATTTGTTGTTCAACAGAAAAATAATATTTTCGGAAGAATCTTAACATTTTTTAGAATCCCAATCTTTTAATGGTTTTCCTTGGGAGATCTCGATGAAAATCTCGCTAAAAGCACATATCCTTGAGAACGTATTTTTGTAATCACATTATTCGCGACAAAAAATCTTCAAAACAAATATACACATATAAAATTCATAACATATTTTTAGGTTCTAAAATAAAATCTTAATGGAGTTACGAATTTTTGTATTTTCGTAAATGAAATGTTAGGGGCATTACGTAACTTAACAATAAACAAGTAATTTTGTTTATTTATTAACAAATTCTTAAACCATTGTATAATTTTAGCATTGCCTCTTAATATATATTTCAATTTTCTCTAAATTGACGTTACTTACCCATAAAAATCTAATAATCCTAACAAATCGTTAATCCGCACTCTTCGGATTAAAGAGTCTCTACTGTATGTTCAAAAAACTTTGCTTTAAAGGAAAGCGCAGCCAGAAGAATAATGAAATTGCGGTGGTGAAAATGTAATGTAATGGACCGATTATAAAATCGAAGCGTTTTATAATCGGGCCAATACAGTATGTTAAAGTAATTAGCATTCTACAGGGCTCATAATACTCCGAACTTGACTATAACGACCTTTAACGAATTCACCCTTTAGTTTAATGAAGAGAATTAAATGACAAGACAGTTCAGTGGTAACCAGGGGCAATTCCATCTGAAAGCCTCCTTCGCATGAACGTTATTTTGAATATAATATAAAAATCAGCTTCTTGAAAGGGGCAGTTTTTGATATGCTACTTAAAATGGTGGGCTACGACGAAGCTCCGACGTTGTTTCAGATTGTTGTGACGAATAATCGTCGTGTCATTAAAAGGAACGAAAAAGGCGAATGCGGTGGATGAAAAACCATTAAAAATGTCTTAATGAAGTTTTGTTGTAGTTTTTTGTACCGTTGGCGGTCATAAATTAATGATAAAATTTTTTTAAGATTTTAATTTACATCAGCAATAGAAGTAAGTTATTATGGTACATTTTCCAAAGGAACATTTTCTTGGCTGGTTTGGGCGCAAAAGAAAATTGTAAAATGCGGCTAAAAATAAATGTAAATAAGTGTTTCAGTATGTATAATAATGAAAACTTATGTATTTGTTTTGCGAGGAACACGATGGTGCAATTAAAAATCGATTTGCTCTAAGATTGACTGAGATAGAAAACTATAAATCGAGAAAATGGCCGTAGCTCCGTTAATACTGGAGCAACTCAATTGATTCTTGTTCCATCGTTTCCGGCAGGAAAAGTTATCCTAGTAAGGAAAAAAAAAGAAAAAAAGAAAAAAAAGGAGAGAAAAAAGCCAAACTAAAGAAAACACTTTTTTTCTTTCTTGCTTAGAGCGTCATATAAACATGAAAACTTATGTATTTTTTGCGAGGAACACGATGGTGCAATTAAAAATCGATTTGTTCTAAGATTGACAGAGATAGAAATCTTAAACGTAAACTAACATTACCTAACCTATCTTAACCTGACCAAACTGGGTTTATCTTTTCGTGTTTCTCTTTCGGGGATATTTTTAGAGTTTTTACACTGTTGAGGTTATGTTGTGATTATTTACCTGTTCTAAATAAAGAATTGCACTGTTAAAAAAGAAAAAAAAACATTGACCTGAGCACACCTTATGAAAATGTCCACTGCAATTTGCATGTTTTTTTTTTGGCCAGAGAGTTATATGTATTTAAAGAATAGACAGCTCTTAACTTGAAAAATTGACGAGGGAAACAACCTTGCTTGGAACCACGTGTAAAGTGTCGACTTGCAACCTATATCATCAAATATAATATCCGATGAAACTTTGGATAATGTAACCTCAACAAAATTTGACACAGTTATTACCGATCACTCAAATTTTTCATAAATAAATTCATCCGACCCCTTCACAAATATTTAAAAATTTATTTACGTGTGGTTGATAAAATTTTACAAATTCGGTCTAAAACCGCAATGATTCCCTCATAAATTTCACTTTTGATGGATCATTTCTCTTATTTCCTGCAAGGTAATTGAACTACTGCATAATTATCTATATTTCTTATAAGGCACATCTTCCAATAGAAACAACGTTTCGACAGTTGCACGATCGGATTCGCCGCAGATTAAAATATAATCGCCACTAAATGTCATTTCTTGTGAGTAACCTTTTTCGTTTTTGTTTTCGAATCCTGCTCCTTTTTGAAACGAATCTTTGCCAACCGTTCATATCTACTTAAGCCCCCGGACGTTCGTGATTTGACTGTTCAAATGTGGAGTTCAAATTTGCCATGCATTAAAACATTTTATTAGAACAAAAAAAAAGTTGGAAATGCTCCCGGTTGGTAAGATATTCATAAGCTGACGTTATCAAGTATTGTGGTCGAAAAAACTGCTTTTTGTTATTTAAGCGACTTAGTTGCTGAGTTGTAATTACCAAATAAAACGTTTCCAGCCGTTAAAAGTTTTACAACACGTTTTACAAGTTACAGAGAGTATCAAATCTTGCATTATCGCTTCACACTTTACCGTGGCGCTAATATTAAATTCACCATAAATGCAATAACCACGCAAGGTTGCACCTAAGTGCAAATTTGACCTATTACTTGCATTTAATGAACTAGATTCGTGTTTAACATTGTAACAAAAAAATATCGCATTTTACCGCATGCAAAAAAATTATTTCATTGAAATTGCATGGTAATTTTCAAGTAATCGATTTGAATCTGCAGCCGACACTTCCAACCCTGTCATATTAGTTATATGTTTTTTTTGCTTCTGCCAAGGATTCGACTAAAACATAATTGTTTCGGAGCCACGGCAGTCAATTTAGTTTGTTATGCTCGAAGTTGTATGTTGGATGCATTTAAAATTTGACAATTTCGCTTATAAGACACCCAGAATGTTACACGAGGAATAGTGCGAGAAAAAAAATGAATTAAGCATTCACAGAGGAATTACAAAGTAGTTAAACCGCAATTAGATAGTGTGCCCTCAGGGATAATGCGTCATAAACGAATTAACACGCGGTCGTACTTTGTTTGACCTTTTAATAGGATTACCGGCCAAAATATCGCCTTATAATCAGGAGCTAATGTCCCCTTCTCGTCGAATGATCGAAAGAAATTGAACGGAATTTAATAAGTCCTAACGGCAACTTGATGGCATGCTTTGAAAGGTTAGGCACGTGGTTCTCGAACCCCTTCCACTAACCCAAAGTAGCTTTTAAACTGGAAATTCGCAAACAGATAAGAGCAGAATGAAGGACATGAAGTTTTACAGCCAGGTGAAAGATAAAAGTTCAAGCAAATTTTCGAAAAATAATCGTCGTGTCTGACTTACACGAGAATGTGGCCAATGCATGCGAAAACAATACATTTAAATTAGAATCTGAAACCGCGAAATTGTCTAAAAAAAAAAGGAAATATTGCACAATAGATTTAAGGAGTGGGAGCCACCGCATAATTGACATTCTGCGTAGCCGAGTTGGGAATGTTTTTGAGAACAATTTTATTGCGTTATGATTAAAACCGGTGGAATTGAACGTGCGTGCACTTTTTACATTCAAGCCCGTTTTTTCTTTTTGCTATGTTAACTGATCGTTACGAGTATTTTGGGTATTCAATTGAGATACGCCAAAGGAATCAATACCTACGCGGATGTACTGTGAATATTTATGATTTGGCTGTTCGCATACAGCATCTACAAGCGAGATTGTAGTCCTCTGGATTAAGTAACGGACCATGTTCGAGCCTTCGGGTCGTCTGTAATTTTCAATGAAAGAAAAAAATAATATCGCGCGCAAATTATATTATTGTACAGGTAGCCCTCGGTTTACGCCGCAGTTCCGTTCCTACAAAAGCCGGCGCAAATCGAATCGGCGTAAAGTGAACCCATATTTACAGTGATGTATAGGGTTAAGTTCTACATAAGTGAAGAAGAAGCAAATAATTTTGTTTATTAATACAATATAATGCAAAATACATATACAGTCGAACTTCCATATAACGAAACATTACGGTGACCTAAAAATAATTTGTTATAGAGAAACTTCGTTATATAGAAATTCATCTTGGGAAAAAAATTTCAGTTTAACCCTTTCAGGTTCACAAGAATTTTTGAAGTAATACTATTTTAGTCATTAAAATGACAGGGAATCTATTTAACATAAAACAACGTACAGTAGAATC
Organism: Dascillus cervinus; assembly: GCA_949768715.1. Lineage (NCBI taxonomy): Eukaryota > Metazoa > Arthropoda > Insecta > Coleoptera > Dascillidae > Dascillus > Dascillus cervinus. The sequence continues at coordinate 6,358,178 of OX458323.1, forward strand.
CGGTTATAACGGCTTCGGTTATAGCGAACCACCGGTTATAACAAACTTTATTCCAAGTCCCGACATTTTTCCCTATGCAACAATGTAAAAATTATTCGGTTATAACGAACTCGGATATAACGAACTATCGGATATAGCGAACCTGAAAAAACTGAAATTAATAAAATTTCAATCGTCTATAACGAACTTTCCATTGTATATAACGCGTAATAACCTTTGAATCTGATGATGACTTGTCATTAAATGAGTGGTTACAAAAATAGAAACAAAGCGAACGTGAATTTCAGCAATTGAAGGTCTCTATGCAAGAAGTACCTAAGTCACTTTCATATTCTGTGATATTTGAGATTTGATGTTTCAATGTGGCCTGTAAATCATATTGTTTTGACCTTGAATAATTTTTTTTTACTAAAGTAAGTCTTCTTTAGTGAAAAAGGATTAGTCAAAATCAAAACAATATGATTTCCAGATCAAACAGAAATATAAATCTCAAATATCACAGAATATGAAAAGCGACTTAGATACTTCTTACATAGAGCCCTTGAATTAGAAAATTCAAATTTTTTCGAAAACTTAAACATGAATGACTATTAATGTAGACAATTTATTAGTTACAACAGAATATTTGGGTATTTGTGGTAGACAAAAGTGGCCAAAAAGAAGCCTAAGAGGAATGAGGATGAGCCGGAAGCACCAGCATTACAGATTTTATCTACACAGGAAGCTGTAGGAAGTATTAACAACATTCGTGATTTTTACAGTTTTACGGTGCGCCGAACTCAATTATTGAAAATCTTAGTGACGTTGAAACGTGTGTGGACAATTTATACTTCAGTCGAAAATAAAAAAAAATTCAAATGAAATTACTTGTTGCAATTTGCTTTCTTTCACTTAAGTTTCGTCCTTATATTCTTAATGGTTTTATAAATATGCATATTTATATTAGACAATGCAGGCCTCATAAAACACTCTTGCATTTATTCTTCAATAACGCTTATAACGAACTTCGGATATAACGAACCGATTTTGACGGTCCCTTGAGGTTCGTTATAACCGGATTCAACTGTACTTTCAAAATTTACGTTGGGACACATTATGTCGCAAGGTCGCAAAAGGATTAACATGCAGTTACGTAGTTATTTAATTAATTGAATAAATAAGACCACCCCAATATTATGAAACAATTTTTAAAAGTAAAGGCAAAGTATGGAAATAAAATTTAAAAAATTTGATGCAGTAAACTTTGTCGATTTCATTTAATATTGTAAAATTTTTGCACGTTTAAATTAGTGCCACTTACTTCGTCGGCTAATCCCTCATAAAATGTTGAACTCTGGATACATCTAGGAATATTACTACAACCGAGTTTTTTCCGAAGTTACAGTGAAATAACAAAAAAAAAAAACAGTTTTAAATCTCAAAAATTTGTAAAGTTGGGGAAAAAAATTTGTTATACGGAAATTTTTACTACGTTATAAGGGGTATAAAATGCATTAAAAACGTCTCCAGGGTTCACCAAAAAAATTCAAGAGAAATTCGTTAAATAGAAGTTCGTTATAGGGAAGTTTGACTGTATTATAAACTTAATTTTTAAAATGTGTTTTGTGATAGGTAAAGTAAAGTGAAATGTTTTTATTAAAAAATATTAAGAAAAACAAATGAAATTTCAAAGTTTCGGATCTCTTGCATTTTTTGGAGAAAAAAATCCTTACCGTCGCGGCTCAGTAAAAACTTCAACACTGAGAATCGGCGAATTACCCAATTATGTACACGGCGAAACGGTGAATTGCACAGCGGCGTTATTGTGAATCGGCGTAAATTGAGCCGGCGTAAACCGAGGGCTACCTGTATTATTAATTATACTTCGATGGTTATATTAAGTTTCCCTCATTCGGGCGTTTTTCCGAACAAGGGAACAAGATATAATCAGCAAATTAGGCTGATGCGTAGAATTCACGGTACAGAGCGTCGCTAAATAAGTACTCGCAGCTTAAGCTCAATCAAGGTTAACAGTAACACAAACAATAATATCCTTATCGGCGGAAATAAGGACATTTAATTTCCATTTCGATTGCTTTTCCTATCGCCCGCTCTAGTATGCAAACACAAAGTAAACAATGATCCATTTAGGCGAAACTTTCAAGAATTGGAACGAAAAAATTACAATAGTCGATAGTTGCTTGAGGAAATTAATTAATTAACACGAAATATACAGTTCACTGTGGAAGTTCATACAGCAAGGGGTGGCTGAATAGGAAACAATTGCCCGAGGCAGCAGATCACAATACTGAATTGATGCATAAGTTCGCATTGGAATTTTTCCGAGTAATGTAAATCGTCCAACTAAAGCTCGATAACAAATATCTAAAGACAAATCGAAATTAAATATAACGCACAGTGGGGTCACACAGACCCCACTGCGCATTCGACAAGTTAATAAAAACACTGCGATTAAATATAATCATTTCAGAGAAAACCGTTTCTGAGAGATGAATCAAATATTAACAGGAGCTGAATATCCAAACAGCAATACAAACAGCTTTTAATTAAGAAAACACCTTAAGCTTGTCAATAGGTGTTCTTGTAAAATTTCAGAACCATCATAATAAAACTTCATACTCTCAATTTATACTCACGGATTGGTTCGTAAATAACGGAAGGAGTTTATGTTTACTTTAGTTCTCCGTTATTAAAGCAAAGTATTAAATTTAAAAATTCGATTAAGTAAATTACTACTAACCTTCCTGTTAGCAAAAAACTTATTTTCACATAACGATGCAAGGTAAAGTAGCGTTATGAATAGAGAGAATAATGCGTTTGTGTCAACCACAGATGATGAGATTGAAAGAGGGTCAAAGAAAATGTTATCACCGCTCTTTCATCGAATCGAAAGAATCTCGAGAAAAACAACCGTCCCCTTATAAATTTAAATTTCATTGAAAACTAGGTAAAGGCTCAACTGAAACATACACTCCAGATCAATGTCTACTTCCGACCACAACTGCTGCTCCATGCTTACCCAGTATTCGTTTCACTCCACTTCGTTAACTTTAGCAAACACATTATTTGTTTCAGTCGTCGGACGGGCTGGGCTGTACCGCGTTGTCACGTCAAATCTCTCTTCCAACATTTGAATCATACAAACGATCTCTTTGAAATATCCGTCGAAAAATTAGTGCTGAAATAAAGTTTGATTCGGTTTCGCTGTATTGCGTTTTCATATGAAAAACAGCGAACCCTTTTTTGTCATCCGGTTGTGTTCACAAAACATGCCCCTTTTAAAAAAACTGCCGGTCGCTGCTTTGCTTCACGTTTTGTACGTTCAAGATCGGCATTAAAGTTGATAATTTACAGCGCATAATGAAATTGCTCCGTTTCAACGTGAAAAAGTTAACTGGGGACAAATTGTCCATTAGGATGCAGCAGACGTCTGTCCGAGTAATATAACGTAATCAATCGACCCCTTGCAAGGAAAAGAATCCAAATTAAGTTAAAGTGCGATCTTTGGTTTATTTAAGTGCCACGGAAACTTTGTCCATTAACTCAACATTACTTTTATTATTACCTATTCTTTCCAGAAAAACCTATTAATAAATTGGTCAGTTTAGTGATGTTATAATGAAAATCTGTATCGAAACGATATTCATATCCATACAGGTAACGCCGATTTAATAAGCACATTAAAGCATAGGAGTGGAAAAAGTTATGAGAATAAAATAACTGTTTTCAGAAAAATATGTTATCTTATGTAATCCGCAATTTTGAAAAACTACAAAATCGAACGAAACTTAATAAAGTGGAGCCACGAAGTGTTAATCCTTTTGAGGCTCTTGGGACTTGAATGTTCCAAAGAACAAATGATATAACGATTTAATGTATCGAGGTAAAATCCTTCTCAATTAACGATAGCATCATCAATTTTGATATCGAATTTCTAAAATATAAGAGAAAAATTGCATCCCGATTGAAAATTTAAATCAGTCACCAGCCCCGTTAAAATAACGACGTGGACAATGACAAATTGAATCCATTACAAATTTATCTTTCCACATGCGGTTATAAAACTTGAATACAATTAAATTTTAAATTAATGTCTCACGTAAATTTCGTTCGTATCGTCCTGGTCGCAAACAAGAAAAAAAATAATCAAAATTTATTTGTACGCAAAATTAACCAAAACCGCCTGTTTCGGCACGATAACACTGAAATTTGATATTTATATAAAATTAATTTTCGTAATAAAATTATTTATTCACATTTAATAATTGTGAGATACCGAAGGAGGTTTGAAATTAAATATTTCTTACCTCCTTTTGTTATTTAACACCTTCAAGGTCGGAAATAATTTACCGGGCGCAATTGCGGCGTTCAAAAATTTCAAAACTGTAGCTGTTTTCGGGAAACAAATTATGGCAGAAACCGTAGTGATCTGCTAATAGGAATTTTTTTGGCCTAATTAGAAAAAATCAACTACTTACTTATCTGACGGTAAAACGAATCGGCATCAAGACATAAACAATAACGAGAATTAATTTCGCTTTGTTGAAATTTACGAGTTGAAACATGAGTGCAAGTGAAGTTAAAACTTAACAAGCGTACGGTGTGATTTCATGCATGTGAAAATCAAAATGAAAATTTAACGCGAAAACTTTTTAGAGTTATGTACATAAGGAATTAATTAATTATCCTCGTAAATTAATTAATTTTTCGTGAAAAGACTGACAGTACACCTTCAGGTCCTACCCTTTTATTTGACACTCCACTTATCCTTCAACTTCTTTCTTCCCTCATGTAAGTTTCCGTGAAACCGAGAATTTCAAACTTGGCGGAAAACTTGTAAAAAATTCATGTTTGTTTTAAATTAGATTTGTGAGGGGATTTTTATAAAATTGTTTCGAATTATTCCGTGGTTAGCTTTACCAAATTAATATGAAATAGCTGCTCCCCACAATAATTTTCATTTACATTTCGAGAGCTTCAAGAAAAAAATTAATACATTTTCTAACTAAAAACGTTCATATTACGTGCGAGTGCCTTTGAAATTCATTTTAACTACAAAATGAAAACTGAAACTAAACATCCATTTACCTTGAACTTAAAAATTAAAGGATTTTCTGGGATAACTAAACAAGCAACAAATCAGCACTGACTTCTTATAGTGGTATTGTTTTATTGCGACTACGAGGGTTGGGCTTGGCCGCACTTTAATCGTTTTTTATTAATATTTCCTTTTTCCAAAAATTGTGAATGTTTAAAAAAGCATTGACGGGCCAAGTTTTATTAAGCTTTTAGCCACTTAAATTGATAGTTAAAACCAGTAGATGCGATGAAATGTGACTAAATGCAGGAAGCGTTTTGTATCTTTAACTTTTTTAATCTGATGCTTTTTTCATAAAATATAAAATCGCGGGCCCAGTTTAAAAACACACAAAAAAGTTTGTATAAGTCATGAGAAAATTAAATTTTACGACGAACATTTCGTGCTTATTAAATTTTCATGTCCTGTTATGATTCAAAATTCCATTTAAAAGTAGTGCAACTTTATTATTCATCGGCGTTCTAACCCAAGTAACACAGGACGTCCAATGGACGTACATGCTGGTCCATTTCTTATCCATTTACGGACGATCCACAAGCGGATCTATAATGGACGTCCAATGGACGTCCAAGCTCATCCATAAATGTACATTACAGCAATGGATATAAATGGGACGTCCACTGGATGTACATTTATGGACTTAATCTGGACGTCCAACATGGATGTCCATTGGACGTACATTCATGGACATAAACGGACAGTACATAAACGGATCATCAGTATGGACGTCCATTGGACGTACATTCATGTACTTAATTCGATCGGTCCGTTGAGTTTATGAAGAATACGTTGTTTTGATATCCTGATTAGATCTACGAGATAAGGAGTTTCTAATGAATTATTAATTAAACTTTTGAACGATTTTTAAGGAAGTTGTATGTAAAATGCGAAATACAACTTTGGATACAAATTTATAAATACAATACCGTAGAATGGGGCGAAAGTGATTTCTGGGAATTAAATTGATAACTAAATCAATTGCAAACTTTTTTTAATTTAGTGCTTATCCTACCGCCCTTGCATTTAGCACTTCGAATTTACAGATAAATTTGGTTAATTGTAATTATAATTCAGTTTAATTCTGCTTTTTAGTAGTCCAGTCAATTTATACACAAAAAAGGCCAACCTTGCAGAAGATCGGTGTACAAATTGACTGGGCTCCTACAAAAGTACTTTAACTTTTGTATAAACACACCATCTGGACAGTTACTTTTGTGAATACATATCCCGTAACGAATTTGGAATGTCGGCTGAAGCAAAGAATTACCGCCTTTGCAGTACAGGTCAATATGCTGGACATTTGGTTTTAACGGTCCCACTGACGCCGATTTCGTCACAATACCGAGATATTTTTTTTCAAAGACATCTGGTTTTACTTAACTTTGGGTGAAGCGCATCGAACTTGTTTTATTTTCACTTCTAATACAACAGTTGTATTAGAAGTGAAAATAAAACAGGTTCGATGCGCTTTACCCAAAGTTACCAGTTCGTTGCAATTTGACGTTATCATTAATCAATTTTTCATGTGAATTGTTAGTTTTGTTTGTTACAAATGTGTGTAGTTGAATTTCATTGCAACGGGTTAATTTTCGTTGCGGCAAGGCGAATCGACACGATTTTTAATGTACTGCCGTAAGTATGTATTTAAGTTATTTTTTTTACTATTTTTTACGTGTTTTAGGTTACTTAGAAATAGTTTATGATAAATTTACAAAACAAATCCCAAGTCCGCTTTATAATACTTGATAATAATGTACCTAAATCGTATTATTCAAGGACCGAGAGAAAAAGGGTAATTGCAGCTTTGATTATATTGGTAAGTTAAAATGATTTTAAAGAAGTTGTGTAATATTTTCTTTTTTTAGAAAATGTCAAGCTAAGTAAATTTATTCGAAAATGGTGGATAAGGACCGGTGTTGCTTTGAAATGATTTTTTTCAATGTTTCTAGTTGTTTAATTGGTTAATAATTAATTAAATTCTGTATGGTAATTATTTTTGAATATTCATATTTTTTAAGGTTAAGTTTCTAGTTATTTAGTTAATAGTTAAAGTTAAATAGGTAAAGTTGTTCACTGCAAATTATTTTTGAATTTACATATTTCTTTGTACGTATTTTTTAAGAATAAGTTTCATGTTATTTAATGTGTTGATGGTTAGTTTTAAATGTTAAAGTTTGTTATTGTAACAATTTTTGAATTTATAATTTTTTTTAAGGTTATTTATTTTCGAATATATGCTTTTTTCCATTTTTTATTTATTTATTTTTTAATCCCACAACGTTTATAAGTACGTCCATTAATGTCCATAATTCGGGTCAAAATGTACATACATAAGACGTCCAGTGAACGTCCAAAACGAATCCGTTTACAATCCCAAAGACGTCCAATAAGCGTTTGTCGATGGACGTCCAGGAACCGGCACGATATTGACGTACATTGAACGTTCGATAAGATCCCAAATGTAGTCCCAAAAACGTCCACAAACTGACGTCCAGATGTACGTCCAATTTAGTCTCAAATTGGACGTCCATTGGACGTACAGTGATCCGTTTGTGTACATCCAATGTACGTCCATTGGATGTACATGTGTTACGTGGGAATATCAACAAAATCTAATTAGTCTAACACAAAATCTAATACCACGATATCAAATTCTAATAGATTATACAGTGAGCGGCTAAAATAACGCAACAATTCGATAAATCTGAAACTGTCAAGTTTTGAAGAAAATTCAAATCATGTGAATTTTGAAATTTAATTTCATATTTTTTGACACATTCTTATATATAGGATGATTCTTATCAATAAGAAACCGATGATAACGTTATTACTTTGACAACAACAAAAATCAAAATGTTATGTTAAAAGTTGTTGTTTTTTATCAAGTTGTTGCGTTACTTTTGCTGCTCACTGTATTAATGGATTTACAGTGTCCCTGAAGTTTGCTGCATCCAATAAATTTGAATCGTTTCATAAGTTGAAAACTTCCCGTTTCATTGAATCAAAATCATTAGACTTATTCAACTTCCTGAATTTTAATCATCGATTTCCAGCCCTTAAAAAACGCGGTTTTCATTAAAGAGCATTTAGTTGCTAGAAGTAAAAGTCTAAAATTTTCCGAATGTTGCGATTTTGTCGTCCTTAAATAATTTACATCAACGAGAGTGAGATTTTTTTTTTAAAGCGACAAGATAAATTTAACTATTTAGCACATTAAACGCGTCATTCGTCCCTCTGGATCTACCCGCTTGGGGACACACGGTCATTTTTCCTGAATTAAAACACGAAAAAATACGCAAAAAAAACATATTCAAGGGCCACTTGTGTATTGGACTTCATTTAATTATGCGAAAAACGTCCCGGTACGCTTTCTGCGAGATTTCTTTGATAATATGTACTTGTTTTTCTTTTTACTTCGCAAATTTTCAATTTGTGAACAAATTTTTCGCGGATTGGTAAAATTTCCAAATTGAATTTCTCATTAAATAAAGGGGAAGAATAAAAATTGAAGAGAACAGTCTTGTCAGATCATAAATTTCCTGTTTTAATTCTTTCTGGTTTTTAGATATTGATAAATGAGAATGTACCCAATAAAATAGCTCAGTGAAACTGTCTGTAAACGACAGCTTGTGGAATGTACGGGCGATGAAATACTGAGGCGTACAATTTTAAAAAGCCCAAGCCGTTTGAGTTTGTCACCGCAGGTTCTGCCATATTTTAATTCCGTCGGGACAATTTTTAATTTCAAAGGGTTATCGAATCAAAACGAGTGTTTGTTATGAGCAGGTTACAATCACCCGTTAATTGTAATTAAAACTCAATTAAACATACATACTACGGTTCTCATATCGCATGTTATAATTATGCTTTATTAGAGCTCAGATTAGTTTGTTGTGCGTGGAGCTTTCTCAAACAGCTCCGCTCCGAGCTAGAGGATTTAATCCATTTTTGCATTATGATAATTTTGCAGTTTGCACTAGCGGTGGCTGTCGTCGGAAAATGTAATCACTTTTGTTAACTTAATTACAACAATTATGCGAATATACGTATTCAGGTTAAGTGTGGCTTGTACATGTTTAGTGTAACAAATATGCCCACCTGAATCATTCCAAATCGACGGGCGTTAAGATCTCTCCATTATTAATGTGCGGATGTTTTACTAATAATTGCTTGCAAGTGAAAAATTACATCGAATAAATATTTACGCCGATAAACTCATGTTTTTGGAACGAGATTGACAATCAGTTTAAATTCAATTTGATTGTTCAGTATTGACATTTAAAACCGACTTCGCTCATATACAAATAAATGTGTGAACTGATCGATGTTACTACAATAAATTTCGGACGGGGCACATCAAACACGAATGCATCATTTTGGGTCTTTAACGACACTAAACCAACTTTTGGTACAGAAACTTGTATAGGACGTCCGGCTTGAGAATAAAAATGTCGACGTCGATTTCAAGCAATAAATTCCAGTGAAAATATAAGTTGTGAAAACATTTCAAATCAGGAAAGTATGTTTTTAATTCGCTGGGACGTGCAATTTGAAAGTAAAAATTTTTGACATCTCACACATCTAACAAATTGCAGTGAAAAAATTAGTTGTGAAAGGATCTCTGAACTGGCATTTTTACAGTGCATTCTAGATGTATTCCCCAATCAGGAAAATATTGTTTTAAGGGTGGCGTTTTAAATATTTAAAATTTTAAATATTATTTATTCACAGTGTATAGTGTGGAAACAGTCCAACTTAACATTTAAAATACCCCCAGGAACTCGAATCAAGTTTCGTGAACCTAAATTTGTACTTTTTAAAAGAATTTCATCAATAGTTTTCATTTCTTATCAAAAAATCGTGAGCATGTTTGTCGTCCGGCGCAGCCGAATAAGACGCCACCCTTAATTGACCGATACGAGTAATATGAAAATAAAAATTTTGACATTCCAAATAAATTCCAGTGAACAAAATTGTTGTGAAATGATCTCTGAAAATATTCTGTTTAGTTAGCAGAAAAGAAACAACGATCCTTTACTAATTTAACGGACTTTGTAACTCCAATACTAACAAAGTTACGAATGGTGCACATTTAATATAAATCAACCTGTATTTAGCGGTTTGAGTCAAGTTGTCACAGCACATTTGCGGTCATTTGTCACGCGTGATTTTAATGGTTGTTTAGAATAACTACCTACATCAAAAAATTCCTGAGTTTCTTATGTTGCTATGAAGTAAGGTGACCAAACGTACTCTTTTAGGGAGTTTTGTACTCCTTTTTGTGAACCGTACTCCAAAAGTACTACTTTGCATTCTTTTGTACTTCTTTGTACTTCTAAAAATATAAAAACTTGGCATTTAACTGTAACCTTTAACCTTTAAAAAAAAATTTCCATTTATTAAAGAAAACAAAGGAAATGATGATTCTATGGTTAAATGTACAATCTGCAAAGGAGAATTTTCTATTGCGATTGGTGGACAAAGTGCAATAACAAAGCACATTGATACTAATAAACATAAAACATCTCTTGATGCAGCGGCTTCAACGTCTAAACTAAATACATTTTTTAAAACTGATAGTTTTGGACCAAATGCAAATTGAATAACAAGTATTTCAAAGAAAAATAATCACTTCTATTCTTGGTTAATGAAGTTTTCCATTTTCTTGTTTGCAAATGATTACAACAAGGGTTGACTCTTAAGAGTCGGTTTGCCTAGGTGAAAGCATGCAACTTGCACTGCACATTTGCATGGTTTTACCTAGGAAAACCGACTTTTAAGATTCAACCCTTGTTGTAATCATTTGAAAACAAGAAAATGGAAAAAAGTTTACCTGAGCACACTTTATGAAAATGTGGATTCTAACATAAAAAATAAAAAAGACCTGAGCACACTTTATGAAAATGTGCACCGCAATTTGCATGGTTTTACTTGGGATAACCGACTTTTACGATTCAACCCTTGTTGTAATCATTTGAAAACAAGAAAATGAAAAAAAATTATCTTAGCAACTTTATGAAAATGTAGATCCTAGCATAACTCGAAAAAAAAATGACTTGAGCACACTTTATGAAAATGTGCACTGCAATTTGCATGGTTTTACCTAGGAAAACCGACTTTTATGATTTAAGCCGTGTTGTAATCATTTGAAAACAAGAAAATGGAAAAAACTTTTACCTTCGCAAACTTTATGAAAATGTGGATCCTAACATAACTCGAAAAAAAAAATTGACCTGAGCACACTTTATGAAAATGTGCACTGCAATTTGCATGGTTTTACCTAGGCAAACCGACTGTTAAGATTCAACCCTTGTAATCATTTGAAAACAAGAAAATGGAAAAAAAATTACCTTAGCAAACTTTATGAAAATGTGGATCCTAACATAAGTCAAAAAAAAAAAAAAATGAAACAAATAATTAACTTGAGCACACTTTATGAAAATGTGCACTGCAATTTGCATGATTTTACCTAGGAAAACCGACTTTTATGATTATGATTACAACAAGGGTTAACTCTTAAGACTCGGTTTGCCTAGGTGAAAACATGCAACTTGCAGTTTGTTTGCTTTAACCTGTTTATGCATATAATTTTTTGAACTAATGAATTTTGAAATTATTTAAAAAACATATAGTTGAATGGAGAAGGCTCAGTGTTTTTATTCAAACCAAATCACCATATCCAATGAAAATTCATTTGTACTCCTTTTGTATAAAAAATAGTTGGTCACCTTATATGAAGCGACTTGGAAAACACTTTTGGCAACCGGCAGGACTAGTAAAACGGAAAGAGGGCGAAAAATCCCGATGCAAGTAACAACGTGTATAAAGAAGTGCGGTTGGATACTAAACGTGATGACGTCTGCAAGTTCAAATGTTAGTGGTAACGATAAAAAAAAAAGATTAGTTAGATTTCCCATTGTGTCCGTTGTGGTGAAGTGCAAGTAACATCAATGAGAGATTGCGTGTAGGTGCTTGAGAATTGCCTGCCCTTGCAAGTCACCGAGATAGCTGATAATGTGATTGATTTTTCAAATTTCCCTTCTTCCTTTTTACCTATAAAGAGCGTTACCGAATTCTAAACTGTAAATCGTCGGAAAAGGGCTATCAAATGGCAAGTGCAATTGTATCGAGATTCATTATTAATTAAGGTAATAAATTTAATATGCGGCGGTGAATAATCAAGGATTAGTATAAAAGTTTCCGCAATGTAAACATCCGACAATAAGATAAGATACTTCCGCCGCCGGAACCGCTCAGTAAGTGATGATTTATGAAAAATTGCGCGCTAATTATCCACTTTAATTTTGATTAAAACGAGAGGATATTTCCATCTTAAATAATAAAAGCCGATCTAAAAACTAATAAAGACTACAAAATTATTAAAATATACGCGGCTTGCTGTTTAAGAAAATCCATATAATGGAAGTTGAAGCGATATTACCGAATAAGGAGAGCATTTGCATAAAAAATTATCCATTTAGGAACGGTTTATAATGTGTGATCATCTTTATGAAAGTGTTAATGCGGAGGTTTTAGCGCAGTGCCGTGCCAAACATCGCATAGCCATCTGTGCAGGAAATGAAGTTGTAGTTTCAGGAGATACTTCCTAATTCGACGATGTTACTGTTTTCTGTCGAAGACACGAATCGGAAATAGGACGCAGATCAATGTGTCGCTTATAAAAGCAACTGCTGGCCCGAACACTTTCGGATTATTGGGCGCGGGAGCTGATTGTTATTCCCAAAGCTCAATTTATTGCTGTTTGTCTTCTCGTCGCAGTTTGTTTTAAATCAACTTATCGATTGAGCAATACTGTGATCGAATGCGATCGCAACATGATAACGATAAGTACGCAAGTGGTGATTACTCGATTTTTATTTACTCAGCGGATAAAGATCGCTTTAGCTACCGACTTGGAATATCTTTTCGACGGGAAAAGATCTAATCTTCCTTGAGTGCACATTTATTTAAAGGACGTGCGATATTTTTCGTCTTATTAGATTTTGCACTTTTAAATCTGTGTTTTTGCGATTCTTCGCGCTTTTTTTATTCCAAAAAATTACATCATTCTCCGCGAAATTGTCACAACAATCACGCGATAAAAGCATCAATTTACCTTAACATTTCTAAAAAGAAATTATTAACCACCGGACAGTATTGTATCACCGCCTTTGCTTACGTCGGTCGAGATAAAAACAGAACCGAAGGCGAAAACACTATCACGTTACGAACGATGTCATAACATGTCGTAACACTATAAAGCTTTTTCAACAATCCAACTCCCAAGATCTGCTACCATCTTTACGATTGGGAAATATCAGCCAGACGCTCGTTACAGGAAATTCCTATTTTTGTATTCCTAATTCTCCCAATTACCAGCTTAGTGATACCACTTTTTAGTCTATCTTAGTTTATTATGACGATTCTCAATGGTAATCTGACAATTTCGTCATTTGCCCCCACCAAATTACCGCATAGGTACCCCGCATACCAAATCAAATAGGGAAGACCGGGGCTAGTTGTCACAGGGGCAAGTTGTCACAGTCGCCATAACAGCCAAGATAAACACTTTGACTGTGCGTCGGGCCAGTTTAGATAACCATTATAGGTATCTTAATTACCCTACAAAGTTTGACTGTGGTAACCTATATAGCGCCTAAATTATTCTTGATTTTGTGTTTGACAGAACTGTAAGTAAATTTTATCGCTGTCTTTTAGAGTCGTCTGGGCCGTAGAAACGTGATTCAAACTAAGTATCAATTTTATTTTATGAAAGCCTCATCTTTTAGCTACAAATTAATGTAAAAATTATAATGTGAGTTTGTAAGGTTAAAATAAATAATTTGGTTTTCATCTCAAAAGTTGGCTTGGGGCTAGTTGTCACAATGTTTTTGGGGCAAGTTGTCACAGTGGTAACTTGCCCCAGTGTGTAATAAACAATATAAAAGATATTTCTGTACCATTTCAGATGGTTAGAACGTACAAAAGAAAAACAAATCGGTCTACTCCACCTACGGATATTTTAATCAGGGCTGCACGAGAAGTTAAGATCAGAAATCCGCCTCTTTCATTTGTTTGTGTCAGTTTATTTGTTTTATTTAGTTTTTAATACATTTCTGTTTTCACAATTGAATAAAATATAAATTCTACTCACTACCATTTTTTTTTTTGGCCTGTGAGAACTTACCCCATATATTGTGGCAACATGCCCCGCCTCGGGGCATGTTGTCACACTTTACATGCAGACAGAAAATATTTTGTTGCACCTACGTCACTAGATATAACAAAATCAACTGTTCATAATCTAAATCACGACACATGTGAGTATATATTTTAAAAAAAAAGATATCCCAAAATGTCAAAGTTAAACGAGAAAAAAAAAGCAAACGTAAATTTTGTGACAACTAGCCCCGGTCTTCCCTACTCTATTTTGTTAATTAGGTCCTATGCCGTTGACCATCGTTGTGGCTCATCCACCATTAGGGCAAAGGGCCCCCTGGTTAAGGATATGTAGGGCAGAATACAGTAGAATCCGCTTTTAATGAATACCGGATATAACGATACACCGCCTATAACGGGCAATACACCTAGAGAAATTTGATTTACTATGCAAACGCGGTTAAAAATGTCCGCATATTACGAGATCGGTTATAACGAGACTCCGGTTATAACGTCGGTTGTATTGAAATTTTATATCAAAAAATCCTGATATAGCGAGATCTAAATATATACCTTTGACTAATATTGATAATGGTATACTTAAAAATGTACTGATTCACATTTCACTTAGGTTACCGAAAAATTATCATGTCAACCTCCGGTAAATTAAACGTAAAAAAATATCAAGTTGGCATTTCTACCTCCCAACACGACTTCAATACTGCAGCCTATGGGCCAAGGAATTATAAACTTCCTTAAATTTCATTTTCGAAAAGTGCTTGTGTTGCATTTGATAGATGGCATTGAAATGGAAAAAGAGGATCGGGTAGCACTTCTAGACGCCATTCGATTTGTAGACCGAGCTTGGAAAAGTATTACGCAAACCACAATAAAAAATTGTTTCAAACATGCTGGATTTATAAGAGAAGTTGGCCCAGCTGAAAATTGGCAAAGTGAACTTTGTATCGCATTAAAGGCTGAAAAAGTCAACTTTCAGGAGTATGTGACGGTTGACAATTTTGTATGTATCTACTAGTGAAATTCCAACCTAGGATGACATCGTTGAGAATGCGTACCAAAAATACAATCAAACTCCAACTGAAATTGCTAAATCTGATGATGAGGAACTGGCAAAACATTTCGCCTACGGAAGCTAGAAAGTGCCTGATAAAATTGAAGAGTTTTTTTGAAGCCGAAACTACTCTAAATAGCGCGGAACATTTTTTTCATTTTTTGGCAAATTTGGAAATTTTAATTAACGAAACAGACTGTTACAGACTATTTCGGTTAATAAGTACGCCTAAATTTATATATGAACGTAGACGCATTTTACTAATTTATGTCAACAAATAATATTTTCAATAAAAAGGTTTTTACATAATAATCCGCTCTTAACGAAATCCTCTTATAACGAGCTAATTTCAAACTCCCGTGCGTCCTCGCTATAAGCGGATTCTACTGTATTTTAAAGTGGGTGGGATAGAGGTTGGGGGTCTGGTTCCTCCCGGGATATTAGAAATACACGCAAACCAGTAGCTATCGTAGGACAGGGTCGCCATACCATAGCTTACCTCTACCGGGATCGTAGAAGAGTGCTACCCGTTACCCGAAATTTTTTACATTACCCCGCCGCATAAAACAATTAAAATATTTAAAATGCATAACATTTTTGATGTGCTTTGAGAATCGGAAATGCAATTAAATTTTAAATGTGATGATTGACAAGCATCCTTTGAAAAATAAAAATCTGGAAGAACTGCTGTCAGAAGCCAAATCAATTTTCGAACTTCCTCGAAACTAATAATTACAACTTAAATTTGTGTAAACAAATCTAAAAGCGATGTAAATTTAATGCGTAATAAATAACCCGTTAAACATTAATATTGTTTTATAAAAGTGTTTTATAAAGTGGTCAAATTATTTCATAATAATTGCTGACAATAAAAAAATCGCGGAATTCTCTTAACAAAATTTCACCCGTAGCAATTACATTAACGAAATTTCACTTGTGTGCTTTTCATGATATTTGCATAATTGGTGTGATTTTTTCCTCAATTTTCAGATTCCAATTCGCACCGACATGAAAACGAACATTTTGCGTGAATTGCGAAGCGTTCCAATAAAAAGCTCGTTTTTTGTAATTAATAAAATTCCATTATGTACTCGGTTGGTCGATAACGCCGAAAATAATCTTCGTAAGATGCAGGAGATGAGCTGTTTGCGAATTATCAAGACGAATTTCACAGTTCAATGAATAAATCTGATCTGACAATTTTGACGCTGGCAGAGAAAAATGACGTTTTTTAATACGAACACGAGGTTTTACATAGGGTAAAATGATGTAACGACGCGTACAATGTATGTGTAACAGATGATAGGCCAAATGAAACTTCCAGTTTCTTATTTCATTATTCAAGAGCAGATAAATCTAAATAAGTGATTGCGGTCCGACATTAACGCGAAAAAAAGTAATTCTGAAATCAACTATCGATATGGCACGCCTTAGCGCGTTACTATTATCCAAGTTTCTCCTTTACTTCTTCTTTTCTACTCTGCGAGATTGACTGACAAACAAAGAATTTTTTTAACTGAACCGAACGCCACTTTAGAAAAAGGCACATTACTGCGAAAATATGAAAGGCATGTGGAAGTCTGTATATCCTACACAAAATAATGCAAAGCTCAGTAAAAACAAACAGATGTTTTATGTAAAAGTTTACAGTATTTATTACACCTACAAATGTAACTAACAACTTAATCAAGATGTAATTTTTTACGGGCCGCTGCTTCTTTTTTGACTGGGAATAAACGTGAAACGTGATTTTTAATCTGCCAACCTACACAGCCATTTCTATTGTCGAAAATTAATTTAACCGAAACAAATTTTTGTTTTTGCGACTTAAATTTCCTTTTTTATTTTCCGAACGCACAAACATAAGCACAAAATCATGCGCAGTTAATTAGAGCGAAAATAACAAGTCAACAAAAATTAATGACATTGAAATAAAACTAGTTTGATACAAACCAAATACGATCACAAAAAAGCTAATATCGATAAAAAATTTAAATTAGAAAAATTTCACAAATGAATCATTGCTGATCGATACCGACTGCAAATTGGCGAACCAAGAACTATATTGCGGAATTAAACGAAATTCACAAATATGGATTAGTATCGGCTTCTCATGACTTGCTGGTAATTATGTACGTCATTTGAATTTACCAAAAAAAAAATCCGGTTTCGTGTTCAATTCTTTACGGCAACTTAAAATCAGATTTTTTAACGGAATCTTCGATAAATCATTTTGGCGCAGTTGTCGATTTTACTGTATAAAAGGGTTCGCAAACAATAAAAATGAAAAAGGCTTAATTCCATAAATAACTATAGCGATCACGGCGTTCACATAAATCACAACCGAAATGTCGACAACGTCCGAGCAACACTTTTATTGTAATAAGAAAGTTAACAAATGCCCCGACATTTTTTTTAACTAACACAACAGTGATAACTCAAATCATCCACTTCTTCCGTTATACAGCTGAACGCGAATCAAATACTAAAAGGATTTTCGTGTTATTCGCAATTGCACTTTTAACATGACAGATTCGAGCTTTTTCTTAACTTGGGAAATTGGCGACTTAAAAAATTAACTATTTCAATTCGCTAACATCAATTGGATTGCTTGTTTGTTGTCCAGTTTCGTGATGAGGGTATAGTTACGTGGTCGACCACTTCGAAACAAATGTCCAACGTAAAATTTAGATGATTTAGAAAAAACCGGCCCCAAATCGATCCCACGTTTCCGAAAACCCACTTAAATCTTCTAGAAATTTAGTATAATACAGTAGAGCGTCGATTATCCGAACGTCAACTATCCGAAACGTCAATCATCCGAATGACGATTTGATTTATCCGAACGTCAATCATCCGAATCGTCGTTAACTTTGCCATTACATTACATTATAATGTGATTGAAATATTATTTGTTGTTCAATATATGTTTATATTCTATCATCAAATAAAAACTTATGTATTTGTTTTGCGAGGAACACGATGGTGCAATTAAAAATCGATTTGCTCTAAGATTGACAGAGATAGAAATCTTAAACCTAAACTAACATAACCTAACCTATCTTAACCTGACCAAACTGGGTTTATCTTTTCGTGTTTCTCTTTCGGGGATATTTTGAAAATTTTTACACTGTTGAGGTTATGTTGTGATTATTTACCTGTTCTAAATAAACAATTGCACTGTTAAAAAAGAAAAAAAAAACATTGACCTGAGCACACCTTATGAAAATGTCCACTGCAATTTGCATGTTTTTATTATTTTATATTATTTGTTGTTCAATATATGTTTATATTCTATCATTTTGAGCGTTTTAGTGTTCATAAACTATGACTGTTCGGTCATCCGAATTTTCGATTATACGAACGGTAGTCGGTCCCAATTAGTTCGGATAATCGACGCTCTACTGTATAATTAAATGCAAACTACCGGTTTTAAAAAATATTATATTTGAAAGCACTGTTTTTCATAGATATGTAATGAAGTCGGTCGTAACTTTTAACTCCTCCGAAAATTGAATAACCAAGCAACTGTTTTCTGGATTTACGACGGTCACATCTTCGCGACTATAAATAAAAAAGTGATACGGTGGACGAAGCTGGACAAACGCATTATTCGAGAATATTTTGAAAGATTTTTTTTATTTAAATTCAAACGCAAAGGTACGCAGATAAACGTCCTTTTAAATTTCAGATAAGTTGTTTGATGTTTTCGTTTATATATCCAACGTACTGTCAGAGACGATTTATAAATTGACAAAATAAAATTCGAAAACAGTAAAAAAAAACTAAAATTTCGAGTAGAAGGCCATTAATTGAATCGAGCTTTGGGAAAAACTTTTGTAACATTAATACGCGAGCTTCGAAAAGATAACTTGATTAAGCAACTGTTGATTCCGGGACTCGATTAACTTTGTGGCAAAAATTTATATTGATGGTCGCCCTTTCTTCTTGCCGTTGAATGCGACATAAGTGTCATCGTATTCTTTGCAAACGGTCCGATCTCAAATGGGACGATATGAAATATTACCGGCAACTCGGAAAAAAGATCATTTTGTCAACCCTTGAGATAAAGTAACTCGCAAAACCGATAAACTACGTGCTCCGTGATATATTTAATGATCATAACCGAAAGAATCATTGTGTGTCAAATGCAGCTTAATAGTGTGGTGACAACCGGAAATGGCCGGTAAAAAAGTTGCAAAATTCAGAAAATCGGAATTGTAGCACATTGTAACCGGTCCCTTTATTTAATATCCGGGTAAATGCTATCATAAACGTTTAATAACTGAAACAGTTTGTTGTATATAATATTCATGGCCCCGTCGCGATGACTGCCAACCGCAGCTAATTGGCGCGGATTGGCATCGACGAACCGCAAGTGTAAGCGAGAAGACCTGAAATCTATTACATTACGCAAACAAGCTAATTCAAAGAGCTGCAGGTAAGACGCGCTCCAGTTAACTGCTTTTCTGCTCGAACAGCCACATATTACCCCCAAATTAAGAATATTTCACACTTTTTATAAACCTGTTCAAATATTTAGATAGGGAAAGTTTAATTAACTTTATGTCGATTGTACTTACCGCGACTGAATTGTTTGTAATTTTTTATGACTCTCTCTGCATTTTTTCTGGCAATATAGAACCATTCGGAGGTATTACTGAGATAGTTATACTCGACGGCGAGATCTTTAACCAAGATCGGACCCTCCGGTAGTCGATAGGCGTAAGGGCAAAATAGCGCGTAGTTCTTGTACTGGTTCAGATCATAACAGTTTCCGGCAGCGAAAATATCGTCGTCGAATTCCACCATCGAAAATACGGAAGCGTGCAATAAATATTCGGACAAAATAACGTTCGGATCTGAATACTTCCACAACCTTGTCAACATGTTGGCGCGATTAACCGCGACGTCGGCCTCCACGCGAAAACGCTCCTGTGCGTAGCGGTCCACCACTCCTTCGCCCAAATTCAAATCTGTGCCGGCGGTGCAGTTTGCGCCTAATAAGTGTTGCGATTCGACGATTCGAAGGAAACGGGTCACAATGTCACCAGTTTGCATTTGTATTTCACCGGTGTACATCTTACTAGTTTTAACTGCTCGCTTGACCTCATCGTCATCCGTCTTGTTGTAAGCATGATTTCTCGCCTGTGCTATTTTTTCATCTTGATGTTTCGAGATACTGGAATTGCTGTCGACAGTAACTTTTCTAGTCGCGTTTTCCTTGAAAGGATTCGCGTAATGACCGACTCCGTCGTTTCCCAGTGAACCATTTAAATTTACTTTATCGTCATTCGGATTTAATAGTTTTAACACTTCTTGTTCTGCCTTAGTTTGGTAATCTAATTTGTTGTCTGTTGAGAAATTGTCTTTAATATATTCCGAATTTCCGGTTACATCCGAATAAAATGAATGGATTGATGTATCTAATTCTAAATTAGCTACTGAAGCTGGATCTGCACGGTGACTTGTTCGGATAAGTCTGGTCCGCGACCGACTGTGTCGAATTTGTTCGACAGAAATCATTGGCCCAATTAACGCCGAAGAAACCAATAACATAGCGACAAAATGAACTTCCATGATGGTAAAGCATGGCATCAACACGCACCGCAACTCAACGAAGAAATTTTGGCGATCATTCCGAAACCAGTAAAATAATGATGCTATTTAAAAAAAACTAAACATCTTCAAGAGTGTAATCATGAAGAAGGACCTTGTTGCGGAGCGAAAGTGGTAACGATTACGGTCGCGAAAAGTTAGCGCGGTATCAGGTAAACAAGTGACGTGACCAGACCGGAGTGCAGTCGAGACCAGACTGGGCCGGGGGCTGCTGTGGGGGCGGTTCCGGGATGCAGGGATGCATGAGCGCGCCACCTGCCTACAAGACGCTGGGGCGGCGCACGCATTCCGGTGCCGTCACTCACCAAATCGCATCCACTATTAGATCACTCGCATAGTTCTGGACGCCGAACTATTCCGGAATGCCGATTTCATATATCCCAGTTATTGGATTCTGTCGGTACCTGTTGCGCAACACTTCCGATTATGTCAGAATTAAACAAAAAAAAAAAACACAAGGTATTTGGAAAACCAACTTTATTATTATCGGCAACTACCAAATAGAAATCGATGCCGGCGTCAGTGAGGGATCAGATCGAGCATGGCATAACGCCACGTCCAAATTCGGGCCTGCTTCTCGAACGCACTTTTGTTCCTGATGTACAACGAACCAACCTCCGGCTCCATGCAAACCTAAAAGCCTTTTTATGTAAAAGTTCACATATATCAATGTTTCTTTGAAAACTTTCTATGGAATTGTTCTGTTGATCAAAAAGCAGCAAAATATTCAGCACAGGGAAATATGATCAATTTCAGGACGGGCACGAAGCCATTTTTCTCACATTTCAGAAACCACTAACTGGAAATTTCACAACACATGCGCATTTTTTTTTAAACAAAACAAATTCAATGAATTAAATCTTATTCAATAATACTATCAAAAATTAATTTAAAGAAAATCATTTCATTAAAAAACGGTGTTTTTGTTAAAGATTTTCTTTGAAAATTTTTAAAAAGCGCCATCTGTGCTTTAAAGATAACATTATTGTACGTCATGCCCAAATCAAGAGAGAACTTTTACAGTCATTTAGAATTCAAGGGCCATCCGGAAAAGGGGTCTGTATCAAAAAATGGTATTTCGAGAAAAGCCAGTTTGAAAGTTTTGTTTGCTCATATCTATTTACGAAAAATAGTTTGAACTACACAGCAAAGAAAGTTTCGAGGAACGAAATTTAAAAAAACAGTTTCTTAAAAAAAGTTAATGAAATAACTGATTTTAGTAAGAAAAAAGAAAGTATGTTAAGGGCCCTTTTTCCGCCTGATAGTTTTTTTTTTCGCGAATTAGGTGGGTTAAAAATAAGGGAAAATACAATAAACAAACATTTTAGTTGCTAAGAAATGATTTCGTGTTTAAAAACATGTTTTTGAAGAAAAATTTAAAAAATATTATATTTTAGTCATAAAAATGTAAAAAAATAAAAGTAATAATATTAGCAAAATGATTTCTCATCTTTGAGTAAATAAATAAAAAGAAGAATACACTAAAAAGTAACAAGAAGCAAAACATAAACTTCACAAAATCACAAAACCTTCCAAAACAAATGACAACGTACTACATAAGCAGCCATAACTCAGCAGTGTTGCCATTTTCACTTGAAAATTTTTGAGCATGTAGTTTAAAATATGGCGGTTCATTGAACTCCGCCAAAAAAACCTATCGATTGATAGGCCCTTTTTTGATATAGGTCCTAAATTGATAAAATTCACTTACCTCACAAAATGGATCCGTTAATAAAGATTGGATGGAAATTAGCACTTTACTGATAGTTAGGGCCAACGACCAATTATGATGTAATGAATCCAATCCAATATCACCATGTCTTGACACATTAGGATGTACGATTCTTGTTAAAAATCGCACAACTGGCGGGCACATTGGATATGTATAAGGAATTTGAATGTACAAATAAAATAATCCACCTTCATAAGGACTACCAACTGGTCCTTGAATTGTGGCCTGCCAGTGGCAACATAGAGAATCCAAAGGTTTCGCTCGAATTCCATCAAGCGGATCTAGCCTCATTGATTTTAATTCTGTTCTTAAGCGGTGCTTTCGGAAGGAATTTTCGCCTCCCAATGCACTTTCTTGAGCGGCCATCTGCCTCACACATTTTATACACCAGCAGCTTTGAATCAATGACGAGTATAACTAAAACTGAAACATTAGATTCTCAAATTGAAAATTAAATTTTCCTACCTCATACCAATCCTGCTCTTCATCTGATAGACAAAATAAGGGCCAACGTAATAAAATAAAATTCCTCCATCTTTGTGGACTGATATGCATATTCATGATTTCGCGCCACCTCATATTAACTTGTCCAACACTCCACAGGGAGATTTCATCCAAATATTTAAAAGTGTGCATTAAAACTGTAATTTGAATTAATTTTCTTTCTTCTGAAGATCAGATTGTTACCTTCAGGTGGAAGATTCTCAATACTAACGTCCACAATGTGTTGAGGTTCAGATAATCGGTGAAGTTGTTGGGCAAGACCTTCAACTTCTACTGGCACCGATG
The DNA here is from genome assembly GCA_949768715.1 of Dascillus cervinus. Lineage (NCBI taxonomy): Eukaryota > Metazoa > Arthropoda > Insecta > Coleoptera > Dascillidae > Dascillus > Dascillus cervinus. The sequence continues at coordinate 6,381,647 of OX458323.1, forward strand.
CATCATCACCTTGATCATAATTGTTTTCAATAAAACCGTTTGGTCTGTATGCATTATCTGCTGGTTCGTCGTTCCCGGAGTCACTATCATCACTATGCTGCCAAGCAAACGTAATTTAGCCAATTTAAACAACAAATAAGCATTGTAATACCTTAGGGAGTTCTGTTAGAGTAAGGCAATCTGGTGCAAAATTGGGATAGAGAAAGGCATGACAAGCGGCACAGGTTGGATCCTCGAAACAAGGGCCAAAGTATCCATTGCATATGAAACAAGTGGGATTCTAAAATTCAATCACCTATTAATAACAACGACTAGGGAAGGTTTTATACTTACATAAAAGTTAAAAAGATGCTCCTCATCGTTTAGGTCCTGGGGTTCGCTGTAAGTTTCTGTAGGTATACCTTCATTTAAGAAAAGTGTTCTGATTAAAATTTCACGATTCTTTGTATTCTTCTCATTTTTATGCCTCCCTTTGTGTGCTTCACCATCACTTCTGCTCAAAAAATTTTCTTGATTCATTATTTGAACACTTGCAGTAACGTAAAATTATCAACGCGACACGACATTAATTACAGATGGCGCGCGGTTGGCTGTCACTTTAGTGGGGTAAATACAAAATAAATTGGTTAATTATTAATTTTGTAACCGCTTTTATTGTTGCATACAAAGAATTATTGCAAGGAAGATTATTTCGCAATATTTTTTTGTAAAAAATACTGATCAATTCCAAACAATTTCTTACGTTTATTGATTGTAACTGAAAAAATTAGGGTGAAATATAAACACAACCCTTAGTTTTCACTAGAGCGCACTCGTGTACATTTTCCAATATTTTTAAGATGTTAAAATGTTCTTTAGAAACGATCGTTTAGCAGTTAGGTCACTCTTCGTCCAATAAGGTGTTATGAAACGTTTTAAAATATGAATTAAAACAGTAGAATGGTAGAAAAAATATTTATTAATTTCTCTTATACATCACATCAACAATATATCACCACACTGCAAGATAAATTTGAAAATACTGGAAATTGTTACAATTCATTTTACTAGGGAATTCCCAAGCTGGAATTTATTATTTATGATTTATTATTTAGAAGGAAATAATTAAAAATAAATTTACCTTACTCGAAGTGCGGGTGCTAACAATAATTATTTGCACAATTTTCCCATAAGCTGTCATGTTTACGAAACAGTAAATTATTTTGTTTTTGATGTTTTTCTGGAATTGCTGTCTCCGCAACAGGTGAAATAAAACAGGTCTTAATAGATTTTGAATAGAGTAGGCAAATATTAAGTTCCCTCTATAACATGGAGCGAAGGTTGCGCACTAGACAAACGAGTTTTCATGACCATGTGCTTTATTGCATTTAAGCCGAGATTTTTGCGTTGATCCAAAACACTAACAACCACTTGAAACTCGCACTTACCTGCGAATAACTGAAACAATAACTGGCATTGTTATTAGTTTAGTACGGATTACAACACGAATAAAATTGGCTACTAACATATAAAGTGCACAAAAAAAAAGAATTCTTGTGCAATTTTACCTTGAATGATATTTCACTCGGATTACGTTATTAAAGCAACTATGCCATTTTTTAATTCAATTAAGGCCTTGACCAGCGCAAAACAATTTTCCATTCTCTTTTGCAACTAATTTCGAAAACTAATTTTCGAACAAAATCTTTATAATGTCAAACACTTTCGGTTATTTCTTTTTATCTGCCCAAGGACGATGCAAAATTAAAAAGTTGCAAGAAAGTGTTGCACCGATTTCGAAAGGTTGATGGCAAAAATTTAGATTTAGAAATCACTGTGATTTATTATGAATATTATTTTTCAAACATTATTATGGCATCAGCGCATAAAATTAACTGCACTCAAAAAAAAAAAAATCTTGTAGGTAAGAAAATTCGGACTTAAATTTAAAATTGCGTGTTCTTAATTTTGGCCCAAGAATTGGTCATTGTTGAGTTTTAAGAATGTTCATTCTTGTTGTCAAATTTAAGAGTGGGTCATGCTTGAAATCCAGCGTGACCCACTCTTAAACGAGACATTCTCAATTTCAAGAACGTTGATTCTTCGTGACAAATTCAAGAAAGGGTCGCCCTAATTTTTAGAACTTTTTACATTTAAGAATAAGTCATGTTGATTTCAAGAACTTTTATTTAATTACTTAAGAATGTTCTTAATTAATGTGTTTTCTTATTTAAGAATTGAAGATGGCCTTCTTATTATATTAAGTAAGCACTTGTAAATACAATAATTTTTTTCTAATTTTTATGAATTGTAGAGTGGAATGATTGAATTGAAGGAATTTTAGAATATAAAGTTATTTCTCATACATATTTTTATTAGTAGGTGAAAATTTAACATTACATCCTGTTTAAAAATACATTTTCAATTTAAGAACCACATTATCATTTGGTAACAGATGTATGTATTATGAAATGGAAGTTCGTCGAAGTCATTGGCCTTCTCAATGAATTTTGGCCGCCACACAAATAAATTGTTTTTCTCTCAAAAAATAATTGGCTCAAAATCTACATCAATCTAAAAACAAAGAAACAAAATGCTTACATTGTACCATGGATATATTATTATAAGAATTTACCAGTTTGAATGCTTCAATAATGACCATTCCACTTTATGCAGATTTCCTTTCCGCAAATCCGCGTACTTCAGCCACGCTTGTGTTTTGTTAAATTCTTACAAAAAACTCTACATCCGCTAAAAGGTAAAATTTGTTATAAGATAGATAAATAACACTAAATGTATAAAGGAAACTCAAAATTATTTCCTTACCTTCGTCGTTACTATTAATTCTGTTATAGAAGCAACCAGCTTGCATGTCCCTTTCTTTTTATCTCTTCTTACTTTTTGTTCCGACGGAAATAAATTAAAAAACAATTTGTTTAATAGCTGTTACATTGAAAAAACTTGTAGAACTTTTACAAAATTTATTCGGTAAGCTAAAAGTGTGGGAAAAATTATAATTACAACAAATTTACTTACATACGGATTTATCACACACAGAATCAGAAAATCCTCATAATTTCAGTACCATTTTTAGAAATGGTCTTTGAAGCTGATTATTTTGTTGGCCGATATTTATTAATATTGCATTGAATTAACATCTTCATCTCAGCACTTTAAATCACTTGTAATATTTTAAGGTGACCAACTATTTTTTATACAAAAGGAGTACAAATGAATTTTCATTGGATATGGGTTTGAATAAAAACACTAAGTCTTCTCCATTCAACTATATGTTTTTTAAATAATTTCAAAATTCATTAGTTCAAAAAATTATATGTATAAACACGTTAAAACAAACACACTGCAAGTTGCATGCTTGTAATCATTTGAAAACAAAAAATTTTACCCGAACACACTTTATGAAAATGTGGATTCTAACATAAGCCAAAAAAAAAAAAAAACTGATCGTACTTTTTGAAAATGTGCACTGCAATTTGCATGGGTTTACATAGGAAAACCGACTTTTAAAATTCAACCCTTGTTGTAATCATTTGAGAACAAGAAAATGGAAAAAAAATTACCTCAGCATACTTTATGAAAATGTGGATCCTAACATAAGTAAGTCGAAAAAAAAATTGACCTGATGAAAATGTGCACTGAAATTTGCATGGTTTTACCTAGGAAAACCAACTCTTAAGATTCAACCCTTGTTGTAATCATTTGAAAACAAGAAAATGGGAAATTTCATCACCCAAGAATAGAAGTGATTATTTTTCTTTGAAAGAGATGTTTTATGTTTATTAGTATCAATGTGATTTGTTATTGCACTTCGTCCACCAATCACAATAGAAAATTCTCCTTTGCAGATTGTACATTTAACCATAGAATCATCATTTCCTTTGTTTTCTATAATAAATGGAAACTCTTTTTTTAAAGGTTAAAGTTAAATGCCAAGTTTTTATATTTTTAAAAGTACAAAGGAGTACAAAAGAATGCAAAGGAGTACTTTTGGAGTACTCGTTTTAAAAGGAGTACGGTTCACAAAAAAAGAGTACAAAACTCCCTAAAGGAGTACGTTTGGTCACCTTAAATATTTCCCATTTCTTCACAATTAAACATGCACTAATTATGTAAGTTACTAAAAATTCACTTTACAATAAAAATACAGAAAATGCACACCGTAATATGTATTTTTTTACTTCAAAACGAGTTTCGTGTAACGTTTTTCAACTAAATTTGTAAGAAATTCTACAGTCCTTTGCAGAAAACATGTCGGTGATAAAGCAATTTACAACATTCCGTACAATTGTATCCGCCCAGCTGGACCCAGCGCAAGGCTTCTAAACAATTGTATTATAGAACCATTGGACCTAACGTTCATCTCGAACAAAACCTTCAGTGAGGTCACCACAAATTGAGAATCCCCGTGCTTAATCCAAAACGGTGGTTTGCTTGATTTGATATTGTTCGTGCTAATAGCAAGCAGAATCGTGTTAAATACAAGACTTTTATCAGTTCTTAATGTAAGAAGTGGGTTTTTAAAAAATTCTTAGGTAGCATTTTTTTCAGTGTGTATCCGTCCTCATTAAAAAAAATTAAAAATTTCTCATATGGTTATTAAATGAAACAGCTGAATTTTAACATTATTCTTTATTTTAAGTAAAAATCACCAAGGATACAAAATTTCGCTATCAAAGTAAATCCGAGTCCACCCCTGCATCGACAAATTTCTTGAATAGAAGCGACACTTTTAGTGGTAGAAGTCTAAAAACATGAAATAAAAAATCACTGTCTTTAATACAACGATCCTTGATTTCCAGTGATTATTTCGAAAAACAGCAATTTAATCAATTACACTAAATTGCATGTTTTCAAACAGTTACATAATAAAATTTGTATTGCAATTATTTTTGACATTATTAAAGAAAATATGTAATCACCTTCCAATGTTATTAATGCTCATAAAGTGTGGAGGAATTGTGCTTTCCATTATTTCCCTCCTTTGTGTGGTCATGATGAATTTGGCAACTTCCGCCGGATTTAACATTGAAAAAGCTTTACCGAACCTTACCCTCGGGTTCTTGCAGAGACCTGTGTCGACCATGTAAGGATAAATAGTTGTTAATTTAATCTTGTGATTTGGATGTTCGGCTAAAAGTTCGAAAAACAGCGATTCCATCAAGCCCCTAACGGCGAATTTCGATGCACAATAAGGTATCAAATTTCTCAAACCGAAAATGCCAGCACACGAGGATAAGGCCACGATATGCCCGTGATTGTTTTCGAGCATCTTCGGCAAAAAAGCTTCAAGAGTCTAAAATTAAATTAAATAATTACCGATAATATCTATATGGCAAAAACTTACCCAGAAATGGGCTAAAACGTTGATGTTGAAAATTCGCTCGATTTCCTGGGCGGTGTGATCTTTCAACGGATGACAGGGCATTATTCCTGCATTATTTATTAATATGCTTACATCTCCGACTTCGCTTCTTACTTTTTGAGCTATTTTTAGAACGTCTTCACGATCGGCGACATTGCAACTAAAAAATTCTGTATCATAAGTCGATTGCTAAAAACAACTACAGTCGATTCCGCTTAAGGGGGACGACGGTTAAGAGGGGCAGCCGCTTATTTAGGGCAAATCCTTTTGCACAATAATTGAGATACTTAATTTATTCCATTTAGCTGTTCCGCACTGTATGTATTTTCGTTCAATAATTGATTGATTTAATTTAATTTTTATAAATTGGTCCTCTTTTCGTTTTAATTTAAAATGAAAACATTTTAAAAAACATACTTATACACATTGTTTTTTAAAATGTTTTCATTTTAAATTAAGACAAAAAGAGGACCGTTAATATAAACAGGAACAATTTCAAGGTAAATTTAGGATTTCATTAATTGAACGCTCGAAGGTGCATGTATCACTTGTTACTTAAGTATGTTAGAATTTATTTTTGTTTTTCTTGTTATTAAAGTATTACTAAAAATATAAATCCGGTTCAGAGGGGCAGCCGCTTAATGGGGACAAAATGCCATTTCCCGATGTGTCCCCATTAAGCGGAATCGACTGTACAGGGTGTCCCATCACTTGTGGCCACCCCCAAAATTGAGCTTTAATTGAAAGCTATGTATTTGAAATTTGGTGCAAGTATAACTCTGGTATAAGGCTAGAAATTTCCGGTTTTAAATGTTAATTGTCGGCGTTAGTTTTTGAGAAAAAAAATAAAAGCTGTTTTTTTATAAAAATACTATCTCCCAATTTCGTCAAATTTCACTTTTCAGGATCAGTATTATTGAGACAAAGATGTCCAAGGTAAAAAAAAATAAATCCAAAAGCTGTAATTAGCCTAAAATTCGCTTATATTCGAATCATAACAGTAAATGTAATGATTTATGGCCATACCGATCGTCAATAGGCTGTCCGCAAACTCGAGTACGATTTCAATTTATGGCATTGTAAAAATTTGTCACTGTCTCGTAGAAGCCGGGCGAACTAGACATCAGTAGCGTACCTAAATCGAACCTTTTTACATTCTTGTAGATTTCTAAAATTTTTGTAAGTTCTCCAATAAATTACGATTATGAGAACGAACATGATTTAATGTATGGATGTTGAATTTTTTTTTTTAAGTCGAAGAGGACTTATTACATTTTGAATTAATGTTTGAGTTCAAAGATGAATACGAATGATTTTGAATAACGGAAATTTAAAGGGAAAAGAAAAAACGACAGTGAATCCCACGGTCATGCATGAAGTCAATCAAGCTGCAGTTTTAAATCTCGCCGATAATAATCCCCAATTGAGCATTAGTAATAAGTCCTCTTCAACTTAAAAAAAATAATTCAGCATCCAGACTTTAAATGATGTTCGTTCTCATAATCGTAATTTATTGGAGAACTTACAAAAATTTTAGAAATCTACAAGAATGTAAAAAGGTTCGATTTAGGTACGCTACTGATGTCCAGTTCGCCCGGCTTCTACGAGACAGTGACAAATTTTTACAATGCCATAAATTGAAATCGTCTCGAGTTTGCGGATAGCCTATTGAGGATCGGTATGGCCATAAATCATTACATTTACTGTTAAGATTCGAATATAAGCGAATTTTAGGCTAATTACAGCTTTTGGATTTTTTTTTTTACCTTGGACATCTTTGTCTCAATAATACTGATCCTGAAAAGTAAAATTTGACGCAATTGGGAGATAGTATTTTTATAAAAAATCAGTTTTTATTTTTTTTCTCGAAAACTAACGCCGACAATTAACATTTAAAACCGGAAATTTCTAGCCTTATACCAGAGTCATACGTGCACCAAATTTCAAATACATAGCTTTCAATTAAAGCTCAATTTTGGGGGTGGCCACAAGTGATGGGACACCCTGTACTTCAAAAGTGCGAAACAACGATCAAAAATGAAAAACATCAGCAAATTGTATAAGTGTTTTAAAAAGATATTTGTGACACCACAGTCGGGTTGAAATTCAAGAAAAACAGCCGAAAAGATAACACCAAGTGCAGAATGCTAACATTGGTCCACATTCTGTTGCTCAAGAGTTCGGTTTGGAGGTTATTCCACATTCCTCCTATTCTTCTGATCTTGTTCCATCAGATTTTCATTTTTCTGCTTCATATTCTATAGTAATTCTTCAAAATCGAAATTAAAACTTCTTCTCCTCAAACCATCGGGTGTCCTCGGGCGTGGAATCGAAAAACTGTTAGAACATTGTTCGTATATGCTAACAAAACCTTTTTAATACATACACCCTCTATAATGGATATAATGTTTGGGGTACAAAAATTAAAAATAGTTCTTTTGGTGTGGTTGCAAAAAAAAATCAACAAGACAAGCAATCACACTCAGAAGCAAATACAATCTTATTCGCCTGTCTTAAAAGCACTTTATTATTCTTTCATAGCTGCCTATCATTTTAAGCCCTTCTTAATAACAGCCATTAAATCTTGCAAGTGATGAGCATTATTTAGAAAACAAGTAGGTATAAGATAACCCCTCCTTGAGAGATACTGTTACCGGAACGGCGAGACAAGCTGGCCGCCTGACTGAGCACGGTACGTGGTAGTTGGCGATGTTTTGAAGTTGCCTTGGTGATAAAAAAAAATAAACAGAATTGTCACCTTCGTCCTTGTAAAAGGCAGGCACGTTCATTTACCACAAAGTAACATAAAGCAGTGTTTAATTCTATAGTTCAAATTATTGTGGAACGCAAGTTGATAACAATACTTACACGTATGCATGTGCTTTGGGATATCCTAGCTTGGAAATTTCTCTGATGGTGTTTTCATTATTTTTTGCGTTAATGTCCCATCCGACCACCGTTGCACCTTGAGATGCATAGTGCAGCGCTAATTCCCGTCCAATTCCATGACCTGTTCCTGTTATCTAATTAATTTGAAAATACTTATTTTTTCAGCAGTATAGCTACGATTTTATACAGTAGACGCCGCTTATTTGTATCACGTTTTTATGCCCTTTTTATAAATATTTAACGATAAAAAATTATAAATTATAAATGAAGACTGTGTCAATTGAAATTTTATTGCTTCAACACGTTGGATTCAAATAAGCGGCATCTACTGTAGTTATAGTTAATAGGCAATGATTAAAAGTTGTTAAATTGGTTAAGTTAGCACGTTGAAAGATACAATGCTTGTACTGAATTAAGTGCAATTAACATCACTAAATCAAATAAATTTAAAAAAATTCAGTAATTTAAAAACGCCCACAACTCCTGCAAGTCACCTTTAAAAAACAGAACTAGTTCGTTGAATAAATTTTAAATTATATTTTAATACGTATGTGTGTGTGTGTGTGTAAGGGTTACATGGTCAATCCGATAATGTTAAGATTCTTACCAAAACAATTTCTCCGTTTACCGATTTTTCCGGCGGGGGCACAATCAGCCTATAAATGCTTTCGCACCAGAAATAGAAAGCTTGCACAATTATAAGTAAAATTTCGCCTACTACTTGCAATATTTCTAGAGCTTGGGCACCGATGGTTCTATCCCTGCAAAAATTTTAGTAATTACAGCGAAATTTCAACAAGCGATTAATTATGGTTTTCATAATCCTCGCGGTCGAATTGTGTGCATAGAATCGTTCGGCTCTTTATCAGTCGTTTTATTTACAAAAATGATAAAAAGAATTTCGCAAATCATGAGTGTGTAGCAAAAATCATCAAGTCATTAGATAATCTGTTCTTTGGACCTCGCGATAAAAATCGAGTGAGATTACAACTTGACAAATTTTAATTAAAAGTCGGCGACCATCAAAATTGTTTACCAAAATTAGTTAACGTCACGCGAGGTTTCATGGAGCAAAATTATCCACCGTGAAGTTTATGATTGGCAAGAACAAAATTAAAAAAATTAATTAACTGTTAATGAGTACAAATGTACTTATACGATATGTTTCAAATTACTTACGATGGTGTAACTGTCACTTTCGGTTTATTCATCTTGTTTACAATTTGTGGTTTTGATATTCAAAGACCAATAACGACTGCAACGCAGCACTGAAGCTAATTTGCCAACAGAATGAACAACTGACGTAATTCACATCACATATCACGAACTTTAAACGAATCTACCGATAACGATTTTTATAGTTGTGATAGATGTTGTCCAAGATAGATTTGCAACAACAATATTTGTTAATGTTATTAATATTTGTTGTACAAAGTTCAAAAGATTAGTCTGTCTCTAAAGGAAACTAGCAAACAAGGAGCTTGCGTGACTGATAAAATTAATTTTAGAAAATACTAGTTGATTCAGGGATCAAACAGTTCAAAACGATAACAACGATTGCTTTACTTGAACGGTTACGAATAAAAATTATTCTTGAAAGCTCTTAAAAAAATTTAAAGATTTTTTTTATATTAATTATGCTAGTTCAACAAAATTTGCTACTCATGGCAGAATTAATTAATACGTTTATTCACACTATTATCACTACGCACTAGAGTCAATGATTTAAGAGCTTATGGGTATAGGGTAGAAGTTATCGCCTCGTAAATTTAGTTGGCTCACACTATTTAAGGTCAATTGGCAGTTTACGTTTTAGTCTAGAATGCACTGATTTTTGTCCCAATTGTAATAGATCGCACCGCCGCACATGTTAATATTTATCTTAAAATTTTTGGTCAATTTAGTAATGAACTGTTGTATAGTGGAAATGCCAGTCTGTGTGTGTATGAGAATTTTAAATGTAACGCTTTTTAAACCTTGACGATTTATGGCTTAAACCAAGGTCTTGATTGTGAACAAAAAAATTCAAGTTGAAAACAAAACAATTAATTATAAAATATGTAAGGGTCGCAGTGTACTAACGTTTACAAAATTTACAAATGACGGAAAATTCTTTTTATTTATGCCAACCAGGGCCGACCTTCTTCATAAAGGGACCCTTAAAGATTTGCTGGTTCATTTATATTAAGTGCGCCAATGGTGCACATTTGATATAACTTAACCTGCATAATAACAAAGTGGAACTTATAGACCGGGAAGTGTTACCGGAACGGCCCTTCTCTACATGCAAGCGGCCGCCTAACTGAGCACGGTACATGGCAGTAGGCCATGTTTTGGTTGCCTTGGCAGAACTTAATAAATAGAAAAGTCATTCTTTTTTACAAAGAATGATCAGACGTGTTTTACATTTTATTCCGTATTTTATTTATGTTTACATGTGAGTTATTATTTAATGTTTCAATGAGTTTGTAACATTTGGCGCCCAACGTGGGGCACGAGGGAAAGGATTTTTCCTCCGGACTTTCACCAACGACCCCGATGCCGCGATGCCGCGATGCCCTTCTGGAGGGGGGTCAAATCCTAACATTAGGAACCTCCAGTGGCGCCCGCAACCGATGATCGCTACACGATACGACAACAGCTGCAACAGGCGACTCCACTTCCCGGAGCTCTGACGCCCAGCGTCGAACTACAAGGGGATCGTCAGTGACCGAACAGCGCCGCGAAGAGCTGCATTCCGCCGCCTTCCCCGCTTTCGGCATGACACGAAAGATGCCTGCGTACTAGACCCGCGTCACTCCAAGGGACTATGGATGCCTGCAGCAAAGTCTGAACCATTAGCAAGCAACCACGCAACCGACCACCGCTGTACCGACCCGGTAACAGAGTGCAACTACGCAGCACTGCAACAGGCGACTCCACTTCCCGGAGCTCTGACGCCCAGCGTCGAACTACAAGGGGATCGTCAACGACCGAACAGCGCCGCGAAGAGCTGCATTCCGCCGCCTTCCCCGCTTTCGGCTTGACACGAAAGATGCCTGCGTACTAGACCCGCGTCACTCCAAGGAACTATGGATGCCTGCAGCAAAGTCTGAACCAGTAGCAAGCAACCACGCAACCGACCACCGCTGTACCGATCCGGTAACAGAGTGCAACTACGCAGCACTGCAAGAACCATTATGTCGCCAGGACCCGCTTTGAGAAGCTACGTTCTGACGTTTTGGTCAAACTGGAATTAGTACTTGAAAGCAAACACGTGCAATATCTCGGTGGGCATTTATCCCAAATTGATAAAAGGCCTCGCAAAATTGCACGAAACACTCTTGGACTGCTGTCAGTACCTCCGCTATTAATTTGTAACCTGGATGTTTCGGATGACGCCGAACCAGTTGAAACTGAGTCATTGATACCCGATTTCGGAACTATCCAATTAGAACCTGATTATAGTGTTATGGATAATCTTATTCTTTTGACGACCCTGCTTCCCTGAGTCCTGACGCACAGCGTCGAACTACAAAGGGATCGTCAGCGACCGAACAGCGCCGCGAAGAGCCGCATTCCGCCGCCTTCCCCGCTTTCGGCATGACACGAAAGATGCCGGCGTACTAGACCCGCGTCACTCCGAGGAACAGATAGTCAACTGCAGCTAAGAGCGAACCATAAACTGTATAATATAAATAACCCAAGGCAACAGCTACTTCCAACACCGTGCTCAGCCTTTAGGGGGGGCGTGTTACCGGAACGGCCCTTCTCTACATGCAAGCGGCCGCCTAACTGAGCACGGTACATGGCAGTAGGCCATGTTTTGGTTGCCTTGGCAGAACTTAATAAATAGAAAAGTCATTCTTTTTTACAAAGAATGATCAGACGTGTTTTACATTTTATTCCGTATTTTATTTATGTTTACATGTGAGTTATTATTTAATGTTTCAATGAGTTTGTAACAGAAGCAGCGACACTTTTGATGTAATTATTCCTACAAAGCTGATTTTTTCTCCTTTTGTTGTTTTGATATGGCAAGTAAACGGAACGGCAATATACCGCACCGCCAATGTGGGGGCAAACATTAATAACAATTTTTGAAACCTGTAAATAAATAATATGTAAATGCCTTATTCCTAGAAGTATGAAACTTTTTAGAGTGGTCAATGCTACCTAAAAATGCAGTATAATGATAGTCTACCGCGTCGGAGGGGGGGGGGGGGGCATCATGGGTCTACCACCCATGTGTTCAAAAATTAACTTTTTTGACTTGTTTCTACAAGGCTGAAAATTTTTTCTTAAATACTTTAGTTCATAAGAGAACTAAAAAGGACAGTCTACCGATCATGTAAGAGTGCAAAGTCTTGAGACGCAATGGAACGCACGATCTCCCCAGCGGAAACGCTGCGCCGATCCGCTGTAAGTCGCTCTGAATTATTGCATATACCGGGATTAAATTAATATCTACAAAGCTGCGCCTATCAAGGCTTTGCAAAATTTTGGTCGCTGCCTCGCGCCAGTTAGAAAACCGCGCACAATTGAGATTACATTTATAAAATAAGCCAATCAAGTTTAATAAAATTTTAATTAATTTTAATTAATTTTGGGTCCAGGTACCTTGCAGCCGGTCCTGGTTCAAACAAAAAAAAAACATGTTTTCCTGGTAGGCAAGGTAAACTTGCTGTTTTTTCGTAAATGACCTTTTTTTAAATTCAAATTCTCTCTCTTAAAACAAATTAAAAAACTTTAAACTGTAAACAAAATTCGAATGAAATCATTAAATTCTCATTGTGGATAAAAATGTTTCACAAGCGCGGTCCGCAGGTAAGCACTTCCCGAATGCTTCGAGAAGTAGTGCATCTTCGGTCACGGCTGATTGGAAATCTTCCAGTGACACTTTCCCGTCCTTATCTTTATCTAATTTCCTCATAACAAGTTCCACCAAATCTTTCACCGCTTCATCGGGGTCCTCGTCTTGAGGATGTTTGATCAAACAATTTCTAAAAAGAACCTTTTACATACAAATCGCCTCTGATCGATGAAATTTACTTTAGCAGATTGAACATTTCGTCCTTCGTTATGTAACCGTCCGAGTTCAAATCGTAAACAGAAAAACAAAATTCTGTTTTTTCTGCAGTTGTTCCTTTTAAAAACACCGATAGACCGTTCACCCAGGCTTCGAATGTAAGAAGTCCGGCATTTGGTTTGTCCCAAGTGCAAAATATGCGGTCCATCAGAGTTTCCTCCGTTACTAAATCGAAGGTGTTGTGAAGTAATTCGCGTAATACGATCCTGTCGAGTCCCTAAACGATTTAAATAGGTGAGACTAGGTGGGACAAATTTGCGATATTTCATCGAAATAAAATTTGGAATGGATTTATAAAATGCATGTTACTTTAAGATGGCTTATGTACAGGGTGTCCCATCACTTGTGGCCACCCCCAAAATTGAGCTGTAATTTAAAGTTATTTGGTGCAGGCATGCCTCTGGTATAAGGCTAGAAATTTCCAGTTTTAAATGTTAATTGTCGGCGTTAGTTTTCGACAAAAAAAATAAAAACTAGCTAAAAACTAAAAACGACTATTTACAGTCATAAATTATAACTTTTACTCTTGAGATTCCAATATAAGGGAATTTTAGACTAATTACAGCTTTTGAATTATTTTTTTTACTTTGCCTTAATCATGGTGATTCTGAAAAGTGAAATTTGATGAAATTGGGAAATAGTATTTTTATAAAAAATCATTTTTATTTTTTTTCTCGACAACTAACGCCGACAATTAACATGTAAAACTGGAAATTTCTAGCCATATATCAGAGTCATACGTGCACCAAATTTCAAATAAATAACTTTCAAATGAAGCTTAATTTTGGGGGTGGCCACAAGTGATGAGACACCCTGTACACGGCCCTCAAGTATTGGCTGATCGAAATTATCAAATTTTATCCTCTGTTCTAAAACAGAGTATCAACATAATGTCCAAATGTTGCGGAATTTGTTTGAAACTAGCTGAACATTTATCATAAAAAATTATTGTATTTTTAATTGATAGTTTTCTGTTATTTTATAAAAGTTGCCTAAGTTTTTTAATGATTAAAAAAAATTGTGTAACGCGAGCATTGTTCTTTTTCCAAATTATTTCACAATTGTTTACTTTAAAATGTTATTTGAACAATTTAAAAAAAGAAAAAGAAAATTAATTAAAACCAAAACACAACAATAAATTTATATAAAAAATAGGCAAATTACTTACATAGACGCGTTTTTTATATAAATTTATTGTTGTGATCTCAAAGTGTTGGTTTTATTTAACTGTATTTTTCATACACAGTGGAACCCCGTTCTTACGTCCCCGCATTTCACGTTGTCCCGTTATTTAAGTCTAATTTTTGCAGTCCCGTTTCATTTTAATGTAGATAATACCCGGTTTTACGTTTATTTTTCCCGCTGTTTACGTTGAAAATATTTAAAATGCAGTTATTAAATTTATAAAAATTAATTAACTAATTTACGTTTTTTTTTGTCGGCCCTTTCAAAAACGTAAAAACGGGGTTTCACTGTATCTATATCACGGAATTCATTATATATTTTAATTTAGAAAAAGTAAATAAAAAATTTCAAAATGTGCGATTTTTTAGAAATTGATTCCGCAACTTTTGAATGCCAATAAGTTACTTCTTGGACAGTTGCGGGCTTTCCGATGATCGTTCCAGCACTGGACTTTTTATCAAATTTGGCGATTGGTTTGTTCATCAGTATTAACTTCCGATAAATTTTGTACAAAGATTCAATTTCCGTTCTGCAATGTTACACATAAACGACAATTCAAAAATTATTTTTCTGATTACCTGGAGAAATGTGTGTCACGTTTCAGACTTTCAAGAACTTTAGTCGGGCACTTGCTTAAATTTTCTTTTTCATTCATTTTTTTAGCTTTGCGTGTTTTGGGTTTGTTTTGGAGACTTTTAGGTTTCGCAGCCCGCCCGCCGGCCAAAAACAACGAAACACTTCTAAGCACTACCGCGCCACCGCGCATATTCAATATTGGAGGCGGCTCGGTTGAATTTGCCATCTAAAATTTTTTTTATAAATTTCATAATTACAATACTTTGAATGGGAACGATAAATTTGAAAAACAAATTCATTGCAATTAATGAAGAGAACATAGTTCCTTCACATACGTTCGTTATATCGACCGTTTTTTTATGAAAATAGGGTAGCTGGTACCGATTTACGGCACGCACAGGCGCTCACACGACATACGTTCCCTGTCCACATTTCAAATATGCATCACAATAAACGCAGATATACATACCTTGCACCACAAACTGTTCCACACTTCCTAAGGCAATTGTTTTGATCACTAAGCAACGGCGCTTGATAATCAATTCTCGATAAAGGGGGTAACTATTGATGTTTTAACGTTTCGACTGGCAAGACATTTGTGATATGTAAAGTTTGAATTGTTTTTATAAATTAAATCTCCCAATTTATTTATAAGGCTACTATTATTTCAGTAATATATTACATAACAATATATATATACAAATAAAGGTTGCCAGTAATAATATGGAAATGGCTAAATATTTAAAACAGTTTTTCCCTTCTAAACAGAATACGATTTAAAGTTACATCAGAACACATTTTTATTGGTAGCTAATCGAAATAAAATAAACAACAGAACTAGCTCAGCAGCATCCTAATCATGTATGGCCTTTCATACACTTGAATCATATACAACAATAAAAAAAGGTTTAATGAGTAGCTGTTTTCCAAACAGTCTGCACAAATAATTGTATTTGCTACTGTAATCACAGGTTGACAAGTAACATATCTTATAAAACTTTATACACATTCTCATTATCATAATTTATTTGTATAACTTCACTTATTTCTAATGTGATCGGCAAAGCACCGTTCCTTTATAACAAGAATAGAACAGTTCAACTACAATTATGATAAAAGATCCATGCCTAGCCAATCATAGGGAGCTTATTAATAATAATAAAACGATCAAACACATTCATTCTTGAATCCATGATGTCGCAAATAATTCACGTGGGTGTGGGGGTTGTAGAAGAGTCGAGATTAGTAAAGAAAGCGGATGTTTTACGCATCACGATGAGTTTAGGGGAATCAGGCAAATTTGCTGGCGACCCGATCGGAGATGGAGGTTCATCTGCAAGCACACGCGCTCGCAAGATCAGTATAGGACATCTTGGCAGGTGGTTACACCCAGTGCCACATATGCGTGATGTGCCGATGAATCGCAATCACAACCAGGATATAACGTTACCGGCTAAAATCTCGACTCGCCTGTAACGTCATATTTTAAGTCTCGGCGAATTGCCACACTGCTAATGCAACTTTTTTGGATACAGCGACACCGCCCACGTCAACTCGGTTATAACGAGATAAAAATTACAATATTTTAAATGTAAAAGTTGTCCAACTTCCGAAATAATAACTTAAAAAAGTTAAATTCATGCAACTAATTTAGTTTTGTACCTACTTGTTGTTGCGGGTAAATTCTGGAAATTCATCTAATTATTAGAATTTTCGGTAATTAAAAAATGTCGTTTTCATAAAATACATAAAATTTGGAACAACCGTGAAAAAAGAATAAGAAAATTTTCTGAAAATAGCTTAAAAGAAAACCATAAAGTCAATATAAGTTACCTTTCAAGAAAAAGTTGCTTATCGTTTTGTCGACCAGTTCAGTGTCGTTATAGCCGGGTTACACTGTACTTAATTGACCAATCACACACATGAATGAATTTTTTGTTTGAATTTAACAGTAAAAAAAATTGGGAAATTTCACTTTATTCACTTTGTCTGTTAAATGAGCTACAAAATGTACCAAAAGAAGCACTTTAGTGTTTATTTCTACTATGATTAACTATAAGGTAGCAGTTATTTACATCTATATGCAAAAACAAATTCAAATTTATTTATAGTACAGGTCTTCTGTTTGTTAATTAAGTTTATTTAAAGAATATGTTACCCAACTGAAAACATATAGTACAGTAGAGCATCGATTATCCAAAACGTCAATCATCCAAATGAAGATTTGATTTATCCGAACGTCAATCATCCGAATCGTCGTTAACTTTGCCATTACATTGTTGCGCGACTTAAACTTTCATGTTTTAAGATTGATATAAAAATTTGATTTATAAAGTACATAAATTATATGATTGAAATGTTATTTGTTGTTCAATATATGTTTATATTCTATCATTTTGAGTGTTTCAGTGCTTCCCCCTCCGTCATAAACTATGACTGTTCGGTCATCCGAATTTTCGATTATACGAACGGTAGTCGGTCCCAATTAGTTCGGATAATCGACACTCTACTGTACTCAATGAAATTAAGAGCTAAATTTACATATTTTTTTCCATTTAAATAAATATTTATTGAAAGTACATGAGGAAATGACGACTGCAGTGACATTACACCTAAACAGATCGTATAATATATGCATTAATTAACTTAAGCTACTGAATAAAATAACTGTAATTAGACCAATTAACATGTAACATCACTGCTTGACACATAATAAAACAGATGACGAAATGGCAAAAGTGCTTTACCTTCCAATTACTCACCTACTCCTACAACAGACAGATTGCCTGTAAGTGGAGTAGGGGATGCAGAGCCGACGGCCATCATTCGACACTGTTCCTTCACAACAGGATCTAGACATGTTCACAAAGTAAATGAATTAATTCTCAATGCAAACACTTACAAAAATAAGCGTGTTCCATTGCGTCACGAGCTGTCAAACGTTCCATATGGTCATAACGTAATAGTTTATCTAGAAAATCTAATGCTTCGGGTGAAACTAGATGCTGGTTCTCACTGTGTACGAACCGTTCCCACCTTTTACGTGAATGTCTGTCAAAAAATAAAAATATACATACAAGAACAAAGTCAGAGAAAAACCAACCTTCCAAGGATATCGTTGAATCTAGGGTCTAATTCTATATGATATTTATCGAGATATTCAAATAATTCTTCCGTTCCCAGCACTTTGGCAATACGAACTAGCTGATCATAATTATCGTGGCCATGGAAGAAAGGCTCTTTCCTAAAGATCATTGAGGCCAGCATGCAGCCGAGCGACCACATGTCCAGCGAATAATCGTACATCTGGTAGTCAACCAGCAGTTCAGGTCCCTTAAAATACCTGGACGCTACCCTCACGTTATACTCTTGTCCCGGGTGATAAAATTCGGCCAAACCCCAATCAATAAGGCGCAACTTTCGATTCTCATGATCAATCATCACATTATGCGGCTTTACATCACTGCACAACAAAACAGAAGACTCTAGTTTGAATTTAATTGCTAATGAAAAATTACTAAATGAAAAAGAATAGCTACTGATTTGAAAATTATGGTGACCTTGTTAAATACGAATTTGAACAACTTACCGATGCATTATGCCCATACTGTGGCAATAATCCAGAGCCTTGAGCAGTTCATAAAGGTAATAGCGAATATCAAAATCTGTAAGTGTTTGGTAGAGCTGTTTAAAGTCGGTGTTGTTTACATGCTCAAATATTAGTGCAGGCGTTCGTGATACGGGATCTTTCACAACAGCCTGGAGGGTTATTATGTTTGTGCCGCCTCGTAAATTCTCTAATATTTTGATTTCCCGTTTAATTTTCTTCTTTTTCACAGGCTGCAATGCGTAAAATAAATAAGTTAAGCAAAGGAAGATGGCCACCAACCTTTAAAATTTTGACTACACATTTTTCATTGTTGTTAATGTTGATTGCTTCAAACACTTCACTGTATTTCCCGCGACCTAACTTCCGCACTAATTGATAATCATCTTGTTGGCCCCAGTCAACCACATAGCTTTCATAATCCCAATATTCTCGTGGCTTGTGCGAGTTAACATCCGTGTAGATTCTGGCTCGGCTAGCCACAGCCATTCTGCTGATGCGGTTGTTGGCGCCTTCTCCTGCGCTGGTCACTAATCCCCTGGCATAGGTTCGAACTCCCTCAACAACAATTACTGTAAACGAAAAATTTAATCAAAACAAGTTAGAGGAAGAATTCTAGGCTGCAAAACTACTTGTGCTCAGCATTTATAATCACTCCAGTTACCTTGTCTTAAGCACAGTTTTGCTAATCTAGAACATTTAATTAGCATTACAAGATATCTGCATCTTCAAAATTTGCATTTCACTTATTATTTTATAGCTTTGTGCTAGTCTACAGCACGCCATTCGCCTTTACAGAATTTTAGGAAGATGGATAAGCCTACACTTGCAACTTAAATACATCATACCTAGATCATGCGGGATAAAATTTATACATCAAAAAGAACCACTGATACACCACATCGGAATACAAAGTATTTAATTGCGAGCACTCTAAAATTTTCGGCCAAATTTTTATTATAAGCCGGCTTCTCAGTGAAGAGTGAAATCCAAGATGGATGTTACATCCCGCCACGGTAAACTAGCTATAGAACGAACTCCACTAGCCGACATTTCAGTATAAGCTATACCCCTCTAATGCTACATTGCGTGAACGCAGAGACGTACTGCACCTCACGTTTACATTTAACCTATACCATATTTTTGATCGTCTTTTTTTTCCCAACTATTGTATTAACTAAAGATCACAATTTCAATATGAGGATTTTTAAACGATCACCTTACCAAACAGCACAAATAATCACGAAAAAACTTTGTGCACTTTGATATGTAATCCGTTACTGTTGTATACACGTGCACTACCCAAAAGTTTCGAGCCTGCGATCATAGAGGTGCTTACGCGACTAGTGTTTGATGTACGCCAGGCAGATGGCAATTTGGAGACCGCTAGTAAACAATCAAATTGGTTATGTTTTCTTACTGCTGTATTTCGGCCTTGTTCAGGCCGGATTTTTGTAACATGTGTCAGAAAGAACTTTGAGCAAAACCAATTAAACTATTTTAATAAAAGGAATGCCACTATAAAGATGCATTTCCCCACAAACGCAACCAAATAATCCAAAAATTACTTTTCATCAAACCATTTATTTTTCTTATTTCATTAATTCGCCCAAATATCATTTTATTTCTGAAGGTTGTCTATTTTTGCCGAATCGGAAATGGTTAACCTAAAAAAAATTCAAAATTTTCAACATTTTATCTGATTTTATCCACCTACATCCTTCCAATTCTTTATTTAAATATTATTTGGAAAAATTGTTAATGGGCAATTCAGGATAACGTTATTAACAAAACAAACAATGACCTGTTTAAATATGGAGTTTCTTCTTATGACCTCAATAAAATTACATAAGTGATTCATGAACATATTTGAGAAGGCAATAGAAATTTTCGGTCCAAACAATGAAACACAAGGTCACTTCATTTAACACTGCTTGTCTTGCGATCCTCGCATTATCGAAGTCATCGCCCACTAATGTTTATTTTAAATTATGAAATTTAGGAGGGATTTCTTTTACTTTCTATATAAAAGATTATTTTCTCCTTTGAACAACATCATAAGTTTGCTAACGATCCAACCATGAAATATTTATTGGTAAGTGCTATTTAATTTAACATGATGGTTTCTGAAATTTTATTTTTAGCTATTAGTTTTCGTCACTTTGCTTGCCGTTGCAATTTGTGCCCCCAGCAGTGATTTCGATCCTACCAGTAATGACAACTACCACAATTCCCCGGCAGACAATCAAGAAATTGTATTGCTTAAGCTGAAAAAAATTAAAAAATTATTGTTTGGTTAATTTGTCAAAATAAATTTGTTGTTGCAGTGAAAACAATGGTATTTATTATCTAACAGAGTTTAAAATCATAATTTAACTTATATACTTCTTAATTTTCATTTGTAACAATTAAGGACGATTCTATCCTACATATCTGCAATGCAGTATCTGTTGGATGATTTAGTTGGTGGCAATAAAGTTCTAGACGTGCTCCTAAGTCATATATTCCAGGACTCAAAACGGCCACATTTAAAATTATCACTTCTGACTGTAAAGGCTCTAATGTTTTAATAATGCTGCCTGCTTTCAGCCATCTAAACTGCCGAGAAGAATATGGATAAAATAAATTTGGTCTAAACGATGGCGGAGGGGACAAACTGAAAAATATAATTTAATATTTTAACTAAAAATAAATTAAATTACCTGCTAGTTCCTAACGTATTTACAGTAACAACTAAAGAGGTACTTGAAGTACTGTGTAACAGTAATTTAACTGGTACAACACACAATTGATTTGTCTCAAAATCATGACACAAATAAGCAGGATGTACCAGGTTGTACATAATTTGCGTCTGTGTTCCATCCAGCGATGAATCATCATTGTTATTCGTATTTATCACCAAGGATTTATTTGGATCATACAGCACCACCGGCTTACCACCATAGCTTTCATCATCATCATCTTCAGTCCCGAACATATCAATGAACGCATAACTTTGTCCTATAACTTTCCTCTTTTTTCTAGTACTATCAGTAACCACTGCTTTCCATCTTAAAATTAGAGTCGCTTCTTTGTCCTCACTCACTTCGGCGCTTTCTGATTCTTCTGCATTCATTCCTTGTTGCCCTAACTTTTTGCCAAAATCCAAATAGACTAAATTAGAGTTTTTTCTGATTTGTTTTCCAGGGATTAAAGATGCCTCAGAATATCGACTTTGGGCACTTTCATTCCTTTGCACGATTAGTAAAATGTGGACATATTCTTGAGGTAGCAATTTCAAATCGCTTGGTGCCAAAATTTGTTTCAACAAAGTCCAATGTTTGCTAAATAACGCTGCCTCGGTTAAAATTATTTCTGTTAGCACAGAATGATGGGCCTTGTTTAGATTTACTACTTTTAACGACAATGTTAATTGCTGCGATGTTCTAGAATGGCAACTGTGTTGGGTCGATATATTTATTTTAAGGGATTCTTGAATCGATAACTGCCATATATGACGAACTAAACGATACCTAAAAAATACAGTTTACATTTTAACATTACTGTAGAAAGATTACTTGCCTAGGTATGCATTTGCTGTTAATATTTTCATAATAAAACAATATATCTGCGTAAGTTGGGCCTTGTAGATCCGGAGCCTGCAACCATAAGGTAATGTTATGGCAATGTCCAGGATTTAATCGGCCTTGTGGTAAAGGCACTGACGTAACATGCTTCCTCCTTATTTCCTTGTCTTTATTTCCTGGAGCTGGTTGATCCTTTTCGCTGCCTAATTCGCAAGTAGACATTAAATGTGGTACTGATGAGGCGATGTAAAGTTTGTGCAGCGGAACTGTTCCAACATTTCTCATTTCCACATTAACCTTTTGTAATTCATTGCACAGCAATTCCAAATTCATGTCATCAAAATTGACCTATTAAAAGGGTTTAATTGATTTAGAAAAATTGATTGTAAAATCATACCTGCAAACAGGGCGCTGAAGGAACAACAACAATTTCTAATCGTTTATTTGGTTTAACTTCGCCAATTTTTTCCCTTGCCTTTACTTTAGGTCCTTTAATGTCAAACAACTGTTTACCTTCAATGATCAGTTGCTCATCAGTACTGCTGGCGTTTATTAAACAATAACAAATTCCAGTTAATACAATTTCCCCTACCATTAAAGGTGTAACAGATAGTATTAAATCCTGTTTGGCATTCGCTTGTAATACAACAGATTTAATCAGATGAGTTTTAATATGTTGTTCTGTACCATCACCACCATTTTCATTCGTCGCCACAATTTTATTACCGACAATAAAATTCCACAACAAGTGGGCATCCTTTAAATTCAATGGTATGTAGAGGGGATTGTGCACACTCACGGATAACTGTAACGGTTCTCCAAGAATTGCCATTGGATTTGCATTAATTATGTTATCGTTTGTGTATAAAGTCACCAAAGGTTTAAATAACATTGGCAAAGGCGCCTGACTTTCCTGCACAAGCATTTCTTCAAGTTTATTCCACCGTAGTGTTGCTGCCACATCTTGATGACTGGTAAAAGTAATACCCATTGCTGGAACTTTTCCTGGTGTCTTCAGAGGTGGACCAGGACCGACCAATACACTTATAGATTCACTATCCAGTAATGGTAGTGGCAGTATGGGAAGTTCAGAATCAACTTCCTTTTTTAAAACCATCTAAAATCAACCAATTGAAATTCATAATTGTAATTCAGTAAACTATAGCAAAATACTGACATTATGGATGGTGAGATATTCTTTTAAAAAGACTGCTTGTTGTTGAGGTAACTGTTTGCTTTGTCCAGTTAGAAGCATCGAAAATGATTTAATCGACTCTTCTAACTCGTGCAAATTACCGGCTAGCTTGCCAATGGTGTAATGAATGTGATCTTCGGCTAAATTCCATCCCTTGCCTTCATAAACTTGAAACGCTTGTTTATAACACCGGAGGGAGTGCTTCTTCTGCAAGGCCTTTGAAAACCTATGTCCGGCCAGTACCATATGAAATGCATATTTTCTAACCATTTGAGGACGCATGCACTTTAAAAAGCAATAAGCTGCCTGTTCTAACAGAAGTGCAGAACGAAGATCCGATTCCTCACTTGTCATTCTTATAAACTGATTCGCTGCTTCACCAAAAAGATTTCGCCCTTTAAGACATTCAGTGCACAATAAAGTCGCCCTTGTGGCAAATTGAGCCATTTTGCAAATGTTTAAATAGGTGGTTATACTTTCTTCCATGTAATCACATGTTTTACGAGTTGCTTCATTCGCCATAAAAGCTGCTAATCCGGCCATTTCCAAAGCACCTGCATAATGCAGCCAAGCTAAATCAGCATTAAAGTCCCTTTTAGCAGAATGATATGCTTGGAATGCCATTGTGTAATGAGTAAACATAAAATAAAGATCCCCAAGCCTTCGCATTTGTAGTTCTGGAGAATCAGGTGAGTATCTTTAAAATAAAAAATTTAAAATTACTTTGATTTGTTATGAAGTACTCACAACAATGAATTTACGGCTACTACATTCGATCCGGGTGTTTTGGGTGTAAACCATCTCTTTGTTGCACTAAACAGCGATCTGCTGACTCCTTTCTTATTTGAAACGATATCAGTAAGTTGTATTAGTAGTCTTTCAATATACGGCAAGAGCGCACGTAAACAAAATTCATGTATTAAAAGCTTAATTTGTTCTATATCTTCAGTCGACAAGTGCATGCCATGCAAAGTTTGCGCCATAGGAGACGTTTCTTGAATTTCCTTGTCCATTAAAACCTAAATTGTTTGTGATACACAAAGACTACAATTCATAGGAAAAATTACCAAAGCACCATCATTTGTGTCAGGGCTTAATGGGTGGTAAATTGGAATGCTCGCAATTTCCCCAACTTCCTCTGCAATTTCCAGTGGCTGATAGATTAGTTGAGATGAATTTGAAGAATTGTCTGAATTTATAGTGTCGGTGGAATACATTGAATCTGATAAAAATTGACTCCAAGGATCCGGTAAATGTTCATCAGTGTGTCCTGAGGGTCTCGAATTTATCCTCAATAAAAAACAATTATTTACTCCATACATTACTTTCATACTTTCCAAACAACGCACAGCTCTAAAATACAAATAATAGATGCCAATATAATAATTACTTGAAAGATTACGTAGTGTTGGGGCCTTCTATATTGTCATGGATTACAACGTAATACCTCAAAATGTTTGGGCAAAACCACTTTGGAAGTTTATCATTAGGAATATTCTGCATTTGGTTCAGAGTGTCATTTAGTTCACTCATCTTTTCAATTGGATTAGTGTCAGATGAAGACACAACTAATAAGCAGGCAAGAAAATGTTTTGTAAATTCGTGATCTGAAGGATACTGCACTTTAAGAAATGTGTCTCGCCATGCTTCAAACCAAGAAATTGTAGAAGGCATTATTAAATCGTATTCTCCCACACTCAAATTCTGGAGTCTTGGATTACCACCTCGACTTACTGATAAATTCAAAAATTTTCTGGCAGTTGTCGGATGAGGCGGTTGGGCATTCGCATCTAACAGCGTTATCTTTAAATTCCGAATTGTCAACACAACTGCATTAGGATCTTTGAGGGTTACTGCAAATTAAAAAAATTAAATTATGAAATTTTTCTTGGAACTTTTACCGTCAGTGCTCAATTTACAGAACGGTTGAACCAACTCAATAAAGGAAAGATTGTTTTTACGACACATTTTATCACCAATTTCGCTACATAGTACTGCAATTTGGGGCGTAAAAGCACTTTTTATAAATTCTTGGGGTGTAATTTTGCACTGTGCCATCTTTTTAGGGTTATCTGTCAATTTGGGTTAAAGGTTTATCATGAAATTTATCACATAAACATAAAAATTTGTACATAGCATGTTGTCAAATTTGACAGCAGAAATGCACAGACCACAACAAATGTGGCTATGTTCACAATGCACTCCGCAAATAGCGGGAAGATTGGTACAGAAACAACAATGCTTATTTGGTCATCTATATTTAAGGAAATTTTTAATTTTACAATTTTTAAGTTTCCCGTATGTAAAAAAAATAATTTCAGACGACTCTCACTATAAATCTATATATCGCATGCTAATACTAACACGATATGTAGTACTTATCGTTCACCTGACTTCTTGCCCACTCCCTAATTAACGTTAAATTGTAAAAATAGTACATACATATTAATAAGGTAACGTACTCCTTTAGGGAGTTTTGTACTCCTTTTTTGTGAACCGTACTCCTTTTAAAACGAGTACTCCAAAAGTACTCCTTTGCATTCTTTTGTACTCCTTTGTACTTCTAAAAATATAAAAACTTGGCATTTAACTTTAACCTTTAAAAAAAGAGTTTCCATTTATTATAGAAAACAAAGGAAATGACGATTCTATGGTTAAATGTACAATCTGCAAAGGAGAATATTCTATTGCGATTGGTGGACGAAGTGCAATAACAAACATAAACATAAAACATCTCAGCAGTTTCAACGTCTAAACTAAATACATTTTTTAAAACTGATAGTTTTGGATCAAATGAAGATTGAAATAAAAAGTATTTCAAAGAAAAATAATCACTTCTATTCTTGGTTGTTGAAGTTTTCCATTTTTTTGTTTTCAAATGATTACAACAAGGGTTGACTAAGTGAAAGCATGCAACTTGCAGCGCACATTTTCATGGTTTTACCTAGGAAAACCGACTTTTAAGATTCAACCCTTGTTGTAATTATTTGAAAACAAGAAAATGAAAAAAAAATTAACTTTATGAAAATGTGGATCCTAACATAAGTCGAAAAAAAAATTGACCTGAGCATGTGTGTGAAAATGTGCATTGCAATTTGCATGGTTTTAACTAGGAAAACCGACTTTTACGATTCAACCCTTGTTGTAATCATTTGAAAACAAGAAAATGGAAAAAAAATTTACCTGAGCAAACTTTATGAAAATGTGGATCCTTCCATAAATCAAAAAAAAAAAAATTGACCTGAGCACACTTTATGAAAATGTGCACTGCAATTTGCATGGTTTTACCTAGGAAAACCGACTCTTAAGATTCAACCCTTGTTGTAATCATTTGAAAACAAGAAAATGGAAAAAAGTTTTACCTGAGCAAACTTTATGAAAATGTGGGAAAAAATAAAATAATGAAAATGTGCACTGCAATTTGCATGGTTTTACCTAGGAAAGCCGACTATTATGATTATGATTACAAGGGTTGGCTCTTAAGAGTCGGTTTGACTAGGTGAAAGCATGCAACTTTCAGTGTTTGTTTTAACGTGTTCATACATATAATTTTTTGAACTAATGAATTTTGAAATTATTTACAAAACATATAGTTGAATGGAGAAGACTCAGTGTTTTTATTCAAACCCAATCACCTTATCCAATGAAAATTCATTTGTACTGCTTTTGTATAAAAAATAGTTGGTCACCTTAATATTAAAGAAAAACTGAAAAATGTAGTATATGATAGTTGTATTGATTTATTTATAAGTAAGTTATTAATGTTTTTATTAAAGCATATAAAATAATTTCAAAAGCATCTTAAATATATGTTCTAAATACAAAAAGAAAAATAAAATGTAAATTAAATCGAATTAGTTTGATTGAACTTTGATTAAATAATTATAATTTGCTCAATTAATAGGGCAGTTCAGAACCATGTAAAAGAGCATTGAATGATGTAATGATTTAATCATCAATATTGTAACCATTCGACGCATGAAAATGGCAGTAGCTGTCAACAACATAACCGTAGTTTTTAAGTTATGCGCAATCTCATTTATGAATCTTTTAAAGCGTTTTAATGTTTCTTATTCGAAAAGTGATGCAATCCAAAAAATAAGCTGGAAACGTAGAAGAAATTGATTAAATGAGAAAAACTTAAAACGACATGATACCTCTAAGTAAGTGTTTTAGGTTAAATGCGTTTCAAATTTCAAAGTTTTCTCTTGTCTTATGTTGATTTAAACAAACGATATGAAAAATATGTATCTAAATATGAGGTTAATGTTTTGATCACGCTGTCGTATTTTCAACTGTTTGACATTAAATTAGCGGGAAAACTGTACATAACCAAACAAGAATAAATTAAACGTATTTAAGTTTAATTTTTGTATTTGTTTCGTTTTAAATTGGGTTGTACCAGGAAAGCTACTCATAAAAATGGCAAATTCATTAGTTGGCAGGAAGTACAAAAATCGCCCCTTCACCGTTATCATCGAGGGCAACATTGGCAGTGGTAAAACGACGTTTCTAAATCATTTCAAGAAGTATGATAACGTGTGCGTTTTGGCTGAACCAATTCAAATGTGGAGAAATTGCAAGGGCTACAACTTGATGGTAAGTTAAAATTGCGTTGAGACTCGTGAAAACATTAACCTTTTTCAGGAATTAATGTACAAAGATACTACAAAATGGGGGTTCAGTTTCCAATCCTACGTTCAATTAACCATGTTACAACAACACACATCACCAACCCCTTGTCCGGTAAAATTAATGGAACGGTCAATTTACAGTGCCAGATACTGTTTTGTAGAGAAAATGGGTAAGGAAGGCATCATTCCTGCGCCTTCTTTTGAAGTGTTGGATGAGTGGTTTAAGTGGGTAACCACAAATGCTGATTGCTCGATCGATTTGATTGGTAAGCATGAATGTGAGGAATTCAGTAGTTTAATTGAATATTTTAGTTTACTTGAGAACTTCTCCTGAAGTTGTTTACCAAAGAATGTTGGAACGAAACCGACAAGAAGAAAGATCTGTTTCTTTTGAATACCTCAAACAGCTGCACGAAATTCACGAGAATTGGTTGTACCACAAGACAATATTTACTTGTCCAGCACCGGTCATCACTCTGGATGCAAATTTGGATAAGTTGACCATTATTGAAGAATATGAAAAATTCGAACCTCGCATTTTAAATAAAGTATCTTTACAAATGCAAGCTTAGAAGGTAGGATTTTAGTTCATTTATATTACTCATTTTAGTTCATTTATAACTCGAATTTGTTTAAAACAAGTTGTTGGTAATTGAAAGCAGTAACTCATTTTGACTATATTTATAAAATGATATCATGTACTCGGGTGCCCTGTTAAAGTTTTTTTTAACATTTCCTTAGTCCTCTGAAAACCTAAGAACCTATTTTCCTCGATTACGAGTACAATTGTATTGTATTGCATTTGCTGTAGTTTTAAGGATTAAATAAATATGTATTATAAATAATTGTAATAATAATCATTTTTATTATCCTAACTAGCATGCTTTCAATAAAAAACTTAATATTAAAGTCGCAGCCTACTCCAATTGAGTTTTTTATTGTAGACATGGTATAAGCATAGCTGCACAATAACTCATATAAATTCATCACAATAACATTATGGAAGATCCAATTAAAATATATACTTGCAATAATTAAGTCTAAGTATAAACTAAATGGTTAGGTTTTGTAATCTTCAGCAAATCGACGAACTGCATCTTTTTGATGTGTGTCCCACAATGCGCTACACAACTTTCCCAACGTCGCCTCGTCTGGGTCGTTTTGAATCCAGTCGCGCAACATTTGATATACTACCTACAATTTAAATTAAGTTTAAATTTTAGGCTTAATTTTAATTACCTCTTTGATTCCGGCATCGATATTATCAATGTGAAATTGTTCTATTTGCCCCTCGGAATATTTAAAAGTGCGTGCCACATCTTTCCACCTGGCACCTATGTGGGTAGAAATAAAAGAAATGTGATCTTTGGTGACCGGTTCTTTACTACTTAATAATGCTGAAATCACTTTAGTTTTAACAACTTCTTGTGGTTCCTCATTCTTATTCTTGGCCATGTTTATAATGTAATTTGAACCAATCTGGATGCCATTTGAGTTGTTTATGTGAATAATGTTAGCAGAGGCTGAAGAAAACAATTAAAATTTACAAGCAAAGCTTATTGTTGATTACCTTTGGTGCACTTTTTGGGGCGAAAACCAGCAGTTTTTGGCTTGGGGATATCTTCAGGAACGTATGTTTTTTCTCTGGGCATTTCGGCGGAATTATCAGCGGGAATGTCTTCATCTTGCCTGGGAGGACTGGGACATGCATCTGTGGTCAGTTGATCGTCAACAATTGATCTGTTGGCGGATGACATTTTATTTACGTTGGATAATGCGCGAGATGGTGGACCGACCACTTTAATAAAACAACTATCGGCTCGTATTAAACACAAAACGCGAGAAATTACAGACACTTTCACTTAAATGTAGCTTTGATGGTTGTCTAAAGTAATTTTCTGTTTATGAGTAATAAATCGCGACCATATTTAATGCATGACGGCTTCTGTAAACTTACTGCGCATGTTGGGATTGTGCTATCTGTGTAGCATACAAAACAACCTCCGAGCGGAAAAGCTTGTTTGAATCGAGTTACTCTTTGTACTCGTTTGGTTAACGCTTAATCGGCGGGTCCATCAATTAGTTAGACGTATCCACCTAATCGTAGATGTATTTGTTGATGTTTGTAATGATAGAAGAGAAATGTAATATAAATCATTGGCCATGATTAAAAAGGATAAAATGTATATTGCAAAACATGTAACAAACAATTTTATTTGGTTTAAATTTAATACATCATAGATAAATAATCTTCAGGTTAATATTGCACATGATTGAAAAATTGCCCAAATCAAATGGACGCAACATATGCCAAGGATATGAGTTTCTTATTAAATACAACAATGATTCTTGTTGAAAAAACAAAAATTTATCAATGGCAATGCTACAAGAAAATATGATTATATATACAAAATGTAGCCGATTATTCCGTCCATTTAATGATCAGGCTGAATATTCTGCTTAACACAAGACTAACGAAAATCGTATCAACTGACATGCCGAGGACATTAAACGACAACATATACAGAAGAGACAATAGTGCAGTGACACGGAAGCCAGTTCGGGATCGGAAAGGTAACGGGTTAGTTAGAGAAGGCACAAGCGGCGGCACCCATCGCCAGCCCCGTCTTCGCCAAATCGGCGATTTACCCTGTGGAAAATTGACAAGTGTGGAGGCGGCGATCGGGTGTCACGACAACTGAGACATCCAGTGGTGTAGTACACAAATAGATACGTACACTTCTTGACGAGGCACTGTGAGTAAGGCATTTCTACAATAGTTTAGTGGAGATGGGTCATCCGCGCTTATACGGACAGCCGGGTCGGCCCGGATATAAACTTTAAACTATGTGCAAGGTATGTGCACACAACAGTAGATAAAATATATAATGTATAATAATATAATTTAATTTGTGTAGGGCAATATACAGAATAGATATCGTACTCTGAAATCACAAACAAATTGAAAGGCTACAACAATGAACACTCTAGGTTCCAACAGGGAAGCAGTACATCCAATGCAGATTAGCGGACGGTTGGGTCTAGTGACGCCGCCCGCTATAACAGCCAGTGAACAGAGTACATTCGATCAGGTCAGGGAAAGCACCAGTACATTACAAGAACAGTGTCCTGCATGGTCTCGATACGTTAATGACTGCATCCAGCCTAAATTAACAAGTGTAGTTATAAATAATATTCTGTTTATCTAAAAACATTTATAAAAATGACACTAATAATTACAAGAAAATAATGGCACTATATTATGTTTGTATCTGATGAGAATAGGTGGTACCAGTACAATGTGTGATGTGTGTTACCTGGAACCACTGCACAAACGCACCTCAACTTTATAACCCATTCTAATAAAAACTTTTTCTCTCTACGAAAAAATCGCTTGTCACTCATAAATGACTACAAATTTTAATTAATTTGTTTACTAAACTCGTAGTTTATCACATGGATGACAATTGGCAACAGAAAATCCACTCTTGTTATCACTATGGCACTCAAATTACCCGCACGCGATTTAAGATGGCCAGCCGTCCGCAAGGCGCGAACGCTTTAGCATCGGTCCGTTATCATAGTCACTGTTATTTGGTGGCCCCGATGGCGAGGGTAGATTGGTGGGTGTTGCACTGCCAGGAGTGGGTGTCATATGCCCTGCTGAACTTGGTCGCGGATGGTGACTCTGCGTCAAATTAAGGCTGTGTGCTTGCGAGTGGTGAAGCCCGCCGGTCGTTAAGTGTAAGTGATGTTCCCGGGGCGGAGATATTGGTTCGCTCTTTATCTTGATCGGCAACGGAGACGATGCCGGCGGAGGAGTGCTGCTGGATACCGCAAGGTGTGGTAGCCCGCCACCGTGTCCGATGGAGGTCGGTATTTGATGACCGCTCCAGGATATTGGTCCCAGCCCCATGTCCGGTCCGATACTGAAGTCCTGCGGCCCGAACGACGACAGCCCGCCTGGATAGCTGCATACTCCGGGTGTCTGCAACGCCACCACAGGTGTGTTCAATGAAGATTGTGTACGACTATGCTGTAATAGAAACTACTGCTAAAAAATACACTAAAGAACGAATTCCCCGGTGACCTAGCTACAGAGACGACATTTGCGCATAACGGATACTAACTTCACTGTAGGGCACGTCGTCCGACGAGAGGCTCGGTCCAAGGGGAGTCGGAATTACGACCCTTAGATTTGAGCGCGGACCTGGCGAATGCTGTTTTACATGTTGCTGTTGCTTGGAGGAACTCAACCCTGGACCTGGACTCGGTCCCGGCGAAGGAGAATTATCCATCGGTGATGCCGAATTTGGATAACCGTTGCTCATTTCCAACATCCCACCGCTCGGATATACAGAGTCCGTCTCGGAAGATGAAGGACGGGGGCTAATGCTAGTGTGCGCCATTTGTGGACTAGATTGAAGCAGACCAGATTCTCCATAGCTGATGTTGACCGGAACGGATACTGGCTGTGTGTAGTTTGAGCTGCTCATGCTGACCTGCTACAAACAAATAAAGTCGTCCGTTAAATGTTACCTGGATGGCGTTATCGTTACGTACCCTCTGACCGTTGATCTGATTGCGTTGGAGCATCATCTGAAACTCTTCATCGATTTTGCTGTACTTGGCTTCGGTACGCGGAGTCAGCTGGTATTCGGTCTCGGGCTCGGGACTGTCGGGACTCATCACTCCGTTCTTGTGCTCCTTCTTATTAAGTGCCTGTAAGTGTCAGTGGACCCAGCTCATGGAAACAAGCGGCATTTCATACTAACAGAAACATACACTCTGTCCACATTCAAACAACTACCTACCGTACGCTCATTTACACACACACACGTTCTTCTAATTACGTTAGGTTTGGTTTATTTAAGCAACAACTCGTGAGAATAACAGGCAAATGCAGTAAAATCGATAACCAAAGTCAATAAAAAGCACTAACATAAAACAACGGTGTTAAAATGATCAGGTTTCAGGTTACATTAGTATAAAATCAAACTATCAGTTATCGGTGTATGCATCAGCCAAATATTGAGCCACAGTTGCTGCTGGGTTTGATGTACCTCGATGATGTTTTTGTTGGTGAGCGACTCGTGCGGCTCGTTGTACTCTGTATATTTGAGCAGAACTTTATCCATGTCTGTGCTGGCGTACTGGTACAGCTTGTTGCTACTGCTGAAGATGATCAACGCGATCTCGCAATCACACAGCACCGACAACTCGTAGGCTTTCTTCATGACTCCAAATTTCCTTTTGTTAAAGGTCACCTGCGGTACAAAACGATCGATCAAAACACGAACGTTTCGACATCGAAACCGAAAATACCTGTCGATTCCGTTCATCTGTGATTCTGGATATTTGTATTTTTTTACGACCCATGGCAGCAATTTTGAAGACTGTTTGAAAAACCCGTGACGATCAAGCACAGGGGCCAAAGCCGTTGAACTGTACGGTTGGGCTTGACAAAACTAACTTCAATTGCTGCGAACCTGTGCAAAACGAGTTTCAATCAGTTTGTGGAAAATGTCCTTTCGGAAAGCGTGTAAAGAAAACGGGCCACCCGCAAACACAGTGACCCGATTCGAGTAGGGGCAGGGGGTAGATCGATCGTTTGGGGTGAGCAAGGACGGCGCGTGGCCCTCCTACGCGTCTACCTGTACCGGTAGCGCAACCCACCCTTCCATTATTTTATATTATTTATTATATTTTTCACGTAAATTTTTAAAAGTCAATTAGCGGTTGTCCGGTAACGACATTGTGATGCGTGGAAATTCATTAACAACACAACTCTAATAATAATCGCACAATAAAATTCATTCATTTATATATAATAAGGTATATATAAATGAATTGTTTAAAAATAGCTCCTGTATATTTTTAATTTGCCGATAATATGACAGCATCTAAATATAGTTATAAACAGCTAGTACTACTACAGACTA
This sequence comes from Dascillus cervinus, assembly GCA_949768715.1. Taxonomy (NCBI): domain Eukaryota; kingdom Metazoa; phylum Arthropoda; class Insecta; order Coleoptera; family Dascillidae; genus Dascillus; species Dascillus cervinus. The sequence goes on from OX458323.1 coordinate 6,415,671, forward strand.
CAAAAAAAAAGTAAAAGAAACGAGAGAATAATTTCGTTTTCGAGCAGGGTTCGGAAATTTGTTTTCAACGCAACAAATAAATGTGCTGCACGTGTTTTAGCAAAATTTTTTTTTATTGGCAGGAATATGGTCTACAACAGCCGCAATTTTTTATGCACAACCCGAATCCTTTTATTCCGTGAGTAACCGGATGACGTTTGAAAAACATCTTTGAATAAATACGGAATGCGATTAAGAAAATGCTGAAGCAATGAATATGAGACTTGATTATAACAGCGCGCTTCGACTTTTGCAACATTAATCGACTACTCGCGGTACTTGAATTTGATACACATTAATGAATACCGGGTGACCATTGTCGGAATTTAAATTGGAACAGACACACATTAGGAATCACTCGTATGCCCAGATAACAATATTACGAGTGATTGTAATATCAGATGAAGAAAAACGGATAAAATTTGAACAAAACAGAGCGAGTTGTTATTCAAATCTATTCACGTTGGCCCCGGCGCGTGTTACTCACGTATACACATAAGGTGAAAAGTTTAAACAATTTGCATAGATAAAGTTAAACTCACCGTCACAAATTTCATTACGAACGCCGCGCACCACGCGAAAGAACTACCGGAGCCCCGGCACCAAACTTGTGCCAAGCTGAGATGATATGCTGATACCCGCCACCGGAGCTTACCACGGATTTGTCGATACCGAAATGTGACGAAATGAACTTCGTGCCAATGTGCGCTGCCAGCATATGCGCTGCTCAGTCACTTGAATCGGGTAACAAACGTGTGGGGCCGACGCCGCAGGCGCCGCGTTCCTCACCGTCGCAATTACGGAGAACGACAGCACCGTGTGACATTTAAACTCGAATTGCTTATTAATTTTTCTATCGAATCAAACATGAACCGACCATGAATGTACCCGGTGCGTCCTTAATCGATTTCGAGTTACAAAAAAAGTTACCAACAACACGCGGACAAATCCGTGAAAACGTAGCTTTCGGAACGACGCACGACGCACGACGCGCGACGCTTGGAAAGACGAACAGGCAATTAAAATTTAACGAAGGGGCTCGTTTCAGTGAGCAAAATTTTAGTCGATTTGTACTGTGCTCGAAGCAATAAAGAAAATGTTTTCACAGTTTGTGACGTAGATCACGAAACCTTGGAGTCGTGCCAAGCATGGAAAACCCGCCGAGGCAACTCGCATCGTAGTTAAGTACAAACGTTAAAAGCGATTTCGAGCGTAGTTATGAAAATACGCTGTGAAAAATGAAAGTTTGTTTTTCTTTCCGAAAAGTTGGAGAAAAGTTCCAGCAGTTACAAAATAGCACGCTTCCTGGACAATGGATCCGCTGGCAACTTTTCTAATTTGCAATTTAGCCTTGAAATTTGTAATTTCTGTTGTAAGGTTGAAATATCAATACGAAACCGCATAAACATTCGGCGAAAAGGACCGATAACAACACATTTCACTTACTCTCTAACATGCCCTACCACGAAATATTCGCCGATTTGGATTAAAACATATTTTTACTGAAAAATTGCGATTAAAAAAGTACTCGTACTGAGATAATGTTAGGTTATTCTATCTGAAATGTAAGATTAGAAAAAAATGGCAAAAATATTAAGGTGTATAAAAATTATTTATCTTATCAAACGTATGATATAATAAATAAACCATTATCCACGAGAATGCGAATTAAAAGTATAAAAAACCAATGGTGAATACGTACATTGAGGTATATCGAGCCTAGTTAGAAGAGGGTCGGCGTCGCGTGTAAAATCTAACCGACTGACAAAGATTTAAAAAACGAATCCGGACGTTTAAACGATAGGACAGTGCCCGCTAGCGTGCTACTACGAATTTCCGGACAAACACAGGGCTTAAATGTGCCCGAAGGGAAAGTTTGAATATGTGAGCGGAATCTTTACACCCCTGATGTCGCTTACTAGTTTTGGCGTACGAGATAATTGTATTAGCGGGGATATGAAACAACGACTAATGGCACGTGAGCTCTGGGGGTGGAGGTCAGGGGTCACGGTTCGAACAGCACTCACATGCACGGGAATCTCGCGGTCTCCATGGTGACGGGGCACTGTCTTGTTAGGTTGCTCGCACACACTTATCCGCGATGCGCGCTTCGCGATGCATGCATTACACCCCAATATTCGATCCCAAAAATAATTGTCAGTTTTAAAATAAATCTGCGCTATCTTGGGATTTCTCTTACCTAGAACGTCGATTGCGACGTCGCTGGCTCTTGCGAACGCTGGTTATAGATGCACTTACGGCAGGGATGCTGGACGTCGAGTCCCCTCCCGACGGAGCCCCAGCCCACCCCCGTCCCCGCAAACACAGGCCCGTGCACGTGCTCTTCTAGCACCGCTCCCGTCCACCCGCAGCAAGCTCGACTTTCGCGCGTCGCCAACGCAATGACAGGAGAATAAACAAGGACCTCTCCACTTCTAAACATCCCTATATTTCCACATCGTTCTTTAGCTTAAGATTTATCGGTTCATCGGAAATGCACAAGCCGGCTGTAAAAAGGCAGCCGTTGCCCCCGACACGGAATTTTATCGCCGAATCCGTAAAGGATGAGACTGCGGATTCGCGCCGGTCCGAGGAATGACATGGGTCATTAACAGGCGACACTAATTTTCCGTCATTTTATTTGGAAACAGCGATGATATTCGTATTGAAGCAAAAAACAACGTAAGGGGCCACGTTCTAAAGATAGCTGTAGGCACGTGTGCAGCTGGCAAGCGTGACGCTAAGTCCGGGCCGGGGCCGGGGCCAGGCGGGCGTCCCGGCGACCGCCGCATGAGGCTGACTCAGAGCAGCGTTTGCTCGCCATCAATGCATTCATCGTCCCCGATGCATCCAACACCTAACCGTCGGTTAGTCACCTATGGTAATCCAGCGGAAGAGCCATATGCTGGCAGATAACCGGAGCGCGGCATATGGTGCACCGATAGCGATGCGTGCAGCAAGCAGCGCCGAGACCCCTTCTCAAGTACCGATGCCTTTTAAGGAGCGATGAAACTGCCAAGTGCGTCGGATTTCTCTCCCCTCGACACGTCGCGCAGAGTTCGGTCGCGACTGCGATGTCAATTTACCCTCAACGACGTTAGTAGCACGTGCCGGCGTACAACACAAACCAGATTTACATCTATCAATTCCATTACCTACTGCATTAAACCGACTACTTCAATAAACGAATTACAACTTCCACTTAACCCGCCGCAACCATCAATCATATTAATACCGTGCCGGAACATCCTCGATGCTTTCACGGGCGATTTCGTTTTTAATCGACCGAATTTAAGAATTGAAATCGGATTTCTCAAATACCCTAGCGACAACTTTCAACTACCCTCTTGTTATTTTAACTTGGTCGAGTGTTTATTCCTTTCTTGACTTAATGCTTACAACTGCGGAAATAAACGTCATGCCTTGGGCTTTTTAACTCCGAGAGTTAAAACTTACCGGTACTAATTCTCTCCTGTGTCACACCTCTTCCTACGCTTTGTTTTAGAAAAAAAAAAACCGTTCGTGTCAACCTTAATCGTTTTTCGTCGGTAAGACGTAACAATTTATTTTAATTGGGGACTCGCCCTTTCGCCCTTTGATCGCCCAGCGGCAGTCACTCACCCCCTGGTTTACATTCCGAACAAGATAAAACGCACGTACACACGCGCCTCGTTGTCGAGGCACGTCGCGATGACATTTTTTGGCACGTGGGGGAGCGGACCCGTCGAAGCCGGCGTCCGACGGCCCGCTCAAGGTACGGATACCCACTAATCGCAAGTGCGGGAGCTTCCCATCCAGAATAAAACAACGCTCAAAATATAAGTTTTATTTCAGTACTGCTACAGCACGGCTTTTTGAGTATTTTTGACCTGCCCAAGTTGCACACAGCATTGCCTCAACAATTTTTAATGTTAATTATAGACATAAACAAACAGAAATATCTATCTATACATAGAATCGCTATATGTTGTGTATAACCAAACGGCAAAGTATCGTACCGGCTAGATCTTCGCCGTCTAGATGCGAGATTCGGTGAGATCATCGGACCATCTGACGGGGGATACCGACCATTCATAAATTTTCACTTTCCCGAGTTGAAAACAAAAGTAACAATTTCAACCCGTTCGGAAAGCTAGCAAAGGGCCGCAATAACTCCGGTGGGATAATCTGTTTTATTAAAGAGGCGGCAATAGAAAGGAAGTAAGACATGGAAACGCGATGATCGTCATGCCAACGACAGTCTCGGCCATGACCGAGCTATCGGTGGTACGCATCTGCAATCAATAGGTAGCGAGTGACGCACAAGAGGGGCGGCTTTTTCCACCCCCTCGTGAAGGCCACGTGGGGGCGCACGTGTTCCTCACCCTGGTTCCCATTCACGCAACCCGAGTTGCGAGCTTAATTCCCTTTTCCTTGATCTTTCAGAAATATTTTCTAATGTTAACGTCGATTCAATTATGTATACTAGAAAATCGCGTCGACTGAAATAAATCGAAATCGAAATCGTAATGCAAATTTAGAATTTTGAATAAATTTGTAATAAACGCACAATGGAAGTTGGAAACTTGATCAAAATTAACGGTGGAAAATCTGGTAACCGCGTTCCTATTTGCGTCACACGTGATCGATTAGACAAGTTAATTGTGCGTATGGTCAACATCTGATTTTAAAAGTTGACGGGAGCATTATCATAATTTCCCCGGCATCGTAGACGGAAGGGAAGTTCCCCGCGCGGTCGGAGCGGATCTATCTTTAGCCGGGATGAAAGTTTCTCGAGTCATTGGCACGCATCTCAAGTCGACATCGTTCACCTACCCTACGGTATGCCGGTTCCAGTGAAGAAATGCACACATGCCTCCCGTAAAATGTCCCCTACCGTTCGTACTCCAGCTGTGCACGACACACGTGGCGGGCCACGCGTACACCCCCGCACCGCCCCACATGCACGGATTACATTAACATGCAGAAAATGTTTTAAAATGAACTTACGTTAATTCGATCGCGCATCGAAAATAATAAACTTCTTCAGGAGCAGCAATTAAGGAATAATTTTATCTCTTGCCATTTCGTCAAAAAATCTCGACGTTCTATTCAAAAAGCTATCTTATCTCAGTAAATAGATTTTATGTGTTTGCAGAACGATTGTGCCGTTGATAATGTTCGAAACAGAAGTTAACAAGAGGCAAATGTAAAACTTGTAATTGCACATATGTACATACATAATATAATTATAAAATAGACAAAATATATCTTTATACTTAAACAGGTATGCGCAACTTCGCCTTATATTATTATATTTTTAATTCATTCGAGTGGTATTTACATATTTATACGATATTACATGGCGTAACGATTATTAATTAGCGTAAGACAATCTCGTCAATATTATTCGATGAAATAATAGATTGGAACATGAAAAGCTCCTAAACGAAATTAATTAAGCAACAAAGATATGAACTGACCTGCGTGGAATAAAGATGTCGTTTCTTCATCATTGAGCGCAGAAAAACCTAAAAACAAAGTAAGTGATTTCAAGGTTTTTGTGGAGGAAATGTAAATGCCTGAAATGTGCATGTATCCCGAGAACATTTTCTCATGTTCAATTTAATTTCGACTCAACTGACCACGTTAAAGTGAGGCTTGATTAGTATATGTACCAGTAAACAATCACATTAAAAACTGAAACGGGATTTTTGAAAAGTAAAAGTTCACAGATGAACATATCTGTTTACAAACATCTGTATGCTGTCTGTTCGACGCGGATGCGCATAATCCAACGAACAGCAAGGAAGGTAACTCAAGGTAAACCATTGTACAGATTTTGCTGTTTGCTCCTGCAACCAACCCGACAGGCGAGAGCAGGAGAACGGCGAAAATGGCTCCATCTGCCGCTTGAGATGGTCGTTCCGAGATGCCATCAAAAATAATCCCATCTTCCTAATTATTCTTTATTGGTCGTTACGAGTTGGTATGGGTTGCTCGCGTATTTTTTGTTTCGTTTGTTTTTTAGAAACTTGACGCCGGCGGGAACTGATACAACCTGTTTCACTACTCAGAGCATAGAATGTTACATTTTTGCAAAGTCCTCGCGTTAATATCTACTTCGGCGCGTATAATTTTGAGGAAAACGTGTTTTATAATCGAGAAACTTTAACGATCAACAGATCTACGAAACGAATCACTTATCTGCTAATTAATGCTAATTACCATACAGTTTATCGGTTGTGCGATAGGCGTGCGGCCAAATATATTTGAGAAAAATAAATGGGAAGACACAGTAATAAAAGTAGTTATCTGACGGGCAGCGGTCACAGGTCGCAGGACGAGTCCTGCTGGATCCGCAGGACGGAAACAACGCCACACGTCCAGGTCCGCACAACCGAACATGAAACCGTCCAAATTTACCATTTCATTCGTAAAGAATTGTTTTTCATTGGTTGACCTCTACTGGCCTTTTGCAATCTTTGCGTAGAGACCTTCAATGTCAACACTAATACGCCGGTGAAGGCCACTTGGCACGTTACTGAAACTGTTCCGAAAACCACCCAGCAGTGTTCGACACCAAACTACAACGCGACTTAACGCAATGCCGATTTCGGATTTTGAAATTCACCTTTGATTAAACGACGTTCACGTCAGATGATTACAAAACACGAAAAGTTCGCAGTCACTTGCACTGATACATCGCACTACTAGCCAAGTTACAAGTGCACTGCCCCCCTCCGCAGCGTTGATAGCGCCCCCCGGCACCCACTCTGACGTCAGTCGCTATTGATTCGAAAGAGGTGATGGCGCTGAATTAGCAGCAACAGGACAAGCTGCAGAGTGTCGCTAGCGGACCGCCCGCAATATGTCCGAACGGTGCTGCAACACTTCCCGGTGATGTCATCATGACATCACACTAAACTAGCCATGGGCTGGAACGTGGCCTTGATACTGGGGTCCGAATCGCAAATATCAAATAAACTATACTTACGTGCACTTTCAAGCGACCTCAGACATCTTCGTTTGTCCTGCTGGGCTTGGCGCCCAAACTTTCCGTTAACATTCACTAATCCCAGCGATCAACAATTTGTTTTGTTACGTAAATCATGGATGCATCATTAATATCAAATAAATTTATTCAGTATTTGTTCCAAAATAACAAATTTTAATGCCACAGGCGTTCCGCAACCACACATACGTAAATAAATTCAACTCGTTTGCATATACTTTATTTTCAATCCACTCACAAACGAAAATGTACATCATATAAAATAAAATTTTATCACTTAACACTGGTTTACTTATGCTAGTGTTAAACAAAATGCAACAGTAGGTAGGCCATTTGTAATGAGCTGTAGGGGAAGAATTTAAAATTGTTTTGTACATACGACTTTAATAATGGTCTTTCTGGAAGAACCAGAAATATTGTGCGATCATAAAAACACAGGAAAACACTTTAAGTGCGTTTTAGGTTAGAACAGGTTGTTTTCCTGAATTTAAACGATATGTACCCACTAATAGGTGCAATAAGTACCAACTACAGTGCATTCTACTCCACCAACAGTAGGAGATTCCTAACAATTAAAATTGACTAGTTTAATAAATAAATATTAACAAAACAAAACGTATACAAAAATACCGATTCTTTATATGTATTTAAGGAATGTAACAGATCACATAATTTGTTAAAATTTCTCATTAAGGATACGTACATAATTTGGTCAGTTTAGAGGGTTGAAGCTTCTTTGTCAGGGATATGATTCAGATTATTACTGGGGTTGTCCCAGTAAAAATAAGGAGGACCTTGTGTAAAGCAATATTTCATTTCTAAAGGTGCACCATTTTCCACATAATACATTATGTAGAAATTGCACATTTCATCCGCGTTTGTTGCACTGAAATTTTTTTTTTGCAGAATGTATCATCAACAGTGCATCAACTTACCCTACGTGGGTGTAGATTTTCCTGTTGCTTTTCATGGTACATCTGGCAGCCTACCATGAAAATATTACTCAAACAATTCACGAAAATTTACTAAACTTACTAATTTGTCCCCATAAGTGATAGGATCCTTATTGAAAACGGGGTAAAACATTTGCGGTGTCATTGGATTCCTTTTTCCAAGTAGAGTCCAATGATCGACACCGCTTTCATCTTTTTTAATTTTGTAACCAGCAACTACTTTACCTAAACTGTGGGTGTGCGTTCGATATGCAAATGGATATATTGTCTTTTTTTCCTGGATCTCACATTCACTCTCCATGTGCGTCACAGTACCGGGTGGAATTGCACCCCCTGTTCCTAATAATACTACACCAGCCAATTTGCTCCTTCTATAATATAATTTGAATACAATTTGCATAATGTCGTTACTAGTGATGAAGATTAACACTTTCATACCTAGTGATTCAGTGATAAAAGTAAACACTTTCCTCACTAGCGATTTACTGATGAAAATGTCACTTGTACATTTAACATTGTAAAAGAGTAATTAACTTACGGCTCTTCTGTGTACAACAAAAATATTCCAGAGTCATCCGTGCTCCCATCCTTAAATTTATCAACATGTGCGTAATGGACTTGTAAAACTAAATACTGAATTTGTGTTCCCGGTCCCACTTGGAAACCAACATCTTCAGGCAATTCCAATTTCTTGGCATCTCTGGCCCAAGCATACAGTACCTAACAAAAGGGGTTTGAACAGGCAACAAAAGTTGATGTTACATACATGTGATCCATCTGCACACGGGCTGGCCTTTTTTAAATTACTGCCTTCATTTGATGCTGCCATTTCTCCACAGTCCCTGTTACATTAAAATGATTACATGTGATTGTATTATTATTATTATTATTATTATAATACCAATATTTATCTGTGCTGCCAGGTACCGTACAACCATATAACAACATGTGATGGGCAGTCTGCATTGTTGCATTTGGTTCAAAACCAACTGAAAAAGTTGAATGTTATTTAGTCGTTCAACAAAGATTTTAACTCACTTATGTAGAAGCTTTTATTAGGGACGACTTTGATTGGAGTACATAGATACAATTCATCCTGAAATAATTGATTGACGTCAATTTCCCGAAAAACTTATCTAAACATTATTTATTTTAGCAGTAGATAAACATCTGCGCGTTTTGATATATTTAATTTGAATAAAATGATTTTTTCGAAATTTTAAAATAATAAACGGGTTCAAATCCGGTTGCCAATATTGTAGGCAACCCACATATAAACATAGGCGATACGTACCCTATCCGGGTGAACATTTGGCATCAGCAACGGATATTTCTTAACTTGCAAACATAACGTTAACTGAAAAAAAAACACGGCAAATACGCTCACTGTTTGAAGCATATGCTTCACCTCCATATTTTCAAACAATCGATCTTAAATTCGCAACTTACAAGCTAAGCTTTGCGCATACTGTTCCGTGCGCTCTATGAGCTCCCCACAACCCACAACCCTGACTATTTAGGAGACGTGGAGAGTGGAGAGAACGAAAGAGAACAAACAAACAAGTCTTGCGCAGTGCGTTCGATTCATAAACAGCGCCTTCGAACTTTTCAGTGAACAACATTTTGAATAAATCTTCCTTGAATAATATTCATTAAAATATACTCAGTTCCGTAGTGTAACAAGTCAAAAAAAAACATTTTTGTGTTAAGCAAAAGTGTATTTTATTCAATTCAAAAGAGTAACAAGTCGAATCTTTAAAATACGTTTGTAGATAAAAACGAAATTTTGCGCAAGTTGGGCGATAGTGTAACAACTCAATTATTTTTTGGAAATTTTCAAATGTTGTAAATGTTGTTAAGTCAATCATAAATTAGTAATTCCTTAAAGTAAATTCCTTAGCACAAAAATGTTATAATAAAGCCAAGAAAACCATGCAATTTCCCACAACTTGAATTTTTGACTTGTTACTCTATAGAACCATTGTTAATAAATAAATAAAGAATAAATAATAGAAAAGAGCAATAAAACATATACAAATAAAATTAATTTCATAATATAGTTTGATCACTCTTATCTTCTCTGGAGTATAGGCCGAACGTAGCATTCTTGTGTATGATGGGTTGCTTACAATGATTTAATTGAAAGTTTATTAAATGACAGCATTTAATTACTTTTTGAGTCCATTGTTTTTTTATTTATATATTATTCCTGCCCTACAGATGCGAGGACGACTTTACTAACCTCATTTATCTTTTCTTGGTGTCAATATCGCAAACTTTTCATGAACGATCACAGTTAACAGCAATAATGGAAACAGATTATTTCAAATTAACTTTATTACGAGATTATAATCTACCTACAATTATTTAATTTAATTAGGAAACATAACATGTAGGGACAAGAAAATGGGAACTAGAGACATGAAATTAATTAACGTCTTGGAAGTAATCTTTACTACCAGCTGGGTCCGGCTTCATGGTCTTCTGTCCTGGGGTCCACCCAGCAGGGCACACTTCACCGTGCACATCGGTAAATTGAAACGCCTGCACCAGGCGCAAGGTTTCATCGACCGAACGCCCAACAGGTAGATCATTAATTGTGATCTGGCGTAAGATACCTTTACCATCGATGATGAACAGCCCTCTGAATGGGACTCCAGATTCTTCATCCAGAACGCCATAATCCTTGGAGATTTTAGCAGATTTGTCGGCGAGCAGCGGGATGCTCATCTGACCTAACCCCCCTTGCTTACGGGGTGTGTTTACCCAAGCCAAATGGGAGAAGTGGCTATCAGTCGAAGCGGCGATAACGGCAGTCTTAATCTTAGTGAATTCTTCCAGGCGGTCGGAAAAAGCGATGATTTCAGTGGGGCATACGAAGGTGCTGGAAATTACCGATTACACCATGTTGCATCGATCACATTCATTACTCACAAATCTAGGGGGTAGAAAAACAGGATCACATATTGCCCTTTGTAGTCAGAAAGCTTGATTTCCTTGAATTGGCCGTCGACGACTGCAGTCCCGCGGAAATCGGGGGCAGGTTTCTGTAAACTAGGAACCGGCATGGCTGGAAAGCACAAAAAATTATCAGAAATTGCAGAAATTCTTCTGGTTTTCTATTATTAAATGTTAATAATACAACCAGAGATTTTGACAAATCGTTTTGACTTACTCGTTGCTTGGAAAAATAATATTTGATTGCACGACAAGCGAAACGGACGATGCAACTTATACGGGGCTAACTATTATAATGTTAACGAACAGGGGTTGGCTACGTCTCTGTCTACTTGCGCGCCAGTGAGCGAAATCGTACTAACGTGAAAAAGAACAATCGCAACGCGCACGTTGCGGTTGAGGGCAGCTGCTATTCGCCTGTTTCTAAACGCTTCGTAGGTTTTTCTTTAACCAAAACGTGTCCCGTGTGTAATCGCAGTTGTTTCCTCATTTTCATCCTTGAAATTCACTGAAATTCAATTGCAATAAAACAAATTCGGAAAATTGCGCGGGAAAATCTCAAACGTTCAAACCGTGACCTCTGCATTTTTCATGAGATATTTACAATTCGGAAAATTATCAATTACTTACTTCGATGACGTGCTACTTTCAATTCAATTATCTATTCATAATTTATTTCCCGTGGTTGCGGCGCGGAGGGAAAACCATTTTTAATTATCTTGGGACACGTCACCAATAGTTATCAAATCGTTGGGTTTTTTCATCAAAATGGAATAAGGCGGCTTGGTGCGATTTGGGAAATTTTTGTGATCACTATTTGCCGACATCATTGATTCGGACACTTCAATCTTCCACGAAAACAAGTTTGTACTAAACCACTTTTGTGGACAAGTACAGGGGGAAAAGGGGTGTCACGATTCCTTATTTAAATGAGAAACATTAAAAAAGAAAGTATCGAGCATCTAATTTCCTGAATAAAAACTGGTCATTGTTAAAACATTAGCAATTTACGTGGAAATAACATTCGTATCTGAATCACCAAATTATTTAATTGTAAGTCACAGTTTCCGTGACTTGCTTATCGTTGTCAGATAAGCGATTTCAATTCACTGAATGCAAACCGTTGCATAAACATTAAATCGCTCTATTCTTCTGTTTGGAAAGTTAAAAATCTATTTAATTTTAAATTTTGTCTTCAAAAGGGCAAAAAGACGCTATTGAAATTAATTTGCCTTGTGCGTTCGTAACTATCTCATGCCATTTATTTATTTATATGAGATGTAATAAAAATAGATAATTAATATAATGGAACTTTGGTCGGACGTTTGCAAGAAATCCGAAATTTTGTCATTCCTTAGACCAATTTGTGGTTTCAGCAACGGAAATACCGCTCACACTGCTACAAGGATCATCGATTTAGTAAAGATTAAAGATTTATTATTCCAATCAATGTGATATATGTACAGTCACTCTCAAAAGTGTTCATACAGTCCACATTTTATAGCTAATTGCTAATAAATAACGCATATTAATGAAATAAAAAGTATAGATCTATAGAAACTGATCATCTTTCATCTTTCATAACAGATTTATTAAGAAATGTAATCTTATATACACAGTAAAAAATAATTAGTGAAAAACGAGGTTCACAAAAGTCTACATACATTAATTAACGACATATAAAAGTAACTCTAAAAATTAATTTAATATTTTGTAAGACTTCCATTAGCATTTATAACGGCCTGTAATCGTCTAGGCATAGACAAAAGTAAATTTTCTGTAACTGCCGCTGGAATCATAGACCATGCCCTTGCCAACGCTCTTCTAAGGCTACGTGCGTCTGTTATTGTCGATCGTAGTTCTGGAATTCTTATGCACCGATCTAATTCTTCCCAGAACTGTTCAATTGGGTTCAATTTGGCGACTGAGGAGAATGATCAAGGGTTTCGGGGACATTATAAAGTAGCCACTGCTTAACGTTATAGGCAGTGCGCTTAGGATCATTGTCTTGTTGCAGTATCCAACGTCTATCAAGACCTAGACGATCAACACTGGGTAACAAGTTAACACGTAATATTTCGATATATTTCTTATGATTCAGTATACCCTCAATAAAGTGCAAATTTCCTACTCTAGCCGCCGCCATCGAACCCCAAACCATGACACTGCTGCCTCCATGCTTTACTGTTGGTGTCATATTTTCCGGTTTCAACTCCTCGTTAACCTTCCTCCAAATTTTGCCTCGTCCATCACTTCCGTAAATGTTGAATTTACTTTCAACAGTAAATAACACCTGTTTCCAAAAATCAACGGTTTGTTTTTGATACTTAAAAGCATAACTTAAACATTTTTGTAAATTTGCTTCAGAAATGAAAGGCTTTCTTGTAGCCGTTCTTCCGTTATAACCATTACTTCTTAATATTCTACGCACATTTTCTGCATGTACTATTTTATTAGTAGCTGATGCGATCTTGGGTGCTAAAGTCAGAGCGGTTGTTTTGGGATTTTTTTAACTTTCTTAAGTAACAAACGGATATCACGGTTACGTAGTACTTTTGGTCTTCCTGATCTGGGTTTGTTACTAATATTACCGGTTTCTCTATACTTTTTGATAATCGACTGTACTGTAGCTTCGCATTTTCTTACAGTTTTTCCAATTTCACCGTAAGACTTTCCATCTTCCCGGAGTTGAACAATTAAATTTCGTATTTCAATACCTGTTTCTCTTCTTTTATTATTCATCATCAATAACAATTAAAACAGAATAATTACTTCACTCAAAAGATGTCAACAACACTAAAAACAATTATTACATATGGCACGTAATTGAATTTTTGTTGATACGAGCCTAACTTACTTAATGACAAACTGTATGTAGACTTTTGTGAACCTCGTTTTTCACTAATTATTTTTTACTGTATATATAAGATTACATTTCTTAATAAATCTGTTATGAAAGATGATCAGTTTCTGTAGATCTATACTTTTTATTTCATTAATATACGTTATTTAGTATCAATTAGCTATAAAATGTGGACTGTATGTACACTTTTGTGAGCGACTGTAGCTGTCCAAATAAATCACATCTGTACGTTAATGTTAAATTATTATAGCACACTTTATTGTTTAGCGTCATGTGATTTTAATGGTTTGCACAGGAATGCGAGTAATTTTATAATATTCAGAAATTGATAAGAGGGTGAGGATGGCGAAATAAAAATGCCGATAATTATTATATCAATTTATTTTTGGTTTATTGAAAAGCAATATGCATCTTTTGTGCATGTCCAATATTACGAAAAACTTACACAAAAGTATAAATGCTATAAAATCTAATACATACTTGCCTATGACAAAGAGTTAGTAGTGTCTGTGACACTATTAATTTATCAATAACTGATACATGGCACTTAGGTTGGTTTGTCCCCCTTAGCCGATAAATTATAAAAAAAAGCTTAATATGGAATGTTATATACATTATTAGATAACAAAATATTAAATTTACATAAAAAATAGAGGTAAATATGTATCTTAAATGGGAATGGTTATGTAGGCTGACCAGATTATTTTGCGACACCACAAACGCAACCCATTCAAAAATTAATGTCTCATAAAGTAACAATCAAGGACAAAATAACGTTATTGCACCCGATTCCAAAAAAAATATGATTTGCCATAAGGTACCTAATGCTTGTGCCCAGACTAGTCATATGTAATAAGTATCTTAGCGATTTGGAATGTTTTGCTGTACATGACAATCACAGATTAAGCAAATTTACATAATGTAAATAAAGGGTGTAAAAAAAACAGGAAAAATAATTACAAAAAGAATGTTTTCACACCACCGTTTTCATTTTATCATTTACTTAGACTATTGTTGTGGAATACTGTCCATGTTGGGCACATAATCTAATGCCATAAGGCACGCAAATACAGTCATCACCATTTTTGGCTTCACCTCGGTAATGTCTTCAGGAAGAGCATAAACTCTGGCACCCACTTTCCTAGCCATTGAAATGGCATATTTGGCATTTGCCAATTTTTCCTAAAATCAAACATTCCATTCACATTTATCCATCCATTAGAACTTACATTTACCTCTGCACCACCACCATTTTTTACTAAATCGTAATTAATTGCGCCTGGTTTGATGGCGTCAATTAAGTCGATAACAACGCGCGCATCTGCAATGCTGGAATCTTGAAAGTTATGTATGAAAGAAGACTTATTGGCGGAGTTCAACTTGTTGTTAACCCACTGAACAATTTCTTTTTCAACAATTGGATTTCCAGTTTGGGCAAGTTGTGATAGGATTGATAAAGTGTATGCTCTCATCAACTGCCACACCAAGGCTAAAGTTAAGGTTACGTTTCCTTCATTTATATCTTGGCCGGCAATTCCGACCAGAGAAAACTTAATTTCCCTCCCCAATTCGACGGCGTAATTACAATTTTCTAATTTTTCCATGAACTTCCTGAGGTTGCTAAATTTACGATGCACTTTATTCCAATTTACAATGCCTGGTTTGATAACATCGTACAGTTGGAATATGACCAAACCATCCGCGAGATCAGAGTACAACCAATTCACGTGGGGGTTAACTCCCATTGAATTGATCCAGTTTCTGTAAGCTATTACCAAAATTACGACTGCAATTTGAAAGAAAACACTTACTTTTTTCTTCTCTGGTCTCTTCCACAGTTTCATAGCCGTCCAAAACACCTTCAGGTTGATCAAGTCCCGGATGATTGTTGAATAAATTGGCAACAAACGCCAAATTCAATTTGTAAACTCCATTGACAACATCTTGGGGTGTTACAAAAGAGCGACATTTTAATTTGGCGGCTTGTTGCAACATTATCTCGGCCCTGTTCAAAAGATCTTGTTCCTATAATAAATAAATTAAAATCGGATTTAAAAATTTGAAAAATGCTTACATAAAGAGCTTGAGTATGAACACTTGTGTCTTGAGGAGCGATTTGTTTCAATAAATGGGTGTACACTTCCGAATCTGTAATATCACTGTGGAAATTATTAACACGTCTTGCTGTTCCAGCTTTGGCTAAATGGTAGTTAACCCAGCGAAGTAGAATGGCTTCTGGTGACAACTTCATAAGATCTTCGATGCGTTCTTCGTCTGTCAAGAGAGCGGTAAGGCCAGGGCAGTGTTCTAAAGTAATTTGATTAAAAAGCCCTATCCGAATTATTTGCCACAGAAGTCCCAGCACGAGGTGAGGTATGCCTTTTGCAAGGCTTTGGGCGTCGATGTTGACCACATTGCACCCGATCGCTTGAGAAGAAGATAAGGCTAATGTTAAATTTTCCAGCTTCCTGTACAATGTAAGACTTTTTTTATTAATGGCCCGCTCGTCTATTGTATCAGGACAGGAATGATTAATTACTTTGCTGAAAAAGATAAACCGTGAGTGTCATTGAACTGGAAATATTTTTGATTACCAAAGTAAGATGCCATCTTTTACTTTATCGTACAGCGTCTTTCCATCAGCATCGATTGGTAATAAATGATGGAGATCAGGATCATGTCTTAAATTTGAGTTTATCCAATCGGAAAATGCCAATTGCTCTTCCACGCGAACGGAATGGGTTGTGCCTTCATTTGATGCATCAGAAGTGCCCCCGAGGTGTTGAAGATTCTCCTTTTTCGTGACGGCTTGTTTGAATGTGCTTGCCACCTCGCCTGCTTTTAAGTCCATGCAGAGCGATTCGAATTCTTCATACGATAATTTTCCATCGTTCATTGATTTTTTTTTATTTCGGAACTCATCTTCCATTAATCTTACTTTATACGCCGGTATTTTGAAGCCACAGACGTCAAGGGCTTCGCGAAGCTCTTTAAGATCGATGTATCCATCGTTGTTTTTGTCAATCTAGAAATAATAATTTTATATAACTCCAAACAATTAACATACGATAATAGTGGTTTAACTTCGCATCACACACAAGTGTAGTTATGATAAAATCAGCGTTATCGGAGCACTTATTCACTTTTTACATGACATAGTTTGAGAATCGCTGGTTTATGATACGCATATTGTCTATTAGTACAATAAATATTTATTGTAAATTACGAGCAAAAGATTTTCATTCGTCGCGCGTTGTAAGCTCGGCCGTAAAAACTGCGATTTGAAACACAAAATTTAAAATTCTCAAAAAAATCATTAGGTAAAGCGTGGTATAAAATAGTGTACTAGACAAAAAAAATTACAAAATGTAATTAACTTGTAAGAATCATCTTAATCGTTCTTGTCTAGTAAATAGCTATTGTAACTCCAATAAAATTAGCACAAACTTTGATTTTTTTCTACAAGAGCTAAGATTGCGATTGTGATTGTAATGATCACCTGGCAATTGGATCTCAATTAATCTAGATGATGTCATAGAAACACTTGTACGGTTACACAAAAAATTCTTAAAAAAATCTTATCTGTTTTTCTATGTAATAACATGAAGTATGAACTAACGAGTTTGGTAAAATGTTGAAAATTAAGTTCTTCCTACGCATCAGGATATGCTTTCGAGCGATACAGAAGTGGACACGAAAATAATAAATTTTTTGTCGCCGTTAAATCGATTATTACCTAATCACGAATAAACATGCAATTTTTCCGCAATAACACAAAACCAATAAAACCAGCAAGGAACAAATAATCGATCCTGGTAAGGAAAATATTTTAATCTTTCGTAAATATTGGCGATTTTTTTAGTTTCTTGTTAATTGAAGGCGTCGCTAGGCGCATTTTACCACATATCTAGCGACACAACGTCAAACAATTTCAGATTATTTTAACTATGGAATGAACAGATAAATGTAGACAAAAATTACGTGTTTTCCTGTTTCATTTTCGGACGAATTTTTTTAACAAATCGAACTTACTTGCTTATACCAAGCGTTTTCTTTCAAGTCTTCGCTGAATTCCTGCTGCGTACTAATCTGCCTACTGAAAAACACTTCCATTTTTCTTTTAATGGCAAAGGTGTACAACGTTAGCTAAAGTCCAGTCACAACTGATTTAAGGATAAATGTTACATTTTCTTATCTATTATTATCGTAAAGACCTATTATTCTTTAATCTTGGCATTTTATCGCAAATTAACATTTGATTTTTTCATTGACGTACAAAATAAATTATTAATCGAAAAGTTAGATAAAATTGTTTCATTAGATTTCTACACACGTACAGACTCGTGACAACTACTGTTATAAACGTAACATTTACCCATTTGTAAATTACAGCAATTACGAAACAATGCTTTTCTAAATAGTGCATTATTTTTTGCTCGACCAAGTTTAATGCAATAATTACTTCTAAACTATCGAGTTATTAATATTGTGTTATTACTATCTTACATGACAGGTATGTCAAGGACCCCGATAAAAAAAAGAAAAAATACAAAAATAGTAAATTTATTAATATTGGCACATATTTAAGGCGATTAAACAATCAAATTATAACAATTATATAATAATAATTTCACATCAATTTTGAAGGATTAAATTTGCGGATTTACAGTAGATTTTTCCTATAAAACGGCTTTGTCTGTATTAGGCGTTTTTATCATTACCATTTTTATCTGTAGTAGTGGTTTAAAAAATAACCTGAAAGTTATCTTTACATCGAATTAACGGAAATACCTGCATTTTTGTTTTTAGAGAACATAATCCGAACATACCAAACTTAAATCGGAGATGACGTACAGTAATTCCCCGCATAACGTCGTCAGGATGTGGCAGAGGCATTCTGGCTTTCAAATATTTTTATGAAACTCTTTTCAGTTAACATACGGTAACAAAATCGATTTTGCAGCAATAGTAAAACTTATATTATTCACAAGTGTGTAATGAATATTACTAAATTATAGTCGCACGTTGCACAATGGCATCAGTACATAAACAATCTGTAATTTGAAACAGAAAAAGCGTTGTAAAACACATAAGATGTCGCGATTTGTTGGTGCCTGTGCACAACGTTAAACGAGGACCAACTGTAGGTATATCGAAACGTGTAAAACTGATCGTCAGTTTTGTAAATGATAAACTCATTGTAATAAGATTTCGCAGTTGAAGCAAATTTTTGAATCCTGAACGAGTTGAGAAACAATAATGCAAATTATGCGTGTCTAGGCTGTATCGCATTGCATTATTCGTCAGCGCAAAATAATACGAATCTTGAGTTCGATTTCATGACGGCTCTAACCTCGAATTCGAGGGCACAACATTAATTTAAAGATACTCAACAACACCGAGTGAGACACATACTTGTTATGAGTAAGTGCGCACACATCTTACAAGTTATTCTAATGACTCATTCAAACGGAACATTTTTCCCGACGCACTTTTTCTGAACACATTGTATTCAAATTTTAAAATTGGTTTTAATTAAAATTGTGCCACGGGAAAAATGTTACCGCGTCACAGGGAAAAATGTTCGGACGTTTCGCCACTTTGAAGTATTAGCTAGTTGCGCAAATCAGTTTTATCTCCGAGTTATCTTGACTATTTGACAAAGACAAACAGGGTTCGCGTATTGACAAAATAAGAGTTAAATGGGCGTAGCTGGGGTCCATGTGTCACGTCGTTCGCCGGAGTGGCCGTCCTAACTCGAGACGCCGTTTTCATGAATGAAAGCCAAAATGCTATTCGAGTTGGTACATTGTTCAGACTTACTGCTGTGAACTGTTCGTAGATTTCGGCACGTTCGTCCTGCGTTAACTTAGCCTCCGTTGCTGCGGAAGCCATTTTGCCGTTCACTTGCACTACGACACAGCACTACTGCATACTTCGGAGCGAAGTCTTGTGGAGCAGCGCACTATCGCGTTACCCCCGCTACATGTTGTGACGCTATTTCTCTTGGAAAACTTTTTAAATTTCCTTTAAATAATTCTATTGATGAAACTGGTTGGCTGACTAACCAATACCGAT
The DNA here is from genome assembly GCA_949768715.1 of Dascillus cervinus. Classification (NCBI taxonomy): domain Eukaryota; kingdom Metazoa; phylum Arthropoda; class Insecta; order Coleoptera; family Dascillidae; genus Dascillus; species Dascillus cervinus. The sequence goes on from OX458323.1 coordinate 6,435,556, forward strand.
TCTACATAGACAATTACACATAACTCGTTTGTGTAATTACAGAATGGTGTCCTGCCCCATGTGCAAACCCTATGCGCAGCCCGGTATATCTTTTTCTTGCGCGTTTGTAGTTCACACTTTGAATTTTTATCGTTTTATTAACACATCTGTGAAGTTGGCGGAAAAACAATTAATTAATGTGTAACAACCAAAACGTGCAATCTACATAACTTTACAAAACGCTTGATTCGGTCAAGTGGCTCCTTAAATGATATCTCTTCACTTTTCTTTTCGTCTTAATAAATAAATGATGATAATAATAATAATTATTTTCAACGAATACCCAATTCCGCTTTTATCCGGTTTGGGTCAATTTCTGGGTGTAATTTTGAAATTTCGATTTTCTTTTGACCAATATCTCCAATTTTGTGTTAAAACCGTTCTGCTCCAAATAGACGTCAATTTTTTTTTCCTGATTGAAGAATGCATTCCGAATCTACTGTAAAAACCAGTTCAGCAATCCTTTCACAGTCAACTTTTCATATATAATACAACAAGTGAAATCGAGATTATCAATAATCACGATTCCACGAATTGTATTTGTCAGATTATATCACGAATGAACAATTTAATAGTTTTTCGGACAAAATGTAATTCCGAGAGTCGCAAAACTCGGTAAATTGGGCTCAAAAACATTTTTATACTTTGGTATCATAAGTGGGTTTTTGTGAAACTAAAAGTAGTGTCACAAAGGAACTTTTTGTGAAACCGCTTTTGTTTTTTTTTTTATACTTATTACGTTGGTATTGCTGTAATAGCACGCTGGCCGGCGTCGGGTATCTCTACTGAGCTCCTGTCAAGGTCAAGCCAAGTGTACAACTTAATTCTTCCATGACTTATTCACAAAAATATCAAACTCGAGATTTTAAATTTGAAATTTTAGTTGACATATGACACATGACAAATACCAACACAACCAGTACCTAATCCTAAAAATCTCTAGAATATTTAGAAAACACAATTTTCAAATTTTCATGAAACTAAAAGCACCAAAATATAAAAAATAGTATATTACACTCGTTTTATAAGACGTATTGTCGCACTCGTAACATTAGAGCACTCCTCGCTTCGCTCGTCGTGCCCCAAACTTATTCGTGCGACAATAGATCGTCTTATAAAACTTGTATAATAATATACTATTGTGAGACTTTACAGTGTTACACGGTTTATGATTTTGTATCTTTTCATCAATATTGTTTAACGAACAATCACCGAAATGCGTCATTTTTTGTAACTGTGACATTTCAGTTGACAGCACGGTACACTAGATTTGCGGAGCAGCACGAGGGATTAAGGGAAAAATAGCACTATGAGTGGTATAATCACCAGAATTTATTAGGTGTTGCTCCAATTTTGCTCCAACCAATGAAAAAATATTTTCCTCATAACATAAATAATAACAAAGATATTGCAAAAGTGCAAGTGTCCGATAAGATTGGATTTAATTGTGAGCACTTGCAAGTACTTTATTTTTACACGTCAATTACAAGTCATTTCAAAGTTTAAGTGCGGAAAGAAAAATTCAGTCAAACTCGGATCCAATGGTGATACTTATATCTCCTTGCAAAACAAACGTTTGATGATACCAACGATTCGTATCGATAACAACTGCAACATATTTAGATTAATTTAATCATTAAATCATATGGCATGACTAACTCATTTCCCCCGGTTCGATGATGACGCTTATTTCCGAACATCTGTACAGGCATTCGGGCGGAGGTGCCAGTACCCATTTTTTACGACCCCTAATTTGGGCTTGCCACGACGGAAACTGCACGTTGTCCACCTGTCAATAAAACCATGTATTTTATGTCACATACCTTTTCACTCACATGCATGTGGGCTCCAAAACCAGGCCCTCCCATAAAAATCCAGCTCGATGCGATATCCTCCGAATTTTCCGCGAGGAAGTAAGGCCGATTGTAATGTTTTCGCAACATTTTTCCCGCGTTGTTATTACAGTTGCTCCAACCTATGTACCACGGTTCAGTTCCTTCCTCCAATTTCGATCTTCCAACGCTCATGTTGAGTGCTTCCGACAACGATTTAAATTCAGTTTTGTAAGGAAAAAACTGGCACTCGTAATCGTTGTCATCGATGTACAGGGCTTTAAAAAAATCGAAATTGAACACTTCCATAGCTGACCACCCGTCACAGCCGTCAACTACGACCACCGGTTTTGTGCTATAAAATTTCTCAAAGTGGATTTTTGAAACGTTTCTGATTTTTTCGATTTGAGTGATTCCTTTGCACATATCGCAGTTTACTGGCTCGCGGAATAACTTTGACGAATCCACTGGCAGTGGAAGCAGGCACTAGAATATATACTTTTTGTGATAATATTACCGTTTAATTTTCATTACCTCCGAGTCTTGCGATAAATATATGAAAGCAATTAAGAAAAGGAGCAACAGAAATAAAACTGATTTGCCGCGACTGTTTGGTTTCGTGGCCATCAGTTGAACGATTTGCAGATTAAGTAATTTGTCGTCACTTAATCCCAGGTTCTTGTATTTCTTGAGCATCGCGTTCAGGCGCTTTTCAGCCTTCTGCATGGCACTACAAGATTGTACTGAACCGATTTTCACGTTCATCCCCCACGACCAGCTTATCGGCCAAGGGAAGCTGCAGCATCCTGGATTCAGTGAATCGTTAAAACGTATTCAATCTATTTTCCACCATCTGCGTTTAACCATTTCTAACTCGTTTCGATCAAATTAGTGTTTTTCGTCATTCAGAGATTGATTACACTTTTTCCTCAATTTTTGTTGTTCCATTTTATCGAGAACGATTTTTAGATTTGTTATCTGTTTCGAAATTTATTGGAATGAACATCTTTTAATTTATTTTTTCGCGATAATCAGTTAAAATCAACTTATTTGTGCTGTTTCTAAAACTGTTGTTTTAAAATCATTTTTCAATTATAAAAACGTTGTTATATTACGATTTATTGTTGTTATTGGAAATGACAATGATCAAGTTTGAATCAGTTACATTGCTTGCTGTAATGGCTATTTTAACTGTTTGGCACGTAAATGAAAGATGTCGCATCCGTCCATAAAATTTAAACCTTTCAATTCGATCCAAAACTTGAAATAACCCAGACAGTTTTTATTGGCGTTTCATAAGTCGAGATCATGTCATCTTAATGGTATCTTAAATGGGGACTAAGGTAAATGAAAAAAATATGCTTATCAATTCATCGACTCATTTAACTATCGGCACTTAAACCAGTCCACTTTTTAATTTTTCTTATTCTGTAAACACAGTCGAACCCCTTACAACAAATTTTTTGTCACTTTATTATATGGAAGTTTGACTAGTTTTATAAATTGGTTGGATTGGTAATTATTAATAATCGTATTTGATCTTCACTTTTCAAAATTGACAAAAATGTGTTAATTACACTGAGAAATGTTTTGAAAAGATATTAAGAAGAAATGCAACTACGAATGAAAACATTATTGTCGATGTGGAGAACCAGCTGTTGATTTTTTGGTAAAAATCCTTGTAGGCGAGTGGGATGTATCGGCACAGTTTCCTTATGTTTTCGAATTTCTTTATATTCAAACGAATTTTCTCTTTTTTTGTTAGATCTGGGATGAATACTGAATAGAAGTTTCGGCTTTCATAAGATGATGAAAGTTTCTCTATTAGTCGTTAATATGATCTATTTTGCCTGCTCTCGCTTCTTTCCCTATTCATTAGATATTATTTCAGCTGTCGAATTTGTTTTCTTTAATTATTCGGTTAACCAAAGACTTACTAATACGGGTTGTTTTTGATATACGAGGATTTCATCAATCATTTCCACCACCGCCATTTCATTATCCTTCTGGTTGTTTTTTGACGTGTTATTTTTATGGGTAGTAAAAATTTAAAAAAACGAACAATAAAGAAAATTATGGTGGTAGTGAAAGAGGTAACAGAAGAAAGAGTAGAATTATCAAGTTTGCAATGGAATTGACTCCACCAGAAAAGTGAAGTTGGTATAATGGAATACATGATGCATTGGGGAGAAGAAACATTTAATAAAGTGACTAGATGAATCGAACTTATTGGAAAAAGCTTTCGAGACCCACGAAATTGGAAGAAAGGGAAGGAGAGAAAGTAAATGCAATAAAAACTTTTGGATTAATATTTATTAATAATTTTGGCTACATAATTGGTTATATCATAAATAGCGCGTTCTAATCTTGCCATAAAAACATGTTGAATAATGTTAGACATTTTAGATACGTTACGCTTGATGATTGATTTTAAATGGATGGAATTGCATTTGCAACTATGCAAGGTACAAACATGTATTTACATTAATATCATTTCATTAATTAGATATACAATTGGGAAAAGCTCACAATTACGTAACTGTACCCTTAAAATACATGTGACAATAGGAAACAGTTCGGTGGATATACACTAAACGTGTGCCCGAAAATGATCAATTGTACAAATGTTCAGCGTGAAATCGAACAGGGCTGACATGAACTGATTCTGAATTCGGAGGTCAAAGTCCATCGCAACCCTATTTAAAAACAAATTGTAACCTAAAACGTGCCACGACTAATCTAAACATACAAGTTTGTTTACATCGAGTTTTACTGAATTAACTGAGCACATAATTTCAACAGTCGACTTACTATCGATCTTTACCAAAACAAACTACCGATGATATCCCTAAAAAGCTTTAGTACGGAATATTTGCTAAGCACTTCAGACGCTTTTCTCTTACGACTTTTGATAGAAGCTTTTTGAAATTCCTGACCACTACTGAAACAATTTCAAAAAAGAACAACTGCACAGGAAAAAACGAATATAAATCACTGTCATTCGCAAACGCACTAATGACTGGCGTGTTATTTTATCGAGTTTCTATATATAATCGGTAAAAAGTGGCGAAGAAAAGATATAGAATGGGTACATATATTTCCTTGAACCCCGGGGGAAGGTTAATAACTGACGATACCAGTTCACTGTATCAGCGGAGAGCTCTGACTATCGCTGAAATCCAACGTGTAATACATGTCGGCGGTGTCCAGGGACGGCAAACTGCGGCTCGGTGTGGCCGTCGGTGCCTTGTCTTTGCCACTAAACCATTCGCTGCGGATACAAATTGAATAATACATTAGCTATAAACTGACAAAACTACCGAAGTTTCAGTTTTGTCACGATTTATTGGCGCCGTAAAGAACGTTGCAGTGTAATTGCCCTTTTTATGTTTGCACACGATTTTTATGCAACCTTTCGAATGCATAGTACGGTCTACGAGACAACACGAATTAGCTAATTTTATTTCAAATTTTTGTGGGTAGGATAGTCACATTATATGATTTTTTTTCGATGGTGATTTTGTCTCTTGTAAATTATATGCTCATTCTTATGAACAACGGCGTTTTCCTGATTTTTATTTATTTATTTAGTCCGGGATAGCGTTAAGCGAGGTATTACTGTATAATCAACGCGGAATTATGAAGTTGTCTGAGAGATTGAGAAAAAAAAATTTCCTTCTATCCCTTCCTTGTTTTTTTCTGTTAAAAACCGCACGATCTTTTTGACTGACTTTCTGCTTCTATCGAATTTACAATAAAATTAAAATTTTTGTTAAGCTTGACCGATATACAATCAAGTAAAGGGAACAGGCGTCATACAATGTAACATTAATGAATGTTTATTACAGAAATTTTCCAACGCTCAAAAAGAAAATAAAACGTAGAGCTTCCTTCTGGTTCAGTTAATTTTGTGCTTGTTATTTTAAAAACGCACGCGCGTTACGAAACAAAATATAATTGCGAATTCCATTTCGTTTCAGGTAATTTAATTCCGTAATAATTGGGCAGTTTTTAATTACAATTTTGTTTCTTATCGATCCTGAAAAAAATTTCCGTGACTGAAAGAATTGACGATGCGACGCTTTTTTCCGGACAAAGAAACCTTAAAATTAAGAAGAACTCGACGTGAAAAAAGAGAATGACTTCGACAAATCGTGTATGTATTGCGCGTGGCGAATTCGAACGAGGACTGTGTTGGCATGTTGTATTCGATTGATACATAAGTACATACCTATGTATGTATGTATCGCGTCAGAATTGATATCCTTGACTGATAAACGTTTTTTGTTGGTTTCTTGCGAACTTTGTGCGACGGCAAATAAAAGTTTTTTTATCGGAATCACTTTTTCCGGTTAATCTAAGATAATAAGGGCGCGGGAAATCTGTCGCTGGTTCGATCGAACAAGCTCCGCAATCTTCACTCGCCGGTGTTTACTTGTTTAATTATATTTCTGCCATCGGTTAATTCCCATAACACGGGGCTTATTACATTTTCCGTCAATTTATTCTCGGTGGGAAACGGTTTTGAAATATACGTCTACGGGATAATGAACTCACATTATATTTTATTCAAGCACTCGTCCGTCAGCTTATGCTACAAATTTTGCGTACATTTTTTTTTTTTTGCTTTTTCTTTGTTACTCCACGCTAATCAACTTTATAATTGCTCGCTGCGGTTTTTCGAGCAAAAAGAATTCTAGTTCGAGATGTTATTAAAAGTTTACGCCCTAAAAAGGGGAGAAACGTATTCAAATACGTGTCGCCTTGCAATTTTAGCAGAATTCAATTTCGTGGCATCAACAAAGGCCCGGTGAAACAAAAATGTCACATTAAAAAAATTATTTAACCTTTCAAACTCACACCGGGAAAATTAACAAAGACTGAAAAAGTGGTGTGGAAAAAACAGAATTAACGTGTCATTTTAATAATGAAATTATTGTTTAAGTTGCGTTGAAAATGCTAAACTTATTTTTAAACTTATTTTTTGACGCATTGTAAATACATATAAAGAAATCTACAAACCCTAACAAAAGTCGCTTACCTGCTTTTCAATCAAACACTTAGATCAAGAAACAATTGTGACTACGATCCGCTGCCGTCAAAATTGCCCAAACTTTCTGACCCATCCAATAGTTCAGGTTACGAAACAAATTTAAAACGTTTGATTTTGAAAAAATTGTGAAAGCAACAACAAACTACCTATACAGTGTTGTCCCCAAATAAATTGAAAAGGGAAAAGACTTTTGTATTTTCAACTTTACTTTATAAAAGATTTTGTTTGTTGCAAAACTAATAATTTTCTTTTTTGGTTGTTACAAAAACAATATTTGAATTTTGCTTAGAAAATGACTAGTTTTGAAAATGATTATTCCACTTTTTCCTAAAATAGCTAAAGTGAGGAAAAAAAATTCAGATGCCTTCAAATTGTCAGAATGTTGTGCACTGCTCGGGTTTGCTGCCAGTGACATCAATAAAGCGAGATTCGTGAATTATTTCGCTGCATTGGACAGGGAGCGAGTGTCCAGGTACTCACCTATTAGTGGTGACCGGTGGTTCTGGAGCTCTGCGTACTTTACAAGTCCACAATGGGTACACCCGCAACATGAAACGTTTATACGTCTTATTCACACGACAGTGGCATACGGTTACCTGCATGAAGAAATCTGTTTGTTATATAACTCATTTAAAAACGATCGTTTGCCAAAAACAATCCCCCGGAGATTGTACTTACGATGAGAGCCACGATGATAAAGGCGCAGACTAAAGTCCCCGCCGCGATATAAACATTATGCAGATGATCCAGATGAATAGAAATTGGCATTTGCAGATCTAATTCGTTCTCTTTGTTGATTGGATCCGTGTTCGTTATGGTTTCTACTACGAATTCATCTGCGAAATGTGTGTGAGCGTAATTCATAATTTATAATTGTCACAAATTTACCTTCACACGTTTTACCCGTGTATCCAGGCCTGCAGGCGCAGTAGAACGAATCCATGCTGCTCCAACATGTGCCCCCATTCGTGCAAGGGCTGATGCTGCATGCCTGGAAGGATAAAATATTGAAATCGTCCCCCGACTACGGCGTACGTACCGGATGTGTCACAACGCGTTTCCATTAGAACTTTGGGGAAAAAAAGAATTTTCAAATTTCTCATTTGTATATTATCAACTATGCTCACTGTAAATAGATGCCGAATACTACCTTCGTTATTTAAATGAAAAACCATAAATATTTTTACTTATTCTAATCAACAGCTTTGCTAGAATGACGAAGTTGATATTAGTTATCACAATCAAAGAGATAAAACCTCAGAATTTCAAAATTCCACGTTAACTCCGTCCCCGAAAAGTTGTACTGGAAGCTCGTCGTACCGCACCCGGTATACAGTAACATCCATTTACAAATTAACGATTTGAATGATTCTGTAAATATTTAACGGAAGCAAAAATAGTTTGAAATTTAGGGAAGTGTTTGGCAAGCTTGAGCTTTATTAATCTCTCTGTTAACTGTAAAATCAGATTTCAGAGGTGATTCATCGATTTCAGCATATCCGGGAAGATTATTTGAAGGTATCAGAATGGAACCCAGACAAGTAGCTCATGTTCATTTGCATGGTTAAAGGGCGCTAAAATCTAGTACAAATCCGTCAAACCGCTGCCACTAATTGCAAATTGAATATGTATGAATTCACGAGTTGATAATCTTTATGCAAATTTACGACTTTTTCATATCAGCTTATAAGGAACAACGTAATTCGAATCGGAATATCGATGATTGAACAAACAGAAGAAAATTTCGACCGATTTCCCGGGGGAGTTTTTCATTTCGGCACCTTATTCGCTTCCTCGCGAAGTTTTTCATTTAATAAAATAACAGTTATTTTCATTAGATCGAATACGTGTCTGGTGAGTTTTTACACGCGGAAATTTAGTGCTATTAAATTTTTCTTAAGGCGAAACGCGCAAAAGGGATAAACCGACTTCGTTGGGAGTTACATCAGACTGAGATTTACTTTCTTCCATTACGGAAGCATTAAAAATTATATGAACCTAATAAACCTTTTAATTTATTTTCTGCCGTGCCGAGGGTGAAAATGTATTAGTTTCATCAACCGTTAAGGACGCGCATTACACGTTCTCCAAACGAAATTTACTTCATTTTTTAATTATCAAAACGGAATTACACCGACGTCATCGGATCGATAATTTTATCCGCCCCAAAAACTAGACACTGCTCATTGTTCCCGGGAAGCGGAAAGGGCACACATTTCATGACACAAAAATAGAAAGGTTGATGATGGAAGCAGATTTGAGCAAGACGGACCTTAAGCACTTACCGCACGCAGTGGCGTTAAACAGTCGGGACCTGAGTAACCCTTGAGACAGTCACAAGAGTAGTTATTTCCGTGGTCTTGGCAGGAACGGTGTTCCTGACAGGGATTTGGTTCGCACAGATCCACCTAAATCGATGAATACAGCCGTGTTTATTTTCGTGTAATTATAATTATTTAGGCCGAAATGATTTCTCGGACGGAGGTTAAAAACACTAAGTAATTTATATTATGACCCTTTCGCGAAACAATATTTTTCTTTTAAAATAATTACCTTAATGTGGCATCGTTTTCCGGTGAAGCCTCGACCGCAAGAACACGAATATTCCCCGACGTGATCGGTGCAGGTTCCGCCGTTAATACAAGGTGACGATTCGCACTCATTGTATTCGTATTCGCAGTGTGTGCCCGTGTATCCTGAAACAAAATTGAAAATACATTGTCGCAAAAATTTCAGAAGGTCTTAATTTCCCAGCGTTCTAAACGGTATCAGTTTATAACAGATTTTAATTATTTAAATGCCATTAATAAGTATTTATTTGTACTAATTTGGTAGTTTAATTACTCTACTAAAAGAATTTTGCAATAATTTTATTAAAAACTGAGTCCGTTCTAAATTGACTGACACTGTACTTTTAGCGATAATTCGTCCAGCACTGTTTCCTTACGCCAATTTCACCCTAACATCAGTTTATTTAACGGATACCTGCTTGCCAAATGAAATTCATTTTCATTCACAAAAGATAATAATTACATCGAAAACCGTCTATTTGATGGAAATATTTTTTAATTCGTTTTAGAGAATGTCGAAATAGTATATTATTACATGAGCAAGTAAAGAAGGTTTTTATCCATGAAAATGAAGTTTGCTGCACAAGGCGAAGGCGAGTGCATGTAATCATTTGAGTGGATAAAAACCTTTACTTGCGAGTATAATACTATACTTTATCTACGATCATCCATACAAAATAATAAAACAAATTCTTAGTTCAATATTTTTAATTTTTGAACATGACACTACGACAGTTAGTTTACATTGTCCAAAAAGAAAAACATGAATATTTTTCTGCAAGCATCACAAATTAACTTAATACAATATTTTCAGAAAAGGAAATACATATTATTTTTCTCTGCTCGCCATTTTAAAAAAAGTTTCATTAACACATTCATATTTGTGCCGTGATTTTTGTGGTAAAATATTGTCTATTGCAGACGTTGCGATACTGCGTACAGGACATTTCATTTTCTTCTTCCAACATTTAAACATTTTCGGTTACGAAAAATTGCTTCACAAATCACGAATTTCACTATTAATACACTTTGGTACGATTTGTTGTCAATTACTTTAATTTTGTTTGGTTATGTTGTTGCAATTAATGCAAACTGTTACCAATGTTGTAAAACAAAAATCCCAATATTTTTAATTTTCATTGATCGAAGTCCCGATGGATAAAAATTCTGTCAATTTTACCCATGGCTGGGAACCAATAAGATGCTCTCTTTAATTTATCGATGGATAAAATGACAATTTAGAGTAGAGGTTTCACATCAATAATGTTTATATTATATAATGATAAAGAAAAATACTAATGTCAACAAGGTGTCTTATGAACCCGGACTGAAGTTTTGAAAATGACCGATTAAATTCATTAAAAATTCAGTTACAAGTTACAAGTTATGATAGATTTATAATTAGTTTTTAATGCGATTAAATGGAATGCATTGCGATTATGCAAATCTCGACAGACTCATAAGACATCCATTATTAAATCCAATTGTGAAATAGGTTTTAAACCCAAGTGGAATTTGTATTATTTATTACAGCACGTGCATTTGACAAAAAGCGTTTTGTAATAAATAATTCGTTTTCTAAAATAACTGTCGGGCAACAAATTTGATCGGTTCTGTGAGTGTTAATGGTCTAAAAATGTCCGTTAAAAACAAATCTGCGTAATTAAAGCCCGTAAAGCATGGAAAGTTAAACAGATAATTATCTGCGTTTCCTTTAAGCGCCCCAAACACGCGAGTTTATTTATCGTGCGTAATAAACGTAATAAGCAACAATAATTGAATTGTTTAAGTAAACGTTAAATCAAATTGACTTCTTTTTTCGATACGGCACTTCAAAAGAGTTGCCGTCTGCCGCCGGTTAATGACGCACATTTATTTCGCCGTAGATACCCCATTGCAAAGATAATCTAAATTGCGTACAATTTCCTCTAATGAAATCGGAGAATGATCCACTTTTAAACTGGAAATCTTGAAGAACGCCCAGAACTTCCGAAATAAAAAATTAATTAAAGGATGCCGAAAATTTATTTTTTCTACTTTGCGTTCGTACTGAGGTTATTACGACACGCCTTTGCGTATCGTATAATAGACAAAACGCGTGCTGTAATAAAAATACTAAAAACAGTTTAATTTTTTTTTTTTAATATTGGCAATCTGTCTCTGTGGCAACCCTAATATTCTGCTCTTCTGCGCTCTGTCGGTTTATCGAACTATCAACACTAAATTACGGCAGCAAAATGTTTTCCAAAATTGTTGAGATCTTGTTTTTTTACGCCAATTTTCAAATTCGCTGTATTCTTTTTCATAAATGTGACTTGATTTTGTGGGTAGCAAATTACTCATTGTATTTTCTGTCAAAGCTCATATTTCTGGAGGCGTAAGTTGTCAAACATCTTCAGCAAGATTCATTTTTGGAATTGAAATAATGACATTTCAAATTAAGTTTTTTTCCATAGCCGCCTTTATTGAACTTGCCAACTGTCGCGAAATTTCCTAGATTTTGAAATTTCATGTTTTTGCTTGAAAAAAGTGTCAAAGTAGTAAAATTGATACCTTGTTGTAATCATTTGAAAACAAGAAAATGAAAAAAAAATTGAACTTTATGAAAATGTGGATCCTAACATAAGTCAAAAAAAAAAAAAATTGACCTGAGCACACTTTATGAAAATGTGCACTGCAATTTGCATGGTTTTACCTAGGCAAACCGACTTTTAAGATTCAACCCTTGTTGTAATCATTTGAAAACAAGAAAATGAAAAAAAAATTGAACTTTATGAAAATGTGGATCCTAACATAAGTCAAAAAAAAAAAAATTGACCTGAGCACACTTTATGAAAATGTGCACTGCAATTTGCATGGTTTTACCTAGGCAAACCGACTTTTAAGATTCAACCCTTGTTGTAATCATTTGAAAACAAGAAAATGAAAAAAAAATTGAACTTTATGAAAATGTGAATACTAACATTAGTCAAAAAAAAAAAAAAAATTGACCTGAGCACACTTTATGAAAATGTGCACTGCAATTTGCATGGTTTTACCTAGGAAAACCGACTTTTAAGATTCAACCCTTATTGTAATTATTTGAAAACAAGAAAATGGAAAAAAAATTCACTTTATGAAAATGTGAATCCTAACGTAAGTAAAAAAAAAAAAAAATTGACCTGAGCACACTTTATGACAATGTGCACTGCAATTTGTATGGTTTTACCTAGGAAAACCGACTGAGTTTATCTTTTCGTGTTTCTCTTTCGGGGATATTTTTAGAATTTTTACACTGTTGAGGTAATGTTGTGATTATTTACCTGTTCTAAATACACAATTGCACCATTAAAAAAGAAAAAAAAAATTACCTGAGCATACTTTATGAAAATGTCCACTGCAATTTGCATGTTTTTTTTGGCCAGAGAGTCATATAAAAATGAAAACTTATATATTTTTTTGCGAGGAACACGATGGTGCAATTAAAAATCGATTTGCTCTAAGATTGACGGAGATAGAAATCTTAAACCTAACCTTTTTTTTTTTTTTTTTTTTTTTTCTTATAGAGGTGTTGAAATTCCTTATTGGAAGACCAGGCCTAATTAATTAATTAATTTACCCGGTACTGTGGGGTTCCCCTGAATGGGTCGCTACCCACTAAACGCACCCCTTCATAGCTCCACACAGCCCAGAACGGCTCACGCATTGCTTCAGGCTGTGCTGCTCTCGATGCCAAGTGCATCCCGCCACACCGTTTTTATAAAACGTTCTCCTTTTTTGTAGACTCTAGCTCTACCTCTATAGCTCTAGCTCACGTACAATTTCGCTAAATTTTCTAAATTTTTGGAAAAAAGGAAAAAAAAGATGAAATTTTCAATCGGCCAGTCATCCTCGAGTTAGTTCCTCACATTCAATCTAGAATTTTTCAAAACAAAAAATAACAAAAAATACAAAAAATACAAAAATACAAAAAACAAATTCACTCACACATAAATTCACACAGCTCCACAAAAAAAAAAAAAAAAAAAAACACAAACTGACACAAACAGCCCCCCAATATTCACTATAGTTCATCCGCTTTCTCCAATTCTCTCTCTAACTTTTCCTTAAACCTAACCTAACCTAATCTAACCTAACTAAACTGGGTTTATCTTTTCGTGTTTCTCTTTCGGAGATATTTTTAGAATTTTTACACTGCTGAGGGTATGTTGTGATTATTTATCTGTTCTAAATAAACAATTGCATTATTAAGAAATAAAAAAAAAGAGAAAAAGCCAAACCAAAAAAAACTTTTTCTTTTCTCTTGCTTAGAGCGTCATATAAAAATGGAAACTTATGTAATTTTTTGCGAGGAACACGATGGTGCAATTAAAAATCGATTTGCTCTAAGATTGACGGAGATAGAATTCTTAAACCTAACCTAACCTAACCAAACTGGGTTTATCTTTTCGTGTTTCTCTTTCGGGGATATTTTTAGAATTTTTACACTGTTGAGGTTATGTTGTGATTATTTACCTGTTCTAAATAAACAATTGCACTGTTAAAAAAAAAAAAAAAGACCTGAGCATATTTTATGACAATGTGCACTGCAATTTGCATGGTTTTACCTAGGAAAACCGACTTTTATGATTATGATTACAACAAGGGTTGACTCTTAAGAGTCGGTTTGCCTAGGTGAAAGCATGCAACTTGCAGTGTGTTTGCTTTAACGTGTTTATACATATAATTTTTTGAACTAATGAATTTTGAAATTATTTAAAAAACATATAGTTGAATGGAGAAGACTCAGTGTTTTTATTCAAACCCAATCACCATATCCAATCAAAATTCATTTGTACTCCTTTTGTATAAAAAATAGTTGGTCACCTTATTATAAGGCATTTTGTCGCATAATTTTGCGACAAAATGCTTCTTATAAAACTGATATCATAATTTCCACGTCTTATTTACCTTAGTTCAATAAGAAGCGTAATTACTGCCACTATAATGCATCGGTCTTAATTCGGTTACGACATTATTAATTTTGTTTAAGTCAAGTTAAACGACTAACGCAACCTACGTCTAAAGACGGAGATCAGTGCAAGAGCAGGTTTATTATATATCCTAAAATTATTATGTCATTAACACAACAAAAAACAATTTTTTATGAACTACTGCGGTGTACTTTATTGTTGAAACTAGCTGTATGAATGATCATCCCCAAGTTTTGAAAACTCTTATAGAAAAATTGGAGAAACATAATAAACATCTGGCCATATTTGTGGATTATGAATAGGCTTTTGATAGGATATGCCAACAAAAGATGCTAGAATCGTTAATAAACGCTAGAATAGAAATATTCTGGCATATGTGATAATCGAATACTATTATGTAATGCTTAGGAATTATTTAGCGGTAGCGGCGAAAGGGTTAACAAGTTATAAATATTAAACAATATGGATCCATCAAGTGTCAGAAACCCTGTACCTAATCTCGCTGCCAGTTAGTTTCCTGGGGGTTCTAGTTCACCATCCATATTGTCACTGTACTGAATTTATTTATAAAAACATTGACATTAAATTCTAAATAAAATAAAGCCATGGCCTAAGCCGTAATAAGTATAGTAGAATGAAGCTGAACGCTAAATTAATTGAACATTATTTAAAAAAGGAAAAAGATCACTAGCACTCCTGAATTAACGGACACAATCCAGCATTTACATGCAAATAGACAAAGGCTTATAAGTGT
This sequence comes from Dascillus cervinus, assembly GCA_949768715.1. Classification (NCBI taxonomy): domain Eukaryota; kingdom Metazoa; phylum Arthropoda; class Insecta; order Coleoptera; family Dascillidae; genus Dascillus; species Dascillus cervinus. The sequence goes on from OX458323.1 coordinate 6,450,756, forward strand.
TAATTTGTGGCAGATATTGTTGTTGCCGGCAAACTTTAAATTTATGATCGCATATTCAGCTATACCTTCCTCTGAAAAAAAGTTAACACTCGGTCAAAAGTGACCCACGGTTTCTGTTTTTTTTTTTTAGTATGTGTGTAATGTATTATGATTACATCATTGGGATCATAAACATTTTGATGTTTTGAAATATGACGTAAAAACACCAAAATACGAAGTGTGTCCATTTTGATCTGTTTTGGGGGTTCGCGTTACTCAAATTATTTCGGGCGGGCGAAGGTTAATAAAAAAATGCAACGTACACGTGCAGTTTATATTAAATTAAATCCGACCAAAAGGTGAAGTAAAAAATGAACCTTAATTGGCCGCAGTTGATTATTCGACTTAATGTTAATTAAAAGTCCCCGAGCAAATTAATTGTTTCCTGATTTTGAGTTAAATTAAAAATGAACCCCTCACCAGGTTGACAAAAGCATTTGTAACCGTCCTCCTGGTCAACGCAAATGCCATGAACACAAGGGGACGACTCGCACTCGTTCAGGTTGTGTTGGCACAGTGGACCAGAAAATCCCCTGGGGCATTCGCAGTAGAACTGAGTTACGTTGCCGGTGCACGTAGCTCCGTTTTGGCAGGGCATCGACGTACAAGGGTCCGTTTCTTCTTCGCACGTTTTCCCCGTATAACCTGAAGAAGGAAATTAAAAACTAGTTTGGAACTGTTTAATCATTTCGGGTTGTATGCGAAATGCATTACCGCATAGAACATTAGGCCAAATCTAATGGTACAGCGATAATACGAATCCCCACAATGGGATGCCACTCGAGGGTGCTATTTGTTTCACCCTCTGTTACAGCCAATCCTTGAGTGGATAGACTTTCCAGCGCCGCGCCAAAACCATTGTTAAAATATAATCCACATTTATGCATCTAGTTCACCCGGTATTAATTTAACATTAAAACGAAACTGATTCAAGATCGGCGATTAATGATAAATTTGCACAGAACGAATATACTCATTAGAAAATTAATACAGTAGATGCCGCTTAAGTAGGCCTTGGCACTCGAATTTTGTTCTTCATGCCACTTTACATAGCATAATAATAATTGCTACGACTTGTCCGTCAAATTATCTTTTTGACATATTTATTACGTTGCAGTTCCCCCACTTTTTTATTACGTAGCAGTGCTTGTAATGTGGCTTTTACAAAATATGCCTTCTGTTTGTAGTAGGTGGAAGTAGAAAATTCAATTAAACAGCGTCTGCAGGAGTCGAAAAAATAAAAGGAATGTTGCAATAGTAAAATGCATATTATAAAACTTGTAGCTACTGAAGAACTCTACAATTTTCCCTCTTGATATTTAATTTTACCTTCCACATTAAGGGGGTTGAAATGCAAAACACTAATCAAGTGCTTACTTCTGGGCGTGAGTGACTTTCTAAAGTGAATGGCATAACCCTTTTCCTCATTATATTTATGAGTTTTCATAAAGGCATTAGCAAAACATTATCTGGTTCAAAAGTTGACGGGAGCAGAAAGTCGCAAAACGCGGTTACGAACATTAATTAAACCGCCGATTGCTACTTCGAATAAATACTCCAGAGGGAAGCTGAGGGATTGGTTAAACAATTCCAATGTTTATGCGGATCGAAATTAATCGTGATTGAAGTTTCTGAACTCCAAAAATACTCAAGATTTGACTCGAATCAATCGACGGCAGTCGTGATTTATTGTTTGAGGCTTAAAAAATGTTTGCGAGAGAAATAGCTGTTTTGCGCGGAACAACGTCTTTTATGTTGAGTCGAAAGGACTTGACGTAATTAATTAATATCGGATAAAATGCCGCGACAACTCTATTTTAAGTGGCATATCTTGCAGGATCAAACTCGCTGTTATTTGCCACCGTCGATATCGATTCTGCGAAGCGAGCAACTTTTCCAAGTTTCCCGTGTCGAACTTGATGAGGGCATCTTTTGAATGGTACGAACAATATTCGACTGTCATCTTCATTCAAATGTGGGCGTTTCCTTGTTTTTCAAGTCCTCATTTCTGTTCGACGCCTGAAAAATTGATGCGCGGCCACTCGAACGGCATCAGAATATGACAATATAAACTTATTTTTATTCCGCTTATCAAAACCCACAAAACGAAAAAAGAAAAACAAGATTATAAAAAATTAAGTCGATTGTGGCCGTATTCAGCGGCTTTTTTGTAAGATAATATTTCCGATCGTTCAAATTGTATTCATTAAATTCGGGATGGGGAACATTTACAGTACTAGGCCAAACCGGCAAACGGAAGCTGCTGTAAATCTGAATAGTCGTACCATCTATTTTCGCTAATTAAGCACAAGGTGTTTTCCTCGTGGGGCTTATTCTGAATCTGTTGTTTGTTATACCTGTTTGTGTGCACACCAGTTTCACGCCGCTCATTATTTGGTAATTCAGCGTTACTTTTACTTATTTTTTTAGTTTATACAAGGTGATTCCTAAAAAACGTCCCACGCTCTAACTCTGTTATTTATTGCCCGATTTCAGTAAAAAAATATATAATTAAGTAGTCGAGTAAGTACTACAAGAAGGTATTAATTTGGATTTTTTCCCACATTAACTTAAATGCGAAGCGACAGTCAACTTTTTTTTCAAATGGCAATGTATACATTTTTTTATTTATTGTGGTAGAAGATTTTTTTCTAAATCCAATGATATCTAATAACTTGACATTGAAGTAATACCTATTAAGGAGGAAAAAAAATAAAATATTTTATCAAAATAAGTCGGGGTTCTAATAAAAAAATTTAGAATGCCTTGGAAAACAATAAGATCATCACAGGATAAATGTCATAATAATAAAATAATTTATTTTTTTTCTCCTTAATATTACTTCAAGATCAAGTTATTAGATATCATTGGATTTAGAAAAAAATCTTCTAACACGATAAATAAAAAACTGTATACATTGTCATTTGAAAAAAAAAGTTGACTGTCGCTTCGCATTGAAGTTAATGTGGGAAAAAATCCAAATTAATAACTTCTTGTAGTACTTACTCGACTAATTAATTTTTTTTCTTCTGAAATCGGGCAATAAATAACTGAGTTAGAGCGTGGGACGTTTTTTAGGAATCACCCTGTATTTGCATTTTATCCAAGTAAAAGAAATTAATACAGTTAAAATCAACCAAAATGTACCTAAAATCAGCAGTGCAGATACCGGTATCCTAATATTTTACCACAGTTGTGCAACATTCGAAAAATGGCATCAAAGTTCCGTACTTTTATGAAGAAATTTTTTTGACAAAAGTTACAATCGACTCAAAATAAAATGATAAACACGTTCGTAACTTTATTGAAGAGTGCAAAATATTAAAACGTTGCAGTGATTTTTTTTACCTCTGCCGCAAACAAGGATTTGTTGTTTTCAGCCGAAAGCACTGCGACGATAATAGTCTTTGGCGCAGTTGGTGGGCCAGAACACCGCGTCCATTTCCAATCGTATAATTTACCCAATTTTTTATTTCTGTTTTCCAACGGAAGGAATTGAGCATCGCCAGCGACCAATTAAAAGTGTATTTTGCAATGGAAGAGTCACACAAACGTTCATTTCGATAAAATCGAGGGGTGATATCTTTATAACTTGGTTTTACATGCCCAAAAGTTCCATAAATAAAATTTCAATCCATTTTCCGTGCAAATAAACTTTCAATCACTGCGTAACGCGGCTCATTTCGTGAGCAGAAGCACCATCTTGCTTATTCGGGGTTATAGAAAATAAATATTTAGCCAATGTTGTACTGAAAAGCTAGAGGGTCGGATTGTTCTGTTCGACTGTATTTTTCAGGATAAAAACCCCACAGCTTCGTTAAAATCATAAACATTAGAAAAATGAATAAGGTTAAAAGTGTTGGTACGAATCGAAACATCTCGTGCTCAATGTGTAACGTGGAGCACGGCAGATTTTAATTAACCCACCAAATCAAACAATACGGCACACTCACTAAACATATCAGTGATGTCATGCCTGTTGATGTGATGGATAAATAAACGTCGGCGCAATTCCAATTTCCGATTACTAATTTGTCTGTATGCCGTAGGTCAACTCCCTTAATTTCCTAGGGTGTAATTAGAATTAGAAAAAGTAAATTACCGTAAGGACATAGGCATTGAAAGGTCGATCCTTCGTGTCCCTGAGATATATCCACGCAAATTCCGTTATTCCTACAAGGACTTGGATAACAAGCGTCTTGTTCTTCACAATGAGGTCCCACGAATCCCGGACAGCACTGGCATTCGTACCCCTCCTGTAAAAATATCTTCATCGAAGTTGATTATCGAAATGGGGTTGTTTCGAGCGAAAAATCAAACGTGACTTTTATGGTACGAAATAGTACAAAGCAGCAATTTTCTGTTCTCTATTTGAAAGAACAAATTGTATATTGAAAAAGTACACAAAGGACTCTATGGCCGACAAAAGATTTGCCATTTCTCTCCGGCGATCGTAAAAATGTTAATAACATTTCGGGAAAAAAATTTGATCATCGAATTCGCTTGCATTTCCGTAAGTGCATTCGCGTAAAACCCAAATAATGATTGAGATGCGCTTATGCGGTTCATATTTCTGAAAGTGGATATTTGCATTTCAAACTTTATTCACACAATCTTCGTAGCGCTGTCTATAAAATAGTCGAGCGAAACTAATTCCGTGCGTTAGTTATTTTTAATTGTCTTTTTTAGGCTGCTCGGCAATTTTCCTCTTGGGAGTGTACTTAATTTGACCCGATAGGATACTACAGAGTGATATAAAGGGATCCCTCTCGTTTTCAGAGGAAAACTACTAATTTCGTCTACAACTATTTTATATCTTCTTCTTACGTAATATGGAGAGAATAATGATAATTAAAAAATCATTACCGGTTGATGCAGGCAAAATCTGCAAATTTAAGAATTGATTGATATTTTTCAAAACGTATTCAAGCGATGAGAAGAGTAACGTAATTGCAGTTGTGGAAATGATTGGTAAAAACCACCGGTATTAAAAAAAATAATTTCCGGGAAACCTCGAACGACTGATAATTTTTTATACTTAGATGGCTTGTAAAAAATTGCAGAGTATTTAAAATTTGCAAATTTCGAATCTCGTAAGACACCCGGTATAAGTTCATCAGTGTCTTTTTATTAATAAACTTAATTTTCTTATTTGAAAACAGACTTTCTCCGAAAAGAAAATTCGTAAATGCCTGCGAACATCCACTTTTGATGTAAAGAACTTGATAACTTGTCTGCCTGATACAGACAAAGGTGTCAATTTCAAAGGTTTACGAGATGGGTTAAGTGTTGTACGCATAAACAGAATTAGCATGTGAAAGCTAAAGGATCTCCTAACCGAGCTAATTGTCCTAATTAGAAAACCATCGTCTCCGAGATACGGTCACAATCCGTGAGGATTATCAGATCCTGGGGGCATTAATCATAAGCAGATTGAATTCAAACCACCACCCTTTGCTGTTACTACGGTCGCAAATCGAATTTACTTGAAAATATCGAATTAGTTAAAGAGAAGGCTGGATCTTCGCGTTTTACCCAATTAAGGGTTGTTTTGAAAATAAAAATCGGCGACCATTAAAACTCGCTACATAAAAATAGTTTCGGAAAGTATAGGAGACATAGGACTTACCATTGATATATTGGAGTAACATAAACCTTTTCCAGAACAATCTTCGTTTTCGCCGCAGTTATCTGATTTAACGGTGACTTTCAAACGCACGCATTGATTACCCCACTGTTCAGATACGACTGGAAAAAAAATAAGACGACAATTAACGATCGAACCATGAATTTATCAAACAAATTTATCCGCTTTTTCAGGTTCGAAAGGCAAAGCTTTGACCTATTTGCTAATTCGCAACGTAAAGGTAACACGGCGCTATCGATGCAAAAAACATCAAATTAGAAAAAAAAATATTTTGAATTACAAATTGCAACGCAGATAAATAACCGAATAGTCAGTTTCCATAACTGAATTAAGCGAGCGGCAATTAAAGTTAATGTTGCAGTGCTACTGCGCTTGAATATTTTAAACGAAAATTCTTAACTGAGCTTTAGTAATCTAATTTCTCGCGCAGTAACGTATCGCAAATTTGATTCCGGAAGTAATTTATCACGATCGAAATTCTGTAATGTGATGTATGCAAATTACAATGATTACGCTTACCTATAAGAAGATTGATGCCTTCCGTCAGATCCTTATCGTAAAGAGTGACCACTTTGCTGTTGTCCACCTTTAATGGAGTAATATCTAACAGGATTCCTTCTGTCACATCGCAGTGGTCATGGCCCATTCGTGTCACTTGATACACGGCCGTAGGACTTTCGTGTATCATCTTATCAAAACTGGAACTAAGCAAAATCACCAAAATCAAAAATTTAAAATTGAACATAAGAATTAATTAGTGCAACAAGGAAAACAAATAAAATGAATAGTATGGCAAAGACATAATGCAGTCGTCGCTAGGTAACTTTTTAAGCTAAAATAATAACAAGCAAGCAAATATTTTAGCTGTTATTAAGAGCATTGGTTTAAGTTTACAAAATGATGATTGTAAGTAGGTACCACTCAATAATCGAAATTAACCTTCAAATTTACGCAAATTATTGATCATAATAAATGTTTTCTTTAGTTTCAAATTGCGCTACTAATTTCAGTTGTCTTGCCGGATTTGGTCATATGTTCAGAATAACTTTCTGACAATCAGTATATTATTACTATTGGTTAAATAAAATGCAACCTCAATTTATAGGCATTATGTAGATTGTCTAGGAATTATGCATACTACCGAATCGGTTGTCTGCAGTTTGTTTTAATTCCTTGTGGAGCATTCATTTGCTTCCCTTTGCATCGTTGGCTTGTAAATTGTGTCTGTGAATTTAAAAGGTGAATATTGAAAAAGGTATGTGCAATGGAACTTCATAATATTGCATTTAATATTTTCAATGCGTTTTAGATAAATTTAAGTTATTTTTAACGTTAATTTGATACACCACGTCAATTTCAGTTGTTGTTCTGTGCGTGCAACGTAAAAATGCAGAGAACAACGTAGCATAAATATTTAACAATAAAAAAAAGTGAAATTTTACCAACGTTTGTTGTCTATCAATACGGTAATATTTACGATGATAAAAATTGCTTTGCTCAATTAATTTTTGATGTTTAATAGAAATTATTTTAAAAAATCTTAATCTAATATTGTGTGCATTGGTAAATGTGGAAACACCCACCTTTCGGTATTCCGGTCACGATTTTCCGTCTGGTTAATAATTGGCCCCTTTTGTACGAGATGAGAATCATCAATTCTGACCAACAGGACATCTCCACTTTGTATCTCTATCGTTCCTTCCCAGCTCAGGGCGGCAGGAAGGCATTCAGATGCGAATCCTGGATCTAAAGTGGTCGAGACCTCTGGACACTCCGAAGGTATCTATTACCGAAGTTATTATTATATTACCAAGTTACATTTGAAATTCAATATCTTCTCTATTGTTTAATCATTTTTTAACCCATCCATTAGTTAAGACTGTAACTATGATTAAGTAACGGGTCGAACGAACAATATTGGTCGAGATGCAATTTTCCAATCATTTTCATAATTACTTCCGGTTAATAAGCAAGACAATAGGAATTTAGGTACCACGATCCGTCAATGTCAAATCGAGACAAAATCACAAAGCCTGAAAAGCCATGTGCAGATCTGTTCATTTGCTACCGGGCACAAAAGCGTTTGTTTGTAGGGTTTGCCGCCAGACGGGCCGACGCCGGTCGTCGAGACGCAAAGAGACAAGTTTCTGTTTTTAATAGGTCGCTGTACATTTCGCGTGGAAAGTTTAGATTTCATTCATTTGACGCCTCGGCGGATAAGAAACCGTAAAACGTTAGCGGCAACTCGGTTGGTTAAAGCTAAAGTGACGATGGTAGCCGCAAGGCTTTCTAAAAAAAATGCAAATCGATATCTGTGCATGACAAATCTCTATCTCCTTTGTTCTTTCGCATTTATTGATGATTTGTTGTTATTTAAATACATGCGGGACCGGTCATGAATTCAATTTCATCCTTTATTTCCATATTTTCCAATTTCTTATTTGCCAAAGGGCGACCCATCAAACGATTTTTCAATTTCCGCGTGGAAAATTGGTCACTAAGCCTTTTGTGTCTTTTAGGTTGTGGGGAAGGAGACTGAAAGGAATGCTATTAACTAAGGATCAGTTTGTTTATTGGTTTCAACGTCTTTGTGATTCTTTCTTCTGCTTGTCTGTTCGTCCGCCCACTCAACTTTCGACGTCTGTCTCTGTTGCGCGACCTTTTATTGCGCGTTTTAATGAAGCCTTCAAATGGGACGAAATTCATTAAAATTGTTTATTTACGCGAAAATTTCTAATGACTTTTTAACGAAGTGAATATTTTGTTGGAAAATAATCAAATTAATTTGTCACGCAATCTATTTTAACTAAAGCATTTAGGGGTCTTTTGCACAGAGGCCATCATATATTACGTTTTCAAAGCAACACAACATTAAATAACTGCCCCCGAGCGGCTTTGTATATTATATTAGGCTTTCCACCAAGCGAACTAATAATCTTAACTCAAACTAATGTAGATTCAGCTTAAATTCTTGGAAGTTGCAGTATTAAACTGCAACATGCATCGTCGGAACAAGTGTCCAGTTTTATTTTCGTGTCATTTTCTCACGACGAGACTCCTCTCGGAGGATTCAAAGTAAAACTAAGTTTCGAAAGCAAGTCGAGGTAAATAATAAAGTAAGTATTCGAATCACGATTTCAACTTTATTCCAAAAGACGCGGTCACAAGGGTGGAATTACCAAATAATTCGTAAAAGCAAATTTATTTAAAAGAAGTTAAATTGAGCATTAAAAATTTATTTGTTTAATCAAACAAAATCAATATAAGCCGATTTTGAAGAGCAAAATCCCTCCTAACCACTTTTGTAATGTAAGCAGTTTGTAAACGGGCATTATCGAGCTGAAAAACCATTTGATGCCGTCTTCCCGATCATTTTTCTTGAATTATGGCGACAAAGCAGTGATGGAAGCAATTCGTAGTGAAAACTCAACCTTGGGATTTTCTTCTAGGGACGGTTTCTCTCTATCCCCAGTTTCAAAATCCTTCTGTCGTAGCATACGTTTTTCTCACCGCCTCGTTAACTTCTTCTCAATCTTTCATCTCTTTTGTCTCAGGCGTTATCCAGTTCAAATTTTTTTTTGTCCATAAGTAAGTTTATATTTACAGTGCGTACGTTCGATTTTAATAAATATCCATTTTACATAATATTAACATGTTATTTCTTAGGGTAAATATAGCCCCACAGTACAATTCACGTTACGAAAAAACACTGTGCATTCGAAAGGTTAAAAGGAAATATATCATCTCAGATATATCTCCCTTAATCCATTAAATACCACCACCAAATATAGGTAAAACCAAATCTTTTAAAGTGAGCTCAAATTCTGGTCTATATTATTATCTGCAGTGTAAATATTTGAAAACCGAATAATCTCTTGCATTACATTGCCGTCAAAAAGAGGTTGGAAAAGTTCAAGAGGAGTTTTGCCATGTAACTTCGGATATTTTGTACGTTTTATATCGACATCCTCGTGCGATTGCGAAACTGAAGTATACATAATCTTCATAATCAATTGGTGTCTTACACCATGTGATCTGTTTTTGGTTTTCCCACACGACTTACTTTTGCCTTTCCATTGTCCAATTTTTTCTTTTTTGGTTTCTTTGTCAATGATTTCTTAGTTTTCACAAATCTCTTCTACAATTTCAATATTATTGATTTGCTTGTCAAAAATTTCGAATGTTTCAGCTATATCTTGTAAACTGTCCTGATTAAAAGCTTTGTTGTCAAAATTTTCTTCATCGGCTAAATAATCTACAACTGGAGGAATATATGTTCTGTCTTGTAATCTTCGCCTAACTCCAAACTTTCAATAATCTTCTCAAGCTCCTTTACAGTCAAAACTCTCTTAGATTTTTAAAAAATTTTATTCTGAAAATACGTAGGTAAAAGAAATAACCATACCATATTTACTTTGAACACTACACTGAAATAGCACTACTGGTCGTGTTAGAACACGTTTGGACAGTGATGAAACTGATGCATTATTACTCATTTTGCCAATAGTGCGATTTCGCAATCATTGGATTACTCAAATAAATACTGCTGAACGGTGAACTGTAGCATATTTTTTGATACCTGCCTTCATAACTACAATCCTTTGGCTTCCACTTTCGTCAAAATTAACGTGATGAAAATATTGTTAATTAACACATTGCGAAAACGCAATATTGGCAAAAGATGGGTTAATGAAAAAATCGTTGCATTGGAAACCAAAACCGCAACGAAGTTATGCACTCACCCATTACATTGCGGAAATAATGTAATCTGACTATTTTATGAAGGCTCACTACAAATTGAAGGTATCGTATACCGGATACGCAGCAAGCAAAACAGAATTCTGAAAGACGTTAAACCACACTGATATGTGGCGCTCACCTGGCTTTCGATCTTAAATTAATGCTCTAAGTAATTAATAATTTCTTGACGTGAAACCTGTTTGAATTGCGGAAATTAACGGATATGTGCAGTTAATAATAAGACAATTTAATGCTGTTTGTTTAGGTAGTTCGCACATTTAAACAGGAACCAATTTAATTTCCCTTGTTGAGATGTTCCGCGCATCGATCAGAATGGTGTTCATTAATCACGATGATCATTCACCTCCACTCGCACCGTTTCAGACAGATGCACACAGTTTTTATTCGCAATAATTTGTTTACAAAGGTCGCCATCGAATATGTGATTTTGTTTTAGTTTTCCCAAACCCAATCTGTTAAGAGTGGCGTTTTAGTCGGCTGCGCCGGACGACAAACATGCTCACGATTTTTTGATAAGAAATGAAAACTATTGATTCAATTCTTTTAAAAAGTACAAATTTACGTTCACGAAACTACATTCGAGTTCCTGGGGGTATTTGAAATGTTAAGTTGGACTGTTTCCGCACTATACACTGCGAATAAATAATATTTAAAATACCCCTAGGAACTCGAATCAAGTATCGTGAACGTAAATTTGTACTTTTTGAAAGAATTGAATCAATAGTTTTCATTTCTTATTCAAAAATCGTGAGCATGTTTGTCGTCCGGCGCAGCCGACTAAAACGCCACTCTTAATAGCAAACGGAACTTCATTTCGTCGTTTTCTTCAGTGATTAAAAAAAGTGATAGTGTTGTAAAATTCATAAATTCATTCCGTCACTAGTGATATAAAAAGAAACCCAATTTGCGATTTTTCGCAGTGAAATGATTTAGATTTATAGCATCACCTAAATTAATTTATAGAAGATTTATTAGATGCCCTGAATTTATAAGGGCCCCATATTGCCGGTAATATCTTTCAGAAGTTTTTAGTTTAAAATTTTGTTGAATATTCAGAGCGGTGCCAGTTAACTTGACGGAACCGCAATTTATAAGCAGAATGGAATACCGCAGGTATGTGCACGTATAGAACATTATGTGCTCTGTGGCCTCTTATTTATGGGGTTGAAAGTCACCCCAGTCCTTATTCTACAAAGAAAATGTTTAAATGAGGTAATGCCAGTGATTTCGGCGATGACAGTGACCTCTTGAAATGATCGGTTTGGAACCGAACTTGTTTTCTCCCGGAACACGTTGAGAAATGAATTGTGGGAAAACATCTGACCTCTTCCAGCATCGCGGCTTTTATGTCGTAAAGTTTATTAGCAACGTATCGGGATGTTTCCAAGGCGGTTTCATCTTTTGATCGAAACGTACGACCTACTTGCCAACTGTTTAAAATTAATTAAGAAACTACTGGTTAATTTCATCTCTGAAATGCGATTAAAATTTGGAACTTTCGGTAAAATTCATTCGAATTTATTTTCGAGAATTTCCAATCAATTTTATGAACATTTGCGTTACCGATATTTTGTGTTCGCTTAGTTGAAAGAATAGGATACGTAAAAGTCGAGGCGTCAGCCGAGATTATCTAAAATGAAACGACCTATTTTGATAATGGGGTCAATTTGATTATTAATTTTATTTGTAACGTTGATGTTTTGATAGCTACTTGTGAAATGAAAACGCGTGAAAGAAGAAAATTCCGGCTAATTGACGCGAGAGCTCCGGGAACACGCCAAAGAGCAACAAAAAAGGTGTCGCTCGACAAAGGAACTTACCGTTATCGGTAACAAAAGTTCGTGAGTCTCGTTTCCCTTCCAAAGGCGAGATTCGCTAGGAAGCAGGGGTAAATCACAAGAGAGGGCCTGCAGTTTTTCTTCAAGCTGCGTCGGTATTCTGTGCGGCAGCGGATATTCCAGATAATTTTCTTTCGTTGCATTATTGAGAATTACAGGAATTTTGCTAGTGGCGGTCGGCCAGGTCGACGATACATTTTTAAACGTACTCACTTCACTCACTGTGGTTATTTCAGTTTGCGTTAAATTGGCAAAAGTGATCGTCGGGGCCACCGGCGTGCTAGATATTTCAGTAACGTTCGGTTTTTGGGTCACTGGAGACCCATTCGAAAACGTTACTAAAAAGAACAAAAATGCCACCGACGAACGATATTTCATTTTGCTGTCAACGTGGAACGCTTCTCCCATTCTTTTGATAACGCAGTCTGGAACTACGAATTTTGCATTTCAAACCTGGAACACAAATAAAGATTATTTGCTTCTTTAATTAACGGAACTTTCGCCAATTAAATCTCAACTATTTCATTTCGGGCCAACGTGAATTCTTTGTCAAATATTTTGCTTTCTCAATAACAAGTTGAAAAAACGTCACGACGAAAAGCTCAAGTTAGACGACTCCACTCTGAATTAAATTGCGCACGCAATGCTTCGAAATTCTCATTTACACAGAGAACAGCATTCGCCGGAATAACCGTTGATTAGTATAATTACAAAGATATTCATATAATTTCAGCGATCGAAACGGCTTTTCCACCTTAAAGTTTTCCGACAATATTAACTCCTTGAAAAAGATCCCCACATAAATTATTCTTATTATCCGTGCCATCACGAAAGGACCCTCTTCTGTTGTGATTAATAGCCTTCGCACGGAGATGTGGTGTGGTAAATTGTTTAAAACACAATATGTCGTCTCTTTTCGAAATACATTTTTTCCGCTATTCAGATGGCCCACGTAAAGAGAACGATTTCCCTCAGCTGTTACAACGTACGAAAAATTCGTACGTTTTTGGAGCAGGAAACTTTTTAAAATATTTATCTCCAACCGAGCTCGCTTTTTAGTGTTGGAAAGAACACATAAAGACATAAAAAAATGAACCAATAAACTTTTAAGAGTTACATACATGGGCCACACCAAAATTACTGAAAAAGTGAACACTGTTATAGTAGCATTGGATAAAAGAACCAAGTAATTGGTAGAACAAGAAAAGCAAAACTTTTCATTTTACATAGTTATTCGAAGAGGAGGAATACAATAAAGCAGGTTTTGAAATAAATTTGGATCGGAAAATATCTGACAAAAAACAGAAAACCTTGAAATTGATAGTCAGCAAGATGGTGACCCTCCTCACAAAGGAAGACGTGTGAAGCAGTTGGTAAATGGTAATTTAAGTGAGTAGATTGTCTGTTTTGGCCTCGTTAGATGGCCGTTTAGAAACTTAGTTGGACTTTTTTGAAAATAATGATTATACAGTGAGCAATGAACGCCAGTATCTTTTGTTACTAATTTTGAACAAAAGAAGCACTGGCGGAACAGTTTCGTCTAACCGAGCTCACTTTTTAGTGTTTGAAAGAACACATAAAGACGTAAAAAATGGACCAATAAACTGCGCAAGTAAACACTGTAATAGTGGCGTTGGATAAAAGAACTAAGTAGTTGGTAGTCCAAGAAAAGCGAAATTTTTCATTTTACATAGTTATTCGAAGAGGAATACAGTAAAGCAGATTTTAAAATAAATTAGACTAGGAAAATATCTGACAACAAAAATAAAAATCTTGAAATTGGTGAAGATAACTTTAAATAATAGTCAGCAAGATGGCGCTCCTCCTCACAAAGGAAGACGTGTTACGCAGTTGGACTTGTGTTTATGGCATTTTTTACAGTGAGTAAATGAACGCCAGTTTCCTTTGCTACTAATTTTGAACAAAAGAAGCACTAACGAAGTAGTCTCGTCAGAGCACGAAATTGACGATTATTTTAAAAGTAGATTGTTAGGTGGCTTTCAAGGATTGAAAAGAAAGAATGGTGAAGTGCATTATTGTTGAAGAAAATTACTGTAGAGTGTTTTTAAAATAAAATTCTAAAACATCAAGTTCTTTCTCTCAATTGTGGTACCACCCACGTATTCGCCATTAAGTGTGATGTAATGTAGAATTGTAAGGAAATGAAAATAGAATCAGTTCTAGTTTTGATGAAAAACTGAAACGTGCCCTTAATAAATGTTACGTCAATGTAAATGAAATGTTCGCGTTTAGACTAAATTGAAAGCGTTCTTTAAATTTTCATGTTGTGTCACTTACATCCTATCATCTCTTTTATCATTTCCCGATTTACCCCCGATACAGAAGAGTGGAGTAGAGGCACGAGACCGGAATTAATGCATTAGATGTATCACGTCCCGTCACAAAAAGGTTCCCACTTCAGTTTAAGGATTCCATATACTCCCTGCTTGCTCAACGATTTCAGCTATTTGAAACAATATTCTCCCTTGATTTATTATCTACAAATGTTCCCGTTTTCCTTTAGATGTTGACAAAGTGGAAAGCGATTTCGACATTTCTGTATTTGCATTAAAAGTTTTATTGGAAAATTAAATTACGCCCCGGTAGCGAACCCGCGCCCGAAAAATAAATTCCAATCAGACTGACAACCCTTGTATAAAAAATCATATTTTCATCTAAAGACTAATAAAGCATTTATTCCGAATCAATCTCAAGTCGATTACATCGCAGGAAATGTAGCATTGAATGCTTTTATATTTTTCTTCCGAGAATATGAAGTGATCAAAAACGAAAGGATAAAATTTCATGCAAAAAGAGAGAGGGAGTAATAAATTAATCTTTCAATTTTTTCCGGCACTGTTTAATTTATCATTGCCCTTCTATTAGATTCCAAGCACGTTCCCGTCAACTTGTCATTCCCTTCGGCCGACGATCGCATCATCCAATCTTCACTGCGATTCGCCCTGCTTTTTGATCTTCGCTCTTCAGAATTACCACTTAAAAATTAATTTTTTCATGTGAAACGATTGTTGACAGTGCGGAGATGGTCTGAAAAGACCCGCGGGATACCGATAGGCGAATTTTGTCAGAGTCGATATTCGGTCACGATGTCATCGCGGAGAATCTTTTCTTTCGATTTGAATGTTTCACCGAAAAGGGATGCTAATCTGCATTACAAAGTGAAACGGGTAACGTGAAACTTTGCCGCTAATTGAAATAGCAAATTCGCCTGCAATACAAATCTGGATGATAAAACCGACAAGTAATTTCAAGTATTCCGATACTCACTTTCGTTTTTCGAATTTCAAAATAATTGACTCAAAACACGTGAACGGCGGCCGTGCAAAGTTTATTATAAATTACAGCCTCAATTTAACCGGAACGTCGAGAATAATTCGATATAAAAGGCGAATGTAACAGAACCACAACTCACCGTGACGGTGTTGCATGAAATTTTAAAGATTCGTCGCATACACCCCACAACCGATACACCACAACTGGCACCGAAATTTATCCTCATTCACTACGTTTCGTGCAATTTTCGCCGAATATTGGTCCAACGCAGAATCCGCATGAGATGGGGATTCTGCGCGATGGACCGATTCCGAAACGCCGAAAGCTTAAAGGCGCCTTTTTGTCGTCAGGTAGAACGCCCTTGCAAAAGCGCCGTGGCGCCAAGACATCTGTTATTAAAGGGGCAAACGAATTCGCAACTCTTCGCGGACAGGAAATACCTCTTCTGGTCTAAACTAATTAAGGGAAACTTTGAATTTAAAACATTCACTTTTTCAATTTTTTAATGCAAATCAATAATATAAATTCAACTGATATCACACATACCATAGTTAGTAATTGCACAATTATCAAAAATAAATATAAAAGTTTCTTACAAATAAATATTGGCAATATTGATTAACTACTGGGAGCTTGTGGAGCTTCTCGAGCCGCGTTAGCTTGAGAGTTATCTTGATTAATACTATTATAGTCTGGAAC